>CM053335.1:1300000-2600000 GCA_028583605.1 Dastarcus helophoroides
GTAACTTTAAACAATGTCCAGCGTTGTTAAATCCAGGGTGTCGAGCTAACATCATTACTTCAGCATTAGTTAAAAAATTGTAATTTTCTTTAAAAGAGTTTGAAGTAATGTACCATATGGATCAAATCACATCTAAACGAATTCACGTGTGATCTGGAATAAGATAAACAAAATCACAGAACCAACCTCAATTTTTAAGATTGATAAATTTGCCATTCATCTGCCCTCTAATGTTTTTTTCGATGATCCTGATTTCAATGCGAAATAATCTAAATAGATTTATTAACTGAAACAAGTTTATTTTGGGAGTAATTAGAAATTCCATTGAAATTTGAAAAAATTAACTTCATTTTCAAGAAAACAAATTGGTTTGAATGCAGCTGGTCATTTAAAAGTCCATTCAAAGGAACAAAAATATGACATGCAATTCAAAGACCATAAATTCTTGTCAGGAAGAACAATTACATGACCGGGGCAATAAATTTTAGGATCAAGAGGAAACTGAAAACAAAATACTTTTATCCCAACAAGAAAAGACCCGGAATAACACTTTTACGACAATTACTACTTACGAGCGCCCTGTGGTGTCTTCATTGTAACGTTGCCTTTCAAAAACGAAAGAAAAATGGGCGAGGCACATTCAGTGTCAATAAAATGATTCTTAAACTTGTAAAAAATAGGGACGACACGTGTGAACCACTTGTCGAAATGAGAAATTTCTGAATTGTACTACTTATCCAACCAGGGGGTTCAAACAAACTGTGAAGGAGCATAAAATTCATGTGGTGTAAGACACATCTGCAGTCAGCCTTAACGTCATTTTAATCGCCCAAGCAATAATACAAGAAGATTTCCGTTCCGTTTCTAATTTATCCTATTGTACTGTCAAGTAAGATCACCAAAATGTACAGAATGATAAAAAGGGTATCCATATGACACCGATTTTCAACGAGTTTTATGGCATCAGCAAAGAAGGACTTATTTAAACTTTCTGTTTAATAATGGTAACTTACGGCACCACTTGTGCACCCTTTTTTGCAGCCCGTTTCTTAAAATAGCAAAAGAAGCTGAAGAACAATTCCCATTAGAAAGTAAAATAATCAGTCGCAATTTTTATATGAACGACTTATCAACAGATTTGATCTCAGCTAAAAGTGTTAGTAATTTTATTCAGCTATATTTGTGTCCTAGTGTAAACGGGCAAGGAAATTTAGTCTCAGATACCTGAGATTTCTATTATGAAATAAATCTCTAATCTAAACGCACCCTTAGGGTTAATTCATCTGATCATTCAAATGCTAAACTTATAATACACTATATAGGTCCTTTTTATTTTCAGAGATATCGGTTGTGGAAATGTTAACTAAAAGAGCCTGTATATTATTTAAAATTTTGTTTGGATCAATTCTAATTTCAGTACTACTGAGTAATAATGTAAGATCCCCGTAATTATAAGTCTATTCTTAAGCTTTATATCTGTAATTTTGATCATTTCTTACAATTGGTTTGCTATTTATCATATTATTAGGATTTTATTGAAGCTGCAAGACTTCAAGGGGGCTGGAATGTTCCGATTTCTTTATAAATTCTTTACCTGCTAAGGGATTGTCGACCTCTTACTTCTAAATCTTGGCCCTGTGATAAGTAGATCATATATCTTGTTTGTAAGCGGTAGCTAACTGACTTCAATATAGAGTAGTCAATAGACCATAAACAGGAAACATATTTTTTAACCACTGTGTAGTATGAGGTGCCGTTCAGGACATAATAATTTTTTATGAATATTTAATAAATCAAACAATTTATATTAAATTTGAAATTATATATTATTTCTTTCTTGCAGTATATTTAATTTAAATGAATATGGATATTTTAATCTTCTGTTAAAAATTTTATATAAATATTCTTAAATATCTCTTATAAAGATTTTATGTGATTTCAAAAATATTTATATAAAGTGTGATATATCAAACCACCGTAGCGGGCGCTAGAAGCGCTGGAACTTAAATTAAGGTTTGAAACTTTTTTTATTTTATTATTTATTTATTTATTTATTATTATTTTGTTATTATTATTATTATTATTATTATTATTATTAGCAGCATGCTGTCACTTTTTATGTCAGATTTTAGTGCTATTGATAAATATGTAAATATAATCAAGATTCAGGTGGCGACAACGAAAAATAAAATTCATATATAAATAATACCATACTCCATGCCCGATTCGTGCGGCTACTATCGCCTCTCACGGTCGTTTCATGTATCACAGTTTATATAAATATTTTTAAAACCACATAAAACTTTCATATAAAATATTTAAATAGATTTATGTAAAATTTCTATCAGGAGAATATAAATATTCATTTTTACAGAAATGAAGTATATTTCAAGAACGAAACAATATATAATTTAAAATTTTACATATATTGTTTGATTTATTAAATATTCATGAAAAATAATTATGTTGTGAACGGCGCCTCATAGTGTACTGGTCCTTCGAATATTTAACAACAATCAATTTAAATACCCGAATAGTGATCGGCATCGGCAGTTCAGATTTCTAGCCCAATATTCGGAATGCAGTAGACCCGTCTAAAAATGTTTGGAAGGTGGTATCGGGAAATCAATTTTGGCGAACTATAGAGTACTTCTCCCTTATAGTCCGAAACTTTTTGAAAAAGAGCACCTTGTAATCTGAATAATTACATATTAAAATGATGAGATAAAATCTATACTTAAGATTATACAATATTAAACTTCACGAATAAGGTAACAACAAAATAATAATAATAAATAACACAAGGTTTATTACAGAATTAACGTAATACGTATTGTTGTAAATCAATACATATTTTATATAATTATTATTATTTACTACTTCGAAGATACATAGATAATTGTCGTGGTGAATTACAAGGGATGTCGGATAAAACAAGGGTCTTCGTCACTAAGATTCTAGCCTTAATAATCTAAATAAATAAAGGTTTCATATTTCAACACGATCGGTAAAGAGGTTATGAAATGATTAATTAAATTATTTTTTATAACAACTTTGAAAGTCTGCAATTCGAAAAGTAAACATTTTTTAATTTTTTTTCGTAATTCGTATTTATTTATCATTCCGAATCAACTGCCAACGTTGTCTTTGAAATTTGTAAATACCCTGTATAACCTTGTATGTTAAATAAAGTGTTAATTATGTTTCTATTTGGTGTTATCATTTCCAATGTCTCCGTTGGTTGCAAGGATTGCGAAATCTGTGAATTTTTTTTAAACTTTATTAATGATTTTCTAAATTAATTCACAGTTGTGTTTAACGAATTAAAAATTTTCCCAAGGGAATTTATTTATAGTCCTACTTTCTAACTGAGGTATTTTCCTATTTGTACGACAAATAAATGTGCTTCATAAATGTCTTTTTTGAGCAGTTTCCATAACTGTGTGCTTATACTTTGATAAACAACTGAGAAAACGAAACGATCATGGAAAACTATTATGGAAATAGAAAAAGCATTGTCCGCAACAGAAAAGGCATCTGTGCTTATAAGAAAGGTGGAAAATCAAATAGAGAAATACTAAGCTCACTATGCTTTGTCACTATGTTACTCATAAAGGTAACAAACATGGACCATGGTCAAAGCTCTTAAATAAACGAATAATAATCCCACTGCCTCTCAAACAACCAAAGAATGAAGAAGAATGAGAAAGGAAGTAGCTTCATACGTCTCCAAAGGTAGAGTACATCGAGTTTTAAAGGAGTCTTCACATTTGATTTGCGAAAAGATGGAAGAAGTGCAAAATGGACAATGAAGATTATCAGGCAGTAAAGAACATCTCAAGCTCTACACTCGACGTTTCCGATCTGCAAGATTAACATTTCAACAGGACAACTCATCGATACTTGTAGGCAAGTCTACAAAGGATTATTTTGCAAAGACGAAATTCCTTCATATCAAGTGACCTGCTCTTTTCCCGGACCTTAACCCCATTGACAATTTTTGGGGCATGATGGTTTGCGATGTTTGTTAAGACCAACGAAAAGTAGTATGCAACAGTCATAAAATTCAATGAACGATAGTCAGCATAAAGCAACAGCAGAGTTAGAAGTCTGGAAAAATCTTAATATTTCAGTGATGGCGCGAATAAAAATAAAGATTAATTACTAATTGTTTGTAAGGAAGTGCTAAGTACTTTAATAAATTAATTTTTGTAGGAAAAAATACATTTTTTTTCAGTGTCTCTGTTAATTTGGGACAATCGTTTTTTTTTATTTTATTAAAACTGTCCAAATAAACAAATAAATGCCATAGACTTGCGAAATTATTTTTTTTTAAGTTTAATCGACTCGCAAAGAGTAACCCCATTATGCCTTCAAAGCACTGCGAGCAGGATGCGGAAACAAGAATAGATGGCGATAAACCGCCTTCCTAAACAAGGATAGGTTGTAATTTTAAGGGAAAGTTCCTTTCGGTAACGAGTTCCATAGCTTGGAAGTTCTATAGAAAAAAGAGTCTCCGTAGACAGAAGTCCTTACTGGGTCAAGCTGGACCGTACAGAAATTTTCTGTCTCTGACTGTCTTGTATGCCTCGAAAATCTTGTCCTTTGGGGGAATCAAGCCTATTAGTTTCTGCTAGCATCTCTCATGATAGTGCTTGTAGAAAAGAGACAAGACACCAACCATGCGCCTGTGCTCCAGTGTTTCGAGAGAAATCGGTCAAACTCTCGTCATCAATTAGGCGAAACGCTCTTCTTTGAATTGAATCGAAAGAGCTAAAGTGTGGTATGGGGCTGAAACATGAGAACAGTATTCTAGTGTTGTCCCAATTTGGGATTTGTATAGTGTGGGTAGTTGATGAGCTGTGAAGTGTTTTTTAGCTCCGAAAAAAAGCCTAGCTTCTTAGTGGCGGACTTGGCAATGGCGCGCATATGATCGACCCAAGAAAAGGTAGTGCTCGCATTCATTCATAGGATAGACAGATTAGATCCCATCGGGAGAATTTTAGTGTCCATTAGAATGTTTATTGCATTATCCCTTGATGTTTTCTTAGAGAAAATCGCGGCTTGAGTTTTTGAAGCGCTGAAGTCGACCAAATTTTTCTTACCCCATTCCAAAACTGTTTGGAGATCTGCACCTGCTGTTCCCTTAGCCGATCTGAAACAGCGACGGATAATGGTTTGTTGGAGAAAAAAAAAGATGACACCAGGCTACTATCACCGACGTAGCTGTATATTGGATTGGAAGTTGAAGCTAAGAGATCTTTTATATGTAACAGAAACAGAGTAGAAGACAGGACAAACCCTGCATTAATCGCAAATGTCTCGGATAAGATGCCATCGACGACGACCTGAGGAGACCTATCAGCGAGAAAATTGGATATCAAATGACAGAGTCCAGGAGGAAGACCATAGGATGTTAATTTGGCGAGAAGAGATCGGTGGCAGACTCTGTCAAAGGCCTTTGAGATATCCAATGCCACAATAATAGCCTTATCATGTTTTTGCTTAGCTAAGTTACAGATATGAGTAACATAATGCTAGTAGATCGCCACTGGAGCGTTGTGATCTGAAACCGTATTGCCTGTCCAAGATGATTTTGTTCTCCTCCAGAAATTTGAGAATCTCGATGTTGATAACATTTTCCACCATTTTAGATATAACAGACAACAAAAATATAGGGCGATAGTTGTTAGCCAAATTCCTTTTTCCCTTTTTGGGGGCAAGATGCACCCTAGCAGATTTTCAGATGTTAGTTTGATAGATTGTTGTAAAAGACTGTGAACAATTTAATTAGGACAGAAGCCAATTTTGGAGCACACTTCTTAAGAACAACAGCGGGGATACCATCAAAGCCAGAAGCTTTCGAGGTGTCGAGTTCGAGAAAAATCTTCCCGATTGTGCATTGTCTAAAAACAACTTCAGATAACCTTAGGAAGAATAGGAGATTCTGCGTTTCGAGAATCAAGGTTGGAATTTTCAGCAAATTTTAAGGCAGGTCATCCTTTACCTTGGAAGTAGTCGCAATATTTTTAATGTTATTGAGTAAAGATAGAAAATTCGAAGATGTTAAATTCTTTCCAATCGATTTTGCAAATCCTCAAAAGGACCTCAAACAGTTCGGATAGTTGATAAATCTTTGGCGAATTTTGGGATCAAAATCACTTTTTGCCTCGTCAATGACTTGTTTACAAAATTTTCGTGCATTTATAAAGGTGGTCCGAGTCTGAACTGAGGGATTATTTCTTCAACGACGATAGGCGCAATTTTTACAGGAGACAGACTGAGCACATTTTTTGCTAAACCAAGGTTTACTAGAGGCAGACTTCTATCGGGAGTGGGCAATTGAGCATTCCATACCAACCAGGATAGTTTCAGTGATGGATTTGGCGACTGAGGAAAGGTTATCTGAGTTAGAGCAGATTTCTTGCCATAAGAAAGATGCAAATAAGTCTCTTAATTCTTCCCAGTTAGCAGAGTTAAAGTGCCAAACCATAAGGGACTGTGTCTAAGAAGGAAGTGGTATATGAAGCAAGCGAGAGGCTGCTACAAGCTTGTCACAGAGCTTTTATACGAATTTGGAGAATTTGTAAGGAAAAAGTCGAGTAGATTATGTTGATGAGTATCTACACAAGTGATGGCGAAAGCCCCTGCCGTCCTTCCCGTATTGTCAGTTTGGGAAGAAAACCTTAACCGGGGGATGTTGTGTACGTTGAAGTCACCGAGAAAGATAACCTCAGCGTTTGGATAATTCGTCTGTAGGTGATCGAATGTTACGTAGAGATAAAAGAAGAGCTTTCTGTATGAGGGATCGTTTGGAAACAAATAAAGTGAAATGAATATTGCTTCGCTTTTGGAGTACATTTTTAGGCCAATATAATCGTGATCAACAGATTTCAGTGGTTCTTTTTGTAGACAGGTCAGGTCGCTTCGCGTAAAAGCACAAATTCCCCTGTTGTGTCCTAACTTTGTGTACAAGTCGTAATTAGGGCAAAACAAATGGACCGTATTGACGTATCAGAGACAGCACGTGGGGTCTTTCATTTTGACGGTATTGATAAATCGAGTTTAGATTTGAGTTTAGCCCCCGAATGTTACAGAATTGAATTTTGAGTAAATTATTTGAAAGAAGCTTGGCCCGTGGCACATTAAAATTTTCCGTCGATTTTGGATTCCCTCGCACACCTTCCACCCGGAAATCCGAACGGGAGGGTAGTTTACGTCTGAAATTTTTTGCACGAAAAGAATCCATCATCTTTATTTTTAATAATTACAAGAAAAAATCAGAGATGGGAAAAGAAAAATAACAGGAACCGACTCATATGTCAGAGACGGAAACATGATGTAAGCATTATTTCACCGCCTCCTAGTGATACGTGGGGTGGTACTACCCCAGGCGACTGAAAGCTCCAGTTTACCACCTTCATCACCATCAAATCCAAGGAAAAATCGTTATTCAAGCCCAAAAAATTTGATGAGGTTTGTTCTCAAAGAAAATAAATTATCCTCACAAAATGCGGTGTCCCTATAAATGTGGGACACAGTGTATAAAAATGATGAAGTCATATCTTTAAACGTAGACAAATTTTCATATTGGTACATTCATATGTCTATTCATGTTTTATTGACATTTTTTTAATAAACTGTCAGAATTATTTTTGACGGCATACACAAAATTGTAGAGGAAGAAATTTGGATTGATTTTCTACGACGGGCAGAGAATAAAACTGCCCGAAGCGTTAAAACTTTAAAGTAATTTTGTTGTTATTTAGTTTTTACATTGTTTAAATTTTAAGATAGTTTTAAGTGTTTTTTCAGTGTTGAGTTACAACCAGCGAATGACAAACCAAGATCCAACGCAATCGCTGCTTGGGGCAATCTATAACAGATTGCCAATCCTTAACAGAAGGTTGCTGAAAATTTAGAAGTGTGAAAGAAGTAACTGGCGAAGAAAAAGCCGATAAAACATGAACAGAAATACTAATACTTCGCAAAGAAAATGCAGAGAATATCTACATTCATACCTCTTAAATAGTAATCTGCAAGCAAAGATTTTTGTAAGATCTACCGCTATATTGTTTGAGTTACCTCCGAAATGAACTATCCTGTTTAGATTAGAGTTAAATTAGGATCCATCACGAGAGAAACATTCTAATCCTAAGACTTGGCGGCGACGTGAGAGGGCATTGGCATTTAGAAAAGAAGCAGGAGGCAAAGTGGCGTGAAGCAGTCGTCACGCGGGTCGCCGGCTTCTGGCTCCGTGTAACAAGTCTGGCCGTTCTTCCCCTGGTTTTATCTCGAGTCCGGGCATACAGAGAGAGCTGGATGGTGGAGTGTGCGCGTCGGGGCGCCGGGCGCCGCAACATTATCCTGCCTCTCTGCTCCTGCTCGACCGCCGCCGCGCCGACGAACTCACAGCCGGCTAGTTCTGCAACATCTTTGGCTGGTTCGGTGTTCGGTGATACAGAGTGCTGCCTCTCGCTTCGACATGATTGATTTGTGACAAGTGTGTTGTGTGATTGTGCACATTGATATACCGACAGATCGAGAACTTCTTATTTTATCTGTCGCCTTACCGTGTGATTATTTCTGTGCATTGTTTCCCCACATTATTGCTTCTAACCCTCTCTCGTCATGTGGACCATGCTAATGAAGCGGAGCTAACACGGAATCCGCATTGTCGGTACGTTACATGTTTAAAGTTTTTAAGAATTTTCTAGGAGTATGATTGTTCTCAATTTAATAACAGCTACTGATAAAACAATAGATGGTGAAGATAATTTGCCATTAAAAGTTTTTTGATAAATTCATCAGTTTTTAAATACCTTAACTTAATAAGTTACGCTTTATTTGATGTTTCGTTTAACTAATTTGCCAAAAATAATAAAGAACTGTTGTTATATTGTTGGTAAATAATTACTTGAAAAAGCCGTGGATTTTAAAAGTTTTATCTGTTTTATTATTCGTTTTTAATTTTAACAAATGTTGGTGGTCAACTTTGGTCTTGCATTTATTTTCCTGAAGAAGATTTAGAAAACATTATTTTTAAGATTAAAATTTAATATCTGATGCCATTTTGTCCGCAATCCGCAATCATAAATAAAATTTTTTGAGCGTAGACTTTTTTTTAATAATTCGAGTTAATCACAAAGTTTTGATTGCAATCTCAAAATTCGGAGTTTAAAATTATGGATACTTTTCCTAAAACACAAATTAAAATTCGTCCTACAATCAAACCGGTTTGTAAGCGGGAATATGACCGGAACCGAAATTTTATTCCGATTTAAACAATTTTCCGGATTGTACAAGAATGTAACAGACAGGATTTTATTTTATGGATGGTCCAGCTCGGTCAAGTTTGATTGTATATAGAAACTTTAATTTTTTAATTACGAGTTGTTGCTTGAAATATTTATCTTTCGGAGTTTAACCTAAATTTTTTTACGTTCATTCAAAAAGTTTTGACTTTAAAACCAAAATTTGTGGTTTTTTGAAATTTTGACTTTTTATCGAAATTTTGCACTGAAGTCAGAAGAAATATTTTTAAATTTCGACTGGTTTTCAAACTTTACACCTTTTTATTAGCATTCTGTATTTAAATTCAAATGTTTTGCAAAAAATTTAATCCGACGTTTACAGAAACTTTTATTTTATAAATTTTAAGTACTCCTTCCTTTTTTTTTGAAAATTTCAATTTCATTTTGAAATTTTTTATTTAGTTGATTCTTATTGTTGCCGAAAGTTTTATCATTGTTAGATATTAGGTATTGACTAACAAACATATCAAGTGTACGGTTGCAATAGTTTTATTACCTACCAACATCTACCACATCACTAAGACAGAAGGAAAGAAAGAAAGAGAGATCTTGATTTTATTCTACTTTACCCGAATAAGTAATTATAATTCGACCAAGTACACACTAAATTGAGGGTATAATGTAAATTTTATCAAGTTGAAATAATAAGTTCAGGTTTCTAATCCAGGCAATAAGCCGGGAAATAGTTAAAAAAAATATAGTAAGTTCTTCTTCTTTCGGTGCCGTGCCTGTCTTCAAGCGTGGGCTATCTCCATGACAACTTCGTTGAATCGTTCTCTATCTTTCGCAACTCGAAACAGTTGCTCTACTCCCAAACTGGTCCAAATTCTGATGTTTCGTAGCCACGATAGCTTTTTGCGGCCTATCCATCTTCTGCCCTCAACTTTTCCCTGGATGATCAGGGGAATGTGATATTTGGTACCTCGTGTTATGTGACCAAAATAGATAACCTTTTTTGTTTTTATGGTGCTCAGGAGTTCCCAATCGTTTTTTAGCTGTCTGAGAACTTCTTCATTACTAGTATGTGTAGTCCAGAAGATTTTGAGGATTTTCCGATAACACCACATTTCGAAGGCCTCTATCCTATTCATAGTGTCAATTTTAGGCGTTTATGTCTTACATCCGTCAGAAGAATGCTCCATATGTAACAGCGGAGCGTTCTTAGCCGCGTTTGAGCTGCGAGGTTTCTGTTGGTAAGAGTGGATTTCCATTTAATAAACGCCCATTTCAATCCTCATTTTAACCTCATCACATGTTATTTTATTGTTTGCCCAAGTACCCAAATAGTAAGTTAGATTTTCAAAATTCTTTCTGCATTCGATTTCTGATTACCCAAGGAGCATTTACTGCTACTGAGACGAAGTCGCTCGACCCTACTTCACTCCTTAATCTTTAAAACAACCCCCCATTTCGCTAAGAACTTCCTACAGTCGGGAAAATTAATTCAAATTGCCTCGGGAATGCCTCCTAGCAGGTTATTTGGGTCGCTGATCACGAATCCGTGGTTGGTTTTCCCGGAAAACTCATTGCTTGTGTGTAGTAAAAGTGTTTCTCAGAACGCTGTCCACTAATTAACAACCTGATATCTGTTTTTCCCAAAAACTATTTTTCCGGTCGGAAAATCATAAACATTTTTTAATATCTTAGTGGGCTTGTTGGAGTTTTGAGGCAATAAGATGAACCTTTTTTTCGAAATTGTATTTCAGGGAATTTTTTGGGTCTCTGATCAAGAATCTGAGGCTTGCTTTTCCGAAAAACTCATTTTCCGGTCGGAAAATCAAGAACATTCTTTATTTTAAGTGTTTTGAGACAATGTAGTAAAATTTTTACTCGAAACGGTGTTCTACGGGTTTTCGGTTTCGCTGATTAAGAATCTGAGGTATGTTTTTTCGAAAAACCCAGGATGTTTGAGTCGACGATAAAAAAATCTGAGTTTTGTTTTTCCGGAGAAACCTATCCATGATGAAAAAATGAGGAAAATTTTGGCACATTATTTGTAAGGATAATTAATCATTTTCTAGATTTTTTTGTAATTATTTGAAAGTTTCTTTTTTAAAGAAACTGTAAATTGAAAATTAAAGAAAACTTGTTGGAAATGGATGGAAGAAAAAGAGGTCTACTTATGTAAGTTAAAAAATACTTTTTACTAGAAGATAAAAAATAAACATCTTTTTTATTGTTGATCTACATTTTCCAGCCATACGACGAGTTTTGCGGAAAGACAGCCCTCAGATTCTTAATGAACGATCCCGAAAACCTTTAGGACACCGTTCAGAATAAAAATGTTGCTACATTGTTTCAAAGCACCTAAAATGACGAACTTTTTTAATTTTCTGACCGGAAAATATAAGTTTTTTGGAAAAACAGGCGTCAGATTTTTAATCAGCGACCCCGAAAACTCCCAGGATATTGTTTGGAATAAAAATTTTACTATACTATTTCAAAACACCTAAAATGGCTAATTTTCTGAGCTTTCCGACCGGAAAATGAGTGTTTTGGAAAAATATAAATCAGAATTTTAATCAGCGACCTCGAAAACTTCTAAGACACTGTTTCGAGTAAAAATTTTACTACATTGTCTCAAAACACTTTAAATAAGGAATTTTCTTGATTTTCCGAAGGGAAAATAAGTTTTTCGGAAAAGCAAGCCTCGGATTCTTACTCAGTGACCCAAAAAACCATCTGAAACACAATTTTGAAAAAAGAGTTTCATCATATTGTCTCAAAACCCCACAAGCCCACTAGGATATTAAAAAATTTCATGATTTTCCGACCGGAAAATGAGCTTTTCGGAAAAACAGATCTCGGATTCTTAATCAGCGACTAAGGACACCGTTTCGAGTAATGATTTTACTAAATACAAGCAATGAGTTTTCCGGGAAAACCACGGATTTATGATCAGCGACCCAAATAACCTTCTGGGATGTATTTTCGAGGCAATTTGCTTTTATTTTGCGAATCGCTCCATTTGTTTTTTTTTCCAAGATTAAGGAATGAAGAATTCTCGAGCGACTTCATATTAGTAGCAGTGAATGATCCTTTGGTCATCAGAAAACGAATGCAGAAAGAATTTTCAAAATCTAACTTACTATATTATTTTTATCTATTTTAGACTTTTTCCCGGCTTATTGCCTGGATTATTCGGTTTCGACCGAAAACCAGAACTGTATTAATATATGGTGAAGGTGCCGGATATATCTTGTTCAAATTGGTAACGTAATGAATGTTAGTACTGGATTTATCAATTTGACGTGTAGAAAATACGCTCATTGCATGGTTCTTAGGGATGGTGACTTTAATTGAAATCAATTCAATTAAATAAACCAACATTTTTTCGCAAAACCTTTAAAACAAATCGATTGAT
Organism: Dastarcus helophoroides; assembly: GCA_028583605.1. Taxonomy (NCBI): domain Eukaryota; kingdom Metazoa; phylum Arthropoda; class Insecta; order Coleoptera; family Bothrideridae; genus Dastarcus; species Dastarcus helophoroides. The sequence goes on from CM053335.1 coordinate 1,312,679, forward strand.
GTTTAAAATTTGCCACCCTAATTTTTTTCAAATGAAATGTGTTTATCTTGTGGCCCCTCGTTCAAAATACTTATTCAAAGTTTTGCACTACTCAAAACCAGGTTTCTATGTAAACGGGGTTCTAAATGTGTATCAATTATTTATAGGTTGGCAAAATTAACTTCTAAAGATTTGTAAACCACCAGGAGTTTGGATTTATATTACCTTATCAGGAAAGAATATCCATATAATTGTCACTACTATTCTAATAAGGCACCCGAAAAATACTGCCCGATTATTTTACAAAACCTTAGAAGTGAATTTTATTATCGGTTTGATGCAAATGGTCTACGTTGGCACCTCGTTTACAATAAAAAAACTACTCAGGGTTAAAATTTCTTTGAAAAATATGTTCAACTTTCTCCCTCTTCCGGTTATACCGGAACTATACATCAATTTTGTTATTTTAAATGGCAACCGCGATATTTTATATTTTTTTGGATTTTACGTAAAAAATTAAGGTGAGTTTATGTACACATATTTATTGCTATCATTAATCTTGTAAAGATATTTTAATTTTTCGAAAAAAAAAATGACAGAAAAATTTGGACTCTTTGTATTTTTTTTATTATTTGCAGCAAAAAAATTTAGGTGGAAATCATGAAATATTATTGAGACTATAATAACGTAATCCGGTTTTCCATTTATTATACAGGGTGGCGGACATTTTATGATCTTTGTTGTTTTTGTTTTATTCAAAAAAACTCTGTTTATTTAAATAGGAAATATGTGTATTTTAATTATTTTTGAATTCTTCACATAAAAAGGAAAAAAAAATTATACGACCAATTTTTTAAAATTATGCACCGTTACAGAGATCTAATTCAAAATAAAAACGAAAAATATATCTTTGTTTTCTTTACCAGTAACTGGGCAATAGACGACAAAATTTTGAAAAAAAAAAAACATAACTACAAGGCCTACAAATGTTAGGCCAAATAACATTTAAAAAGCAATCGTACAAGACGAATAAGTTTTTGGTTAGTTGTTAGAATATTTATTGAAAATATTTATGAAGCCACAAATTTGAGTTTCGTAAAAATGGTTTGTTAAACATTTGTATAGTTATAAAAATCATCAACAAATGTTCAAGAAAATCCGCCCTTTAACTGTTATGCTGTTAAATTAGAACTCAGGATTTGTAAGCGTTAAATTTTATAATGAAAATCGAAATGAAAATTATATAAGGATTTTTTTATTCATAAATAAATCCTCCTTTCATTATTTGACTAAAGTATGCAAAAATATTTTGCAATGATATGTTGATGATAATGAGATATTAAGCCACATTTGAAAAATATATAAATGCAAATTCAATTAACACTATAGAGCTCATGACGGTAAAATAAACAATGACTTTCTGGCCTCCATATTTGAAACCCAGTTTATTACAAATGACGGTCCGCACACGTGGCCGCCGCCCAACCAGGATAAAACACCACCAGAATTCTTCTATGGGGAACTATTAAGGAGCAGGTTTTTGCAACAACTACTGCATGACAAGTACATTGCTAGGAACAATCGGATGTGCTTAAAAAGATTACTTAATGTGAAATTTAAAAATATGCCTTTAAATGTGTTTAAACAGAAGAACATCATTGTTGTTCTTGATGTAAACTTTTTGTCAATTATTTTATTTTTTTATTACTTATTATGATTAATTCTTTAAGCTTTCATTGCTTACAGCTAATTTCCTACTTGAAAAAAAGATATGTTTGATTCTTTTGATTTTGAAATTTATGTAAAATACCTCTAACGATGCAAAATGTTGAAAGATAAGTAATGTAACTTTTTTTTTCCTTTCTATGTGAAGAATCCAAAAACGATTAAAAAACATATAGTTCTTATTTAAAAAACAGAGTTTTTTTGATTAAAACAAAAATAAAAATTTCCGTAACCCTGTACAATAAATGTAAAATCTGATTACGTTATATTCCATGACTTCAACACAAATTTTATTTTTTTACTGCACATAATAAAAAAGATACAAAGAGACAAAATAACCCTCTATTCTGTCATTTTTTTCGAAAAATTAAAATATCTTTAAAACTATCAAAAGTAGCAATAAACATGTATACATAAACTCTTCTTATTTTTTTTACGTATAATCCAAAATATTCGGGTTGCTACTTAAAATAAGGAAGTTGATGTCTACTTCCAATATAACCGGAAGTGGGAAAAAGTTAAAAATCAATTTGTAACAATTAAAACACATGCCAATATATTATCAAGAAGATTACATTCAAACAGACATAACTCACGTTTCTGTCAAGTAGTTTATGCTGATATACTACCATACATAAATAATCCAATCGACAGTAAATTTCTCAATTCGCAAGAAGCAAAACTGAAAAGAACTTTTCATGCAAATAACGCCTCTTAAGGCATATAAGGTAATAATAAACTACATGTCCACTGGCATTTAAAGTAAATTCCCATATCATCACGGTAAGTAGATAATCATTCAACAGTTGCTAGAATGGCAAAAAAGGAAAAGTGGCCACTAACTTTAGCCGAAATTATCACGCTGATAAGTCAGAGCCTTTATTCTAATGCACAGATTGATAGGTATGAAGGTATCAGATTTAGAGTTTGGAAGTTAAAGATCAGCTTTGATCTCATTAGGTTACCCTAGACTAGTGCAGTCTGGGTCGAATTGTATAGGGATTGTAGAAGTTATCTCACAGTTTCTTTTAAAGATTGATAGATGGTGCTTTACTTAGGAATCATATGGACGAAGTGAGTGTATACTTACTGGTACATTTGTTATAAATCAAGTCGGGTATGTCGAATTGACGAGATTTAATAAAATATAGACCCAGCTTTGGTTCCCGAATTTTGAATCGGATAAATGTTTAAACCTATTGGTGCGTGCATTAAAAAAATTCAAGTTCATCTTTGTTACTTCGAGAAAAATTTCGAGATGTGTAAAATTTATTTTTATAATCTTATAATTATAACTTTTTCTACAAATTCCAATTTGATTACAAGAAAATTAATGTCCAAGATCTTTCATGGTATTTTCCGAAAAATTCAAAACCTTGAAGAAAAAAAAAGAAAATTCTAAGCTCTTTTCTTCGAAGTTGCAAAAAAATGATTAGAATTTTCTTTAAACATTTTTTTACTTTTTTCTGGAAATTTCTACTTTTTCTATAAAAAATTTGTAGAGGTTCCACAATTTTGACTTCTTTTCGCAAGTTAAAGAAATAAGAAACGAAAGAAAATTTTCCACTTGTTTCTTTAGTAATTCGACCCTTATCTTAAAATTTTGACGTTATTTTAAAAATTTCGTTTTTTAAAATCCAAATTTAACAAACATTAAACTTCTCCCTTAAATTTGAAACTAAATAAAATTAAAAACATTTCAAAAAATATTCTCATTTTGTTCTTTTTTAGATTGAACTTTAACTTTCTTCTTGATTTGTAACCTTTATATTTCAAAGCCGAAAATTTCATTTATCATATTTTGTTTTGGTTTGTAATTAAAAGTTGAATAATCGAATTTAATCAATATTTTATAGTTGTTTCTTGAACTTTTGAACTTAATTAGGAAATTTTAATCTTAGTATTGAAGAATAGTTATTTTTATTTCAAATTTGAAACTCTAAATAAGATGAAAATTTTGCGAAAATCTATATTTCCAAAAATGACGAATTTTTATAATTTTCGCTTTTCATCTTTTTTGCTGTTTTTTATACTTTTGACTTGAATCCTAAAATGAAAATCTTAAACTCCAGATTTTCATCAAAATTTCTAAAATTTCTTTTCCTAATAGAGCCTCTATTCATAAAAAATTTGTCACACCATTTTATAACCTAGTCAACAAGTTAACAAACCCATGGTTTTTACGAATTCCAGTTTGAATTCTCTTCCAAAGGTTTACACGTTTATTCGTTCATATTGCTATGAATATAAAGATGTTGTCAATTTAAACACAAACGAGCAAAACCTAACATAACAATGAATCACAGAAGGGAGTGCGTAGAGGGTACGTGCACCAAGTAAGGCCGTGTTAAAGTTTGACGCTTTGTAAATTTAACATGGTTTAACAAAACCTTTTCAATTTTTTATGACAGCACCTTTGGATTGTTTAGTTTGAGCTAGTAGATGAATACATCCATGCAGTAAACCCCTAAATATTAAAAAAAAAATTGGAACAGTATTTTGACCTTATTAGAAACGGTTGGCTATATCTTGGTAAGGTCATAGTATAAATTTTAAAGAAAAACTACCATGATAATTAAAAATATATAGTAGGTTTCAACAAATACTATCCACTCTAAATAACCTTTTAGATAGTCATTTTTAGGAGAAACGGAAAAACAAGTTATTAAATAATACAGAAGAATATATTTTGTTATATTTATACTGAGTATGACTTTCATTCCTATGCCCCCAGACCAACCCCTTCTATTTTTTTTAAATGCAGCCTTCTATATTTTCTTAAAGTTTTGGATTTCTCTTGACGAGTAGATGTTAAAAATAAATAATATTTGGGGCATAGATTGAATATTTCTGGAGCTATAGCTAAATTAAGTAAGAAATCATCGAATGAATTTTATTATTAAATAAAATTATTAAAAAAAGAAATTAGATGTTAAACTGACTTTCACTGACGTACATGCAATGATATAATCTAGCTTCAAATGCATCCCAAACATTACTCATGGTAGCAGACGTGAGGCAGTTTTAAACATTCATCAATAATTCTTTTTTGTATTTTATCCTTAAATTTTGGTTGTGTTGTATAGATTTTTGCTTTTAAATAACAGAACTAACAGAAAAAAATCTATGGAGGTTAAATCAGGTGACCTAGGCAGCCACTATATCATTGCACATCTTCTACCTCTCTTCCTCTGGACATTTACGCACATACCGACTTAAATGTGTTCTATTATTTTGAAACACAAATAAATTTTTGGTTAGGTTTTAGGTATTCTCTACAATTATAGTTAATTCTAGGCTGATGGCTTTTAAAAACAATTAGCTTTAAAATGGCCACTTCCGTAGCTTTGTTGTGTTCTTGTTTGTGCACTTTTTTAGCTACAGACCCCATTATCATAATTATATTTATTAACTTTGTTCAATTTTGTTCATACTTTTATATGTTGCTTTTTTCCAGGGAAAGCAAAATTTAAAAAGAAAGATAGCTGCAGGTCTTGCATTGTTTCAATCCACTCTTCAATACTCTAAGCCAATGTAACAATGTAATAATTACATTGTAGCGAAAATTTATGCCATGTGCCATTCAATGGCCTTATAACTTTTTTTTATTAAATCGACTTTATAAGGCCGAAAAATGGGTAAACACCCTTGGCATCTTACATTTTTAACCGAATGTGAGTTTGTCAAATTTTTGTTCCTAATTATTAAACAATTTTAAAAGATAATGCAGTGGTATATTTGCAATGAAAAGGGCCTTAGAATGATGTTAAAAGTAGGACAGTTTTATTTAAAATTTTAAATGATGGGGGTTAGTGGGATGAATCTATCAAGTTGGCTTGATCGTCAAAAAAGGTCCCCCAAAGAAAATAAATTGACGGGTCTCGGCGAATTGTAAAAAAAAATTTCTATAAAATATTGACTTATCTTATTAATAATGTATATCTTTTTTGCTTAAAAAAGGTGTAGAAATATGATTCATTTATAAAAAATTGGAAAAGTTTATTGTCGAAAAAGTTAGGGTAAATTAAAATTAATAATGATAGTGTAGGTAGCGCCCTCTAAAAGCTGCCCAAAAAATAATACCAAATTATGCTTTCTCACTTGAAAAAAACCCAGTAAAATTTTGTGCAAAAAATGTATCTTTCGTAAAAGTTATTTAAAAAAATCGAAAATAAAATTCTTATTTCAACAGTCTGCATGTCAGAAACGAAGCATTTCTGGACACAGGTTTATATAAACTTTTTTTTTAGAATTAACCCTGGAAGAGCCCACTAAAATATGTTAAACTACTTAAGTTACATCCTGTGTATCGGGTGTAACACATGGTACACCGTCTATTTTTTCTTTATTTATGAAGATAAACTTTTTAAACTTGCTACACTTGATATGCAGGGTGTTTGGTTATAAATGCATCCTCCATTTAATTTTATAATTTCATTCTAGTCCATTTCCTTTTGTTTATAAAACAGATAATTTTTCAATTACGTCATGGCTGGCATTGTGTAGAGGACAACTGAGTTCTTGGATAAACTTATTCAAGATGATTAACTAAATAACGAGGAATAAAGCAGGCCCTTGCGGACACTTTTTACATACCATTCAGTCGAGCATATAGTATGGAATACTGTAACTTTTATATTTCGTTATATCGAACTTGAATTACCTTAAAATCCTGAATATCCTAAATTCCTGATAAATTACTGTTCCTTTTTATCTTATTGTCAGATAGTGTTACCAGTTATCTATTCAATGTACAATTTGATTATCCTACAAGCCTAGATAAAAAACTTGTTGACAATGTAAATTCATAAGGGGCACTTGAACACTTAATGCAATTAAAGCAGTAAGTTGAAAGGACAATATAAATCTAATTATACATGAATCTGTCATAGATTTTCTACGTAATCAGTGTCACAAAATCGTTATTGGCAATTTGCAAATTACAAAACACTAATAGATGTTTTTGCGGCAGGGAATATACATCATGATGATTTATTGGCTTCAGGGTTATCAGTTTTTACTGAAGAGGCGATACTTGACGTAATTAACCCTAAGAATCAATACATGCCAGAGAAACCGAATAAAGCAATGCCAAATCGAAAGCTACCGTTATGATGCGAGCTGTACGTATTATTCTTTGTTGAAAGGATATACGCTTAACAATTTAATAACCTTTATTAGTAGCAGCAGGCACTTTATTAATAAGTTGTTACTAAAGGTTTTTATTACTGATTTGATTTTAATTTTTAGATATTACAGTCAAGCACTACATTTTAGGTGAACCTAACCAGTTATGCCAGTTACAGTTGTAAGGTTATTTTATTATTTTCTTTGCATTACCAATACTGACATTGACATCTCAAAATGTTGCGACCAGTTGAATGACAAAAATTGAAAAATAAAAAAAATAAAAATAAAAAATAATGAAGATCACTTTAACTATTTAAGAGTGACTACAGAAGGCATGTGTATATGATTCCTATTTGTCGGATTAGCCCACCGGCAGAACGAACTTTTTCTGGGTGGGGGACACAAAGACTAGCGAAAAAGTAATGCTCTTATAAGCTCTGTTGCATTTTTCTATGTCTAATCTAGATGGTTTTTCTTTTGGGAAAGGGGGAGGGGGGACACGTGCCCTCAGGACTCCTGCTGAATCCATTCTTGGATTAGCGTAAGACATATTTGTATCAGATAATTTTAATAAACTGCAAAGAGAAGTCTTTTCATAATAAGAATATATAACTGATCAAGTTCGCCGCTGGCGGCTTTGGCATTCGCATACAAATCTAACAGTGCCGTTCAAAATATTTTTGATGATTAAAAAAGAACGTTATGGGGTCCGAAAATATTGTTAACAACTAAAAAATGTCCACCTCCAGATTTTGTAGTCCTCTTGATACTGCCGCCCGCGTACTGTGCACATCTTGCACACCCGCTCACAACTGAATATAGCCTTGGCGCCTGGAAGTGTAAATGGATGTTGATGTTACAAAATGAAATATTAATGCAGTTCGAGTATATCTGAGCATTAATTTATATGCAGTTACATATTTACCCTATTGCATTATAATTATTAATGTGATGTTTGAAAGTTTATCAATTTTGCAACTTTTATCGATATGTTACGCAGATGTTTAGTAAATATACCGAATTACTAGGTAATGTTACATAAAGCACTGGGTTATTCCCGAAAAGTAATGATGGAAATTAACCTGTTCAGGGGTTAATTCATGCAATAAATTACAGTGAACACAATTTGTCATTTATTTTTCGTGTACCTTCCACTGATTGATGATAATTGGATGGATAAATGGATAAACAGAAAACAAATTTGCAAAAACAACATACACACAACAGCGACTCGATAAATGTACACCCTGCCATAAATTCTACCTATGTAGGTCATAAATATCGCAAATCACATGACATTAGCGGTATCGATGTTAACCTTCTTTGTCAAACCAGCGTAAATAATGAATTTATAAGCAGATACAGTGTTAATTTTAGCTTTAATAATACGGTACGCACACGTTTCACTGAATATCTGTATTATAATAAAAGCCATAGTAATTTATGGTAAATGATTGAGTGAAACTAATTCTCTTGATTTCAAACTTACCTTTCCAATAGATTATTATTATTGACAATTTTATAAAATCACCCATCAACAATAATTTAGTTTTGCTTCTGATGATAGGCTTGCGTCAGTTCTTCTGGAGATCTGAATATGAAGTACAAATAAAAATAAACAATTTTTACTTTGAAAACGATTTGGAAAACTGTCTGTATTTTGGCAAAGAATTGAAGCGTCATTTTTGGCTTGGCCTAGGTTTTATGTTACTGGTAGCGACCGTATCACTATTCCTGTTAGGCAGTCATACCTTCTAGCTTGATTTTTTACAATCAAAAGGGTATTATTTCAATTGTGGGATCAACTGCTTTAGCATCAACCTTACTAACACTTTATGAAACTTTTTTGTGTTCATATTCAAAACTTCAGTAATTTCATGGAGAATAATATAACCATTTCGATTTTGATGTAAGAACATGGTCTGCTTGATTAGGTTTTTGAGAATAAGCTAAGCAATTCCCCTATTTGGACCACATTTCTGAAGTGAAAACTTAGACGCGTTAAGCGACGAAAGATAAACGCATGGATTTGCCATATATGTAATACACATATATAGGTTTTGCGCTACCAGAAAACACTATTTGAACTACCAGTCGATTGCTCTACCACTGCGCCACTCCGGATATTTAATGGCATTTTTCTTAAAATATTTCCGACACTGGGATAATCCGACATCCGGTTAATCCGGTACTCGATAATCCGACAAACTGGATAATCCGCCACCCGGCTAATCCGACATTTACATAATCCGAAAAATTAGGGTTTGAAAACATATCTTTTTGAAATTTGTTATACCATACTTTTAAATTTCCACTTCTTTTGGCTGTCCATATAAGTGCCCAATTTTTTTTATTAACCCTCAAGCATCTGTATGGTTGTATGTTTAGTAAACATTTTGTAATTGATCTCTAATTAACCTTTCGATAAGTTAGAGACTTCAAACTTTAAATATAGCTCCGAACTGAAAGATGATTTAATATTTTATTCAATCATGATAATAATTTATGAGAAAGTAATCTGAGATATACAACAAATTTCACCGATAACGTTTGACAGTAGATTCAGTACAATAAATAAATAAATACTATTTACGAAACCTCTTCATCGAACGTGTTAAAATTTGAAATATATATTTGCACTGTGAAGGCTTTCTAGAATATGAAGGAAAGCTATATACTGGTAGTTTTCTCCGCCCAACTGCTTTGTTTTTTTTTTACCGTGGTTCTATTTTTGTTAAAAACGGGCAGTGCCAAATAAAACATCGATTCATTCTCCTGAATACAGATAGTCATTTTTAAGAAAAAAAATGACTATTTGATGTCCATTTGTTGTTAGGATTTGTGAAGTGAGTGCTGTGGATTAAATCTTTGTGTTTAATGGGCGATGGAAACAAACTGTTGTTTAATGTTTTCGTGCCATGACGTATGTCAATATGGTTGATTGCTGTGATTGGAGGCATATTTTTTCATTTTAATATTAAATAATTTTGCCAATTTTTAAATTTATTCTTATTAAAGAACGTGGTTTTCTTAAAAAAACATTCCACAAATACCGACCTCCCTTTCCAATTGCCACCTAAAATAAAGGAATGAATTCTAAATGTCGGTAAAATAACCTAAAAAATGTTTATATTATGCCAAAACTAATTTTTATAAAACAGATAGATAATCTGTTAAAATTACAATAAGTCGAATACATTTTTCATTAAGAAAGCACCAATTACTGAAGCCTAAACGTTAATTGCAAATTGACAATTACAATGAAATTACTATACAGTTCGTTTTCATGGCCTAGTGGATAAAACGTTTCAATCCCGCTTTATTCACAACAGAAATTGAAAAAGAAAACTTACAAATAGCTTTTTTTTCTCAGAAATGGTTATTTGTAGGTGATTTTATCATGAAACTAAATTTATTTAAACTAAGATGACCATTTTTTTGTCCACTGTACAAAGATACAACCATGGTAAAAGTTCTGATCGCTAAAATAAGGAGGTGGTCAGAAAAAAACTTCCCCCAGTATATCACTTTAACTAAGATTCTACTTCTTAATAGTCTAAATGTAGATGCAAATTTGACACGATTGGTAAAGGTGTTATGGTGTTATTAATTATATTATTTTTTTTTATTGACAATTTTAAAAGCTTATAACCCAAGAACTAAACATTTTTTATTAAACTTTTTTCATAAGTCGTATTTATTTATCGTTCTGAATCTACTATTAAGCATTGACGGTGAAATTTGTGAAATTCCGGACCTCACTCCTATATAGGGCTGTCAGGCATTTCTATCTGAGAGGGATTACTGCGATTTTATATTATTCCTCCCGAGTTTCCATCAGCCCCAACAAAAATTCTGAAATTTTAAGAATGAAGATTGGTATTATTTTTCTACCCATTTGAACGGCTAATATTTTCAGAATTAAATTTATAATTTTTAAAAATGTTCTGGTTTCTACAGAACCCAGCTCTTCTTTATACTATTTTAACTTAGACGACGTTGTTAACCTTACTTTTTTTGTTACTTTTTAATTGCTTCATTTTTACTTAAAATTTTAACTTTAAACTCAAAACTAACTAAAGGATACGATAAATTTATAATTTTGACCCTATCGACTTGAAAGTAGTAATTCTTGATCTTTTTTAAATAATCTGGTTTTAATCCTAAAATTTCGACTTTTTTTGCAAAAATCGAATTCAAAGAGGAAGTTTTAATAACCTTTCGACATTTTTTTTTGAAGTTTAGAACATGATTTTTTAGTAAAGTTTGTTTTTCTCAAAATTTCTGCTTTTCTTTAATCTCTCAATTAATACTTCAGATTTTTACACTTTGTCCTAAACGTTCCATTTTAAACTAAAATCTCTAGAACTTATGTTACAAATTTTAACTTATTTTAATGTTGATCTTTCTCAAAATTCCATATAAATTGTAACCTAAATCTAAACATAAAAATTAAAAAAAATCTTTGTAAAAAATTCTTATTTTTTCCAGAACTCAAAAAAAAACAATAGAAATTTATTACATTCTTGTTAAAATTTTAATTTGACAACCGACATTTTCTCGTTATTTCCGTAATCGTATCATTTTAAGTTTCACATGCACATTTTTTTAAGACATGCTTTTGTGTAATGCAAGCTTGTGTGAAACATAAGCTATATTGTAAATATTATGGTTAAGATGTATAATTTCTTTTATTGCTGTCGGCGCAACAAAAAATATTAGCTCTTCCAAGTATATGTAGGTCCTGGAGGTTAAATTAAAACCAGAACTAGAAAGAGGGCTAACGCAATTCGTGCGAAGTTGGTGGATGCCATATTTTCTGTATAATGTTTGGGTCATGCGGCACAAACAATTAAATGATTCAATAAATTTTCCAAGGGCTTTATTCACCACAGACATTGGACAACGGTTTGTAATATAGCTTGACCACGATGTTTTGTTTTGTGTTATAAATGCCATCGACCTCGTAAATTATAACAAATTCGGATTGCACTTTTGAAAATTTTCATTTTCCAATTAGGTACTTTACGTATTCCTGTATTAAAAAACGGTGCTTCCCAAGAGTAACGAATAAATTATATAAAAATGTTAAGAAATATAATTCATAAAAATACTTAAAGAGTTCAATTCTCCACTTCTTTATCCCTAAAGGCTAGCAATCCCAACTTCAAAAATTCAAATAGTAAAGTGCCTCTTGAGATATGTCGATTGATAGGCTTTTCTAAATGGAAATTGAGATATCTACTACTAAAACGTATTAAATAAATTTAAACAATTGCAACTCGTTTGCAGTTATGGCTAACATAGTTTAGTGGAGTGGCTTGCAAGATCGCCAGATTTAACATCATATTATTGTCTTTGGTCTTATTTAAAAACCAAAGATGGTTGTCCAAATCTGATATTCGATTGATTTTATTCATTTCAATTATAATTATCTTTTTTGTATTTGCACGACAAAACACGCCACCTTTATCAAATTTCAATATATTGACGTAATCTGTCTCACATAGCGGGACAAGCAGTTGGACAGAATCCGAGGAAGAAGCACTCCCGTGCTAGAGTCGCGGTCGCTGACGGCTAATTTAATCGGTTTATTGGTGTCGAAGGACACACGAGAGCACTCTTCAACGAAAAGTCAATCTCCTCGGGGGTAAGTCCATGCGGCTAAGATCTGTAATGTGGGCTGGCGTGTAGTTCCGATTCAATTATTTATTTAATCACACAAATATGTACAGTCCACTTATTCCAAATTCTGTAGACAAATATGTTTTAATAGACCTGAAAATATTACGGCATTAAAGTGAATGAACTTTCAATAAATCAGCTCAATCATCCTACAAATAGTAGACTTTACCCAAAAAGCCTTTGTTACTAGATTAATATCTTGTGTTAATTTTAGAGAACATAATGAGAAAGATAAAATGTAATTGTTTCAACTCCCCTTGTCTACTTTAACAAAGTCCGCTCGAATTTTGGCACTTATTTAAGTTTATTTTGGTAAATACATTCGTCATTTATCAATCAATTATGAAAAACTTCATATTGTAGGATTTAGTATAAACAGATTTATTAATCGAGGTATCGGAAGGGGTATTTTCCTATTTGAATTTTTAAATATGGGATTGGTTGTCCTTAGAAGTTAAGCGAAAGGGGCTGATAAATACATGTTTCAATGACAATTTTAAGATAAAAATAGACATGTTTGAGCATTTTTCTGAAACATTTTTTTTCGCGTTTTATCGAATTTATCCGTTACTTTTGGGAAGCGCTGTATACATATGCAGGATGATTTACGGTGAATGAGGTATTAGAAGTATATTAGAATAAATCAACCAAACGTTTTACAAATTTGTGTACCACGGTAATGGGCAATCTTCTATGGAACTAAAATATTTTTGAACGAGAGGTGTTGCCAGGTGTAGGTAAACTTGGCAACGTCTTCTTCTTTCTTATTTTAAATGAAACCCTGCATTATTATGATTTTTGAACCTATCTTAAAACGTTTTTGAGATATTGATTAATTAGCAAATTTATTCGACGTAAAAGAAATTGGGGTAAACACGAACGCAGAATAATCCCAAACACAGCCGAACTCAGCGATTGTACTGTGTTAGACATGTGTGACATATTTTTCATCAGCTCCGTCTTACAAATTATTTTACCTCTTTTACTTACTAGGCCAGTGAAATTATGATTTTTTAATAAAATAATTCGGAGAAAGCTGGAAATCGTTTTAATGTATTTATTTGATGTTAAGTATTAGTAATCTGAGTTTTTACGGTCTCAGGAGGTGAGCTTAACTGTCCAGCCCAAAAAAACTGCGAAATTTTTGCAGTTTTTCCATTTTTCAGTAATAGCTCTTAAACAGTGCTTCCTATGGAAACAATAGTTATTATAAGAATTGTAGAGCATTAAATTCTGGTTAAAATAGATACCCAAAACTTAAAATTTGGTTCAGAGGTATAGCAGCAATTGAAAGCCAAAAAATGGCACTTTTTCCCCATGTATGAAATTTGTACAAACTCACTAAACATATGCATACGTAACTTTGAAACTGCTATTCTAATTAAAAAAAATTGCAGAATAAAAGTTGTAGAGCATTAAATTTTGCATATAAGGATTATCAAAATATTTAAATTGGGGTAATTTTACGTTTAAATATGCACATAAATCCAAAATGGCTACCTAATTAGATGTTCTCTAGTTTACATTCCGTTCATGTTTGGTACGTATAAATTACCTTTGGCTCCATTGTAAATCAAATGTAAATACAATTTAATTATATCATCCAATTAAACACTATATTTTCAATTTAATAATTTTTTTTCCCTGTAAATGTCAAAGTATTGAAAAAATCATTGAACTAGATTGACATAGTTTTATGAGTGTACACTTGTATTCCCCGAAATTATCGAGTTCTTTGCATCCATCCAGTTTTCTTACCAAGAAAGGATATTAAAACATAATCATAAACAAGTAGATAGACGTACATTTTTTATTTCGTTCGGTGCTAAAATCTATGTTTATAACAGTTGAATAAGACGTGAATCTGTTAAAAAAATGGTTAGTATTAGGTTCCCGAGTGCTTTCTGATTTTTTTTTAAACTGCTAAGCATGTATTTTATTCTCCCAACTAGTTAAAGCTTCAGCTACTTAGCAATTGTAAAGTAGAACGTCCTGTTTTACTCGTTTTAAGCAAATGAAATATCACATTAGCATTCGTTTGTCAAAAAAATTAAGTTCTCGGTGGTATTGAAAGCGAATCCATCTTTGAAAGAGTCGAGCCAGTGCAAGCTTATAAGAATAATGAAACTACATAGTGTAAGAATGTCTATAATTAAAACATTCATATCAATCCTGCATTGTCCCGTATCGGTCCAAGAAAACTAAAACTCTTTGGGTTCCCAACCGTGCCTTGCTGCCCCTAACTAAAGCAGCAGCATATCTTCTCTCTGCAGGCATGCCACCAAATTTAAATATGATATTATTAGGAGAACAATTCGCTAAACTGGAAATTTTCTGTTTTCCATCTCCATCATCATTGAACTAGCTCCAGGTAGTAGTTGAGGAAAAGACGGTTTACTACTGTTTTTTGCCAACTTGATGTATTTAACCGATGACGTTAGGCCAGCTGCACTAGTGTCTTGATCTTTAAAAACTTACACTGCCATGATTTCTTTAGACATGATACAACTTCCACTAACTTCAGAAATTAAAGTTCCCTGAAGAAAAGAATGCCGATGTGATGTTGCATTTGCTTAAAGCCTGTAAAACAGCTGAGTACCCAAAACGTTTGGGAGCTGGAGAAATCCGAGTATAAATATTTCCCTAATGAAAAAAAAATCAGAGAAAAGAACTCGAACGCCTAACAGCACAATTTCACCAACACATCTAAAACTTATCCAACTATAAGAGACTAAGATGAGGGACGAAATAAAAATGTATTCGCCTGTCTACATGTTAATTATGTTTTGATCTTCTCTTTCGGTTAATAAAATGCATAAATGCTAAAACTTGATGATTTAAAGGAAGAAATGGGGCGTACAGTGAAAAAACGGTGTGAATATATCTTTACTTTTTTTTTCTGTTCTTTGGCGTACATGAAATAAAAAATTGTAATTAAACTGAAGAATCGTTTTTTAACTAGATAATTACATATTTAAATTTGATTTACAATGATTCTGGCGGTAATTTAAATATCAAGCACACATATAAAGAATGCGTACTAGGGATCAACTAATTAGGTAGCCATTTTGGATTTATGTGCATACGTATTCGTAAAATTACTCCTATTTAAATATGTTGGTACCCATTAAACGCAAAATTTAATGCTCAACAAATTTTATCTTAAAAGTTTTTTAGGTTAGAACAGCAGTTTAAAAGTCACGTGTACCTCTTTAGTAAACTTGTACAAATTTCATAAAAGAGCCAAAAGATGCACTTTTTGGCTCCCAATTGCTGCTGCACCACTGCATCGAATTTTAAGTTTTGAGTTTCCATTTTAACCAGAATTTAATGCATTACAACTCTTCGAATAGATATTTTTTCCGTAAGAAGCGCCGTTAAAGAGTTATCATTGAAAAATGGAAAAATGAACAAAAATTTTACAGTTTTTTTGGGCTAGAAGCTTAAGCTTATTTCTTGAGACTGTGCAAACTCAGATTACTGATACTTAACATCAAATAAAGGCATTAAAGAGATTTTCAGCTTTTTCCGAATTATTTCACATTTTGAGACCAATTTCACTGGCCTATACCATAAACGGAGCGAAAAACTGTACTCCTTATTCAAGTTATGAATTAATGTAATTTTTCATAGATTAAACTCAATACACTTTGGTTTCTACAAGTAAGTCGAAACGAAATTTGCAGACATAAATATTTGCCCAAATTAAATAAAAAAAGGCTACTGCAAATTTTCTTCGTTATATTTGAAACCTCCTTTAGGTGTTCGTAATTCCCCCATATTAGGCAAAATTTGATTTCAAAGAAATCGCGTTATTTCTGTTATAAAATAACCGAAGGTTGAACTTTAAAGTGCGGTAAGCAACAGAAGAGGGTTTTCTTTCGAATTTTGCTAGATTATGCCAATAATGTAAAGCATGCATTACACACATTTTTATTAGAGTAACTTGAGAAAGTGGTTAAAGTTATTTATTTTAAAAAGAATTCTCTGTATATTACTGTCGACTCAGAAAGCTGGTTTAACGTACTATGTAAATAAACTCTTTCTGTACCTAAATGGTAAGGTTTTCGATTTATATGCAGTTCGTTATTTGTAAATTTGTACCAAGAATATATTTCCTTTGTTGGCTTGCCAAACGTAGGCCATGAACGTTTTCCTTTTTTCATTCAAAGAAAATGTTAAAATCAAATAAGCTGAAGGTAGCCCTAAGTGAATTGGTCAATATGGAATAATGTAATGGCATCATTCAGTGACTCCGATGAACATCTGGATTACATTGCACGCAGGTGGAATTGAGAGATTTTGAAACATTCCTTTCTTCTTCATTGCTCTTTAATTTGTTTCTTAAGTAAAAAAGAGTGAAACACTAAAAACAATTTATGATTTCGTTACATATGGTAAAATTTGATTTTAAATCTCCCACAAAAATATTTAAAAAGAACTTCAGCTATTTGAGAATTTTCCGAAAATAAAACCTGGCTAATAACTATCGCCCTACATCTTTGTCGCCCTTTATATCCAAAGAAATGGAGTAATGGAGTAACGTCGAGATTCTCAAGTATCGGGATGGGAATAGAATTATCTCGGTTAGACAATACGGTTTCAGACAACAATGTTCAACTGGCTATCTCCTGGCAAATCATACTTATGTCTGCAACTCCGCTATGGAAAAATATGGTGGGGCCCGGCTTGTGGTATTGGATTGCTGATAAAGTCTGGCACAGATCTCTTCTCACCAAAATAACATCTTATGGGTTTCCACCGGATCTGTGTCCATTAATGTTTAGTTTACTCGATGGCAAATCTGTTCAGATCATAATTGATGGAATCTCACCTGAGATATTTGCGATAATGTAGAGGTACCTTATAGGTTTGTTCTGTCTCCCGCTATGTTTCTGTTACATGTAAACGATCTCTTAGCTTTATCTTCTAACCGGATATGCAGCTACGAAGATAATAGTAGCTTGGTGTCATTCTTTTTCTCCGACAAAACATTATTCGTTGTTGCTTCAGATAGGGTCAAGGAACAGTAAACACAGATGATTAATCGTCATCTTGAGATTGTTCTTGAACGAGAAAAAAAATTCAATTGATTTCAATATTGCAAAAACTCAGGCCTCTGCTTTCGCTCAGAAAACATCAAGGGATAATGCAACAATATTCTCATTGACGGTAAAAATCCTCTCTATGGGTCTGTATATCCTAGGAGTAAAAGCGAGCACTAACTTCGCTTGGAATGAGCATACGCGAGCCATTGCTAATTCCACCTCAGGAAGCTGGGCTTACTTTTTCAAGCCAAAAAGTACTTCACATTATGTCGGCTGCTTACTCTCTATGAAGTCCAAGTAAGACCATCACTGGAATACTGTTTTCATGTTTTGTGTTTAGCCCCAACACAGATTGGCTCTTTTGGATTTAATTAAAAGAACAGATGTGCTTTTAAAAATTAAAATCTTCCTGACCGATATTTTTTTATAATATAAGCGATTTTCAACTTATCTGCATACTTCTATACTTTTTATTAACAATCTATATACTAAAATAAAAACAAAGTACTTGAAAATATATAAGATGTTTCATAAGAAAAGACACATTTGATATTGGTTTACCGTGTGTCTCAGGTGTATCGCCAAAATATTAAATTTGAAAACATTAATAAAAAATTATGAAAAATACCCTTTTTTTCGTAATTGAAATTTCTTAAGCTATCGTGAAGCGTTTTTTAGTCTTCTACAAATTTTTATGCATCGCCCATTTTTTACTCAATAAGAAAGTGTCACAAAAAAAGTTTGGAAACACTTCTGTATACAAACAAAAAAATAATGTTTTTATAGACAAATTAAAAGGTTCAGAAAAAACAATGTAGGACTTCATTTTGAAGTCTTCAAAAAAGTCAAGAATAACAAAATAAAGGGGGGTCCATTTAACAAGACTAACCCTGTTTGCCTTATTGGGCTTCTCATTATTTTCGTTAATCTAGTTTCCTTTAAAGATTTCAAAATATAGTTTATATACGTGTTTTTTTTTAAATGTCTCAGCAACGATCGATGTGAATTGTCATTAACAGAGTACCTATGAGAGCATTTGACACAAAAGGCGGGAAATTTAAATGGAAACAGATGTGCAATCAATACTTTCAAGGCCAGTTCAATGAACCTCCGATCATATGATGCGCTAAAGGTTAATCTCATTGAAGGTAATATGAAACTTTCAAGGTCTGGCCAAAGCAAAGAACTCCAAGATTCTTAGAATAAGAAATATTATCTAAAGTTCATTGTCTTGGCCTTGGAAGTATCATATTAGCTCCAGTTCATTGTCCATGCCTCTCAATTCGAATTTCCTGCCTCTTGATGTCCCGGAACTCAGGTACTCAACAATCATTTAAGAAAAATGATGATGACTTCATTCGATGAAGGTCAATGACTTCATAGTGCTAACGAATATTTGCATATCAAAAGTAGCATTTTAAATGCAGGAACTGACTTGACATTTTATGTAAAATATGAATGCTTTTTCAAATTGTAGATTCATTTCAGTCACAACTTTATAGCCAAAAAATGTAATATAGACATAGAGCACGGACTGTGCAATAACCTCAGAGTGTTGCTGACTCTTTAGAAAGAGATAAAGCGGTCGGTCGTGTGGCGAATACCTGTTTCTTTTCTGCAGGTCTTGTGAAACTGGCGACACGATGGTTTTGTTTATCCCACATTTTCCGCCCGTATTTACCTCACATAGCACTCGCTTAGCTATGCTGTAGGTCTATACATCTACCACATCAGGAGGTGTCACCAAAATAACCATGGAAATGGATCATGGAGTGAGGCTTGCCTATCCAGATGTGAAGAATAAATATGTATAAGAGTCGGCCTTGAGGTATTAACTCATCCTTTAGATAAATTACGAAAAAAATCACCAGAGTTAAAGCATTCTTTACGTGTAAACATTCATTAATGTTTTGCCTATATTTCAGGGGTGTTGGTTGGTAGAAATAATCAGATTAAATGTGTTCCATATTATTTTCATTAACATTATCAACAATTGAATAATTTCCAGCAGAAACTGACATAAAATATGAAAGAATCACTCTTAAAACGACCGGCAATAAATTAGGTTAGGATTTTAAGAACAGGACACCATTAAGAAATGTCACAGTGCTGTCATACGACTGTTTGTGAATGTTAGTTCCTATTGTAACCACTACAATTTGTAGTGGTAGTGTAGTCTACAAATTGATAAGTTCAGTGCCTACTGTGATGCAGATTCATCTGAAATGAACTATAAATGTTGGAGGTGTGAGACAAAATCATCGTACGGCCAGTCTGACAGACATGTCTATGGACAAGTCGTACACAGAAAAGAGACAGGTATTTGTTATAACGAAATTGGCTACATGGTTGTTTTTTTTTTCTAGAGAATGGTCGCTTTTATGAGACTCTTGTACAGTCCCTTATTTTATGTATTAAGTCGTAAATACTTATTTTGAACGCAAACAGCCTAAATCTGATAAGTTTCTTGTTCATACTACAAAAAATTTGGAAATTATAAAAAAATTTCAAAAAATTTTAAAAAAATTTCATTTCTAAAATTGAGCGTCTCTTAAGACAACCTTCTTTAAATAGGTATATATAAATTATTTCTCATATTTTACCCTCTACATGTTCAGTTTTGAGATTTTCCATTCCTAATGAATCCCTTCTACAGTGTGTCTCACCGGGAATCGCCGGGATCGATATCTGGCAAAGTAGTTATCTAAATCATTTGAAATTTTGGCAACTTAGCAAAGACAACAAGACCAACACAACTAAAATATTCTCAAAGTTGTAGTAGTTCCAGTTATACCGGAAATTGACACCAACTTCGTTATTTTAAAGACACTATATATTTTTCCAATTTTAGATTTTATTTGATATTTTAAGGCTACTTTGGAAAACAAATATTGTTCCTTAAATTTATAATTTTTGAGTTAATTGGATTTTTATAAAAAATTTGACAGATTCAAAGTCCCACGAAATTCTTTGTACCCTTTTTCCAGAAAGTAGATATTAATTTTATATTTGGTACGTGAGTAGAACACATACAAAGCTAGCTTGCGTAGCTTTCATAAGTACAAAACATTATACCGAGTGTTGAATCCATGTCTGAACATTTTGATAAATTCAAACAGCGATAACTTTGTTGTCTCAAATAGAACACCCTATATTTTTCACCCTATCCTATGTAGATTTTAGTTATCTTTCACCTGATATAAGCTTTGTACGGGTTGGTGTTACAACTTTTAGAAATAATTGCAATTTTGTTTGCTTTTATTTTCCCATTCCATAATAAATGAACTCTTATTGGGTAGCATACCAGTGACGTTATGAGTAGAAATAATCTCTATCGACAATTAAACTGCCAGGAATGTTTTAAATTGTTTATTATTTTCTGATGATGAAACAATGTAATATCACGAACATGAGATATAGTGAAAAATTTCCTGTTCGATATCCAGGTAGGGTAAAGCCTTCATGAAATCCAGTGGATTAAATGGTAAAAGATGTCACAAATTTCGATTCCGTCAAAGAGAAATCAGATAGAAGAAAATCTATTGTTGATAATACAAATGTCGGAATAGTATTTCCACTTATGTCATATTTTAATTTTAGCTTCATCACACTAAATAAACTACTATAAATAATTTGACTGAT
Source organism: Dastarcus helophoroides (assembly GCA_028583605.1). Lineage (NCBI taxonomy): Eukaryota > Metazoa > Arthropoda > Insecta > Coleoptera > Bothrideridae > Dastarcus > Dastarcus helophoroides. The sequence goes on from CM053335.1 coordinate 1,333,888, forward strand.
TGGTTCATAATTTAATTGTCGATATCCATGATTTCTTCTTTTTAAGTACATTTCATTTATTTCTACTTATTATGTCACTGATATGCTACTCAATAAGAATTCAATGACTGTGAAATAAAAAAAAAAGGTAAAATTGCAATTGTTTCCAAAAGTTGTAAAAGAAACTCCCACAAGGCGTATATCAGTTGACAGATCATTTAAATCTGCACTAGATAGGTCAAAAAAATATAGGATGTTGCATTTGAGATAACAAAATTATCCCAGTTTAAATTTACCAAAATATGAAGCCCTAAATTCAACACTTCGTATAATGTTTTTGAACTTATGAAAGTTGTGCAAGATAGCTTCGTATGTGTTCTATTCACGTACCAAACATGAAATAAATATCTACTTTCTGGAAAAAGATACAAAGAATTTCATGGGACCTTGCATCTATCAAATTTTGTATGAAAATCCAATTATCTCAAAAACTATAAATTTTAAGAACAACATTTGTTATCCAAAGTAGCTTTAAAATATGTTAACGAAGGCTTCCACGGCCAGAGTCAGTACAGGATATACTTCTTCCGGGATTGGACCTTGTCAAAGAACTACTAAAAGTGTTTGACGTTTCGTCCACCATCGTAGGGGGCTTCTTCAGGAACAAAGAAATAAAATACAAGGAAATATACAAAAATGAAACATGAAAAAATGGGCCAATTTCAAAACATCAGAGCACGGTAATTCATTATGTCCACCATACCAGAGGCGAAACTCTTCTGAATTGAAAATTTGGTACAAAGGATAAGAAAGTTTAGACAGAAGAGCACGGTAACTCTTCTGAGAAGAGTTTCACCTCTGGTATGGTGGACATACTGAGTTACCGTGCTCTTCTATCTAAACTTTCTTATCCTTTGTACCAAATTTTCAATTCAGAAGAGTTTCGCCTCTGGTATGGTGAACATACTGAATTACCGATGTTTTGAAATTGGCCCCGTTTTTTCATTTTTCACTTTTGTATATTTTCTTCCATTTTATTTCTTTGTTCCTGAAGAAGCCCCCTACGATGGTGGACGAAACGTGGAGCACTTTTAGTGGTTCTTTGACACGGTCCAATCCCGAAAGAAGTATATCCTAGCCTTAAAATATTAAATAAAATTTAAAATTACAAAAATATATAGGGTATCTTATTTAAAATAACGAAGTTGGTGTCAACTTCTGGTATAACCGGAAGTATTACAACTTTGCGATGTTTTAGTTGGGTTGGCCTTGTCGAATTTGCCAAGTTGATAAATTTTTAAATTTTTTAGATAAGTACTTTGTCAGATATCGATAGCGGCTATTCGCGGTGGGACACACTGTATATGGGCTATATCTTGTGTAGAGGAAGAGTTGCAGATTTTCTCGAAAACATTTTATATTTAATAACTTTATATTTACCAGCGATATTTATATATTATAGGAAAAACAGTTTACTCAGATTTAAAACTTGGTTATTACTCGCAATAAGAGTTCAGTAGAATGTATGAAATCTGAATATAATAGACATTTTAAAGACCGTTTGGAAAAAATCACATATAAAAACATATGAAGTTTGTGAAAAGCGGAGATCTAGTCCCTGCGTGACCTAACCTTTCACGTTGAATAGCTCACAGGCAATAAACAGGGAAGTTCGGGAAAATTTTGTATCTGCTACAACTTCACAAGTTATTACCTTAATATTAGAAACATTTCCGTTTTAAGCGGAGAATGCGAGTTACCTTTTCGTGTTTCTACCATTTGGCTAACTTTTCAAAGAAATTTAGATGAAACCATGTTTCCTGTAGCTAATGCCGTCGCTAATTTCAAGAAACTTCGGAATTAGAGATAAACGAAATTACTTTTGCTGAAAAGAAATAAATTCTTGGGATGCAAGAATCTTAGGCTATGTAGATATAATATTAATAATATTATTATAATTGTTGTAAATCAACCATTCAAATATTTTTTGTTTATTTATTACTAATAAATAAACAGATGCAAATATAGTCATGGAAAGTAGACATTCATTGTTAACTATTAAGTAGAGTAAATCTAGGAGAGATGGCCATATACGAAACGTGACCCAAGGGCACTAATTGCCCTTATTTTTTCAAAGGACCTTTAAATTAATATGACGTAAATTACTCGTGTCATAGAGCAACTAGCCAAGTTTTTCTCTTGTAAAGTGCTGTAAAAGATAAGTTATTTTAATAATAATTTTTTGTCACATGCAAAGATTCTTGCTAATTATTTTCAATTTTTTGAGTTCTAGATGATTGACGGTTTTAAATAAGTTAGTAATTGCCTTAATGCACAATGACGTCCAAAATTATTTTATGAAAATTAAATACATAGGATCTGAAATACTGATGTGGCCGTCTTACTTCTATAAAAAGGAAAGATGGCCTATTTTTTTAGGAGTGATTGTCACAGTAGGAAATGTTGTATTTTGTCTCAGATTTTAAACATTTACAAAAAAAGTTTTTTAGAGTGGCAGACGGGTTGAAAGATGCTTTGAACACAACAACGAAATGTTCATACGTGATGCCGCAAGGAGTTTTAATATACCAAGAAAAAAATTAGAATGGCGATTGAAAAGAAACTATAACAAAGAGCGTCCCCTTTATTCGCATTTTATATTTGGCTGCACTAATTTATCACCAGGCACACTCATATCCACGTGGAAAGGTAGAGTGTAATAGTCATTCCGTCAAATAGTAGCGCTAAAATGTTCGATTCCAGCCGCAATTACTGCGTTACGTGCAATTTAATGAACCTGTGCTAACTCCGAAAATATTCATCTAAATGAAATAATGTAAAATTAAAATAAATAAAAAATTGGATCTGCGTTCTATCCGTCGTCTAGATTAAGTTTTAAATTTAAAAAAATTAATACTTAATGGGTCTAAAAGCCCTGGAATGCAAGCACCTATTTTTCCATAAAATATTTTTTTCTCAACAACTATTGCAATATCGGTTTTGCGGTAATCTGTGATCCAATATTTACTTCCTCTATTAAATCTAAATTTTAGTTTTAGAAACGTGGGAGATCAAGGGGGGTTATTTCTGACACATTTTTTATTGTGCCTTTAACACTATTGGACCAAAAAAAATGTTCTGGAATCTTTAGTGGTAGCTCTTTCAAATGATCCCTCACACGACGTATTTACTAAAACTTGATTTTTCGGCGACCAAGTTAACTTTCTATTTCTTTTTCTAATCGTCGACTGGCGGTATTTGTGCTGGCCGTCTAGAATTAGCGCTGTGCAAAATTTCAGATTCCCGCGTTAGATAGTTTTTGAGAAAAATCTCTTTGTGACAGTCGGACGGACGGGCACGACAGTTCCTTTTTTTCCTTTTAAGGTACAAACTCTAAAAAGTGTTTACTCTGGTTTATCGGCTAGTCAGTATTAGTATGGAACTCTGATTGTCAGAGCCCCAATCGCTCTTGCTACATTTTTAATAAAGTATAATAAATTTTTGTCACACAATCGAAAATAAATTTTAAAATATCAACTGGACAATCTGCAATTTATTTATATTGAAACTTACTTTAACAAATGTCATATTTTAAAACGTTTTGCAAAAATATTTTTAATTTGGGGTCACAAAACATATATTTTCATCTCAAGAATGGTTGTTGAGGGTTGGTTCCTCTCACTGCTAATTAAAAATATGGCAAACTTTAACAAAAACAACTCTTGAGAATTTTACAAGAAAAATTTTAGTTTGTTAAATTTATGCTTGTTAAAGTTACCACAATGTATGTCACCCCTTAATTGTTTACCGTATGACAGTGCAAATTATATAGGGTAAATCTAGGGACAATACCCATTGTTTTTTCAGTGCCTTCTAACTTTAAAAAAAAAATTAAATAGGATTTTATGTAAATGTATATTTGAGTGTGGTACACTAAGTACTTAACATCTTTAATGAAATATTACTTATTTAATTAGTACTTACCATTGAAACCAAAAAATAAAATTTGATTTGTGGGCCATCTCTTCTAAGTATCTCTAGAAGAGTTGGCAATAATAGGATGAATAAAAAATAATTTTAAAGCAAAATAAACATTTTTATATTTGAGATAAGATAACTTAAAAAAGTCATGTGATTTGTTTAGAAACAAAAAAATACTTTCATAAAAGAAAAGTTGTTTCTCTGTTGCCCTTTTTAGGACAAACAGTTGCCTTTTTATTCTTTAATAAACTGAAGCCACAAATAAAATGAATGAGTTTTTTGAAGCCGTTACAAAGCTCTAGACCATTCTTATTCACGAGGATATCAGTATGCCTGGTGATAAATTAGTACAGCCAAATAAGGGACTTGAGTCAAGCGTTCTGTTTTTGTCATAGTTTTTTTTTCGGTCGCCATTCTAATGTTTTTCTCGGTATATCAAAACTCATTGAGGCATCACGTATGGACATTTAGTAATTTTGAACCGTGTTCAAGGCATTTTTCGACTCGTCTTCCCCTCTAAAAAACTTTTTTTGAAAATATTTAGAATCTTAAACAAAATAAAATATTCGCCAATATGACTATCATTCGTAGAAAAAAATTGGCAATCTCTCCTTTCTGTAAAGAAAAAAAGGCCATATCAGTATTTCAGAGCCCATGCATTTAACTGTCATGAAATCATTATGGACATCATTACACACTAAGGCAATTATAAGAAATACCTACCAACTTATTTATATCCGTCAATTATCCAGAACTTAAAAGATTGAAAATAGTCAACAAAAATATTCGCCTGTGACAAAAAATAATTATTAAAATTACTTACCTTTTATAGCACTTTACAAGAAAAAAACTTGGCTAGTTGCTCGTCAGTGGTAACGGCGGTCCAAACCATCAACTTTGGTACCGTCTGCTTTTTAGTGACCATTCATAGGTGTAAATATTCAAAAGAACTTTTGCAAGTTAACTTCGTCATTTTGTGTGCTGATATGTTACTTAATTGGAAATGTAGCCTCTTGAAAGAAAACAAAATTCGGCTGCCAAACTAAGCAACCCCTTGGCTCGTTTCATTATAACTTTTTTTATTTCAGTGTAAATTTGGGTTTTTCCTGGAACTTCAAGGACTTTAATCAAAGCCCATTTTGCAATATTTGTCGCAAGCTTAGTGTAAATATTTTCAGATAATTCCGCCGAAATTTTAGATTAGAGCCAATTTTTTGCCATAACTTTTCGAACATTTCTACAGATGTTGCTGTCCTTTTCGATCACGTTTCGCAATGATGCCTGTTTATTTTTATGTTACTATGCATAAGAAATTTAATTACATTTAAATGCTGGAGCGCTCTAACAATCCTCTTTTATGATTTTCTAATCAAATATAAAGGAATAACACTGTTCGGTTGAAACCCCAGGGCTTAAAACTTTTTTTCTCTAAAAAAGACCATGTAAGGCGAACTGTATACTTGTAAACAATATAATGAAGTATCATCAACGGTTTGGCAGATATATTGGTTTCAAGTTGGTTGACAGTTCGATTGCGCCACTCTGCAGATATATTTTCTACACAAACGAAAGAATTCGGCAATTTTAAATGTGGCAACATTGCTTGAATTTCATACTTGATGTTAAAAAAATTTGATTTGACGGTTTCTGTGATAAGAGCAGTTGTCAGAAATGATTCATTTGTCACATTGCTTAGTTCGGAAAAACATTTCTAATGGAGCTAGGACATAATTGCGGATTAATTTATTGCGAATTGTTGATCATCTGTTGTCCCAAGAATGTCTTTGCGGACTTTGTTGAACAAGAAATAATCGAACGTCTTCAATTAAAAACGTGAACGTAGTTATATCAGGATGAATTTGTCACACTCCTCAAGAAGTTGGTTAATAAACATCAATCTGTAAAAGGCATGATTAGGAATTATCATTATGTAACATACATAAATGAGATTCGACTATTCCTAGTGATCAAGTGATACTGAATTGATAATATTTTGCCTAACCACTTACGTTTTTGCTATTGATGGATGGATCCCTTTACGGTGACATCAGAACAAAAATATGCCTATATGATGTTGGCAGATACTTCATAAATTTAATCGAGGTGGATCCTATACTGCATTTGACATTTTGTGGACCGAAAAACTTGGATTTATTCATATAACCCCGAAAGTAGTTGCTATATTGGAACATCGTACACGTACGGTATGTAATTAATTCTTTGTTTACAAAAAGTGTAAATTTAATTTGCATAAGTTTGTGTTATGACGACTCATTACATGTACCATCTGAAATAATTGACCCATAAGTGGACCTGGATCGTGTTCCCTCACGGAGCTTCACTTTGTCATTTGGAACTGATTATTTCAAATAAAAATTAAACGGTAACATGTCAAGTGTACAAAATTTTTCCCATCTATTATGCTGCTGTAATTTTTTAACATGTTCACGTATGTTCCTTACTTGATTCGTACTCGCCAAATTGATATTTAACCTTGTCATAAAAATTCTGCAGTACTATCAGAGATAGAAAAGGTCTATTCACTATTTTTTTTAAATGTCTCGAAACTAGCAATCAATAATAAAAAAAATTTCTTGCATTGATAAATCAAATCAATAACATACTTTTTAGGTTATGTGTGTTTATTTGTCTGTTTAAAATACTGTTAAAGTAAATAACATACGTAAAGGTCACAAAAATGACAGCCGAATATACAGGGTGGACCATAAGTAATTGTACATAGAGCAAGAGTAGATTTTTCGTATAAAAATAATGTGATTTAACCATATTTACCTTATACCAAAAGTTGATGTTAACAGAGATACAGGGTGTCAAAGTTGAAAAAAAAAATTGTGATTTTTTCGCATAACTGATGAACACATTTCAGTATAGACAAGAAATTTGGCATAGGGAGGTTTCTTTGGTCAAGAAATTCTAATTTGCTAACAGATTGTCAGTAACTTATAGGGGGCGCAACCTGCGCTACCTTCTATTATTCTAAGGCATCATAACTTTTTCGTGACTTCAGGTACACTTATTTTAAATAGATATTTTTATTTACCACATTTTTTACGTAAAAAAGGTATACTTTCTAAATGTTGATACAAGCAGCCGTTTTCAAGCCGCCTTCAAAGTTTGCCGTACGTTTATTTTAAGTTATGTAAATGTGAATTTTTCGCAGTAGGTTTCAAAATAAAAGTAATAAAACTGACTCTAAAATAGTTTATGTCAAATAATACTCTACTAATATTATTATTACACATATTTTTTTAAATTTCTAAAGCAAATTTAAAGAAAATACCAAATCAAAATTTATTTTCAAAAATAAGTATGTTGGAAATGACCTTTTTCACGTAAAGGGATTGTAAAAAATTAAAAATCTGGCTGTCTTTTATTAAAATTTATCTCCAAATATCTGCTTTGACCACCCAGACTATTAAAATTTTCTTGTGCGGACTCAGAGATCATATGTGACATCTCTATGTTAGAAAATAAATTACGTCTTAATTTTTTGGATTTTCTTGATTCAGATTTAAAAATCTTAGGTATTAATATTATCAGCAAAGTTATATTTAACATAAATTAGTTTCAAAGCTGTTTTGTGATTACTTTTTTTTCAAGTCTAGTTCGAAAATTTAATATCTTAGTAATTTAAAACTAAGGCACGTCAAGCTTTAAAGGCCAATATCTTGGAAACGGTTGCGCTTATCAACTTTCAGAAAGTACACCTTTTTTACGTATAAAACATGAAGAATGAAAATAACCCATCTAAAATTAATATACGTAGGTACACAAAAAAGTTATGATGATATAGAATTATGCAGGATAGCGCAGGTAGCGCCCCCTATCAGCTATTGGTAATATGTTAGCAAATTAGAGTTTGTCGACTTAAGAAACCCCCTTGGGCCAAATTTCGTTCCTTTATTACAATTCATTCCATAATTATACGAAAAAATAGAAATTTTTTGTTCAACTTTGACACCCTGTATCTCTGTTAATATCAACTTTTGGTATGAGGTAAATGTAGCTAAATTACATTATTTTTATTCGAAAAATCCACCATTGCTCTGTGTACCATTACTTATGGTCCATTCTGTATTTTCGTTTTTAATACAGATGAGATGAATTTTCTTTTTGTCCTAATCAAAGGGCAAGGACAAATAACAAGATAAACAACAGACCAAAGACAAGCATACCACAGGCACGCCTGCCAGGAGCGGAAAGGTAAGCAAAAGGAGCAAATGCCCAGGGGCCCGGTAAACTGCTGTATTAGTGGTTCGGAAATATCAGAAATTTTGAATACTTTTTTTTTAATCGTCGTAAATAATTGTCAAGAGAGTGAATACCTCTTCGACTGTGTTTGTCGCACCTGTCTCTGATTTGTCGTTTATCTTATCATTCATAATTGTCATTTATTTATGAGAATTTAGAAAATTCACTTTGTTTGTCTATAAATTAAAATATATTTCTTAAACAGGTGCTTATTTCTATTTTTCATATTAATGATTGTAATGTCAAAGTTAAAACAAATCCTTTAAGGTGCAAATTATTCATTTTAAAGCTGATACTGTTAAGGTTAATTATTGTTATAGTAAAAATATTTTATTTTAGTAAAATAAAATACATTTTTCATAGTTAGGCGAAGCTTATGTAATCTATTTTTTAAAGTTCTTTTAAATACAAGTGAAAATTAAACTGTGAGTGTTACCAACCTTAAATTAAAATATTTTATAAACAAATTTCATATCATTTCAATGATAGGAAGATAGTGTTGCCAGTAGTACGCTTCAGCCGCCCATTATAACCTCGACTTAACCTGGAGTACTAATTTCACTGTAAAGCCTGCGTCAACTTTGGGGACCTAATCGTTCCTTAAACACGGGCGATAGCTGAAACCACGAGCCAGAATCGAACCCGGAGGCGTATTGGATTTGCCTCTGGACTACAGAACCAGGCAAGATATAAGTGTTCCAATTGGTTGGTTCTGACATCATGATCATGCACGCAAACGCATTGGAGTAAAATACAATTGACAGTTGAGGCAACACATTACTATTGATATACGTATCATTTTATTAATAATATTTTAGTTTTGTTATTGATGTTTTTTATTTGTTTAGGCAGTAATTATTTGCATATCGGATTCAACTTTCGGATGGTTAGTTTAAATAGCTGTTATTGGAAAACATTTTAAATAGGACTTTGTAAACTTTTCGTTTGTTAAATTTGCCAGATTCAAAAAACTAACGCATATTAATGAATAATTTAAAAGAAGTGTGTGATTTACAAATTAATATACCTAACTGTGGATTGTGTGTATTTATATTATACAATAAAAAATATTATGTGATTCCCAACTAATTTTAAGTTAAAAGAAATTGCAATTTCTGAACAATCGTTTCAAATTCGTCTTGGCATAAATTTGGAAAATGAAAAACTAATAGTTTGCGTTACCATCACGCTAATTCTCGTAGGCGACGCGTCTGATGTTTACAGTTTATTTACAGTTAGTTTTCTAAATGGATACCCTCTTTTTTTAGCTTTATTTTTGACAAATTCAAAATATTAAAAAGCTGTATTGATTTAAATTTTCTATAAAATGAATGTACATAATTTTATTCATTTTTTTGCCGAATAAATAACATTTTTCATTTACCCTTTGCCACACCTAGGGGAAAAAAGCAATATTAAAAAACCATACCAGAAGTTTTATGATGCAGACGAGTCATATGAAAAGTATAAAAATTAAATACCACTATTTTATAAAGTGATATTGAAGCTACAATTTCTTCCAATAAAATAATTACTACACAACGCAGTTATCAAAACTGCAATATTTACATTCAACTAGGAATTAGGTATAGTCGCGAATATGTAAGAAATGGGCGTAAATTAATCACTCTATCATGACGTCAAAACCTACCAATTGGCGATTCGAATTAAAAATTCGCGCCAACTATCAGCTGATCGCAAGTAGGTCGCTTGCTTATAACCTATCTTTAAGGCTATATATAATATGTATGTAAAAATTAGACATTTCCTATGAATATTTTCTTATTTTGCCAAGCAGTTTTTATAATTTTAAAGTAATTATATGTATATTAAGAGGACAATAACTAAGATAATTAAAACAAGCCGACTGTTTATACAAATTATAATGGATTCGGGGAAAAAGCTTTTATGTTTTGGAATAGGGGCGAGATAGATTGCAGTGCATAAGCATCTTAATCTTGTTTTTACAGCTCAACTTCTGTATGGAATAATTGTTAAAAGGTAAATTTATCATTATAGCCCCAATCCTCAGGAATATTATTTTAATTTACTAGAACAGTTTAACATTCTAAAAGTTGTAAATGACGAATAGGTTAGAAGATAATGTAAAATTTCTTGAAGTTGTAAGTTATTTGAAAAGAACTAAATAATTTCTTAGAAGGCGTAGTAATACTTAACACTAGTTAATTTTGTTGTTCAGTTAAAGATTGAAAATATTTTTAGGGGAAAGGCTTCTGAATGGAAGTCACGTTTATTATTGGTGTGTAAAAGAAGAAAATGGAGAAAATTTAAAATAAAGTAATAAGGTTTGAATTGCACATTACATCGAATAAAATTCCTTCACGATAGCATCCACCTATTCCTAACTACTGAATTAAATTACTACTTTCAAAAATTGTTTATCTGATGCTGTAGCCCCCCATATCTTACTGATAAAAGTGATAATCACCACTAATAAACTGTATTAACAATAAATGCCACAATATTTTGACAAGTGACTGATATGACTGGACCAGGGTTCGTTTTTTAGCACCGTAATCAGCCAAGAAGGATTCATTGTAGTGATGAATTTTAAAATTTGGTTACCCTTACCATTTTGATTCTGCAGCATAGACATGTTGCTGCTTAAACTAGAATTTAAGTACATTCTGGAATACTTCTAATGTTTGGAAATTATTTAAAACATGAGCCACATAGTTATGGTATCGTAAATGTCCTTCTTGAGGAGAAATGGAATAGCTGGCTGTAAAACTATGTTTAAAATTGATAACATTTAGTAAAATTAATCATTAACTGTCTCAACAATAGAAATGTTACAGAAGAGAAATAATAGCACTGTATATGAAATATCATGTTTTTCAGTTTCATAAACAAAGAATGTTAGCAAGAGCCTTCTAAATATTTTCTCTTGTATATTTTTGTGTAATGCAGCCATAAACAATGCCAAAAATCTTTGATTTACTTTTTATTTGATTTGAAGTAAATTCCATATTCTACAATAATGAGTAACTAAATTTAAAAAGTCTATAAATATAGGTAGGTATAAACAAATGTCTCCAACTACTTTAGGTACTTAGGTACAAAGTAATCAAACCATTAACTTCTGATTCTAACATCAACTAACCGAAAATTGAACGCTTGTTATGGCTACATTCACAAAGCAAACGGTATATCAAAATGTAAACAAACCTGTGACCTACAAGCAGTAGTTATAATTGTCGCCACCAGAGGGAGTGATCCTTAGCTGGAAATGCCAATTGGAACGCTTGTTTCTTGCCCGGTTCTGCAGTCCAGAGGCAAATCCAATACGCAACCCGGAGGGTAGCAGTTATCTTCTCTTGTCTATGGTAAACGCGGTATAACTACGTCAACTCTTGTTTTCCTCAACATTTTGTTCTCAAGCTTTTGAGAAAAAATCACATTTACAACCGAACTTTAAAAAAAAATACATATACAAGTTATATCAAATTCACTTCTCACTACAGAAATCTCGAAAACGATAACAGATCTGCATCTGTTAATCGATGCTGTATCCGTTAAATTGGGATAGAGTTGCACAATTTAACGACCAATAATATGCCGTCGAGAAATCGAAAATATTTATTTCTTGAAAAAAGTAAAATTTTTGATTTTTGTTTTTATTTTTTCTTGGTGTTATTTAAAGAGTAATCAAAAACCTGAAAACACCTTTTCGTTGGCGTTGTTCCCAATAGTTTTTTTATTAAACGCTTCATCTTTTAGCTACCATCATTAAGTACGTTGTTTTATAATTAAAATGTTGTGGAGTTAAACGTTTCGTAACTGTAAACTATCATTAAGAAAAAAACCGTATTTTGTATTTTTGAATAATAATTATCTAGAATATAATAAAATACGACAAGCAAAATATGAAGTAATAAAAACGAAAATTTAAAATTTTACTTTTTTCCAAAAATTTCAAGAACAGCCATAGATATTTTCGATTTCTCAACGGAATATTCCTGATCGCCAAGTTGTGTAACTTTACCCCAGTTTAATCGGTGCTGTATCTCTTGCCGTTTTCGAGATCTGTGTAGCGAAAAACGAATTTGTTACAACCTGTGTAAAAGTTGATAGTGTAAACTTGAAAAGGTCAGAATTTATTAAACAATGTGAAGAAAAAACTTTTTTGTAAATTAAAATAGAATTGAAGCTTATAATAAAAATGAATTTAAAGTCTATGGATGTTGAAGTTTTCAGTTTGTGATCGAACTTATAGAAAAAAAGCATAAATTAAAACTGGATTAAATAAAAAAAGTCAAAGAATCATTGGCTTTTATTAAAACATTTTCTAAGTTCTGTGTTGGAAATGAATTATAAACCTTTTAAAGAAACAAAAATTGTTCACAATTTTTTGATATATGACTATGCAATTATTATTATGATTAGTTAATTACAGTCCATTAAATTTGTGAAAAGGTTGCATATTTTTTGTTTAAAAGCGGCCACTGTGCTCTAAAGGAACTGAAACATGTGGCATAGTTATTCTAAATTGTCCGAAAATTTTTGTAGTATAGTGTCCTCGCATGGCGTAGTTCGACGTAAATCTAATAAGGTATAATTAAATAACCGTTTAAAATAGATATAAGTATATAATATTTTTGAAAAGCTTTTTAAACACGCTGTCTCGTGGCGTGAAAAAAATTCTGTTTCCATCAAAGAAATATTGAAGCCTATGATACTATAAATGAATCACTCTGTCTATAAGGAATATGTTTAATTTATAGGACACCACGTGCCATTCAATGGCAATTTAAAGTTTTTTTTTTATGAAATAGACTTTATAAGGCGCTAAAATGAGTAAACACTCTTGGTGTCTTACACTATTGCAGGAAGGTGGGTTTGTTAACTTTTTGTTTTTAATTCTCAGTCAGTTCCATAAAACAATGCACCAGTTATTCACAATGAAAAAGGTTTTTAAATGATGTATCACAATTAGGGTAGCTTCATTTGAAATTTTAATAGAGGTTAGGCGGATGAACATATCAAGTTGGCTTGACCGTCAAAAATGACCTCCCAAGAACATAAATCGATAAGTCTCGGCGACTTCTAAAATATTTCTCGGTTTTATAATTATAAGGGGGGCAAGTTTTGGTTGGGAGATCCTGCATATTGGAATTGCGGTATGATGAGGAATATTTTTTTTGTACAGGCTGAGCGAAACTCAATGGCTCAACCGTATTCTCAGAAAAGGGAAAACGATTTATAAAAAATCTGAAAAGAGATTCTTAGATGGGAATGAGTAAGGTTCATTATAAGCCAAATTTCCATATTTTTCCATATTTGGAAACCAAAGTAATGATGTCATTAATTTTATTTCTGTAGAAATTACTTTTAATTTTGCACATTTAGGAAGAGCTAATTTTTCCATACAAATCTGGTAAAAAATTAATATCTTCTTTGCTTAAAAAGTTATAAGCAAATTTGTAAAGAAGAAGCTTTATTAAAAATTTGCAATTGTTACGATTTAATCAAATTGCTTTTGAAAATAAATATTGTAAATATCTTTAGGCTTGAAAAATATCTTGTGGGTATCTAAGAGAGTCTAACTAAACGGTTCTTCTAGGGTTCTTTTGAGATTTCCTTTAAACTAATAAATAATATATTATTTGCGTAAGCATTTTTTAGAGTCAAATGACAATAAAATAATATTTGTCAGTTACTGACAGATGCCACTTTGCTTTGATTTACGATTTGTTGTGTTTCCAAAGGCTATTGGTTTAAATCGTGCTAATTACAAATTTTTGGTAACACAATTTTTACAATAAATTTCCTGATATCTTTTTAACCAAAATAGATACCAATTTTTTTTCTAAAAGAATTTGTTAACAAAAATTTGCTTTTCTTAAATGTGGAAAAATATAGCTATGTTTCTGTAGAAAAAACAAGTCAGTGACCTCATTACTTCACTTTAAAAATATGGGAAAATAAGCAAATTTGGCTTAAATGTACCTTATTTAATTTAATTTAAGAACTTTTTTTTAGATTTTTTTTATATCGTTTGGATAAATAAAAAATTGTAATTTATCAGTAATGCAATAGATTAATATTATGCGATACAGTGTGTCAATTTGAAAACGTATCGCCTTTAATATTTTAGTTGTTTTATAAAATATGGGATTAGGCAAAAAGACGTCAATTTTATTTTTAAAGGAGACATCTTTTCAGCTGACTTTTAATTAAATTACATCAACCCTTGAGCTACCTCATTTGAAAGGTCGTTCAATTATCTATTTAGTATAATACATACTTGACCTGTCTTTTCAGTACTTTAAGAAAAATCAGGGAAAACCCTTAACAAGTCAGAGGTGCAAAAAACAGTAATTATATCGATATTATTTAAAATAATTGGTTAAAATGGATGAAGTTCAAGTAAAATAGCCCTTTAAATGTTCTTTTGCATTTTGCTGCGAAATAATGTTTAAATGCTTGGTTGAAATAAAAAAGAAAATGATAAGAAATCGGTACCAAATGTTCTGAGATAAGAAGAAGGTAAGGCATTCTTCAGTTTTTTGGTAATTTTTTTATTACTTACGTTCACTGTAAATTCAGTGTTGCAAGTTTGAAGTTGTGCGTTTTTTTAAATTGTTTGCATAAATGGTGTACACACTTCAAAAAAGAACAGATAATGTTCCATTTATGGAGAATCTGGAAGATGTGCTAAAAGAATGGCAGCAATTTTTAGGCAGACAAATCCCCATAATAATTTAAATCACAAGTATGTCTTGAAATTAGTTGCAAAATTTACTGAAACTGGTTCCGTTTCCAACAAAAATAAAAAGAAATAGACGTGTTTTAAATAAAACAGCTCAAATAGAAGTTTTAGGCAGCTTCACTATGAACCCCACCACCTCACTTTGTACTATCGCAGGCGAAGTAGGAATGTCACACGAAACTTCTTTAATGGACACGTTAAAAAGCAGAATTGCCTATATAGGAGCGATGAAAATCCGCGACCTTTTAGGGAAGATAATTCACAGTATCCCGAAAAAATTAACATATGGGCTGGTATATTTGGAAATTTACCTACTGGACCTATATTCATTGAGAAAAACCTAACTGGTGAGCGCTACTTAAATCTTCTTGATAAAAGAACATTTAATAACAGATAATTTAGAAAATCAAGTTGATGAGGCTGGTAATGTTGTTTTGCAAGAAAATCTTCTTCGCTTCCAACAAGATGGAGCTCCACCACATTATTTTCTTCCAGTTAGCCAATGGTTAGGTAACACATTTCCTGGCAGATGGATTGGTAGAAGAGGAGTAATCAAATGGCCACCACGATCACCCGATTTAACGCCTCTAGAATTGTTTCTGTGGGGATACCTTAAATAGATTATTTATAAAACACAGCCTTAAGATTTGGAAGAATTGAAGGTATGAATTACAGCTGCGTGTAGAGAAATTGAAATACAAGTTTTTTAGAACGTTAGGGAGGCATTCGAGTGCAAACTATATCACTATTTAGAAAATAATGAACAACATTTCAAATGAGGTATTGCTCGACCTCCCTCCCCATTTAGGATTTTGGGGGTTGACTCGACCCCAGCTGAATGATTGAAGTAATTTAATTGAAAATCAGCTGAAAAGATGTCTCCCTTGAAAATAAAATTGACGTGTTTTTGCTTAATTCCATATTTTTTAAAACAATTAAAATATTATAGGTGGTACGTTTTCAAATTGACACAGTGTATGTTCTTCGTGCAAGGAATCGCATTCACTGAAAATAAAGTGATCGATTTTTATTTTTGTTAGGAAATACAATTTTTTGGATCTCCCCTTCTTCCATGAAAAATAGTGTTGTTTGTGACAAGTTTTTGGAAAGTACAGTGTAAACTATAACATTTATAATATTAATTATGCTAAATTTGTCTTAAATTTTTCAGCATTCTGCTTACATGTGACTGCAAGAGAAAAAAGAAACGAACACTTTGTTATATACCTGCTATAAAATGAGTATTTGCGTGGAGAAATTTTACTTTAAACTCATTTTTATGCTTCTTGTTGAGTCAACGCAACGGAACTTTTGATAATACTGCATGAGCGAAATTTAACGCTTAGCCCTGGAATTCCACAAAAATCTTTCACAGCGCTATTTGAAAAGCTATAAACTTTTAAATGCTTTTAACGTTCACCGTGGAACAACCTTATTAAATATTTTATCCGAATAATAAAATGTCGCTATGCCTCTAAATGCGATTTTTACGGAAGGTTTTATGAGACTAAGTTTAGAATTGTCTCGTCGTTTTGCTGTACCATTTTGTAAATACTAAAACGCTTCAGAGCGGCAATCAAAAATTTAATTAGATTTCGTGATTAAGATTGCAGAATCTTAAATATTTTAAGGCAATAATTTTTTAGCGATTTAGTAAGCGTATGTTGCCTGGTTTCATTTCAATATGAAAAGGCGGGTATAAAAAACACATCAGTGCCTAATGAGTAATGAATAAGGGAGTTCATATCCGGATTCGAAGTTTGCAGCTTTGTCATTATTTTTATCCCACGAAGTAATCAGCCGACTAAAAAGTTGGATATTTCTAACAGCATTTTTTAAAGCTGAGGGATAGTTTGCTGTTGAATGACATAAGTTATTAGGTACTACTCCTTAAAATGTAGAGAAATTGCTTAAACCATCAGAAATCCACTAGAACAAGATTTAAAGAGCATATCGCTTATTTTAGAGGAGAAAAATCAAGTGTTGCCCAACACATGCTAAATAAAAGACACAAAATTAACATTAAAAAATTAAAATTGTTAAGATCTGTTACAAATAACAGAGAACTAGAGCGTACTAAATAATTTACATCAATCATAGGTCAGACACCCTTAATGGAGATAAGGGGCCACTATCGGCCTCCAGTTTAGTTATTGGAGTTATTTGTGGCAGATTAAAATTGCATCCACCAGATATGTTAAACAATTAGAATTAGCGGAGAAAGCAAAAAATCGTCAGTATCCCTTGAATCTCAAAGCAGATGATGTCGATGGGGTGTTGGACCACTTGCATCTGGACTGTTTGCATTTCAAGCAATTATAGGCTCGTTTGCGCTCGACATATTTTATCTTGTTATCAATCCCACCACTTGCGCATTTCATAGAATTGCATTACCAATCTAAAATTTAACAACATTTTTTGTAGATGGAGAGATTTATTTAAACAAGATGGTAAAGGTGTGAAATCAGTGGTTGAACACAAAATATACACCAATAATATACTTTACTTTAAATTTGAAAGTTTGAAACAGTTTTTAATAAATTTAGAGGTTGTTCCACAATTGCAACTTTTTTTTTTCGAAATGCCGCTTAGTTTCTTTTTAACTCAAAGTTTCGACTTTTCTAAGAATTTTGATTTAATGTGAAAAGTTTGATTTTAATCTTGAAATTTCGACTTTTTACTACAAATATTTTATTCTGTAGGTGAACACTAAGTTTTTTTTTTAATTTTGACTCAAAAGACAAAAATATAATAATGTTATTTATTCTAATTGTAGATTATTTTCAAACTTTGTCTTTCTCTCAAAATTCTTGCTCTTTTCTGAGACATTCGATTTGATACTAAAAATTTTGTGTTTTTCTAAAAATGTTTATTTCTTTTGAAATTTTGATTCAACTTTTTATCAAAATTTCGAGAAAGTTTTTGTTAATGTTTTTTATTACTTTCCACTCGAAATTTCGACTCTGGGATTTTAATTATATTCTGCAATGTCGGTCTTAATCCCGATATTTTGACTTTTTGAAATATTAAATTTAAACATGAGATTCGGTTATAAAATATTCCGGTTTTTTTTTCCAGAATTTCCGCTTTTCTTCCATAATTTCCATTCTGACCTTTGTAACATTTCTTGTTTTAATTTAATTTGGCAACTCCAACTTTTTTTGTCGAGATTTCAGTTTAGATTTTTACTTTCCTAGTTATTTATTTAAAATCTTAGAACTTAAATTTTTATAGATAGAAATTTTGGTCTTATTTTCGATATTTTAACTCTTTAATTTTTTCGTAAACTCGCAATTATTCGAGAATTTATACTTTTGTTTGGAATTCCAAGTTTGCACTTTCAGTCTTCCTTTTTTTTAATATCTTGATTGTTAACGCGAATACATAATATATTTTGCTACAGTTTTAATATAAAAATTTTGATATTCGAAATTTTAAGTTTAATTTCATACATTTTAAGTTTTTTTAACTTTAGGAGTTTAGCTGTAATGTCCGAAACTTTCTAAAGGTTGTGATTTATTTTTGAAAATTTTAACTTTAATTTCAAAATGTCTCTTTTTTATTCAAAATTTCGAGTGTAAAATTTGCAGCTATGGTTGACTCTACACTTTATTAGAAAAAAATAATTTATTGCGGTTAAATTTTCACACTCAGGCAGCTGAACATCAAAAACGCCACTGCTTTTTTAAAAAGTATTCTAAAAAATTATTACCACAAATCATCATCAACTTTTAGGTGATATCTTCATGCGCAACGGAAACAATTTTTTTAGAAAAAAGAAAAAAGCTCTTAATTGAATCTGAATTTCAAATTTCGTACTAGCAAAAATAAAAAAAAATCAATCTATGTTCGGAATACACAAACCTAGAAACAACAGAAATGCATGTAAGATATATTTAAATCTTTTCCCTGAAATTCTTTCACGTTGTATGCGCAGCTGACACTAACGGTATGCTCGTAAATGTGTTAGACTTTTATATGTACACATTTTGAGCAGCGTCAGCTTGCTAGGCTCAAGTCGTGAGTTATATGCTTCAAGTGAAAACGAGGACAATATGAGGCGCAGCTTTATCTTGGTCACAAAAACAAATTCAATCTCGTGGGAGCAACTCCCATTAGTGACATAACAATTGCAACTTCGCAAAGATATATCTTCTTTTATTTGAACTCTGACCTACGTATGTGTGGCCCTAATATGAAGCAACCTTACACTATATTACGTCTGGGGAACTTTTGATGGCTCAATCAACGCTCCACTTTTGTAGCCAACATATATGAGTCTTGATTCATCATTTCAAGGACGTTAAACTATATAAAAAAAACTTATTAGTGATGTTACATATATATATATATATATATATATATATATATATATAAGTACATACATACTTTATTCTCATTTGATGTAAAAAATTAAGCAGTATACTCATTTTTGCAATAATGTAAATTATTCATTCCTTGTCGTTTTCAGTTGTGTGTATTGCCAGTTAGCCCAGTCGGCGAGGAAATCGCTATAGAGGTGAAAAATACAAACTAATACAACAGCGATTTTATTATTGCAATCTATTAGTAGGTCAATTTTGAGCTTATGTCTAAGTTGGCGCGGCGCGGGGGGCTGTGCGTCAGCCGTCATTTTGATAAACGCGTTTTAGTAAATATCTCGAGAATGGTCGATCCTATGAAGAAAATACAAGAAACCATATTTATAAAAAAATATATAATTTAACTTTTTTATAAAACATATTTTTCTATAAAATGAATATTTTACGAATTATTACAATGAAAAGTTTTTACTTTTTAGTTTTTTCTTAATAGTTTTAAAACGGTTAGCATTTGTTGGTAACAGTTAGAATCAAACTTATAGAGCATAAAATTCTCTACAAATTTTATGAATATTTTATTTTTCTAAAGTTAATAGTTTGTGAGTTATAGCGCGATGAAGATCTAACGGTCTCGATAAATTTTAAGTTACGAATTTCGTCACCACCTAAGGACCTTACACAATAAAGAACTATTCTGTACTGGAAATCAAATGTGTATTTATGCCAAAGGTGCTTTTAACCACCAAGCGCTAATTTGATGAGACAATAAAAAATTGTATTTTCAATGAATTGTAGAAAAAACAGTTTCATCACATTAATCTATATTAAAAACTATCACATTTAAAAAATATGCCAATGCGGGAAGTATGACGAAAAGAGCATTGTCTGCTCGTAAAGGAGTCACTTCAGCAAAATAATACATTGTGTCGAGTTACAGGCTGACGCGATCAAAATATTTTTCATGCACAAGCTGCTATTTTGATAGGTCGCTCTTTTATTTAGCAGCTTCTTTTAAGTAGCCGCATTTGTGCGATACATATTTACGCAGTGGTCGTGATAATTGTAAAATTTGTCAATCTTAAACGGAGTTTAGCACTACTATAGATAGCAGTAACAAAATATATTTTGTTTCTTGAAAGGGCATTTCTATGGTAAAAAAAATGAGTGATTGTTTTATTTGTGGAAAAACTTTAAGTAAAGGTGATGTTGTGAATGTTAAAAGAAGAGGTATTAGATCTCTTTTAACTGCCAGCAAATTAGGACAGAAGGTACATGAAGAATTTCTGAAAAATTTAGAGTCTGTGAGGTAAGTTAAATAAAGATAATTGAACTACATAGTTTTCATTGTTTAAGCAGATAGTTTTTTTTTGAGAAACATCTATCTTTGTTATTAGTGTCCACAAGTCATGTCAGAAAAATTATGCTGATAAAAGGAAGGCATCTGAGGCTATTCGTCGAAGAAGTCCTACACTACAAATTTTAGGAAAACCCATTTTTAAAAAAAAATTGTAGATTTTCTAATTCTCTTACAATTTTGATAGTTACTGTTATCAATTTCTCTTGTAAGCCCCTTACCAATTTTACTAAACAAAAACTAAAAAATGAACACTTCAACGCTGTTACTTTTTAGAGTAGCAGCCAAAATAAACATTTTTATCTTTATAGGTTGCTTGTAGTTTCTTCATAAAACCAATTATTCTCAAAATATTTACAAAAACGCATTTATCAAAATAATGGCTAACGTACGACGTCCCGCATCGCGACCATTTGGCGTCATAGACAGGATTGTCCCACTAATAGGTTGTATTCACAAAATTGCTGTTGAATTATACTTCAAATACATTTTTCCCACTACGTAACTGTAAAAAAAAAAAGAAAAAATGGGAAAGATCATATTGATGTAAAAATAAGTAGTTTAATATTTTTATTGGAAGCGATTTTTTAGATACATATTTTAAATTATTACGCCAAAAAATTGTCACTTATTTTTTTCTTAATCTACTTCCAAATCAGCCAACAGCATATTTATAGGGCATAAAACTGTCTATAAATTTTACTAAATTATTTTTGTAAAGATCATAGTTTATAAAAGCTATAATAACAAAAGGTCTAAAATTATACCTATTCTCCAATGTCCAGTAAATATTGGAGCAATGAGACATTCCAGTTAAAATAACATCTACTGTCGATAAGTCAGCATTTATTGCGCATACAATTTGATAAAACGCCGTTTTCTTCATTAACTCGGATAGTTATTTTATTACAGCTCCTAAACTATAAACATTAGAAAAAAATGTTTTATGCAAAATGTGTAAATTTTTTTATGCTCTACAACTTTGATAATAACTATTATAAATGTAGTATTATTTGTTTACGAATTATCAAGCAAAAACTAAAAAGGGAAAACAATTCAACGTAGTAACTTTTAAAATATTTATCCCATACAAAAATATTATTAATAAAAAAGATAAGTCATATATTTTTCTACAAATATGGTCTCTTGTACTTTTTTAATAGGACCAACCATTATTGAGATAATTACATAAACGCGTTTATCAAAATGGCGGCTAACGCACAGCCCCCCGCACTGCGACAACTTGAATTTATGCTCAGAATTAACCTATTAATTGATTGCAATTATAAAATCGCTGTTGTATTATTTTGTACAAAAAAAAGCTTCGCCGACTGGGCTAAGTTGCGTGTTGATCAACTGGTTGGAGCGTATTATTTGTTTAGTAAATAAACTCTTTAAATAAAGCAAAGTAATTTATTAATGTGAAGAATATTGCATGTTTGTTAAAGGTTTTATATTCAGGATGGATATCCGTTAACCTTCCTTTTCAAGCTCATGTAATTATTTACATTTTACATAATACAAAAATCTATACAATGAGTTGACTATGGTTGTTTGTTCGGCATTAGCTCGGGAAAGGCTCAGCTGATTTTGTTTGATGAGACTTTTACCAAAAGAGATATTTTTTTTCAGGCATCACAAGCATTTTTTTGTGTTAAATTTAATGTTACACAAATAAGTTGTAGACTATACAGTTCGGTAGAAAAAATAAATGTTTGCATTTTTTGCGAATTCATAATATATCCAAATTGAAATAATTAGTAATGATACAATCTCAATAGGTGTAAACTTCCTGGATCGACCACCAGGTAAGAGCATGGGATAAAAGTCTCAAATCACGTCACTCTAACCTTTATTAAAGGGATTATATTTGGTAGTTTTTCACAATTGAGGCGTTTTGTGCAACAGTAGCCCAATATACGTATATATACTGAAAGTTAATTAATAAGAGTCCAATTTATAATATTTAATGCAAATATGAAATATTGCTACCATCTGTTAAGTAGTGCGAGTATTGAACATGGGCTTGTGTTGTACCGTCAGTGGTTGCATTTACACATATCAATGTCCTGAGTAGAATAAATTGAAAATCATGAAATGTCTAAACATATTGGTTAGGGCACTTTTGCACTAAAGGTTTCAATTATGTTAAAAAGTGGTTTGGTATTAAACAGGGTACTTCAAGAGTACTTTTACAAACTTCAGGAGACGATTGTAGACATTATTTTAAGATACAAATTTGCTATAAAGAGTGGTCGTTTACCAAGATATTGAGTGAGAGCTTGTTTTATGAAATGTGGTAAAAAAAACTTCTGAATTCAGGCCATGTCTTACAACGATCATGTACGTGAAATAGTCCTTGTGATAGACGAACAAATACAGAGGCATTCCATGGCAATTTTGATACGGAACACTAACATCATTCAGTCAATTTCTTATAGCTTTATAGCAAACCTAACTTAATAAATTTTAACTTTTCATGAATACTTATTATACGGGATGTCCTATAAATGGACAGCCTAAATAAAATGTCATATGCAAAATGTAATTCTAAACATAAAGTTAAGAAATATTTTTTCTCATATCGGGCTTCTTTAAGAAAATAATAAAATAGATTGGGTAGTTATGGGGACTGTCGACAGAAGTGAAAACTTAAAATTATGATATAACAAATTTCAAGATATTTCAAAAAAATATGTTTATTTACAGCCATAGATGTAATATTGACATTTCAAACTTGAATAAAATTTGAAAGAAACATATTTCATACTGCCAGGCAGAAAGTGACACTTACCCGGGTAGAAAATAAGTACTTTCCATCCCTATAAATGCCACTCAATATGAACCCCTAATATAATGTTTTTGAATTTATGAAAGTTGCACAAGATAGCTTTGTATGTGTCCTATTCAGGCACCAAATATGAAATTAATATTTGGCTTCTGGAAAAAGATACAAGGAATTTCGTGTGACCTTTCATCTGTCAATTTTTTTTTAAATCCAGTTATCTCAAAAACTATAAATTTTAAAAATAATGTATGTTATCCAAAGTGGCTCTAAAATATTATTTAAAATGCAAAAATACATAGGGTATCTAAATTAAAATAACGAAGTTGAGGTCAACTTCCGGTATAAGCGAAAGTGCTACAATTTTGCGAATATTTTAATTGTGTTACTCCTGAAAGTAAAAAAAAATTTGATAGTCGCATCTTTAATTTTTTATTTGGCACATCTCTTGTCAGAAAATGCAGTTGGGATAGATACCTAACTTTATAATAGAATGTTTCAAATTTATGGAAACATTTATTAGAATTTCGGACTCCAATTTCTTTGTTAATTTAAATAAAAAACCCAGCATTTTTTAAATTTAAATAATAGAAAATTTAATTATCTCTCATATGGTATGCATTTCTTATAAATTATAAAATGGTTTGGGAGATAAAACCCATTTTTGACGAATTGTGCTGCTTTTAATCCGATATCCAACATAACATTTGATCTTAGTTAGCAAAAATGTGGATTCAATTAGATGAGGTTTCTGCTCATTTTCACAATTCCGTGAGGGTATATTCAAATACGAAATTTTAAACTAAATGGATTGGAAGAGGCAGTTCTCATAACTGGACACCCAGATTGCTGGACCTAACCTCAATGAACTTTTTCCTACGGGGTATGTAAAAAACATGGTATACAATGTTTTCCCAGGACATAAAAATCGAATACAAAATTCTTTTGAAGCAATTGACGAAAGTATTTTAACAAATTAGAAAAGAATAAGGCTTTGTTTAGAACAAAATGGTTCCCACGTTGAACATTTGTTAGAGTAGAACACTGTTTTTTTACTTGTTTCGGATATTTGATTTGCAGTTTCATTACTACTAAATTAAGTATGGAGCTGCCCTTTTTTATAAAACTATTTGTAAATTAGGCTAGGTTAAAATAAAACAAATAAAAATAGCTCATATGACGGTTACCATAATGTACCGAAACCTGCCATCCTTGATCAAAATTGTTTTCTTTTGGATAATGGTGAAAAATAGCACACATTTGTCAATATTTAAGATTAAAAGATACTGATTTTTCCATTTAAATTAGAAAAGAAAACAATATATAAATTTAGTAAATGTTCCGGTGAATTTGGAACATCCTGCATAAAATTTGGAACTTTTCTAAACTGCATTTTCTGGTAAATGGTATGCCAACTGAAAATTTAAATACGCCCATGTCAATATTATTTACTTTAAGGGATAACATTTTTCTCTTTAAAAACCTTTTATTTTAAAATAGTGGATTATCTTAAAACGGGTAAGGTTTAGGTATAGGGAAACTTTATAAAAATTGGAGCTAATTTTAAAAATGAAACGAAAAACATGGTGTCCCATTTAAAAAATCCCAACTTTGATATGTAACAATTTTCTGAAACATCCTCTATATTTAAAAATATTAACGTGTAGATCCCAGCAACCAATATTTAACCATATTGTTTATTTCTTTAAATATGTTATCTTGTTGCCTCTAGAGCCCGTAGCATTAAGTTTGGCCCACCCTGCACAAATAAAGCCAAAAAATGATCATGATCAAGGTATCCTCGATATGTTAAAGAATTTATTGTATGTTGGAAATTAATGTAGTACTTTTGATGTATTTTTTGTTCAAGTTTGTGAACGTGAATCAAATAATCAGCTACCAAGACTTAATTCTGCATTTTTATTTGTTTTATAAAGATGTCCATATTACATTTATTATATAGTTGTGATCCTATGTTACCTTTTTAATTTTTAGCCTTTAAAAACGTTTAATGTATTCCTGAGGCGTTCCCTGAAATTTGGCGCATTAGACGGGAATGTACGTATTACGACTTCCTTTATTATAATGGTAACACGTGTTCCATTTTAAGAGCACTTTCATAACCGTCCTATAAAACATTAGTTCGAAATTTACTTGGGCCATTATGGTTACCTGAAATATAGCGCAAATGTCACAAAACTTTCTACCTGTTGTAAATCTGATATTAGGGCAAAACAATGATGATCTGACCGCATTGTGTTTATGGCTGTTCTAAAATTATTATATAGATATGTTTGCTCCGAAACCCTTACAATTAGTGCTAGCCAAGTTTAAATTAATGTGACGTTATGGCCGGCCCTCGTCTTATGCTCTATATACTTCACGCACTTGAGAATTAATAGGACGCAAATGCTTCACGCTTGGCATAATTTAGTTTTGAATATTTCCAGTATTCCATTGAAATAAATTTCTAAAGTAAGTTTTTAAACCTTAGAATAAATGAAACAATAAAGTAAAATGACTCAAAAAAGGATTTTCTGGATTTATTTTTGAAGTGAAAACTTCTTTAGACAAGTTAAACGGCTAAAGATAGGGGCCAAACGCTTGGATTTGCCCTACATGTAATACACATATATAGCGTTAGTCTGTAACTTAAATAAATTCAGTAAATCAAAGATAGTTTTTTTTCGGAAATCTGCTCGGACACGTCGATAAATATTTCAATTTGAGCTATTTTTGATGTAGAAAAATTTTATACGTAATGTCCCAAATTTAAGATATGACGTCATCGACAATTTTTTTCAATCGCAACCCTATTTTTTTCTTGACTATTTTTACACATGCGTACCAAATTTCAATTTTTTATTTCTTTTCATTTAAGTAAAAGATATTTAATAAATATTAACTAATTTCAAAAATCAAGGAATCTGATTCAACTCAATAATTTTTCTTCAATAGATGTTCAAAATGTCGTCCATTTACTAACTAACAATACCCTAAATCGAACTGAAACTCGTTTGGTCTTAAAAATTTTGCTCTGCAAATACTCCCATAACAAATATTCTATAGGCCTTAAGTCCGGAGACCTAGATGACCATTCAAAAGGTCCTCTTCTACCAATCCATCTGCCTGAAAATACATCATCTAGATACTCACGGCAGGTCTTGCAAAGTGAAGAGGGGCATCGTCTTGCTGAAACCAGATGTTTCTATTTGGGAAATCAGCTTCGACCGCTTCGACCGGATCAGGAAACAAAATAACTAAATCAGGAATTAGCTCTTCCTGCAAGAATTCTTAATACCCTGCCCCATTGAAATTTTCTTGCAAGAAGATTGGTCCTATAACTCGATCACCAACAATCCCTGCCCAAACATTGATTTTCTCTCGATGCTGAGTGTGGTCTTTCCTCATCCTGTTGACGATTTAGCTCACCATTCATCATGAACGTTGATTCTTCTGAAAACAGGATATTTTCTATGCTTAGAACATTTCTGTCCAGTAGATTTATCATTTGTTCGCAAAACTAAGTCTTCTATCCGGATCATCTTCTAAGGGTTCATGGAGGATTGTCATTTTATAAGGATGAGATTTTTCCATTTTCAGAATTCTTGCAACTGAAGACTGGCTAATTTCGAGTTCCCTACCTATCTGACTAACTAGTAGGGACATGAGGATTTTCTTGGACAGAGAGAAGTATATTAATTTTGACCTTTTCATTGAGTGCATTCTGATGGGGATTACTTGTTTTTCTTAAATGCCCATTTTCCCGAAACTGTTTTTCAATGTTGCTTACGCTATTTTGCGATATGGGTGGTATATCAGGATACTTCTCTCTGAATAAACGAATAACTTCATTTTGTGTTCTTGTTCTATATCCGTAGCCAATCATTATTAAAATTTCAATCTTGTGGGTTGCAGTTAAGTACGTCATTTTGGTTGATTTTTTAATAAATGGCGACAAACTAATAGCTTCTTCGATGAATACAATGCTACTCTTTTTATTTGTTTTTATTAACTTTTTTTATAAGATTGTGATAAGACGTCGCCCCAGTTTGATAAAAAATGTCAAACGAATACCTTCTGATACCTAATTTATAAACTTTATGAAAATTGTATTGAATTGAACCAGATTTCTTGATTTTTCAAATTAGTTATTAAATTTCTAAATAATCTTTTAAATGACAAGAAGTAAAAATAGAAATTTAGTATGCATGTGTAACTAAATATACCGAATGTCTCAGTTGTATTGTTCCAATAGTATATCTCCGTTGGTTAATAAGTTATAAACTTGAAATTTGCAGCATTTAATTAGTACTTACAGTTCTTTACATTGGGCCTAATAGTAATATTCTGTCACTTCCGGCTTAAAAAACGAAACGACCCTAACTTTCTTATTTCAAATAACACACAGTATGTTTTTCTCAAAATTTAAATTTTACGCAAAAATTCCTTTCCAACGGTGTATCAGACTTTGTATTTTAGTTCTAAGAAAAAATGCGAAATCGAACTTTAAATGGTGTAAAATCGATTTTGTCGACATTTATGAAAACAATATGCTTGGCTTTGTATTTAAATTATAAAGTTGCTGGGAAACACTTTTTAAGATATGCATGTTTAAGTTCTCTATTAAAAAGAATAGTTACTTGGTTAAATGGGATTTACAAATATTTTGTTGAGGGTCAATGGATAGAAAAATATGTTAAATAAATAACAAGTACACTAATTTTGTATATAAGAGAACGTGACTTACGAATATCTAATTGACACAATAACCATAAGCACCGGAAAATAATGCCAAAGAAAATGTTCAAAGTATTGTCGTTTGATTCAACGCAACATTCGGCTCGATGCAAAAGTTTACGAGGGGTAACATTTATCAATAACTGAACATTAAGAGCTTCGCATTCATTTCTAATTCTATTTTTAAAGCAATTTTAAATATTTTATACAAATTAATAACTTTATAAACTGTCAACATCAGAAAGTAAACACTAGTTCAAAAATTTTCAAAGCCTGATTTAGTTTTCCTGGGTTGATTGATTTATTTTGGATCATTTCGTTTACCATTTAAAGTTTGATTTCCCTTCCTTTCTTAGATCCAAAATATAAAATATGATACATCATTAGAAAGGGCTTTTTGGCTAGAATTTAATTTTTGAGAAATATATACTGAGTGTCCTTTGAAATAAGAAAGTTAGTGTCGTTTCCGTTTGAACCGGAATTGACAGACTATTAATATTAGGCCTAGTGTAATAGTATATTCTACAACAAGTTATGGAATGGCACATATTCCACACGAGCGAAAAGTTTGTAGCCCGAGCCGCAGGCGCGGGCTACGGTTTGGCGAGTGTGAAATATGCCATTCCAAACATGTTGTAGACTATACTTTCTCTAACAAGATTATAGAAAAACCTCTAAATATTCATAAAAAACTTCAAAATAGCTTACAATTTTGAAACACGACGCTTTAAATAAATACCCTGATTATTACATGTAACCATAGCAACAAAAACAAATTACTTGATATTCCGCCCTAAAATGAACCTAAACGGCTTCTGATTCGCCGAAAGCCGTGCAGAATATTAATATTCTAAACGACCTAAATGTTTCCGACCAATAAGAATCATTTAAAACGGTGTCTACAATATATTCTGAACGGGTGCTGGAATGACATCTGTTCTATAACAATTTTTAGTGATAGAACGTGCAGTTTCTATGATGGTGTTAGAGAATAGTATATTCTACAACAAGTTATGGAATGGCACATATTCCACACGAGCGAAAAGTTTGTAGTCCGAGCCGCAGGCGAGGGCTACGGCTTCGCGAGTGTGGAATATGCCATTCCAAACGTGTTGTAGACTATACTTTCTCTAACAAGATTATAGAAAAACCCCTAAATATTCATAAAAAACTTCAAAATAGATTACAATTTTGAAACACGACGCTTTAAATAAATACCTTAATTATTACATGTAACCATAGCAACAAAAACAAATTACTTGATATTCCGCCCTAAAATGAACCTAAACGGCTTCTGATTCGCCGAAAGCCGTGCAGAATATTAAGAAACTCCCCGGCCAGTTGGGTGAAACCTGGAATAGTGTAGTCTTGGGACACGTATGTACGTCATGGCATGTATGTCTGGATAACACAACACAACAAAAAATAGTTTCTTCTTGTTCTTGAGTTACTTTTATAATTTTTTTATTCATCACGTACCTATCACAAGTAAAAAAAAAAGAAAACAAAGTTGCTCCTATATTATAATGATTAATTTTCTAATTGTTTACATCGAATACTATCAAAAACAGTTTTTTATTTACCAGTAACTTTTTGCTTTTGTAACTGTTGCAATGAGTTTTGTGTTTTTGTATGAGCATATAAAGGAAAACGTGTTTTATGGAGAAAAAAACCGGAAATACAGTAGGATAATAATTGAAACGGTATGAATATGTTTCATTAGTCAACGAGTAAATGCGCATTGCAACGAAACAATGGGTAGGAACAAAAATGGCGTCTAGAAATTGCAAATACGATATAGACTCATTCCAATATGTTCGCGGTAAATTTGTCAAAAGGAAACAAAATGCTTTGGTGACAAACTTCAAATTTTGTGAAACTTATTCAACTTATTTTTAATTGCGTAGTCTCATCATCATAACGTACGATCAAGAGGACCAAAATTGGCACAAGAAAATATAATGTTAGGGATCCAGTTGTGGAACCTAAACACATATTGATAAATACTTCCATTTAGTTTGAAATTTTGTCACAAATAAAGAAAAATAATTACTACTAACATCTCTTCACCATCTATGAAAATTTAGAATGGTTTATGAATATCTGGGAAAAAACAGACGCTACAGTTATCAAGTTTAAATTACAGCTTGAGTACTTTAAACTGATGTGTTATAGAATATTCCTTAAAGTGCTTATGATTATAATTTTTTGGATTAATTTAAACACAAGGGTATCTATCCAAGAGAACAAAATAAACCTCGTCATCGGGATCAATATAATGAGAAAATGATGAGAGACCATATTTAAAGAAGAAGTCCATACAATCACAAAAAAATATACGAAAACAATTTTTTGTAAAACTGTTATTAAAAGTGACATTTTTAGTTCATTGATAAGTGAACTAAAAATTGACTTTTATAATGACACGTGACAAAAACACTTTTAACACTAGTGCGAAATAGTATATTCTACAACAAGTTATGGAATGGCACATATTCCACACGAGCGAAAAGTTTGTAGCCCGAGCCGCAGGCGAGGGCTACGGTTTCGCGAGTGTGGAATATGCCATTCCAAACGTGTTGTAGACTATACTTTCTCTAACAAGATTATAGAAAAACCCCTAAATATTCATAAAAAACTTCAAAATAGATTACAATTTTGAAACACGAGGCTTTAAATAAATACCTTAATTATTACATGTAACCATAGCAACAAAAACAAATTACTTGATATTCCGCCCTAAAATGAACCTAAACGGCTTCTGATGCGCCGAAAGCCGTGCAGAATATTAATATTCTAAACGACCTAAATGTTACCGACCAATAAGAATAATTTAAAACGGTGTGTAGAATATATTCTGAACGGGTGCTGGAATGACATCTGTTCCATAACAATTTTTAGTGATAGAACGTGCAGTTTCTATGATAGTGTTAGAGAAAAGTTTTTTCGCACTAGTGTTAAAAGTAAATATAGCAGTGTTTCCCAAACTTTTTTTGCCCTAACCCGGTTGTTTTTAATATTTTCCCTTCGCCACCCACTAAAAGATGTTTTAATTATATCTTAATGCTGGAAAGAACTAATCATTTGTGAGTATGAAGACAATTCTGCAGCCTGGTATTTTATTTTTGTGGTCCGCTGCCGGGTTGTGACCCACTCTTTAGGAAACACTGATATATAGCAATATGCAATATAAAATAGAAAGCTGTACTGGTAAAATTAGAAAGATATTTTTTTTGGTTGAACGGACTGGTCCAACAATATTGTGTTTCCAAACATTAAAACATTCAAAATAGTTATAAATTATTTATTTATAATATTAATATTACTATTACAATCTCAACGGTTACTTCTTTTAGTTTTCCTGTAAAGTAATTGCAGAGGTATTTATGCAAAGTAATCCGTGCAAAAACCAGGACGGATGTTGCTTTTAGTCTTCATAATATAAAACAAAGATTTTTCAATATCATCCAGTGTTAATTTACAAAATTCTTGAGAGCGACAGACTCCAAATAATCCAAAAACTGACGCAACTGTTTACTGCATATTTGGTGTCTGGAGCTTCATTCAAAAAAATCTTGTACGCTGGTTTTAATACTTGCTTATATCCTAGTTTGATTTAAAAACTAGCTTTTATCATAAAGAGATTCCATAACTTAGAATTTCCTTCGGCGTAAACCAAAAATATATTTTTAGTGAAGTTATCCGCTAGATTCTTTATTTCATACCATCATATTTTTGTCCCGATTTCTGGAGCAATAAATCTCAGTTGATGTATTTGCTGTTTCTTCAACATCAGATGGAATAATAAAATTGCTTTAATTTCCAATCTTTTCTTCAAAATTCATGTTTATTAGCCATAAAATCTACAATATTTTAGGACAGGTTCAATTGTGGTTACTAATTAAGATTAAACAACTTACAATTGTTTTACTTAGTTACACTCTATCCAATACCTGACTTGATTGTCAGATGTAAATGTCAAATATGTAATTCAACACGCAAACAATAAATCTAAAATTCAACCCTAGGGACAGCATTTTCTCTTTTAATTTAACAGTTTTACAAAAAATATTGTATGATACACTTGTTAAAAGTGATTTTATTTTGTTCGTGGGGTTGCTCCACTCGCTGCGCTTGTTCCGCAATACTCCCCACGCACAAAATAAAATGTCACTTTTAACACTTGTATCATAAATAACTATTTTCAACCTGTTTTTATATATTCTGTTGCTATAGTTATTTGTTTCAAATTGTTTTATAATCAATAAAAGAATTAAAATTAACTGAAAAAGGCTATTTTTATTGTTACATCGACTAAAGTGATGAAAATAGGAAATTTTCGTAAAAATCAGTTAATTTTTTCTAGCACCTACAAAAGCAAACTTTTCCAAGCAAAACTATTTTTTCGTTAATTAGTAATGCGAAAAGTATAGGAAAAAAATATCCAGAACACAAAGACAAAAATTGCGTTGACCGGTGTAATCATTCATAATTATAAACATTAGCTAATTAGCGGTGAATAATATATTGTCAACATTTGTTATTGATGTAATTAATACAATTTTTTTTGCAGAAGCGAATCCAACTGGTTATGAATGCATAATCCACGAAAAGTAAGTATAATTATCAGTATACTTTTTAATTTTGCATTTAATTTTCTTATACCAATGCTTCGAATTTAAAATTATAAAATGTAATTATTATTAACAAGTTTAATGCCAAGTATAAAATATTTATATTTTTATAAATTTGTAGGTATTTTCAAGGAGTTAAAACATTATAAATAACAGCATTCTATCATGGCTATAAATATTCTATGTATACATGTTACTATAGTCCATTTCAGATAAATGTGTATCAGAGTAGGCACTGAATTTCTAATTTTGTATTGGCAACGCAACAAGAACTAAGAACATTTAGACATAGTCGTGTGGTAGCGCTTTGACATTTCTTAACGGTTCTGCGCTCTTAAAATCCTAACCTAAATATCATTAAATATTTTGATGTGTTGTCGGTTATTGTAAGAGTGATTCTTTTATATTTTAGGCCAAGTTTCTTTTAAAAATTATTAAATTGTTAGGGGAACAAATTAAACGCTTCATATTTTATTTCCAATGCATGTTACATTTTCCAGTTAATTTATTTAAAAGCATGATAGGAGACTAAATATTCGATAAAAGTAATAAACGTTCCATAAAAGTAATGAATGCTCGATATAAAATTCAAGTGCTCATTAAAATTAGGAATGTTTGATAAAAATAATAGACGCTCGATAAATGTAATGAATGCTCGATATAAAATTTGGGTATTTGTTAAAATAATAATGTTTCGATAAAAAATATAGACCCCATAAATAAAATAATTGCTTTGTATAAAATTCATATGGTTTTAAAAATTAATAAATATTCGTTAAAAAATTATAGAAGCTTGATTAATTTATAGAAATGCTTAGTGACAAATTCTAATGCTTTGTAAATTATTTAGTATTTCGTAAAAATATTAACTGCTAGACAAAAGGATGTTATATAATGAATGTTCAATACTGAAAAGTGATCGTGAAATCGTATGTAGGCTTCAATAAAAGTCATGATTTATACATAACGTTCAAATGTCCCTCATAATTTTTCTATTTTTTTTAATAAAAAACCCAATGAACACAAAATAAACATTTATTGGAAAAAAAGAAATAAAATATGTAGCAATACTAAAACAATAAACTCGGCAAGAAGATGGAAAGATTACCTAAAATAAAAAATGTAACAACGCGCGGGCACCCAATTGGGATTGATTTTGTTTCAGGAGGTGGTGTGATAAGTTTTAACCGTATGGCCAATCTCACACGGTGTTTACAAATCAGCATTTTAATAATTCGGACAATCACATTCTCCATTAATCCAGCCATCTTGTTGAAAATTTTTACTGTCCACACACTAAACGCAACTGTCTTGCATTCATCAAAACTATGAATCTCTAGATTTCAAAATCGTCCAGGTTCACATCGGTCATACTTTTTGAAGTGATAAGGTGAATCTTGCCCCATGGAGTCGCATTACAAATAATCTTTTTTTGTGCTTTAAACCACTGATAAGATTTTGGCCACAAATCTAGGTTGATAACCGGTTTTAACTACACTTCTTTTAGTTCAGACGAATAATTACGTGACCAAGTAGTTACATACATACTCCCTTAGGATCACAGAAAATCGAGATAGCGGAAGCCGTTCTCTCAGAGAATTTTCGTCCTTCATTAATCTGTTAAAAGCCTCCAGAACATTGTTAGGGCTAGAACTTTGCTTATCAACCCCTTCATACCAATTTCGATTCGCCTGTAGCCATTCACTTTCAAAATAACGTAAAAATTTTTTTTGTTCTTTCCATTTTGAAAGAAACATCACAGATGCTCTATCGAATATTGCTTAACTTTTACTTAACTGAAGACAATCAATATCTTCCAGGATTAGAGGTATGCTTTCCTTTGGTTGGACAAGTTGATTAGCTTTTTTTCTTACGCTTTGCTTCATATGAGCCTGGCACATCATGTGGCCGTAACACCAAATACCTGTTTGAAAGCATTTTTTATACTATGCGCACCATCACATATTACTACCGAAGGATTGATGGTTGTACCAAAAATATTTTCCACCGCAGTTTTCAATGCCTTGAAGGCAAAAAGAAAATCTTCAGTTCTCTCATTTGCACAAACCGCCACTCCAGAGGCATGAAATGTTCTGACTTTCTCTGTTGTTCCGAACACTAATAACGGAAAACTTTGCCATATAAGCTTATATGTGGCATCAGCATGGACATAGAAAAGATTCTGTTATTGTCTAATTAAGTTTTTGGTTGATATAAATTATCGAAAAGAGGGGAGATCGCCATCATCTAGTTGGGAGATACAATAAAAGCTTTATCTTCATTTTCTGGAACTGGTGAGTGATCGATGCAAAATTGTTCTAACTCCCCAAGACTTATCGGGTTAGGACCAAATTTTAAAAGTTTTTAAAGAAGCCAAATAATTATTTAATCGATGCTTTTTAGGAACTGATAAATACTTCTTTGTGAGAATGTCCAAAATCTTTTTCAAACAGGGTATTGGTCTTCGTTTTAGTATGTCCGATTATTTCAACTGTTGTTTTGGACGGTATATTTTTGCAAGCATGAAGCAATTTCGATCGATATAAAACTACATTTATATTTTTATAACGTGCATTAGCATAAAAGGCAAAATATCATTTAATAGCGAACATAAATTTATCGAGCATTTATATTTTTATTCAGAGCATATTATATTAAAATACCAACCACAATTAAGCGTGCAAATTTTATATTTTATAACGTAATTTTAATAAATATATAAGACATTTTCTAATATTTTATTCTGTGTTTTTAAATTTTTTATCGAGCATTTAGTATTATTTTAATCTGCAAATTGCATTAAAATACCGAGTTTTAATTACGATTCCATTGTTAATAATGCTAATAAAGACAACCCCTGAAATATAGGCAACAAATGTATTAATCCCCAAAATATTTACTCGTAAGGCAGCTATGATGATTTTTTTTGTAATTTCACGGCCTAGTTTTATGCACATTTTTCTGAAATGGACTATACTATTCTTCATGGTGGAATCTTGTTGGTCGAAAACATGACGTTTTAAATAAATTTAGATATCACGTAGCCATATTTTAAAAATTGTTTTAGAATATTGTCAACAAACAATAAAAATTTAAATATTACCAAACTGGGTCGCAGAAATGTTAAATAAAATTAATAGACATGGACTTGTTACTATTTTATTATGCAGCACTTAAAAAATATTTTAGCAGGTAAATTAAGTAAGTTGCTGACCGAATATACTCAAAATTAAAACTTCGTAATAATATTGATAAAATGATTCAATAATTTTTCTTATAATCTTCTACTGCCTTTTTAAAACCTTTATGGCTTGACCTACTTGGCAAAAAAGAGAAAAATCTACTTCCATTTTAATATTTAATTAAGTTAACCCTAGCAAGCCCAACAAGGCTTAATTTTCAATTTGTTTTTTAAGACATCACTTCGGTTTACAAATAATCCACCTAAACCAGTCAGGCCTAACTTTATAAACGATGCAGATCTAAATTAAAGTTACTTTTTAACTACGGATTAATTATTCAAATATGCTCCTGGTACATTTAATTATCGCTCTTTTCTCCTTGGTTCCGAATTAATGAAAGGTATTCCATTCTTTGGAAGCAAAGCTTGAGTAATTGTTTGTAGTTACCGAACCACTTCCTTTTATTAAATTGCATTCAATGTTCCGCTCTCCAGTATATATTGGAGTCCATCTCTTGCCTAATTAATTTGGCGGTGCTATGAAAGAAAGAGAATATAATAAGGAGTAGGTATTTCTTACATACCCACAAATGAGGTTGGATAAATAATCAAATTCCTCTAGTTGCTAGCTACAATTTCTTTTAAGAAAGGTAGATTTTCATAGTGTTAAATAGGTATAGGTTATCATTTTCGCAATGCAGTATGCATTAAATTTAATAACTTTCAGATTAATCATTAATCAAGTTCAGATTGTTATTGTTTGGGGTTTGTCAAAGAGCAGTTAAATCATTGATTTATTTGTGAAATGTAACTGTAACTTTTGAACAAGGCAATATGGGAGCCTCTTAGATGCCATAACATCAATGTTCCGAGTTAAGACATGAGGTAAAGTTTCAGTTTAACGTTAAATTACATATTTGTAGCTTTTTAGTGTTCAGGCTGACCCGCATGACCTTGCGCATACATAGAGGTCGTCCGACACTTCGCCTATGTGAATCAGAAAACAACCTAACCTTTTATAATAATTTTTTTCATATTTTATGTGCCGTTTACACGGAATAGTAACTTGCGATAGCACTTGCGAGAGCGACTTGCGAGAGCGTTTATACTTACGCAAGTTTTTAAAAGCAAGTGCTCTCAGCAAGTCCTACCTGCACTATCCAAACACTACTATCTGCAAGTTGCTTGCATAGCCGTTTACACAGTAGAGTGGGTCGTGCAAGCTAGAGTGCGGCAAGTATAATTTTATTTCTAGGCGACATTCCAATTCAAACCCCCGCTGAGTGATCAATTGTGCCTGTGCTCCCTTAAATAGAAGTTTAAAGTGTCTGGCCCATTATTGCCCCAATTAAAAGATTGCTTTTAGTGATATCCACATAGCGCAAAAAAATGTCCTGTCGTAGAAAGAGAGTTGCAGCAGCCGCTTTTCTAATTGCAAATTCACGAAAACAGCGCAAAGGTGCTAAAAAAGGAACTTGGGTTAAAAAATGGATTACCAGAAAGCCTACGCTTGGAGCTACTACTACTACTACTATTAGAAGAATTAAGGAGTGAAGATCCAAGTAAATTAAGAAACTTTCTACGTCT
Organism: Dastarcus helophoroides; assembly: GCA_028583605.1. Lineage (NCBI taxonomy): Eukaryota > Metazoa > Arthropoda > Insecta > Coleoptera > Bothrideridae > Dastarcus > Dastarcus helophoroides. The sequence goes on from CM053335.1 coordinate 1,371,456, forward strand.
TCTTTCTATATCAGAAGTGGATTTCCATTTTTTACTGTAATTAATTTCGAATAAAATAAGAAAAGTTGATACAAATATTTCAAGGAATGTCAAAGTATTAAAAAAAATCAATTTTTTTCTTAATTCTCAACACACTACATTTTAAAAACAAAGCGGCTTCGGAGCTATGTTGCTAAACTTTTTTTCCTAAAATTATTCAAGGATTATATTCATTAAGCATCTTAAAAATAACTACCTACAATACTTTGATAAAAAGAAATTATTTTTTATTTGCATTTTTAATAAATAATTTAAGCTAAATTAATAAAATAAACCCTTTGACATATAAACCTAAAAGTATTTGACTTTACGTATGTAATTGGAAAAAAAGTACTTTCCAAAGAAAAGAATTTTAAATTAAGCTTCTTATAGTGAGGATTTTTAATACAAATAATAAATTAATAGTAGTATTTCCAAATCCTCTGTAAAGAAGTGTTTCAATAAAGTATTTTTTTAAAATCCGTGCATAATTGTTGATAAAAATAGAAAAAAAATCATTTTTTTAGTTTTTTTAAATAAATAAAAAATTATTAATTTTTCTTCAGATTTATTTTTCATAGAATTGTGCGATAATAAAATAAGAAACTTCGCCTTAATTTTAAATATCGCAGCTCTTCAAATACGCGAATATATTTATTGACCATACACGAGTATTTCTACCTCGAAATGTATGACTTGCACAACCCACTTGCAGACAACTTCCAGCAAATTGGAAAGAAATCTGAATTTGCTTAGAGCGCTCTCCACGTGTGTTTACGCGAGCAAGTAATTATTGCGGCAAGAACTTGCGCAAGTTTTACGACTTGCCCTGAGAGCACTGTCAGAAATTGTTTACACTACGCAAGTTCGCTAGAAGTACTCTCAGACATCTACTTGCGATAGTTTTACTTGCTCTTGTAAATGGCACATTAGTGATATTAATATTGGAGGATAACCTCAGTCTCGAGTCGTTCCTGTGAGTCAGGTATGTTCACGACAAGAAAGAGCATCTCTTATCGTAGATTTTTACCAAATCGATTTCTAAAGTGTGATGCATTTCTTTAAAATTTAAAAAATTCTTTTATTTAATGTGAAAGTATGATCAATTGGAACAAAATACCAGGCAATTGTTTACCACCACCAGGGCAACATTTAACCATTCACATGATGTAATTTTTGATGAAATTTTCGCATAGTTCCGGCCGTAAGCTGACGAATGGCGGCACGAATATTGTTGCTAAGGATCTTTATTCCCTCTGGATCGTTTGCGGTAGTAAGGTAGTAAGCGGAGATCCAATATCTTCTTTAAGAAAAAAATCCATGATTCTCATTTTTTGTAATGTTACCATATTGCAGTAGTTCTTTAATTTAAAAATAGTTTTGATTATACAGGATCTTCTGTCTTCTTTTGGCGGATGGTAATTTGGTTTTTTGTTTAAATTACAACCAATACATTTTATGCTTTTTTTCGAATTCTACTCATCATTTTAGATGTTGTTTCAGCTTTTCCTATACCCAAACTTAGTATTTTCCAAAATATATTGATTTAAAAAAAAAAATTAAAATAGATTTTCAAAAGAGGCAGGTCCGACAAATGTACACGACTGTCACTGTTATAATGACCATAACCCCCGGTGCAAAAAGCACATTTTTCACAAAAAAGAAATTTTGTAAAAACTATTAACTATTAACTTTAGCTATAGGAAAAGCTTAAGAAAATCAATGCACCTTTCTTTGGTGCTTTCTGTGGTATAATAAGATTTATGGTGTTCTATTAAAAAAAAAAAAAAAGGTCTTGAGATAAATGTCCAACTTTAATTTGCACCCTAACAAGAATTATTTTAATCATTAATTTGGATTATGTAAATGTAAAACAACACTTTCATACTATCTAGTGACCAGTACTTCTCTGAAGACTGGTCTTCAGAGAAGACGAAAGACGAAGACGAAACGCGTTAGAGCAACCTCTGTTGTGTTTTTTAATCTTTCTTGGCTTCAGGGGACAAGATTTGTATTTCAATCTAGTGACCTTGCAGAGAGTAGTCCCCAGGTACTTTAAATCTCGCGGAAAAGGAGTCTCATAAAAAATTTCATGGCTAAAATTAATTTTATTGCCGAAATTCGAATAAAATTCGATGCCAAATTCTGTTGGTGAAATCAACAGAATGGGTCAAAATTGAAAAATTAAGGAGCAAATATTTAAAATTCTGCTCGAAAAAACAACACAAATGCAATAGTGAGAGAAGAAAAGCATGTAGGGAAATAACAGAAACAGGGTGGCACTATCAGTGTGTTGGTGGAAGGACCGGAAACCGGAAAACGGACGATGAAAGCAGAAGCGGGTGGTTGATGAAATTCTCGTCGGATAACGAAAAATTCTCTGTCGATGGAGTGACGCTGAAAATCTGGATTGGAGATCCTGGGTGGATAGAGAGATATTGCTTCGGCGACTATTATGGTGACCACTGGGACGACAAAGAGCGCCTCAAAGCTGTAGTAAATATCTATATCCACTTCAATTCTAACCGATCTCTTATTTTGCGAATGATTGGACGTCAGCTATCAGGTGTTATCAAAACTTTTTAAATAAAAGAAAGAAAATAAAAAATATACAGTTATAACGGCAGGTAAATAAACAAGCCTGCTCATTGTAACAAAAATATCTATCAAGTTTGCAGCTAGGCCTAATTAATTTCATTACCTTCTTATGTACACACATAAAGTTGAAAGGAATTATCAAAGCGCTGAGCGTTATAATTTGCAGCTACTGTAAAGTAATTGCCGGCATCTGTGTATTGGGTAACAAATGATACCGAGCTAGGTAAGGAGGTTAAAAGTAATACTGACGTTCATTCAACTACGCCTAAGCTAAGAGCTGATGTGATTGAAGCTCTTTTACAGTACGAACGACAACCTTTGAACTTAAGCTTTTGTGGATAGCGTACATAAGTTTAGAACATTTGTAGCTATTACGGAAAAGGGAGAATATGAGAAAATCGATTGCTCTTTAATAAGAACATTCACAATTGTCTTATTTTTATTACCATCATGTTTTGTTCATCTTTGTCGCTTATATACGGAAAGCATCCCTTTATTACAGGCTAAAATTCCAATTTTTATCTGCTATGAAAATTCAAGATTATATGTTACAGAGGGTCTAAGAGTAAGGTGTAATAGATTCATGGTACATTCCCATTTTTTTATTTATGAAGATAAGAGCTTCAATCTTGCTACACGTAATATGCTCATGAAATTTCAACTTTTGACATGAAAATTACATTGCTAATGTTAGTTTAGCTAAAGCCAATATCAATTTTTGATTTTTTAAAGGAAACAGCCTGTACAGCCGCATTTTTGAAATCTACATAATTTAGTGAGTGAAATGGATTTAATAAAATCAGTGATTTTTAAAGTTGTGAAACATTTTTTGGTTCCATATTATTTTTCGGTGTAGAGGACATGGCTAATTTTAATTAATTCTAACGGATCCACATTATCGCTACTAATATTATATCAGGTAAAAAGGGGACTTAATTCATTTCTCGTGTGATAAAGTTGAAAAAACTGATTTCTATAGCAATTACTCCATTTTTTTAAATTTCACCAGAATGGTATTGTGGCACCACGAAAAAGTATAATTAATGGCGAATCTACCATATATTTATTTTCGCTATCAGATCAATAGAACAAAAATTGCTTAGCAAATAAGAACCAAATGTTCATTTTTAAATTTTTTCAATAAGAACATATCTATAGAAAAAAAAATGACGCTTCCTAAGTCTCCCTAAGTTAATTTTATACAGCGTTAATACGATCTACTAGATTAGGATGCGTCATAGACTTCTACATTGAAGAGTAAAATGATTCAGAAACATTTTCAGTAAGTTAAAAATTATATACTTATATCTATTGTATTCAGAAAATTCCGCAAATTTCAAAAATGTAATAATTAGCAGATATTTTATTTAAAAATCAAAAGGTTGTTTTACTTTTAGCGAAAGTGACATCATTATCATGTCAAAAATTGACGTTTTATAAGTATGCTGAATATAGGAAATTTAAAGTTTTTATTTTCACAAATAAAGAAAAAACAGGCATTTTGTCACAAGTCTGTTACACGGGATATGTCTTATTTTACAAATTGTATGATTATATCATAAATAAAATACCTGTTTGGCTTAGATTGTTGCGGTTGAACGTTGCTTTACTTAACTTGATCTCTTTGATATCTTTAAATAGTTTAATAATATTCCAGCTCCAATCGTGCAACTTTCCAATTTTGTTTATCTTGTGAATTAAATGTTTTGCAATGAAACAGTCAAACCTACTACAGTTGAAAAAATTTGATAACCAACAACCATATACCAATCATATACAGGCGTTTTCGAATACTACGCTAATACTTAAAAAACATAATCCTTGAGTCATTTTAAGAAAAAAGTTCATGCCAACATCGGCCTGAATCGCTTTATTTTTAAAATACAGGGTCTTGAAAATTGGAAAAAAATTTCGTTTTTCTTTACATACTTTGATACCTCTTGAAATATCTTTTTGAATTTTGGTAGATACTAACTAGGCATAAAAGTGCATTTTTTGCAGGAAAGATATTGTTCCACTTCTATTAGTGGCGTCCGTGCTAACATGCCCTCGAGTATTCTTAACGAAAATAATGGTACTGCTCTTTTTCAAAATAGCTACTAAATTCATAAACATCCTTCATTTTTTGGTAAAAATGCCCCTCTAATTTTCTTTTGTCTTATGACGAACGGTTTTCGATTACATGTCCTTGAACATATTTAGTTAAGAAATCAAAACGAAAAAAATTACGCCACTGATTTATTTCTGAAAATTAATATGGTTTTCTTAAAATATTTTATTCCTTAGTAAAAATTCCCTCTTAACTTTTTTCGTTCAACGAATGGTTATTAATTAAAAAAATAAAATGCATTTCTTTGCATTTTAATGGGCCCTTGATAATCTTTACTACGAATTTAATGTCTTATTTTAAGGGAACTTTGGTAATTGTGGGTTCTTTAGGAAAAGAAGTTAGATTTAATGTTTTTTGGAAATAACTTTTTTTTATAATTAATAAACCCATAACATGAAATAAGTTAACTTATGCTTTTTAAAGCTTAATAATTTTTTTAATGGAAAACCTTTCGTCAGACGAAAAAAAGTTAAGGGAGTATTTTTGCCATGAAATAAAAGTTGTTTCTAAAATGGTAGTTTCTTTGAATAAAAGCATTGGTGAACCATTTTTTTTCGTTAAGAATAATTAAAAACATGTTGGCGCGGACGCCGCTGATGCAAGTAAAGCAAATATTTTTCCTATAGAAAATGCGCTTTGTATCTAGTTAGTACCTACCAAAATTTAAAAAATATTTCAAAATTTTGAATATTTGACTTCCCACTAAAAATTCAAAACGTCCTAGTCATAATTTTGAAAATTCATTTTTTAATAAATATTTTTCTAGGAATTTCTTCTACAATTTTTTTCTAAAAATGTCGATTCTTTTATAAATTTCGAGTCTTAAACAAAATCTGAGCATTTTTAAACTGGAAAATTTAGGTCTTTTTATAATTTCAACTAAACAGTTTAATCCGAAATTTTTTATTTTTTCATAAAATGTTAACTTCATAATAAAGAAATGTAAATTTTTTTTGTTTTGGAGTAGATTTATTTTTATACTTCGATATTGATTCCGCTTATTCGACTTTAAATGATGAATTTACATCAAAATCTAAATCAAAAATTAGAAAAAAAACTATTAGTTTCCAGTTGTCTCCAAACTGTGTTTAATTAGAGCACTTTCTAGAGGAATTCTTCACACACAAGTGCACTTTACAGAAGACAGTTCAAAGATAATTTTTAGAAGAGAATTATCCTTCGGGTAATGTTATCATTTTACCCCCATGTCTGTTTTTACTCAAAAATTAAATTAGGATAAATAGGAACCTTAGTTCAATTGTCCTGCCTCAAAATAGCAGACAAAACTTAAAAGGAACTGAGTAGATCATAAGATTAATTGCTGTTCAATTATTTTTCTTGGAAATTTATGCTTGAAGCTTTTTATTGGTATTACTATGGGTTAAATTTCGATATTATTGTTTTATTTTATTGAATACCTATATATTTCTGTTAAAATTCTTCAAAAATTTAAAGTACTGAAGAAAACCTACAGAATAGGATAAACAGACACAAAACTTTTTGAAAATTTCATGTATAAAAAGGGAAACAAAAAACAAAATTGAAATTTAGGTAATAATGCCCTCAAAACGTTGAAAGAGGTAAAAAGGTAAAATACCTAAAATGCGGGCTCTACTCATGACTAGTGGCACTTTTGACTCTAGTTACATTGCCCATGACGTGGTTGTAATTAATCCTGGGCTACATAGTTTTCATGGTGCTTCCTTAAAATCTCATTTATTGTTACTTTATCATTATTAATTTATTCATAATTTTTAGTCATTAATCATATGATTAAAGCATCGAAAAAACTTTAAAAGTTTTTCATCAATGCATTTTCAACAAATATGTACATAAAGTGATTTTTCATGAACACTATAAATTATTCATTGTTATTAGTTATGAGTGCTTTCATGATTTTCCAAAAAACAATATATGTGATATTATAGCGAGAGCATTTCATAAATGATTCATCTAGTAAGGAAATATGTAAGGTGATTTATCTTCGTCTTGTTGACATTTAGGAAAAACTACGGCCCCTTCTCAATTTTAACGGTTACTGAGGCTATACGTGAAGTTGTTAATAACCTTCTCTTATTTTCTCATTTTCTTGTAATTCTTTATTGCTTTCAAGGCAGGAAAAAAATTAGATTTCCCAATTTAAGTCTATCATATTTTATCAGTTTAAACATGTAAATCATTATATTTTATATTTTAAAGTAATGAATTTTTTATTGTTAGCCGAAACATAATATAGGGTGAGTCGTTAGTACGGCAAAGCTCTGTAGGTTCTACAGATTCTTCACTAATAAAAATATTTTTTCTACAAAGGTACATTAGCATGAGGCGCATACCCTAAAATTATTTTACTTATTTTACAAGATGAACATATGCAATACGTAGTGGTGCACTAAATTGGCCCTATTTTGAATAGAGCACCCTATATATTTTTACATACGTCTTTGAATCTTATAAAATGCCGATTAAAGTAATATGAAATAATAGAGCTCTGCGGTTAGTAGTTTTCGAGATATTTAGAAAAATCCTGAAAATTAAGTCTAAATTGCAAGCTTGCTTGAAAGGTGGAAAATATCCATGTGATTTAATTTTTAGTGCAAATTATTTCAGGACATCCTTTTCCTAAAAAACGATGTACTTTTATGTAAATAAGATTTGCAGTTATATAGGGTGATTAACAAACGAAAATAAGATTTTTCCCAAAAAATTCAAATGGCATACCCTGTGTATTATTTCCCATTTCTCTTAATTAACAGCTAAGCTTTGCTTTGATCTAAACACTTGCGTGGCTAATTGAAGTGAAAACTTCTTTAGGTGCGTTAAGCGACTAAAGATGGGGGATAAATGTTTGGATTTGCCATATATGTAATTATAATGTGTTGCCAAAAAACGCTATTCGAATTACTAGTCGATTGCTCTACCACTGCGCCAGTCCAGATATTTATAGACATTTCTTAACCGCTTTCTGACACTCGGATAATCCGACATTAAACTAATACGACATCCAGATAATCCGATACTGGATAATCCGGCCCCCGGCTAATCTGACATCCGCATAATTTGAAAAATTAGTACATTGAAAACATATTTTTTAAATATCTTGAAATTCGTTTTATTTACAAGTTTTTACTTCTGTCGGCAGTACCAATAACTGCCAAATTTTCTTATAGTTCGGCAAATATTTAATTTCAAATTAAAAAATTTCAAATTCTCTAGGTTTATTTTAGTAAAATGCGTTATTTCGCATAATTTTTTAGACCTAAACAAAAATAAAGTTTTTAAAATGCACTAATTTAATTTATTGTTCTAATTTTAATCATATAAATTACATATTTTTAAAATTACGAATGCTCAATTAGAAATCATATTAATTTGGATGCTGCTTATCATCGATACATAAATTCTATGCATCTATGGTGTGTGTTCTTATTTTACCTTAGATTGGTAAGATCGAATGTCGAATTTACGGTTTTGTAAACGTTTTTGAAAATTATGCTACAAAAAGTTTATTTATTACTTTTTTTTATTACCGCTAAGGAATAAATTTCTAACAACTTGAATCAAAGATGCATTTTAAACAATCAAATATTAACATTTTTAATTTTTCAAATTAAAGCTCTTATAATTGAGTTAATTAATTATAAAAGCTAGACCGACAAATTTTGAATTAAATCAAAACCTAGTTGCTGCTTAACAAAAATAAAAAATAATATACAGGGTATGCTATTTGAAATTTTTGAGTAAAATTTAATTTTGCGTTTGCTAACCACCATGTGTAATATCAAATACTATTCAAATAAAACTTCATTAATTTTCAAAAAAAAGATATATTGTAATTATTTGTACAAAAAATAAATTTATATCATTGTTTCTGGTCTTTCAAATGAGCTTCAATATTAGACTCAAATTTCATGATTTTTCTAAATATTGACCTTTCCAACCCTTACTTCGTGGAATTCTTTAATATTTATAACTATTAAACTTTATTAACAATTAAAAAGCAACAGATATTCAAAAATTCCACAATGTTTCGATAAATATTTGCTAACACCGGACCAGGTTTCCCATTACTGCATCATCGGCGGTTATACTAGCAATTTGTTTAGCCATTGTTATGCTTACAAGCTCCATGGATCACAGACTCCTACAAATATTCCGTCTAATCCGAATTCCAAATTTTCGATGATGCATGCAAAGGCTTTGAATGTCGTAATTTCAACACGACAACGGACTATTTGCCTTCTGAAATTGAGTTCTCTTATTTAGACAACATTTGGTTCCAATAAGACTGCCTTACAGCCCTCGAAAACTTGGTATTTGGAATTGGCTGTCTAGATCATATGATATCCTATCTCTAGACTTTTTCCCTTGGGACTAGGTAAAGTCCAAATTCTACTTGGATAAGCTGCAACGATTGAGGAATAGGAAGCCAAAAGCCAACATTATTCTCTACATTCGCCAAATAACACTCCAGATTCTCGAACGTATTATTGAAAATGGTTACTTTAGCATGGTCCATGTTAGCCGCACTTACTGCCAATATTTGAAAGAAATATAATGTTTAAAAAATAAATGTTCTTTATATGACAATAAAGATACATGGTTAAACTGATTTTTTTTAATCACCCTTTACAAGGAGACTGAACTGAAAAGTATACTAACGAGTCAAGCTAAGCAATTTATAATATGATGACATCAAGCAGATTGTTAGCAATTTGTTGGTAAGAATGCCAGTCTATTTTTGCTGCAGATTTTGCAGAAAAGTTGTCATAATTCTTTAATGAATCTGTATAAACTCAATAACCATTTGCTGGGATTTGGCGAATGGCTAAAAAGAAGGAAGTCTGATTTATGATAAATCCATGGGTGCTCCTTTATATATCTAGAAATAAAATAAAAGCTCCCAGCAGTCGCGTGCAATGAGTGACATACTTGTGAAGCATTTTTTCTGTAATTTTTGTTTTTGTTATGGTGTTTGAACTATTCTAGCCTGATTACTGTATTTTATTAAATTTTTCCTATTTTCTTTGTCAAATTACACTCGATATTTTAATTACTTAATTTTGGTATTTATAGTTTTAGTTTTTTTTTACAAGAAATGTAAATTTGTTTGTTTAGATAATTATATAGTTAATAATCTATTATAATTTTAATCTTAAGTCTATAGTAATTCATGTCTACGTTAATTATTTTCTTAATAACCTACTTTAATGCCATTTTCTTTAATTGAAGCTATTCTCCTAAAGGAGTGCTGTAATCCTACTAATAAATTTTCTTGACAAAAAAAGATGACGTAAAAGATGGGAATCTACTAAAGAATGAAAGCCATTCATATAACAAATTTAATTTTATTAGTCTCGGACCTGTCGCAGACGGCCGATCGACAAAGTTAAGTTTGCTCCAAAGCAACCTTGAGCAACCGACTTTCCGCAGCCGATCCTAGTTAACTAAACTCTTGCCCAACTCTCCAACTTCAATATCCACACTCTTGTACCACTTGTTCCCGCAATTGGCTGACTAATAGCTATTGGCGAGTTTATTGCCTGCAGACTCGATTTACTTATTGTTCTTCAGCATCGCAAATTTTAAATGATTGAAACTTAGGTAACCCATAAGCTCTTTGATTTAAGTAGTTGGAGAATTTGAAAAGGTGACATTACATTGTTTGTAATAGCACTACGTTGTTAGGTCTCACAAAGCTGCTAAAGAATGTTTAATTTAAATTTTAATTAAAATTTTGTTGTGCATGCAATCATTTGAAATGTAAAAGATAAGTTTTGTAGCTATACATATTCATATTTTATTTCCTCTGCACGCATTTTTGAAGTGAAAACTTCTTTAGGTGCATCTAGCGGCTTTAGATAGGGGGTAAACTTATCGTTTCGCGTTACTATTACCTCTAATTCAGTCACCAACATGTTCTACTGTTAACTTTAAAGGTTAATAAGTTTTTATGATTAAATCTTGTTCTGAATTTCATAACATGTACTTTAAAAGCACTTTTTAATGAAGGCATACTGCACAAAGTAAAGTTTCATTATATTCATTTTTGTACACGACTGGTAAACAACAAAAGCCAATCCGAGGGGCGCAACTGTAATCGAAATTTCAATAATGTGGAATTTGTTCAAATCCGATACTGGAATGTTCCGATAGGTTACCAGCGAAATATATGCTGATGGTTTAATTAATTAATATGTTGATACGGTGTACATGTCAATGATGTACCCTTATTTGTTTTAATAACATTTTCAATTAGTATTAGGATGCGTCTAGGTGATGAGGGTTAATTAGTCTTGGGAAAAATGACAATTACAGAGGAAATAACACAAAAAGTACAAGACCACCCTTGCTTTTGAAACCATTTGAAATTCACGGAATACTGATGTCAAGCTATTAATTAAATTGAAAATTGCATCAAAATCCAACTCAGATTAAAGGGATTTTTACGAACAATAATTACAACACCGGAAGAGCTCAAATCACTTTAAAAGATTTAATGATTTATGTAAATGAAAGAGAATGAAGTGTCTATTTGTAGCTTTAGCTGCACAGTATTTAGAATAATAAAAATTTAACTTTTGCTTATATCATGATAACAAAGGCCTCCACGGCTAGTCAGACAAGATATACTTTTTCAGGTATTAGACCGTGTTAAAGAAGTAAAAGTGTTGGATTCGATTTTCGTAGTAGAGCTAATAGAAGAAGGTAAGCAGTTTACATTTTTGCATTAGCTTGGTTTGGTAAACGAATGCTTATTAAAACAAAAAAGGGAAGAGAGCCGTTGGATTCGATTTTCATAGTTACCGTCCCCTTCTGTCTAAACAATCATGTTATTTGCACCAATTTTTATTTTAGAAGAGTTTCGTTTCTGTTATGGTGATATGGTGTTACGATGATAGGCGAAACGTTGAACACTTTTAGTGGATATTTGACACTGTCCAATCACCAAAAATGTATATCTTGTATTGTTTCTATCGGCCCGCTCAAAAAGTTGTAGGTCTTGGTTGGATTGTTATTAATTAAAATAAACAAATATATGGTAATTTTGCAATAAAGCAACTGTATTTTTTTCAATTTATTTAACATTTCTTCGGCCCAGTTTGGAAATATTTAAATTTTTATGGTTTGTTGACAATTTTATAAACAGTTTTTGAAATGCGACTACGTGATATTTAAATTTATTGAAAACGTCACTTCATGACAGTTTACAAATTAAAAGGTTAGTTTATTTTACATAGAATAGGAACAATGAAAAATAGTAGACCAAAAATTAGATATGGAAAAAATAAAAATTTTGTTTTTTTGATAAATTAGGAAAATATAAAAAAATACATAAAAGAGGTTGTAGCACTGGACATCGATGTTTCGCTCTCATTTGAGCTCGTCAGCAGTGCATAACATGGAAAGGGAACAATGTTAAATAAATTGAAAAAAACATAATATTTCCGGTCAATAAGGGTCTACCATGAAGAATAAAGCAACTGTAGTAGAGCGTTTTGGAAAACTATATTACTTCACTGTAAATAATAATATATAATACGATTAGTTACTATTTTAAGCTTTTATTATTTTTTGAATTAGCTATTTCCGTCAGTAAAATGTGCATATATAAAAAATCACGTTACAGGACGCCATTCTTGACCGATTTAAGAGATTATCGTTTTTGTTGATTAGGAATGATAGAAAGAAAGTTGTTGATTTGAAAAATGATTGGTCAAGTGGTTAAATTTTTATTAAAGAATAACCTATCTGGTTTGAGAATAATCAGACATGAGAATTAAGATTCCTTATGACTTTGTTGCAAAGTTCCTCTTAACAATAGTGCAGATGGATAAGAAGCATCCCTAATCTCTTTTCCAGAAAAATCTTTTCAACAAAATTTTCTTCATTTAACGAAGTCTGTTTCAAATTCGTTTTTTAAGTAATCCACAGGTATCAATGGCGGCAAATTTATGACATAGGTCGTACGTATCAAAACATCACACATTAGGACATTTTATTTATGAATAACATTTTTTATCGTAAGTATAATCAACTCTGCTCATGTTCACTTACGTTAGATGGCCTTGGTGAGAAAAACTAGTTGAGTTATTTGCAGAAATTATATTTCATGAAGATAACATCTGATAAGAAACTTTCTAGTCACATGAAAGAAGAAGTTAGATCACAATATTAAAGCATTATTTAGATTCGTAAAAACGACTTTAAAAGTAGGTAAATTAAAATTTTTAAGCGTAACGCAGAAACTGAAACTAAGGTGAGCTGAATTCTTTCTAAATGGTAATGATAAAATAAAAATGAAAAAATGTACGAGTATATTTATACTTCAGAAAGACATAATTGTGTTAAAAGGATCAAACTGAACTTCCATCTGTCCATTTAATATTTCAGGACGATTGGCCTTTACATCTACAAAAGGAATAAATTTAACCTGGTAACAAGACAGATTTTTTCAATTATCCTCACACACAAATCAACTTTATGTTGGGTATATTCTCTCCTGATGTTAGATTGTTATTCTTTTGCATTTGAAAGAAAATCTAATTGGATGATTTTCTACAAGAAAAGTCCCGGATATATGAAGCGGATTTGATGATCTAGTCATTCTTTCTTTCTACTCCTCATCCGAGTTTCGTTTGCAGGATTTCACTTACGGTGAAAAATAGCTTGGCACGGGGTTATCAAATATGAGAGCTGTAATATATGGATGAAATAAACATAACAAATACATTTTTTCTTTTAAGGTAGCAAGCTTGGCATAATATACCCTTGAGGATATTATTATTGGATTACAAGCTCTTTACATTGCAAAAAGTTAGAATGTCCTTAGGTGTCTTAACTGCTTTAAAAAATATTGTGTGCATGAGTTTACACAAATGAAATTCGCTTACATTTAGTAGTGTTTTAATTACCTTTTGTTAGAATTGGTATCTGAAATGTTACTAATTCTAAGACAAATGAATTCACTCTAACAAAGATTGTCGGTTAAACGGGTGTTCAACACTTATTTAAGGATACAATCCACTCGCAAAAATTATGCAAGCCCTGAGAACACTATACATACGTAGAGGGCGATGACTTTTAATTTTCTGGAAAAATTCTACATAATCAAATAAGCAACAAAGAACACCAATTATTTATTAAGGGTGTTTTCCAGAATTAGTGTAACTTTTTTAACATTTGTAGGAATAGTAGCAGCTGATATTAGTACACCTATTTCAATCTGAGGGTATGTTACAAGACACATGGCATTCACTAAATACAATAGGTACAGGATTTAGAATAACAATAATTCATAAACGTACGTATGCATGTGGTGAAGTGACATGCTAAGTCTAGAACTATGCTTTCAAGACAAACTAGCATATTTAGAACATTTTCGTCGATGATGTACTCTGCTTTAAATGAAATAAAAATATAAAGAAAAACGCTGCTCGATCGTAAGTTCATAAAGTTCATAAGTTCACTTATGAATGAGCATCTTGATCTTCTGAACATACCTCTGACTGAAGCTTTGGACGAGAATTCGGTTTAGATGGTATATTCAGAGGAGTCTCTAATCCATGGAGCTTGTTAGTATATAAGCTATATAAATTGCTGATATAACCTCCGATGATGCTGAAAAGCAAAAACAGGTCCGGTCACAGAAAATATTATCGTGGAATATTTAATACCTGTTGTTGTTTTAATCTTTAATAAAGTTTAGTAGTTATGAATATTAAATTTTGCACTAATTGCTTATTTAAGCTTTCCTGTATCTCTAATAGTTTTCGAATTTATTGTAGTGGAAATCAAATTTGGTTCAGCCTGTAGAGCGTTTTACATAGAAAACTTTAAATATTTGAAAGTTTTAGTGCTAGTCTTTTCTAAAATTGATCAATTGTACAACACAAGCTATTTATTTCTTACTAAGAACTATAGGGCTATAGATAAATCAGTATTAATAATAAATTAGTCGTTAGGAATAAGTCAAGTGATATTTTAAATTTGTTTTTTTTTGTGATTTTCTCATTTGCCGTTGATCTTATTCAAGGATTCAGAAGAAGACGCAGTTATGTCTGCTTGTGGCGAGTTGGGAATTCTTCGATAAAGATCATACTGACATTTTCTAAGGAAAATTTATTTAATCGTTGTTTTGTGAAAGTGTGATTGTTGGGGAGCTATTCACAGACGAGAGTAAATAAGAATCATGTTGTGGTAGGTCTCAAGGAAGCGGCCCAGCTTCGCTTTCTTAACTTGGCTTTCTTAACATATCAATGAGTTTCATATAATTCTTGTGAAAGACATCATTGTTGATATAATACAGGTCTATCCAAATTACGTTTTCACCAATAATGTCAATTTTTTAATTTTAATTAATAGTGGTAATAAAATTTGATTTAATTAATTATTCCACTAGTATAATGACCATCATTATTCAACTCAAACAGTATCAAATAAGTGGTATAATAATGTGGATATAAGGCGCTTGTAGATAAATAATTGAAAATTATTTTTTTTATTTCATTGTGAAAATCATCCTACACTACTGATGTGATACTTAAAAAATCATTGAAGCAGATTTGATTTGTTTCCCCATTCTGAAACGATCTCGAGATTCCGTTAATCATCTATAATTTCATTTCCCTTAGTCTATATAGTCCATATGGTGCAGCGACGGATAATAATTTGTCTGTACTTCTGATTGGAAATTGAAACTAAGAAATCATTTATGTGTAACAGAAGCAGAGTGGGTGACAGAACAGACTCCAGAGGCAACCTTGCAATAATCGCAAATGCTTTACATAAGATGTCATCAACCATCAACCTGAAAATATCTCTTATCGAAGAAACTGGATATCAAATGAGAGAGACCCGGTGGAGGTCCATCAGCCTCACCATATTTTTCCATAGCTAAATTTCATACATAAGTAACAGCTAGCAGATCGCAGGTGAATGTTATTGCCTGAAGCCGTATTGTCTGCCATAGTGATGTTATTCTCCTTCAGATATTTGAGAATCTAGGTGTTGATAACCTTCTCTAATACTTTAGACATAACGGTTAACAAAGATATAAGGCGATATTTAGTAGCCAGATTCTTTTTTCCATTTTTAGAGACAGACTGCACCCTAATAGATTTCGAGATGTTAAGTAATATAGTTTTGTTCTAAGAAAATGTGAATAATTTTCTTAGGACAAAAGTCTGTTCAGAACAGCACATCTTAGGAACAATAGCGGGGATATCATCAAGGCCAGAAGCCATATGTAAATGTGTCGAGCTCGAGAAGAATATTTCTGATTATGCATTGTCTGAAAACAACTTACGACAAAATTGCTCTTTCCTTCTTCAATAACTTGTTTACAAATATTTTGTGCATCTACAAATAATGAGGTCATAGTCTCGACTGATAGATTATTTCGCCAGCATTTGTATGTGCAATTTTTACAAGGACAGCCTGAGCACATCTTTTGCTGAACCAAGATTTAATGCAGGTGGACTTTTTGGAAATGAGAAATTGGACATTCCATGTTTATCAGGACAGTTTTTGTAATGGATGCGGCGACTCATGTTTGCCTCAGTTAAAACAGACATCTTTCCACGGGAAAGATGCAAAGAAGTCTATTAATTCTTTCCAATTTGCAGAGTTGAAGTGCCACACCTTACAGGGCTTAGTCTGAGAAGGAGGGGGTATAAAAAGTGAACGGGAGGCTGCTACAAGCTTGTTATCAGTGTTTCCAAGCCGTGATGTTATAGTGATTTTAAACGATTCTAGTTAAAAAATGGTCCAGTAGATTGGGTTGATGGTTATGTCAGGGGTTCGTGTAAGTTTCTCAAACAACTGCGTTAGCCCAGATAGGATGGCAAAATCCTCTTCTACCCTTCTTGAGTTGTGGGTTCGGAAAGAAAATCTTAACCACGGGATGTTGTTACATTGAAATCACCAAGATAGAAAATCTCAGCATTTGATGATTTTTCCTGTCGGTGATCGAAGGTAATAAAGATATAGGAGAAAAGGTGTCTGTATAAGGGATAGTTTGAGGAGAGAAGTAAAGTGAATAAAAAAATATTATTTCGTTTTTGGAACAAATTTTTAGCCAAATCATATCCTAATCAGTAGATTCTCGATGTCTCTTTTCGTCGGCAAAACAAATTACTTCGTGCGAAAGTATCAAGATCTCCTCTTATGTCGAAACTTTGTATGTAAGTCGTAATTAGGGCAACGCATCTGTATAATACTGATAGACGAAGAGACCTGCGTTTGTATCAGAGAGAGCACACGGGGTCTTTCATTCTGAAGGTGTTGTGTTGATGAACGTGTGCCGATTTAAGTTTAGCCCCTGAAGGTTGCAAAACTTAAATTTGAGTAAATTATTTTAAAAAAATTGCCCTGGGATACATTAGAACTCTCTATAATGTTGGTGTTGGGCTTCCTGCACATCCTTCATCCGGATGTCCAAATGGTAGAGCAGTTTGTGTCAGGAACACTTTGCACGAAGCGAATAGATCTTTTTTTGTTTTAAATAATCACGCAGAAAACAGTGGCAACGGACAAAAGGAGATAAGGAGAACGATAAGATGAGAAGAATAAAAGGAACCGACTCACATGTTGGACACAAACATGATGCAGTCATCATTTCACCGCGTCCCGGTGATGTGTGGCGTGATGCTGCTTCGGATGATGAAAGCTACCTACCAACTACTTGGTTTGGTATGGGAAAGATCTTTTTAGTATCATATTAATTAATTTGATTTTTTTAAAATTTGGTAAATGTTTTATTTAACCAACTTGTATTTTTCAAAGAGTCTCTAATGAACATTTTAATTAGATTAAAAAGGACGTTAGTTTGGTATCAAAAAAATTTACTTCAATATTTTGGATGCCTTTTGTTCGTTGTGATTGGAAATGTAAAACTGACTGGTACATTTAATATATTTATAATTTTATCTAAACCCATGATTTTTGTTACTGTCTGTTGTACTCCTTAAAAGAGGAATTATCCAAAGAATTCTAGTAGCAGTCTCAGTTAATAGTTGAAACGAACAAGAAAATTTGCTCCCCGTACGGCAAATTAGGAAAACATGAATATTATTTCTGAGATATTTATACCAACATTTATATATCGTGTATAACCTGTTTTCAACTGACAATTAAATATAGGATATTCTTTAGCATTGTGCATTAACAGAGATAATGTATTTCACAATGCTGATTGTTGACGAGGTGTTTAGAGGGGCCAAAAGGGTGTAATTTTAAAAATATTACTGAATATAAAACATGAAAACAGCTTGATATATTTCTGTTTTATTCTTTCGATTTAAATTTTATCTGAAAATGTACAACTATGTATAACAAATATATTATTATTTCTTTGCAAATGTTTTAAGAGATCCTTTTAAAAAGATATGGTTTTTATGTCTCTAGTC
The DNA here is from genome assembly GCA_028583605.1 of Dastarcus helophoroides. NCBI lineage: Eukaryota > Metazoa > Arthropoda > Insecta > Coleoptera > Bothrideridae > Dastarcus > Dastarcus helophoroides. The sequence continues at coordinate 1,389,588 of CM053335.1, forward strand.
TGAAAAAGTTAAAATAATAAATCTGATGCCAAAACCTATCTGGAACGAAAGCGTGGAATTGAAATCTTATCTCAATAGCGCCTTGTGCAATAAATACATTAATCTTAGGACAAGTTCTTTGAAACCGACTGTAAACTGACTAAGACATACGATAACATTTTCAAAACCAAAAGAAAAGCATCGTTACAGCGAGAGGCACACTAGTGGAGAAAAAAGCCCATTTAGAACTTTTAAAAATGTACTTTAACATCTTAAGGCAATCGAGTGTTTGTACTTGTTTTGTGTAAATAATGCCAATGTTCGTCATATACATATTTACGGTGCGTTTACACTTAACAATTTATTCCTTACATTTCCCTCTGACAGAAAATATAAGACGTCTACAAGTGTTGATATTTTCGGCCACATAGACACGTTACAGAGCGATTGTAAACAAATAAAAATCAGACCGTCTTTTGTTGAGATTTACGTATATCCAGATATATCTGCTTTGATACCCGATACCATTAAAAACTTCTGTGCAGACACTCTACGTTCTAAAATAAATTATGTCCTGATTTTTTGCCTTTTGTTTGAGATTTTTCAAAATTCGGGTTATAGTGTTACCAACGAAGTAATATTTGACAAAAATTTTTTTCTCGACATTTCCAAAATAGCTTTTTTTTATAAATTTTAAGATAATTTTAAGAGGGAAACAGTTTTCTGTTGATTTAATTTATTTTAGAAATTTCGACTTCGTTGTCAAAATTTAGTTCTATATTTTAGAAGTTTCTCCCCAAATTTCCAATTTTTTCTGAAATCTCGGTGATAAGGTATAGCATTCAGAATTTGAACCCTAATTTCATAAATTTGAAGACTACTGTTTTATTATATGATTTTATTAAAACATACAATACAATATACAAACAAAGATGTATTTATAAATAACTTATATTTCACGCCAGCGGGCAAAATTGTTGGAAATTAAACTTTTCTCTTATGGTTTTATGTACTTGCTTAGTTAAGTGGTTAAAGTTTTTCATACTCTTAAGCAGTGGCGGCTCGTGACTAAAATTAATGGGGGTGCTGCTCCAGAAAATTTTGAGCCTTTATTTTAAAATTATTCTAAAGAAATTAAATATGTTTAGAATTTTTTTTTTTTAAACTTGATAAGATCCTAACATAACAAAATCAATATTTTTTACATATTAAATGGTTACAGTTCAAACTTTCATTTAAAAGTAAAATCTATTCTTCTTGTTTTATTTATTTATTTAAACTAAGGAAATCTTTTTCAATCGAAAGCACTGGAAGGGCATTTATTCTTTCTGATTTCATATTGCTTCTTAGAAAAGTTTTGATTTCTTTTTAGTGTTGAGAAGCAGCGTTCTGCCTCTGAAGTAGTCATAGGAATTGTCAAAAAGATTTAAATTAATTTTGTAATTTCACTAAAAACATCATCTAGATTATTTTCCAAGATAAATTTCAGCAGATCAATTAATTTTCAATAATCATTAATATCAGACCTAAAATAAAATACTTTTAGTTCGTTTGAAAGTTTTTCTTTGTCAATCATGGGATATGCATGGATATGCAGTAGTCAGTACTATCCCTTCTGTGGGATGTTCATTCTTAAAAGCAGAGAAGCGCGTCTTGTCGAACAATTTAGCATCCACTAAATGATTAGTGGAAGAATATCTGTCCAATATATCAACAATTATACAGTCACACACTTCTTTAGCTTCTGCCATGAGTGTTTTTGAAGGATTCTAACTACTTTGAATTTCTTAATTCTAAAATAGCAGTTTTTATCAAAGTAAAATAAACTGGGCATCGCAATTGTAAAAAAATTCAATGTTACAAAAAATACAGTCGAAAGCTCATGATTAAAATCGAAATTTAAAAAAATCCCCAAATTTATTTTAAACATTTTTATTGAAATTGAAAGATAAAATCGACATTTCATATTCAAGTATTCGACAAAAGGTTGAAATTTGAGTATAAAGACAAAATTTAAAAATAAATTTTTTTAAACAAAATTTATTTAATCTTTAATTTAGAAGATTATTGCATGACTTAAGGTAGGAAATTATTATTTTATTATTTATCGTTATATTATCGTTTATAATTATTTTTTATAAAATAATTCATTTTTGCAAAAACAAATTGTTCTCAAAGGTTGTTATTTTTTCTGAAATAATTACATAAAACTTTTTTCTTAAGTAGGGGAGACTGGGGTATTCTGGACCACGAGGAATTGCGGACCAGCTTCATATTTTTTTCTCTAATAATGGTTGATAGCTACAAATAACTGTCGTCCACTCCCCTCATGTTAAGCTTATTTTCCCTTCAGTACTAGTCTTGCGTAGTTCGCGAACGACCTAGTTCGAAAGAGCTCTCCCACAAACGAACTACGTGAACTAGTTTCCACCTCCGTAGGTTTTTAGTTCGTCCGCTCTTTTAGTTCGTTCGTTCCTTTCCCGAGGCAGACTTTTTAAGGCGATAAGCGATAGTAAGCTGAGTGATGCAGCCGTCGTTTGGTCATTGTTTATGCCTTAAGCGTTCCTAATCGTTCATTCATGGGCTCGGATTCAGATGGCAAGGCGGATAAAAATCCTTAAATCTTAAATCAAACCCACGAAAAACTGCATTTTTTCATTGTCCAATTGAATAGAGGGTAAACCAGATCTATGTGGCTAGGCATTATCGAGATTTTTGGATTTTTGTAAATGTATTTACAAATACAGATTAAATAGTCACCCGCATCTACAGAAAAATAAAAAAAATATTATTGGTCATAATGATGGCTGGCCATCCTATAATTAATTTAAAAAAGGTCACGTTTCAACCAGCTTTCTTGTTAAAGCATCATCAGCGTACTCCTGTGCAGATTTCCTTTTATAATAATTATAGTTTAATTTTTATGTTTGACTGACTTTAACATAAATGTAATAAATTTATTATCTGATTATTTTTGTTACAAGATTTTTCTAGAAGTACCCTTGTTTATTATTTTAAATACTTCAGGAGGATTAACAGGCTAATTCGTTTTAAAATAGATCAATAAAACCATTTAAAATAATTTTCATAAGTACTTTACATTTGTTTAATTACCAAAAAAAGTCAGATCCATGTAAAATAAAAAACAAAATAGCTCCGTAGCGATCTGTAATTTCCCGCTTTCGAACTGCGAAATAATGACCTAAAGGAGCGACCAGCTCGACTGCCAATGTAATACAACAGATCACTGATCGCTTAGTGAGCGGGATCGAGCTGCGAACTAACGAACTAAAGGAACGACCTAGTTCGCCAAAGAGCTGCGAACTAAACTGATCGCTCCCAGTTGCGAACTATAATGCGCAAGACTATTCAGTACTCGACTTGTGTACATGAACCCTTACGTAGCTTCGATACCAAATAGAATTGGGATACTTCGAATTTTTTTTTCACCTTAGAATTTTCTCTAATTTGACCACACTTTTCGAGAACCAACTCATAATATTTGCGGAACATGAAGTTTTGCATGAAGTTTATATTGTGTTACTCATATGCTGCAAGATTGTTAAAAATGACCTTCGGGGAATTACGGACCACTTTTGTCGTGGAATCATGGATCACCCAATTCTTTACATTTCACAAGCTAATTTCGTGTATTTGATGCATATAAGTGATTGTTCATGCAAATTTTCAGCACAGCATTATTTTTCGGCAATTTCTAATAGTTTTTTGGTAAAATGATAATTTCGTTTCAAACTGATTTTCATTGCCATTTGTCACGGCACTACACTTTGTTTCTGTTTCATAATAAATCTTTTGCATCTGCATTCTGTATTCTGAATCAAAAACAGGAAGATTTTTCTACTACATTTTTCCATTTTTAATCGATTTATAAAGTGGTACGTAATTCCCCGACATTTTTCAAAATCGCAAAAATGCAAGTTTTGCACCAACTGTTATAAGTTGTATAATTTAATACAATTTGACAAAACTGCTGCGACCCAAAGAGAGATTATTAGTTGTACTACAAATTCAAGCTTTGAAATTTGCAAAAAAAAATATTTTTTTGGCACCTTTTAGCCAGCATAAAAAGACGGTCCACCCCAGTCTCCCCTACGTTTATTAAATTAATACTAATCCCAACTGACAAATAATATTTAAATGATATTAAATTAAATTAAATTATGCGTTCGATTCGCATTGCTTCGATTTCGCTCGCGGCGTTACTTCGCCGGGAATGATAGTAACCGCAAGTTTTAGCGTAGTGCCGGGATAGATTGTAATGGCAGAGTTTAGCCTCTAATCCAGTACGCCACGGTCAGTACTGCGGGAAGAGCAGTGCTTTTTTGCCTTTGCAGAAGCATATGAAGCAATATGCGCGCAAACGTACAACGTTCAAATACCTCGTTGAAACTGTGGAGCACACAGTTCCTTACTCGATACAAATATTATGTTTGCATCTTTTTTCATGAATTGGGGCATTGCTACTAATAAACTGATATTAACCTTAAGGGTTATATATCTATAATGTACAAGTACATATAAAGAAAGAGCAAAAAAAAAAGACCTCATATTAAAGGTTACTGATAGATGGAAGTTGGGGGTGCTGCAGTTCCGCAGTGCCTACATGCGAGCCGCCACCTGCTCTTAAGACTTACCATCGCATCATATTATTTCCAAAATATTAATGATAATAATGACGCATTTTGTATAGCTTCATCCAATTTTCTATTTTGTTCAAGTATAATTGCAGTTACTTTCAGATAATTGATTTTTGCAAGAGTTGACGTCTATAAGAAACTTAATATACGTTCCTAGTACCTATCTATATTATGTAGAAAATTTCTGTGCAAAATTTCATGATTATAGATCTATCAATTTAGGTTCAGCGTTGTCTGTCAATAATTATTTAGAGTTCTTATTGAGTAGATACCAAATTTTTACTTATAAAAACGGGGTAAGTTACTTACTAGTAAAATTGACAAGCACCAATTTTTCATAACCACATTATTTCAAGTTGTTCCAAAGATTTGCAGAAAAAAATTAAGATTTTTCGTTATTTTCTAACAAGATCTTTATATAATTGCTTTTACTCTATATATACAGATGTCGTATCAAGGTAACAATCCAAGTAAAGGAAAGCATAATTAATTGGAGCGGAGGACAAATGGTTTTAATTAATTTCGCCAAATATTTAGCCGGCAAGAGGGGTCGATTGTTATGCGAAGCGTGTTCGCCATGCGGTTCTCGGCAATGTGGGTTTGCAAATATCGACGCTGCTTGCACATACGCGTCGCGATGTAATCGATTATTCCTCTTTCTCTTCTTTAGCCGTATCATCGGACTTCTGCTCTCAAGATCCCCTGCCATTTCATCTGGCTAAACCTTTATTTTGTTTAACTAAAAGCACCCATAAAAAACAACGCGGGATTCATTCTAGGATTAAAGAAAATGATGCTCTGAAATAATGGGATTTATTCTTGCCGCCGAAGGAATAAAACGTCAATTCAAAATGCAACGTCATGTTTGTAGATTATAGCTTAACCCAGCAAAATTAAATTTATAGCTACATCAAATATTTTGTTGTTCGAAATTTGGCTGTTACTTTTTATTTTTATAAAGATCCAATTAATCAGAGATTTTCAGTTATGATGAAAATATTAATGGAGCATTTTTAAATTAAATATTTTACCAAACTTGATTGTATTTAGGCTATCCCAGTCATATTGTCATTAATTTTAACCGCATATTCGAAAGCCTTAGTAAAGGCAAAAAAAAACAATTTTTCATTCCACATTATAAAAGGAAATAAATCAATTCATAAGCCCTTTTTCAGCAAGGCGCTGTTAATACGTCACAAATGGTTTATAACTTCATATATCCACAGACGTCTGTCACGTTATTACGAGGGTAAATCAAATACGAAACGGAATTTGTATCATGTCGCCATGTGGGGTCGGGAGTGTGCGCCTACTTTTAGACATGTTAGGTGGGGATATCACGTGACTTCCTGCGCTCAAGCGAATTCCGTTCTCGCCATTCGTCAGTTATAAAGTGAGCAAGAGGTTCATCTGCACGTTGCGTAGCGCATTATTATTAAATTTCGTGCCGTTGAAGGTGTGAAGCCCGCCGAAATTCTTCTTAAACTAGAAGCACAGTTTGGGGATACTTGTTTGAAGAAAGCTTAACTGTATGAATGGCACAAAAATTTTTGGAAGGACGAATTCAAATTGAAAATGAACTCCATGCCCGTCGTCCTCAGACCAGTGTGACCGCGGACAAGATTAACGCTGTTCAACGCCTTTTGAAAGGTGATCGCCTACCAGCTGTTGGATGAAGCAAAACGTGCATATCGGCGAAAGAGGCGTGAATTATAGGAGGTGAGCGGTTCCATGATGATGCTGCTGTTGAGGCATTTGTGCGCAATTGACTGCAAACACGCCTCCCTTCTTTTTATGATGATGGCATTAAAAAGCTCCCAAAATGCATAACAAAATCAGGAGATTATACAGAAAAATAGTTAACAAATTTCATATATGTATCTTGTACCAATAAATTTTTAAAAACAAATTCCAGTTCATATTTGATTTATCCTCGTACCTATTTATCACCTACGATGAAAAGGCATATTGTCCAGAACGAAACATCGCTAACTAATTTTTATGTATAATTATTTGGTCGCTTGATTATTTGTATTGCTAAAGAATTGAAATTAGTATGAAAAAATTGCATCTAAGTAATATTTTTGGTTTTATATTCAACCGGTCTGACGAAAAATAAAAGAGAAATTCTGAAAAATAAATGAACGTAAAATTTGAATAAAAGTAATTAACCGGTCTGGTACATCCATGGATTCTGAAAACTTAAATGAAAGTCCATTCACACAATGAAAGGTCAATGCTTAAAAAACCTATTATTTAATTTCGAAAGCATATTAAATATTTGTCGGCAGTTAGATGGTCGGCAGAGTAGATGCAATTTATTAACAGAAATATTCATGGGCGTAGGTAGGATTTCCTTCAAGGGGGAGCAACAATAATTCTAAAAAATTCATTGAAAAACCTTCTAGCTGAATAACAATAAAAACCTTTCGGAAACTTTCAAGAAATGTCAAATTTTTGAAAAAGTGGAAAAAGGAAAGGGAAAGGTAAATGTTTGTGAAAAAAGTGTGAATTTCCAGAACAACAAATTAGATAAAAAAATATTGCAACTTTTAAAAATATTCATCTGAACATTTTTACTGTACTTAAATTTTTACATAATTCTTTAAATTTACAAGAAATCTTTCTTTCAAAATTTCCTATAAGCATTATTCTCACACTTTTATATTTCTATTACAATCCAATTTTAGAAAAAGAAATTTTGCCAAATTTTGAAAATAAAAATAATCTTAAATAGGAATGCTGATGAGATGAACTTGAGGCGGCAATTTGAATTTAATGGGAATCAAAATTCGAAAAAAGCCAAAATTCTCAAATGAGTAATTTCGTGAAAAAGTCGAATTTAAAAAAAAAAACTAGCAATTAACAAAAACATTGTACTCAAAATTGACAATTCAGTAAAGACGTTGAATTTACAGGAAATCTTTTTCTCGAATCTCTCAAAAATATTTTTCTCAGGATATTTTTAACATTCTGATTTAATTTAGAGAGAAAAGTGAACATTTTTAGAACCAAAAAAACATCACATTTTGAGCTTAAAGTCGAAATTTGTTTAGGAAAAAAAACAAATATTTAAAAAATGGCGACGTTTTGAAATAAATAAACCATTTTTGAAACAAGCTTAAAGAGGGGAATTTAAAAGATAAAATCAAAATTTCGAAAAAACCGAATTTTGAGGAAAAGTCGAAATCTCGAAAAATTATTTCAAGCAAAAGATAAATTTAAAGATGAAAAGAATATTTTTGGAAAAAGTTCCCCAGTTGAATACATATAAATTTTCGGTTTACTGCATGAGCCAGAGGGGGGCAAACGCCCCACCCTGCCCTATTCTAGCTACGCCTATGGGAATATTCAAGTGCCTACTTTCTCGAACTCCGTGAAAGTTGTGGGTCTATGAGGAGTAATTTAAATAAAAACCTTCTAATTTTAACACATTTTTAAAACGCACCAAAAAGTATAAAATAATGTCGCCTAGATTTATAACCCCATACAGATTCTTAACGTCATACAGATGATCCTGAAGTTTGGTATTATGAATTTTTAACAAATAGGAAAATACTTGTACGATTTAAAAATAAAAAAGAGTTTTTAAATTAGTCATAAATATACCGCCATAGCTAGCTTTTAAAAGATCCCGTAAAAGGTGCTAAATAAGAAAATATAAACACAAAAGGGATATTAATACTGTTTGGTGACAAAAAACTTGGTGGCCGAAAATAATCAAAAATTACCACGTTGTATATCATTGCAACCTCTGTTGTGTTTTTAAATGTTTCTTGGTTTCAGGGGACAAGATTTGTATTTCAATTTTTAAACATAACCAAGGACCCGTCCGTTCCACAAAAAAAATAATAATTTTATTCTCCTTCAGCTCCCTCGGAATGACAGCTACCCCTTTAAATGTTTTAAATTGCACAGGGGTGCGTGTTATAGCTCATTTGAAAGGGTTTTTAATTCTCTATCCAGAAGCATAATGTTATTTGAATTTTATTATATTTGTCAAGAAAATTAGATTGTATAATTTCACAATGTGTTTTAAATGTACCATATATCTACAATAAAATGTATCTTATATTCTGCTTAATTAATCTGCTAAATATCTGTCAAATCTCTGCTCAAAGTAATTTTGTTTCATAATTATTCAATTTCAATCTTTTGTTTTTTTTTCTAATATGCAGCTGATAAAATACCCAACAAGAAGAAAGAGATAAAAAGGTTTATTTTTCCATATAAAGAAAAGTTATATATTTTTTCCTTATTTACTTCATCTATGCAAGCTTACTTCATTTATTTATCGCTAATTGTCAAGTTGATCCTTATTTTAATAATGAGTCTTTGATTATCCAAAACAATGAAATTTTGATTTTATTACTATGTGGTGGTAAAACAAGAACGCATAAGCAGGCAGCTCATTGCAATCGCCTCAGAAACAACACACAAAATATATAAGAATTTCACTTCCGTTATTGTCCACGAGGCCAGTTTAAACATTTGATTTAAAATGTTGCATGTTTTTTTGTTTATTTAGTAACATTATAACTATTGATGTAACGAGATTATTATGCGATTTACAATAATCGAGCCACGTCCGAGATCGTTTAAATCGCTAATATCAAGTTGCATTCAAAACTTTACCGTATCGTTGACAAATATGACAAAAAATTCAACAAACTTTTAAAGTGAAATTTCTATTTAGGGTATTGGGATAGGTAACTATATTATAATTGTAACCAACGTATTATGTGGTACTAAGTTATTATAAAGCTGCTAAATATTATGAGGTTAATAATTACCAATAAAGATTTAATTTTAAGGACACTAAATTTTCAATACGATAAAAAAAATAACACTTCAAGTAGATTATTAATGCTTAAAAAATGTCATTTTAGAATTAAAAATCGATATGTCCAAGTGTTTTACTGATAAACTGTAAATTACGTAGATAATGAATTTATGTGTTACTTTTGGACCTCAGGGCTTATACAAGCATTTTTATATTTCCTTTCAGAAGTTTTGGTCACAATAGTTAAATTATTACGTTTGTCGTCAATTTGATTTAACTCAAACGGTTAGGTTACAAAATATTTTATTTCAGATAAAAAACTTAAGCTATTTACGTGAGCTTAAGACATGCTTATTGCCCTTAGGAACACAATATCCGATTTTTTGCCCTCCACGTTTTTCATTACTATAAATTGGTTAAAACAAACAAGCTGGCCGCCACTATACACGAGTCAAGGTTTCATCGATCCTTCTTCCCAGTATTTGGCTTGTACAGTTGGAAATGTAGTTGAGTTTCAAGACCTCTCGACATCTCATCTAGCAAAAACTTTACAACCCAACGTTACTTACTCTTAGTTCATTCAGATGTAACCCCGATTTCTTGCAGCTGACTTTAGTAAATTATGTTGGGATATTTAAATGGGAGTTTTCCGAGCTTTTATAACTTTGTTCCATCTCTGTTATTAGGGACCAACTTTCATAAGGGCCTTTTAGGATTATTAAATTTGCACGTTTAAACAGTGGAATTTTGACAAGGTTCTGGTTGAGCAAGTTTGAGCGAAGTGGCTTTAGTGAATTTAACTAAAAATTAATGAGACTAGAAATATACCAAGCTCAATTATTACCTTAACACTGGCCAATACTAATTTCAATTTAATTCTTGAAATACTTGGTTATGCACTAATAGTTACTATAATGACCTCAAGTGTTTTAAAAACATTAAGTTGGTTATTTCGACCAAGCTAGACATTAATACATTTGAAACGCATAAAACGAACTTAATTTACTCAATTAGATGTTATGGATATACAGGGAAGGGAATTTGTTGCAAACTAGAAACGCCTTGTTGCTTGGAGTTTTGTGTGGATTTATCTCTTTTTGAGAAAGTCGAATAATAAGTAATTTTTTTTTAATTTTACTGCTTTTATTAGACCTTCAAAATACGCATGTTAAAATAATGACCCAATGCCTGAGGCACCCTGTGTAGTTCATTTAGCAAAAGATATGTCACTTTTTGTTTATTTATTAATTATTTACCTCTATTTTTTTCCTTGTAAATATTAACTTTATCAACATCCTTTAGATGCTTTGAAGTATTTAGCTATTTGTCCTTCCACGACAGTTTTGACGCAGCCTATTCAAAAGGCGAGAACTCTTACTAGAGATCTTGCCTCTCATAGTTTTTTGGCTAGATGCCAGCTAACCTTTCGCTTGTCGTGGGTATCCTCTGTGTCAGTGTGAATATTCACTGAGGTATACTCCTTCCCTCTAAAATGTCATCTGCATAAGGGACGAATCCTTGGCAAGTCGCCAGTTCTGCAAAGCGACAATTATCTTTAACCAATAAACGAATTCTCTCGTTGAAGCTGTTACAGCATTAACAATGAATTAGTCCGCTGACACTAACCTACAAGCACTTTTAATATCTCAAACTTAAGTTTATTTTACTAAAAGGCTTTTATTTCTATATATTTTATATGGATACCTTCCGGACTTATTCAAATGAGTCTTAATTCATTTTAAGGTGTAGATTTGTGATACGCAACTGAATCACGAGATATGATACAAAGTGTGTATCGCTTCAAAATGGCGGAGAGAGCTAAAGTGATCAGCCACTCCAATTAGCTTTTCAATGTCACCCAAAGTACGGTTATGCCAACTTGTGAACTTAAAATGAAGCTAGAAGCGTCTTACAAATATTGCTTTTAAAATTACACAAGATCTTTTCATTATAATATTTGAAATTATTATTTTTATTTTTTTTTATATTTTTTTTTATTTTATTTTAAGATAGTATAGATAGAAAATAGATTTTTAGTTTTCCCTCAAAATTAATCCATCAACATTTGAATTAATCTCTTCTATTTATTTCAGTTCGCTACGACCAATACAAGAACCCGAATTAAAGTCCTGCCAAGTTCATATTACTCACGCAACATGTCGATCGCGATGTCGCGTTACGCGTTACCAGTGTTTCGTACGATGTTATCGTCAGTGTCGGTGTTCGATCGCGTCGATGGTATTCGAAATGCGAAATCGTTCTGGATGATAATGGGATCTGAGCGACGGGCACGCTAAGCGATGGCGTGATGTCCACCGCCAAGCGGCTGGTGCTGAACTGGCGTGGACGTAAGCAGTCCCATGACAGTTCTGCGGGCCGTCTGGTAGGCCATGGAGTTTCTGGAGGGCTTTCTACGAGCGATAGCCACGAGCTAGATGAGATAGCTGTCGTTTCTAGCAACGCTGATGTCAAGTATGGCAGTGGCACCACCTTATCAACTCTCAATGGACCCAGACTTGTTCCAGGTAAATTATTTCTTTATTTTATGTAATTCTATATTTGCATATTTATTTCATTATGATTTATTATTTCTAATGGATTTTCGGAGCAAAAACATTCTACATTTATTGAAGTTTTCTCTGCAGCTCATAAGTAAGTAAAAAATTTGAATTTAATCCCGAAATTTTTCTTGCTTTTTCAAAATGTCGATTTCTCAGTCAAAATTTTTAATCCGATGTCGAGAGAGTTTTTTTTTCACAATTTAGGCATTAGCTTGAAAGTTATGACTTTCAATTTCGGGAACAAAAGCTTAAATGAAACCCCAAATGTCTAGGTACTGTTTAATAAAGTATTTGGTGTTCAAAATTGAAATTTCCATTTTTATTAAGACAATGTTTGTTCATATAATTATTTAATTTCGAAATTTGCATTCTTATCTTGTGATTACAAAAATTTCGAAATCTCGACTTTAAATTATTTTCTTTTTTCTCTTAATAGAAATTTGGGATTTCAAGTCGAAAATTCGGAATTAACTTTGATACTATAGATTTAAAAAAATTAAATTTTTGAGAAGCATCCAATTTTTATTAAAACATCTAAGTTTTAACTCCAAAAATTTGTCTTATTGGGTTCAAACCTGAATTTTAGAAATGGGAAGTCCAAAACTTAAATTCGAAATTATGGGCTAGAAATCGGATCAAGTTTCGAGTTGAATGTCAAATGTTTAGAAAAAAATTTTACATTTAAATTTTGTGAAAGTATCCGAGATTTTGAAACTGTCATTAAAATTAGAAGAAGAAAGTGCATATTTCAATTTTACAAGTGAAAATTTAAGATGAAAGTAATGCGTTTCAAGTTTAGGCTAGAAATTAAAAAAAAGGAGGTATTTGTGAGGAGAAATAAAAATGTTCTGCAATATAGATCCCCAAATTATCGAGCTTAAAGTCTAAAATTTAGAAAAAAAAATAATTGTAAGACCGAAATTGTTGCAATTTCCAGTATAAACTCCAAAATCTAGAAAAAGACGTTAATATTTGGTAATGATGGTGAGATTATTTGAAAAATATAGGCGATACTTAAAAAATAAAATGAAAAGGTCGAAATATTATAAATAAAACCACAATATTTTTGCATGTTGTCGGTTCGAAGATTAATACTGCGTGAATTGTAACCATTTTATTTTCAAACTGATCTCCTAACACTACAATTGTAATTTACTTAACTGACCAACTAATTAACTCACTAACACTGTTTAATTAATTTACTTATTAATTGACTGTTTAACTAACTGACTGAGCGAAAGGCGACCGCGTATTTATAGGTTTTCCGGTTTCTAGACTGATCTGCCGTTTAATTCATTGTTGCGGCCGCTTCCCATTATCAAATTTTCTAGAAAATTCCTTATTAAATTTTATAATTACATTTTGTTACAATATTGATATTAAAATCATATTATTTTTGCACATACTTAATTAAAGTCTACTTTATTTTAGGTATAATTCATTTGCAAAGTGTAAACCTAGTATACCTTGGGGCACTGCGATTAGGAGGTGAAACTGAATATGTAGAAGTCTATGAACTATCGTTTTAGATGTGGATAAGTTGTAGTTCTCTGAGAAAATTCTGCCCTGCAGCGAAATCCAATATGTATAAGGCAGTCCATTAGATTTATTGTAGCACAACAAAGTCGGTATTGCTAAATACAGAGTTGGCGAAAACTTAGTTTGATTGACAATTAAAACTAAAATTATAATTTTTAATTGTGACTAATGGTTGTGAATTGACTCAGGTTGTTTAGTTTTTTAGTTGTGACTAAAAATTTTGATTGATATGGCGTATGGCAGTTCTGTGCATGTCATCTGTGTTGTAAGTTATCAGAAAAGGTCTTGTTTGCCGGTTTGATTTCTCAAATTAACGAGATCTAATAAGATTGAAATCAGTCTTTGGTTTCCAAATCCTGAATCTGATAGATGTTCAAACCTCTTGGTCTGCATTAAAATCAAAATACAGCTAATAAAAAGCAGTTTATTGACGTAAACAAAACTTGTTTACGTTGCCATGTAGGAGAAATAAACAAGCAGCTTTACTGTAAGAAATGCAAAATTTGGGACGCGTGCTTTTCCTGTTGAGATGGGCGGATGTTACTTAAGAATTGAAAGAACCATTGTCCGTTTTATTTCTCTGTTTGTTTCTTTAAAATATGTGCCCCTTTGGAGCGTTTAAAGCCTATTGTTATCTTACATTTCTCTGCGCAAACTTGGAAACTTTGATTTCTCCATATTGTTTGCTTTAAGCTGGAAAGAAATACATTTATCGTAATAAATATTTAAATAATCCGAAATGAACTCCCTTATTTGTCTGCTGATTCGCATCTAAAGAGAAATGCGCGCAATAATTTCCCAAAATTCCACATTGGGAATATTTCATAACAGTGTTTAGTAACGAATTTTTCGATTCGTACTAAGTTTGATAAAAAATGAATTAATTTGTTAATGGCTTTTGCTTTATAAACACAAAAATTAAGGGGATTTCTAATTTTCTCTTGGTCAAAATATTAACGCTTGAATTACAACCAATAAACATTTCTGCGGCGCAGAACTTTATAAATCCTGATTACTTCTTTCAGAACAGCGGATTAAATGTTTCTGAATATGAGTGTAATCAGGTCCTGAATAATCCGAAATTTTCCACTGCTAACCATTCAAAAGAGTCAAATAATTTGGAGGAAATTTTGCTTCCTATTGCTCTTTTGTGCATCCCTGCTCGAACTTTTCATTTATTTAATATGTCCATCTAAAATATTATCGAGTTACTTAATGTTATAATATTAAGTAAAAATATTAGTTCATCTGAATTTATAACGTTTACGCTCTGTTATTATACATATTTTTATAACTCATACAAAACTATATTTAAAAAATACAGACTCGAATATGCGTTTATTCGTTATATTAATTCATTGTTAAATATAATTTATTGTATATACATATACGAGGAAAACGAAACATATCTAATAATTCTCAGGAAAAACATTTTCCTGAAAAACCCAGAGACAGATCGATTTTTGATCGAAAGAGGATGATTATTGTTATAATGTCCATTATTCAAAGAAACCTATTAACTTTTTAACTGCAGGGAAAGCTTAAGCATTTTTGGAGTTTTTTATAGTAAAATAAAATATATGGTGTATTATTAAAAAAATGAATTTTCGCTGTTTATAATTAGCGAAATTTAAAATTATTTTTGAACGCACTGCATAATGATTTCGATCCGTGTTTATTTTTGAATTTGGCCAATTTCTTTATAAAAAACAGAGCTGTATACTTTGAAGTTTGAAAAATAATAAATATTTGCTAAAAATACAAAAAAAATAAAACTTCCTAAAAAAAAATTAATGTATGAAAAATATTAGGTTTAGTTAAAGGGAAATCTCATAAAACTATTCTAGTTTATTTCATGAAACTTGAGTTCTACGTCATCAAATGTATTTTTTGAATTAATACGTTCAAGGACACATTTGAGGGCAAATCATTGGTGTTTCGTTAACTAATGGCTTTTGCAATTGATAAGGCCAGCAAAGATAAGACAAAAGCCAGTCGAGGAATAAGGATGCAGATTAGAGTAAGATTCAATTTTTATGTGTAAATAATTATTTTTATAGCAAAATTTTCTTTATATAGGCTATATGTTGTTTAAGAAGCATTAGAAATTTATTATTGGACTTGGAAGGCAAAATAATGTAGATTATTTCAGGAAACAAATACAAGTCTGCTTAAAAAAAGGTTTTATTTTTTTGAAAAAAAAATAAGTTGATAATCCTGTTATTGTAATTTACTTTCACTTTCCCTACAAAGAAAAAAACTTGTTTAATAATTATACAAAACAAATGCAACGTTCTTGTTTTTTTCTGGGCGCATTTTTCAAGATCATTGTAATATTCCTTATATCGCTATCCACAAAAAAAGCACGAGAATTCTCTAATTATACCGCTACTAATGAAGTGGTTATGTATGTACCCTGTTCAAAGTTATTTTCAGGACTGTTCAGGATATTTCAAATTGTAAATAATTAAATGAGCACCAAAGAAAGTTATCAATATGTTGAGAAATTTTGACATCGTCTTTGTCATAGTTTTTTGCTCTTGCAATAGGAAAAACCTTTTTTAGTTCCAGGAATTAATTGTTATACCGCCAAATAATTCTTAAATATTTTATTTACTGTTAGTTGGACGATATTCACGGTTCTGGTTTCAAAATGATACCATATTATCTGAAACTGCAATAGAGACCGTGGTTTCAATGTAGTAAGCAAGTTCTGAATCGTGAAACAATATCCATTATACAGGTTGTACCGGGTGGCCAACTAAGAAAGGACGCCGGCTATATCTCAGCAAAGAATCACTTTACAGCTTTGGGGAAATAAGAAAAGTAGCCCTGAAAAATCGCTGGAAAATATTTTTGAAGTTCTAAAATGACCGGTAGATGGCGTAATAGGTAAGACTGAATAGTAAATTAGGATTTTCTCGAAATTTTGCCTAATTAAGGTATATGGAAAATACATGCATTGCAATCCTAGAATATAATATGTTTTGCTTTACACTTTTTGTTTTGTCTTTAAAAATAAAGTGGTGGGGAGACGTCGAAAAAAAAATTTTTTAATGCCTATACTTCAGTTAGCCTTAAGGACATTTAACAAATTTAGTCTTTATAGAAAAAGTGCTATTTAGTCTATCGACGGCACTTTCACGTGTTTTTATTTCAAAGTTATTGTCGCTGCTACAGTGCCTTATATAAAATGGTAACAAATTTCACCGATTTTCTAAAAAAAATTAAATAGAATGATATGTCAATTTGGATATCTTAAAATAGAGAATTAAAGGCCTTAAATATCAGTAAAAATCGCAACTCGATATCTTTTGTCTAACCGAAGATATTGACAAACAAAGTTCAAGTTATAAATAATCACATAGTTTGTCTACAAAACTGGTAAAGTGGACCTTAAAAAAAGTTAACTGCGAAAATGAAATAAAAAGTGCAAATCTTTAAGGATGCAAATGTGTTTACTACCTGCTCTTCTAACTGAATTGTTATTTCCGCTTCTGCAGTTCTTTATAAAATAAAAAATTGATTTCGGGGGACAAGATTTGTATTTCAATTTTTAAAATTAAAAAGATTTAAACAAATGAAGAAGCATTGACATGCTAACTAACCATTTATTTCGAATGCATGAAAATGCAAGTGATACTGCTAAATCTACGCGCCGAAAAACAAAATCAAAGTGAAAGAGTTTTCCTTCGACTGATACATCGCATACGCCCCACAGGAAATATGCATGTTGCTGTGTTCAGAAGATAACGTAGAGGTCGCATCAAGCAAAATATTATAAATGTTTTAGAATATGTGAAATTTAATCCTCATTTAAGTGCTAGAAAAATAGCTAATGACTTGGGATATGCTGAACCACCGTTCAAAACCAGGTCCACGTGGCAGGTAGATAGGGAGTGGAAGTCAGTTTTTTTGGCCATCCAGGTCCCTAGATCTGATTTGCCTTGATTTTAATTTGTCAGGCGAATAGAAGACCTTGTTTTTGCCAACAAGTCTACAAAAGAAAGGGCATGATCGAAAGAATAAGAAACAGTATTTAGAGGGATAGAATAGCCAATGGTAAAAGTTAAAATTGCAGTGTTGTTCATTAGTCAGAGGATTCAATGCATGAAAATGATGGGCTGCAATCAGTTTGAACATCTGGGGCTCCAGCCAGTAGAGGATATTAATTTAACATTTTTAATGTAATGCAGTGTCTTTTTTTTTACTTTTTTGAATATTAGATTGTTTCTTCGGTTAATTTGTTTACATTATTCACTGTTACTACTATTAGATCATTGTAGGTATGTTAATTTCTTATTTTTATATTATGTAAGACAAATTCTAAACCTCCTCTGATTTCGTATTCTAAATGGTAAAGGACGTCATCAAGCTTTTAGGTTACTGAAATTTTATTTGCCAATATCTCCGGTTAGATAAAGGATATCGAGTTGCGGTTTTCACTGATATCTAGGGCTTTCAATTCTCTATTTTAAAATGTTAAAATTGACATATCTTCCTATTTAATTTTTTTTAGAAAAACGGCGAAATTTGTTACCATTTTATATAACGCGCTGTAACAACGACAATAATTTTAAAATAAAAACATATGAAAGCGCTTTCGATAGACTAAGTAACATTCTTTCTATAGAGACTAAATTTGTTAAATTTTATTGAGGCTAACTGAAGTAAATGGTATTTTAAAAAAAAATTTTTCGATGTCTCCCCACCACTTTATTTTTAGAGGTAGAAGAAAGAGTGTAGAACAAAAACTACTCTAGGATTACAATGCATGCATTTTTAATATACTTTAATTAAGCAAAATTTCAAGAAAATCCTAATTTTTTATTAAGCTTCATGTACTACGCCACCTAGCGGTCATTTTAGAACCTCAAAAATATTTTTTAGCGATTTTTCAGGGCCACTTTATTTTTGAAATTTTTTTCTCAAAACTGTGGGATGGTTCGTTGCTGAGATATAGCCGGCGTCCTTTCTTAGTTGGCCACACGGTACATGTACACTTATTTTAAATAGATACTTTTTTTTATCTACAATTTTTCGGAAAAAAAAGGTATACCTTCTGAATGTTGATAGAAGCATCCGTTTTCAAGATATTTGCCTTCAAAATTTGCCGTACGGTTAAGTTATGCAAATGTGAATTTTTCGTGGAACGGATAAAGTCACTCTAAAACAGTTTATATCAAATATCACTTTACTGACATTATTATTACACATATTTTTTTAATTTCTAAGGCAAATTTAAACCAAATAAAGCAAAATTCATTTTCAAAAATAAATATGCGAGAAATGCACTGTGTCATATAAAGGGCTTGTAAACAATTAGAAATCTGGTTATCTCTTATTAGAATTCATATCCAAATATGATTTTAAAAATGACGTTTTCTACTTTTTTCTTAATAAAATCTAAAAAAAGCCGGCATTCAATTGTTTTCCTAATGGCATCTTAATGAGCATAAAATTCCGTACGACTTTGTGCATTTAACCGACTTTCTCTCTTCACTAATAACGAAGTTACGCCAGTTATCCCACGTCCAGTGGGACGCACTGCATACTTAAAGGGTTCTAATACTTATTCCCTTCTTTACACGTTAAGCAGATTGAATTGGGGAGCTGATCAATACTGTATGAAAATATGAAATTGTCAATTATCAAAATAAAATTTGAAAAATTTTTCATAATATTTGAATCATATTTGGCCATTACGTCAAAAATGTATTTCGTTAAGTATAACATCTTCATATCTATTTAATATTGAAGTCACTTCATTTAAAATTAAACTATATATAACTAGAAAAGCAGTTTTGTGGCACTGGAGCGCTAAAAGCTTATTTGTTATTACTGCACTTTTTGCGAGTTTAATCTCGAAAGCGTTTAGCGTTTTTGCTTCTTTTCCAAGCAAAGAAAAACTTGCGAAGGTTACATTAAGCAAATACACAGTTCGTACTTTGCCGTCGGGAGATAAGGCCAATAGCAAAAGTTCCATGGTAATTGGCCGACTAACACTATGTATTTTCCAACCATTAAAAGTTAGGTGTAATTACTAGGCGCCTTCACGTATCTAACGCTTTTGTACAGTAAAAAAAAAAACACTTTTGTCGCCCATTACTGCATGCAATTAGGTAAAGCTGAAATAATAGCTTTGCACAACTATCCTTTCAAAGACTAAGCCGAGTTTCAAGATTTAATCTCGTATAGAAGTCCAAACATCCGCTCAGTTAAAAAGCAGACATTTAGCACAATAGTACAGTTACCAACTTTTATTGTTAGTGATCGACAAATTTAATTTTTTCTGGATGTTCTAAAAAGGTACTTGACTTATAGCATGGATTGGGAAAAATCATTTTTTTCAGACAAATTTTGTTCCATTTGTTGACATTTCTTCTTCACACACAAACACACATTTATTAAAATGTTCTATTCGGTTAGATTAATTCAATGTTTCTTAACAGGACATTTGACTGTTATTTTTAAATTGTCTTAAAATGTTCACATCGCTGTATTATTCCGTATAACTTTTTATTTCTCTTAAATAAAATCGTTTTATGCGATGAAATATGTGAGATAGAATTAACTTATTTAAATTGGTGCGCAAACACGAGTCGGCATGTTCAAATAGCTGTCACGTCATTTGTAGAGCAACCAAACAAGCGCGAGTTACATTCGGTATCGTGTGATAAAATTTTCATTTTGGAACAAAATATAATTATAAAACTTGTGTTAGTGATTGTGTAAGGAATTCTCTAGAAACGTTTGACAATGGGAAGCGGCCGCGAAAAGGAATCATACGGCAGATAAGCGCTCCAGACGTTTCCGCAAGCGATAATCTTATCTGAATGGATTCTGTTTTAGAAAACCAGAAGAGTATAAATACGTGGAGGTCTTTCCCTCGGGGAGTCAGTTGGTTAGTTAGTCAGATTGTCTGATAGTTAAGTGAATTATAATTGTAGTGTTCCAAAATAAATTTAAAATAAAGTGGTTACAATTCACAAAGTTTTAATTTTCGAACCCATAACACGCAACTGGTGTCAGATGTCTCCCTTAGAAGAGGAATTAAAAAAAGCCCCTCTTGCCCCCTTCAATCACTGTAGCGGATCAACAATTGAGGTAGACCCACGCAATACAATACAATTGTTGTGCTCCCATCCATGGGAATGATTTTAGATTTTCATGGGTTTTAAGCTCCAAATTTAGGCTAGTTTATCGTAGCTTTTTTTGAATAATGGACCCATTTTTCTTGGTTGATGCTTTTCCCACTTCGCCAGTGGAGAAGCAGTGTTGTTGCCCGTTTTTGGTCCATACTCTTCTTTGAGGCGGAGAAGATTAACATTTTAGCAGTATCTTTTTTCTCTTGTGGAGATGCGAGAGGCCTCTAGAGATAAAAGGCAATTGTGTACCTTTTTAATTTTTATCACACCAGAATAGTCCCTTTTTAAGTTTCTTTGTAATATTTTGGCAATTAAAAATTTATTAAGATTTGGATTACATTTGGGTTAGTTTTCTTTTTAATTTTAGTGTATCGTATACAACCTCAATTAGCTTGCCTTTGTTTCAAATTTAATAAACACCCATACTCTGCACTAGTTTGGAACGCTAGTCAATAGAAATCTGAATTTATCCTGTAGGTGTTGTTTTAGTTTCATCGCAGTATTTTCTCTATATATTTTTGTTGTGAAATTTTTCTTCCCGATTAATTTTTATTTATAGTAGAAGACTGTTGACTTATGTTTTCTTGTTTGCCTGTTCCTTGTACCTTGTCCTGATTTGTTACCTACCACGTCAATTAGTAAAGTGGGCTAAAAAAAATAAAATTTGTTGCTCTTATTTCCTCCTTGCTAGCTGATGACAGTAAAACGATTTTCGTTATATTTTTTAGCTTTGTAGTACCTTGAGCCACCTAATTCTCTACTGGGGAAATTAGCGGTAACAATACTTACAGGAATACACAGGTGCTTATTTTTCTCCAGAACAATGCCGAAATATTTAAGGATTGTGGTGTCTACGAAAAAAAAAAGAAATAAAGATTTGCCGTTAAAGAACACATGGTTTAAAAAAAAACATACCCCTAATCAGAAAAACAGACGGAAGGTTGTCAATGTCGCACTATTAAAATTTATTCTTATAATATTTCCTCCTTTCATAATCCAATGTCCAAAAATGATGTCATTTACAGTGATTGCTGTACTGAGCAACTCTGGAACTAATACGGCGGATCTCTGAAAAATATTTCAGTATCCTAGGTCTCAGGTCTTCATGGATACTGATAATAAAAGCTTAAAAATTAAATTACCAACATAGTAGAATGGATTAACCTACTACATATCTCAAAAGTTTTGGCACAAAATATTTGACCATAATTTTTTGAAATAATTAATTTTATTTAAACTGATATAATTTACTTCAATGAGTAGCCCATTGCTGTCCAGTGAAGTGTAATCATTAAGTTTTGGTTGGCTTGAACATTAATATTGCACAAATCTTTGAAAATTCTACGCATTAGTTGTTTTTTATTTTCTGGTTGCCTATCCCAATCATATACTTTGAGAGATAAGAGGTTCCAAAGATTCTAAATTAGGTGGTCTTGAGATATTATTAAGAGGATTATCGTTTGTCGCAACAAAAGGATAGCAAAAGGTAAAGCTTAAGAGAGTGAGAGTTATATTGAAAAATATCTCACCGCTTCTGTACTCAAACATTACCTTGGGCTGACTTAGGGTGCGTTTAGATTTGAGACTTATTTCATGATAAAAATTTCAGGTATCTGAGACTAAATTGCCTTGCCGGTTTATACTAAGACACAAATGTAGTTGAATAAAATTGCTGACCCTTCTAGCTGAGATAAAGTGTCAACATAAAATGTATTTGCATCTCTGAATAATCAAAATGTGACTAGGTCCAACTGGTAATTTTAGATATTCCATTCTGTAGCTAATTATTTGCAATTATTATATAGATTTTGTCCAATTATATTTGCAAATTGCTCGAGAGAAAGTAGTACAACTTCTGAGATATATGTCAGGCACTGGTTGAAATTTGTGTCGACATTTTATGTCGAGTAATTTATCTCAGCTGTGTGATTAGTCTCAGATAGCTCCTCTCAGGATGGTCTGCACTTGATATATTATTATATCACAGCGAAATGTACGGAATAAAGTGTCTAATCTAAACGCACCCTTAGGTACCCAGTTCTTAGGTACCCTGACATTATTGCAAAAAAATACAAAGTTGTCTTGGTCAAAACAACATACACCTTGTTCTTGAAAACGATAATTTAGCACAACAGTATGGAAATCTAAAGAAGTGTGTCAAATTTTAGTTATTTATCTTGTCACATTTCGAAAAAATTAATAAAAAACCATCATTTCGATTTTACTTTTGACACCCTGTGTCTCAAAAACAAAGCTTCTCTCGATGTAGGTTTATATGAAACATTTTACATATTTTTGGACAAAGAATCCGCCGTTAAAAATTTTTAATCTAATTTCGGGATAGCCTGTATATCGGGTGTAACAGGATCCTATTTTTGATTTATTTATAAAGGTAAAGTTTTTACATTTGCTGTGCTTATTGTACTTATAAAATGTCAAATTTTATCATAAAAATGAAATTTCTGCTGCTGTCATTTTCAATGAAACTGATACCAACTTTTGAATTTTAAATGAGACACTCCTTATATCATTACACTTTTGGAATTTGCACAATTTTCCGAATAAAATACACCTAAAAAGGTGATTTTTAAAGGACCGAAAATAGTTTGGTTCCATTTTATTTTTCAACCTAATTGTATGAATTGGAAATACTAGAATTGTTTAATGGCCTTCAAGATCACCTTATCTGACCTCACTCATTTTTTCTTGTGGGATTATCTTAAAAATCATATTTATAGAAAACGGGACGATAATATAGTGTACCTGAAAAAATGTAGATAGTTCGGGAATAAACTTATCAAATAGAGAACACAAATTATCTTGAAAAGTATTCGTGTTGTCCTGAAATGAACCAAGAACTGTATTGAAGAGCGAGGAGAAATTTTCAAACAACTTTTGAAGGTGAATTAGCATTTTTATTAGGACTGAATATTAAATGTTCCCTGTTTGTTCATACTTATTCTAATATCCTTAAGACATACAAATTGAACCAGTGGTGGCTAACACCTAAATGATCCTGCGGCCACTATGGAAATAATGCATCACAATTTCCCATGATGACCTTTTTTTTTGGTTTATAAAATGTGTTGAGTGAAAGTATGAAACCGGGTATATTTTGCTTTTATCACCAAGAAATGTATGTTTAGATGGACCGCAGAAAAAAATGTTCAAAGCAGGGCGCATGGCCCGCGGGGCACGGGGCCATTCCCTGTAACAAACTGTTTCCATTTGTTTTCATAGTATACTGGTCACTTTTAGGACTTCATAACTCCGAAAAATTCATAATAGCCATTTTTATTCGAAATTGCATTACCTTTTATAAAAACATACATGGTGTTTTATTTAAAAAATTGTAACTTTGTCAAAAAACCCAAAAACCCGATATCCAGTTGTTTTTTCCATAACGTCATCTTAATCAAAGACAAAAGTCGTACTAGTTTGCTAATTTAATAATAACAAAGTTAGCAATGATGTAGACATAATGTCAATCACCCTGTATTTATTAATCAGCGCTGAGTGGGAGGATTAACTAAAAAATTCATGCTGTTTATAGGTTCTAATTATTAACATACTGGTAAAGGCCCTGTGTTAATAATTATTACCAAACGTTTCAACACCAGCACCACGGACAATGGTTCGTTAAATATTAAAAGATTTGCTCTCATCGACCGGCTCTTAATGAAATTAAATTCCTAGACAGCCGCTAAAATGTTATCGGTTGAAATGACGCCATGAAATATTCAAATATAATCGATACCCATGAATTAGTATACTGCTGTAATTTTTTGTTTGTTTTTCTCAAAATCACTGAATAGCCATTTCTCTCCATTATCAGAATAAACGCTTAACAGTCGGAAATATTCGTGAGAATTTAGTTTTCCAACATAGAGTGTGAACTCTATGTTGGAAAACTAAATTTAAAATCCTTTAAAAACTATCCTATCTTCAGGCCATATATTTTCTATTCAAAATAATGGCCGCTGTAAATTGAACCATAAAGCGTTTTTACGGAACATAAATTCCATAATCTGGTTGCGTTGCGGAAAATAAATTAATAAGTAAAAAGTTGCTGCAGAAACTGCTATTAGTTGTTTTAGCATTTTTAGTTTCAGTGTCATTTTTTTGTTCACTTTTAAACTGCTTAAGCATGGAAGTAACTGTGGTGTAAATTATAAACTTAATGTTGTGGACCTTCATTAAAACTTTTAAACGGCGAATAAACTCAGCAAATGACTTGCATGCCTTATTAATTATACACAAGATAAAGTAAATGTTTAATCCGGAGTTTTATCAACGATTACTAAATATGCTCTATGGAAATCTAAAACTTTAGTATACGAATTTTACAGATTATGAACACAGCATAGAAGTCACAGAGCACGTACATAAATGAATGAAAGCTCTGCTGATGAATTATATCTGCTAAGACATATTTTTTTTATTTTGATGATTTAAAATTAGTCTGAAAACTGAGGAAACCAAATTCAGGATGTGGTAATAAGGTGAAAAAAGAATAGAAACATCTGTTTCTTGGGTTAAAATAATTTCTTCTTACCTGCTTTTTTAATTATCTGTCAGGTATAACAGGACCATAGTACACCCACTCTTTTCGCCTTATTTACAGTCGACTCCCGCTAAAGTTGCACCCGTTAATGTTGCATGGTCGTTAAAACTGTCAGGATCCGATCGTTAAAGTTGCACGGATATTCCCCCACTCTAGTTTTCGAACAACGAATTGGACTGGAGTTTTAGCGCCACTTTTGAATAACCCTCTCAACGACGTATGGAGCAACAGAACATATATATTTTTCGATAATGGTAGGGATTACGGGGAGTAGCAACTTTAATGGTCGATCAAGTACGGTGAGCGCAACTTTAGCGGGAGTCCACTGTATGAAGATAAACTTGCTACACTTGATGTACTTAAAAAATGACAAATTTTGACATAAAAATTACATGCCTACTATTGT
Organism: Dastarcus helophoroides; assembly: GCA_028583605.1. NCBI lineage: Eukaryota > Metazoa > Arthropoda > Insecta > Coleoptera > Bothrideridae > Dastarcus > Dastarcus helophoroides. The sequence goes on from CM053335.1 coordinate 1,415,226, forward strand.
TACTTTCGCTAAAACTGATACCAACTTTTGACATTTAAATTGAGCACTCTGCATATAATGACATTTTTGGAATCTGCATAATTTTTTAAATACAAAACACATAACATAAGTGCCTTTTAAAGAAACGAAAATTTATTTAATCCCATTTTTTTAACCCAGAAGGTCATGAGTCGTGACTCACCCTAATTAACTCTAACCGATCACATCAACGTTGCAAAAATTTAAATCAGGAAAACATAGGAGGAGCCAATTTTTTAAATTTATTTTCCACAGTTATTTTGTGTTCTTATTGAATAAATTAAAACGGAATGTTGTGAATTCTTTTGGCTGTAACTTCACTTCTATTGATTTCACAGCAAAAATGAAAATATGTTAGATTTGCCGTTAATTATAGTTTTTCGTCGTTAAGAAAATGAAGTTATAGTAAAAAACCATTTTTATTAATTGTAGCACCTGATAAAGCAACGAAGCACCCTTTTTTACGCGAATTGATTTTTGTAGCCTTAATGCGATTTATTGGTATTAATTAGAATGAGACCATTAAAATGGAACCAAAAAAATTTTCGATTCTTTTGAAATCACTTATTTTAGGCATATTGTATTCAAAAAATGTAATAATCAAAAGTTGGTTTCAGGTTTAACGAAAGTAGGAATGTCATTTTGTATGTCAAAATAAATAAAAAGGGCGCATAACATGACCGTGTTACACCCGATGTACACATCAGGAAAGTGAAACACTATCCATAGGGAGAATGTCAATGAGAGATTTAGGATTGAGAGCTAATAGTGGGATAGATGGGCGGCGCCTTGTATTCTCCTACACAATCAGTGCTGGTGGAGATTTTAGTAGTACATCATAGCTTCTAACGTGTTTTGTTACGGGATTCCTACTGGCAGGCAACAATTTTATTAAAATTTGCGTACCACATGTGTTTGTTCTTTTAGTCCGTTGATTTAATCAACGTCTGAGGCAAAATAAAACTGATATTCTTTGATAACCAAAATTAATAAACGAGATTTCTTAAACAAAATAAATAATAATTCTAAAGAAGAATATAACAAAATAATTCTTCAAACATTATAATGTAAGGAGTTCAAATAGGCTGCCAGACTTTTCTAAACAATATTCCAGTCTGTTGTAAAACTCTCGACGAGTTTTTTCTAACATCTAAACTGGAAGATACGAGCATGCTGCGTCAAAGTAGGGGAATACCTTCAGCGGCCGTAGAAAACTATGGAAGGGACAATTCTTAGCGTTTTACATGGACAATGAAAATTTTTCCTTATCTGTATGTTTCTAACTGATACCCGCGCCTTCGTTCGCGTGAAAGAAGAGCAAGAATTCTTGGGTCACCTTTTTGGAAATTCCATTTTTCTTTGAGGAATTCGATTTTTACTGAAAATGTAGAATTATGTATTTTGAAAACTCCGACATTTTAAAATATCATTTTTTTTCAGAATGTCAACATTTTCTTATTCGACTCCCAAAATTTCAAGTTATTTCGAAATTTTGACTTAATTTGGAAACTTTCGACTTTTTTCGAAGTTTTTACTTTTTTTGAAAATTCCAGCTTTAAAATAAGGATTTTTGGGTTTAATTTGATGTTCCTTCTTGGAAATTTTTTATGATAATTACTGTGTTTTTAAAATTTCTTTTTTGAAAATTTGCTTTTTAATAGTTCAAATTTAAAATATTTTGACTTTATTTCGAAGTTATTTTAGAAAAAATTTGACTTTAAATCACATTCTTCATGATGGACTTTTATTGGTCGGAAGCATTATGTTTATTAATTGTACTTAACATTTCTATGACCCAGTTCATCACATTTTTCACCATATTTTTGCAACTTTTACCTTTTTTAAAAATTTTTGTTTTGTTATTGAAAATTTTGGAACGTTTTTTAAAATTAGGACTCGAAATTTCAACTTTTTTGCAAACCTGCCTGTTTTTAAATTCGATTCTCATAAAACATTTTCATTCTAAAATCAACTTTTTATTTCAAATTCTTAGCTCTTCCTCGTTTCGACTTTCTGAAAGTAACGATTTTTTTTTAAATCTGACTTCGATTTTTACTGAAAATCTCGACTTTTGAAACATTTCGACTTTATATTTTGAACATTTCGTATTTCCAATTTTCCATTTTTTTTAATATCCACCTTTTCCAAATTTTAACTTCATTTGTAAATTTCAACTCTTTCAAAATTTTGACTCTCTTTAAGATTTTGATGCATTCCCCAATTTTTAAAAAATTTTGTTACCAAACTTTAAACTCTCAAAATTTCGACTTTTTGTTTTTTTAAGTCTGATTCTGTTTAAAAATTGCTTAATTGAAAACCACTGTTTTTAATTTCCACTTTTATTCAAATTTTTTTTTATTTTTCAGTTTTGGCTTTTTTTGAAAATTTCGACTTTTTTTCCAAGATTTTCGACTTTTATGTAGCATATGGGTTTGTTATTTAAAAATTCAAAAAATTAATCTTTTTTTTTGAATATTTTCCCTATTTTGAAATATTGGATTTCTTTCGTAATTTGGATGTTTAAAATTTTCGAACTTTATTTTAGAATCTTTAATTTTTTGTAATTGTTAACCTTTTGTTATTAAATTTTGGCTTTTTTCTAAGATATGTTTTTTCCAGAATTTAAAATTGCTTCAAAATTTTTTCTAAAAACGTCTACTAATTTTCCGAAATTTTTATTTTTTTTTCAAAAATTCGACTTTTATATAGTAAATGGTATTTTTATTTAAAAAATTAAAATATTCGAATTTTTAAAAAAAATTTTACTCTTCAAAATTTATGTTTTTCTCAAAATTCTGATTTTTTGGAACTCCTCAATTTTCACTTTTCTGAAAATGTTAACCTTTTTTCACTAAATTTCAGTTTTTTTCTCATTATATTAGGACTTTTCAGAATATAATTTATTTCAAAATTTTAATTTTTTCACTTTTTTCCAAAAATTTCGATTTTTTTTTCGAAGTTTCGACTTTTACGTAGAAAATTGAATTTATGTTTATTAATTTTATTTAACATTTCTTCGGCCCAGTTTGGAAATATTTAAATTTTTATTGTTAAAAGAGTTTTTGAAATATGACAACGCAATATTTAAATTTATTTAAAACGTCACCCGATGACAGCTGACAAAATAAGAGGTTAGTTTACTTTACATAGAATAAGAAAAATAAGAAATAGAAGACCAAAATTAGATATGAAAAAAATTTGTTTTTTGATAAATTATGAAAATGTAAAAATATAAAAAAATACATAAAAAAGATTATAGCACTGGACATCGATGTTTTGCTCTCATTTGAGCTCGTCAGCAGTGCATAACATGGAAAGGGAACAATGAGGAAGAAATTCTTAAAAATAAAAAATTTAAAAAGTATAATTTTTTTTAAACATGAATAGACGTTTCATTAATAATTTACAGTGGTAAAAATTTAAATATTTGAAGTCTGATTCACAAGAAACAATTACTCCGAGGGCTAATACCCCTTCCGGCATTGAATTACACTTGTGGGTCGAACTTACATGCTCTTGGTGACTACTGTTCCTAACCGCCGAAATCTCTTCAGCTTGGCAGTTAGAAGCACTCACCATTTGCGGAGTCCGTTCGTTCCGCTAGAGGAATAGGTTTATTCTTCATGGTGAACTCTTATTGACCGGAAATATTATGTTTATTAATTTTATGTAACATTTCTTCGGCCCACTTTGGAAATATTTAAATTTTTATTGTTTGTTGACAATATTCTAAAACAGTTTTAGAATATTGTCAACAAATAATAAAAATTTAAATATTTCCAAACTGGGCCGAAGAAATGTTAAATAAAATGAATAAACATAATATTTTTGAATATTCAAAATTCGAATTTTTTTAGATATGATTTTTTTCCAGAATTTAAACTTTTCCAAAATTTTAATGTTTTATGAAAATTTCGACTATTTTTCAAGAATTTTTACATTTTTTTTTGAAATTTCGACATTTATGTAGTAAATGGTATTTTTATTTGAAGAATTAAAAAATTCAACTTTTTTTTTTAATTTCCACTTTTCCTAAAATTTGTATTTTTTCCGAACTTTCATAAAAATTTCGACTTTTTTTCGAAGCTTTGACTGTTATGTAGAAAACTGGATTTTTATTTGAAAAATTTAAAAATTAGACGCTTTTTTAAAATTATCACTATTCTGAAAAATTGACTTCTCTCAATTTTTTTTTAAAATACATTTACTCTGGTCGTTAGATAACGATGTCGTTGTGTAGTCATTGCCAAGCTTTGTATTTATTTACATTGAAATTGTATCGTGCTACATGCACGAGAGTAGAAATTCCAGAAAGAGTGCGAGGTCTGGTAAAACTGAAGCGGACAAACAAACGGACACACTCTAGCATTTTTAAATTAGTAAGGATTAATACATAAATCTTGAAAATGTTTACACAGGCCTTCTTTTAGAATATATTATAAAAAAGGTGCAATGAAACTTACATCATTTGAAATGTAGTGTGACCTGTGCCATACATGTGCACAAAAAAAATATTTCGGTTAAGTCAGAAAAAATAACATTACTTTACAGACATAATTGGTTAAGATAAGCACAGATGGTAAGCCATTATTTAATTATTTAAATTGTCTTTTCGACGTTCAAGATATCACTAGAAATGTTGCCTAAATAGCATGATAAACTTATTCCGCTATGTCCACGCGCAGCTTTTGACGTAATATGCGATGCAAAAGCCCAGATGGTTACATTATACCGTGCTTTCCGAAGTAACGAATAAATTCTATAAAACCGCCAACTAAACATATTTCAAAAAAATGCTTGGACAAGTCGATTTTTATTTCTAAATTGCCACTTAAAGATGTATTTTTCAACCCCCCATTCCTTCACCCCTAAGAGCTACCAAACCCAAATTTAAAAATTTAAATAGCAAAGTACCACTTGCGATACTCGGTTAATAGATCTTTTTATATTGAATACAACAAAAGAAAGAATTTTAAAATCGGTCAATAAATAGCGGAGATATCGGCCAAAATGTTAGCATGCTAGCATGTTAGCAATGTTCTGCATCGCACATTGGCTTCGCAGTTAACGTAATCAGCGCGCCCGGGACGAGTCTGCGTCAAAATCTCAGCATACCGGTATACATTTATCGTGCCTAAATAGGAAGAAATAAAAGATTATTTTGGGTACAAAACGAGTACACATGAAATATGAAAATATGTAAGGGATAACTGTTAAACAGGTTGATTATATATACCAACAATTTAAGATGGATCCATGCAATTATGTTCATTTTAAAATATATGAAAATAAAAATAATATGGCGAAACGATACTTAAAAATTTTATATCAAGAGAGCTGGAATTAAAAAAAAAAATAGAAAATCTTACAAAGGTCGAAATTTTCAAAGTAGTTTTTCAAAGGCAAAATTTCGAGGAAACTTGAATACTTTGAAATACAACGAAAATTTTAAAGACAATTAAAATTTCAAGAGTAAAAAAGTAGAAATCTTGAAACGTAAAAATTAAAGAAAAAGATTCACATTTCCAAAAAATCAAATTCTTCAAAATTTTTAAAAAAGTCTAAATTCTCAAGTGAGGATTTTTAAGAAAGTAAAAATTTTGAAATAAATTAAAATTCTGAACAGAACAGGAAATTTTAATCAAAAGTCAAAAAGTGAGAATTCTTAGAATTTAAAATTTTTAGGAAAGTAACATTTAAACAAAAGTTTTACTTTATAAAAAGGTTTAAAATAAAAAAAAAACATATTAATTTACCAAAAAATTAACGTTTTTAAAATAGTCCAAATGTTACAAGTCTTAAAATTTTCAAAAACGTTAAAATTTTGTAAAAGTGGAAACCTCGAAAAAAGTAATAGAAATTTTGAAATGTAAAAATCTAAAAAAAAGATTAAAGTATCGAATTTTTCATAAAAAATCGAAATTTTGAACAAAATACCGAATTAAAATAAAATCAAATTTTCATGAAAAATCTTTTTAAAAGTAGACATTTTCATGAAGATGCAACATCTATAAGAAAATCAGAATTTAAAAAAAAGCATGAAATTTTTCGAAGAAGTTGAAATTTACAAAAATGCATAAAATTTGAAGAAAAATTGGAAATTTTCAAAAATGCAAAAATTGGGAGGTCAATTTTTAAGAAATAATCGAGACATTTAGGAGAGGTCAAAATTTGGAGAAAAAGAAAAAAATTTGAAAAAATAATATTTTAAATAAAAAACTTTTTAATTTAGCACGTTCATAAACGGATCAAAAAGTATAAAATAATTTCTGCTACTTCCATATAAATTTGTAATCTCAATATATTTCTAAACCCAAAAGACGGTGGTAAAGTTTGTGATTATGAATATTTAATAGCTGTGAAAGTACTTGTAAGATTTAGAACGTGGGGGCAGTAAAAATGTTAAGTGAACTGTTTATGCATCAATTATTATGTGTTGTATACACCTCACGTTGTTTTTAGGTTATAATCCTTTTTTAGGATATTTTCTTTTTAGGTTAGGTTCATTTCTTGATTTTTGTTTGTTTGTGCAATAATGATCATGGCTGGATTAAAATATTGCATTGTCATCTAGTTCTGAGCTATGGTAAAAGTTTCAAGCCTCTAGCTCATCAGGAAGTTAGTTTAAAATCGAATCCAAAATTTGTACAACTGTTGAACACATATTAGTGTCAAATTCCGAATGAGCATATTTTTCAATCACAGACAAGAAAGCCAGTTAATAAAAGACAAGGTGTAAAAAGTAGAAATTTTTAAAAAGCTGAAAATTTTGAAAAGTCAGCATTTTCGGTAAAAGCAGAAATCCTGAAAAAAGTGGAAGTTTTCAAGAAAAAGTGAATTGTCACAATAATGTCTATTTATAATGTTATTTTTTCTATTGTCAAAGTAAGAATTACAAATAAACTCCAATTAATTACATCTATAAAAACAAGTTAAATTGTGTACTTAACAGACACAACTGACTGAATTTTGACGACAAGCAATACTAATATTATTATTATTATTATTAAATAAATTTAAGTAGTTTTCAATTTGATATTTTGGGACTGTTGACTCTGATGCAAAACTAAACAGGAAATGATAGTTATGTGAAGTCTGACAAGGAAGTGTGAAGTAAATGACAATAAAATTAAGAGAAATATGCGTCAAATGCTAAATTGACTTTCCCAATTTCGACTTCCCGAACTTTGTTAGGGGCTTAGATAAGTGTAGCCTATTTCAGATAAATATGTATAAGAGTAGGCCGTGAAGTATCAAATCAATCTTTAGATAAGTTTTTTAAAAAATCACCAGCATTAAAGCTGTAATGTGTCGCCTATATTTCTAGAGTTGTTCAGCGAAAACAATCGGGCTAAATGTTTTCCATATTATTTTTATTTCTACTAGTATTATTAACAATTTAATAATTTTTAGCAGAAACTGACATAAAATATAAAAGAATCACTCCAATAACCGACAACAAACCAAAATATTTAATGATAATTAGGTTAGTATTTTAAAAACGCAAAGAAACATTAAGAAATGTCATAGCGCTGCACACATGTTTAAAGATCACTAATTCTTTTCGTTGCCACTACAAAAAGTTCAGTGCCTACCCTGATGCAGATTTATCTGAAATGGACTATAGAGGATGAGTCAGTAGTAGGGCAAAGCCCTATAGCTTCTACAATTATTTTGATAATAAAAATCTTTTTAGTACAAAGGTACAATACACGGTGGTGCATTAAAGTTGCCTTTTTTAAATCGAACACCCTATATATTTTTACATATTTATAAGCTACGCAGGATACCAATTAATGCGATATCAAATAATAGAGGTCTGCGATTAATAATTTCAGAAAAATCCTGAAATTTGAGTCTAATTTTAAAGCTCGTTTGAAAGACCAGAAATAATCAAATCAATTTATTTTTTGTACAAATAGTTACGCCCTATCCTTTTCATTAAAACTGAAGTAATTTTATTTAAATAGTGTTTAATATTATAGAGGGTGGTTAGCAAACGCAAATTTACATTTTTCTCGAAAAATTCACACCCTAAATATTATTTTTCATTTTTGTTAAGCAACAACTAAGCTTTGATTTAATGTCAGAATTTGTGGGTCTAGCTCTTATAGTTTAAAAGTTATTTAACTTTAAATTTGAAAAATAAAAATTGTCGACATTTGAATGTTAGGAAAAATAGAATTAGTAGCTACTTTGTGTTCTTAGATATTAATCTATTAATTGTGTTTTCGGAATATCCATTGCTGTAAGCTATTTGTTTAATTATCTTAATTTCTCGATTCAAATTTTCTTCACTCATTGGTTCCATATAAGTTTTATTTATCATCGATCTATATGCTGCCAATTTGTGTGAAATTTGATGTAAGGAATCATTTGGAATTGTAACGTCTGCATGCGTAGGTTTTCTATAAATTAAAAATTGTAATTCATTTGAGTTAATATGGTTAAATCCAGAAAATTTATTTTATTTTCAATTTTAATTTCTGCAGTAAATTTAATATTTGAATGTAGGCTATTAATGTATTGTAATAATTTATCTTATTACCTAGAAGAACCCAGAAAACCAGCTAGTATATCATCTACATATCTATACCAAAAGAGGATATTTCTCTACTTATCAGAATTAAATATTTTGTTTTCTAAATTATCCATATATGTATTTGATAAGATAGGTGAAATTGGACTACCCATTGGAAGATCTTGATTTTGCAAATAATGCTTTACTTCAAATGTAAAATAATTTTGCTTCATGCACACCTGAAACAACTCAATTATCTCAGTTGTTAAGTTTGGATTTGTGTTTTTCCTTTCCAAAAATGACTCGACTAATGGTAAGCATTCTTGAGGTGGTATACGTAAAAACATATTTGTGACATCAAAGGAAACCAATTTGCAATTGCGAGGTAAATTTTGTTCTTTAGTTTTGTTATTAAATCTTGAGAATTTTTAATTGTATATTTAAAAGTATAATTATAATTTAGCAGGATCTTGTTTAACTCTTTTGTCAAAATTGTATTTGAAGCCTGTGTGTAGGAAACAACAGGTCTTATTGGTAAATTCTGTTTATGTAGTACAGTTTTGGAGCTTCTGGATTTTTAATGATTATTTACCGCCAATCTGCTTCAGTGAAGACCAATTTAATGTTATGTATCGTTTTTTTCAAATCAGCCTGAATTTTATTGGTTGGATCTCTTGGAAGCATACTTATAATTTCTGACTCTATGAAGCTCTCAACTTTATGAATGTACATTTGTTTAGGTAGAGCTATCTATAGTATTATCTTTATCGAATTTGGTTAAGATTAGATTATTTTGCGATATTTTCTTCTTTAATTAGTAAATGACATAATTTCCATTTTGACGTTTTTGATTATTCTGAAGATTTAGAATTAATTTCATGACCTGCATTTTCTCATAATTTGAATTGTTTGTTCTCAGAGATGTTTCACTCAGTTGCTCTGGACGAGAATTTGAATTAGACGGAATATCCGTAGGAGTTCTGTGATCCATGGAGCTTGTTAGCATAACAACTGCTTAACAAATTGCCGGTATGACCGCCGATAATGCAATAATGCGAAACCTGGTCTGGTGTTAACAAATATGTTGTGGAATTTTGAATTTATGTTGCGTTTTTATCGTTAATAAAGTTTAATATTTACGAAATAACATTGTTGGATGAAGTTGTCTAATGACATTTATTACCTTTGTCGCTACTATACCACAATTTGGATTTTTGGGATTTATTGCCCTACGTGTTACGCAAATATTTTTCCTATTGAAAGTACCAATGATAATGATTTTTTTACAAAACCAATGACATGACGCATCAATGACACATGCGAAAAAATGTCAAAAGACAATTTTAAATTAGAATTTAATGTTTTTTCCAAAAATTGTTTTTTGTTTCATTTTCTTAAGTGCTGTAGTACTTTTGTAAAAAAAAAATAATAATAGGTTACCCGTTGAAGTTGAAATTTTACAAAAACTCTTATAATTTATAGCTTAAAAAGAAATACTAGCGTATGAGATACCCACTGATGTGGCTAATACTTCGCTTCCAATGGATTTAACGTTTAAATTGAAAGGCAGCTTGGAATCGTCTCAAACGCCGCTTGCCTGAGGAGTTGTCGATTCTATCCATAAAAATCCCAAACGGGGGAAAACCAATCTTCTAGTTTGATTTTCTGATACCACCTAGGCCACAAATATAGCCCCTTATCATGATACATGAAGAATCATCTCGGAATTTTTTCATTGACCCATACCACCCGGGTGAGTCGCTTAAAATTTTCAAATTCGAACGCGCCCCTAGTTCCTAGAATCTCTATTGGAAGATATTACACGCAATAAGCTGCCTAACAGTACAGAAGCAGAAGATAAATAAGGCAACCCATTCGAACAAGTATTATGACATTTATTAGGCAATTAAAATAACTAAACATTTAACAAAATCATTATTACAACAGCTGCCGAAAGTGGCCACTCCCGCCACTAATAAAAGTTTCGGCCTTCCTTACCAAAGAATTTCATACTCCTTGAAAAATCCAGGAATACGTCTACCTTTTTTGTTTAAAACAAGTTTAGGAATGTGGTTCATTGATAAAAATGCACAAAAGGTTGCTGTCAAAAAATGGGGCTAACTTAAATTAATAATGATAGCGTACGTACCGCTTTCTTGGTGCAAACTACTTCCAAATTATGATTTCTTACCTCAAAAAAAAAAACACCAAAGGCTAACTGATAATTAGGCTACTTCGCCAATATCTTACTACCAAGCCAAGCAGGTGGTATTTTGTTTTTGCATTTAAATGAGATATTTATAAAAATATTTGATAAAGTTAATTTTAAAGGCGGTTATTAAAATAGTTAAACATTCTAAATAAGCAATGGAGAGGAACCTATTCTCTGTTCACCCAACATATACAGTGTGAGTCACTAAGCGGGAACAATGTTTTCACAAGAAGAATTGGTCGATATGGTTTACGCCTTGGCCAGTGCTGACAGAAATCCATTTCTTGCCTCAAGCATTTATGCCCAACGCCTTTCCGATCGGAGACATCCAAATTCAGCGGCATTTGCTAAATTGAGAGAGAGGTTTGAGCGAACTGGTAGTACGAAATACGAGAAAAAGGAGCGTAGAAAACCAACGACGCATGAAGAAAACCAAGTTTTAGTAGCGACTGCTGTTGTCCAAGTACCAGAATAAGCACGGAATTACAAATAAGTCAAACCTCGGTTTCACGAATCTTGCGTAAAAATAAGTTTCATTCGTATCGTGTCCAGCTAGTACAGGAACTCAATCAAGCTGATTTCAACAAGCGAATGCAGTTTTGTGAGTGGGCGTTACGAAAACTACAAGAACAAAATGACTTTTTGGACAATGTACTATTTACCGACGAATGTACATTTCATAAGAACGGCTTCGTGGGAAGACACAACTCCCATTACTACCACACTGAAAATCCTCATTGGATAAGGCCCTTAGACCATCAGCATAGGTGGTCTCTGAATGTTTGGGGTGGTGTCATAGGAAGATTTGTTGTCGGACCACACTTCTTCAATGAAAATTTGAATGCCAACAATTACTTGCATTTTTTGCAAAATCAATTGCCCGAAATGATAGACAATTTGCCTCTTGCTGTCGTGCGGCAAATGTGGTTCCAACATGATGGGGCACCGGCACATTATGGAAGGGATGTAAGGGAGTTCCTGAATACACAATTCCCTAACAAGTGGATAGGAAGAAGAGGTCCAGAGGCATGGCCCGCAAGATCACCGGATTTAACTAAGCCGGACTTTTTCTTGTGGGGTCATGTTAAGCAAGTTGTGTACCAGGAACCAACTACCCGAGAAGACATGATGGACCGGGTTCGTGTTGCTTTCCAAAATATCAATGAAAACGTCTTGGTGGATGTCAACAATTGTTTGCTACAGAGACTGCGCATTTGCCATCGTGAAGCTGGTGGTTATGTTGAACATTTAATTTAATGTTATTATTAACATTGTTTATGGATTCTTCTTAATATTTGTTGCAACTTACTGTTACCGATTTGTTTATTGTCTATTTACTTTCTTTAATGCTTTACACTGAAATCCAATGATGATTTTTAGTATCTTGGTGTATCGTTTCCTTCCCACGAAGCGGTTCTTAAAAATGTTTGTACATTCGTCGGTAAATAGTATAATGTCCGAAACGGTCATTTTGTTCCTGCAGATTATGTAACGTCCATTCACACAACTGCATCGATTGTTAGTCAGCTTGATTGAGTTCTTGCACTAGCTAGGTGTGATACGGATGAAACTTGTTTTTACACAACAATCATGAAACCGATTTTTGGCTTATTTCTAATGTCACACTTATTCTTCTGGTTCTTAAGTGCGGATATTGGACAGCAGCAGCCACTACTGAAACTTGGTTTTCTTCATGCGCCGTTGGTTTTCCACGCTCCTTTTTCTCGTATTCTGTACTTCCAGTTAGCTACAACCTGAAGAATGCCACTAAATTTGAACATCTCTGGTCGACAAACCGTTGGGCATACCTACATGTTACAAACTCTAATAAAATTGTTTATTTTTTTGAATTTTAATTATTTTAGTTCATAATTAATATCTGGGCCATTGTATCTGCCTTACTCTAACAATTGACCTAGTTTTCAAAAAATAATTGTCTTAAAAAAATGTAAAGTGTAAACCACATCAACCGATTCTTGTTCGAAAAACATTTTCTGTAATTTGCAGGACAAACGAGACGAAACAAAACCGCGACATCCAGGGCTAACGCGATAATAGGAAATTAATTAAAATTTTTACAAAATTCTAAATTTCTCAAAAATTATTGGACGGAGGTGGCAATACCTGGTACCAAAAAAAAGGTATTTTAATTTCGCATCCGATAAGATAATCCAAGATAGGTAGTTCCATTTGAAAAAATTAAGTTATGCATGTTTGAACAACTGAAGAATTGAGTCGACGGGTATGAAGAAATTTAAGAAATCTTGCTAACAGCAAAGACGTAAACACATACTCCATTTCTTCCTAAATCCAAAACCGTATGTCACACAACTCTGAGTTATTGCGTTTGGAAAATATCGTTAATGGCGTCAAGCTCCTAAATCGTCAAATTTAACCAAAAAAAGTAAATTACGCGAAAACGGTTCAACTAAGGGCCTATGTCGTTTTAATAAATTTATATTCATTTTTAACAAGGAATCCAAAAATGTAAAAATACATAGGGTGTTCTATTTAAAATAAAAAAGTTGTGTTCATTTCCGGTTTAACCGGAAGGCCGCCATATTTGGCAATAATTTTAGGTTGTGGAAAACCTCATTTCAAACAACTTTTATTCGAAACATTTTTCGATATTTTGAACGACACGCTTACCAAAGACCGATTCCCGCTTAGTGACTCTCCCTGTATAGTGAGACCCCTCGCTTAAACAAAGCGCCACATTTGAAGAAATTAATTCTATTGGTTGTATTTAAAATCCCACATTACACACATACAAATAAGTTCGATTGGGGTGACATTAATAACGTTGACCTTTAAAGTAACAATTATAACCAAATAAGTTTCGTTTTTTGTTTTATTTCATTATAAAACAACTGGCTTAAAGGATGCATCGGGCAAGAGCAGTCATCTTATAATTTTGCACAAAGGATCATTCATTGTTGAATATGGTCTCTTGTGCTTCGTCTCAACGAAAACTGGAGATTATCAGGAAGAAATTATGAAGCAAACATAGTTAGGGCTAAATTTCTGGGTCTTGTTCCTTAGGTTAATATTATTTCGAGCTATGTGATTGATGAGGAGACAAAGGAACACAACATTACTGTTTTGCGATTGCTTTCTTACTTTTGCGAATTTAATTACATCGAATTGTAATGGGGGCGAATAAAAGGCTAATTGTAAGTGACAAGAAATAGCAAAACGTAATTGCATTGAATAAAGAATAATTTTAATATAACGATTTATTAATTTTTTTACAATACTATTCAACTTTTTATTGCATATATTTTTACTAGCATAGAACTTTAGTATTATTTCTTGATATCGTGTAAATCTGTCTTTTTTTTGAGGAGGAGTGGCCTTACTACATCTGTTGGGTAAACAGAGTTGTTACGGAGTTTTTCCCCAGTGAAAGAGTCGTGGCTAAGTATTTATAATTTACTAGAAATTCTTCTAAGTGCCACTATCAAACTAGGAAATAATCTCCTTCACTATCGCCGGCTAGCGTTAGGGAAAGAGCAAGAGCCTCTTATTATTGCAGGCTGGGAATCGTACACCCCTGTGAGGACCCCTCGTTTGGGCCGATGTGATAATCTAGTGAGTGGAAGACTTTCCAAAAAATGAAAAGTCCGGAACTCAGTAGTGAAAATATTTTTAAGTCCCAGATTCCGCTTAAATAGAATTAAGTTTGGTAATTGCGCGGCACGACAGCTAAAGAATATCTAAAAGGGGCGCCAGGTGATTTTGAATCACGCAATATACCTAACGGAGACGAAAAATCACCAAAATATACTCAAAATGGAAGCTGGACAATTCACTCCTAGGTGGCGTAGTTCCCGTTCTCGTTGCCACTCTACTACCTTATTGAGAATGTTGCTGTCTATGTTTTAACCTTACAATCTAGACAGACAGGAAAATAATTCTTAGAACCAATAAAACAAAGTATTTCAAAGGCAGAATAAGTTGAGTGTATTGCACGTTCTTTTAAACATTCACAATATACGCACACAAGGTAATTGTATCTTGTAATCTTAAGTTAAAAATTATTGACACTATTTATTTGAAAGAATGTACGCACTTTGTTTCTTACAAAAGTTGAAATACTTTGCCCTTGAAATATATTTCATATTTTACCGTACTCGATTAATGAATAGAGATATTAGGTTCCTGCCTCGTTTTAGCACTAACAAGAGCCGGGGAAAATTAATAGGCTATCTAAATTAAGGCCACTAGGATTTGAAAATCACACACAAAATTAACACTGGCTGGACCTAAGCCCACCAAAACAAGCTACGTAAGCAAACGAAAAGGGGCTGTAGGTAAAATTTCAAACCGTATTAAAATTTGGGTTACAATCCAAATAGCTGACACATCTATGGTTCCAACTACAGTGAGACAATCCCCAAATAAGAATATAAAGAAGGGGTACTTAAGTGATCGTCGTGAAGGGTCCCAGGTCGAAGTGGATGCTTGTATTTCGTGCAGCTACTGAATAGATTTACACGAACTCCCACACTTGGAGGTTTTCACGAGACGATGACCACTCCTTTGGAACTCCTCGTGTCTCTTTAGAGGTCCTGATTGACAGATCAGAGATGGATCCAAGATACAGATGACAAGGATGTACGAATGAATCCGACAAGGATCCCAACCGAAAAAGAGCCTTGGTTATTAGTCGGCTCTGCCGCGTGCTTGGGAAGCACCTCCCTGCTTTTCCGGAAAAACCGGAACCATCTAAGGCTTTCGTCCTAACATAAAATACAATTGCCCCAGACGGTCCGAAGATGGGTTACACTAAATCCCTCACAGGAAAAACATCCAAGATCCACTTGGAAAATTCGGTAACCTCACCTTGAGAAGGATGACACCCAAGTGAACGACCAGAGAGAAGATGACCGATTTCCCCCAGACCAAGACTGACAGAAGATATGCCAGCACTTACAAAACCAACCGATGTATGTTTGGTGGCCTAGCCACAAGCACTATCTCTAACGGAAATTTAAACCGTAACACTCCCCCCCTACTAGGAAGAGGTAAAGCTCCCAGTTTTTCCGAATGGAGTAAGCTGGAATCGGAAAAAAAAGAACCAGAAAACCACATATGTAACAAGTTAAATATTCAGAACACCATGACAACGCTCAAACCAGAATACATAGATAAATAAATAAATAACAACCAAAACAAAACAACACTACAAAGTCTAATGTCCAAGGCTTGCTGCAGCAGGCTCGACTAAAATCAACTCTCGTTGCTAGACTGAGAGGTATCTAAACTTACGACCTTTTTTTTTAACCATAAATCTCACAGCACAAAATTTCAGCCTCTATCTAAAAATACAAAACGACAGCAGACTTAACAAACACGATCAAATTATACCAAATAACAGTACTCAAGGAGTAATGCCGACCATGTTATGGATAGACCCCTAAAAGAAGATATACCCAAAGTTAAAGCAGGAACCAAGAAACGAACCCACGATATACGGAATTAACAAAAGGAAGAAACTCAAAATCATAACCAGAATTTCAAAATTTACTACATGGGCTAAACGGAAAAAAATCATAATTATATCAACAACATATTTCAAAACTCATAGCCTTTGACCAAGTCAACATGAAGAAGAAACCCGAACATACAAATAGCCATACGGGATCTAGAATGTCCCAAGTATTGAATGAGGGATTACAAATATCTAATAATACTCAAGACTGTAAATCTCAAAAACTCACTACTAATAAATCACGATAATTAATCCAAACCTAAAACCAAGACACCGACTTTAAGAACTCCATACTACATATCTCATTAAATGACTATAGCGGTACCAAAATAAAGATAAAAGAAAAAAAACTACAATCAATTCATAAGGCTGATGATGTGGCAAAAGATATCTCGAGTAGACCCTATTCGGACTAAACTCTGACATCCATCAAGGCATATCCTAAAATCCGTTGTCCTCCAAATAAAATCTAATGTGAAATACAGGCGTGCCAAACCAGCGTGCTAGTCGATATGCCCTCAAATTAAAAACGATGCACAGAATTCTTCGTTATATTCAAAATTTTTTTTAGGTGCTGTCCTCCATTTTTACCTCATTGTTGGAGTTTAAAACATGTTTTATTACCTTTTACAATTTACGATTTGATATATAATAGATTTGAAAAATTTTACGTAGGCACAGGGGAGTTAAAGATTTTCTCATTTTTGTTAAGCAGGAAGCATGGAGGACTAAAAATACCAGATCTGGATATCTAGCTGCTCCAAGCAGTTTTATAAGCAGGTATCTGGTTATAGACATTTTCTCTTAACATTTCCATTGATAATTTGTTTTAAGTCATTTTACACATTTTTTTCTTAATCTCTCTCCTTTTAGGTCCTGGTCTCGTCTTTTTAGAATTCTCTGCCTAATCTTTCTTACTCTGCTTTTCAGTCATTTAATTTATTTGACCTTGATTTGCTCTTTTTTTATTTACTTAATTTTAAATGTGCCTTCATACAATTTTATTTATATTTCTTTTACCATTTCATTCTTTTTCTCATCTCAGTTCACATCCAACTAAATAGCGCGATTTTATTTATCTTGGAAATATCTGCTTTTAAGATACTTTCCTTTCCTTCGAAATGTGAGAGCAGTGAAATGCAAGGAAAGGAAGGAATTATTGTATCGCTTCCTAATTGCGCGGCATCGAACAAGGGAGAAATATCTCATTGATTTTTCTAAATACTAAAGGATATCGGGATACTTTTCTACTCTTGGGGCTTTGTTGGGATTTATTGAAGGGATTTATCCAATTTAAGTTGCAAATCTTTTCAAGAATCTTATCAATTTAACGTTTTCTGGCTTTGTTGCCTTTGTTCTTTGTAAATAAACAACTTCAGAGGAGAGCTTTTTAAAAATTACAAAGAGCTCTCAATAGGCCAATGGCAATATGACGCTAATCAACGATAATGCAGATTAAAACTATTAATTATTATTAGGATTATAGATTATTCATAACCCTAGCAATGTAACTACGATCGTGAGTACTGTGCTGTTTTGGACAATAATCTATTTTTAATTTATTAACCGATTTTTTCCCTGTTGTGTTTAGTTAAAGATTGGAACTCACCAGTACTAAGAAATTTTTCAATTGGCTTCAGTAATCCAGTAGCAGTCACACGAATGTTTTCCATTGATTTTATTGTGTCTACCTGCCGGAATATTTGTCAGTATTCGGGTTGGATTTACCAAAAAAAAATCTAATAAGATCGAAGCTGGTCTCTGGTTTCCAAAATCTTTATCTGAAAAATATTCATTAGTGCATTAGAATCTAGTCATCTGGGGCTTTCTTAGAGAGCGACTACTTTGATAAGCGTTTGTGGCTCAACTGTGTGCAGTTCGGCTACCTATGATCCACAAAATACGCTTAGAGGGCTGCATACTCTAGTCTAGGTTGCACTCTACTTGCCTATGGATTCTAACTTAAGTAACCTGTCTACATTACTGAACCAAAGTGTGCTTTGGGACAGAATTCCAAACATGAAACAATATTCTAGCGCTGGTCTAACTTGGGTTTTATAGAGAGTGAATAGTTAATAAAATGTAAAGTACGTTTTGATCCGAAAAAGCCCAACTTCTGAGAGGAGAAATTGGCAATGGCTCGCACATGGTCGTTCTAGGGTAAGTTAGTACTTTCGTTCACTCCTAGGATAGACAGACTAGATCCCGTAGGGAGAATTTTACCGTCTATGATAATGTTGATGTCCTTTGATGTTTTTTTTAGAGGAAACACCAACCAAATTTTTTCTCCATAGAACCATCTCGAGATCTCGGTTTTTCATCTGTATCTACTGTTTTTTTAGCATATCTAAGCAGCAACGGATAATGATTTGTCTTAGAAAAGGTATGACACAAAGCTACTATCATCTGCGTAATTATATGTCGGATTGAAAGTTACAGCTAAGAGATCGTTTATATTTAACAAACAGACTAGGAGACAGAACAGACCCCTGAAACACTCTGCATTAATATCAGATGTCTCAGATAAGATGCCATCGATCATCAGAAGAGATGTGCCATTGAAAAAACTGGATATTAAAATAAATGCTAGAGACCCGGTGAAGTCCATTAATTTGGCGAGAAGAGATCAATGTTAGATTCTGTCGAAGGCTTTTGACCTACTATTCAATGCTCTAATTTGACCCTCACCGCATTTTTCCATATCCGAATTCCAGACATAGGTAACATATGTCAGGGGATTGCTAGTTGAACTTTGTTGTCTGAAACAGTATTTTCTGAACGAGATGTTACTATTCTCCTTTTAAATATTTAAGAATTCCGATATTAATAACTTTTTTCATTACTTTTGATATAACTGGCAACAAAGATATACGGCGATAGTTGTTATTCAGCTTACAGGTCCGTATTTAAAATAACTTACTTGGCGATACTAGCAAAAAGACGAAACGTTTAATAAAAAAACTCTTTAGGCTATCCTGTGAAGGATAAAAAACGCCAATGAAAAAGTGTTTTAAATTTTTTGATTACTCTTCACATAATGCCAAGAAAAAATTAAACAAAAATTTAAAATTTTACTTTTTTTAAAAAAAATCTCAAGAACAGCAAGAGATGTTTTTGATTTCTCGACGGCATATTACTGGTCGACAAATTTTGTGACTTTGGCCCAATTTAACTGATGCTGTATCTTTTACCGTTTTCGAGATCCCTGTAGTTAGAGGTAAATTTGTTACAACCTGTATTTACACTCCTGAAGAATTTGTGCAGAAATATCTGTACTCGGCAAAATAAAGCAATGAAATAAAAATTTAAACCATCATAACAACAATAAGAAACTTTAAGGGAAAATTTTCAAGAAATGTAATTTAACAACAATTACTTTTAGGACTCATTCAGCCCCCTTTAAGTTTTGCCTGCAATTGTGACGCAAGACAATTGAACCATGTTGCCTATTTATCTTAATTTAATTTCTAAATAAAACAGATTTAGGGGTAAGATGATAAAATTACAAGAAAAATATTCCTTTTCTAAAATTTGTCTTTGAAGTGTCTTCTATAATCTGTACTTGTAAGCGAAAAATACCTTTAAAACATAGTTTGAAGTCAGCTGGTTTATACTTTACACCCACAAATATTTTCTGTTAAGTTCGACTCTTTCAAGAAACCTAAAAATTTCGCGGAAATTTTTGTGAAGAATGTCATACATCATAATGGTGAGCTTACTCTTGAGTTTTTTGAATTTGGAATTTTAATTCGAAATGATCAGAAAAGTCTACATTTAAAGTAATCAAAGTCGTTTTAGAAAAAGTTTTATTATGTTTAAGTTTACACCTAACAGACTAATTCGTTAATAAAGATTTCTGAAAATATTAACTTTTTTTACGTTTTGAACTTCCGAACAAAAAGTAGAATATGGTAATTCTTAGCCAATTTACCTGCTCAAACTCAAAATTTTCAGTTTTTTAAATTCAAAATTTTAGAAATAAGTTGACATTTAGAATTACTTTCTAAATTTCAAAAAAATGAAGCCATAATTTAAAAAAAAAGATTTAAAGTTAAAATTAAAAAAAAATTATATAAGTTGCAAGGTAAGATTAAATTAGGAATTTTAGAAAAAATATTTAGTTTCCAAAAGATCAAATCTACTAACAAAAACTAACAGCATTCAACATTTTGGCTTGAAGCAAAATTCAGAAAACAAATTTTGATATTTCCTGAATCCTTTAGTGTTTTCCTAAAATCGCCAGGGGATTTTTTTAAAATTAATTGTCGAGAAAGAAAGTCAAAATATTTTGAAAAAGTCTGAATTTTGAGCCATGTAAAAAGGTTGAAAAAAAAACCTAAATTATTAAGGCATTTTTTTGAAAATGTCTACTTTAATATTTGCATTTTTAAACTCAAAAAATGGTAAAAATTGGACAAGTCAGGTGTTTCCAAAAATATGAATTTAAAGTTGAAATGTCGTGATTAAAAATAAAAAAATTCTCAACCAATGTTAAAATTTAATCACTAAGTTTCAATATTTATTTGAAAATTTTCACTTGGAAGTCGGAATTTTGAGAAAAAGTCGAATTTTGGGAATCATAATCGAAATATAAAAAAATCAACTTCATAAAGAAAAAATTCGACATTTTTTTATTATAAAGTTAAAATGTTACGAAAAAATTAAAAATTTTAAATTAAACTAATTGGTAAAGTTTTAAAAAAAAATCCTGAAATTTCCAATTAAAAAATGATCAAATTCTCACTTAAACTTGAAATTTATAGAAGAATCGATATTTTAGATATTTTTTTAAGTGCAATTCACATTTTAGAAAAAATATAGAAGAAATTCTGTAAAAAAAATTATTAAAAAAGGTCCTCTCAAAATTATGGCTTGTAAGAGATTTCGAAATTTTAGTAAGGTAGAATATTCAAACATTTTCAAATACCGCATTTAAACTTAAAATTTTTAAATTCAAAAATTGTAAAGGTATTATCACAAAATCTAAGTTTTTCTCGACATTTCGTGTTAAATCTCAAAACATGGCTTGTATAAATTTCCAGTGTTTCTTAAAATTTGAATTTTTTCTCAAAATGCGGAGTTTAAACTTAAAATTTTTAACTCGTGAAATTCGACATTTTTTAAAAATAAAATTGAACATGTTAGATCGAAATTTCAAATAAAAAAGAAGAAATTTCAAGAAAAGTTTATATTATTTAAAAAAAAATTAAAATCAAACTTAGGCTTAAAATGAGGAATTTTTTCTCGAATTTTTGACTTAAGTCTTAAAATTTTAATTTTTTCTAGAGAGTGTAAACTTCAAGCGAACCCTTATATTTAAAGGTCAATAATGAGTTTAAGGTAAAAATTTCAAGATTTGTTGTGAAAATTGGAGAATGAACTCGAAGTTTTAAGACATTCTTCATTTGAAAATATACTTCTTCCGAATATCCTGAGTATAACATAAAAGTTAGTTTTTTTTTTCAAAATTTCGAGTAAGGGTTTAAAATGGTCAATAAATGTTTTTCTTGTTAATTGAGAGTTTTGGCATGTTAATGTCCTTTTTAAGGGTATTTTACTTTTTTAGTGCCTTTTTCAGCTATTCGTTTTTGCCTAATTTAACATTTTGCTCATCTGTTTATGTTATTTGTCTATGCCTAAAATCCGGTCTCTAGTAATCAGATAGCGGTAAAATTGAAAATTGCTTTGTATGTTATGTGCCAGCTGCACTGCATCTTTTTTGGGACATTTGTTTCCTTTCTTGCTGCTCAGAAAGCTTCTTGGATTCCTAACTCATATAAGCAAAGCACAAAACATTTCTTAATCAGTTTAGAACTAGTTCGCTGATTTCTCATTTGAGTGTACGATAATATCAAAAATACGTGTACTAGATATTGCAACTCCTAACGGTGCCAAAGTTGAATTTATCTTTATTCGAGTGGTTATGGAGAAGATATGGAAAGAAAAAGAAAATAATAAATTGAAAACATGATACATGAAGAGAAAAAAATATATATATACAAAATATAGTTGAGAAAAAAATGGAAGTAATTAAAATGGAAATAACGAACAGGAGTGGTGAAAAGATTGGTCCAATTTTATAGGTAGAGACCTTCAGTGCTTGCTTGCAAATTGCACAATAGAGGAGTAGCTTTCATAAATCGGAAGCAAAAGAAGCAGGAGTTACGGCGAAAATTGACAACATGAAATATTCAAAGTGCTGCAATTTACAAATGTATTCATGTAAGTAGGGACATTTACATACGTCGCCGGCGCATTCAGCCCTGGAATATGTTAATTGTGGAGTTCGAACAAGATTATACTTTCGAGTTTGATACGCAAAGCGCGCTCAAATAGATGAATATAATTTAACACTTGACTTTGCTTGAATGGCCTACGTTGGTAGACCTTTTCCAGCTGCTGAAACATTAAAACTTAAATATACACTTCAATACCGTACAGGATTAGTGTTTTGATGATCAGAATTATCCTCCAAAATTTTCAGATTGCGTTTGCGTTTAGGCAATTAAAATTTGCTTGCGGTTTAAGAACCGAATGGAAATTTATGCTTTTGGAAATGGTAATCTCTGAAGTGTTGAAAATTCTCTGTTATAATATATTCGTAATGCAAATTATAGAAACGTTTAATGTCTTTTTCAGTTATGTAGTATAATTTCCTTAAGCAAATCAAAATGTTCGCAAAAGTTGTCGACAGCTTTATGCGACAGACATGCGTTCCTATATAACATAGAATGTAAAATCTCATAATGATTCAAGTAAGATATGTGGGGAACACTGATTTTAAATCTGATTTTAGATTTTCAGTATATAAATATACTGAACAAAAGTAGGAACATGTCAACAGATGTTCCAAAATTAGGTTGAAAAATTTTAACAGCGGATTTCTTGTCCAAAAATATGTAAAAAGTTCGATATAAACTTATATCGGGAGAACCTTCGTTTTCAAGGTAGAGGGTGACAAAAGTGACATTGGAATAATGATTTTTTGTTGATTTTATTATTTGTACTATTATTATTTTTAGAGAAAATGCGATATGTTGAATTTGAAGTCAAAATTTCTTTTTCCCAGTAGTTTGATATTTAAACTTACAATTTCAGTATTAAAGATAACATTTTGACAAAAAAGTCGAAAATTCATGGTGTCATGATGTACTAAATAACCATAACAAGCAGGTCAAAATTCGTGTATGTATGGATAGTGAACTTTTTAAACTAATTTTATATTTGTTACGTTTTCAAAATGTTTTTAGTGGTAACGGAAGCCATTAGTTATGCGAGCCATTTCAATTTCGAATACAAATTGACTTAAGACAACTTAATCTTGAATCGACCGGTTAAAGGAAAATTTACTTTATCTAATCTCATTATTGGTATTTAAACAGTGGGTGAATACCTTGGCGGCACAAAGTGTGCAAATGGCATTGCGGTGCCTTGGCGGCTAGTTATTTCAATGAAATTCCATTTGGAAACCAAATGTCTGGCACAAAGGAGTCCATTTCTTATTGGAAGTTAATCGATGGCATGGCGGAACAACCCCGTCAGAGATATAATATCCGCCGCATGCGGTTTAACATCCCTATATCGGCAACGGTCGCCACGGTTTTTCCATTTCTTATTGTTTTTTTATTCATTTAGATGCTGAGTTGTAAACATCCATATGTTTTTTATTTGCTGCTTTTATGTTCAACCAAAATTTAGAAAAAAGCTTTTTTCGTTGAACTAGTTCTAATAAGGAAAACTACTCGTATCAAACCCAGAATAGTTGAAAAGTCAATATTTTAATTTCATATTTTTGGGGCCGTCAATATTTTAAGGTCACATTTTTGGGGCCAAAATAAGAGTTTTTCTTTCTATAAACATGTCTCAGAGTACCCCTATCCTCCCGAGCTGCAGTTATCGAAACAAGCGCAAGAAAAACTCTACCATTAAAAAAAAGTTCTGGTTATACAGGAGGTTCGGTATTCTCTGGCCAGGTGATGATTTTTTTTTTAAATTTCAATCTATATCTATATTTTATGCCTTTTTCGAATTCATTTATTTTAGTAGGGTGTAAAAAAAGTCGACTTTTGAAATAAAGGAAAATCAAAACAATTTCAAATGTTGATAATATGTCAAAATTTAAAAAAAAAACCTGGAAAATCAAATCAATTTTAATTGTTAATAATATGTTGAAATTTTGAAGAAAGTTGTTTATTTTTAATTAAACTGGCAATTTTGAAAAAATCGAACCTTTTAAAAATCTGGACATTATAGAAAAAACTGGAACTTTCAAAAACTAATAGCTAACTTTGTAAAAAGTTGAAATTTCAAAAAAATTCCGACATTTTCAGAAAGTGTTTGACAATTTTTGAGTAAAATCCAAAATTATTAGAATAATCGATTTTAAAAAACAAACAATCAAAATTTTGTTAAAGGCTAAACTTTTGCATTTTAAATAAAGTTAAAATTTTTAGAAAAAGGTCAAACATTTTTTGAAAGTGAGCAATTAAAAAAATATATAAAAAAGTCAAAAATTTGACATAACATAAAAATTTTAAGACAAATCCAGTCATTCAAAAAATACATTTAATGAAAAACTCACATTAAAAAATTTAAATTTTGAAAAAATCAAAATTTTTAAAAAAGTGATTTTTTAAAGCATAAACTTTTGTAAAATCCACATTTTGAAAAAAAAAGAAAATTCTCAAAAAATTCGAAATGTTGAGAAAAGATTCACATTCTAAATGTGTGTTGAAATAAAAAAAAGATCATTATTCTTCGTGTTGCTTTAGGATTTTTTAGTTCTTTTTGAAAAACAGCGCTTGACTCTGTAATTGTTATTAGTATTGTCAAAATTATATCGGGTGTGACAGGATCATGGTACACTCTCTTTTTTAAATTTATTTATGCAGATACAATTTTTAGGCTTGCTATATTTGATGTACTTAGGAAATGTCAAATTTTTAAATAAAACACCCTGCAATTATTACATTTTTGAAATCTGCACACAATTTTCTGAATAAATACGTGATTTTTAATAAATTGAAATTTTTTTTTATTCCATATTATTGCTACAAAAATTTAAGTTGGGAAAACTTAGGAAGAGTCAATTTTTTTAATTTGTTTTTCACAGCTATCTTGTGCTCTTATTGAATAAATCTTCAAATAAATTGAAACCGAATATTTTGAATTCTCTTGACTGTTATTTCAGTTCTGCTAATTTTACAGTAAAAATGAAAGTATGATTAGATTCACCATTAATTGTACTTTTTCGTCGTATCGCAATGGTGCCATTAAAGAAAATGAGGTCATGATATAAAAACCATTTTTGTTAACTTTATCATGTGATAATGATGTGAAGAATAAAATACTTTTTTTTATGTGATTTGATTTTTATAACATTAATGTGGTCCATTACAATTAATTAGAATGAATCATAGCTTTCTAGGTTGAAAAATTAAATGGGCTCAAACCTTTTCCGTTCATTTAAAAATCACTTATTTAAATGTATTGTATTCAGAAAATTGTGCAGATACCAAAAATGTAATAAAATACGGGGTGTTCTATTTAAAAATCTAAAGTTGGTATCAGTTTTAGCAAAACTGACATCGGTAGGAGGGTCATTTTTAAGTCAAAATTTGAGATTTTAAAAGTACATCAAGCGTAACAAAAATAAAAATTTTATCTTTATAAATAAAGAAAAAAAAGAGGGTGTTGCAAGATTCTGTTACACCCAATATTTTATAACATACTGATTCAGAAAATGTCTTAATTAAATTATTTGCTCACATAAATGATAGAAGATTTTTGGCACCAATGGTATTCACAAAATCCGGTGGTAAATGAATAACTTCGAGTTCTGTTTGTAATGTTCTTTTAGTTTCACTTACCCCCTTTTCCATTTTTCAATATAAAACTTCTCTTGCTCATTGAAAACCATAATTAAAACATGAAAATCAAAATAAAAATCTCTTAAAGCACTGGTAAACATACACTTTTAATTCTGACTGTCACTGACTATGTCGCAATGTGATATAATTGTAATGTAATATAATTGCGGTCAAAACCTATACAGTGTGTCCCACCGAGAATCGCCGCGATCGATATCTGGCAAAGTACTCATTTAAAACATTTGAAAATGTGGCAACTTAGGAAAGTTGACAAGACAAACATAACTTAGATATTCGAAAAGTTCTAGTGACATCAATTTCGTTATTTTAAATAAAACACCCTATATATTTATGTATTTTTAAATTTTATTTTATATTTTAAGGTTACTTTGGATAACAAACATTGTTCTTAAAATTTATAGTTTTCGAGATACTTGGATTTTTATAAAAAAAATTGAGCGATGCAAGGTCCCACGAAATTCTTTGTATCTTTTTCCAGAAACTAGATATTAATTTTATATTTGGTAGATAAGTAGAACACAGCTAAGCTATTTTGCACAACTTTTATAAATTAAAAAATAATATATCGAGTGGTGAATTCACGAGGGTACATTTTTTAAATCCAAACAGCGATAACTTCGTTATCTCAAATGGAACTTGTGCAGAATTAAATTATCTTTCAACTGATATTGTATTGTGGAAATATGTTCTACAACTTTTAGAAACAATTGCAAAATTAACTTTTATTTTTTTATTTCTCAGTCATTGAAATCTTATTGAGTAGCATGTTAGTGACATAATGAGTAGAAACAAATGAAACGTAGTTAAAAAAAGTAACAATCGATATCGATAATTAAATTATGAAGCAATCAGTCCAATTACCATATTTATAATAGTTCATAGTGTGTGATGAAGCTAAAATTGAAACTTGACTAATTGGAAATGCTATTTGGACATTTTTATTATAAACAACAGATTTTCTTCTATCTGATTTCTCTTTGATCTAGTCGAAATTTGTAATATTTTCTACCATTCGCTTTACTGGATTTCACGAGAGCTTTGCCTTATCTGGATATCGACCAGCAAATTTATCACATGTTCGTGATATTAATTTGTTACATTATCAGAAAATAGTAAACAATTTAAAATAATTCTCATTACTAAAAAAGATGATCCGGCATATTTTCATTTTATCGTCATTACACACTATAAAATAAACTATAAATAATTTGGCAAATGGGTTCTTGATACTTTAATTGTCGATAGAGATTATTTCTACTCATAACGTCACTGATATGCGACCGGATGAAAGTTCATTTAATGTGAAATGGGAAAATAATAGTATAAAATTGCAATTATTTCTAAAAGTTGTAACAGCAACTCTTATAAAGCTTATATCAGGTAAAAGATATTTAAAATCTACATAATATAGGCTAAAAAAATATATGGTTTTCTATTTAAAATAACGAAGTTATTGCTGTTTGAATTTATCAAAACGTTCAGCCGTGAATTCAACACTCGGTTTTTAAAGTTATAAAAGTTCTGCAAAATAGCTTCGTATGTATTTCACTTACCTACTGAATATGGTTTCTGGAAAAAGATACAAAAAATTTTGAGGGTCTGTAAAATTTTTTTGTAAATGCGATTATCTCAACAACAACTATAAATTTTAAGAACAATGTTTGTTATCCAAAATGGCTTGTATTATTAAATAAAATACAAAAATGCAAAAATATATAGGATGTCTTATTTAAAATAACGAAGTTAGTGTCCATTTCCGCTGTAAACGGAAGTACTACAACTTTGCGAATATTTTAGTTGTGTTGGCCTTTTAGACTTTGCCAAGTAGTTAAATTTTCAAAATTTTTAGATGAGTACTTTGTCAGATATCGGTCGCGGCGATTCCCTGTGGGACACTCTATAGTACTGATAGTTGGCTCATGTTGTGTGGTTTCACGTCGTGTGACTACCCTTAACTACAACAACAAATTCCCAATATTCTTGCATGTTGATTTTATTACAACATTCTTTTTTAATTTGCATAGTATTTAAATTATTATTTAAATGAATCAAATTGTTTACTTTTAAAAACTTTTTTTGACAGACAACTATGAGTTATTTAGAATTCTTTAAACGTCACCACAAGACATTAGCAAAAATAGGTCAGTATTTTTTTATATGAAAACTAAAAAACAAAGGGATCGAAAGATAGATTACCAAAAAATAGACCTAGATAAAAAAAGGCAAAATAAAAATAAGGATATATTTTTTTTATATAAACTTTTGAAACAACTTTTTTGTAATGAATAAAACATATTTCAGTTGCAAAACTATACTTTTCTTTACTTACCTTTACCTAAATTACCTATAAAAACATTCTTGTAAATCTTTGAATATTGTAAATTTTATTTTAAGGTATGTTTTTTCTGCGGATTTCCCTAAAAGAAAAACTTGGGCAGATGTAAATTGAGGCGGATAAATTTAGGTAATTATTCCAAACCATGTAAATTGCGGCGGCTCTAACCTCTGGAAGAGTCTAATAACATTGAGATTTACTAATTACATGTTGCTAGAAATAAATCCTAAAATTGGCCTTAATAGTTTACACCATGTGAAAATATATTTCGTTTGGTGTTAACAAAGAAAAAGTTTAGTTTAAGTCAATCCTCACATTGATCATTTCACCTGTTCATTGTTGATTCAGCAAATATTATTTCTTGTGGACAATTATGAATATTATAAGAAAGAAGTTGGAAAACCTACGAGTGAAGAAGAGTGGACGTGTATTTTGAGAAGTTGCAGTTTCAAAATATAGCAATATCCGGAAAAAACAGAACCCATAACTCTGCTGCAGATTTAAGAAAGAAATCAAAAATATTTTTTTCATGTTTTTTGCAAAAGAAAAGCAAAGGACGATAGTTTAATGGCTCCTTCCAAATTGTACGGTACTTAGAAAACAACATGTTTCAGTGTTAGGACATTTCCAGCGTTAAGAGGGCTATTTTTAATATTCGTCGAAAATAATTACCAATTCTGCCAAGATGCTTGGAATATATTCACAATTGATTAGCTGAGAAAAGTTGAGTAACTAATCGAAATAAAAATTTTGTACTAATTAACGATTAAAAATAGCATTTAGTAGTTTTTTCTTGTCTAATTAAATCTTTTCGTCTGGTTTGGTTCTGTTTTCATGAATGGCATCTTT
This sequence comes from Dastarcus helophoroides, assembly GCA_028583605.1. NCBI lineage: Eukaryota > Metazoa > Arthropoda > Insecta > Coleoptera > Bothrideridae > Dastarcus > Dastarcus helophoroides. Next base: position 1,444,545 of record CM053335.1, read on the forward strand.
TCATGCACAAATTTTAAATCATTATTTTCATTCATGGTTTAAAAATGGATGCTACATCCCTCTTGTTTTCTGCCTATTAAAAGGCAAAACATTTCAATTATACAAGAACTGCATTCAAGAAATTGTAGGGAGATGTAAAGAAACCATCAAAAGTGATTGAGTTGAAAAATCGATTTACATGGCAGTAACGCATATAGCATGTGATTTATAATTATACAGGGTGAGTCAGGAAGAATGGATCAACGCTAAACTGGAAATACTAGACATGAAAATATTACGATTAAACTCAACATGCTTTATACCAATGTGGCTGGTTTACGAGATACAGGGCGTTCAAAGGTTAAATTTTATTTTAAAACTTCTCAATAATTTAAAATGTTAATGCTATAAATCTATAAATTAAAAATTTCATGCTATTTGGTGTAAGAATTATGAATTTTAGGATTATTTTGATCTTTCTCGTAGAGGGCTCTAGTTTCCTCATGTTATTATGTAAATTAAAACACAATTTTTTGGCTGTTGAGTTACGCTTAAAATAATAAGGAATTTAGAAGAATAATCAATTTTACAAAGAAAAGCTACTCTTGTTTAAGTCGTCGAAATTTGTCTGTTTTTAAGATATTTGCATTTAAAAGTTTTAATGTATATTTTTTAAATTTAACGAATTTATTTTATCAGGAAAAATTAAATTACCCTCAGAAGTTGTGTTAAGTAATCCAAAAAGCCGCAAATACATTTAAAAATAACAGGAACATTTTGATTTTGACATTTAAGAAAGTGACATTTAAAATTTATTTCAGTTGGTGGTAGACACTTCCAATATTGGATTTAAAGTTTGTCAGTGTTTTGGTACCAATGATTTTAATTGCTATTTACTGTTGCTTTGATTGCTTTCCTGAATTTTTGCATATTTTAAGAATAAAACAAAACAGAATAAATTACATTGAACCGTTTAAATGCAAATAATTCAAACACCGATAGATTTAGGCAACACAAACAAAAGTACCTTTTCTTTGTTGAGTTGGTATTCTTTTATATCTACTTAAAAACATTAAATTGCCAAATATTATAAATATAGCTTCAAAACTTACTCAATTATTTAAAAATTTCATAATAAAATTTAAACCTTGAACATCTTGTATCTCTTAAATCAGCGACATTAGTTTAAGGCATGTTAAGCTCAATTGTAATATTTTGGTGTGTAATATCTCCAGTTTGGAGTTGGGCCATTCTATTCGACCCACCCTGTGACAATTATTAATGGTTGTGGCATGACAATTTACTAGTAAACTGGCCCTGACAAATAAAAATATTTTTATTAAAAAAAATTGTTATTCTTTGACAAAAAACGAGTTGGTAGTTCCATAACAAAGAAAATAATCTTTCTTTTAGGAATTGGTAGAATTACAAAAATGCATCCAGTTTTTTCGATATCGTAATAAGTTAGAGGTACGTCTAATAATTACAATTACTGGTGCCATTACCCTATGTTGCCAAAGGATTTCCTAAATGAAGCAAAACCACTTTCTCTATTTTAACGAAAGTGCCATTTCTTATTAAAAAAAAACGTGATTTTAAGTAGCTACGGGATTTAGTCTCCTCCTTCGTCTATTTCAGAAGCAGTTATGAAATTATGAGGACACATTTTATGTCAGTTCTGAATATTTCCATATTAAAATTGAGTAACTATTTTTGTAGTAACCCTAATTAATTTCTAAATGGCTTTAATTATTACAGTAATAATGGTCCCTCATATGTTCTAAAGAACAAAGGGTAGATAATTTATATGTTACACTGAATCTCATAAAACTGTGACCCAACAGGATTTTTATTCGTGAAACCAGGTCCATCTCCATGTTGATATAATAGCATGAAGTCCGAATTGCATGAACTCGTTAAATTAACCCGTACATTTCGCCCCTTCCCATTTCTGCAACCACTTTGCCTGGCACAGTTTTTCTTTGTCCCACCTTTGGTCGAGACACACTCGAGGGATGCCGTGGAGTATCTTATTATATCTGTAGCTAGCGGGCAGATACTGACGTCAGAACTCGGAAGGACACCGCGTTCATAAAACGCACCAGGGCATAGGAATTATTTCTACAATATGATATTTGTTATGGCCATCTTTACGATACACGGAATGACGCTGCTAAGGGTGTATTTTCTAATCTTGAATTTTATGGCACTGCTTTGAGCTATTCCCTCCAGGATAATTTCATTGTATCATAGTATATATGTTTTTGCGATTGTAAAATATAGCGAATGTGCGCATGCAGTGATATAACTTTTATTGTCCAATTGTCAATAATTGCCACCTGTACTTTTATATTTAAAATTTGACAAATTTAATACATTGTTTTATTATCCTTTTTAGTATTATCATAATGCGATCCTCAAAAACCTGTTAAAAGGCCTATTTAGTGTTGCACCCCACTTTTAAAAGGTCAAAATGGATATTTATTTTAAATAACTTGGGGTCTATTAATCAGGAATATAATTTTGTGACACCTGATTATTAAAGATTGTACTATGTTGGAAATAGGTGACATCTTTTTGCTCAGCTCCATCTTATAAATCAACTCACCTTTTATACCATACCATAAATGGAGCAAGGCGCTGTATACATAATTCAAGTGAGGAATTTTTTTTAAATGTTGTTGTTGACGATGTAATTTTTTCATAGATTAAACTCAATATGGCTTGATTTCCATAATATGAAATTTGCACACATAAATATTTACTATTCAAAGATCGTATTATGAATGACAATAGCAGCACAATAGAACCTGTTCCCAAATTAAATATTTCCTTTTAATTTTCCATTATAAATGGTAATTGCGAACGACACCGGTTGGGGGCAATCTCGAACACTAGGTATTACACAATGAGAGTGTAAAGAGTCTTAAAATATTTCCAGATTTTACATAATTTTGTTTTGATAACAATGTAAATAATAAGAAGAAAGAGTCCAAAAATGTAGTAATGAAGTTTGTTATATTCTTTGTAATGAAAAATGTGAAAGCCCTCCATTTAAAAGTTAGGTCGTCTTAATCATGTAAAAACGGAGCACACGAGGACTGTTTAGATTATCAATCACCATCGGTATGATTTCTCTTGTCATTAAAGGCGGATAACTGATAGTTAGGCTAGTTCACCATCATCTTACTAACTTCTAGTAAAGCCGAAGAAATCGTGTTTTGTTGTTGCTCTTGAATGAGATAATTAAAAAAATATTTAATAAAGTTGGTTTTAAAGGAAGTTAGTAAAATAGTTAAACATTCGGAATAAGAAATGAAAAAAAACCTACTGTACAATTCCTTCCTGATATTTGAAATCTTCCTTAGATGTTCATCATTCTCCCACTTCCCTTAAGCTATGGAATACTATTGACAATAGTTTTTCAAAGTATGTTTCCATGATAAAGAACAATTCCGGCAGAAGCGGCCTGTCTGGTTATAGCGGGAAATCATTAGTTACGAAGATTATATTCTCCTAGAAATTGGGACCTTTTTTTTAAATTTCATCTTTAAACACGAAATTTTAATCTAGCATTTTAAATAGATTTATTGCATTGGAAATTTCGACTTTATTCTAAAATTCTGGAATTTCAAAGTTTCAATTTCTATAGAAATTCCGATGTTTTTTCAAATTTGATCACTCCACTGCTTTAAAGCAAAATGTTTACTCTTAACTATGAAATTTCTAAGTAAGTAATGTTTACGACAGATTTCGAGGTTCTGAAATTTCATTTTTTTTTCTATAAATTTTTTTAAGAAATTTCGATTTGAAAGTTACAAATGAAAAATTGTTGAAAACAAAAGCAAAAATCCTAAACAAAAAATTTTTTCCTAAATTGAATTTTTTTTCTCGAATTTTCGGCTATATTTCGAAAACTAGAAATTTAGATAACTGCTTACCTTTTTCGAAATTCCAAAAATCTGTCTTTATTTTTCAAATTACTGATTGATTTTCCATATAATTTCTACTTTAATTTGCGAATTTCAAATTTGGAGAAATTATTTTTTTGTACAAAAGGTTTTTTGCGTAAACTACATATTTCGGTTTATAAATTCGACAGTTCAGAAAACACTTTTTTCCAAAGTTCTTTCTCGAAATTTCATTTAGAAATTTCGATTTTGTTCCGAATACTTTATTGATATTAAGCTTGAAGTGTTGAGAAAAAAAAAAGGAAAATATGATATCTTTTAAATTCAAATTTAGAATTTTTTTTTTCAGATTTCAATTTTAATTTCAAAATTTCTATTCTATATTGGAAACATTTGTTTTCGACTTAATGAATATTTTCCTAAATTCTAAAAGATTTTGCTAACAAAATTTCGCCCCTTTCACCCAACATTTTTATTTTGGTTAAGGTTGTGTTGAAAATACCGTTGCATAAAGTGTGGGTGTGTTAAAAGTGCGACAACAATTTTAATGTGTGTAGGATAATATATCCTAACAAGTATCTGAAATAGTAAGATATGTGGCAGTAGGTAATGTACATCATAATTTTCATATTCATATGTTTTATTGTTCTTTAGTACAGTTAAATAATGCATTTTTAACATTCGTTGAAATTTTACGCTCCGTGCAACTCCACATATTTAGTTCAATTGTTGTCATGTAATCAAGATATTTATTGGATTGTCAGCAATTGGCGAAGATCTTTTCCAGTGGCCGCAGTTTCATACATGGTCGTAGCGTCATTAGCCTCAGTTATAAGAATTTAAACCTTAAGTCACTACTGACCGCAGTTTGAACCCTAAATGAGCACTGGAGCACATTATTCAGCCTCATTTTTAAAGGCACATTTTAACTCGTAATTTCTTTTTTCTGGAAATTTTTATTTTGAAATTTTATTCTTGAATTTTGTTTTTAAAGTAAAGTACTATATCAAAACATGAAATAGTATCTCTTGAATTAAAATTACGCAAAGTTTTTTTGGGAAGCTGGCAGGAACTGATAGGCCCTGCCAAGGGCAACATTCTTGAGAGAGACGATAAATTCCTGTGCAGTTCAGTTTCGTATAGTAAGGACTTCTGTTTGTGAAAACTCTTTTTTGTATAGAAATTCGAAAGACTGGAATTCGTTACCGAACATAATTTTTCCGAAAATAATATATTATTTTCATTTTAAACGGCTGTTAAAAGCCTAATAAGTTTTTCCTTTGCAAACGGATTGAACTTTAAAAAAAATGGATTTTAATGTCAACATTTTAATTTTAAGATAGCATATTTCAAAACATGGAATAATATATTTTTTAAATAGGTCGAGAATGCCTACTTTCTCAGTGCAATTTCAGGCTCTAAAATACGTTATTCCAGTATTAGTATTGTAGTCCGTTGTCAAGGAATCACCATAAAACACCCGGAGAAAATTTTTTTCGTTGGTACGAAAAAGCAGGTCACTTTACCCTACCGGTTAATAAGAAACAAATAGTGATTTTTAAGGAAACGATTTCGTAGAAACTTAAATGACAATGAAAAATGTCACGAATTTATAAAAAATTCTTAATTTAAGTAATATTGATTAAGATTTTAGGGAAAATACTATGTGTACCTCACAGAAAAAGCACATTCCTAGACTTCGATGTACATCGTTATTCGGAAAAGTTTTGTAATTATTTTGTACCTGTTGTAGATACAAAATATTGAAGCTGTTTCCCAAAAATTCAACTTTAAATTGAAATATTTTTTTGGTGGAACGGACTGGTAGTTGATTATCCTCAAAAATTGATATTCAAAGAAAACAAGTAAAATTAAGACGCAACAACACTTGCTCTGCAACTGGACAATTAATAGCTAATCTAATGTTAATAAAGTTCGAAAAAAAACTTTATTTTTTTGGTATGTTTAAAGGGGGTAAATATCAGCAGCTACTAATCTAATTTTAGGGCATACCTTAAAATAGAGGTTTCGTTTTGCATATCTGGAAGTAATAATTTTGGTTCTTGGCTACTTTCAAAAATTTATTTACAAATCTTGTCCCCTGAAACTAAAAAGAAAAAACACAATACACTTGCTCTAGAGCAGATTCGAAAATGAAATATTACCTTGGTTAATAGTAGCTTGTAGATTCAAATTACTGAGATATGTATATGTTACGGCTAAAATGAATACTTGATTAGTTTTAAAACTAACCAGCTAGTTTGCAAACATACTGAATTAGCTGCTATTTTAAAGAAATCAGCCATTTCCAACAAAATAGCGGATGCTAAATTGAGAGTTTTGAAACCATCTGGTTAGTATGCAAACTAATTATTTGCTTTGGTTATTTATACATTTTATGTAATTGTTTTCACATTAACCAAATATTTTGTTAACTTTATATACTAACAGTTCGTACTATTAGCTAATATGGTAAGGTAATCGTTTAGTTGCCCAAAATAGCAAGTTTACTGGTTAGTTCATAAACTAACTAGACAGATAAGCAATGACTGGAAACTAGAATCTTAAATAGGAGGAGTGAGATTATTTGTAAGCTAGTTAAGAATTATTTCATTTATATCGAAATACTGATGTCAATTGAAAGTGCGAAAGATATGGAAAGTGCACTTCGGATAACATTTGAATATACTTTAGTATCAAGAAGTAATCAGGATTGCGTTAGATGCCAATGTAGCAAAAGGTGTATAACAAGAAATATAAATACATCAGCTCTAAATAGGGCTATCAGGTGTCTTAGTTTGGGTGGAATATTTCCGATTATTTGTCCTGTGTTGTGTCTAACTTGCGAGTATTTCTGTTTTTTGACAGTTCATGCTTCATGGATGTCGAAACTAAATTTACAATTTTTAAGTTTACCGATTTCTTGGACGACAATAATCGTGGGGCATTTTTTTAGTAGACAAAAGTTATTTATTACTGCACCTCTTGCTTTATTTTTGAAACTTGACAGTTTTATTCGACATTAAAATACAACAAACAGTAAATGCCTCCAAAGCAAAGAATATAATTACTTATTTTTCGTTTTTATAATGAATTAGAAGATTTAGAATAAGGATTTGTCTTACATTTATAATAGAATGAAATTAGCTCATGAATCCGCCTATTTAAAACACCGAAGTACTCATATTAATAGAGACTGAAATAAATTTGCAAATTTTCAGTTAGTATCAAAACTAGCCGCTATTATATTAAACTTATTCAAAATCCCCATTCTAGCCATAATAGGTAGATATTTTGCATATTGACCAGCTAGTTTCTAAACTATCAACTGATTATCTGCTATTTTGCTGCAAACGGCTGAATCCTTCAAAATAGCAGCTTCGTTAGTTATTTTGAAAATAAACTGGTTAGTTTCAAAACTAACCAAGTATCCATTTTAGCTCTAACACTATCACAGGGGTCTACTTAAAATAAACAAATATCCAAAACTTTATTTTCTATATACAGAATCCTTGATCTTTCAAAGAAATAAAGTATATTATAATATTTTCTCATCAAAATTCTCTGTACTCTGCATCACATTTTCCTTGCGAATGATTTAAATGGTCATTGGTCATGGTATTGCGTAATAAACTTGTAATAACGCCCAAAAGCAGTGCTCTGGTTCCGCAGTTGTTAAAATTATACAGTGCGCCACGCTGAACGCTATGGCCTCTAGGAGCTATGGGGTTCTATATTTTAAATAATAAACATGACAGTTAAATATAGGACGCTAGGGTCTATATGCTAAAATATTTTTAAATAGGGCTGTTCCAGAAAATTGCTACATATATAATTTGTGATTTTTTAAATAAGACACTATGTTTTTCTTTTTATTTTTAAATTCAGTCAATTTTATTAAGGTTTTTTTTATAGCAAAACCTTACCCTTTTTCAGATAATCAGCTTTTTTAAAAAACACAAGATTTTCAAAAGGTAAATGTTATTCCTGAAAGTAAAACATTTTGATAGTTGCTCATACACATTTTTATTTGGCATACCTCTTGATAGAAAATGCAGTTGCGATAAATGCCTAACTTTATGGATGTTTCAAGTTTACCGAAACATTTAGTCCAGGTTCGGACTCCAATTTGTTTGTTAATTTAAATGGAACATCCAGTAATTTTTTATTTCAAATATTAGTAGTTAGCTTTCAGATGGTATGCATTTCTTATACCCAAGTTTAATGGTTTGAAAGATAAAACCCATTTTTGTTGAATTGTTCTGCTTTTAATCCGATATCCAACATAACATTTGATCATAGTTGGCAAAAAATGTGGATTTAATTAGACGAGGCTCTTGCTTATTTTCAGATTTCTGTAAGGAAATATTTAAATACGAAATTTCAAAATAAATGGATTCGAAAAGGCGGTCCTCATAACTGGCCATCTAAATCGTCGGACCTAACCCCAATGGACTTTTTCCTATGGGGTATGTAAAAAACATAATATGCAATGTTTTCCTTATTACCCAAAGGACATGAAACAATTGACGAAAGTATTTTAACAAATGTTAAGAAAGCTTTCGAGGCAAGAATAACGCTTTGCTTAGAAAAAAATGGTTCCCATATTGAACATTTGTTAAAGTAGAACATTCTATTTTATTTGTGTCGGATATTTGATTTGCAATTTCATTAAATTCTAAACTAAGTATGTAGTTGTCTTTTTTAATAAAAGTATTTGTAAATTGAGCTAGATTACAATAAAACAAATGAAGTGAACCTATATGATGGTTATCACAATCTACCGAAGCCTGCCATGCTTGATCAAGATTGTTTTCTTTTGGATAATATTGAAAAATAGTACGATTCGGGAAAATAGTTATATCTCTTGAACTATTGAATATAGGCATAGAAAACCTACATACCAACCCAAAGATAATTAGATTTCTCAATATTTAAAATAAAAAGATACTGCGTGTTCTATTTATATTAACGAAAAAAACGACGTGTGAAGTTTAGGCGAATTTGTAACATCTTGTATAAAATTTGAAACTTGTCCAAACCGCATTTTCTAATAAATCGTATGCCCAGTGAAAATTTAAAGACACCATTGTCAACATTGTTTACTTTCAGGGATAAAATGTTTCTTTTTAAAAGCCTTGCATTTAAAAAAAGGTGGATTATCTCGAAAAGAGTAAGGTTTAGGTATAGAAAAACATTATAAAAATTGACTTTAAATCTCAAGTTGAATTTAAAAATGAAAGGAAAACATGATGTCCCATTTAAAAAAATCCCAACTTTGATATGTAACAATTTTCTGGAACATACTGTATATTTAACAATATTACTAACATGTAGATCTTAGCGGCCAATATTTAACCATATTGTTTATTTTTAAAAGTATGTTATCTTATAGCTCCTAGAGGCAGCAGCATTAAGCTTGGCCCACCATGTGCAAATAAAGCCAAAAAATGATCATGATCAAGGTATCCTCGATGTGTTAAAGAATTTATTGAATACTGGAAATTAAGGTAGTTCTTTTGATGTATTTTTTTTTCAAGTTTGTGAACGTGAATCAAAAAATAAGCTACCAAGTCTTTTCGTCAGATTTGCACATTCAGTTTAACAAATGTTTACAAATGATCCCGAATCTTCGTTGCTATTTAGAGAAAAAAAAATTACGGATGACTGTGATAGGAATTGAAAAAAATCATTCTCGTGATCATAACTGTCAAAACAAATATTATTGTTTATTTGTCAATAATAAGGAATTAACCTACGTTTTCACTTTCCTTGTCAAGTTTGATTAAAACTAAATTTTACTGCAATTTTTTACATCATTCTTTGTGGTGTCTTCTCAAGTAACCAAAAATTTCTAGGTATAGGGCCACCTAACGATCCGGAGAAGAAACTATGGAATGGCTTCAACAACTGACATGGAAGCAGAATAGTCCGAGAGTGCAATAATGCCCACGTTTAGAGGGCCGCGTTGTTGCAGTCCAGTTCTATTCTATTCGCAACAATTTCTGAAAATAAATGGAAAGTTGAAATTTAGGTTTTTCTTGTACTTCTTCCTTGTAATTTCTTTCTTGTAATGTTGAATAATATTTTTCGATACTATTAAAAATAACAGCAATTTACTCCAGGTCATATTTTAGAATTTTCAAATAATTGAACTTCCCGTACAAAAAAATAAACAAAATAATGTCATTTTTAGTGATTTAAGATCAAGCAGGAGTTTTATAAATAATGATTTTTTCTCGTAAATCCACAAATAAAAAGAAACCCCTTTTAAGTACTTTATTTTGGAACACATCGTATACATTGATATTGAGCAATATTTTTAAATCTTCAAAGCCTTTACTCTGATAAATGTTTACTTAAAGCAAATATTTCGTTGTATCGACTAAAGAGGTTTTGTCAGTGGTGTTTAACTTATTTTAATTCTTTAAATCATAATCACTCATAAAAATAATAGACGGATGTTACATGGGCTGTTGTCAGATCGATTGCAGATTCATTGAACAAAAGAAAATTCGCCGGTCAAATGACTTTTCTTTTTGCGTTAGTGATTAAATAATCAAGGTAATTCCATTACAAGTGATATTAAATAACACATGCATTAAAGTTATTAATTTATATAATTACATTTTTTTATTTGAATAAAAAAGAGATTATATTTTAGTTTGCCTTATAAGTTGTAGTCGCAAAAACTTAAATAGTGCAGCAGCTTGAATGTGTCCACAATATAAAAATCTAATCCTCATTTAAAAACAGAATTAAAACACAAAAATAGTAATAATAATAATAGTAATAAAATGTCCTAAAGCACAGCAAGGATAAACGCACACTCCAAATTCTGACTCGTAATGACCATCTGGCAATGCCGTAATGTGGAAGCAAGATATTGGTTGCCAGTACTTGTTTTAACCGGTTTATTACTTATTGGCTGCAAACTTTACGTGACTGCCGTTGCCTAGGCAGCGAAGTCCGCAATATTGATGCGACCTAACTTCATTCCAACTTCCTTATAAAGGCATAAACCATATGTCTACTGCATTCCAAGTCATAAGAAATAGTAAATTAGAATATCATTATTTTGTACTTTTACATGAAACAGAAAACAATAAATCACTTATTTCACCAGTGGCGGCTGGTGCTAATAAAATTTGGGGGTTGCAAAGAGACATTTGCAAAATTGTGCCGAAACTGGAAATTTTCAATTATGCTCGAGGAATTAAGAGATATTTTATTTTCGCAAAAAACAGAAAGAAAAACAAGAGGAAGTCTATTTTTGGAACTTTGGCAGCTGCAAATTTATCAATAATTTTTTACGGAAGTCGAATATTCCTTGGATTAAATCCTTTTCTTTGAAGACACCGTTAGTGCGGACAATCTTTCCTGGCATAATGTATTTTTTAAAAGAGTTGTTATTCTTTCCAGACTGGGGAAGCACCATTCTGCTTCGACAGAAGCCATTGCGATAGTTATCAGGATTTTTAAAAGATTTAGAGTTTCACAAAGCTCACTATTTTCTGAAATAATGTTATAGAGTACAAGTAAACCAAAAACCGATTTAAACTTTTCTGTTTCGTAAATTAGGGTTAGTTTAGTTCTTAGTTTTTGTAAATTAAAAAATGGATGAACCTTGGCGGTTTCTTTAAAATTCTTTTCAGGAAAAGTGATTCTATGTTGGGTAAACTTTTCAGAAAAAAATAATAAGGTTGCTGCAATTAAAAGGCCAGTGAAGCTGAATCGTTTTTTTGCTTAGCAGATAACAATGTCGCATAGGTACTTCTTTAGCTTCGCGAACTACTTCTGTTAAAACTTCGCTTTTTACAAAACACCGTCTGCACAATATTTAGGTCTGGAATAGGTCATCCACGTCGCTTAATTTCCAGTTTTTTCGACACAGATCGGTTGCAGAATGGCTGTGCAATTAAACTTTGCACTGAATTCATTTTTATTTGTGTTTCAAGACTCACAACATTGCCCGATGACAGATTCTAATAGCGAATCGATATTTGGTTTGCACCCACAATTGCAACCTAATGCTTGCTTATGGGCAAGTATTTTAAGCGAACAAAATAGAAGTTAAGGCGCAGGTGCATATGTGTAAAGCAAAGTTTGCAGTCCAGCCTGCAAACTTTGCAAACCGTGGATCCAATATGTCATCAAACGCTTACGAATCGGCGGAATCCGCAATATTCAGCAGTATGGTTGATACCGATAAATCTGTTATCAATAAATAAAATACACAACATAAAGGACAATTTACTTTCTTTTTTATCCCAACGTTTTTTTGGAGGTTGCGCAAACCTGCAAACCTTAGCACTAGCCGCCACTACAAGGAGGCGAGCGCGGTCTTGCTGCCTTTAGGACAAGCTACCACTAAGAAATACCAATGTTTTTAACTAGTTTTGCTTTTGCCTACAACTAAATTCATACACAGTGTTCTCTTCTTCCACCACCTTTTCAAGTATTTATTATGCAGTGCAGAAAATACACCTGAAAGAATTGAATAATTTTTAAATCATTTGAATAATTTGACTACTAGTGGCTTTGTTCTGGGTCATGTTTTCATGTACTCTGACGCGAGGCAGGTAATCGAGAGACTGGCGACTTAGGGTAAAAACATAGTGGAGCCGTTCATCTCGCCGTTCATCCCGACGTTCATCTCGCCGGGCAGCTTGCTGCGCATCGAACCTAGATGCTGGAGAACATAGTGAAGAAGTTCACTTGAAACAGTTTTATTGTAACTGAGTGGCAGTCAATATGTTCACAGATATGAATATGAATAAAATGTAGAAATATATAATTTAGTTGATGCTTTTCTACCACTTACTTTTATGGCATCTTTTCGTAACTCCAGGAGAGGGTAATACTGGTCAACGAGAAAAAGGTATCCTTAAAGTTATAAAAATTTAATAGTTCTGTGAAGCTCATAAAAAAAGAAAGAAATTTGGATCAGGGCGCCGACAACCCAAGGGCCGGCCCTGAAACCGTGGTAGCAAATATATTGTCTCCTAGAATATTACTGGTAATTACAGAAGAGTTTGTACGTAACATCATTTACAGAAATTAAGAACGATTATTTGCCTCAAACAGGTATAAACAACAAATAATTTTTAAATACAATTATCTCAAATAACTTGAAGTATATAAACATTGAGTGAAAATTATTATATATAAAATTTTGTAAGATATTTATAACAAATAACAATAGAACTTGTTGTTGCATATCACGATAGTAAATATAGGGGCTGTAGCAGCGCCCCTTGGGCATATTATTCATAAATTGTTAATTACGTAAATAATGAATTTATAAGTTACTTTTGGACCCGACTATATATCAAATCTTAGTTTGTTGACTATAGAACAATTTTAATTTAAAATGTAATAATCATTTTTCGTAGAATGTTAATTTTGTTGCTTCTTTACAAATTCAAAGGCAGCTTTTTATAACTGCTGGTCTACAAGACAACTGCTTAAAGCATTATACACTCGTGGTCGAAGTGTCTGGAGCGAACCAATCACAGAATGAGTTTCAGGCAACTGCATCCCCGAAAACAAACTATTTTGTTCGTCTAGTAGTGGCGAATTGCGCGGCGAGATGCGTGGCTTTGTGAACTGCCTGAGTATGTTTGTACTCATATAATTCTACAGAATTAAATTAACATCGCTGAGCGGCGAGATGAACGTCGAGATGCACGGCGAGATGAACGGCTCCACTATGTTTTTACCCTTAGAGAGAGGTAGACAATAAGATGTTTAAGAAATGGCGTAACTATGCAAAATATACGGCACCGTATATGTCTGGACTATTGGCTGTAACTTTTATAAAATATTTTTTTAGAAAAAAATGTTTCAAATAAACTTTTTTTGGTTAATTATTTGCCACATTTTTGTGACTTTCATTTCTTTTTTCCTGCTCTTGTTTCATTGCTACAGAAACGAACTTTGAATTTTCAAATGACACCCGCATTTTTTTTGCCTTTTTAGAATTTGTGTATTTCTCTGCATTTTGTGATCTTAAATCTTACAGAAAAAGTGAAAAATTTCGAGAAAATATAATAATTTCATAATTTTACCGATTCTGATATTAAACAATTTAATACTGTTTTTAACCATGCGGTAATAACTAAAACAAAATCTTTGCCAGTATATCTAAGTTCGTTTTGGTAAGAATTTCATTTTAGCTGCTTAGATATCTTTAAAAATTACAGTAAAATTATGATTTCTCGAAATTCTCTGAATCTAACCCCTATAAATTTGATGTTACCGAATGCAGAAAGTTAAGGTGATTCCAAAAGGTCAAATGTTAAATTACAGGTGGCATTTGAAAATTCTAAAATTGGTTACCAAAACAACAAAATAAAAGCAAAAAATATAAAATCAAAATCACTGAAAAGTGACAAATAATTAACCAAAAAAAGTTTATCTGACACATTTTTTCTATAAACATTTTTAAAAAAGTTATAGCCAATTTTCCATCTACGCCGAACCCTGATAAACCAAACGGCTCATCTGTGTATTAATATCATTTTTCGTTCTTAAGTATACAAGATTTTTTAAAAATTACTTTGTTAGTTAAATAATTCAAGGGGTGGAATATGATAAATGTTTTTTTTTCGTGACAGATTCTATAATCACTGCTGCACATAGACAGAAGTCTTGCTCATTTTGTCATTAAAATATAAATATAAAACAGAAAAGTTGCGAAAAAATTGCATAAAGTATTACCATTTGCATAAGAAAGCAATGCTTAATCTACTGAAGGCAGCCCTTTTACTATCCGTCCTTCATATAGCGCTCTATTTTCAATCGTCTCCGCTTTTAGTGCCACTTCGCACAAGAGTGAGATATAGCTGGTTACATTACCAGTCTTATATTATATCATGTTCTGGGTTTAAATTTGACGAATTTTCCCTATAATTTAAAAGTGTTGAGGCTATATTAAGACTTTGACTCCATTACGGAAATTTTTTGTGAACATTAATAATGATCATGACCTTGACGATTGAGACCAGAGTTCGGTTATTTGCCACATAAGATTATTATTATTCTTTCTAAAATATTCATGAAATCATATTGTTCTTTTAAATATCAACATCGGCAAAAGCCAACTAGTTTTAAGTCTTTTACAGAATTTTGAGGCATAAGATATTTATCTTTGAAATTAAAGTACTAAAGATATTTTAAGTGGAGTGCAATATTGAGCTTAGGTTTATTTAAGGGATTTTGAAAGATTTAAGTGGCAATAATATAGCTTCATAATTTCATAAAGCAAAGTTTTTGGGAAGCTGCTTAATGAAAAAGTTGAGTAAGACGAAGAAGGCTCAAGTTATTTTCTAATATATTCAACTTATTAAGCGGATAAGATTCCAAGACAATTTTTTTGAATGCGGGAACTGAAATACTCACTTTACATAGCCTTGCTCTGGAATCACAAATCTGATATGAGATCTTATTCAACAAGAGAGAGTATCACTCACAAAATATATAAATCTGTGTGCAAGTAGATAGATTTCTTTGATTGTGTCATACAGGATAATAAGTTGCACAGCATGTAATGTATGTGTTTGCAATAGATTTATGATTACAAATAAAGTTTCTTACGTTGACTGTCAGATAAATGTTGAATAATGTCCATTGCAGTATCATGAGATATTTTAATTACGTAAGATAAAATAAAAAAGGACCTTTTACTGCGATCATTTAACGCCAATAATAGTTGCCAAACCTAACAAAACAATAATAATTCTTTTATTTCTGCCTTTTTGAATTATTAATGCGCTGAAGCGTTTCAACATTAAATCTTTGGCTTTGTTCTATAAATTTTTGGTTTCAGAAATCTTTACTCAACAGGTTAATAAAATACCTGGTCGAGGGGTTATAGTTTTCCTTTGTTTCTTGTCCGCACCCTCGAATCCGCCGGCGATGAAATTCTGAAATTTATATCACCTGCAACGCCAGCGATATACTTTCTGCCCTATGTCGGGGCGGCGCGGCGCGTTATTAATTATTGATTATAATTAGTTCGGAAGGCGCTTTGGGTTTTTGCTAATTGCAAGCAGGCGATAACGGCGTAATGGACTACCGCCGCGCCGCGCCGGTTTTGATTTATGTGCGTCTCATATTAGATTTCCGCGATATAGGACACTTGGCAACTTAATAAGCCCCACACTTCCGATCAACTATAATTGCTGTAATTTGACGAGGTTCGTTTTGAAGTGAGAAAAAACCTGAAATCGAAATGTATTTTCAGCAGAAAATATTAATGTAATAAACCCCTGTCCTATAATTATCTCTGACCATTCATAAGAATTAATTTTTTCTCATTTGTATACTTGCAAAATAAATATTTTTTTGAAAAGAAAGAAAGAGAGAGAGAGAGAGAAGAGAGAAGAGAGAAGAGAGAGAGAGAGAGAGAGAGAGAGAGAGAGAGAGAGAGAGAAAGAGAGAGGGAAAGAGAATTTGAACCAAAGGTCATAAAAAAATTAGGCAGTTATGTGGACTGCAGACTTAAGTAAAAACTTAAAACTATGATATAACAGTGTTATTTTTTTAATTTTCAAATTAAAATTATTATTTTTAATTTTTATGTTTTATATTTGTACACGTTCTAGTCTTTGTTTATTATGCCTTCATCTGTCGACTATAAGATTTCTATTTCAATCTCGCACGCCGCATAATCAAATAAAAACACAATCTAAACAATACATAGTATACACATTCTTCATGGCAGACCCTTATTGATCGGAAATATTATGTTTTTTTTAATTTATTTAACATTTCTTCGGCCCAGTTTGGAAATATTTAAATTCTTATGGTTTGTTGACAATTTTCTAAACAGTTTTTGAAATGCGACTACGTGATATTTAAATTTATTGAAAACGTCACTTCATGACAGTTCACAAATTAAGAGGTTATTTTATTTTACATAGAATAGGAATAATGAAAAATAGGACACCAAAAATTAGATATGGAAAAAATAAAGATTTTGTTTTTTTGATAAATTAGGAAAATAAAATAAAAAAAAAATACAGAAAAAAGTTGTAGCACTGGACATCGATGTTTCGCTCTCATTTGAGCTCGTCAGCAGTGCATAACATGGAAAGGGAACAATGAGGAAGAAATACTTAAAAATAATTATTTTTTTTTAAATATAAAAAAGAAAAATAAAGAATTTTAACATGAATAGACATTTCATCATCAATTTACTGTGTTAAAAATTTACTGTGTTAAAAATTTAAATATTTGAAGTTCGATCCACAAGAAACAACTACTCCGAGGGCTAATACCCCTTCCGGCATTGAACTACACTTCTGGATCGAACTTACATGCTCTTGGTGACTACTGTTCCTAACCGCTGAAATCTATTCAGCTTGGTAGTTAGAAGCACTCACCATTTGCGGAGTCTGTTCGTTTCCTAATTTATCAAAAAAACAAAATTTTTATTTTTTCCATATCTAATTTTTGATCTCCTATTTTTCATTATTCCTATTCTATGTAAAATAATTTGTGAACTGTCATGAAGTGACGTTTTCAATAAATTTAAATATCACGTAGTCGCATTTCAAAAAGTGCTTAGAAAATTGTCAACAAACCATAAAAATTTAAATATTTCCAAACTGGGCCGAAGAAATGTTAAATAAATTGAAAAAAAAAACATAGTATACACAGTTTTCACGCAGTCGTTTTAACTTATCTATTGTAGGCGTACAGATAGGTTATCAAGCGAATTAAATTTTAAATTCGACAAGAGGGTATGGCGCAATAATATATTATGCTATAAAAATATGTTTTCTTGAACTACAATATCAATAAATAAAATATTTTTCAAACAAATTTACTTTGATGCATTAGCAGTACCTCTGAGCAGTACCTTGGATTCGCTCAGTAGATTCCATTAAAAACAATCGTATTTTGAGTTATTGCATATTAAAAAAACCTGTCACAATATTTAATTTCCATACTTGCGTCGTTAATTTCAAGATATTTCAAATAATGTTTTTAACCAATTGATTTTTCGTGATTTTTGTAAACAAGATAATTTAAATTATCTCAATACTGCAAATAATGAGTTACCACAGTACAGTTACCAAGATATTAAAACAATTTTACCTTTATGTATGCATATATAGACAAATGCTTCATAGGCAGCTTTCCACGCCACTTGTATGAATTAAGAAATAGTTCACTCAGCCAACATGGAAGAAAAACATGAAATCTCGGTCATAAAAGAAATGTTCAAGGTTTTGTTAATTATTGACACCCCTTGAAACTTCATCTAATTTTAGGATATCTCCTTTTTGCATCAATGAAACTGTTTATTAGACTGCAACTGCCTCCTAATAATTAAGGTCTTGCCTACTAACAAAGTTTTACATGCATCTATTTCTGTATAAAGAAACCTACTGCTATATAATATAAGGCCGCTCATCGTTTCTTTGTAATTTTCAAGATTCCAAACTCAAAAAAAATAGTCTCATAATCCAAAAAGTCTGCTTAATGGACATACCAAAAATGTTGACGAAAACATTAATAAGTTCCCAGTAACAAAAAAGTAAAACTCACTAGCAGGTAGATGCGTATAGACGTTAAATTGTAGTTTCGCGCAATTTCAGGGCGTCCGAAATACAAGCGATATGACTTTGTCTCTTTATTGGTCTGTATTAATTTTGCAGACTTATTTCAACTTCCTTCAAAAAAATGTTAAAGAGCTGCACGTGCATTAATAAAAAATGTGTGTAAAATTTGACCGCTCCAACTTTTTTGGTTTTTTAATTACAATCGCTATTCCATATTTTCTTAGAAACTGGGATGTGTCTTCTAAAGAGTCAACATTTTACTAAGATCATTTTTGTCAGATGTGTTCTTTTTAGCTGTGAATTCATGGGTATGGTTTGTGCTACTTCTGACAAAAAGGTTAATTTTTGCGACAATTTCTTATTAAAAAAATTGGGTACAGTAGAATGAGGTTACTTTGATTAATTTTTAAATTCAAATCACTACATCTTTTTAATTATAACGTAATTAAAAAATAAAACAATGAGAATAATAACTTTGGTTAATATATCTATCTTTCTAATTGCAACTAAAAATCTTCAAAAACAAAAGAGAAATAAAATTAAATAGGGGCGATCAAAGTTATATTGAAAGTGGAGTAACTTTGATATGCCTCCATTATTTTTCACAGGAAATCAAAGTTAGCAGTTATAGAAGTATATTTTTTAAAGAACGATAAATATTAATGAATGAAAATTAAAGTTACAAGGATATTTATGATTTGGGGTTACTCGAAACAAATAAAATGAAAAATTCTATATAAAATATCTTTACTAACGAATAAGAAAAAGAAAAGATAAAATAATATTCTATACACACTAATATTAAGTGGAAATTTTCTGCAACTATTTTTTCAATAGAATTTGATAAAAACAGAAAAAGAACGGGTCTTAGCAAGCACGCGCAACTCCATAATACTGAATTGTAACCCAATTCGCCACACTTTGCTACAGATTTTTGTTCGGTTTCCGAACAAATTGATCGACCTCAGGGTTCTTTTTTTGGATACTTTCCGTGGTATTTATTAATTACTAATTTGTACTAGTTTCAATAAAGCGGCACGCCGAGACAAGAGACCATCGACAACAACCGCTATCTCTATTTTCAAAGCTTCGTTGCTGTAATTTCCTAAACTCGTGAACCTACATTTTTCTGATAAGTTCTGGGTATGACGATATAAAGTGGGGTGACATTGATAGTTGATGAATCTTACCCGATCGATCATAAAATATGTTTATACTATTATACCATTTAACAAACTTAAATGGTATGTCACAATAACCATCTGTTAAAGTAACTTTCATGAAAAATATGTCATCACAATACCTGACTTGTTATTGCTCAAATTATTATTCAATAGTACAAAGTGTCTAATAAACACTACTTATATTTTTTATTTATTTTCACTACACAGAATTGTCTGCTTTTGATGAGTTCGAGTAAAGTGAATAACTAACATTTGGTCTTGGGAATCGCAGAAAAAAAATTTAATTCGGTTCAAAAATTAAGTAATTTGAATTTGAAAATTAAATAAAGTTTTTATCAAAGTAACCCCGCGCATCAAAATAACCCCATTCCACGGTATATAAAAATATGCATCAGATTACCTGGTGTTTTTTTAAAGTTTTCCTCTTTTGCATTTTTGCCTTAAAACTAGCCGTTTTTTGGCAAAAAAATGAAATTCAGTATCGATTAGATTACAACTCGCACGTTTGCAACAACAAAATATTTAGGCGCTTAAGATGCTAATTTCTGTTGCCATTTCTTTCACAGATTTTCTACTTAAACATTTAAATTTTTTAAATTTGTTTTTATGACACTTGGTCAAAGTTACGGCAAATAATTTTATTAATGATATTAATGACTAATATGCTGACATATTTTGCATAAGAGCGGATTAAGCTCGATCGGAGCCCTGTGCTGCTAAATGACATTAAACATTTTTATGCTATGAAAATGTGACAAAACCTAGTTAGCCAAAAGATTTTTAACGATCAAAAAATAAGGAAACCACCCACTTTGTTGGGGACATCTATTCTGTAGTACTCGTTGCACAGTTATATTATATGTATCGATAAGTATTTTTTTATATGTCAAAAAAACTCCGCCACAGCGGAAAGAAAATACCACCAAAGATACCGAAATAGCCCAAATGACAAAAATTAAGAGGACAGCCGCAATCATCATCGTTTTTTGTAAATAAAAAATTAGTTCTAAGGTAAAAATACAATAGAGGTATAAGTCTCAAAATAAATCAGGAAATCTGATACATATTTTTAAAGCATGATTTTTTGTCAAACAAATAAATTGTAGCAAAAAATAACTTAGGGGGTGTTTATTTCAACGCCCTTTAAGGAATGAAATTAAAAAAAAAATGTTGAGAAGTTACACATGCATTAATAAACAATTTGTGAAAAATTTAACTTTTATACCTTTTTTGTTTTTAAATTAAAATGATTATTTCGTTCACCGTAACTGTCCTCCAAATGATCCCTCATACAGACAGCTCTTCTCTTATCTCTCCTTAACCTTCGATCAGCTGCGGAAGAATTATCCAAACGCTGAAGTTGTCTTTCTCGGTGACTTCAACTTCCCGAACTGACGACGCGGGAACGATGACAAAGAATTCCTGATGTAATTACCCATTAACCTAACCTAACCTAATCTACTCGACCTTTTCCTTACAAATTCTCCAAATTCCTATAAAATCACTGTGACATCACCGCTTGGAAATTCTGATTACAAGCTTGTAGCAGCCTCTCGGTCTCTTCATATACCACCTCTTTCTTCGACATAACCCCGTAGGGTTTGACACTTTAACTCTGCAAACTGGCAAGCATTAAGAGACTTATTTACATCTTTTCCATGGCGAGAAGTCTGCGTTAACCCAGGCAATCCGTCCTCAGTCGCCGAATCCATCAATGAAACTATCCTGGTTGGTATCGAATGCTCAATTCCTCATTCCCAAAAGCAGTCTGCCTCCAGTAAATTTTGGTTCAGCAAAAAATATGCTCAGGGTGTCTCCTGCAAAAATCCCGCATATCGTCGTTGTAGAAATAATTCCTCAATCGAGACTCGGACCACCTTGCACAAAATGCACAAAATTTTTGTAAACAGGTTATCGACAAGGCAAAAAGTGATTCCGACCATAAAATGCGCCAGAAGCTTATCAACTGTCCGAACGATTTCAGGTCCTTTTGAGGATTTTCAAAGTAGATTGGAAAGAATTTTACATTTTCAAATTTTTTATCTTTACTTGATGACAACAACAGTATTTCAACTACTTCCGAGGAAAAGGCTGACCTGCTAGCCTAAATGTTTGCTAAAAATACCAACCCTGATTCTCAAAACGCAGAACCTCCTATGCTTCCTAAGGTTGGCACTTCGATGCCTGAAGTTGTTTTCCGATAAAGCACAGTCAGAATGATTCTCCTCGAGGTCGACACCTCGAAAGCTTCTGGCCTTGATGGCATCCCAAGTGCGGTCTACAGCTGACTCCTGTCCTAAACAAATTTTTTACACTCTCTTACAACAAAGGTGTATTCTCTAATTGAAAATCTTCTAGGGTGCAGTCTATCCCTAAAAAAGGGAAAAAAGAACCTGGCTAAGCACTATCGTCCTATATTTTTGTTGTCCATTATATCCAAAGTGATGGAAAAGGTTATCAACATCGAGATTCTCAAATATCTGGAGGAGAAGAGGAATAATCTCAGATAGGCAATACGGTTTCAGACAACAACGCTCAGCCGGCGATCTACTGACATATGTTACTCATATCTGTAACTCAGCTATGGAAAAAGATGCTAGGATTGTGGCATTGGACGTCTGGCACCTATCTCTTCTCTTCAAATTAACATTCTATGGTTTTTCTTCTGGACTCTGTCGTTTGATATCCAGTTTAATCCCTGACAAATTTCTTTCCATCGTCGACGGCATCTCATCCGAGATGTTCGCGATTAATGCAGGGATGCGTCAGGGCCCGGTCCTATCTCCTACTCTGTTAAATGATTTCTTAGTTTTAACTTCCAAATCGATATACAGTTACGCAGATGATAATAGCCTAGTGTCGTCTTTTTTCTCCAACAAATCATTATCCGTCGCTGCTTTAGATCGAGGGGACAGCAGATACAGACGATTAATCAGGATCTCGAAATAAATCTGGAATGAGGTAAAAAAATCTAGTCCACTTCAGCGCCTTAAAAATGCAGGCCGCTGTTTTCTGTAAGAAAACATCAAGGTATAAGGCAACAAACCTACTCATCGATGGTAAAATCCTGTCGATAGAATTTAATCTGTCTATTCTAGGGGTTAATGCGAGCACCATCTTCTCATGAAACCATTGCCATATCCGCCTTACAGAAGCTAGGCTTTCTTTTTAGAGCTAAAAAGTACTTCACATCTTATAAGCTGCTCACATTATACAAAGCTTAAGTTAGGCCAATACTAGAATACTGTTCTTATCTTTAAAGTTCATCCTTAAAGCGCACACTTTAACTCTTTTGGATTCAATTCAAAAAAGAACAATTCGCCTAATTCATGACGAAAGTTTGACCGATTCTCTCGAAACATTAGAGCACAGGCGGTTGGTTGGTGATTTATCTTTTTTCTACAAGAACTTTCTTGGAAGATGCTTACGGGAACTGATGGAGTTGATCCCTCCAAAGGAAACATTTTTGAGGCATACAGGGCAGTCCGAGACTGGTTAAAGCCAAATATCTTGAAAACGGTTGTTTGTATCAACATTCAGAAAGTTTACCTTTTTTACGTAACAAATGCAGATAAATAAAAGTATCTATTTAAAATAAATCTACATGGAGGAACACATAAAAGTTGTAATGCCTTAGAATAATATAGGGTAGCGCAGGTGGCACCCCTTATAATTTACTGCCAATCTATTAGCAAATTGGAATTTCTTGACCAAAGAAACCCCCAATGCCAAATTTCTTTTCTATATTGAAATGTGTTCATCAGTTAGGCAAAAAAATCAATATTTTTTTTCAAGTTTGTTTCCTTGTATCTCAGTTAATATCAACTTTTGGTATAAGGTAAATATAGCTAAATCACCGTTCTGTTCTACGGAGTAGAGTCATGGACTCTTAACAAAAATAACATTAATAATCTGAAAACATTCGAAATGTGGGTATATAGAAAATTACTCAAAATATACTGGGCTGATAAAGTGACAAATGTTGGGGTGTTACAACGAATGAATAAAGAACGAGAAATTTTAATTACAATCCAACGGCGAAAATTTGAGTACTTGGGTTATGTGATAAAAGGACAAAAATACCAGTTATTGAAGGTAATCAAGCAGGGAAAATTTTACGCAGGAGGAGTCTTCAAAGACGTCGTATCTCATAGATTCGCAACCTAAGAATGTGGTTTGGGTGCACATCTACTCAATTATTTAGAACGGCAGCTTCAAAAATACGCATTGTAATGATGATCGCCAAACGCTGCACCTAAAGAAGAAGAAATTCAAATCAAATTATTTTTATATGAAAAGTCCACTCTTGCTTTATGTACCATTAATTATGGTCCATTTTGTATAGGCCATTCTTCGCCAAACGTGTTTTTTTTAGGTAGAGATTTTACAGGTATCATTTATGGTACTTCTTTTGAAAATACCCTGTATCAGATGATCACTTTTCACTTTTTTGCTTCATTATTACCGATCTAGCTGTTCATCTATAAGCCTAAGTTGTTGCGAATGTAAATATTTGTGAACTTCTATAGCTTCCTAAAAACCAAAAAGGGTAATAATAACGCTAAAAATATATCCAATCGCGACAATTTTCTTCTAAGCACACCTTTGGCAGAAGTTTTGGATAGAAATTTGGATTATACACGCAATATTTGTAGCCATGAATGATCGATAATAAGAAGTGATATCTACTCCGACAATATCTAATACTTTATCAAACATTGTGCATTTTTAAAATTTATTGTTAATATATTTTATAAGTTATAAATATTTCCAAACGTAAGTCCTAAGCGACTTATTCCTTGTAATTTGTAACAACATCCAAATGAAATTTACTCAGATTTGCATTTGAGTGTCTAGTCATTCTAAACCTTCTACCAATTAGTTTCATTTTCCCAAAGTTCGGTTCGTCAAATTCCTTTACAAACTAGGTTAGATGTACAAAACAACTCTAAATTGATCCAAAAAAAAGGAATAAATTAAGCGAAAATTGTAAGATCAAAACAGGGATCATTTATTTATGTAGCTGGTAATTCTATTTTATTTTTTTAAAGGCTAGATTGAAAAGGCTGTCGAAATCCTTGCTTTCATTAATATCCCGTCTGAAGTTAATAAAATGTGGCGCCTCATTCCTCTTATTGTGTTTTCTTTAGCAGCCCTCTGAAAAGTTTACAAAATCTTAAGTTCTAATAAAGCTGAGAGTGCCATCTGCCTCAATTAATATTTCAATTTGGTTAAACTTTTGTTCGTTTTGACACTCTTTGAGAGCCCTAATTATATTCTGTTTGAATTTAGCACCAGCTTAAGGATCTACATTTGGAATACGCCATTTAACTCTTTTGTTTTAGATGAATCTCTCAGATTAATTATCTGGTTAAGGATGTTTTCGCTTTAAAACGCCCTTAACATGTTCAAATATAAAGTTAATATAAATTAATAATGATAGGAAAATTTACTGGAGAGGTACTATCCAAAATATAAATGTTTACGTGGAAACTTGAACAAGATTACAAAATATCCAGCACTTATAACCTATACAGGGTGTCCACCTATTGCGGAATAGTAAGATATCTCAATAGAGACTGAAGTTATGGAAAACTTTTATGGAGCAATTCCTCCTCTTTTCCAAAGCTTTACAAAATTAAAAGTTGACGGCGTATACAGGGTGTTTAATTTTCCCTGTACAGGCACCAACTGTTATATTTTAAATTAAAACCTGTATTTTTTATTTGATTTTATGTATACCTTGCCATATTTTAATTTTTTAGAGGTTTGAAAAACAGGAGGAATTACTTCTTAAAAGTTTTTCGCAACTTCGGTAACTGCTCAGATATCTTTCTATTTCGCACTAAGTGGACACCCTGTATACTAAAGATTATTTATTTTAATGTATAGTTACCACATGCTGACCGACTCGGGAGGGAGGGAGGGGAGCAAATGCGTAGCAGCCGGGGAACTTAATAGTTGCCCGGAGCTGCTATGTTAGTAGTTTGGGAATATGAGAAACTATGAAGGCCTTTATTTTGGTCGTCAACAATAAATCTTTTTTCTTCCACCAATGTCCACGTTGATTTGAAAATTTTGACTTTTTTGACAAAAAAAGTTTTTACTACTTTACTTTTAAATTTTTGACTTATTTTTTGAACTTTCAGATTTAAATTGAAAATGTCAAGCCTTTACAATATAATATGACTTTCAAATAACGGTTCGTTGGAAATTCGCCTTTGTCCAGTCTGTATCTTCAATATTAAACTAATTATAAATTTAATAACAAAGTGGTAAAAGTAATAGTTTAAAACAAAAGAGGTCGAAATTTGGAAATTAAAGTCAAGGCTTTGAAATTGAAATCGAAATTCATCTAAAAATGTTTTCTGGTGTCGAACTCAGGACCTCGACTTTAAACTAAAAACTCTTATAATAAAATATACAGTTCAAATTTAGAATGCAGGTTTCAACATTTTTCCCTAAATTTCGAGATTAAGATCAAAACAGTACAGTACATATTTTTAATTAGTCTCGAGTTCTCCGAATATTATTTAGATTTGACTATTTAGATATTTAGTTTTGAATTTTTGGTTTTTATTTGAGCATATCAGAGACGGCAGATTTCAGCTTGTTTTTCGTTCCTTCTTATTTTATTTGGCTTATTTTAAGATCAAATTAAGGTAAACAGTAATGCTTTTGGGGTTTGTCAGTCCAGTTAACGGCCGTGATCGGTAGAGTTGTAGTAGTACTTGTTGATCATTCGGAAGTTGTTCGAGATGTAAAGGAATGCAACGATTTGAAGTTAACACTCCTTCGTGAGTACCCTATCCTTGAGTACTCACGAAGGATGCGCACCTGCTAAATCCTTAAAACAGTTACGAGTCTTGGCAATTTAATTTTCCTTAAGATCGCTGACGAAGCTTGGGGGAAGCCACCTTTCCCAAACAGGTTAGATTAATTATCTTTTCAGATCTCTTAAAATTTTAACGTGCCCCAAAATGGAGTTAATCAGTTGATTTATTTATAAGTATCTTTTTGGTTTTTTCTTTTTGAATTTAATGGTGCCCTGAAAAGGGGGTTATTAATGCAAAAATAATGGTTTTGGATTGTAACTTTTGTACGTATGTAACCTACTGTGGGAAGGCTGTACCCTTCAAATTAAGTGGTTTATACTGTTGAAATTTATCTGCTTTAGGTATGAGTAGAAATTTTACGTTATGGTACCATTTTCTAGATTTTGTTATGTATGGTATTTTCAAATGTTGATTCTACTGTATTTTATTTGTTAGTCGTGAATACTCTCTGGATTTGTGGCGATTTAAGTTTTTTGTCGTATTGTATTATTTGCGCTTTTACCTTATCTTACAGACATCTCCTTTTAAAGTTCAGGTTCTTGAAATCAACAAAGTTAATTTTTAGATTGTGACAATGTCTAAAATTTCAAAACTGCCCAGTGAGCTTTTTTTTTAAAGTACGATTTACTGGCAAAGGGTTATCCTCTTATGCTCTTAAAGTATTGCAAGTAGAAGGCAAAAATGAGGATCCGCGGTCACGGATAAGTTGTAATTATCCAAAAAGAAATATTTTTGCTTGCGAACAAATTCCAGAATTACACCGCATAGGAATTTGCTATCTTTAACTGTCTTCTATGCCTTAAGAATATTGCTCTTGGAAGGATCAAACCGATCAATTCTTGTGGAAATATTCCAATATCACTTCGTACTGGACTCAATTCATAGTTATCCGTCCTAAAGTTAATAGAACCAGGTATTTATTTTTATCATAATATTAGTTCCAAGGAAAGCGAAGAATCATTCGTGTAGTTCAATTATTTTAATAGTTCAACGGTTATCATTGACTATCATTAAAACTATTTTTATTTTTCGACTTTTTTGTTGTTTCTTTATCTTCTTTATAATTTTTTGCTTTTAAATAAGAACTTTGCTTGTTAGTTTTATTTTTAGCCCCATAACTTTTAATGCAAACTTTACAATATATTTCTCAAATGTGTTTTTATTAGCATCAAAAAAGCGTTTGAATTGCAATGAATTGAAAATGATATGAATGGAAAAAGGAGGAGGGAAGAACAGTCAGCACCAGTAAGTGAGTATGTTAACCATACTAGTGTCGATATGTACATCTGCAGAATACGTTAGAATAAAAAAACAAAATTAAATGTCTTTTGTAACTTTCACTTCAGAAGTTTTTCTTCTGGTACAGTTGAAAATGGAATTAGCATGCCCATCTCTTTTAATTTTGTGTTCTTCTTACTAAAGCAGCAATACTGGGACCATACTAAAAATGAAAAAAAACAACTGATTAGGACATGTGTTGAGATGATAGACAATCGGTGTGGAATAAAAACTACCAATAGAAGTATACAAGGAATTGCCTTGGTAGAGCGACAATATAAAACGAATCACTCGAAACTTCATTTAGATTGTACAAAATTGAACAGAATAAAATGATTCAAGGAAGCTTTCATCCAGTAGTGAGGAAATAATGTAAAGACTAAAACTAAGGGTCCTTTACTATGGTTGACGAAATGTCGAACACTTGAAATAATTCTTTAATATTTTCTAATTTCAGAAAACGTGTATCTCTCTGCCGTGGAAACCTTTATAATATAATTTAATTAAAACTACGAAATTATTTTAAAAAGAAGCAAAAGTATTTCTCTGGGATTCAATTTGATGTGTTTTAACCTTACAGCATAATAATTACATTTTATTTTTGTCATCTTCGCTGACGCAAATTTGCCCATTGTACATGTAGCGGGTGAAGTTACTAGTACTAACAAATCATGCAAATAAATATGTAAAAGCAATTAAGCTGGTGTACTCCAAATGATAAAATCATGTTATAAAATGTATTGTCTTGCTGTTGCAGTTTTTAATTAAGCAATGTGGATGTAACAAAATCAACCGCATTGACCGCACTAAATGAATGTGATTTGTTGCAGATGAAGCATCACATATTGTTGCCTGTAATCTGCATAAATATTTGTAAATGGAACACAACTGTAGAATGTGCCCATTAATTGAATGGCCCATTTGTGTCAAATGTGTTGTTAAAAATTAAAACATTAACATTCTTTTTCATAGCTTATTTTTATTCCATTTATTTCATTGTCGTTGGTCCATTGTTGTTTTCAATAGATCCTCTCTTGAAATTATGCAGTAATAAGATCGTTCAATGAGTGATTAAGTTAAATTTTACTACTACAATTATTATAGGGTGTTATCTTATGTTAATTGTTTCCTGGTACATAAAGCTGCATCGTGCCCGTGGTCCATCTGTCACAGGTGTTTTTGAGAAATTTGAATCTTGGTACACTGAGAACTTGCCAGTTAAAAATTGGAAAAAAACTATATTATCAGTTAAAATCGGTTGAAAGAAAATAAAAGTTCTATCTAATTACCATGTGAGATATTATTTCTAAAGATTCTAAGATATTTTTTTATAACTTTGGATTCAGTGATGCAGCTCAAAATTTGCAAGAAACGACATTTCTCCCCGATCTTCTATTTTTCTAAAGATATAATGATACGGATCCGTACTTAGTTCGCCAATGGGCTATTTTGACTGGGGAAAAGGGAAATTCAGTTAAACAAGTGAATTACAATATCGAAAGTTCGAAATTTAGAATTGAGAGACAGTAACCCTGTTAAACAAAAAAAAACTGGAAAACTTGCCACTTTGCCTATGTACGTCTCTGGACTTGCAGCATAAACTTTCATTCGTCACAAAGATACTTTATTATGATTAAAATAAATTGTATACATTTCATAAAGTATGACAGACTTGCCAAATATTTAGCGATGGTAATGCACCATCGGTTTAAATATAATCGATCTTAAAATCACAAAATAATTCGTTCCTTTATTGTTTCAGGTAAATTCATCTAAGCAAGTAATACCTTATTGAGAATAATTACAAAAAATTAAAGTGTAAGTATGTAACGTAGACTGACTTTTCTTCATTTGTTTTTTGGTGACAATAAATATATAGAGACTTAAAACTATTTCATATTATACCAAAATCTAAGATACAGAGGAGACTTAATTTAAAAAAGTTGTCTAATTGCATTCGTAATATTTTTATAAAAATAAATTGGAAATTTCTCACTTGGTTCCTGAAATATTTTGACAAAATCGAATTTCGTCGATATTTATTATTAATTTTTAGATATCATCCCAATTATTTATGAAGATAATTTTATGAAATTTGCTATACTCTTTTCATCCAACACATATAGTCCACTTCCATAAACAAAGCGCGTTATTTGAATCAACCATTTCTATTGGTTTGTATTTGAAAATCTCGTATTACGCACACCAAAACAAGTATTTCTTGATATCGTGTGAACCTGTCTATTTTTGAGGAGTGGCATAACCATATCTATTAGGTGAACAGAGTATAGTTGGGTAAAAGTTTTACGGTTTATTGCAAGAAAGTTAGATGGAAGTATTATATAAGGTGATTTTAAATGTTATTCCATAAATTTAGATTTGTATTTTAGAGTCCAAAATAAGACGAAAAGTCTATATCAACATATATCGTAAAACGTTTGTTTTCGAGTTACAGGGTCTGGAAGGTTAGTTCCTGAATATAGTTTTTAATTAATAGTTGCGAAACGTGTGCAGATAATTGAAGGAAATTTGGCACAACTCCATACATTTTCGGGCCCTTTCTAAAAATCTAAGAGTTAATTGAAATAATTTAATCAGTGGGCGGTGCTTTAAATGTGTCTTTTATTTTTTGTGTACTTTTGTCACAATTTCCTAACAAAGATATAAACTACAAGCGTTTTTACATAAAAAAGGTACTGTGATGAGCGACCATGACCAGTGAGTGTATGTAGTTTTTCAAAATTGTCGAATTTTGCTCATCTTTAAAATTTTTCGAATAATAATTTACCTTCGATTTTCGGACCCAATTTGTCTACGTTGTGTTTAAAATTATTGATTCCAATAAATTGTAACCCCAGTTCGTAGAGTCGACAGGGAAGTGTTATCAAATTCAAACAACAATTGACCTAAACATTTTATTACAATAGGTCAAAAAAATAAATTAACAAAATCTCAAGTTTGTGATTTTCAAGTGTTCTTAAACATAATACAACAAAATAAAAGTGAACCTGTTTATTTCAGTTTGTTTAAATTTGCTGGACACAAGTCTGAGAGAAATATTTCTTTAGAAATTTAAGAGAATTCATTCTTTGTTTAATTCTTTCGCTCGTCTATGGTGCGTCAGTTATTAATTTCTCAAAGTTAATCTTAACCCTAATAAGCGCAATGTTTTCCACAGCTGAGCCATTTAGTTTGTAATCAAAGGTTTTCAAACCAAATGCAGCTAAACTTCCACCTGATTATCGGTGGGTGTTCGCTGGTTAGTTTGTACACAGAGGTTCTCAAACTATGTTCAGGTGTCTGTTTTCATTCCTCAATGTTGTGTGTGGTTTTGTCGTTTTCCGAATTCAAGCATACTTCACATAGCATACAGTTTTCTGTTAAAGCTTTGAACTAACAATATCCAAAGGAAAATGATACGAAAAAATGGAGCTCAGGCTTGGAAATGAAGTTGTGATTTATCGTAATAAATCAAATTTATAAATGTTGGTTCAATCTTACAGATCTTTCATTCTTTCACCTTTTCTTTCTTTCCTTTGTTAACTTGTTCCTTTGTTTGTTTTTCTGTTTTTCTCATACCAAACTCAATCAATCGAACTCAAACTAGTGTCATAAAATAGACTAAGATATTGTTCAAATTTCGTAGAACCTACGGCTACTGTTCTAATAAAAGGGGCGTCTTTCTGGCTTAGAAAGTGGCTAAGCTTGACTTAGCACAGAAACATTGAAATCAAAGTTAGAAACTGGCAAGAAGTTCTCATTTCTTTCGTCAAAACATTTTCCCAACGAACCACCTACGTTAGAACTCCCCATTTGTCAACAGATTTATAAGGCTCTCTTTGGGCCAGGTTGTCTTGTCCTATATTTTTGGGATTCAAGCAACCTATGAAGAAGAATCTGCGAATGAGGTAGCGCTAGGTGAATACACCAAAACAAGAACTAGGTAAGAGCTTATTGTGGCTTATGCTTCTAGGATGTTAAGGTGCACAATATTCACGTTTCTAGAACTTGCAGAACATCATCAGTAAAACCCAAATATATGTGTCTGCTGCCAGTTACCGGACCTTTGTGGTAATAGGTATAAATTATTTTGGAATCCCTGGAAACTCAGCTTCCAACAGCAGAACACTAAAATCGACCTTAAGGAAATGAAAATGTTTGTATGAAGCGAATGCGCTTTATTTCCTTTTCTTTTTCTTGTCTTTCTTTTCTTATTTTGTTTTATTTTTGTTTCCTTTTCTTTTTCCAGACTGTGACTGGTAGTTGCACCAATCAGCTGTAGAATCCTTGGACCTATAATAATTTTCTAACAACGACTTTTTCATTCATTCGCGTTTGTTGCGGAATTTTAAATTCCTTTCTCTTTTTTTTGTACGCCCCCCAACCCTATATTACTCAAAGTTAGGAACAAGTATTTTCTCAAATTTTAGGAAAAGTTAATTAAATCATATAAGAGCGAAAAGCCATCAAACAAAATTATCAGGCAATTTTAAATTTATTTGCCTATTTATTTCGTAGCAAACATCACACAAAAGGCACAAGAACTTCACGTTAAACAGAAATTGTTTTTTTTTGTGTGTCTTCATTCACGTTAATTAGCACAAACAAAACAATTTTTAAAACTCCCGTATTTCGTGCTCATTTGCATAACTAGTTTAATCGAAGTTCAGTATTTGACTCCTTATAAATTTCTTTACGGTGTTTTATGTTTTTATTCCCCTAGCCTTAATTCCTGGGAACCGAAAGATATCCTCCGCATCTCGCTAGAGGGCATGAAGATGCAGAATTCCTACTAATTTAAATATTTCTAATCCAAATTAACACTTAAATAAATTTTGAAAGGATTCTTAAAGTGCAAATCAAACTGCAAACCCATTTTGAATGATGCCATCCCCTTATCTTACAAGTTTTAGTTCGATAATTGAAATTCAAATAACTTACAATTGTACGTGTTTATAAGGGCGTTTTTTGAACGTCAAATTCCTCTAGTCTACCACCACATGGTCTTGCCGAGAGATTTGCTACGGTCTTCGTTACTGACACTTAGCAGCTCTTTTAGTGCCATAATTTACGATATCGGACTTTCAGCGGCCCTTCAAAACTAACATGTTCTTTTACTCAGATATTCGAATTTATGTGTGCTTACATCATTTTTTTGAAACATACCAGGTCTAACAAATAACCCTTATCTAATTTGTGAACTGCTAAAAAGTCTGTTTCTCACGCAAACATTATGTTACAAAAATTTTTTTATAATACAGTACTTGTAGATTTAATATTTTCAAGAAAAAAATAAAAAAAATCAATTAAATAAAACAAACGAGGAAATAGAACAGTTTAGTAGAACTCGACTCACCACAGTACTCCTACTAAAATTCGATATTGTCAGCTGTTTTCGAGTACCATGCATTTTTATATCACGATGCTTTAAAATGCTTACCCAAAAATATCGGATGCAATAGATAGTTTGCATTGAAATAAAAAAAAAAATAAATAGCATTGATAGTTCAATGTTTCCTTGTCGCTTCTGTAAATAAAAGCCAATGTTTTACAATTTGGTATTTATTAAATATTTACGAAATATTTTTTTTAAATTAAATGTTAGTGAAAGTTAAAAATAATTTGTTAATAGACTACATAGTATAAACAGATTATAACTTATTTTCATTCATTTTAAAGCCAACTGTGTGTTATATCCGAGATTTTTGGCGAACGTTTTTAATGGAATCGAGATATAAAAATGTATTTTACGTCGCTGACAATATTAAATTTCAGTAGGACTACAGTTTTTATGTACAGTCGTTTCTAGCCTATATTTTTGTGACGAAACTGCGACAAAAGTGCGTGCACACAAAATAAATAAGGCAGGTTTTAAACACCGATTTCCTAGATATACCCTTCACTACTTAACGTGTTTTAATTATTTCTTAGATTTTTAAAAAGAGGGCTAAAAGGTATGATGTGCAAATTTTGTAGAATTATCTGTTCATGTTTCGAAACTAATTATTAAAAATTATCATCAGGAACTAACCTTCCACTCCCTGTAACTAGGAAACGAAACGTTTTACGACGTATGTTTATATAGACTTTTCGTCTTATTTTGGGCTCTAAAATACAAATCTAAACTTATGGTACTACTTTTAGAATTATCTTGTATAACCTATTTGCTATCTAATGTAATATAGTTTATGAAATCTCAATGGTGAGCATGAAATAGTTCTAACCCTACATGTAATGGAATAATAAAATAACTTACTATTGTAAGCAACGAAACTGGATTTAAATGTATTACCTATAAGAAAAACATTCTATGTTTCATAGCTATTGGAAAATAATAAAATTTAATGCGCCTCCTTAAGAAAACACATAACCCAAAAGTGCTTTAAAAATTGCAACAATGTATTGACTTCCGAGAAACCATTCGGGCTTATTGAGGCAGATAATGTAGTTGCTTTATATCAGTAGTTTTACAGGACTATAGATCCTTTATTCTGTTTGATGAACGCAGTAAGTTAAAAAGTTACTTATTTTTAATGTTATTGTCTGCTACATTAGGAATATTAAACATGTTTCCATTAGTTCAGTAATGTAATTACGCAATATCTAATTACATTCGATTGTCGCGTTACATCTAGAAAGAGATAATTTTATAGATTTTATACAGAATTCTAGGGTTTCCTTAAAATATGGGAGTGTATGTTTATTATCCACACTATTAAATAATAGTAATTTGAATACATGTAGCATTGACAAGTTCGTCAGTTCTATCTGCTTATGGTGTGAAAAACAAAATAATTACAAGAATTTCGGTCAGAGAAACGTTTGATGGAACGGACTGGTCCTTGGTTATCTTCAAAAATTGAAACACAGAACTTGTCCCCTGAAACCAAGAAAAATTAAAAAACACAACAAAGGTTGCTCTGAGCAAAATTCGCTAAGAAGCAGGTAATAAAACCTTTAAATGATGATATTTTAGTTTCATCACCTATTGTTATTATTAAATACCTCTTTATTTTCTTGTAACATGTTTTGCTTTGTTTTTAGAAAATTATGCAAAATTTCGTTTTTAAGCACTTTTTGTCATTACAAACTACATTTTTAATAACAATTTTCGATACCTCCCCTCCAAAAATAACAATTTACTTACTATTTGCAATTTTTTGAAATTTTCAAATAACTAAACTTACTGTACATAAAATCTCTAAAAAAAATGTCATTTTTGGTGTTTTAGGATCAAGCAGGAGTTTTTATTATGAGTGACTTTATTTATAATCCTACAAATAAAAAAGAAATCCCGTTTCAGTACTCTACCGTGGGCCGTACTGAATATGATAAGTGCAATAAAATAGACATAATTTTAAAATGTACTTTCCATAGAATTAAACTACTGGACAAAATTTTATTTTGATATCTTTTCAGGCTTAGGAGTTATTCTTCGTCCATACACTAATGACGGATCCTGTAGATTACTTGAACAAAGTGCCAAAAACAATTTCTATGAGATAAAAAGAGAATTTTTTTCGTAAAATAGATTTTTCTCAAAAATAAAAGCGAATTACGTCTTATTCTTTTACACAGTACTTAAAAGGACAATCGAGTCCTAAGTTCGATTTTTCATTAATAAGCTACATTATTCTATAATAAAAACTGCTCTACTTGGGCAGTCTTTTCCAAAACAAATAGGTCTTCTTTCTGAGAAATTCCGAATCGATAGAAGCAAATGTCCCGAAAATTTGCCAAAAATAATTGCAACCTGTAGCTTGATCACCTACATACACACTGATCAACTGACGAAAAGATCAGTCATTTTTGAATGGCTAATTTTGAAGTAAATTACAATTTAAAAATAAAGCAGATGTCATTCTCTGGAGAAAAACTTCCTATATACAAAAGGATATCTACATTTTAATTGATTTGGTGCAAAATTAGCCGAGATATAAATAGTTTTATGGCAAAAAAAGTAATGAAATTGGGTGAACAATGAGATTGGTGTACTTGATAATGCCAGTGAATGCTGGTGAATATACATCGCATAATTGTATGTTTTATTAATCGCCATCCAATGTAGTAAAGCGTTAAAACCCCCTTTTGCACTGCTGTGAATGTAATGAATTTCAAGATATTTAATTTTTTTCCCTTTAGAGGAACTATTTTGCGACCAAAAATTATCTTTGAAACTGTTATTAAGTTCGGTTAGAAATAGTTAAAACCACGTTTATGGCTAAATGAACAAGACTTTAAGAGCCATCTTAAACACAATGCATATTTCATTTCAAAGGAAACCTCTAAAACGTACTGTGGACTTAGCGAAATTATTATTTCAGCTATTCTGACTGCAGAGGCGCCAAATATACGCAACATAAATCACAACGAATATAGTAGAGCAGCCTGCTTTCTACATATTCATTTATGACTTTGCACAGTACAAGATAAATTCTCTTGTCTTGCGGAGAAAATTATTTCTATCTGGAGATTTGAAACACAATTAGAATTTTTACTACCGAAATAACTCTCCAAACTTTTATACTTTTCAGGTTTCAGGTCTATGATGAAACTGACGTATACACGCTAGTTAATCGTTAATTATTTTTTACGAAATATGCAGGGTACATACGATGAGGCTGAAGTTACAAAGGTGGCAAATGAAGTAATTTGACCATAACCATATAAAACCGTGTTACCAACCCTTAAACATATTTACCTCTAAAGCTAATGTCAAAAACCCCTAAAATCGTCACAAGAATTTGAAAAGAAAATACCGATGCACCATTCAACAGTTTTTTGTTTAAACAAAACAAAACGAACTTTTTTTTTGTCATCAAGATTTTAACTTGGGGCATTTTCATGTATACTGACCCGCTTTTAAGTTTTAGAAATCTGAGAGCCCCATAGGCAACTAAAAGAAGCTTTCTTCAAGGGTGCGTGTTAAATAATATCAAATCCAAATTTTGGCAAATGAATCAAATGCGAATGAATCTCTAAAGAATAAATCTTTCTAAATGAAAGAATAAAATGAATCGAATTGCTGACCTTTAGGCACCACAGAATAGTTGTAATATGTCCAAAAATCCTACGTTTATAGTTAATACTGGGGACATTTTTCGTTTTTTTTTTTTAAATTAAAGTTCGCACTCTCATTAACGAGAAATTTTAGTAGATATCCCTAAGTGGTCAGGTCAACAAATAATTATGAATGGCTAGATCGGTTTATCCTAAGTCTGTACTTGTAGATTGAGAAATCCCTAAAAATACCCCTAAAAATATAAATCCCCTAAAAAAATCCCATTTCACTTATTTATGCCTAAATTTGGGGGGAATACACCTAAGTTCGGAACACTGAAATAAAATCATACTAATATTTGACATTACCTAATAGAAGGAGGTATAATTGTTTTCCAAAACCTTCTAGATGGATGTCCTTGGATTTGTAATTCCGCGATTTATCACTGAACCTAGTGCCATCAAATTATTGATATCTTTACTGTTGATATTTTGAAATTTATTATAAGCTTTTTGTTTAGAATCTGAAGTTCTAACACAAGATAAAAATAATATACATGGGGTTACATCTGAAAAAAAAATTGTATTTTACTTTCGAAGTCGAAAACGCTATGTCCATTTTTTTTTTCATTATTATATTTTAAACAACCCAAAAGATACTACTACTTTGCTAATTTAAACAATTTTGTATCTTTAATATTGTTAGGCCAAGCCAACATTTTATTTTTAGAAATGTACCGTTAGGGCACAGAACGATTTTGTACAGAGCATTTTTACGAAGGGTAGACTACCTACGAGCAGTTGACTCACTACTTCCTTTTTTTGAAATATAAAACAGTCGATAACTGCACTCGGAAGTGACTAGTCGTATTATGAATATACGAAAAATATATATAGTGTAACTGAAATGTGAAATGACTCATTCGAGTCATCCAATCGCTGACAAAAACGCTTGTCGGTGACAATTCAAATATTAACAAGATTATCAATGGTGGACCACTTAATTTCGATAAACCTGCATATTCTAGTTTTCGCTTTCCTTCGTAATAAAATACGCAAAACCATGACCTAAAAAAAATAATACTGACTTTTGGGGATTTATTATTCTGGATTAACATTATCGCGAGATATTTATAATATATTGTAACTAAATGCGCAAGACATTAAATTAATTATTAGTGGTGAGGTAGTTTATGGATTGTTAATTTCCTAGAAGTATTACTTGAGAATTCTTGGGTTGAAACGAAATGATTCATATGTATAATGTAAAGGTGTACAGTCGAGACCTCTCCAGAATGTCTAAAAGTCAGATGACATACATAAATAAACCAGGAAATTGCACTAGGCAGTCATTTAGAATTCGATGTAATACCAATAGATTTTATCTGTTAAATAAAGTAATAAAATCTACTGCGTATTTTTATCGAACTAGTAAAGCATACCAACAGTTTTAATTCAGAAACAGAAATAGCAATAAATAATAATAATATTTTGTTATATTAAAAATATTGCACAAGTTCTTGAAGTAAGGAATTCTATACATTCGAAATGAACATAAATTCTGGTAACCATAACCGTAACGACTTTAAAATACTCTCAGTTAAAGTCATTTCTTTTGAAAATAACATTTATATATTCCTATAAAACGAAATAAATAAGAAAATGAAATAACCCCTAGTGGTATATTTATTAGCTCTACAATAAAATATAAGTAATGCTGTTTCGAAATCATCGCACAAGGACATAAAGAGTTGCCACGATGAAAGAAATTCCATTTTATCTCCCATGTTCCATCAAATATTGGAACATTAGAAAAACTGAGAGCTTATAAAAATACTTGTAAACGTTCTCTGGTTGAAAACCATTTCATTTTAGAACATACATTGGGCGTAGAAAAAGGAATAGCTCTTGTTTTAAAGTGGCACTTAAAAATTTAAAAACACTCACACAATTTTATATTTGCTAACACGTATAAAGAATGTTTATATGTAGATTTGAGGAAAGATCTTACAGCTTTTATGATATTGGGATTTTGAATATGCAGCTAGCTTATTTGTTTAGATTCGATTAACTTTAAACCTAGTGAATACTGCTGATGAACACTTTAAAATTTAGGGTTATTTTTTTAAAGTATTAAGAAGCACAGTTTTCTATATGTATGTGAGACTTTTCGAATAATATTTCAAATGTTTAGGACAGTAGAACGCATTACTTATTAGTTGCTTATGACAGAAATGAAATTTAAATACTAAGTAAATTTGTCATGAAATAATCATTTAACTCGAAATGTACAAGTTTTAACAAATTCGCTTCTTACTGCAGGGATCTCTAAAACGGTAAAAGATACAGCATCGAGTCAATTGCGGTAAAGTTGCACAAACTGCGACTAGTTATAAGCCGTGGAGAAATCGGAAATATCTCTTGTGCTACTCTTGAGATTTTTTAATAAAAGTAAAATGTTGAATTTTTGTTTTTATTTTTTTGGCGTCATTTTAATAGAAATCAAAAAACTAAAAAGCGTTTTTTATTGACGCTTGGTATCCTTCACGAGATTAGACGTTTCGTCTTTTCGCAAGAATCCAAGTACTATTCTTCATAGTGGCCTCTTATTGGTCGGAAATGTTATGTTTATTAATTTTATTTAACATTTCTAAGACTCAGTTTGGAAGTACTTAAACTTTTATTAATGTTTGTTAACAATATTTTAAAACAGCTTTTGAAGTATGACTACGTGATATCTAAATAAACTAACCTATGTTTTGTCAACTGTCATGAGGTGACGTTTTAAATAAATTTAGATATGACGTAGTCGTATTTCAAAAACTGTTTTAAAATATTGTCAGCAAACATTAATAAAAATCTAAATATTTCTAAACTGGGTCGTATTAGTGTTAAATAAAATTCATAAACACAATCATCAAGTACGTTATTTTAAATGCAAATCTGTAATTATTTTGCGTCTTTGTACAGATTTTGAATCTGCGACTTCACTGATGTATCAAATTTTTAAGTGGCTAAACGTTTCGCAACTGTAAACTATCATCAAGAGAAAAACCTTTTTTCAGATTAAGATAATGCGATTTTTCGTACGTTGTGCTTCGTTATCAGGTTTTGTATTTACCAGCAATAACCGAAGTGTAGTTGTGTTTTCAATGCTGTTCGTCTATTAAAACGATTTGATCTGAGAGCATTTAAAGCACAAAATAAACTTTGACGATTGCTGATAAATACAAAACTTGATGTTTGGTGGAACGGACTGGTCCTTGGTTATCTTCAAAAATTGAAACACAGAACTTGTCCCCTGAAACCAAGAAAAATTAAAAAACACAACAAAGGTTGCTCTAACGCGTTTCTCTCTGAAGATGACAGCTTGGCTGTCGAAACGCGTTAGAGCAACCTTTGTTGTGTTTTTTAATTTTTCTTGGTTTCAGGGGACAAGTTCTGTGTTTCAATTTTTACAAAACTTGATAACGAAACAACGTACGAAAGATTGCTTTCACAAGATACCCTGTAAATGTAACATAACATACATTGGAGAAACTTTGCGACCTATGCATGTCCGAATTAGTGAACACAAAAATTACCTAGTTAACACGCCGTTGGGCGCGCGCGGTCTCTCAGACCGCACTTTTAATTATTATTT
The DNA here is from genome assembly GCA_028583605.1 of Dastarcus helophoroides. Lineage (NCBI taxonomy): Eukaryota > Metazoa > Arthropoda > Insecta > Coleoptera > Bothrideridae > Dastarcus > Dastarcus helophoroides. The sequence continues at coordinate 1,484,949 of CM053335.1, forward strand.
TATATTTCAATAATTAGTTTGCCAATAATGCACTTTTTTGGTTAGCTGAGTATTATAACATCACCAATGTGATGCTTGATCAACTGATTAATTATTTGCCCATTTTTGTAAGTTATGGCTATTTGCATTATGTGATATCGCGACCGCCCACGTACCTTAAATTGTTTTGTTCTTATGGTTCCTGAATTTCTGAATTTCTGACAGTAGCCAATTTGAAGAGATAATATTGTAAATCATTTCCAGTTCTGATGACGGGCAGAGAGGTGAGCTGGCCGAAAAGCGACATGTGATTATTGTTTATATTTGTCGTTATTTTTACGATTGGTTTTAAGTGTTTTTTTAGTGAGTGGCAAATCACAACTAGCGATTGACAAACTAAGATCTAATGCAATCGCTATTTGGGGCAATCTATAAAAGATTGCCAATCCTTAACGAAAAAAGATAACTGAAAATCTAGAAGCGTGGAAGAAGCAACTGGCGAAGGAAAGTCCTCTCGATAGGAATGGAATTAACGAAACTTCGCAAAGAAGATACAGAAAATATCTAAAGCTGATTGTATAGCCACGGACAATATAAGATTGTTATACGCTCAATCCAGACAGATTTGTGAAAAATATTTATAAAAGTTTCTGTAGGGCTTCCAAAAAGTCTCAAGGTACATGATTATATTCTACTCAAAAGTGTATGAATAAGTTATCGGAAAATGACTAAGAAGATGCATTTTAATACATCATGACAACGCGTCTCCTGTTCAGTAAACGAAATAGTTATTTATTGCTTGATTGCAGCTGAAGTATATTTAGTTCATTTAGTGACAAATTTCAGAGCTGCCAGAAGTGGTTTAGTGATTGGCCCGTCTTATAAAAAACACATGCAATATATCGTACAGTAAAAGTCGGACACTGTTGATTTCGTATAGTAAAAGCGTTCTAAAATTGGTAATATTGTAATTTCCATAAAATAATAATACGACAAGAGAAAATAGTTATTTTTCAAATAAGAAGTACTGAAAAAGAAGGAACTTCGCCCAGCTAATATTCCTAAACCATTTTAACTACCTTTAAACAGCTGACATTAAAAGTCGGACAGTTCCAATGGAGCTCGTGGAGTGTACGATCCTGAAAGCTCTCTTCTGATGAAGCGTGTGGATGTACTGGGAAGCAGTTTATAAATAATAAACATGCAGGAAAACAAATATGTCAAAATATTAGTTCCTTCACTATATGAAAATTTGTTATTAAATACCATGATGGAAGCTCTGATACAAAAATATACAAAATTGTACAAATAAGAATCTATATTACTGGAATATCAAAAATTATCTCGCCCAAGGATGGTTGTGAAATGTAAAACGTGTGTCTTACTTTACGTTTGAAATAATTATGTCACTGTCACACTGACATCATCAATGACCTACAAATTTCATACTTATTTATTTCAGTTGTAAAACAATAATGAACTACAAATTATGAAATAACGGTTTTAGTAACAAGAAAAACTAAATTACAGTAATTGTTGAAAATGTCCTTCGTTTTGTTCGATGCACAAGTTGACGCGCCTCCTCATGTTGTGAAAAGCGTTTTGCAGCATTTCTGGCAAAGTTCATCATCGTTTAACTGTTGCACAAATTCAGCCAAAAAGTTGTGTCTGTACCTTTCTGCGTTGACGGTGAAATAGAAAAAAAAATGACCCAACTATTCTTCTGCGAGAAACTGCCATCCAAACACCAATTTTTTGAGCATGTAGTGGCGATTCAGTAAAAACATGAGGGTTATCATTGCTCCACATTCGCATATTTTGAGAATTGATGTATCCTGAAAGGTGGAATCACGCTTCGTTAGAAAAAAAAGTTAAGTCCAGAAGATCGTCATTCATTAAATTATTGACAAACCAATGGCAGTAAGAAGAGCTTGATATGCTTGCATCCTATATGGATGCATGTTCAAGTCTTTCTTTAAAATCTTCTGACATGTTCCATAAGAAAGTTCAATTTCCTGAGAAAGACGTTTCAAAGGTTTTGCAGGCTCCTCTCCCATACGTTGACGAACGTCATTGACAACTTCTTCTGTACGAACTCTTGGTCTACCAGCACCTTTTTTATGAGTCACGCAACCAGTTTCGCGAAACACTTCAACACAATTTGTAAGGTACGCATAAAAATTGTCCGGTAATATTGCCACGTTTGGGAAGTGCTTTCGAAAATTGTCCAATTACAAACGTTGACTGTATTGCCAATTTCCATTAACTAGCGCACCCGTTCGAGAGTAGGGTTCAATCATGAAAATTTTGTACTGTGTGGTAAGAGGCATGATTTAAAAACGGGATTAGAAAATTTCAGCGCAATGACTTGACAGATTCTGACACAACAAAACATATTCAAAAAAATTTAAAGTAAGACACACGTTTTACATTCCACAACCACCCTTGACCAAGATAATTTTTGATATCCCAGTACATGATAATGTAACAAAAAGTAATTATAGAGTTTAGTTGGGAATTTTCTAGAAAATTTGATAAGGGGAAGCGGCCGCGATAATAAATCAAACGGCAGATAAGCGCTCCAGAAATTTTGGCAAACGATAAGCCTTATCTGCTGGAATCTTCTAGAACTCGAGCCGGGACCTATATAAAGCGGTCGCTTTTCCCCCAGTTAGTTAGAATTCAATGAATAAGTTCGTTAATTAAACAGTGTTAGTGTTCCGAGTTCAGTTTTGAAATAAAGTGCATACAATTCACCAAGTGTTAATCATTCGAACCGATAACGCGCAACAATACTATTCATAGACACAAAAGGAAGGCTGATTAAGAAATCGACAACAACAGTATAGCACGGTAATTTCTAGAAGAGTAAGTAATTGTACCGGGTAGCAACTAAGAAAGGGCGCCGACTATATCTCAACAACGAATCCATTCACGGCTTTGGGAAAAAATGTCAATAAGGGAAGTGGCCCTCAAAAATCCCGGGAAAATATTTTTGAAGTTTTAAAATGACTATCAGATGGTGTAATATGTAGGACTGAATAGAAAATTAGGACTTTCTCGAAATTTTGCCTAATTAATGTGTAATAATGATACATGTATTGTAATTCTAGAGTAATTTCGACTTTTTGTTGTTTTACACTTTTTGTTCTATCTCTAAAAATAAAATTAGCCTCAAGGAAATTAACAAATTTAGTCTCTACAGAAAGAGTGTTATTAGTCTATCGACGACTGTTTTTGTTTTAAAATTATTGTTTTGCTACAGCGCGTTATATAAAATGGTGACAAATTTCGCCGTTTTTCTAAAAAAATAAAATAGAATCATATGTAAATTTTGATATTTTAAAATAGAGAATTAAAAGCGCCAAATACTATTAAAAACCCCAAGTCGATATATTTTGTCTAACCGAAGATATTGGCAAACAAACATAGTTTGCCTACAAAACTGATAAAGGGGCCCTTGAAGAAAGTTAACTGCTAAAATAAAATAAAATAGTGCAAATCTTTAAGGTTGTAATTACGTTTACTACCTGCTCTTCCAACTGAATTGGTATTTCTGCTATACAATTAAAAAGATTTAAACAAATGAAGAAGCATCTGACATGCTAACCATTTATTTCGAATGCATGAAAATGCAACTGATGCTGCCAAATCTACGAGTGCAGTATCCCAAAAAACGTAATCAAACTGGAAGAGTTTTCCTTAAACTGATACATCGCATATGCACCACGGTAAATGTGCAGTTCCTGTGTTTAGAAGATAAGGTAAAGGTCGCATCGAGCAAAATATTGTAAATGTTTTAAAGTATGTGAAATTAAATCCTCATTTTAGTAGTAGTACAATAGCTAATGAATTGGGTATATACTAAACCACCGTTCAAAACCAGGCACACGTGGCAGGTGGATAGGAAGTTGAAGTCAGTTTTCTTAGCCATCCGGGTCCCCAGATCTGACTTTCCTTGATTTTTATTTATCCGGCGAATAGAAGACCTTGTTTTTATCAACAAACCTGCAAAAAAATTACATAATCGAAAGAATAAGAAACACTATTTAGAGTGGTAGAATGGTGAATGCCAAAAGTTGAAATTGCAGTGTTGTTCATTCGTCAGAGAATTCACTGCATGAAAATGATGGACTGCAGTCAGTTTGAACATGACTCCATGGCTCCAATAAATAGACAACAGTAATTTAACATTTTTAATGTACTGCATTGTCTTCTTTTTTACTTTTTTGAACATTAATTTGTTTCTTCGGTTAATTTTTTACATTATTCACTGTTATTACTATTAGATCATTGTAGTTATGTTAATTACTTATTGTTATATTATGTAAGACACATTCTAGATATCCTCTGATTTCGTATTTTAAATGTTAAACAATGTCATCAAGCTTTTACGTAACTAAAATTTTATTCGCCAATAACTCCGGTTAGACAAAAGATCTTGAGTTGAGGTTTTCCCCGATAACTAGATATTTAATTCTCTATTTTAAAATATCAAAATTGACATATCATTCTATAAAATTTTTGTTAGAAAAATGGCGAAGTTTGTTACCATTTTATATAAGGCGCTGTAGCAGCGACAATAATTTAAAAAAACAAATATATGAAAGTACCTTTGCTAGATTAAATAACACTTTTTCTATAGAGACTAAATTTGTTAAATTTCATTAAGGCTAACTGAAGTAAAAGGTATTTAAAAACATTTTTTTTGATGTCTCCCCACTACTTTATTTTTAGAGATAGAACAAAAAGTGTAAAACTAAAACTAGTCGAAATTATTCTTGGATTACAATGCATGAATTTATCTTATGTATGTACCTTAAATAGGCAAAATTTCGACAAAATCTTAATTTTCTATTTAGCTCTACGTATTACGCCACCAAACGATCATTTTAGAACCTCAAAAATATTTTCCAGCAATTTTTCAGACCCACTTTTCTCAGTGAAAGTTTTTTCTCAAACTGCTGAGATATAGTCGACGTTCTCTCTTAGTTGGCCACCCGGTGCCCCATGAGCGTTGGATATTACGACAAGTTAAGGAGAATTCAAGATGAGCACACTAAAGTTAACTGTAAAAGCAGTCACCTATTTGGAAAAAGACCGGAGAATATGCGAACAGTATTTCATTAACATGGTTATCATGAAGGCCTTGCCCAAAAATAAACTTTTTTCGTCAAAACATAGATATTATAGATTGAAATTTTCGGAAAAATATGCTTATTATAATTTCTACCTTTAAAAATTAGTTATATTTGTGGAGAAAAGTAAGTCTAATGTTTAGGTATAAAATTGTTTGGTGAGGGATTGTAGAAAACCTCGGCAGAACTGAAACTGAAAAACTTTCAAAAAACACTGAAACGTTGTCGTAAAGGTATCTTCGTTTTGGGGTGGCAAGACAGCTAAAAAAATGGGGGTTTTGCATTTTATAGAAAAAATTATAAAGCAATATGCATACCTTGATAATTTAAAAACCCTTTTGTGTCAAAATATTGAAAGCTTCGATCTACATCTACGATCTACAAGGTCAGGACAAGAATCCCAAGCAAATAACTCGTCTCGTTCGCCAATGGTTTTTGTATAACTGCTCTCTTTTAGTTAATCACCTTCGAAATCTGCAGATCTTAGTCCAATAGAACATTTGGGCGATTAGTTAAATAGGGGTATACGGAAGTGTACAATTCTAACCGGCAGCAGTTCAAGGATGTATTTCAGGGCGAATGCAAAAATATTTCATAGAATATTGAAAACACATTGGTTTCTTCTATTCCTCGACGTCTACAGACAATCATTAATAGTAAATGTGGTACGACAAATTATAATCCGTAATTACTAAAACTAATATTCACTACCGTTTATGCCTGTCCGACTTTCAAGTGTGAGCTAATATCATTACGAAATTAGCTTTGCTTAGGTTTTTACAATTCTCAAAGTAACAATTTTAGGTTACAACAACTTAGATATAGTTATCAGTAACGCTATATTTTGATGCATTTTTATCAATAATAAGTGTTGCATGTTTCGTTGATTGCTTAATTATTTCGTAATTTCTGGGTGTCCCATTTAGTGTGAGGCACTGTATATGGAAATCACTGAATAGTTCAGTGACATCAATACAACGCCCTAACATTTTTAGCGATCTTGAAACTTCTACTATAGATATTCGGAATCATACATTCTTAAATTTCAATCAGCTTAATGGTTTTTTAAGTAGTATAAGTAATCCTTTCTAAAATGTTTCATTGATATTGTGAAAAATTAAGTAAATCTTTTATTAAGCAGCCCGATTTTTAACAAAGCTTGAGTTCACATATAAAAAATGCCTGAAAGGTTCGAAATAATTCTTTTCAAAACTTGAACAATTTACGGTTTTGCTTTTAAAGCGGGCGTGGAAAGAAAGTTATAATAAATAAACGGATAATGTACAAAGGCTTTCAAACTGATTTAAACTTAATAAGATTTTCACCTTGTTATTAAGTCGAAAATTATATTTATTTTCAGAAGTAAATTATTTAGGAATACCCATTTAAACTGGTAAATTGATAAGGTTTTTTTTCTTCTTTTTATTTTTCCACATACCGACATTCAATTAAGAAAACAAAAATTATAAAACGCAAGGTTTCCATTTTATGCCTTTATGTTGTCTACTTTTTTTTTCAACAATACAATTTTTGGTTCATACATAAGCTAGGTCAGACATATAATAAATTTACGTGCTTTTAATATGGAATATGTTTAATAAAATAGTGATTTCATAACGGATTTATGCATATATTCACAAAAGCACATTTAGTAGGGATATAATGCAATAGCCTTTTTACAGGCAACCACAAACTACATATATAGTTAGTCTGCAATATAAAATTTATGTGCAAAAGTTTAACTTTTATATGCGTGTTACTGAAAATAGATTTTAATATTTCAGGTTGTGTGACATTTATTAATCATACATAATACATAAAGTTTGACCAATTTAATAATAGTATTTGTTAAAAAATCTATTTTTATTATCTATGCAGTGTGTCCCACCGGAAATCGCCACGATCGATATCTGACAAAGTACTCATCTAAGAAATTTTAAAATTTAACAACTCAACAAAGTCGACGAGGCCAATACAACTAAAATATTTGCAAAGTTGTAATACTTCCTCTTATACCGGAAGTTAACACAAAGTTCGTTATTTTAAATAAAACACCCTAGGGTGGACCATAAGTACTGGTACACAGAGCAAGAGTAGATTTTTACCAAAAGTTGATATTAACAGAGATACAGGGTGTCAAAGTTGAAAAAAAAAAATGTTTTTTTTGCATAACTGATGAACACATTTCACTATAGACAAGAATTTTGGCATAGGGGGGTTTTTTTGGTCAGAAAATTTTAATTTGCTAACAGATTGTCAGTAACTCATAGGGTGCCACCTGCGCTACCTTGTATTGTTCTAAAGCATCATAACTTTTTTATTCCTTCATACTTATTTTAAATAATTTTTTTCATTTACCTACATTTTATACGTAAAAAAGGTATACTTTGTAAATGTTGATACAAGCAATCGTTTTCAAGATATTTGCCTTCAATGTTTGACGTACGTTTAAGTCATTGTGATTTTTACGCCGTGGGTTTCAAAATAAAAGTAATAAAACTGACTAAAATAGTTTATATCAAATATTACTTTACTGACATTATTATTAGACATATTTTTCAAATTTCTAAAGCATATTTAGTTAAAATACGAAAACAAAATTTATTTTCGAAAATACGTATGTGGGGAATGACCTTTTTCATGTAAACGGATTGTAAACAATTAAAAATCTGGCTGTCTTTTATTGAAATTTATCTCCAAATATCTGCTTTCACCACCCAGACTATTAAAATTTTCTTGTGCGGACTCGGAGATCATATCTCACATCTCTATGTTAGAAAATAAATTACGTCTTAATTTTTTGCATTTTCTTTATTGAGATTTTCAAAATATCAGCAAAGTAATATTTGACATAAATTAGTTTAACGCCCACTTCGAAAATTTAATATCTTAGTAATTTGAAACCAAGGCACGTCAAGCTTTAAAGGCAAATATCTTGGAAACGGTTGGTCGTATCAACTTTTAGAAAACACAACCTATATCTCTGTTATTGTCAACTTTTGGTTTAAGGTAAATGCAGCTAAATCACATTATTTTTATTCAAAAAATCCATCATTGCTCTGTGTACCATTACTTATGGTCCAACCTGTATATTTTTGCATGTTTGGATTTTATTTGATATTTTAAGGCCACTTTGGATAACAAACATTGATCCTCAAATTTATAGTTTTTGAGATAGTTGGATTTTTATAAAAAATTCGACAGATACATGGTGAAGTTGGTGTCAAGTTCCGGTATAAGCGGAAATACTACAACTTTGCGAATATTTTAGTTGTAATTGTCTTGCCGTCTTTGCTAATTTTACAAAATTTCTAATGTTTTAGATGAGTAGATGAGTACTTTGCCAGACATCGATCGCGGCGATTCCCGATGGGACACACTGTATACATTTAATAAAATAAACTGAATTTCTCACATATTTTAGACAAAGTTTTTAATGCAATTTTACGTGAATATGTAAGGCTGACAAAATAATAGTCAACAGTAATATTATATTTTTAAACTATATGGTTAATGCTATTCGTGGCAACATACAATCCCAAGCAAAGGTTTAGGTAGGCATCTATACAAATTAAAGTAAAGTTTACATAATAATCTTTTTCAACATTTCTTACTTCAAAATTTTATATTAGCTTAAAAAAAATTGTCCTGATTAAACGAAATTGCCGAATGAATGTTTTGAGTTAAGAGATTTGTCTTTTCAATTTCATCACTTTCTACATGCTAACCCAATAGTCTGACAGCGGATACGATACCACTTTTTTACTAAAGCAACATTTTAACATTTCGCTTCATTAAAACAATACTTGCATTATTAGTGCATTTAAAAATTATATTCATTTATGCTATTTATGCTAGAATTTTAATATCAAAATTATGATTTTTTTTACCTAAATTTCAATAAGAATAAGAGTACTTATGATTTAAATTAATCACACTTTATAATGATTTTATATTAAGCCGGAAATCTTGGCAATAAAATTCATTGATATTTGTTTTGCTTTGCCTCGTTTATACAGGGCTTCCATAATGAAAAGCAAATTCGACATATTTGTAACCATGTACAGTATTATTATTAGAAATACTGTAACATGTCCATTAGTGATTTAAATTTTCACATTTTTATATAAATAATACATCGATTAAATTTCTAATTTTCCCGAAAGTATCACTAACATTATTATTTCAAATGAGGCAGACTGTATATTTATATAGATATGGATAAACAACAACATGAGGATTCAAAAACAACTCATGTAAGTTGCTCAATTTTAGTTTTTTTGTTATTTACAAAAAACGTTAACTTGTAGTAAAAAATAACAGAATATGCAGTGACTGACAAGAAACTTTTATGTGCAATGTTTATCCATTTTTACGGCATCAAATACATGTAGGATTTTCTCTGTTGTTTAGGTCAACAGGTTAAAAGAAGAAATGCATTTCATCAGAAAACAAGTCAGCTATTTTTTATCATTCAACTTTTTTTTTATATTTTTTTACAACGACTATGCTATAATTTTGAAACCCTATACTCGGCCATAGTGACTATGATTAGGACTCGGAGCCACTTTCGTCATTTAACCACAGTTTAGAAATTCAGCCCATGTGGTGGTTCGAATATGTCCCTCATGATTATCAACCTTCACAACATCGTACCTTTCATTGGCACGAATCTTAATTGTTTCATAAGGCCCTAAATATTTTCTCCGAATTTTTAACCCACTTCCAAATTGTATCCTTTTGACAGCTACTAGGTCACCTACCTTATACATACTCGCCTTCTCTCGTCTTACATAAGTTATAAAAGACAAAGAACGTTTGGTTAAAATACAGGATAAAAATAAGAAAGGTTTATCTCATTCTGTATTCTAATTAAATGTTCTTTGCCCGCAGATCTTAGGTGTTTTTTGTCTTACAAAATTTTTTAGTAGCTTCTTTCTCTATTAATTCTTTTACTAAAATATCTTCCTTTCTTCTCATTTTAATACCTACTAGTAATTTAACTGGTGTACTGGTTACACTTCTCTTTATTATTGAATATAACACTTTTTCACACGATTAACCTGTTACATCACTTTATAGGTACTTTTAAACTAAATTTTGTAAATACTGCCACAATTTTTCTGTTTAATCTTTCAAGCTGTCCCTTTCCCCTAAAAACATTGGCTGTAATTGTTACATGTTTAATTCCTTCCTTTGCACAATAATTAATGAACTCATTGGCAGTAAATGCACTTCCTTTATCTGTGATTATTCTCACAGGGTTTCCTAAAATATTACTTTTTCTTTTTCGAGACTGACGACTGTTTTTTGTGCTGTTGTAAACTTGGTCGGGTGAAGCCAGATAAATGCTGTCAAACTATCAATAACTGCCAAGATATGTTGATACTTTTTTTTTATTGGTTGAAGGCATAGGTCTTAAATAATCTGCGTGGTAAGAATGCAACGGACCTTTAGGTATGGGTAATGGATGAAGGAGCCCCTTCCTTCTTTCCAGTTTTTCTATTTCTTAATATGCACGATATATAATTATCTATACACCTTTGAATTTTGTTTTCTAATTTATCTATGTAAACTCTAGTGATGGTTCTTAATTAATTGTCGATGCAATAACACACAATTTACTTAACACACGCTTTATTGGTCTCTTCTACATATGCTCTCGATATCTACTCGGCTCATTCTCGACTGCCTTCTTCCCCTTGTTCCCTCACGTGCCTAGAGGTCCTGGGTTTGTATCACATGTGGCACATTCTAGGTGGAAAAGACAGTGGCGGGTTCCTTAATGCTAACACGGCCTTCCTGACTGTGGGGCGTCCTCGCACCATCCTTGTTAGTATTTCTGAACCTCTGTGTTCAAATCTTAACCTGAAAAAAACTTGGCAGCCCAAAATGATTTCTGGGGATCTTTGCCTAACCCTGAGCCTAGAGAGATCATAAGTGAAGAGAAATTAAATTTTGTTTTGGTCATTTTTAGCCTACTTTGTCTCGTCGTGCCCAACATTATTTTGGGGACCTATTGCCTAAACCTGTGTTTAGGGACCTTATTTAGCCCAAAACTGTTTTTGGGGACCTACAGCCTAAACCTGGGTTTAGGGACCTTATTTAGCCCAAAGCTGTTTTTGGGGACCTATAGCCTAAACCTGGGTTTAGGGACCTTATTTAGCCCAAAACTGCTTTTGAAGACCTATAGCCTAAACCTGTGTTTAGGGACCTTATTTAGCCCAAAACCGTTTTTGGGGACCTACAGCCTAAACCTGTGTTTAAGGACCTTATTTAGCCCAAAACCGTTTTTGGGGACCTATAGCCTAAACCTGGGTTTAGGGACCTTATTTAGCCCAAAGCCGTTTTTGGGGACCTATAGCCTAAACCTGGGTTTAGGGACCTTATTTAGCCCAAAACTGTTTTTGGGGACCTACAGCCTAAACCTGGGTTTAGGGACCTTATTTAGCCCAAAACTGTTTTTGGGGACCTATAGCCTAAACCTGGGTTTAGGGACCTAATAAAAACCAAAACTAATTTTGAGGATCTAGTGTACCTACTTACGGAACTTATGTAGCCAAAATTATTTTTAGAAAGCTTGCATACCCTCTTCCAACCCCTTTCGCATTGCTCGTGCGCTGCTGCGGTCGTTCTGCTACATCTGGCTACTCACTGCAAGACATTTTCCAGGCAATGCGTAATTTGAAAAGGCTTCAGCTTTCCTCCATAGGGCATCTGACTATTTTCTACAACCACTTTATCACCAACAATGTACGGCACTGCTTTGACCCGCTTTTCCTTAAAATTGGTTATGGCCCGCTCCGTAATCCTTTTTAATCGTTTGTTTACTTGTCCCATAAACTTCAAGTCGACATCACTATGTAATGGTACACCAGAAAACAGCTGATCCGTAGCTTTCAAACGACTATTCTCACCGAACATTAACACCGAGGGTGCATACCCGGTTGATTTATTGACCATAACATTTAGGTCATTTTCAATTTCAGGTAGCACTTTTGTCCATTTCTTTTCATCTCTATCGTTCACAGTTGCGCGCATAGCATTAAATAAAGTTCGCATCACACGTTCTTGTATCCCCGTTCTTTTTTTTTACAAGCACTATTGGACTGGCGTATGCAGATTCACTTTTCCGAATAAATCCATTTTTTTAATTGTTCCTTTATGCTGCTTAACTTTTACTCTTTCGCCATATGACAAATGACGAGGCTTGCAAGTTACTGGCTGGGAATCTCTGAGTGTTACCTTTAGCTTCCCTGTTGTTACAGTAGATGATTTTGTTTTTGTGCTTGTCTAAGCATGGTTTTTATGGCTTCGGCAATGCGCTCGTCCAGTCCTGACAAATCCAAATTACTTTCGTCAGTTATGCTAATGGGCAAAATGTTGTGAAGGGTAAGTGGGTTGTGTCGCATATCTACGCCATTTTTACCTATTTCGATCTTAATTCCTGATCGAGACAACACATCCAAACCTATAATGGTATCAGTTTCGCCTCCGGGAATTGATCCGTCTGGCACAATTAAAAAGTCAATTTCGAGCGTCATCGTTGATGTAATAGTAGAGCTATACAGCTACCTATGGGTTTCGTTACACAGTTTCCCATTCCAGTTAAAAATTGAGTCTGCGGCTGAATTTTCAGGTTTAACCTTTTGGTAATTTTCTCGTGCAATATAGAAAGCGTCTGCACCTGTGTCGACCAAATATGAAATTGGGGAAACTGTATTGTCTTTGATGAGTGTTGCATTATAATTGATCGATGCAATGAGTGTTCTGAGTGAGCATAACTCGTTTTGGTGCTCCATGTTTGGTATAGCAGACATCTTCTGTGTGTTACTTTTTCAAGTTCTTTGAATTTGCGCCGGAAGAACCTGATGATGACCCAATCTTTACCGGAATTTAAGATGCACTTTTGCAGTTTGATCCTTTATGTCCGTACCAGTGACATTTTCGGTATTTTCCTTTGAAACTGTACTGTTCGTCCCGAAAGTTAAAATTATAACGTCGTTTTCGGGTTACATCACGGATGTGCACCTCTTCACTAGCCTTTCGCGCGTCGCACCTAGCTAGTAATTTTAGTAACTTCATTTCGTTTGTAGGTGCTTCCAAAGAAATTTGGCTTTTAACCTCTTTGTCCTGTATATCGTACTCGATCAAACTTAAAATTATGTGCCACGGAAAACTGGCGTAAAAGCGTTTAATTGATGCCAGTTTAGCATTTCCGTACTCCACAAAACTGTCAAAATTGGAGCTAACAATAGCCATACACGCACGAATCCGAGTAGCAGGTGTGCCTTGTTCGGGAAAAGCCACTTCAAAGTCCCGACGAAATGACACCCAATCGCGCACCACAGGCTTCCAGTGTTTGAAGAATCGCGCCGCTCGACCTCTAAGGGCGTCTGCAGTTTTCAAGATAATCAGGGTATCGGAGATCCCAAACTCCAGCTGTATCCTGGTGACGTCATCCATCCATTCGACCATCGAAAAGGGTGTGTCGTCAGGGTCGTAGCTTGTTAGCCGGATTTGCGCCGAAGCGTTGACGCCATCAGTCCCAGTTGCGTGACTACCCTGCGCACTTGTTTCAGCATACACTTGGGCTGTTTGGGCGGTGGCCATTGTTGATAAGATTTTCATCATTTCAATTTGCAAGTGTTGGTTTGTCTCTTGCTGAATTTTCCACATCCTCAACATTTTTTCTGATGCGGAAAGTTCATTCTCACCGTCAGTGTCGATGAATGCGGCTGGTTCACTTACAGTAGGGCATTGTTCTTGACGCACTACACGCACCAAAAAAAAGTCACTTAAAAAAAACTATAGGTCCTTTCTCCTTTGTTTACACAAGGAGATATCCCGCTTCTGATGTAAACTCTAGTGATGGTTCTTAATTAATTGTCGATGCAATAACACACAATTTACTTAACACACGCTTTATTGGTCTCTTCTACATATGCTCTCGATATCTACTCGGCTCATTCTCGACTGCCTTCTTCCCCTTGCTCCCTCACGTGCCTAGAGGTCCTGGGTTTGTATCACATGTGGCACATTCTAGGTGGAAAAGACAGTGGCGGGTTCCTTAATGCTAACATCTATATAAAATTCATTTCTTACCATTTCTTCTGTTGTTACAGCAAAATATCCTGTTTCATGCATTTTTTCAATTATTTCCATTTGTAAATCTTTTGGCACTACCAATAACTCTGAACCATTTCATATTTATACAAGATACCATGTTTTACAAAAAAGCATTTATATTCTTGGGTATTTAATAACTCTTTAATGGCTTAAATGTTTTTTTGACGCTAATTTAATTCTAAGAATTACTCCATCTACTTCAGTTATAACGATACCTAGTGAGTAAGGACTTAAAGCATCAACATAAGACATTCGACTTCCTCTACGATGTTCAATCCCGTAGCTATACTCTTCTAGTAACAATGCCTACCTTGCAACCCTTGTTGTTAAATCCTTTTTACTAGTGGTTCTTTAAAATGCTGAAAAGTCTGTTACGATTTTAAACTTGATACCTAATAAGTATAATCTAATTTTTTTTACAGCTTGAATCACAGCAAGTTCTTCCAGCTCATAACTGTTGTATTTCTCTTCGGCAGGGATAGTGTTTCTACTCATATAATATATCCGATAAAATTTATTATGAGCACTCAATTTTTGCAATAAACATGCTCCATAGCCATACTTACTTGCATCCGTATGTAATTCTATATCATTTCCTCCTAAAAATGATTGTAGTTGCTTACATGTGGTTGGTACTGGAAACCGCTTTATAGCCATTGTTTGTGCTTCTGAAGGTTGGAAATCAACTTTTCTCTTTAACAATTGCCATTTACTTTTCTTTACTTGGAGTCAACATTAGGAATAATTACATCATCCATATAATAAATTGCTGCATATTTCATTGTTAAGGGTCTAAAAACATGATTTACAAATATTAGAAATACATAATAGTTGCTAATTACTAACATATTTTTAACAGGATAGTCATCCTTTCCGACAAATGGTCAAATACTATCCTTCACGTCTCTAAACGTCAAAACAAACGTGTCTGATTTTTTAGCTATGCGTTTTCTCAATTTCAGTCCAGTTCTCAAATTATGTGTTACTTCTTGTTCAAACTCTTCATCATTTTCTTTGCTAACGTCTTCTGTTGTTGTCTTTTGCGTTTTTATAATTATCATTCTGATTCTTGTCCCTAGCTTCTAAATTAATCAAGAAGGAAAAAAATTGATCCACCACTTCATCAATTGTTCCAGAGTAATCCAGATCAAGCACATTACAAACTGAAATGTAACGTACTTTTAAATTCATTTGTTTTAGACAAATACTCAGCAAAATTTTTTACAAATTGAAATCCATAAAAATTACGCAAATCTTTTCTGATTCTTCTAATTTGACCTTCACTGCTAACGGCAATGATATGTAAGGCTTTAATCACTTTCAAATTACTATGTAATATTATATTCAACCTTTATTATAACACCCAAAGTAGCTATAATAAAAAATTAGATTTTCTTTCGTCTAAAGAAAACAAATATTTCGTCTTATCGTCTTAAAGATAGTATCTTGTCTTAGTTAAATATTGTTTTTTCTTTTAGGAAAACAAATATTTTGTGTTAACGTCGTCTTAAAAGATAATATCTTTATCTTAATTAAATATGGTTTCTTTCCATCTTAAGAAAACTAATATTTCGTTTTTATCTTCTTAATAATGAATATCGTCTTACTTTCTTAATACTTAAAAATCATTTACCACCCTACCAATATATAAATAGGTATCAATAGAATATGAAACCAAATTTCGCGGTCACGATTAATCGGCATTAATCAAAAAGCACAAGTGATCATTCACCTTCACAAAATAATAAATACAAATACAAGTTATATAAAATATATACAATAAAATCTTTAGCACGTCCCCCAAACGCAGCATGTTTAAGTCCAGATGATACACAGATTTCACAAAAGTGGAGGAGAAAGCGGATAACATTCTGAATAGCACTAAAATATGTTTCTTTATAATATTGATTTACATGTTTTCGTAAGTTATAAACATGTATATTTTTACTGCACTAGAACTTGAATTGTAATTAAAAGTGTTACCCGTTAATTATATTACTAAACATTTTTAGTTTTTTTTAATAACATAAAGACTACTGACAATAAAAATGTTTCTAGAGAGTTTATGGAAAACCTCATTTTATTATCTATCCAAATCTATATAAATATTTATGGTGTAGTACTTAAACTAATAAAATTGATAATGCTTCCAGGTAAAATAGAAATGAAATTGAGTAAATTTAAAACGATTAATTGGCATGTCATAGCGTGTTTAACTATGTTGCACTGTTACGATTATATCGAATTGGACCCTATCAATATGAAAGCACTGTATATTAAAAAATCAAATTATTGCATTATTTTTACCATATTATTCACATTATATGAAATCTTCATTAAAAGTTAATTGTTAAAATGCTGCAAATAAAAGGAAAACAAAATATAAAACGTTAATAGTCCACCTACCAATGTTAAGCTTTGGAGATATATTTATGAGGGATTTGTCGCACATCCTTGTAGAAGAGCGTCTCAAGATCCGCGAGATATAAATGAGGATGTAAGCTTGTAAGGGAAATTGGGGATGAATATTAGGAGAGCACATCCTTGTAATAAATTAATGGTTAAGTTCCAACTTAGCTGTTAACAGCAGGGCTGCTCTAGTCGTCTCCGCCAGGGAGTAACCTAAAATACATTCCCGACATTAAGGAGTTGGATTGGCGCGCCAAAAATAATTACCTCGAGATTCCTTGCATCTCGTATGATTACGGATTAGGTGGTTCCTTTTGGAAGTTGAGCTTTGAATTTAACGTTTTTGCGCCAGACTTATCAGCGCCTAAAACCCCGGCTCTGCTAAGGAAACGTGTTAACATGCTTCATTTTAGATTGACTCGAGGGGTGGTTAAAATTTCAGCTCGTCGAAGGGACAATTCTAATAAAAGTAACTAAAACTTATTGGTGTTTTATAAATTTCACATAAAATTTTTAATTTACCTTATTTCTTTCGATTTCGTAACAACTTGAAAAGGAGGAAAACTCTTCGTATAGTTCAGAAACTTGTTACTTTTCTATAACTAAAATGTACATATATTCTACATAAACAGGCTTAATATATATAACTATACGATATTTTTTAAGCAAATACGAGGGTAAATCAAATATGAACCGGAATTTTTATCATGTCGCCATGAGGGCGTCGTTAGTTTGCGCTTACTCTTAGATATATTAGGTGGGAATATCATTTGCTGCGCTCGGGCGAATTCCGTTCTCGCTGTTCGTTAGTTGTAAATACAATGAGTGAGCAAGAGTTTCATCCGCACGTTGCGTAGCGCATTATTATTATATTTCTTGCCGTTGAAGGTATAAAGCTCGCCAAAATTTTTCGTGGACTAGAAGCACAGTTTGGGGATACATGCTTGAAAAAAACTCAAATGTATAAATGGCCCAAAAAATTTTAGAAGGACGAACTCAAGTTGAAAACAAACCACATCCCGTCATCCTTTTTCTCATTTCAAGTTCAATTATTTGAAAATCCTAGAAAATGACCTGGAGTACACTGCTGTACTTTTTGATAGCATCGAAAAATATTATTTTAAAATATGGTTTAGAATTACAAAAAAGTTTAAATTTCAGATTTTAGGTTTTTTCAGAAAATTTCGCAAATATTATATTTTGAGCTGCACTATTGCACCCTTGATCTATTCTGCTTGCATGATAGTTGCTGAGGTAAGTCCATAGTTTCTTCTACTGACCACTAAATGGCTTTATACCTAGAAATTTGTGGTTACTTGGAAAAACATCACAAAAAATGATTCGAAATACTGAAATAAAATTTATTTTTAATCAAACTTAACAAACAAACTGAAAAAAATTCCTTATTATGGACAACTTAAAAATAATATTTGTTTTGAAAGGTATCATCACCAAGATATTTTTTTTTCAATTCCCATCACAATCATACATTTATTTTTGTCTACATATAAAACAGAATATTCAGTGTTGCCACAAATTACATTTTGGAAAGTTTGCAATTTTTTAGTATAAAATGAGTCAAACGAAGCATTTGTTAGGTTGAAGTTGGGTAGCCAAATAGAGGAGATCTAATAAGATCGAAACCGGTATTTGGTTTCTAAAGTGTGAATTCAATAAATGTTCAAACCTATCGGTCTGTGCATTAGAATTCAAAAAATAAAATTGTAGTTACGAAATGCTTAAATAATTATAAAAGGAGTAAAAATTTGCACACAAGCGGGAGGTAATATCTTTAAATGACGATGTTTTAGTTTAATCACATATTGTTATTATCAAATACCTTTTTATTTGCTTGTGTCTTACCTTGATTTGTAACCTGTTATCCTTAATTTTTAGAAAATGAACCAAATTTAGTTTTTGAGCATTTTTTGTCATTACAAGCTACATTTCTAAGAAACAATTTTTGATACCATCAAAAATAACAACAATTTAACTTTGGCCATTCTTTGAAATTTTTAAATGATTGAACTCCCTCTGCAAAATATTTTTAAAAAATGTCATTTTTAGAGATTTAAGATAAAGCGGGAGTTTTTATAAAGAATAACTTCTTCTCATAAACCCAAAACTAAAAAGAAATGCCCCTTCAGTACTCTATCTTGGTACATACCGTACATAAATATAACTCATTCACCTTATTCTGCTGATTGTAATGGAGCTGAGAAAAACTCTAAAAGCTGCCAAAACCTGTGTTAAAAGAATTAAATACCGTGATATCAAAAGTTATCTTGGTCAAGGGTGGTTGTGGAATGTAAAACGTGTGTCTTACTTTAAACTTTTGAATATGTTTTCTTGTGTCAGAATCTGTCAAGTCATTGTGCTGACATTTTCTAATCCAGTTTTTGAATCATGCCTCTTACCACACAGTACAAAGTTTTTATGATTGAAGCCTGTTTTCGAACGGGTGCGCTAGTCAATGAAAATTGGCAATACAGTCAACGTTTGTGTTTGGACAATTTTCGAGAGCACTTCCCAAACGTGGCAATATTACCGGACAATTTTTATGCGTGCCTTACAAATTGTATTGAAGTGTTTCGCGAAACTGGTTTTGTGACTCATAAAAGAGTTCGTACAGAAGAAGTTGTCAATGAGGTTCGTCAACGTATGGAAGAGGAGCCTGCAAAACCTTTGAAACGTCTTTCTCAGGAAATTGGACTTTCTTATGGAACATGTCAGAAGATTTTAAAGACTTGAACATGCATCCATATAAGATGCAAGCGCATTAAGCTCTTCTGCCCGCAGACCTCTCCAGATGCCTTGTTTAATGCCATTGGTTTGTCAATAAATTAATGAATAACGATCTTCTAGACTTAACTTTTTTTTCTGACGAAGCGTGGTTCCACCTTTCGTGATACATCAATTCTCAAAATATGCGAATGTGGAGCAATGATAACCCTCATGTTTTTAATGAATCGCCACTACATGCTTAAAAAATTGGTGTTTGGATGGCAGTTTCTCGCAGACGAATAACTGCGCCATTTTTTTTCGATTTCACCGTCAACTTTTTGACTGAATTTGTGCAACAGTTAAACGATGATGAACTTCGGTACAGTTATTTCCAGCACGACGGTGCAACAGCACATACCACAAGAGAAAATATTGCTTTCCTCCGCGAGTTTTTTGATGACCGGCTGATAAGTTTGCATACAGAAGTTGAGTTTCCTTCGAGATCACCTTGTTTGATAATTATGGACTATTTTATATTTCCTTACTTAAAAAACAAGATTTTCGCAACTCCGGTAAATAATTTGCAAGAACTGCAATAAAGAATTGTTCAGCAATGTGCAACCATAACGCCAGAAATGCTGCAAAACGCTTTTACAGCATGAGGAGGCGCGTCAACTTGTGCATCGAACAAAACGGGGGACATTTCCAACAATTACTGTAATTTAGTTTTTCTTGTTCTTAAAACCGTTATTTCATAATTTGTAGTTCATTATTGTTTTACAACTAAAATAAATAGGTATGAAATTTGTAGGTTATTGATGATGTCAGTGTGACAGTGATAAAGAAAGACACACGTTTTACATTCCACAACCACCCTTGACCAAGATAATTTTTGACATATATGTAATACTTCTATATGACCAGCTCCCTGTTCTCTTCGCGAGTTTATTCTGACCAAATCCGATAAAGATGGAACATGGACAAATGGCGAGTATTGCGCATGAATGAACGAAATGAACGAATCGCAACGCGGGGGTTAAACCGGTGTTTATGTTTTGCCATGCACGATTTGTAGCACCTGCGCGTTGCGACTCATTAATGCGTGTGAAGGTCAGCAAGAAAGAGAAATCTTTCCCACAAGAAACGAGGAACTGGCCATATAGAAGTATTACGTATATGATTTTTGATATCCCGGTATTATGCATGCATCATTAGTTAAATTTTTCACCCAATAGATAGTTAGACCACTCCCATAAATAAAGCGCCATATTTAAATAAATTATTTCTATTGGTTGTATTTGAAAATTCCATACCACACAAGCCAAAATAGTATGATCGGTCATGTCATTAGTAGCGTGACGTTTAAAGCGACAATTATAACCAAATCAGTTTTGTTTTTCGTACTATTCAGTTATAAAACAAATGACTTGCAGGATTCATCGTGCAAGAAAAGTCGTCTTATAATTCTAAACAAAGGATTAGAGGAGAATTTTGTGGAAGATAGTCTCTTGTGCTTCGTCTCAAAAAAAAACTAGAGATTATCAGGAAGAAATTTGTTATGAAGCAAACATAGTTAGAACTGACCTCTTAGGTCTTGTTCATGAGCCTTATATTATTCCAAGCCATGTTACTGATGAGATGGCAAAGGAGCACAACATTGTTGTTTGGCGAGTGCCTCCCTAACATTGCGAATTTAATGCTATCAAATTATAAATGCGGCAAATAAAAGGTTAAGTGTCAAGAAATAACACTACCTGTAAACTACAAGGCCTAAATCACCCTTTTCAGAAGTGCAATATACATTTGTATTATGTAAGGTTCTTTTGATACCTATTTGTATAACGTAAATGGCCCAAATTCAGACACTTTTAGAAACTGACATTATGCGTTGTTTAATATAATTAGACATTTTTGAATGACGTTAATTAATATAATTTTTTTCAATTGACAATTATTTTTAAGGAGTTCTGACCAGTTACACAAGCCTGCAAAAGAAAATAAAGTTGAGAGCTGTTTTGGTTTTTTTTTAATTCTTATGGTTTTGGGTGTGCTGAATCCGAAAATGACTTTTATTTTGTCATGGAACGTCACGTCTTCTAATAATGTAGGTATCTATGTTGATGATATATATGAGGAACGAATATGCATAATAATAGTGTATAAACTAAATGAAGATGATCTAGCGAGTAATAAAGATCAATTCTGGAAGGAACTAACATTGGCCACGGAGACAGGTAAAGGCATAATTATAGTATTGGGAGACTTTAACAGTAGGGTGGGGTGGGTAAAAGAAAGAACAGAAATGTAAATGTAATTGAAAACTGCGGGGAAACAAAAATAAACAGCAATGTGTTAAAAACGATAGAATATTGCATATTGAACGATTTAATATTAGCAAATACGTTTAATGAGCACCAGAATATACACAAATTTACAAGAATAGCGGAAACCAGAAAAGAAAGATCCATAATTGACTACGTACTTGTGCAAAGAAATAATAGGAAATCGATCACGGATGTAAGAGTCAAAAGAAGTGCGGAAATCTTTAGTGATCATTACCTGGTTGTAGCAAAAATCAGAAAAAAGAAGAGATGTAGAAGTGGCAATGAACGACTCGAAACTGCACCAATAAAAAAAGAAAATATTAAAACATACAAATTAAGAGAAGAAGATATAGCAAACAATTATCGCAAAATTATTGAGGAAGAAATAAGTAATATAGAAAAGGAGATTGAACAAAAAGATATTGAAGACGTATGGCAAATATTTAAGCAGATAGTAATAGAAGCAGCTAAACAAGCATGTGGCACGATTACAACTAACACCAATGAAAAGTTAACTGCCTGGTAAAATGATGAAATCAAAAAAGAAGACAAATTAAAGAAACAAGCGTGGAAAGAGTACTTAGATTATAACACCGCACAAAAATATAGTTTGTATAAGGAGAGGAAAACCAAAGTAAAAGGATGAACGACAACATGCAAGTAAAGAAAATATGGGAAGCAAGAACATCAGACCGGAGACGTAGAGGCACACCTAAAGAAAGATGGGGTGACACTATTGACAAATTAATTAGAAAGAGACACTTAAACCGGAACGAAGCAAAAATGTTAGCGCTAAATAAAAAGGAATGGAGAAAATTTAGCGAATGAAATAGAGAATACCAATCCCGACACCTCTCGGTAAAAAGGAATTGATCTATGTTAAACAAGTTATCATCTTAAAATAAAAGATAAAATTTTTTTTTTATTTTACAATTGCGTAACAAAACTTTTTTTTAATCTAAAATACATTAATTAGTAGGCACTAAACACATTTATTTTTCCCAGTGAGACTCCTTTTGGTACATTTTCGCTTGTGGGAAGCATCTGCAAGGTCCCTCTGAAGCCAACAGTAGTCTGCCGTCATTGAGACGCTCCATCTTCCCTGGTATCTTTTTTCCATCTCTTTAACATCTTGGTGAAATCGTTCACCTAGCTCTTCACTCACGTTTTCTAAATTTTGTGAAAAGTAGTCAAGGTGGTAATGAAGAAAATGTACTTTTAAACTCATTAGGCAACCTAAAGTTTGAAATGCTTTTAACATTCTTTTGACGATTTGTTTGTAGTAAGGGTCTTTGTTATTGCCTAAAAATTTCTCCATGACCTCAAACCGTTTAATATCTGGTCCAATGAAAACACTTCTTTCAACTTTGCCTCCGAGAGGTCTGGAAACTTTGAAATTAAGTATTTGAAGAAATTTCCATCTCTTGGAAGTGACTTTACAAATTGCTTCATCAACCGCAGCTTTATGTGAAGCGGTGGTAGAAGAACTTTATGACGAGGCACCAAAGTTTCATGCAGGACATTCTTTTCGCCAACTTTAAGCTTCCTCGAAGACCAACACTCTTTGGTCCAGTGATTTGTTCGGTCTCTACTATCCCATAGGCACAAAAAGCAAGGGAATTTGGTAAACCCAGATTGTTGTCCAAGCGACATGCCCAAGATTTTGAAATCACCGCACACCTGCCGACCGTGGTCTTTATATTTTAATTTGCAAAGAATCAATTCCAAGTTTTTGTAGCTGTCCTTGAGTTGTACGGAATGACCAACAGGAATGAAAGCATAGAAACCGCCATTGTGAAGCAGAACTGCTTTAAGGCTTCTTTTTGAAGAATTTATGAAAGCACGCCATTGTACTGGGTTGTATGAGATCTTAAATGTATTCATCAAACCTGCAATATTGGTACAATAAACCAATTAGTCCTCTTGGATAAAGTAGAAAGTGAACTCCTTCTCACGATATCTAAACCAGGATGACGACACTCCCGGTAAAGCTAAGTTCCTGTTTTTGAACCTTGATCCAAGTAACTCATAGCGTTTTGGGAAGATTCAAGTCTCTTACCAAATCATTTAGCTCTCCCTCGGGAAACAATTTCGGACTGGCGTCATCTTCAAATTCAAAACTTGACTTGTCATCGGGTTCAGGTACAGCACCATTTTTGTTACAACTTGGAATATCTTCCACTGGTATTTCAGTCCATGAGGGATGGGACGAATAACTGAATGCAGATTGAGGTATGAAGTTCAATCAATCAATCTTTATTTGTTTCTCAAAAACTTTTTACAGTTTTCGTAACAAAGAGGTTGGCATAGATCTAAATAGATACATTTAACGATATTAAACAGAAAAAATAATTAAACAAAAAACATCAAAAACAAAAGTGAATTATAACCCAAGTATTTCTTTTTACTGAAACATATGTATGTACATTATCGCTAACCACCACAATTCCAGATTATGTAGTCACATAATAAATATAAAAAGAAAGAGGAATTTTCTAATAACAGAGTTAAAAGGCTTACAAAATGTTTATGATTAAGCTTAAAAACATCATATTGACCTGTTCTTTCTCTCCTCAATTTTACTCATTTAATATAAAGGAACGTACTTTCAGGATATTGCATATATGTAAGAATATTAGTTTTGCAATCGAAGGTGTAATATTTTCATTTTGATTGGCACATAAATAAGCCACTGAAATAAAATGAGAAATATACTCTCATATCTATTTTGATTGCAGACTGTGCACATTTATTTCATATTGATATTATAAATACACCCTTTAAAAGTAAATTTAATGGCGTATTCGTTAGACAACCGAATTTGAGAGATAATACGGGTAATATGGATGGGTAGTTTAACTTGTAAATATTCTTAAGCATCATTCTTTATAATTGAATGCCTGTAAAATGATACTTTCCAAAAACACATCCTCGGTTGGGTCTTTAATTCTGCTATGTGGAATTTAAAGTCCCAGTAACTGCCCCGTACTAATCCAAGCAGTTACTGACAGCTTTAAGACACGTACTAGATTGGGGTATGAAATTGACTGCTTTCGTTTTGAATTTACCCTTTCACATGAACAAAAGTAACAATCATCACTAGGGTTCTTTTGCTCGCGCCATAGTGCTCATAGGAATCGCATGTCGGAAAGCTTTTTTCTTGCGCTTAAACCAATTTCAAAGGTCTTCAACACATCGTTTGCAGACTTTATGAGGTGCCCAAACTTTATCCTGATCTCCAAGTTTTCAGCCAAAAAACGCGAAGTATACTTTTTTTACAAAGTCCGTAATATTAACTTGTTGCTTTAATACCATATATTCGCCATAAACATAACAGAAACTGTCAGAAGAGTTCATACACTTTCGCACTCCGCACAGACGACATTGCAATATATTGAACCAAGATCTATAAAAAAAATGACGAGTTACCACGTAGTTCTACACTATCGGAGCGCGTACGTTCAGGTTACAACATGTTTATGTTTGTTAATTTAGCTCACATAGGATGTTCCTTATTTAAAAATTAATAATAGTTATGGCCTGTATAAATTTAAAATCAGTAATCAAAATAAAATTGTACCTTGTAAACAACCGTTTATTACAAAAATATCAAACTGTAACATTTGAAAAGACAAAGTAAAATCTATACATTTAACCATTAATGTTAACGTTAGCTAGTCGCGCCCACACGTCTCCAATGAATCACCCCGAATGAATGCCTCAACCCAGCCGCCGCATTTCGGTGTATTGCAAGAATTTTTACCCTCAGCTTCCTATCGTACTCGACCCCTGAGATCGTTGACCTTGGGCAGGTACTCCGAAACTCTTGTTGCTATGGTTGATAACATTCGGCCCTTCCTGACAGCTGGAGTGTCCTCACTTCAGTGGTAGATCTGTGCAACAAAGTTTATAAGAACATGTATATTTAATTTTCTATTTATTTTTGACGAATATTAGTACTATGGTTAGTGAGAGGCAGCTTATATTTTTAGAACTTAAACTCCTACTTAAATGCTAATTCTATGGGCTAATCCCACGCGAAAGTATGATGATTCTGAACAGTTAACCACCATTCCATCTCCCTTCGCCACACTGAAGAGCACCCTGAGTATTTGGTTATCCAGCTGTTCTTGTCTGAGTAGTAACCCTACTCCAAGAACCGAATTCCCCTACTCTACTCATCAGTGTCCTTAACTTACCCAACCATTTTGTTAAATTGAACCTGAAAGGAACGCTTCTGAATAGTTGACCACCATTCCATCTCCTTTCACGGCACTGAAGAGCTTCCTGGGTATCTGCTTATCCAGCTGTTCTTGTCTGAGTAATAACCCTACTCCAAGAACCTAACCTCTCTTACTCTATCCTTCAGTGTTCCTGTTGTTGTAACCTTAAAGACCTTTTTATTTTGGTAATAATTTGACTTGTACCTGTGCTGTAAAAGAAAGAATTTGTTTTAAGGAAAATTAATCATTTGCTTGAGCTAATCGGAAACAACGCTTTGGATCGAAATATGCATTTTTGTTTGGACTAGCAAATAGATGCATTTTCCATTATTTGGAGTAATTCCTCTGTAACATTAATACATTTCAGCTAGTAATAAGGTCACCTGCCCTATTACACCAAACTCCATCAGATCCTCACTTGGAGATCCCCCTAATGTCTGATTTATGGTACCTTTTAATCCTAACTGGAGTTTGTTAATGTTTTCATTCAATTTTTCATGGTTTATTTCTACTTCCATAGTAGACAATGAATCGAGAATAGTTCTATTGTAACTTTCAACTTGTCCATTTCCTCTTGGTCGCCCAGCTGCATTCAAGTAGTGAGTGATACCGTATTTTTATTTTTTGCGAAATATTTCAAAATTATTAGACGTAAATGGTTTACCTTGTCACTGTTAATAGTTTGAAATGGTGCACCAAAAACCCTTATGAAGAAGTCTATCATTACAGTGAGTACATGTCTTACCTTGTATTAGGTGAAGAGTAAATTAAAACAAACCTTGTAAACGCATCCACAACGAAGAATACTTGAGTGTTACCTCATATCGTTTTTATTAAGGACCCTAGATAATCAGTGAGAATTTTATAAAAGGACCTGGATATTTTCTAACAAGATTATGGTAATCGACGTTTTATACAGATTTGAAATACACAACAATATACAAGTTTTTCAGGTATTTCTCTACCAAACGTCGCATGCGCAGAAACCAATAATTATGAGCTACCTGATCATAAATTTTACCTGTTGCAAAAAGACCAAGATCTTCAAAATTTAGTTGAACAATTTAAAAACGTGCTCGTTTAAATACAAGCCAGTGAGCACCATGATTTGTGATTTTTTTTTTTTTTTACCTCTCTACCCTTCAATTCATACATTATGAGTGTAGTCGCTTGTAACACTGCTAGCATCAAGATGACATATTTGCTGACAGGTCTATGTCTAATACCAAACTGGTATTCGCTCAATTCCAAAACCCACCAGCCGATTCTCTGATTTAATTCTACCTTTTTGAAAGTATTTGTTACTGCAGCACAATCAGTAATTACTATGAAGGGCCTTCCGACTAAGTACTGCCGAAATCTATTAACTAATAACACAGTTGCTACAGTTTCTAATTCAAAGGAATGGTCTCTCCATATCAATCAATAATATTTTTGTGAAACAATACACTTTATGCTTTACTTTGTTCTGAATAACAGGGTGTACATTTTCTAAAATATTCGATTAAATTCAAATATTATTTAAGTTGCCGAACCAGGTGTTTTCGACTAATAATAATTTATCCCTTTTATTGTCGGATCAGGTACCTCATACCCCAGTATTTCAATCTTGGTTCGCAAATATTAACACTTCAAATATATGTATATACTTCAATAATGTAAGAGTTAGATTATGTTTATTGTAGGAATTTATTCTTTAAAATAATACCAATAATTACTAAGCATTATCATAATAAAGGTACTCCTATTAATAAAATGGACGATTTGCACAGCAGATTAATTTATGGACCCAAAATCTAACAATGTTCTCGTAAAAATAAATGTGAATACGTAATGGCCTTTTTTAGATCAAACTAATTACCTTAAAAAACCCATAATGGCCATAATTCTCAGTCCGCTCTCTTAAAATAATATCAATGTTCTGTTTTTGTCGCAATCGTAAACATCATAACTCGAATCTTTAACAGATCGTTCCGTAACCTGATAGCTGACTAATACCATCACCTAAATGTCATTCCTTTTTCTTCGATAAAAGATGAATTGTTTTGATTTTAGTTTTGTATGTTCATTAGTTCGTTCCAAGTTCGATAGCAAAAACCTTTTTTTTTTTTTTTTGCGAATAACCCTTTATACAGATTTAAAAGTTGTAAATGTATTTGAATCGCTGTTCTATTTTATTAATATCAATGTTTAGATTTGTTTCATTTAATTTAAAACCTTTTGTTGAGTAATCGTCAAAGCGCAATAACCCGTCTACTTTTTTTATAATAAACATCATTTAATTTGAGTCCTAAAGTTCTAAGAGATTTTCAACGTTCGTAAAGCTCTTGTTTATGATGAAGCTCTACTCTTTTACTCCGTTAGCATTATTTCGACGGTCACGTACTCGTGTATGGGTAAAGTTGAGTCACAAATACTTTTATTTAGAGGAGCATGCGTTTCTTTGTTTACTTCGTTTACGTTTAGATTATTTGTGATTGACTGCTAAATTTAATAACTTTGGATTTTTTTTTTTGAATTTACGATTTTATCAATCATCTGACGCAACGCAGAACATTACTAAAAGCATTTAATTTGGTTATCGACTCACTACTCTCCTGCACCCTGCTGGCGATTATTACCACACTTGAGGTTCTTGGGGATGTATAACTTGACCTTACACCGTCCTGTCTTCACCTCTGTTTATGGCTTACTCAGCTCTCTCGAGAGCTCCCCTGCCATCGCCGATGTCTTCTGGATTCATGCCGAGTCCTCAGTACTTCTTTTACTTTGGAGCGCGTTCTCTGGTATATTTTTTGCACCTTTTTCACTAAAAACTCAAAAACACACCAATACTATCCCACTTCTGATGTAAACAACCGTTTATTACAAAAATATCAAACTGTAACATTTGAAAAGACAAAGTAAAATCTATACATTTAACCATTAATGTTAACGTTAGCTAGTCGCGCCCATACGTCTCCAATGAATCACCCCGAATGAATGCCTCAACCCAGCCGCCGCATTTCGGTGTATTGCAAGAATTTTTACCCTCAGCTTCCTATCGTACTCGACCCCTGAGATCGTTGACCTTGGGCAGGTACTTCGAAACTCTTGTTGCTATGGTTGATAACAACCTATTATTTGTGACTTCAAGTTAGCCCAAAAAACCCTTTCTTATAATAAAATTTTGGGTTTTGCAAAATAACCTGCCGTTATAATGTTTTTTGAGTATTTTTTTAGTTTTCAGAACACCGAAAAACATAGAAATTTGTTGAAAACATCCAGACAGCATTTTTGTTACTGACCTGTGTTATTTACCATAAAACTTCGTATAAATTGTTTTGATTTATATTTTTTAATAAGTATTTCAAAATCACCGATCCTAATAGTGCAGTTTGTTTCAAAATCAGACATGTTAATTTTCCTAATTCCAACAGAAATACAAAATCAGACATTTAAGGAGCATATTTCGACAAAGAATAAAGACACTCATCATTAAAAGTTTATTACAAAAATAACATACATTATATTTAATTTTATTAAGGTTACATTGAACTTTAATAGAGTTTTCTTCCTTCTTGTCAGTTAGTGACGCCTTGCCCTAAAGAATAAAATAGTCAAAATATGCTTAGCTTATTAAAAATACTTAGCTATTGGACATAACAGATAATCCTCAATCACTACCCAACTTAAAGATCAGTTATTGACTGCCAAAATGTCGGTAAATTAGAAAATGTATTAATGAATGGTTCAACATATATTTTAGTGTTATAAATTTCTTATTTTAGCCGAATAAACAGAAATGTCTGAATTAGGTACAGTGACTGAATTTAGGATATTTATTGCGGCTAGATATGAGGGAGCACTTGCAGTCTGACCTCATTAATAATTAATGTTATTCTGCGGATCTTTTTAGTTTTAATACCACTAATACCACTATTAAATTTCATTTCTAAATATATTTAAAATTATTTTAATACATTTTACAAAGTGCATGAAATCGATTTAATCATTTATGTTTTCAATTTGAAATATTTATTTCACCTTTTTTAACGATTATGTTGGAACAATTAGGAGTTAAATTAACAATGCAACTAATTATGTTAAATTTAAAATGTAATAGCTTTCATTAAAGCAATATGTGGGATCAAACTTGTATTAATCTGTTAATTTATTTATGCACATATGAAACGTGTTTTGAAAGCAACTGAAATTTCACAATTTAATTTTATTAGGTTATTTATTCTTTCCAGTAGATGACTGAAATCGTAAAAGAGATTAAAGTCCACCTA
Organism: Dastarcus helophoroides; assembly: GCA_028583605.1. Taxonomy (NCBI): domain Eukaryota; kingdom Metazoa; phylum Arthropoda; class Insecta; order Coleoptera; family Bothrideridae; genus Dastarcus; species Dastarcus helophoroides. The sequence goes on from CM053335.1 coordinate 1,515,149, forward strand.
AAAAATATAAACCAACAGAGTATAACGCTGGCGGCAAAAAAATAAAAGCAAATAAAAAGAGATATCCACCAAAATACCTAATAAGACCGCAAAACGAGAATTGTGGGGTATACTTTCCTCGCAAAAACTTCTAAATATAGAGGAAAATGAGAAATGTCTTGGAAAGGGAGAAAACTCAGTTTAATTTAAAATTAGACGGATAAAAGATTCAAATGAACAATAAAACCTCAGCATGTATTGGAAATGTCGCCAACGATATAAAGTAAATTGAATAAATTCCTTTCAACAATTAATAGAAATCAATGAGGCAACGAAACAAATCTCAGTAAATACGCTCTTTACATATTTTTGAAAATAAAAATATGTATCCATCTCGAATTTTAAAGTAGATGATATAAGAAACTACCAATTTTAGTTTTGGTTTAATGCGCACTACATTCATTTACAATGGACAGTGCATTAGACCAGGGATGGGCAATCTTTTTTACAGCAAGCCAACTAAAAGGCTAAAAATTTAGCGAAGGCCGCATGTGAGGAAAATATGAACGCTAAATTGGATGATTAACACTAATTATAGGTTTTTCTATCAACAAAAAAAAATAACAAAAGTACTATAAAAAATTACCCAATTAAAATACTTAATAAAAATTAAAAAACGAAAATTATTATGGGAAAAAACTTAAACAAATTTAATGAGAATTTTGGGGTTCCTCATTTGCCCAGGACTTTCCAGTAGTACGTTATTTAGTCTGGACCTGCTGCCCCTTTTAACTATTTCCATTACGGAAAATAATTGTTTGCAAACGTAAGTTCTTCCAAAATCATAGACGTAACTAGAATAGGGCGGGATGGGGCGCTTGCCCTCCACTGCAGCAAACCGAAAATTTATATGTATTCAATTAGGGGACTTTCCAATTCTTCAGAATTTATTCTTTCCCTAAAACATTTTTTTTTAATTTCTACCTTTTTCTTTTGATGGAACGGACTCGTCCTTGGTTATCTTCAAAAATTAAAATACAGAACTTGTCCCGTGAAACCAAGAAAAATTAAAAAACACAACAAAGGTTGCTCTAACGCGTTGTGACAGCCAAGCTGTCATCTTCAGAGAGAAACTAACATCTAATCTTAAAATTAACCCTTATGTACTAAGAATATTCACTTCGTGCATGATCGGCCGCACCCGAATGTGCATGCGCATGCGCATCCAATCATACACGTCGTGTCACAGTTCCTTATCTATCGACCTAAACTATTTTTAACTGAGATTAATGGCCTAAAGGCCCAGCGCAACCATTCAGTTTCCAGCCTTATGGATGGCTAAGCTTTCACATGCATTTAACATATAATTTCTATTAACTACTCTTAACAATTTAATATTATTATCTATCCTATGATCTAATTCAAAGGCATGTCGAGCCACACTTGACTTCTCAGTTCTTCCGTACCTCAAATGAGCCAAATGTTCCTTCAGTCGGATTTTAAGAGATCGTCTAGTTTGCCCGACATACTTTTGAGAACAATCCCTACATGAAATTTGGTAAATACCAGACTTATCCGTTTGCTCTACTTTATCCTTCAAACTACCCAAAAGCGAATTTAATTTTGCGTTAAAAGTATAAATAACACGGAAGCCCTGGTTTCGTAAAATTCCACCCAAACCCTGCGTTAGCGAGGGTTCAAAAGGAAGTGAGACGAATTTAAAGTTTTTGTTTTCATCAGCTCGGAAAGTTGTAGTATTCACCAATTTACATTTGAATTTTTTCTTGTTAATAATTTTATAAATAATATTACGGTCGAATGCATTAACTTCAGCTATATGTTTAATTGTCTTCAACTCCTTTCTGAATCTTTCCCTACTAAGAGGAAGACGCAGAAGGCGATGGGCAAGGAAGTTGAAACTTGCCATTTTGTGTTGTATGCAATGGTGAGAATCGGAAGTTATATAGCGGAAGGTAGTGGAATCTTTCCTATATCCATCAAATTCTAATCTATTTTTATTCCTCATAACTAAAGTGTATAAAAATGGTAAAGCTGCTTCTTTCTCTAATTCTAGAGTGAATTTAACTATTGGAAAACGTGAATTTAAAACATCAATGAAATTATCTAAATTTTGATATTTTGTGTCAAAAATAGCAAAAATATTATCTACATATCTAATCCATACCCTAGAAAACAAACTACATTCATTTTGAAGACGATTTTCAAAAACGCCCATGAAGAGCTCAGCCATGAAAGGTGACAAAGGATTTCCGATGGCTGCTCCCTCAAGCTGTTCATAAATTCGGTATTAATTTGGAAATGAAATATATTCGTCGTATATTCGTCAATAATTTTGCCTGAAAGGTTATTAGATTCCAGCAGATCTCGAAGGTATAATAAGGTTTGAGGTATGGGTACACTGGGAAAGAGGGAAGAAACATCAAAAGAAACCAGCATTTCACCCTCCAACAACTCTTCATTCTGAATTTGCTGCACAAACTCTTAAGAATTCTTGGCTGACAAATTGAGTTGTTGGAATTCTAATTTGCTGAATTCTTTTACTAGCCATTTTGATAAATTATAGGTCGGTGCTCCAATAGTTGACACAATTGGTCTTACCGCCTTTCCGGGTTTATGTATTTTTGGTAGACAATATAATTTAGGTACAGAGGGGTTAGATATATGAAGGGATCTTTTTAAAATTGGAGTAATAAGGTTGTTACTTTTGTCGAGCACTTTTTTCATCCCACTTAACATTTTACTCAAAGGGTTCTTCTGTAATTTTTGATATGGACCATTACTAATGAGTGTGTCAACTCGTTCGTAATAGTCCTTTTTATCTAGAATCACAACCTTATTACCTTTATCTGCCTTTACATAAAAACAATCTTTCTCTCGTAGTCTTTTACAAAATTTCTGTTCGTACGTGTGATGGTTTTACGTTTTTTAAATTTCTAGAGAGCTTTTGTCTGCAAGCCTCCCTCACATAGTTTTTAGTGTCGTCCGCCATGGAACTCAAGGAACTCTCAATGGACACAACAACACCTTCCAAACCAATGCGGGAGGATGGCAGGGCTTAATTAAGCCCTTTGTTCAAAAGACTTAATTCAGATTTGTCAAAATGCTGCGAAGAGAGGTTTTCTACAATATTAATATTTTTATTTTTCTGAGAAGAATGTTCTTTAAGGGCACCTAATTTGCATAATTTCTTCTTGAGAATGTTCGACTTTTGTCTAACATTCTCAGATATGGTAGAGAACTTTTTCTTTCAAAATTTGGCATTTATTTATAACATTCAACTTCTTTTATTAAACATAACTGTCAAAATTTCAAATTTCAAAGTTTGTCGTTTTTTTCTGAAATTTCGTGATTTATGGAAGTTTGACTTTTTCTGAAAATTTCGCTTTTTTTAATTCTCAAAATTTCAGCTTGTTTATTAAAATTTGCCTTTTCCTTACAATCTGGTCGACCTTCTTATAAAAAAGTATATTTTTGGGAAATTTAAAATTTTTGTGAAGGGACAAAAATTACGAAGAAAACTTCTTTGTAAATTTTATTTTTTTTAAACCAAACTGGAAGTTTTAACTGGTTTGTCAAAATTTTGATGTATATTACAATATTTGACATTTTATGACGCCCATTGAGGCAAGGTAGGGCTTCTGTCTCCCTCTGACTCGAGGAGTTAAGAGAAAATAAATAATTGATTTTTTTCTTAAAATTTGCTCTTTTTCTAAATTTCGATAAAATCTGATTCTTTCTGGAAAATTTCCCAATTTCACTAACATTAAACTTTTTGTTTCCCAAAATATAGATCCTTTTTGCAAAAGTTGCCTCGTAATACCGTCTTTCTCTAGGGGTCTCGACTATTTTCTTTTAAATTTTGACTTTTCTTTAAAAATTTGACTTTCTTTAAAAAATGTTTGTCCATTTCAAAGTTTTTTTGAAACTTGGCTTTTTTCCAAATTCCGATATTTTACTGAATATGTAGCTAAAAATTTCAATCTTTTATATTCTGACTTCTTTAGAAATTTTGACTGGTTTCCCAAAGTTTGCTCTTTTGAAGAAATCTTGATTTTTATCTTAATTTCCAATATTAATTATTTCTATAAGTTTTTTTTTTCTTGGTAAATTCGTCTTTTTTTTGAAATTTTTTAAAATAGGCTTTTACCTAAAATTTGCCTGTTCCTCAAAATTTATCTTTTTTAAAGTTTCGATTTTATTTTCAAAATCCTACCTTATGGACTTGAGAACAATATTCTTGAAAATTGCGATTTTTATTTCTCAAAATTCGACTTTCTCTGCAAATTGCGTCTTTTTATAAAATTACACCTCTGAAACTTTTGACTTTTTTCGAATTTTATACATTTCTCAAGTTGTTAAGAAGGGTTAGGATTTTATTTTTAATATTGAAATATTGAAAATTTCAACTTTTCCAATTTTCGTTCTAAAATTGGACTTTCATTTGGAAATTTAGAATATTTTCATAAAAGTTTGATTTTTTTATGGGAATTGCAACTTAATTTTCAAATATCGTGATTTTTTTCGAAGTCTTTGTTTTTTTTTAATTTGATATTAACTTGTCTAAAATTCATCTTATTCTTCAAATTTTGACTTTTTTCTCAAAATTTGATATCATGTGTTTCTGCACATTTCCATTTAAAACTAATTTTATTTTGTTTATTGTTTTAATAGAAATCTTAATATCTGAGAACAACATTTTCGGAAAATTTTGAGAAAAACATTATTTAAACAATTTTAATATGGCAAAATTGATATAAACTAAAAATTCTGAGGGAATTATTTTTACCTGATTTTTTACCTGATTTCGACTTGTTCAGGAAACTATCACTTGTTTTTACAAAAATTGACTTTTAGAAATTTCGTCTTTTTCCTCTTCGACAGTTCTTCGAAAGGTTTTTCTTAAGACTGGGCTTTTTTCGATATTTCTACTTTAATCTGAAAATGTGATCTACCCAGTTCTGTAGTTTTTAAGTGAAAATACACATTACTCAGCCAGAAGATTTTCTTTTTTGTCCATGAATTTTTCAGAGTGATTCTTGCCCCTCCCCCCTTGCAGAAAATGCTGCCTACGCTCACATCAAAAATATTTCATGGTTTGCATTGCATACCTGACTGATCATGTAGGTTATTTTACTAGAATTTTTGAATGTTCTTATTGTGAAAGTTGATCCTCAAATTGTTGTTGTTTTGTAAATCTATTAATTCCATTCGTCCTCGTTTGGAACTGTTTCTGTGTCCTATATCAAATGACTAAGAAAAAATACGGAAACAACGAGCAATTTCTTCGGATCTAAATATTTTAAATCTCAATTCAAATTGATTAAGTTTCGAATTTTCTGGCGATATTTGCTTCTATCTGAAGGAGTTTTATTCCTCAAGTATAGAAAATGCTTCGTGTGTTTTAATAACATATTTTTTTTTTCAAATGGTGAATTCTTCTTTGTTTTTCTTCGTCAAATTGTTGGACATTTTCTTTTCTAAAATTTTTATGTAAAGCAGTAGAGCTTAGGCGGGCCGCACAAAAATGTTAGGAAGGCGGCTGCGGCTCGCGGGCCGTTTTGCTCATCGCTGCATTAGACTATCTATAATACGACATTTTGTGGACCACAATAAAGGTAAATATGGAATATTGAAATTTTATATTTATGTTTATAAATATCATTTGTTATACAATAGATTAACTTGCACATAAATATAATAGGTACCATTAAAGCAAGATGAAGTTTCAAAACAATAATTGAATTATTAGTGGATAAAATATTAGTGTTGGGCGATTATGGGCGATATAATCGAAATATTTCGATTATGGTCGTATAGTTGACCATTCGATGATTGCAAACGAGAAATGAATGGTGTTTTATATTCCAAATATTCTATTTAGAGAGTGCATTCATGTTAATACGATTGTTTTGATTATAAGTGATATTCCATATTTGAAACTATCTGAGAAGTGAAAAATCATTCAATAATTTGACACAACTGCGCACATCAACTGATAGCGATCATTCAGTTAAAGGCGATCATGAGTGAAATGAAATATGAAATATGAATTATCATGGCTTCGACTTCGAATGCGATATGAGCGAGTAATCATTCAATATTTATACTCCATATTTCGAAATAGAGCGGAATTGGTATTTGACACCTCGAGAAATAAGACAACATTCATTAGTTTGTTTATAATCCTGAATATAGTGCTATGCGACAACCCACTGCTACCGAACAAAACCAACAACAATTATATTTAGGCGAATGGCGAGCAATTCTTATGTCATATTTTATAATTCTATTGACATATCTAGAGGCCCTATATAAATTATGAATAATGTACTGATTTAAATTTTCTATAAAATAAATTTGCATTATTTTGTTAATTTTTCTGACAGTTAAATAACATTTTTTATTTGTTTTTTCCACACCTACAAGAATCAAGCAAAAGGCAATATTGAAAAACCATACAAGAAATTTTAAGAGCTATTTACACTTTGGGGATCTCGAAATGAAATTCGAAATAATGGAACATTTTACTCATAATCCATTGTTAGAATAATCATTCGATTATTCCAAACAATTATTTTGATTCATTTGATAACGAAAATATATCGATTATGCCCAACACTGCAAAATATATCAATACTAAAATAAAAATATGCGAAATCCTGTTAAACTCTATACTATTTGAATTCGATATATGAGTTAATCAGTGAAGCATAACAATATCACCTCAAAAGTAAACTTAGGATGAAAATAAGAGGTTATACCGGGTCAAGTCTCACCAGTCTGTTAAATTACAAAAAATGTTGTGTAATTTTCAGTGGTGGCTGGTCTTAAAGAGCGCAAGAGCGCGCGCTCCTCGTGAAATGAGCGATCTGTTATTTTCTGTTCAATATAAAAGACTTGGATTAATCACATTTTTAAACAGAAAATAATGATGTACTAATTAATTAATAATACCTGTGAGTGACTTGGAATAAAGTACGCAAACGTTTTATTCTATTATATTATATATTATAAGGAAATTTAAATATGTTGGTGCGCACAGAATTATGCACCTAGCGTGGCTGCCGTGCAATGCCTCTCAACGGCCTCCACGGGATACGGAGAAATAAACTACAGAACACCACGTTAAAGCTAGCCCGCGGTACGCCGCTCCGTTCATGCGATATTACCAAATGGCGAGTACGAGTCAGAGTTTGAAGTGTGTATTTACGGTTTATGATGCTAAATGCGTAGGTGCCGGCTGACCTGATTGCGATTGCTAATTGTGCCGCTTACAGGCCTAACTGCCAATAGTACCGCTATTCAAAAAGATATAGCAGTAGCCATTCTAGGGTCTAATTATTAATTTGTAGATTTGGATTTAAACAATTTTGATAAGAAAGTAATAAACGCTTTATTTCTTTAAAAGATCGTAGAGCGGATTTTGTTTAAAAAAAATAACTTTTTTTTCGTTTTTTTTTTGTAGAGTTTAATTAGAACTTTGTAATAAAATACATTTTATCTTCAAATGCAGTTTTCATGAAAAATTTTATTCCTATAAAAGCAAACAATTTTAATTAAGTAACCTAGAGCCGTAACGAGGTGCAACCGTACACAGTACTTTAAAGGGGCTCAGAAAAGTCGATAATGTTTTTTTTGTACTTGATGTAAATAATTTAGAGATGATAACCCAAAAATATTTTGGAGGTTATAAGATGTTAATTAAATTGAATTCGTATAAATACTATTAAATATCACACCTTTTGTATTACTTTTGTTTCTCTTAAATTTAATATCATGCTATGGCACTGGAGTCACCTAAGCTCTTAAATAGTAATATTTTTGCATCTGCGCAGCTCCTGTCAAAAATTCACCAGCCGCCACTAATAATTTTGTTTGTAATATTTTTATAAAAAAAGATTTATTAAATCTCACTTGATTCCTGAAATATTTTGAAAAAGCTGAAAATTGCCAATTTTTTTTTGAAATATCTCATTTGTTTATAAAGATAATTTTACAACATTTGATATTTGAATATGAATCATCTATTGTATTTGAATGGTAAAGTAAAATTTTGTTTATTTCTCCTAGTTTTCAATATGCGACTGTCTACTTTTTTTTCTTATGGACGCCATATTCAAATTTTATCTGGCAGAACAATATAATTACAACGATATATGGCATATCTGAAAAACCTTTTGTTTGACGTCCACACAAGTGATTTTTATGACTTAAAATAGGAGGCCATGGCTGTCAAAGTTTTTTTATTGTTATGTCAAGCCTATAAGTGTCAATAATAATTGACAAATTAATTCATTAAACAATGATTTGACCGTCAGAAAAGAACGATATGCCATACATTGTTGTAACTGCATTGTTTTGGTTTATTTAGTCATGTAAAATTCCAATATGGCTCCCAGAGAAAGAAAAAAACTGATCGCCTTTTGAATACTAAAAGACTAGAATAAAATCTAACCTTACCATTGAAATACAATAGATGATTTATTTTCAACAACCAAATATCATAATATTAACTTTATAAACAAATGAGATATTTTAAAAAACACAAATTGGCAGTTTTTAGTGTTTTCAAAATATTTCAGAAATCAGGTGATATGTTTTCATAAAAATACTGCAAACAAAATTACTCAACATTTTTGTAATTTAACCAACTCTGTATCGATAAGAGTTAAGGAGATCCTAATGGTTGAGACATGAAATAGTGTGAATCCTGTTGGGAAATCAGACCCTCTATATTTTGGAATTAATTTGTTATTAACTAATTATTAAAGCGAAGAATTATTTACGAAAGCGAAATAAACTACCTTTTAATCTCAATGGTATTGTGGAGGCGTCCGTGTTTGCTTGCTAATTCGCACTAGGTAACTTCTGAAATTTTTTATGCAGGGTATTCATTTTTCTACCCTCACCATAGGTATCTCGCTTATTTGAAGAGCCACAATCTTTGCTTAATTATGCCAAATTGGTTTATTTTAGTGCTAAGCATTAAGATAGGTTCCTTCAAAAAAGAAATTTGAAGCTATTCAGATTTCTTTGAAAAAGCCAAACTAACAGCGGCAAATTTTTTTTTAGGAAATGGTACGTTGTTATATAGATTGAAATTCTTTTACAGTGTACTAGTAAATAGTACAATATTGGCAGCCGATAATATATTTAAGGTTTTGCGTCGTTATGTTTGCCAGCATTAGTGGTTTTCAATGCTGCTTTTAGCGTTTTGCACTATCATTGTCGTTTGGGCTGGCGATCCTAATGGGGCATCGCAGTTACCTATCACGTTCAAAGCAATCATGACGCGTTGAGGATTAGTGTGTTTGCGTCCAAAAATTCCGGGCGGTTCTTTCGGTTATTGAGTCTTTTCATAGCTTTTCCACCCGAGAATGCACCGAATAATTGGAAATGAAAAGGACTCATGCTCTGGCATCCTGAAAGAGCCGATGGTCAATAAAGGTAGGGGCGTTTGATTATCAAGCAACCATCCGTGGGGCTGGCAGTCGTTCTATTGTTATTTATTGGCTCTTAACCATTTAGATGAACTTCTACATTTCCAATCTGGAGATTTGTTTTTCTCTGTTCAGGGTAAGCCTTGAGGTTCCGGGGTAATCCAAGTTATGCTGCCTTTTTTCCGGAGAAGGAGGAGGAGGTCAATTTTCAACATGGGGTGCAAACATTGCGTCCAATATTTTCTTTCGTTATTTAAAGTGTGTCATCTGTCGGAATTTGTTTAGTTTACTATCATGAATTTGTCAATCAATTCAGTTTTTACTTTGCAATGTAACGATTTTAAAGTTCACTGATTATTTTTAGGCAGTAATATTTTATGAGACCGTTGAAATTTGCCACTAGGCTCTCCGAGGCATTTTTGCGACAATCTCTAAATAGGAAGGGTAATCGCGTTTTGTGAAATAAAACGGCATTCGACGTATATTTTGGAATGTTTTGGTATCGTTAAAGTTGTAAGTGCTGGTACACTGAAAGATGATCCGTAAAATTGTGGCATTATTGCGGACCCTTTGCAACCGCAGAACATCAAAGGTAAGGATATCCAATAATTTTACATTCATCCATGTGTTTTTGTTATTTTTAGGCTCCTAGTGCTATTCTAGAGCTCTTCCACTAACATCCTGGGGGGCCGTGTTTCTGTTTTTCTTGAAATTGTCTTATTTTCTTTTCGTGAATTTCCAATACTGGGAATCCCTATGCAGTTCTAATCTATCTATGATCATTGGACGTAATCGTTGCATCGCATGTATCACCTGCTAACACCGCCAGCTGAAATATCAAGCCGCTGAATTACCTTATCACCGAGTGCTTTCCTTTTGTCATTTTAAAATTCTATTACCCCGGAATACTTATTTGGTTTAATACCGATGAATTAGAGAAAGATTTTAGTATTTTTCTTGGCAATTTTATATTTAGTAAAATTTTATTGTAATTAGTTTGTCGATGTTTGTGGTAGTGTTTTGAGTTATTAGTTTTATCTTTAATAATGTTTAAGACATGTATTAAGTATTTTTAATCCGGCAATGTCATTGATATTTGTATTGGCTAGTGGGGTTGAGTTACTTTTAATCTTTTTTTATATAAGTAGTTTTCTACAAACACTTGAATAACTATTGACATCCTTTTTGTGATCTTGATAATGGGTTCTGACAAAAAACAAAAAAAAAACAGCTTTGTTAATGTAGATTTCATATATGCACCGTGAGGAAACTTTTGTTTTTAATCTGCCGGGTGATATCTTTCGTAAAATTTTAAAATACTATTTTCTTTCAAACATAACATCCTGTATATTTTGACTTTGGTAAATATAAATTTTAACTTTGAAATATTTGTATTAATATATTAATATATTAATATATTAATATATTAATATATTAATATATTAATATATTAATATATTAATATATTAATATATTAATATATTAATATATTTTCTCAAAATTACCCTCTTTACAAAAAACATTTAGGAAACAAAAATATTTCTAAAGTTATGAAGTTGTCAATATCCAAATTTACAAAATGAGTTGATTGATAATATTCGTAAGCTTTACCTGGAATAAGGAGCTACAAAAACTATTTACATGAATGGCAATGTGTGATTGCAATAAATTATTTCATTTTAATTTTCATCGATTTACTTGTTTTTAAGAGAAATAATCCTCTTTTTAACCTTTAAATTTGGAAGGACTTATCTCAAAAAGAACAAGCCAAACACTGTCACTTAGGAAAACCTTAAGTTAATTTTAGATTCAAAATCACACCCTGGCTTTTTCGCTTTGAATATGTTACAATTATTATTTAATAGTCAAACTGCCTAAGCAGTAAAATGACGAGTCCGAAATTTCATATTGGTTTGGACAGTTTTCTAGTTTGTTCAAGAACATGTATAATATGATGGAAAGCAAACCGGACTTTCAATATATTTCATTATAGACAGGATTTCGTCTTACGGAGGGTCCGATTTGGACAGGTTTGTTTGTAACTAACTTCAGCGTTGTTCGTTCTGCTGTGCAGAAACATCATGAAATATTTACTCTTCAGATTGTAGATTTGTGTAAATTTATCTATTGAGGTTTGTTCGTACGCACTGAAACGACAATTTAAATGTAACGGTAATAAAAAATAAATTTGATTGTAAAATATCTAGTCTAACGGTTCCAACTAAATTACTCATAGAATCAGTGAAACACACAGAGTAATAGAAAACTCCTTTTTGACCTTCTTTCGAATAAATCTTTTGTTAAGCATCTTAAATTGAAAAATTATTAACTAACACAAAGGACAAAATACTTTGGCGAAAATTTGTCTACTATTTCATTAATAGTAACAAAGCCTCTACTCTCTGAGTCTGAGAATAGCTCACCACGCCGTCTATGCTGTTCTTTTGTAAAACATCACCCACTTTGGCTTATTGTTCTCAACAAGAATTACGACACTTCAAATATAGCAAAGTGAGAATTAAGCTTAATTATGTGACAATTATTTTGTTGAGATAACTTGGGAAATTTATGTTTTAGAATCCTTAATTCAATACACAAGCTAACCTACAGAAATTATACTAATTGTTGCCTGCCTAAATTTTAGAGAGAGAAGTGTTGAAACCTTAGTTTAATCAGATGTCTAAAAAAAGCCTCACATTAATCATTACACTTCTAAAAAGTAACGTTTAAACTCTTTCACTTCCGAAACTACGATTTCTCAGTTTTGACATTGGCGCTCCTCTCACTTTGAGATAATTTTTGACGATTTATAAAAGGTCTTAGTTTGACAACCTAGCCCCAAGCTTATGCGATTTGGCGCCCCTTGCTTACCACATCATAATTTTGACAACTTTCTTCAAATATCAGGTGCCCCGTTTGATAGTTCCTAAATCAAGATCTGAGCCATTTGAAACGGAACAATTATTCTTCATTTTTTACGATTCTATTGGGCATAAAAAGAATAATTTACGTTAGTTTTAAAGTGTTATTTTCTGTTAGATAACGAATTAATTTTTATTCATCAAATTTTATCGGTTGTAAATTTATGGACGTCAGTCCACTTACTCGATTCCAATTAACGTAAAACAACCCTCTATTATAAACTGAAATTCTAGAATAATTTTGGTAATTAAGAGCTAATTTGAGTTCTTGATAAACCCTAAATACGCGGTATTTCCATTTTCCCATTTACACGCCAAGACGAATATTACCCTAAACATGATACTACTGGAGAGTTGGATGTTATCCCAAATATAATCTCATTATGGTCGAAATTGAGGGGACCAAGGTAATTTGCGAAAAGCAATGTTAAATTCAATAACGTAACAATTTCCATTAAGGTAGCGGGACCAGATATAATCTGTCCGAGCGCTATGGATATCACGGGATGCATCAAGTAATTGGTTAATATATTTACTACAGCCTAGACGGGAAAGTCGGAATTTTTCCCAATTTAAAACACCATCACTATCAAAATTACTAATTAATAAAAATTAAATTAAAACACGCTCTATCACGTTCATTGTTTTATCACGAGAAACGCGCTTTTCATATAAATTACTGCATCAAAGCGAACATTTCCAAATCTGCTATGTTTAGACTGGTTAAGATTTAATAGTGAAGTTGATAACGAAACAAGGTTTACCATTTCAAAAATTTTAGGCACAATATTTTACAACTGCTATCAGTGCAAGATAAAAGTCTGATGGTATTGATGGGCTAGGTAATAGCATACTAACATTTGCAAGCTGCGTTTTCACAAATTACAAAATGTCTAGCAGAATAAGTATGGCAAAATGGCCCCCAGATGAGAACCTACAGTGATATTTTCGGAAAGTTATCACCTTCACATATGGACAAAACTTATGTCTATTTGGGTTCTTTATTTTAATGCGACTAACAGATATTAAATAAATTTTTCAATATAAGAGAAATTTTTTAATTTATTATGTTTTGAACTAAATAAATTAAAAGGAAGAAACCAAGGACATATTTTAGCTAATATTTTGTAGGATATTATATATTTTTTATATTTTTTAAGTAATTGTAGTAATTTAATTTTTTTCTAAAATTATTTGTGATAAAATCACCAAATGATATATGCTCTAGTACTCATCAAATTCTATACTATGCAACCTTTAATATTTCAGTTGTTTTATAAATTATCGAAATAGGCAAAAAAATGCAAATTTTATTTTCAAGAGGGACATCTTTTTAGCTCACTTTCAATTAAATTACATCAACCCTTGAGTTGGGGTGGAAACAACCCTTAAAATCTTAAATATGAAGTCATTTAAATTAATTAATAAAGTATTTTACATATTTGACTCTTCTTTTCATTACTTTTTGAAAAATCAGGAAAACCCCCAAAAAAGCCATAGGCGCGAAAAACAGTAATATGTCGATATTATTTAAATTAATTGGTTAAAATGGATGGCATTGAAGTCAAAGAGCCGTTCGAACTTTCCTTTTGCTTTTTGTTACGAAAAAATATTGAAATGATTTGTAGAAGTGAAGAAGGAAATGATAAGGAGTCGCTACTTAAATGTTCAGTATAGAAAGAACGTAAGGCATTCTTCAGTTTTTTGATAATTTTTTTAATTATTTATCTTCACTGGTGATTCAGTTTCGCGAGTTCACGTTTGTGCATTTTTTTTGTTTGCAAAAATGGTGTACATACTTCAACAAAAAACAGAGATTATTCTTATTTACGGAGAATCTGGAAGAAGTGCTAGAAGAACGTCAGCAATTTTCAATGAGGGAAATCACCGTACTAATTTAAATCACAAATATGTCTTGAAATTAAATAAATTCTGCCCATATAAAATGTAAATTCTTCAATAACTTTTTGACAAGAATTTTGACAGAAGTGCTCAATTTTTCGAAACATTGACAAATTTTATAAATAACATCCAAAATATCATAAAGAACATTTGTTTCAATGACGAGTGTACGTTTTTCCTTAATGGACATGTTAACAAGCAAAGATAATTCTCAGTATCCAACAAAAACTAACTTTTCAGTTAAAAAGTTATAAGGTAACCTTATTGTTAAAAAAAGTATTACGATTTAAAGAAATAACTTCGGAAATGCAATAAATCAAGAATCAAAGTATACTGAGATCTGTCAATAATTCAACTAATAGTTGACATACAAATCTTGTCCTTTGAAACCAAGAAAGATAAAAAAACAACAAAGGTTGCTCTTTCTTGCTGCGTTTCGATTGCAACCTTTGTTGTGTTTTTTATTCTTTCTTGGTTTCAGAAGACAATTTTCCAATCTTAAAAAAACCTATAAGTATAACTATAAGTATAAATTTGGGGGTTGCAAAGAGACATTTGCAAAAATGTGCCGAAACTGGACATTTTTAATTAAGCTGGAGGAATTAAGAGATATTTTATTTTTATTTTCGCCAAAAACAGAAAGAAAAACAAGAGAAAGTCCGTCTTTGGCATCTCTTGCCATCTTTGGAACTTTGGCAGCTGCAAATTTATCAATAACTTTTTACTGAAGTCAAGTATTCCTTGGATTAAGTCCTTTTCTTTGAAGACACCGTTAATGCGGACAATCTTTCCTGGCATAATGTATTTTTTAAAAGAGTTTTTATTCTTTCCAGTCTGGGAAAGCACCATTCTGCTTCAGCAGAAGGAAGAAGAAGGATTTTTAAAAGATTTAGAGTTTCACTAAGCTCACTATTTTCTGAAATAATGTTTTAGAGTACAAGTAAACCAAAAGCCGATTTAAACTTTTCTGTTTCGTAAATTAGGGTTAGTTTAGTTCTTAGTTTTTGTAAATTAAAAAATGGATGAAAATTGGCGATTTCTTTAAAATTCTTTTCAGGAAAAGTGATTCTATGTTGGGTAAACTTTTCAGAAAAAAATAATAAGGTTGCTGCAATTAAAAGGCCAGTGAAGCTGAATCGTTTTTTAGCTTAGCAGATAACAATGTCGCATAGGTACTTCTTTAGCTTCGCGAACTACTTCTGTTAAAACTTCGCTTTTTACAAAACACCATCTGCACAATATTTAAGTCTGGAATAGGTGAATAGGTCATCCACGTCGCTTAATTTCCAGTTTTTTCGACACAGATCGGTTACAGAATGGCTGTGCAATTAAACTTTACACTGAATTCATTTTTATTTGTGTTTCAAGACTCAGAACATTGCCCGATGACATTATAATACCGAATCGATATTTGGTGTGCACCCACAAGTGCAACCTAATGCTTGCTTATGGGCAAGTATTTTAAGCGAACAAAATATAAGTTAAGGCGCAGGTGCATATGTGTAAAGCAAAGTTTGCAGTCTAGTCTGCAAACTTTGCAAACCGTGGACCCAATATGTCATCAAACGCTTACGAATCGGCGGAATCCGCAATATTCAGGAGTATGGTTGGTAGCGATAAATCTGTTATCAATAAATAAAATAAACAACATAAAGAACAATTTACTTTCTTTTTTATCCCAACGTTTTTTTGGAGGTTGCGCAAACCTGCAAACCTTAGCAGTAGCCACCACTGAGTATAACTCTGAAACCGTTTAGTATATCAGAAATGGGCTCCTCTTTCCCCTTTTATTGTATTATTGATATATTGATATATTTTGAAATAAGCCAAATTTTGTTGCTTCATTTTTTTATTGAAGTTTTAATCAAAATGAACTTACGATCATATTGGCGAATTACAAATTTCAATATTTCTGAAACAATTTAATTTAGATATGGGGTATCTTATATAAAATATATGTAGAATTTAAAATGAAAAAAATCGAAATCTTCTCTTTAAAAAAACAAATTAGGTTTGAATTCTGGAAAAATGAAACACCCTGCATATCGCTAAATTATTGCAAATAAAAACTTGGGCGAATTTTAAAACTTTTACATTTCTAGTAGGTACCTAATTAGTAGTATGAAACTAAGATAACATTAATGATTTACAATTGTCAATTTTTCGGAAACATTTGCATTTAAATATGGTACATTATTTAAAACATGTGTAGAATTTTCGGCAAAATTTAAAAATAAAAAAATAATTGGGGCGTTTTATTTAAAAAAACTAAAGTTGACTTTGATTCTGAAAAAAAACTTTGCACCCTGTATATCGCAAACTTATTTCAAATACAAATTTAAGAGGGGTCTAGGAACTTTTCTATGTAACATTATTTGTACCTATCATATTTTTAAAGATAAAGGAGGGGGGTGCATTTGTAACCAAAGACCCTGTAGATTTAAAATTTTTAAATAGACTTTAAAATAGAAGTCAGAATTTAGAGTAAATAGTTAACAATCAAAAAAATCTATACATATTAGAGAAATAATTTGAAATATTCGGTGTTTAATTAAAATTTTAAACGACATTTTTGTTAATAATATACAGGATGTTCAGCGAGGAATGGGTGCAATATCTCATAAAACCTTATTCAAGCATTCAACAGCACTACTATGTACAGTATATACCTATATTGCTGTAAAAATTTATCTAATCGCAACATTTTTTCAAATACCTGATGTATCGAAAAATTATTATTAATTTTAATGTAAACTTTTAATTTCAATTTTTATATCTCAGTCAGTATTGCAACAATATTTCTTTTAGAAAAAAATTATTGGTGTTATTAACTTTAATTATGCATACATATGCTGTTACCGAAATAGGACACAACTACATTATTTGTAGTGTATTAGTGACACGTAAATCAAACTAAATGCCCCTGGTCATTTGTCTACAGCAAAGCTCTCTTGCGGTGAATAATAGACCCAATTTCCTGTAAGGTGTTTCTGTCGCAATAAGCATGACATATGGCCGAGCTCATTCTTAAGTAAGCTCTGTTTATTGGTTGGGCTATAACAGATTATCTTTAAATTCAGCTGCTGTGTGGCTTTTGAACTGCGAATAGATTGCTCTCAAAGCTTTAAGCCTCCTGTAAGTGACATCGGATTCATTTTGTTTTTTTGTCGTACTTTAATAACATTTATTTTACATCGAATATGCTTGAGTAAGTGAGTGAAGAACATTTTATCGTTTAAACTTAATTGTCCACAACTTAAAAATTTGTAATTTTCAGAAGAGGTTTAATTAAGCCATGAACCTAATATATTTGACCAAAGTTTGGTATGTAGATTGACGATGTATAGGAAATAGTGCAATAGTTATAATAAAGCAAATGCACCTACCTTATTGTTTACTCAAAAGGCCAGACCTCTCGAGATAAAAAGTAAAGGAATTATTTTTATCAATATATTTTGATTTGATTTTTTCTATTATTTATTCTTTTTAGTCACTTAAAAAGTATTACAACTATTAAAATTTATAAATTTTAATAAAAACATAAGTAGAATATTACGCTTCGTGGCATTTACTAATAAATGTTATTAGAAGAAAGAATATATAAAATTGCCAAAATATACTGCGCAATGTAAGTTCAAATTAAAACAGGGACTTTCAAGTAGACAATTTGACCTAAATCCTACAAAATAATGAAAGATAACCTTGGACATTTGTTACGATTTAAACCAATTTATTACAATGAAATAGGTACTAGCAATCGATAATATCTTATCCGTTGAATTTGCCAGTGCAGTGGTGGCAGTATTTCGTTGATTTCTATGTCGTTCGCGCAATCTTTGGTCTGTGTGAGTCTAGTCATTGCTTCTGGAAGTTCCACCATTAATCGTCGTGGAGCTACTGATCCAGTGTTTTTTGGTTGTGTGTCCATTTTAAACACCCGTGGCGTTTTTCGAATTTGTCTAATAGTCGTCGTAAACCCCTGGAGGTGTTTTGGAGCTTTTGATTTTTCCACCCGAGGATGGCCAGGTAGACGGGGATTATCGTGGATAGTGCACCGGCATTAGTGTGAGCCTAACATCACCAACAGTATAGACATGTGATTATTCGTAAGATTAACTGTCGTAATTTCATTATTTTCATGCTCCGAAGGCAAATCGAGATCCTGACGAATAAACCTGCCATAGGCATATATTCTCTGATGAATCCATGGTGTTTTCTTTCGTGGAATTGAAATGTTCAATTTTTGTTCACAAATGAATTTCAATCTTGGGATTAGTCTTGCACGTGGCATCTGTCAATCTAGTAAGAGGTCATGTTTGAGAGAATTGTATATATTAGTCAATGTTCGTTGACTGTTCTTAAATGTTGCTCTAAGGGGTACCACGACCTGCTTTAAACACCCCTTTGCGAGTGCTCACTCGTGGCGAACACATCAAGACAATTCCAACAGTTTGCCAATGCGATTCTCTTGCAATGGGTTCCGAAGTAAACAGAACATTTATCATTTCATTTAGTTTAAATAATCTTTCCCGTATCTGCTTTTAAGGGAGGTATATTAAAAGGCTACGAGTTAAACGAAAATCATGCAAAATGTTACTCATTTAATTCTAAAACCACTGTAAAAATTTTAAAACGATTGACTAAGCTATTTAAAAACTAATGAAATTTAAAATAACTGTAATTTTACATGTAATCTTATGAAGAAATTATTCACGTAGTAGATTAAATTCATTTTTATTGCAAATAAAGTTACCAATCATCCTAAACTTTCATATTATATAACTTGAAATTTTAGAATCAATTTTGCATAGATTTATTAACATTCCTAAACGACTGTTGAGAAAAAAATTATAAACAAACCTGTACTCAACTAATAAAAGTTTTGGAACTGCACTAAACATAAAACGACTGCACTTACTCTTTGAACGTATTTCCACTATTTCAAAGACAAGACCAAGCAATAAACAATATTTTTTAGACAAGACTATTGTAATGTCAAATGTCAATGACAAAGCGTAATATTAAAAGCGGTACCAGATTTTATATATTTTCTAATATATTATTATTACAATTTTTTATTGTTTCTAATTATTTTAAATAAATAATATTTCAATTCTTCATGGTAGACCCTTATTGACCGGAAATATTATGTTTTTTTCAATTTGTTTAACATTTCTTCGGCCCAGTTTGGAAATACTTAAATTTTTATGGTTTGTTGACAATTTTATAAACAGTTTTTGAAATGCGACTACGTGATATTTAAATTTATTGAAAACGTCACTTCATGACAGTTTACAAATTAAAAGGTTAGTTTATTTTACATAGAATAGGAAAAATGAAAAATAGGAGACCAAAAATTAGATATGGAAAAAATAAAAATTTTGTTTTTTTGATAAATTAGGAAAATATATATATATATATATATATATATATATGTTTATAAAATTGTCAACAAACCATAAAAATTTAAATATTTCCAAACTGGGCCGAAGAAATGTTAAACAAATTGAAAAAAACATAATATTTCAATGTTTTAACTAATGTTTAAGTATAATCAATACTGCTCTATCCCTTATTAAAAAAGGTTTGTTTCTGTCGAAAAGGGATATTCAGTGTCGAAAGTTAGTTGATAATATTTCATAAGATTTGTTATTTTCTAGTTAATTCAACATTATTAGTAAAATATCTCATTTTCATTTCAATTACGAGGGTAAATCAAATATGAACGGGAATTTCTATCATGTCGCCATAAGGGCGTCGGAAGTGTGCGCATACTCTCAAACAAGTTAGGTGGGGATATCACGTGACTTCTTGCACTTAAGCGAATTCCGTTCGCGTCGTTCGTCAGTTCATCAGTACATACTATGAGTGAGCAAGAGGTTCATCCGCACGTTGCTAAGCGCATTATTATTAAATTTCTTCCCGTTGAAGGTGTAAAGCCCGCCGATATTCTTCGTTGACTAAAAGCACAGTTTGGGAATACTTGTTTGAAGAAAACTCAAGTATATGAATGGCACACAAATTTTTTGGAAGAACGAACTCAAGTTGGAAATGAACCCCATGCCCGTCCTCGGTTCTTGCAACAGTGTTTTGGGATTTTAAAAGAGTTGTGCACGTCGATTTTCTGCATGAACGTCGTACGGTTAATGCTGCCTACTACTGCCAACTATTGGGTGAAGCAAGAGGTACATATCGGCAAAGGAGGCGCGAATTTTCGGTCAGAAATGTGATTTTGCTTCGCGACAATGCCCGCCCCCACTCATTCAATCTGACATATCAAAAATTAGAGGAAATGCTTTGGACAATATTAGAACACCCTTCTTATAGTCCTGACTTATTTCCATGAGATTATCATATGCCTGAGCAACTGAAAGAAACTCTAGGAGGTAAGCGATTCGATTATGACGCTGCTTTTGAGACATTTCCGCTCGATTCGCTGCAAACACGCCTCCCTTCTTTTTATGATGATGGCATTAGAAAAGTTCCAACTCGATGGAAAAATGCATAAAATCAGGAATTTATGTAAAAAAATAGTTAATAACTGTCATATATGTGACTTGTACCAATAAATTTTTAAAAACAAATTCCCATTCATATTTGATTTACCCTCGTATACATAAATCTATAGTATTGACACGAATGTCTGAATTTTCAGTATGTACTTTTTCCTCCGATTGTATCTTTCATACATTTTTAAAATTTTTATAGTGTTGAGAGAAGTGGTTAATAATGTTAAAGGTGATAGTTTTGGATATATATGTAGTAAAGTTACTGGATGAAACTGCCAACCGTCTTTTTGCTCTCCAAATTGGCGGTGTGTCCTCTTACACAATACAAAATCAGGCATGGTGGCGTAAAAATTTATCCCCTAAGCACGATGATACTCTTGCTCATTCCAATCGTGTTAAGATCGAATTCATCATCTTAAAAATCGTTTTTCATAGCTTTCGTTGGCAGCAGCAGTTTATAAAATTAGACCTCAAAATTAAAAATATGGTGGAGTATACGGGGTGTTTAATTTTTCCTGTGCAGGTACCAAATTCATTTTTTTTAAAGGGCAACCCATATTTTTTATTGCATTTTCTTATTCCTCATAAAAATTAATGTTATATTGTAAACACAATTTTTTTTTAATTCTGATATTCGGCAATTTTCTGCGCGATGTAAAAAATCTATTATGGCTACGAAGAGAATCATTATTTATAAATAAGTGCTCAGTTAAATCCCATATTTAGGTTTTCAAAATATTATGCATGTAGTCGGAAAAGAATTTTGATTTAAGAAAATTTTAGAGCCACCAAAGCTCGCTTATTTTAAATAGAACACCCTTTATTTTCTTTCGTTATCAAATCGGACTATTAATCATCTACAACTTTTCTTAAACACCCCCATACCAAATATTACTTGTTATCGTGATATTCTCACTTTTCTTGATCACACAGTAAAATTTATCAACTTTCAAGTACATTTCGACAAAGGAGGCTTCGCAGGGAATATTTTGTACAAAACTGGCCATTTAGTCACTAAAAAGAACTGTTGACCTATTTTGCCTTGATTTTTTTTTTGTTGGATTTTATCTAAGAGGACGTTTATAAACCATAAAGAAACGCCAAATGATGTTGAAAATGTGTGACAATTGAAGTCAAAAACGATCTCAGTAATTTAGGCAATATTCAAAAATGTCTTCAGATTATTTCGCAATAGGATTCAAAAATGCAAGAAAGAGAACGAAAGACCTTTTATAACGCTATCTTAAATTTACTCTTTTTGTGATGCACGTAACATTTATAACATTGCATTTAAAATTTATATTGAAGATTATAAGTACTTATCACAAGAAACTAGAGTGTTTGTTAGGCATTTAAATATGATAATAAGTGCACACACATACATATGCAAGGCATATTTTCTTTACTTGTTTCAAAAAATGTTTAAAAATATTTTCGATAATAATTATTATCTTTAATTATTTATTTATTATGTGAGTGTCTTTGCATATTATAAGCAATACAATTTATGAAAAATAGTGTTATTCTGCGGACAGGGTACTTTATGATTTTTCGATTTTGATATTTTTGTATAAAGTCAATTAAAATAATTTTTATAATAAGTAAGCCTATAAAAATGATTAAGCAAAAGTTTTTAATTGATATTTGTCAAATAAGACAAGCAACAATTTAGTCGAATCTTTAAGCAAAGCCTGCTTGTCGAAATTTAAGCTGCAATTGATGAATTTTTTCGTCTAATCAAGAAAAGTAGCAATATCTTAATAACTAGCAGTACTGGTATAGAGAATATATAATAAAATTTGTAGATAACTAAGACACCGATTAATTTTATAACTAGTATTCACTCATAATAAATCCACGACAAATCATTTTTTAAGAAATATGCATAGTGCTTCTATTATAATTAAATGGTCGATTAGTTCATCGCATGAATTTTATCTTTTTCTTACGATTGTTATTAAAAACGTTTCGCCCTTCATCCGGGAAAAATGTAATCTCCTACATGTGTGTAATATAAATCTTTACATCATTCCAAACTGTACTCGTTGGGAGATTCTAATACAAGCAACATTCTTTTCTGAAAGACGAACAGAAAATTGAACGCAAATACATTTGAGCACGTCACTTTTTTCAACTTCCTCTCTCTTAGGATTGCTTAGCATTCCTTTTGACGCGGTAGCATCTGTTATAGCAGCAGATACGGAAAGATTGCCGTAGATAAGACAAGGTAAATAAAAGGCAAGAAGAAAATTGAAATTCTATCGACGTCGCTTATTTTTATAAATAAATAGGAAGCAAGAATGTGGCTGTCGCATCAGTTCTAGTGTAAAACTCTAAAAATACAATTGAAACATATCCGCTCCTTCGAATTTATCTCGGGTGCTTCCCTGTCAACCAGAAGATCAGTCATCTGCGGCATTTTGCGGAGCAAGGACCAAATTTCATTTGGATGCCTGTAGCTCTCGGTAACGTATTGCTAACCCTAAGGGTCTACATTATTGCAATTTTATATTCGTGTTTCACATAAATTGTGCCATTGGTCGTGCACTTTCCTTTTTTATCAATCCCACCTAAGGCGATTTTTGCATAGTTGTGTTTTAGCTCGACAATAAAGCCTTGTTAGAAAATGGAATATAAGCTTTATTATTTCGATCTACACCTTTAATTGCAGTCTACGATGACAGTCGTTGTGGTTTTGCTCTATTATCGGGACATGCCAAAAATTCGACTTTCCACCATAAACTAGTTTTATATCGGGTAATAATGATTTAATATAGGTATTTTAAAACTGCCGTTACTCCAAATTTCATCGTTAAAAATGGACTTTTATTTTCGTTCGTTGCTCTGTATGCTACAAGTCGGAATTCTTGACCAATTTTTGACCTTATTGTTGCTATCAATCGAAATTTTTCAGAATGTTGATTATTTAAAAGATTTCCTATATGCAGTGTGTCCCACTGGTCGACGGATAACATGGGTATTTTCGTTATTACTGAGGACAGAAAATCGGTTAAATGGACAAAGTAGTGCGGAATCTTATACCAACTAACATAACATTAAGAAAACAATAATTATATATCACCCTGTTTAGATTTAATTAAGAAAAAAGCGAAAAAGTCATTTTTAAAAATCTGCTGTAACTTCTTTATTTCTAGTCCAATAACAACCATAAATCATTTTTACTTGTTTTCCAAAAAGCTTTGCAGTTGTAGCTATTTTTTTGTGTTGAATAATTTTTGAGAAAATTTTAGTAGTAGCTTTGTTTTTCCTTATTACATCATATTGAATTTCCTCATTTTCGATTTTAGAGTTTAGAGTGATTTGATATGTTACATGTCATATATTAGAAGTAAAACAGGCGTCGTTATAAAAAAACAATAATTATGTTAGTTTTTTTCAAATTAGTTAGGGTACGAAAAACAATTATAATTGTTTTATCATAACTATTATAAAAAAGCAGTGATATAATAAGAATGTGCTTATTAAAACTTAAACATAAAATTAGAAATATACATAAATAAACTGATGCAATTAACTCAACAAACTATTCAAAAATATTCATTGTTAGTTTTAAATATCTAAATACATATTTTGTGCATCAGTTGATCACTTTTCTGAAATCCTAGGGCAATGTTTATGTGTCAAACTTAATTCTCCCAATTAACTACCAACTAATTAATTATTTATCGAATTCCAAAGATTATCAATTTTTAAATTATTTTTACCGTCTACGGTACATTAAATCCACAAACAAACGTTAAATTTGTTTCATGCATTATTAACATTAAGTTATACTTACACTTTCAGAACTAATATTTATTTGTAATTGATAGCTATTGTTGTGTTTTATATATTTATAAATGCACACTGGTTTTCACATAGTGTACTATTTAAAAAAATATATAAATATTGTAACAAAGTGTAGTTGTAAAATTTGTATTAGTAATTGGGTAGTGTTAGGACCTCTCTGGAAACATTTCTTAATTGGAAACGGCCGCGGGAATAAATCATATGGCAGAGTTCTAGACGTTTCGGCGAGCGCCAGCCTGATATGTACGGAGATCCGTTCTAGAAACCAAAACGGTATAAATACGCGGTCGTCTTTTCCTAGAGTATTTAGTCAGTTAGTCAGATAGTCAGACAGTTACATAATTAGATAATCTGATAGTTAAGTAAATCATAATTGTTGTGTTCTGAAATAACTTTGAAATAAAGTGTTTACAATTCACGAGTTTTAATTTTCGAACCAGTAACACGCAACAATATGTTTTTTTTTGACGACGCTTATGTTTTACTTTTGTCACATAACATGTGACATCAAATTACACCGAAAATTTTAGTGCATCCGAAAATGAAATAATCTACTATGTGTCTATAAGATGAAACAAATTACAATTATTGCACAGAGTTTAACTTTAAGCTCAAAAAAGTATGTAAGTAATTTAAAAAATTTCAGTGTTTTCGAAATTTTGATTTTTTTGTTAAAATTTCTTGCTTCAACTTAAGATTTATTATTTTCGAAAATTTTATTATTCAAATTAAAATTTTCCATTTGTTCTTGTAATTTTGACTTTAGGGTCAAAGTTTCAACCTTTTTCTGCAAAATTATTTTTGCATTTTCATGCCAAAATTTGAACTTTTTCCAAATTTGTAATTCCAGTTTATTCAAAAATTTCTACTTCACTATTGGAAGTATATTTTTTGAGAGTTTAGTAACTCTTAAAAATGTGGAGTGATTCATGAAAATTTGATTTTTTTAAATCTTCATTTTTAAGATTAAACTCGGGTTTATGACAAATAAAGTTTAAATTGTAGGTTTAAACCCGACATTTCTAAATTAAAAACTCAAAATTTCAAGACAAAAATTTTAATTTTCAAGTAAAGTCAACGTTTTTGATATGTGAAAATAAAGTAAAAATTTTTAATTTAAACTCCAATTTTATGAAAAGGGTGAAAAATACAGGCAGAAGTTTAAAGACGAAATTCTTTCTTTTTTATAGATTGTACCTAGAAAACTCCATATTATAAAGAAGTACAAAAGTACAAAGCTAACATTAATTTGAAAATTTTCTCGAAAATTTGGTTCCAAAGATTAGATTACTAGAAATTTAGAAATTGATTTTAATATTTTAGTAGTGTTGAAAATTGTTAAAAGAAGCAAAGGTTCAAATGATACTTCTTTTAAAAGCATATTTTGTTTTTAGAACTGTTAAAAGACGCGAAGCTTAAATCATGCTCCTATAAGAAAAAAAAATGTTGCTTGAACCTTCGCGTCTTTCACTAACTCGTAAACCCAAACATGCTCAATACTTGAACTGCTCAGAGGAGCTTATTTTGTTTTTCAAGATATTGAAAGGCGCGAAGCTCCAATAAATATTAAATTTTTAATAACTAATAATATAAAAATAAATAAAACTTAAAAACTATAACAAATTAAAACCGTGATATTAAATAATTGCATAAACAACAAAGTAATAATTTTAATATAAGCATACATGGACAAAATGTATTGGCTGGCGGTAGCTGGCTTGACCATCCATCGATAATTCTATTGGGCTTTGCAATTTTTTGCATAAATATGATTAATGACAATATAATAAATTTTAAACAATTATATTCATAAAGAAATCTAAATTATCAAGGATTTGGAAAACAATTAGGTGTGTTAGGTTGAATGGCACCTTATAAATAAAAAGGCAAATAGTGATTAATAAAAAATTGCTTTATAGAAAACTAAACAACTTGAAAACTTGAAATTTTACCAGAAAAGTAAGGTAAGTTTGAAACTAAATTTTTGACTTATTTTCAAAAATTTGAAGTTAAAGTCAAGGATTTGAGTTTAAACTTAAAATTTTTAGAAAAAACTGGTGTACTTTGTAGCTCAATTAGGCTACCAAACCAAGTCGCGAAGCTGTTTTACCAATAACTTTGTGATTTATTAAGGAATAAGATACTTTTTCAGTATTTTTAATATCTTTTCTTGTTAATTTTTAGGAATTCATTTCTTTCGTGCGCGAGTAATCATAGAATCTTTAAAGAACTTGATATTATTTTTATTACAGTAAGCACCTGTATTTTCTTGCAATTCTTTGAGTTTTTAGGATCAAAACAAACAAACAAAAAAAAAACAAACAAAAGATCTTAAAGATAAAAGGGCTAATAATTTTTCTGTAGTTCTCCTACGTTGCCTTAATGTTATTTTAAATATTATCTGTAAAATGCTGAAAATGTCTTTGCTCGTTTTAAAAGAAACTTTACTGTTTTAGATCTAATGGAAAAAATCTTCAGTATTTTATTTTACATATATAATGCATTTCAATGAAAACTATCCACCCTGAATAACCTTTTCAATTGTAATTTTTAGAAGGAACGCAAAAATACGTTAATTGGCATCCATTGGGGGCCAATTTCGTCATATTTATACTGAGGGTAACTGTCATCCTTACATCCCAGACCTACATTTTCTTAAATTTTTGGATTCTTCCTGATAAGTAGATTGGGAAAATACCTGGTATTTGGGGTCAGAGTAAATATTTGCGAAGCTTTTTAAAATTAATTTAATCAAGAATTAGTCGAATGAATGAAATGTTGTGTCAGATTCAGTAATCATTTAATTAAATACAAAGGAGTAGTTGGTGTTCGAACTGTCTTCCGTTGACCCACATACAAGGATATAATCTAGCCTCAAGGGCACCCCTAATATTACTTATAGTAATATATTTGGGGTCAATTCTCGACAAACATCAATAATTCTTTCTCATAACTTATCTATGGGTTTTGGTAGTGTTGTCTAAATTTTTGTTTTTAAATAACGGATTCAATAGAAAGAAATTTCGGGAGATCAAATAAGGTGCCCTAGGTGGCCACTTCATCATGGCACCTTTTCTGTCAGGTATTTATGTACAGACTGACTTAAATATGCCTTATCCTTTAGAAACATAAATAAATCTTCGGATAATTTTTTGTGATTCTCTCTCGAAAAAAACCTGCACCAAAAAGGTTACTTTCGTAGCTTCATTGCAATCAAGTGAATCTGGTTTGTGCACTTTATTAGCCACAGACACACAGATTCTATTTCCATAAACTTTTGCATCCATTGTGCTTAATTGAGTTACATATTTTCATGTGCTGTCTTTTTTCCAAGGAGAGCAGAATTAAATAATTTAGCTGCAGGTCTTGCATTACTTCAATATGCTTTTGGATACGGTAAACCATTGTAACAATGTAATAATAAATAAGTAGCGATAATTTATGCTGTTGTGTTTGAAACCGAGACCTCAAATAGTTTACAAATGTCATTCCATGGTTAATGCAGCGCGCTCTTTTTTCGTAGAATTTTGAAATGCATTTATTTTTAACTCGTCATCTGTTTACTGTTCACAATTTTTGAAATCTAGTTGTCAAGAGAAATCCAGAACACTAAGAAAATGCAGGGTCTTCTATTAAAAAACAAAAAAAAAATTAGGAGAAGTTGGTCTGGGGGTGCAGAGATAACAATTGCATTCAGGATAAATATGACGAAATATATATCCCCCTTAGTATGCTCATTGACGGTTTTTTGCGTTTTTTGTAAAAATTACGGTCTAAAAAGTTATTTAAGGTTTTCATTGAAACACATTGTACATGTAATAAATTCCCGGTACAATGGCCATTGTTTAATCTGATGAGAAAAAAAGAGTACTGTAAACTGTCGATCCATTGCACTGAAATGCTTTGACAGTTTCATGAGCTTTACTTAATCGTGTTTTATATCCTATCAAATCAATGCCCTAGTGTTTAAGGTAAGGATGAGCTGTTTTTCTACGGGGCGTGGGGTGTGCTTTTTACATTAACCAATGTTATTTCACTTTATTTAAATCATCTTAGTTTTTTATCTACGAATGCAAATGTATTTTACATCGTGGATGTAAAATAAATTTTTGAAACATCGAATTCACCAAATAAGTTAGATTTGGACATAATATTTATCAGCAGTTTTAATGTTATAACTAATTACTCTTATTTTTTATTGTCTCTTCATAAAATACTGTCTTTATAATAAACTTTTATTTCTTCGAAAGTTAAGAATAAAATGATCTTATATGTTTCTCGCAAATTTGCTTTTGCACTTAAGAAACTCATTTACTTAAAAGTACCGCGATATTTATATAAAGTTTCCACCTCCAACTGCGTCTAACACTGAGAACATAATCCTGGTAAAATCTGCCCTCTTTTGTATTTATTTTTATTGCTCGAGTCAGCGGTGCAACTTTTCTTCTCATGACCCTTAAACTTATAAAGTTTTATACCGAAATGGGATTTGATAATAGAGTACAAAGTCTTTGTGTGTTTATCCGGTCTAAATAAAAGAGCAGATTTACGATAAGCGAAGTACAAGGCGCTTGTGAATATTGTAGAAGCGACGAGGCTCACTTGCAATGAAATTGGGAATAAAAAAACCTAAGTTACAGTTTGTGTTTTTCTGGAATCAAGTAAGTTAGTTGGCGTGGCATTTTTGAGAGCAATTGTCACTTTTCATAACAGTTTAATTTGCAAAATTTGTCAGCCAAATATTTGACGGCTTCAGATGATTTTATCCTTACAGCTTATTTGTAATTTTAGGACACAAGCAAATGTTGGAAGGTGAGAAAGTAGATAAACAGGTAGGGGCGTAATAGGGTGGGTAGATTTTTAATTTTACTTTAATGTTGAAAAGCCTGCAGTAGGAAAGTTGCATATTGGTGTCCTGTATTCATACCCAAAATATCATGTCTTTTGAAAAATGTTTAGTTCCTCCGCCAAGCTCCACATATTTATCAAAAATTTTGATTCTAAAACTGAACTTGCTGTTTAGTGATGGTTCATCAGCCACGAATAATACGTTTTTTTAATAATAAAATGAGTATCATTAGTATGGCGCAATGATGTAGGTACCTTTCAGTAAGAAAAAACTGAAAACAAAACTTTTTTGATGATGCATAGCGTTCTAACACGTTCTAGTTCGTTATATATGACTAAACAGAACCATTATCAGTGTCATTTTTTGAGCACAGGCTTAGCACATTTTACATTTTATTTTTAAAATCAATTTACATTTGGTTATAAAACTACATTTTACAATTTAACAATCACCTGACATTCGAAAAGCGTCAAAACAAAGAATAACAATGTGCGTTTTATTCTTATAAATTTACGACGAGGTAATTGATGCACAACACATTTTGACAAATTGTTTTAAAATTAATTATTTATTTAATTTTTTTTTATTTTTCGTATTTTATTTTTGATTTTAGTGGATTATACTTGTAGAAAAAAAATGCACATTATTCGTTTGTTCAGAGAGAAGTTTCCTGATTTACCACTCACATGGCAAAGTACTGTAAGCAAGATTAAAAAACAGTTTCGGGAAAATGGGCATTTAAGAAAAACAACTAATCCTCGTCAGGTAGGTAAAAAACTCAAGATTAACTAGTCTTCAGTTGAAAGAATTTTAAAAATGCAAAAATTTCATCCTTATAAAATGACAATCCTCCATGAACTCCTAGTAGATGATCCGGATAGAAGACTCCAGTTTTGGGAACACATGATAGATCTACTGGACAGAAATGTTCTAAGCATAGAAAATATCCTATTTCAGATGAATCAACGTTTATTTTAAATGGTGAGCTAAATCTCAGACTCGTCGTTACTGGGCAGACAACAATCCACACTGGATGAGGGAAGGCCACATTTAACATTCAGAGAAAGTCAATGTTTAGGCAGGGATTGTTGGTGATAGAGTTATAGGATCAATTTTCTTCCAAGGAAATCTCAATGGGGCAGGATATTTATAATTCTTACAGAAAGAGCTAATTTCTGATTTAGCTGTTTTGTTTCCTGATCCGGTCGATGCTGATGCCCCGAATAGAAACATCTGGTTTCAATAAGACGGTGCCCCTCCTCATTTTGCAAGACCTGTCCGTGAGTATTTGTATGATGTATTTCCAGGCAGATGGATTGGTAGAAGTGGACTTTTTGAAAGGCCATTTAGGTCTCCGGACTTAACACCTATGGACTGTTGGTTATGGGGGGTATTTAAAGACAAAACCTGCAAATATTGAGGACTTAAAAGAACGAATAAGACAAGAGTGTAGACTAATTTTCCCTGAAGTAATTAGAAATGTTTAAAAGGAGTTTCAGTTTCGTTCGGTTCTAATAAATGGCATTTTAAGTAATATCAACAGAAATGTGTTACTGTTATTGGTCCATTTTGTGTGTAACTAATTATGTACTGTGGTGAGTCGAGTTCTACTAAACTGTCCTAATTCCTCGTTTGTTTTATTTAATTGAATTTTTTTTCAATATTTTCTTGGAAATATTAAATCTACAAATATTGTACTATATAAAATTTTTTGTAACATAACGTTTTGCGTGAGAAACAGATTTCTTAGCGTTTACCAATTAGATAAGGGTTATTTGTTAGGCCTGGTTTGTTCAAGCACAGATACCTAAACTGAGTAAATTAACATGTTAGTTTTGAAGTACCGCTGAAAAGTAGAGTAATAAATAAGGGTAAAGTGCCGATAACGGCGACGACCGTAGCAAATATCTCGGCAAGGCCATGTGGTGTTAGACTGGAGAAATTTTACGTTCCAAAAAACGCCCTTATAAACACGTACAATTGTAAGTTATTTAAATTTCAATTATCGAAGTAAAACTTGCAAGATAAAAGGACGACAGCATTCAAAAGGGGTTTGCAGTTTGATATGCACTTTAAGAATCCTTTTCAAAATTTATTTAAGGGTTAAGTTGAATTAGAAATATTTAAATTAGTAGGAATTCTGCATTCTCATGCCCTCTAGCGAGATGCAGAGGATGTCTTTCGGTCCCCAGAAGTTAAGGGTAGGAGGTGTGAACATAAAACACGAAAGACCAATTTTAAAATAGTGCGGTACTACCCTTCGAGGAAATTAGTTTAAAAATTATAGTCCGGTACTACCCTTCGAGGAAATTAGTTTAAAAATTATAGTCAAGAACTAAACTTCGATGAAATTAGTTTAAAAATTATGGTCAACTTGCGGACTTATAAAAACGAGTACGAAATACGGGAGTTTAAAAAATAAAAATTACTTTTGTTTGTGCTAATTAACGTGAATGAACACAAAAAAAAACAACTTCAATTTCTGTTCAACGTGAAGTTCTTGTGCCATTTGTGTGATGTTTGCTACGAAATAAATAGGCAAGTAAAATTTAAATTGTCCCATGATTTTATTTGATGGTTTTTCGCTCTTATATGATTTAGTTAACTTTTCCTAAAATTTGAGAAATACTTGTTCCTAATTTTGATCAATATGGGGTTGGGGGGCGTACAAAAAAAAAAGAGAAAGGAATTTAAAACTTCCACAACAAACCGAATGAATGAGAAAGTCGTTGTTAGAAAATAATTATAGGGCCAAGAACCCTACCGCTGATTGGTGCAACTACCAATCTCAGTTTCAAAAGGGAAACAAAAATAAAACAATATAAAAAATACAAAGACAAGAAAACGAAAAGGAAATAAAGCGCATTCGCTTCATACAAACATTTTCATTTCCTTAAGGTCGATGTTAGTGTTCTGCTGTTGGAAGCTGAGTTTCCAGGGGTTCCAAAATAATTTATACCCATCACCACAAAGGTCCGGCAACTGGCAGCAGACACATATATTTGGGTGTTACTGATGATGTTCTGCAAGTTCTAGAAACGTGGGCATTGTACACCTTAACATCCTAGAAGCATAAGCCACAATGAGCTCTTACCTAGTTCTTGTTTTGATGTATTCACCTAGTGCTACCTCATTCGCAGATTTTCCTTCGTAGGTTGCTTGAATCCCAAAAATATAGGACAAGACAACCTGGCCCAAAGAGAGCCTTATAGATCTGTTGACAAATGGGGAGTACTAACGTAGGTGAACGAGCAGTATCAGCATCAGCTCTCGTTAGGGAAATGTTTGACGAAAGAAATGAGAACTTCTTGCCAGTTTCTAACTTTAATTTAAATGTTTTTTTTTTGTGCTAAGTCAAGCTTAGCCACCTTCTAAGCCAGAAAACGCCCATTCTATTAGAACAGTAGCCGCAGAAGTAGATGTAGTGTTGGAAGGGAAAATTCTGCTCAGAAAGTTTCTATGAAATTCGAACAATATTTCTAGTCTATTTTATGACACTGGTTTGAGTTCGAGTGATTGAGTTTGGTATGAGAAAAACAGAAAACAAACAAAGGAACAAGTTAACAAGGGAAAGAAAGAAAGAGTGAGAGAACAAGAGATCTGTAAGATTGAATCAACATTTATAAATTTGATTTATTACGATAAATCACAACTTCATTTCCAAGCTTGAGTTCCATTTTCTCTTAGCATTATCCTTTGGATATTGTTAGCTCAAAGCTTTAACGGGAAACTGTATGCTATGTGAAGTATGCTTAAATTAAGAAGCGACAAAACACATAAGAATTGGAATAAAGAAAAAAAACAGACACCTGAAAATAGTTTGAGAACCTCTGTGTACAAACTAACCAGCGAACACCCACCGATAATCAGGTACAAAGTTAGCTGCATTTGGTTTGAGAACCTTCGAGTACAAACTAAATGGCCCAGCTGGGGAAAGCATTGCGATTATTAGGGTTAAAATAAACCTTGGGAAATTTATAACCGACGCACCATATACGAGCGAAAGAGTTAGACAAAGAATGTCAGATTATTTGTGCTTAATGAATTCTCTTAATTTTCTAAAGAAATATTTCTCTCAGATCTGTGTCCAGCAAATTTAAACAAGTTGAAACAAACAGGTTCACTTCATTTTGTTGTATTATATTTAAGAACACTTGAAAATCACAAACTTGAAATTTTGTTGATTTATTTGTTGACCTATTGTAATAAAACGTTGAGGTCAATTGTTGTTTGAATTTCATAACACTTCCCTGTCGACTCTATGAACTGGGGTTACAATTTATTGGAATAAATAATTTTAAACACAACGTAGACAAATTGGGTCCGAAAATCGAAGTAAATTATTCTTCGAAAATTTTTAAAGATGAGCAAAATTCGACAATTTTGAAAAACTATATACAATCACTGGTTATGGTCACAACCGGCTGGGTCGCTCATCACAGTACTAATATATAAACAGTTCTGTTAACTTCCGTCTTTACTGAAAAAATCCTGATATAATATTCTATAACTTTTCTTAACCCACCACTTCAGACACAACTACTGCGGAAAATATTTCAACGCTGCTGAATCACATTATGCTTTAATCGAGTAAATTTGCCATTAAAGTGTTTCTTGTACTGAAGTCCTTTGTTCTATATGAAACTTTTGTAATAGACCGAGTCATAAACGATATAAACGATCCTACAAGGAAATTTAGACAAAGCTCGATAGTAAATGTCAAACTTTCCGGTTTTGCTGCAACACTACTAAACTCATAATAGGTGCAAGATGATTTGCAGAAAGTAATTTCGTACAAGACTTCCCGGTTGGAAAAGACAAACACAAAGCAATGTTATGTTTGTCGAACGGCATGCGAGACGGTAACCGAGAGGTAGACTGCTCTATAAAATAAACATCAACCTCACAAAAGCTATAAATGGATTCCCTTAGAAAATATTTGATCAAGTGAGAGATTTACGGTGTACTAAAGTAGAGATATAAATACAAATCAAGAACTTCGTGGCGACTGCGGGACGCCACCATCTCAGATGTTAATAAAGGCGTCAATACTAAGACAACCCGAGCGAATTTGCAAATTTCTACTTATTTCTAAAGTAAGCCGTATACATGAGAAAAAGAGATACCCCCCTTTTGTCCTTTCCTCGATAATAGATAATACGCACGATAGACTTATACCGGTATGTCGAGGCACATCTTGTGACGTAGTACGCGATGCAAAAGCCAAAATGTTTACATTATACCGTGCTTCTCGAAGTAACGAAGAACTCTCTAAAACCGCAAACATATTTCAAAAAAAAATCGATTTTTATTTCTCAATTCTCACTTATTTTTCAACACCCCATTCCTTCACCACTAACAAGGAAAGGTCGCGAAGTGTCCGACGCCGATTTTGCTAATTTTTGGATATATTTTAAAGAATCAAAATCTAAGAGACACGTATTTTTTTTTATCGGCTGATAAACGGTTTTAAGGGTAGTTTTACCCCCTCAAAGTTGGGGCAAAAAATGCAGATTTTGCTGTTTCTGACATACCAAAAATGATATTCGTCTCGTTTCTTTTTTAAAAGTTTTGTTTCGACGAGAAATAAAAGAAAAAAAATGTTTTAAAATTTTCCCGCCCCCCTCATGGGGGCAAACTACCCCATTTAGAAGTTTTTTAATCATAAAAATGGTAATTACGTCAGCAAAATTTTGAAAAAAATATATAGCCATACGACATTGCATACGACATTGTTGGCGATGGCCATAGTTTCTCTATGGACCAATAGGTGGTAGTACTAAAAAGTCACTCGCTCGACGCCTGTGAATGTTTTAGTACTTACTTGTCGGAACATTTATTAGCATTCGAGTTGGATATACCAAACTGACGAGATCTAACAAGATCGAAACCGGTATTTGGTTTCCAAACTTCGAATCTAATAAATGTTCAAACCTATTGGTCTGTGCATTATAGCTTCCAACTTATATTTGTTTTCTTGTAGTCTATATAGTAATAAAATTTTAAAAATATTTCTTCAAGATTCATTACTTGATGGTAAACCAGGGTCTGAACTCTAAAAAAAGCAGTTGTTCATTTACGCACAGGATGAATAATGACTGATATGTTGCATGTAAATGAAAAGAGAAAAAAATACCAAAAAATAATAGGATGACTGTGCACCACATAAAATATTTTTAACTCCGATTCAAAAACTCTCTGCATATTATTATCAGTTCTGATAGAGTATTCCGGTGGCGTAGCTATAATGGGGCAGTAGTGTGAGGTACACTAAGGTTATCTTGCGTAAAGGATTCGTTCATAGTTTTTCCTTAGCCCTAATTTAAAATGCACATTGTTTATTTAGCAGCAATTTTATAACGCTTAATGTCTTAATAGTCACAGTCACATCAGATTGTAAATTCATTTGTTTAAATGTATAAGTAAATAATTATTATTATAAAACATTTCAATTTTATCAGTTTACCTTTCCAAAGCTTAGTAGTGGCGAATTAAAAAATATTGTGTCGGAAATTAGGGATTAGAGTCAATTAAAAAAAAATCTCCACATTAAAACATGAAATTTGTGAAAAAATGAATAGGTAAATTAAATTTAAAATATATAAACTTGAAAGTCTGTAAACATTTACAATTCGGAAACATACTAAATTTACAAAAAAAATTTAAATTTACACCTTAAATATTTGAAAAGAATTTCATAATTAAAGTCAATTTAAAAATAAATTCAATATTTAGTCGAAAGAAGAAAATAAAGTTTATAAAACGATATTCTCGAATTCTTGAGTTTGTTATCAACATTTTAAATAACAGTAATAATTGAAAATAAACTAGAAATTATGAGAAAAAATTGAAATTTAAAAATAGAAGAAAAGAATATGTTAAAAGGAGTTGTAATTTCTAAAAAAAAAAATTTCGAAAAAATGTAATGGAAATCTCAGGAAAGAACAGTAATGGACATTGGTCACGCATAAACCGAAAATTGCGAGAAAAAAAATTCAGAAAGGAATTTTAAAAAAGGTAATAAAAAAATGTTTGGAAATTTATATAAATTCAAAATTATAAAAAGTCATCATTTTCATATTAAAGTAAAAATTAAAGAAAAATCAGTTTTTCGAGTTTACACCGTATACAGGTTGTAAGAAATTCGCTTCTCACTACAGGTATCTCGAAAACGGTAAGAGATACAGCGTCGGTTAAATTGGGGCAAAGCTGTACAATTTGGCGACCAGTAATATGCCGTCGGGACATCAAAAATATTTCTTGCTGCTCTTGAGGTTTTTGAAAAAAAAATAAAATTTTGAATTTTTGCTTTTATTTTTTTTTTTTTTGAAGTATTTGAAGAGTAATCGAAAAACTAAAAACACTTTTTCATTGGTGTTTTTTTGTCTTTCACAAGATGTCCTAATTAATTTTTTTATTAAACGTTTCGTCTTTTCGATAGCATAATCAGTACGTTATTTTAAATACGGACCTGTAATTTTTATTGCATCTTTGTATAGCTTTTGAATCTCCAATTTCACTGACGTATCAAACTTTAATGTGACTACACGTTTTGTAACTGTAAACTATCATCAATAAAAAACACCTTTTTTCAGATTAAGGTATTATGTGTTTTTGAATAATAGATAAGCAAAATGTAATAAAATATGACAAGCGCAATGTGACAGTTACTTTTATATTTGTTATTTGTTATTCTAGATATTCATAGTCGCTTGGTCCGTAGTTGTTAATCATTATTTTTGGTGGTCATTTATTTATGATTATGTCTGTTGTTTTTTGTTAAAATTTATTTATTGTGCCATTACCTTGTGTTCTTACCAACTAATTAAATTTTTATAATTTCATTGCTAATAATAATTAGTTATTAATTATAAAAAAAATAGTAAAGTAAAGTTAATATGAAAAAAAGTGTTTTTTCCTTGATGATGGTTTTAAGTTACGAAACGCTTAGTTACTTACATCAATGAAGTCGGAAATTCAAAAGCAATACAAAGATGCAATAAAAATTGTAGGTCTCTATTTAAAATAACGTAATTGATGATGATAGCGAGAAGACGAAACATCTAATTAAAAATTTTTCATGCCATTTTGTAAATGATAAAAAACGCTAATGAAAAAATTTTCTTACTTTCTTGATTACTCTTTAAATATTGCCGAGAAATAATAAAAACCAAGGCTTCGAACCGTTATTTTTTTGTTCCGGTTTTCGGTTTTCGTTCCGGCAGAAAATTATATCGGTTTAGTTTCGGTTTTCGTTCCGACAAAAATAACGGTTTTTTCGGTTTTCGGTTTTTGGTTCAGTTCCAGGTGACTCTTTTTGATTTTTAAAAGTTTTTCGAATTAAAAATTGATTTTTGATTATAATTTAGAAAATCTGATGTCTTCTTTTCTTTGATTTTACAACACGTATCTACTCTGACCTGGCCTAAAACTGAAGGAAAATATTTTATATTTTCAAGTTTAAAAATTTGATGGTCAAACTCTGAATTTTTAGTTCAATTTGAGCTCAAATTTTAATAAAAACTTAAGCTTTAAAAAAACTAAATCGGAATTTCGGTTTTAGATATTTCAAATTTAAACTCGGAATTTTCATAAAAATCTTAAATTATATAGTTGAAAACTTCCAGAACATACGAACTTTGGCGATAAACATCAAAAATTTGAGAGACTTTTCTGTTTTCTTTCATAATTTTGGTTCTCTATCGAAGTTTTGACTTTGATTCGCTTTTTCTAATAAATTTGATTTTTACTGCTTTGACTTTGTTTTCTAGAACTTCCGGTTAAAAAGATCAAATTAAAAAAATAAATGAAAATAAACAAGACCAAAAATGGTAAAATAAAAAAGTGTTGAATTAAGATTCTATGGGACAGCCGCAATTTAAAAAACAGGAATTCAAATTTACTTAAAAAAGAGTTTTTAAAATTTCTACCCTAATGTAGAAGTCTCGACTTTAAACTCAAATATTCGATTTTTTTTCTGGAAATGTTGCTAAAAACTTCTAGAAAAAGTAAAATTTTTCTAAAGTTTTGTTAAACGTATTGCGTTTGAAATCTAACTTCTGCTAACATTTTAAGCAAACATTTGAAATTTTTAATGGAAATGGGAATTTTAAGAATAAAACTAACAAATTCCACAAAAAGTGCAATTTTAATTATTTCTTAACTTAAATTTTTTATGGAAAAATTGAAATTTTAAAATAAACGACAAATTTTGTGAAAAGAATAAACGCGAATTTCAATTTTAAAGACGAATATTTAAAAATAATTTCAGCTGTAGCTAAAAAGTTTGTGAATAAATTTAACGTTTTGTTTTTGAGATCCCTGTAGTGAGAAGCAAATTTGTTACAACCTGTATTTCGGAAAAATTGAAATTTCCAGTGAAAGATTCCCATTTACAAGGAAAGTACCCGAAATGTACCCCACCGATTTTTTCATTTTGTGATATGTTATAGAACATAAAAAATATTGGACAGGTGTTTTTTTTTTGAAAAACTAACTTGGCGATTTAAGTGGTGAAACCACTCCTTAAAAGTATCTCCAAAAAACAGTTTTTTTTAATAACTAAAGAATAAATCGTTTTTGATAAAACAAGGAGGGTAAATTTTTAGGTCGAAAGTTGTCCTTCTCACAAATAAAATCGACGTGTTTCTTGGTAGTTATGTTTTTTGGATGAACCACACTGTATTCGTGAACCATATTCGGTGACCTTGCAATTTCAATATGTAGTACTTTCATTGTTGCGGTTTTTGTTTCATATTTTATCTTTATTTGCAATACAAAAATATATATTTGGATAAAAAATTCAGAAGCATCACAATAAAATGAGCATTAGGTAATCTTTTAGAAATATTCAAAAGTTTATGTTTCAAAATTTCATCCGAAAAACCACAATATTTTGAGTAGAAAAAGCCACATATTTAAAATAATACTGAAACTTATTAGACATTATTTTGTTATGAGCAATGCGTGTTTTGCAACTTCATTTTACTAACAAATGTATGCTTCCCTTCAGTTAATTTGTATTTGCAATGCCTAGAATACATATTATTTTTAACTCATAAAATAAAAATCAATTATAGACTCCGTGAAAGTAGAATCGAAGCCCTGTTTTATTATTAAATACAACATCAACGAAATATACAGTTGCAATTTCGAAGAAGGAAATGAAAACAAAACCTTTCGTGCGTGAACAAAAGTCTATTTTTATTTGGTTTAATTAAGGTTTGTTTGTGAACTGGAAAGATGTTTTATGGAATTAAAAGATACGTTTTTCTTCTAACAAAAGCTGCACAAATTACTACATTTTAGATTCCCTTGCAAATTTATTTCGATGTTCATCAAAAAAATGAGTTATTTCTGGGCATTTAACTTTCCTTTTTTCATCATTTGTACTCATTAACCGCTTTTATGTCTATTAAAGAAAGTAAATTGTAATAAGTTGTGTTTTTTTATACCAGGATGATTTTTTAAAATTATTATTTAAAATAAATTGCTTTCATTGATTTACCGACATCTCTGCTAGTATCCTAACTCAAAAGTATTATAGTTTTAGTGGTTACTTTTTTAGCTGAATCTATATTAATTTACTAAGAGGTACTAGGAGGTAAAGTATTTTCTTCGGCGCCCTTTAAATTTTTTTGTACATGACGTAAAATATGCTAAACGTTTTATTTAAATTTAAGGGTCACAAAAAATCTTCTTATTACCAATATTTTCCAATCACGAAAAAATACTAACTAAAATATAATCATTTTCACGAAAGGTAACAACAAAATTTTAAAAATTG
Source organism: Dastarcus helophoroides (assembly GCA_028583605.1). Classification (NCBI taxonomy): domain Eukaryota; kingdom Metazoa; phylum Arthropoda; class Insecta; order Coleoptera; family Bothrideridae; genus Dastarcus; species Dastarcus helophoroides. The sequence goes on from CM053335.1 coordinate 1,555,366, forward strand.
AGAAAGCAAAGAATATATATATATATATATAACGGCATTTCTGACAGATTTTAATTACAGTTTTTAACCTTTTTTAATTATTTTAAATTTAGAATATTTACAGCTTTGATGAGAACCCTGTTCTTTATAATATAATAACGTTCTTGCTTGATTGCTTAAAATTTATTTTACCAAGACTTCAAGGGGTTCTAAAAGTATTGATATTCAAAAAATACATTTAGTTTGTATACATTTTCCATTAATCAATTTCTCGTGAAGTATAATTAAATCCCATGTAATTCAAATGTTTCCATTTTCAGAAGGTATTAGAAAACAATTAGTTTTGGTAAAACCTCATCAGACGTTTCTGCTCGAAAACTGGGAGAAATTTTGTCTTGAAGCACTTCGACAGACTCTGGTGAAGTATTTAAATTAGGTGCGAGTTTAATCTATATTTCCTTAAAATTTGAAATTTAAGATTTCTAAGGTTCATTACTCATCGTTATTAAACGCAAACGTCACAATAACAAAAGCAAAACAAAATGGAGAAATGTAAGACCTGAGGTGGAAGATAAAATGCTTTCCAGCTAACAAGATGATTTATGAGCTTAATTTAATTTATCAAAATGTTTTGGACTCTAGAAATCATTTTATGTCGTTATCCTTCGTCCACAGCACTAAGATTTAGTGTTTCTACTTCTCTCGGAACCTAAACAAACATCATGTTAGTTTCAAAATTTCCCAGACAAGATGTAGCGAACAGGAAATGTTATGTAGGAAGGCACATTTTCATTATTAAAGAGAATTGAGACATGAATTAGCAGAGAAAGCTATGAATTTAGTTTAGTGTACGCCATGTTTCCAAACATTTCACAAATTCTTATATAATTTAGTGAATTTTGCACGCTTACTTTTTTTGCAACATTACGGCCAGAAGAAAAGTACAAGGAGTAATAAAACAAGAGTTCATCTCAAGAACACGGAAACAAATAAATAATCGTAAAACAGAATACATGGCAACTCGTCGAATAAATATAAATGAAAAAGAGTTCCGCTAATCAACAGAAATGTCATTATTGTATTTTAGGATCGCAAAAAATTTCTGCTGGTGCAATTCCTAGACCCTTAAACCAAAATCTGTGCACAGGTATTTAAAATCCATATACAACAATGCAGAACGAAGGAAAGAAAGAGGCATAATTTTTATAAAAATATGCGTCAGCTTCGAGTATAAATAAAAACTACTCTAGTATTTGGTTGTATTGAAGATGTTCGAATATCCGTCTTACACCTTAGATTGGCACCAAGCCAATTTAATTTCTTCCCCTGGATCACACTGTGAGACAAAACATGTCAATTTCACTTCCATCAAAATTTCAGAAATCATTCGTACTCTAACGGCCAGCTTTTTAATTACCTTCGAAATATATTTCCGTTAGATATTATTGTTTCACATTTATTGCAGGCTCATATTTTTAAATAAATTTGTTAATACGTTTGCCAGTGTTTTTAATCCTTATGCATAGTGGTTTTGCTTGATACACTTAAGTAAGCTCTTTCTTACATGCTATACAGGTTGAACCAAATTTGATTTCCACTGCAGGGATCTCGTAAACTATTAGAGATACAAGAAAGCCTAAATGGGCAAAGTACTGCATAATTTAATGCTAAAGAATTACGTTGAGAAAACAATTGAATTCCAACTCGTCTTGATTTTATTTTGAAAAAACTGAAAATTACCATTTTTGAAAATCATTTTTTATTTAAAATTCGATTCAGTAAATTTAAAACTGTTATTAGTTGTTTTTCAAGGCCTTTTATGTCAACTTCGTTATTTCTTATAAACGCCATATTGAATTTTACTATTTTCAAATTCAGTTTTTCTTTAGTAACTCAAGAATAAAATAGAATAGGATTTTTTGTGAAAAAAACGTTATATTATTTCTCATAAGAATGCGCTCCTAAAAATATTTAATTATGACGTTATGAGTTGGAACCCCTAATTTTTATGGGGGTGGGTTTAATTTTTTCTTTTATAGCAACTTTTAAACAACTGAATTTTATTGAATTTGGGAATGTCATTAAAAAAATTAAAAATAAAATTGACCTGTCTTAGGGTTTTCCAAAAAAAATATTGGAAAGGATGATTTACCTATACACCATTATATTTTATTCAAGCCGATGTATCTATTTAACAAAAATGTTTTGTTAGCAATTTTCGAAAGTCAAAACTACGAATTTCACCGCAAAGTCTTTTAAATATATTCCTTGGAATTTTTATTTTTGTCTGAACAATTTCTTCTTCGATATTTCGTTTTGAAGCCAAATTTAGGAAAAATTAAAATTTTTGTTTTAAATTTGAATAAAAAAAATCAAAATCTAAAAATTCTAAAAACCTAAAATTTTGAATAAATCAAAATTTATAAAGAAAAACTTCTAAGAAAGGTAACAATTCGAAAAAAAGGCAGAACTTACAAGTCAGAATTATCAAGATAATAAGACACGAATCTTAAAAAATCAAAATATTGGACGGTGTTAAAATGTTAGGGAAAACGTAATTTACAAAAAAAATTGAAAATTTGGGGACAACCCTACTTTATAAAAAAAATTAAAACTTGTCCAAATTTTTAAAAAAGTAAATATATTTTGATAAGAACTGCAAGTATTGAAAATAGTTAAAACCTTGAAAAAAGTCAAAAATGAAGTCAAAATTTTTAAATAAAGTCAAACTTGTAATGTAATTTTGAAAAATGTCTAAATTTACATGGGAAGTTGAAATGTCCAAAAAAAGGTAAAATCAAAATTAAAAAAGAGATAACAATTCGAAGAAACGGATATTTTCAAAATTCGAAAATTAAAAAAAATGGCAAATTTTTAAAAAAGATCGAAATTTTCAACAACAAAATTAAAGTTTGCAAAAATTTATGTTGAAAATGTTCTAACATTTTAAAAAGTTAAAAATTTAAAAATAACCCAGCAATATTTTCTAAAAAAATCCTAACTATGAAAAGTCAAAATTTTCAAAAAAATAAATCATTTGAAAAAGTAAATTATGAAAAAAATTAAATTTTAAAAATAGTTAAACAAATTTTGAGAAAGCTGAAATTTTGAAAAAAGGTCGAAATCTTGAGATGTCGAAATTAGAACATTGTTAAAATTTTCAAACAGTCAAATTTCTCAAAAAAACTAAATTTCTCAAAAATTAAAAATTGAATTAAAAAAGTTGAAATTTTGAAAAGCCAAAATTTTGAAGAATCTAAATTTTCAAAATAGGTCAAAATCTCTAGAAAAAGTTTCAATTGTTGAAAAAACTGTAAGTTTAAAAAATTAAAAATTTCGAAAGGTCAACATTTTCCAAAAAAATCTCAATTTTCTAAGGATCAAAATTTTTAAGAAGGAAAAGATGAAATTTTTGAAAACACTCAAAACTTAAAAAAAATGGAATTCTTGAAAAATAGGAACTTTAAAAAACGTCGAAATTTGAAAAAGATGAAATATTTAAAAATGTGGAAATTAAAGAAAACAGAATAATCCTAAAGGGATTAAAATATATGAAGTCAGAATTTCGAGAAAAAGGTCAATAATTTTAAAAATTGAAAAATCAAAAAAAAATTAAAATTTTCAAGAGGCCAAAATAAAAAATTCCAATTTTAAAGAAAGTTGAAAATTTCAATAAAATCGATTTTTTGAAGTCAAATCTTTGAAAAAAATATTTTTCAAATAGATGACAATTATGAAGATGAACTTTAAAAAAATTGCCATTTTCAGAAAACAGTTGAAATTTTGAAAATAAAGTTAATTTCTGAAAGATATTTAAAATTTTTAATAAAGTCAAAAACTATTTTTGTAAAAGTCAAAACTTTCAAAAAAAATGAATTTTCCAAGTTCAAATTTTTAAAATATCTGGATTCTGGATTCGTTGTGGGTTGCCTAAAGTTTAGGCCAGCACTTAGGCCACCCTTTTCGGGCCCATTGTGCTATCCCCGTGATTGAGGTGTCCTTGGTCATTCATTCAGCCACCCAACCTTGTTGAGAAACTGAAGAACGTCCCTTGGATGCGCCTCTCTCAAAGTGGCCACACTAGGCCAGAAGTCCCCCAGCGTAGATCATCTGATTGATGCTAGTGCCGGGCAGTGACACATCACGTCCTCGATACTCTCATCTTCTTCTAAGCACTCTCTGCAGCTCGGGTCGTTTATAATTCCCATTCTGTGGAGGTATTTGTTTAATCGACAGTGACCTGTCCATATCCCTACAAGTTTCCTGAGATTATTCCTTGAGAGTTGTAGGCATGGTTTTGCCCTTTCCCTGCACGGCATTCTAATGAATGCGTGAATTTGTCGGCATGTTGTTATTGATGCCCATAAGGCTTTGTGTTTACGATAAGTTTCTTCGTTAAGTAGGGATCTTACGGTTGATCTTGCCAGGGGAAGGGTTGGTTCTGGTCCAACGAATTGTCCTTCCGAACCCTTCCTCGCCAGTTTGTCAGCGTGTTCGTTTCCCTCTTTCCCAGAATGTCCTTTGATCCATATTAGATCAATTGCATTCTCTTGTGATAGGTGGCAATTCCATACCAGCACTGAGTTTATTTTCACATTCCTCAGGGCCTTAAGGGCTGCCTGGCTGTCCGTCTTTATTTGGATATATTTTCCTGTAATGTTCAGTTGCGTCATTTGTTCGGCGCTATATAAAATTCCCAACATCTCCGCTTGAAAGATTGTTGAGTATTTATCTAGCTTAATACTTACATTTAGGTTCAGGTCTTCCGAGAAGATTCCTGTTCCAGTGCCCGTATTTGTTTTCGATCCATCCGTGTATATACTTACGTCTGGTATCCTTGCTTGTACTTCCTCCATTTTTATACGGTAGGATTTTGTGAAGTTATATTTCACCAGTAGATGGTCCATCGGCGCATCCAGAATAGGTACCTTTTGGAGCGCCTCCTCCATTATGCGCCGGTGACCCACCATTTTACCTACCGTATTCCACATTCCTCCTGCTTGCAAACGGAGAGCAGAAGCCTGTGCCGCCCCTTCAAGAAATATGTCGAGAGGTGGCAGGCACAATATCGCCTCCATTGCTGCTGTTGGAGTGGATTTCATTGCTCCTATCACTGCCAGACACGCTAGTCTCTGGATGTGATTTAGCTTTTATTTTATAGTGGTGCACTTTGTCTTTGGCCACCAAACTATAACTCCGTAGCTTACAATTGGTCTGATGACTGCCGTGTATAGCCAAAAGGTCATCTTAGGGGATAACCCCCAAGACCTTCCGATGGCCCCACGGCATTGCCAGAAGATCTTGTAAGCTTTGCTGAATTTATTTTCAATGTGGTACTTCCAGCTCAGTTTGCTGTCAAGTTCAATACCAAGGTATTTCACTCGATTTGACAACCCGAGTTGGGTTCTTATGAGTTTGGAAAATTTTAGTCGCGCTAATTTCCTTTTATTTGTGAAAAGGACCATTTCCGTCTTTGCAGGATTTGCTGCTAGGAAATGTTCTTTGCACCATTTCTCGACTATATATAAGGCGTCTTGCATTAACTCGAAGAGTACTCCCTCGTGTTTACCTGAAAGCAGAATGGTTATATCATCTGCGTAGCCAATTGTATAGAGACCCCGATCCTTGAGTTTTCGGATAAGGCCATCCGCTAGGATTAACCATATAAGGGGGGGTAATACACCCCCTTGCGGACATCCCTTACTAACGATTCCTCTGACCGCATAGTCTCCTACTGTAACTTATATTGCTCGCCACTCAAGTATATGTCGTATGAGTTCCCGCAAGGCGGGTTCAATACCACTACGCTCAAGCGCCGAAGAAATGCTATTGAAGTTAGGTCTATCAGAGGCACCTTCTATGTCCAGAAATACACCTAGGGTGTGTTCTTTTACTTCTAGCGATCTCTCGATCCTGCTAACTGCTGAGTGGAGCGCAGTTTCGGTAGATCTTCTGGAAGTAAAAGCATGTTGATTTGAATGTAAGGGGTAGTGTATATCGAGGCTATCCCTTATATGTCTGTCGCACAACCTCTCCAACGTCTTCAGTAGGAAAGACGTTAGGCTGATTGGGCGACATGATTTAGCCTCACCTTGAGGTTTACCCAGTTTTGGAATAAAAATTACTTTGACTTCCCTCCATTCTCGGGGTATGTATTTAAAGGCAATACACGCCCTGAAAATTTGCACCAGGTATTTTTGTATCCACACCATTCCCCACTGAAGCAGGGCAGGGTAGATACCGTCCAACCCGGGCGATTTGAAGGGAGCAAACGATTGTACGGCCCAGTTTACTTTGTGTCAGTTACCATCTGAATAGCCAGCTCCCAATCCCTATTTCTAGGGTGAGAGGCTGAGTGCCCTTGCCACTTATGGCGTGGTATAACACGGCATCCTGGAAAGTGCGTGTTTAAGAGCTCTGAAGCTGTTTGTGCGGGTGTACTGGTATATGTACCGTCGGCCCGCTTTATCATGCTTACCTGTTGGTTTGGATCTTTCGAGAGTATCTTTTTCAGTCGGGAAACTGATGTAGTAGACTCTACGTCAGTACAGAATTCTCTCCACTTTTCCCTTTGTCTCTTGCGAATAAGTTTCTTGTATTGTTTCCGGTGGTTGTGGTAAGCCTCCCAGTCACATACCAGTTTTGTCTTCTTCGCTTTATTGAAGAGCTTGTTTGCCTGAGATCTAAGCTTTTCGAGTTGCTTGTTCCACCAAGGGGTTGCCCGGGTTTCTCGAAGTTCAGTTCTCATTGGGCAAGCCTTCTCATATGCTGTAATGATATGTTTTCGCACTAAAGTGACGTATTTTTCGATCAGTTCAACTGTTTTGATTCTCTGTGGGATTTCTACAGTCCCTAGGAGCCTTTCCAGATGGGTATTATAGTCCTCCCTGTTGGTGCTTCTGGGATTCCTGTACGGTTTGGGTTCCAACCTACAACATAAAATATTGAATTTTATATATTGATGGTCAGACATTGTGGCATCCTTAGATACATGCCAGCCATTTATAATTTTGGTAATACTCATAGACGCCAGGGTGATGTCGATAACACTCTGGCCTCTGGAGGTAGCAAAGGTAGCTTCACTGCCTCTATTGAGTATATCTAATTTGGTACTACTTAAGTATTGTAGTAAAGATGTACCTCGAGGGTTGTTTGTTTCGCTCCCCCAAGCTGTATGGTGGGCGTTTGCGTCACATCCAATTATAAGATCTACATTACCTGCCACACAAAAGTCGATCAGTCCTGCCATTTCCTCGGAGGGTGGTGGTCCTTTCGAATCTACTGGTAGGTAGGTCGATGCTATTACAAGTGATATTTTTCCTTCTCGACGCGCAAGTTCCACTCGGAGAGCTGTTTGATCTCCAGAGCAGAATTGGGGTAAGATATTCGCTTGCAGTAGGTTCGGGACATATATGACAGCTCTTGGCTTGTCCCCATTTTTGAGGTAAAAAACTGTTCCACTTAATTTGCCTAAACCTCAGACTATATTGTTATATATCCACGGTTCTTGTATAAGGGCTATAATTTCTCCACGTCAGTCGAGAAAACGACATAGGTTAGCAGTCGCCGCTCGACAGTGTTGGAGGTTTATTTGTATAAAGCCTATACCATTCCCAGAAGCCATGGCCACCAGAAGGACATAGACATTTAGTTCTTGCCCCCCCACTTTTAAGAAACGAAACGCCCGGTTTCCCGGGTGTTCTAGTTTCCTAAAGCTGGGGGTGGCTGTGTTATCTCCGTCCCTGGGTCGGGGGGTAACGGCTCCTCTACCTCCATAGAGGACGGAGCCCCCACCTCCCGACTCAGCCACGAGGATGAGTAATGAAGTTTTGCCCTTAGGGAAGAGAAGAGGTGACTTTACCCTTTCCTGGCGTTCTTCTAAAATTTTCCGGGTGCTTTCCCCAACTCCAAAAACTAGGATGGTACCCTTAGGCTCCTCCTTGCTGGCGCTGTGGAAAACAACCCAGTTGTAATTTTTAAAATAATTCGAATTATTGAAAAAAGTGGAACATTTCAAAATAGTTGCACTTTTGCAAGATGTCAAAATATTAAAAATATTAAAAAAAAAAAGGCAAAATTCGAAAAAACTAAAATTTTCAAAAACAGTGAAAATGGAAAAAGTCTGAATTTTCAGAAAGGCAAAAAATTTTTTAAAAATTACTTTTTTTAAGTGAAACCTAAAGAAATCTTTTATAAATCCAAAAAATGTCAAATTTTGTAAAAAGTTGCGATTTTTAAAGTTGAAAGTAGAATTCCTGAAGAAATATTTTTTTTATTGTGAAATAAGAGAATTTTTCATTAGAATGTCTATTTATAATATTTTTTTAAAGTAAAATTCACTAGTAAACGGTATGTCTTGTATATCTTAAGAATAAACGCACAAATTATACCTAACCTCGACGCTAGCGCCTTTTTGGCAGATTTCCATTGAACTGAATTACTGTAAATGCTCAAATAATTATGGCAGAAAGTGATGAGAGATTTAGACATCTTACAATTAAATAGGGGTCCTAACGTCATCGTATGAGCAATTTCTTATAAAGAAGTCTTTTTTAATATTTCGCCCAAAAAGGTAATTAAAGTGAAATTAAGTGAAAGAAGAAAGAAGTTGCATCAAAACAGGAATAAATGTGTAATTAGAGAATTACCAATACTATAATTAGTAATTGCTGTTGCCGCACAACAGTTATTACCAATAGGTGAGAAATTTTAGAAAATTGATAAATAATTGAATTGTTGACTAATATTGCACAAAAATTGCAATAGCATTAAAAATGGCAAACATTTCAAAAATTGCAATTGCCAATAACATCAGGTCTTTACTCATAATAAATCCAGAAATGAAGTAATCAGCAAATAAAACAAAATATATGAATTATTAGAACAAATAAATTACATTTTCAAAATAAGCACTACCAATTTCGATTCATCATTTGAAGCAATCTTTAATAAAATTAAAACAAATATTTCGAAAAATCAATGCATCTGCATTTAGAAAATTATTATTAATTTAACAAAGCTAGAGATCGTTATTTTAAAAATGTCATGTAATTTATATTAATCATTTATGTATCTTTTTTTCTTTGCTGTTTGCTTCATTTGCGAGTTTATAAAATAATGTTTTTATCTTATGTATTCAAAAGAAATTAAAATAACTCAAAAACCCATAAATTGATTAAATAACATGTGTATATATTTGTACTTTGAACTCGAATCTGCAAATAAATACATGGTGTCCCATTTTAAAAAATCAAACCTTTTTGCACACTCTGTATATTTACAATGATACTGCCAATCCGTTAGCAGAAATAAAATTTACGTAAAAAACATAAATCACCAGTTTTTTAATTTTTGAATTGGTTAGAAATAAAAATAAAAATTGGGGTATCCATTAAGAAAACTAACCGTGTAATGTCAATGTCGAAGATTTGAGAACATTGTTCTTCTCTATTTCACGTTTTTTGTTATGGATCGTCATTGTTTAGGAATAGATGTCGATATTTTGTAAACATCACACATCTATGTTTCCCCTCTTAAAAATCTAGTATTTGCTATTTTTCTAATACTTTCCTTCGTTACAGGGATTATTACAACGGGTGGTGGTTGTGTGGTGGGTGAACGTCTTAGTAGTAGCGGATCTCGTTTAAATATCACGTCGCCTGTTCAGTCTACTGGTAATCGTAAAACTAGTTCCGAAAGTGTTCATAGGGTTCTGAAGTCCGTTTCCAGGCAGAGCCTACTAGGTAAGCATCTTAATAGTTCTGTTGAAAGTTCTTCTTAACTTTTAATTTTGAATTTTATTACTCTCTTGTGAATCAGTGAAGTGAAAACTAGGTAGTTAAACACTGATTAACACGGACTAGTCCGATCCTTATTTTGGAGGTAAACGTACATTAGGAAGAAGCACAGCGCAGGGCAAAGGATCGTACCTTTTTTTAAGTTAAATCCACTTTCTATGGAAAAAAGAGTCTCCGTAGACAGAAGTTCTTACTGTGTCAAGCTGGACCGCACAGAAATTTGCTGTCTCCGACTGTCTAGTATGCCTCAAGAATCTTGCCCTTGAAAAGATCAATCCTATTAGTTTCTGCAAGCATGATAGTAGTAGAAAAGAAACAAGTCACCAACCATACGCCTGTACTCGAGAGAATCGGTCAAACTCTTGTCATCAAATAGGCGACTCGCTGTTTTTGAATTGAATTCAAAAGAGCTAAAGGGTGCTTTAGGGCTGAAATTTAAACATGAGACGTTTATTCTAGGGTTGGCCTAACTTGAGCTTTGTATACTGTGAATAGCTGATGAGATGTGAAGTACTTTTTAGCAAAAATAAAACCTAGCTTCTAAGAAGTGGATTTGGAAATACCGCTCATATGATCATTCCAAGTGCTCGACTTCACTTTGGGATAGATAAATTAGATTCCATCGGAAGGATTTTACCGTCCATTAGTATGTTTGTTGCATTATCCTTTGATGTTTTCTTAGAGAAAATAGAGGCCTGAATTTTTAAAGCGTTAAAGTGGACCAAATTGTTCTTACCCGATTCCAGAATGGAGTAAGAACGATTAATTGTCTGCATCTGCTGTTCCCTTAGTTGATCTGAAGCAGCGATAGATAATGGTTTGTCCGAGGAAAAAGATGACACAAAATTACTATCATCTGCGTAGCTGTATATAGGAGTGGAAGTTGAAGCTAAGAGATCGTTTACGTGCAACAGAAATAGAGTAGAAGACAAAACAGACCCCTAACGCACCCCAGCGTTAATCCCAAATGTCTCGAATGACCGAATGACGACGACCTGAAAAGATCTATCAGCGAGAAAATTGGATATAAAATGACATAGTCCAGGAGAAAGACCATAAGACGTTAATTTGGGTGAGAAAAGATCGGTGCCAGACTTTGCCGAAAGCCTTTGTGATATCCTGTGCCACAATCCTAGCCTCACCATGCTTTTCCATAGCCGAGTAACCTGTTTACAAGAATTCGGTGCATCTACAAATATGGCCCGAGTCTCGACTGTGGGACTATTTCGCCAACGACGATATGCGCGAATTTTGCAGGAGACAGCCGGAGCACATTTTTTACTAAAATTTTACTAGAGGCAGACTTTTTTTAGGAGTGAGAAATTGAGCATTTCATACCAATCAGGATAATTTTCGTGATGGATTCGGCGACTAAGGAAGGGTTGTCTGAGTTAAAGCAGACTTCCTGCCATGGAAAAGATGCAAAGAAGTCTCTTAATTCTTCCCAGTTTGCAGAGTTAAAGTGCCAAATCCTACGGGACTGCGTCTGAGAAGGAGGTGGTATATGAAGCAAGCGAGAGGCTGCTACAGGCTTGTGGTTCGAATTTCCAAGCGGTGTTGTCACAGAGATTTTATACAAATTCGGTGAATTTGTAATGAAAAGGTCGAGTAGATTAGGTTGATGGGTATCTACCTCAGGAATTCTTGTGGGTTTTTCAACTAATTGCGACAATTCACCAACTGATGGCGAAAACCTCTGCCACCCTTTCCGCGTCGACAGTTCGGGAAGAAAACCTTAACCAGGGGATGTTGTGTACGTTAAAGTCACCGAGAAAGACAACCTCAGCGTTTGGATAATTCGTCTGTAGGTGATCAAAGGTTACGGAGAGATAAGAAAAGAGCTGTCTATATGAAGGATCCTTTGGAGACAAATAAAGTGAACAAATGAATATTACTTTGCTTTTGAAGCAGTTTTTAGCCAAATTACATCATGATCAGCAGATTCCAGTGCTTCTTCTCGTTGACAGGAAAGGTTGCTTCGCGTTAAAGCACAAAATCCTCTCTTGTGTCGAAATTTAGGAGACGAAGAAGAAAATAATTTGGCAAATTCTTCTTTATTTCTCTGAACTGTTGAAGGAAAAATAAAATCTTTTGTTATTTTATAAAAAAATATGAAATATATTTTTTTTATATCATTTACAAGAAGTATCTGTCAATAATTATCAGTTTTGGGGCATTGCATGATTTTAATATAATGGGTGGAAAACTTCTAAAAACAACAATTTTTGAAAAACACTGTCGAAATGTCGAGAAAAAGGTTGAAATCTCTTGAAGAAAAGTAAACATTCTCAAGAGAAAGTTTAATTTTAAGAAAGACGAATTTCGAGGAAAAAACAAATTTTACGAAAAAGTTGGAATGTTTAGAAAATCGTGTTTAAAATAAAATCGTAACCTAAGAATTCGAAAAAATTATATTTATAAAAGTGGAGTTTAGTGAAAAAAATACGTAATTTTTAGAAAAGGTTTGAACTTTGAAAAAAATTTTCCACCGTAAGTGGAGATTTTCAGAGGCATAAAATATCCTTATTTGAAGTACGAATCAAAATTTTCAGAATAAGACAAATTTTAAGAAACATGAAATTTTTGGAAATTTAAATTAAACAAAAATTCAGATAAAACCAAATATTAAAAAAATGAAAGTTCAATTTTGGGAGAAAAAGGTAAAATAAAGTCGTAATTTCGAAAAATTCCAAAAATGCCAAAATATTTCCAAAGGTCAAATTTTTCCAAAAACACTTTTCTCGAAATTTTTATTTTCTTATTCTGATTTTGAAATAATATTTAAATTTTAGTAAAGAAATTGAATGTACAGGGTGTCCCATTTTCGGCACTTTTCCGGAGTATTGGACAAAGATAGGGTATTAGGATTTCCATTTTAGTGACCTGCTTTTTAATCAAATGACAGACTCCAGTCTCAAATTTATCACAGCTGTCTTAGCTTTGAAGTTACAGCGTGATTTTGAAAATCTTAACTTTTTAGCCATGCCTTGTCTCTCCGTTATGTCTACTTACATCAAAAAGGTAAAAACCCATCTTGCACCACATGTTTACGTTAATTTTAGTGGCGTAATATATGTTTTTCTAAAGATTCAAATTTTTGAGATATTAATCAAAGTTATATTTTTTAAATAGAATACCCTATGTATTATTTTTTATATTGATTATGCATAATTTGGGATTTTTAAAGATAATTATTAACGTTTATTTTTAAAAACAAGCTCAAAATTTGATATTTTTATAATTTATAGCGGTAAACTATGACTAATATACTAGAAAGAAAGGCAAAATTAATAACTATTCGAAGAATTAAACTTTCCAAAAGTAAATTTTAATATTTTTAATTCTGTATTAAAATTTAATCAATATTGCATATTTTACTTTGTCTTAAAAACACAAAGGCTCTATCTAATAAAAACAAATAGAAATTTTTTTAAGATTTTTGAATGCAATATTGGTATAGTTCTGTTACTTTTTTAACTGAATTTACCAGAATTATTTTTATATGCCGAATGATTCGGTACGCCAAACATACTTCTTGTCGAAGTTCAGCAACATGAAGAGAAAAAGAAATAAAAGTGGTATGGTATAGAGAATCATCAGCATCGAATTTTGATATAAAAAGAGAAAACTCTCAAAATTTCTGAAAAATCAAATTCTCAAAGATCAAGATCTTCAGAAAAACCTGATGTTAATAAAAATAAGAGCATTACAAAAAACGAAATCTCTGAGAAACAGTCAACATTTCTAGAAAAACTACCAAATGAAGCATCAAGGATCGAAATTTTCCATAAAAATTTCAAACTCAAAGAAAAAGTACAATTTTGAAAATAGTCGTTTATGAAAAGCCCTATTATAGCTGCATCTATGTTTAAACTAATTCCACAAAGATAAGGGCCTTGCAAAGATCTACCCGCTCGGAGCCTCACAATGGCTAAGGCCGCTCCTGAAAGGAACTGAAACATGTCGCATATTTATTCCAAATTGTCTAAAAATAGTTGTAACATAGTGTCTTTGCATGGCGTAGTTCAGAGCACACCAGTCCTCTTTATACAAAAAAAATGTAATTTATCGTAAATTTAATAGACTATAATTAAACAACCCTTCAAAATAGTTATCAAATATATGATATTTTTAAAAAGCTTTTTAAACACCATTTTTCGTAGCGTAAAAAAAACTTAAATTTCTAGTTAAAAATAATATTGAAGCTTTGTGACACATATGTCCGATTTAAAGGCCATCACGTGCCATTCAAGAACCCGTAAAGTTTTTTTGTGAAATTGACTTTATAATGCTGAAAAATGGGTGAACACTCCTGATGATGTACACTATTACACGAATGTGGATTTGTCAAGTTTTCGTTTTTAACTCCTAATTAATTTTAGAAATAGATACACCAGTGTATTTGTAATAAAAAGGGCTTTAAGATGATGTATCACAAGAAGGGTATGTAGTTCTATTTAAAATTTTAAGGTGGGGGTAATAAGGGTTAGGGTGATAAATATATCAAGTTGGCTTGACTGTTAAAAATAGTCCCTCAAAGAACATAAATTGACATGTCTCGGAGAATTCAAAAATATTTCACGGTTGTCTAATTATAAGGAGGATCAAGTTTTCATTGGGAGATCCTGTATAGCAAACGAACGCCGAATGCCGAACAGCGAACATTTGTTGTTCACAGTGCGTTATTCGAAGAATTTGAATGCATCCACATTAAGCGAACAAACATTAAATGCCAAAATTTTGACAACGAGAGTTGGAGGTGGGAAAAATGGCTATGTGACGAAATGAAAAATTTATTTTACAACATAGCTTTCTAAATGTCAGCAAAACGTAAGAAATTTGGGTTTTTAAAATATAGCTTCGAAAATATTGATATTTTTTTTTATCCTTAGAAAGCAGGAGCCTGCGTACCAAGGCACAAACTTTCTCAAATTTTATTACATTTCTATGTCAAATAGTTGTTTAGATATCCTTACCTAATTTTCCTGTGAGATTTTTCATTTATCTACATGATTGGTTATATTCCAGAATAATTTAATGATTTTGTTCTCTTTTATATTAACTGAAGAGTTGTTTCCAATTTAATTTTTGTGCACATAATAACTAATTTATAAATCAACACTATTACCGACGTCAAACCGAACACATTGACATCGAATAACAAATTCGTTTGATGTTCGCTCTTCAAAACGAAGGAGAACCGAACGTTCCCTTTGCACTTGTAATCCGTACCTATCTAGTGAATTCTCCTTCGCCGTTTGCTGTTCGTTCTGGATTCGATGTTCGTTCGCTATATGCATTCCCACCCTAAGAATATGTATAACCATCCCACCGGATTTTTGAGCTGAGATGCGCCGCGGTCCGATCCGGTCTAGTTATGCACCTACTATGAATCGCAACGTCCATGACAAAGAATTTTAAATTACAAAATCAAATGTGGATGACTTTCAGGTTATCGATTTTTAATGCCACATTACACTACATTAACGCAACATCGATATACACGCTACATGAGTTTTGTTTAGCAAGTAGTGTATGCATCCTATTAGTCATTAATCAGATTGGAAAACGATGTTGACATTGTTAGTATTGCACATGTAAATTCAAGTCCGTTGTGGAACACATTTCTATCTAAAACACACAATGCATCAATCAAGATGTAACTCAATATAATAGCAGTTTGTCTGATATAGGCGCTATTAGTTTTTATATTTTTTATGCAACATCCATAGTTGACGAATTTTTGGAAATTGCATTCATTGAAATAGACTAAATGGGCTTCATGAATTTATAAATAGAAGCTAATCAATAAAGTTGAACGACGGACTGACCAATGGCAATTTGGAAAATCTCCAATGAATTAAAGGAGTTGCCATGTCA
Organism: Dastarcus helophoroides; assembly: GCA_028583605.1. Taxonomy (NCBI): domain Eukaryota; kingdom Metazoa; phylum Arthropoda; class Insecta; order Coleoptera; family Bothrideridae; genus Dastarcus; species Dastarcus helophoroides. Next base: position 1,571,022 of record CM053335.1, read on the forward strand.
CATACTTAAATTTTCTCCGCAGACAAGTTGTAAGACATCAGTTTTTTAGGCATATAATCAATCAGTTGGCTTAGTAGCGTAATATATTTTTTAGCTCAAAGGTTTAATGAATCGTTAAAGAAAAATGCAAATTCATTTTAGAGGCAAATTGCGGGGGGTCGGGAGCACTAATTTGCTTTTCACGGTGTAAAAATAACGTAAGTCCAGAAGCTTTGCGAACACACTGAAAAATTTCATGACACTCATATTAAATTTAAAACTTTTTTGTGCATAAATTAATGATGACGAATGAACGATACATATGCTTAAAATGATACAGAATATTTTGAAAGACACTCATCGTTTATGAACTGTCAGCGCACAAGAATAGTAATCAACAATGCCGATAGTGTGAGACGCTACAGTGTCGTTCGGACGATTTATAAAGGATTATGTGGAAATTATGGTACTACGGTCTCTGCAGTAGGTAACTTGGAATAAAATGATTTCTAATGAATCTAAATTGATAAATTAGAGAAATAACTTGTAAAATTTCAAGACAAGCTTCAGTTCAAGCTGCTTGAAATATATACTTATGTTGAGCATTAAGAATAATCCCTTGAAGAATAAGGAAGATAGTCTCTAAAGGAATGGAAAATTTGTGCTATTTGCAACTAATTGCTAGACACTTGTGGAGCAGATATATTTAATAATTCATTATTATTACCATTACATTATTTTATTTGTAACTAGGGAACGAAGTGTTGGATATTTATTTATAAATTCTTCTTGAAAGTATTATTATTCTGTAGGTATATTTTGAGTTTTGAGTTTAAAAATTGACATTTTTGCTAATTTCGATTTTAAACTCAGGATAAAGCTTTTGTAAAAAATGCGATTTCAATTTTAAAGTTTCAACATTAATTTTTAATTTACAATTCTTGCCATTATCCCAAGATTTTGATTTTACGGTCGAAATTTTGAAATATTGTTACCTACATATTTTACAAATTTTGGTTTTCTTTTTTTGTTAAGTTTAAATCTGAAAATTATTACTCTCTTCCTTAAATTTTAACTCTAAAATTAAAATTTCTTTTCATGATTTTGTAACCTCAAAATTTCGAATTTTGACATTTTGCACAACGTTTTGAGTTATTTAGCTCAAATTAAATTGTTAGTTTTCCTTAAAAATTTAAAAGTGAAATGTCGCTTATTTTAACTTAAAGTTACTATTGTTCAAAAATTAATCTGAAAATTTCAACTTTAAATCCGACATTATTAGAATAAAATAGCATAAATGTTGTGGCAAAAATAAAAATTTCTAAGTTAAAATCGAAGCTCTGAGTTTAAATTTGAAGATGAAGTTTGGAAACAGACCTGAAGTTGGCATGACTGCTCCAGAGAACATGACATGACATTGGTATTTTTTAGTTGAAGGTTATTCACAAAGAGCCTATTTTGGCCTCTAAAGCAAACGAAGAAATCCACAGGTATACTGCATTAGCGCTTTAAAAACAAGCTGGTTCTCCCGCGGAGTGGAATGATTAATTTCGAATATTGGTTTTTTTTTGGTTTATTAGAGTTTAAGCTAAGTTTATGTTTAGTTTTTAAATAAATTAAACATTTGAACAAAATTTGGGATCGCTCCAATATAAACCATCCAACGGAGTATATTATTTTTTAGTAAGATTCGATAATATGAGGTCTGGCGCATCCACCAGTTTATAATATTTTGTGAGATAAGGAGCTTCTACTCAAAAGCAATCATGCCCATTTGACTTAAAATTCAATTTAGGGTAAGCTTGTGCTTCACAGCTGACTTCGTAGATAATCTCATGCCAAAAAACAAGCCAAAATTTTATTTTCATCAGTATATGATCTTACCATTTCCAAGATTTCTAGGAAAAAGTATTGATTAAGGAAAATGTTCACCCAATCATAGGGAAAATCGTATACAGAGTAAGAACTACTTAAATAATTAAAAGTCCGTTTTAGGTACTTATATTGCAGCAGAGTCCTTCGAAAGAAATCATTATCCATGTAGTAGTATGTTATTAAAAAAATATATATTTCTTCAAGTAAGTTTCCAAGAAAGCTTTCTATTGCTAACAAAATTTGAAATGATGAAGATTAAAAAGAAAGTATAAAATACATATTGAACACGCAGCCCAATAATGATTAATATCGGTAGAAAAATGATCCCCTTCCTGACTTTTACATAAGCATATCTTATAAGCAAAGGAGGACAGATGTGATAAAATGGCTGTAAGGTTAAAGAAGATGTTACGGCATAGTATGTTAGTAATTTTCTTTTCAGTGCAGTTTTGCACAGATATTTATATCAATGAAAACCAATAACAAAAACTAAACTAACAAAATAAATGCAATTTTCTTAAATACCAGCCCCCTACAACCTTTTGCTGATTTTCTCGATATTTTTCTTAATATGTCTCAATTCGTATTCAAATGATAGTTTATATTTGTTTTAATTTTTTTTTCAAATATATTTAATATGATGTATGTAGACGTATTTTGCTAAAAAAACAATTACTTATATCATTTAGCTTCTTATTGGTTTTTAAAGAGATTGCTGTCCAAATTTCTTTTATTATAAATCTCGGCATAATTTGTACAACTAGCTCTGTCTAATATGTTATTGAGTACCTATCAAGCACAGGTAATAAAATTTATGATTGGTTGATAATAGAGTTACTAACATAAAAGGAGAGATGAGAAATAAAACCAAGAGTGTAACATAATATTCAACAATTCTGACAACCCCCACGCTTTTTTAATACCTACTAAATTTGTTGCTAATACTATTCTCATATTTGAATGTTGAATCCTTGCTTTGGCGCCAATACTATATAAAATATTATTTCTGCGAAAAATGCTTTTATATAAAATGCATGAAAATCATACCCTATGAAATTGTACTGCTCCCAATCCTGACACAATCTACTCAAGCAAAAAGATGAGGGTTTTATATCGGAAATCTTGACGTTCGAAATTGAAAGATTTTACACTCGATGTCTCTTTCGTTTCAGATCTAGTTAGCTGTAAACTAGGAATGTCAAAGCCCCGTCAAGGCGACAACTATCAGCATCATCACCAACGTTATTTTTCAGCGTCTCACGACAGCATATCGACATCGTATATCAACAGGGCCGCCAACGTTAGCTCAGCGGCGAGCGAACTCGATTTGTCGAGAAAAGCCCGTAGAAAGGACTTGAGGGGCAGATTGAAATTACCCACCAGCGTCACTTTAGCCAGTTCCGGGGAAGCACCTCTGCTGGGAGCCTGGAGGACAGCACCGGGTTCAACTGCTGGCACCAATCCGCCTTCATCTAACCACCTCAATTCTACCAGCAGTTGCAACGGCACTGAAAGGTACAATTGTGAATGCAATGGTTATCTTTCTCTTTCTTGTTCATTTTTCACCCATGTTAACTGGAAATGGTAATCAGTTAAATTTATTTTTGAACATGATTAATGGAAAATATTTAAATTATTTAAATAAATGAAAATTGTTGACTTTCCTAAAAAGTTTTTTGACACGCGGCTATGACATATTTAAAAATTCTGAAAACGTCAACTTATGACATCTGACAAAAAAGATGGTTTTATTTTTTAAACAGAAAACGAAAAATAAGTTCATAATTTGACAATGATAAAAAATAAAAAATCAGTTAGATGAAATATAAAGATATAAAATATTGTAAAAAGGGTCCTAGCATTAGACTTTGACGTTTTGTGCTCATTTGAACTCGTCAGCAGTGCATAACGTGAAATAAAAATAATAAAATAGCAATGACCAACATTTTTATTTTTCGTTTTTTAATGTCTAATTTTAGTTTTCTGTATTTCAACTTTTTGTTTTTCATGTAAGAAAAATTTAACCTGTTTTATTGTCAAATGTCATGAGGTCAACTATTTTTTTTGCAAAACCAACAATTTTCATTTATTTAGATAACCATTTTCCAATACTGAGCTCCGTATACAAAAATTATTCTAATTTATTATATAATTATTATTTCTGTCTCCTATTAGAAAAATGTTTTTTTTTTAATATTTTGTCGATTGTTTGAAAAATAAAAATAAATCAATAATCTAAATTATGTGACTTTAAATATGCTAGATTATAATTTTAATAACAGCTTTGTTGGTAAAATTTAATTTTTGTTATGGTGTTTATGTCTAGAAAATATTGAAAATGCTACCTTGGATTTAAGATTAAAGGCGGAATCTTTATTGTACTAATAAATAGAATAAACGTTAAATAATATGTATGTAACGGTCACAGTGTGAAATCAGTAATTGTGTGCAGTGCCGATCAATGTAAACAATGCCCAACACAGCAGGTCATTATGGAAAATATTTGTGAACTAACCATATTGTCCGGGCGTTGCTTACAATGACCATGATCTCTTGGGCAGGGTAACACTTTGAATATGCAGTTTAGTATTGTATTTGTAACTAAAAAAACAATAAGATTATAAAAATATAAGTAGGACTAAATTGATGGGGACCGCCCAAAACAGCCACCTTAATTGCAGGTTGTTAAGCAGACTACCCAAAACAGCCACCATCAAATTCAGGTACCCTTCAATGCAATGACGAAAATAGCCACGTGTGCCAAGCGCTGATTATTTTCAGAATGATGCGAGCCTTTTAAATGCCGTGTCAGAAAAATGTGAGCCCTGTGATTTTATTAACAAAAAAAAACTATTGGAAAACAGTATAAGCGCCGCCTGATGCGACCGCCTCTTCGCATGATACTACCGCACCACACTGATGAACTACATAAGTGTACCGCGCACGGGTATAGGTGGAAAAGTTTAAGCAACAATTTAAAAAAGCATTTTTATTATAAAATAAAAACATGTCTTAATTTCACTTTACAGTAATGTGACACAAAATGTAAGCGACTTATCTGTTTGTCGCGAAATTGTTTTATTAAATTGTTAATGCTTTTTTTCTTTACGCCACATTTACGGTTTCATACAAACTTTTTCCCTGCTACTTTGCATCTCGATGTACGTGTCAAATTGAAAGTCCTTAGGTATGTCCACAGAGTTATACAAAGATGGATGAGGATTATAAAAACTTAAATTAAATCTAGAATAGAACAATTCGCACGCATTGGTCGTTCTCAAAAAATTTACAGCGTTTTAAGCCCATATTGTTGGTGGAAATTGAGTCTTCGTCTATATAAGTTTTAACTAAATAGTCAAAGAAGCTTCCAAGACCCTCATGTTGGGGCAAATCCTCTGCAAAATCTAGCCCAAAACAATCACCAACATCACTTGGGTCTAAATAGGTCAGTCCGAAGGGGTACCTTAACCATTTACCAATAAGGGAATCTGGATCCTTATATGGCGATACCAATGGGAGAACAAGTTGCACTTGGTATTTCCTAATGAGTAATTACACAGAAAGAGTATCAGTAAGTATTTCATCAATATCTAATTTATCTAATAAATAAAGGAATTTTGTCGTGGCTCTTTTGGTCATCCCGTTTCAGGTATAAAAGTTGTACCCTGGATTAGCACATCATTAGTGGCTGTTTTGGGCAACCCCGAAATTGATCGTGAGCTTAAACCTCAAATACTTGACCAGTATGCACTTCACTTTTAAAAACGTAGAAAAGTCTGTAAAGTTAAACAAAAATTAAAAAAGTGGACGACTAGAGTTATCTGAAAAGTGGACTGCAAACAATTATGATTGGTTCATTACTTTGCTTACTGACAAATAAATGTAAATTTTGATGGTTCGGACTCCTGGAGCAGATTAGGATAGAAAAATTTATCAAAACAGATGTCAAATGAGTGGAGGATCGTTAATGGTTTGGCTTGATCTACTTCCTGACAACAATTTGGTTCTAGGCCAAGCAGATGGACGCCTAAATGCTCCAACAACTTGAATTTGTCGAATCAACTGCTTTTCCAAGAAGCGAAAGACCTTGTTTCCTTTAAAAACTTGTGTATTTGAACAATATAATGCAAGATCTTCTGACTTAAACGCAATGAAATAGCTAACAGCCAATTTTTAGAAGCATACTCGACTGGCCAGCGGAAAGTCCTAACCTTAATTCAGTGAAAAATGTTTCCAAATATTATTTCCGACAGTCGAGAATTTAAAAGAAAAAACAATCTATGGGATGCGGTTAATTTTGCAGCAGCAAAGCTTATGCAGGAGAAAAGAGAAATTCTGGTCAAATTGGGGCGAAATATTCCAGGAAGACTAATCAAAATGATTAAAAAAAAACACATATCTAAAGTTATGATTGCCAAATAAAAAAATGTTTGTCGTCTTAAAAGCACAATTTACGAAAAATTGTGTCTTAAATTTTTATATTCAAGCTTCTATTTTTCATAATTTTCGAAATTTAATTATGTATTTGATACCTATTTTTCATTAAAAAATCCCTTCAGATTTATTTGGTTTGTACTTTTTGTTTATTTATATTATTTAATTATTTATTTTATGAAAAATACTGTCGCTAACCATATTTGACCACGATTTTTTTGCAAATGCTTAGTTCTATCGAAAAAAGTTTGCTTGGCAAAAATGTTAGATTTTTTATGATCTAGTAGATGATATTATTCGAATTTAAAGATTTTTAGTGGCAGTGCGAAATGTTGGCCAAGAAAAGCGTAAACCCTCCTTTAACCGCCATAAGTTTACATAATTTTTGAATCAAAAGAATGTCTAAAAAGTAGAATAAGAACAATCAATTTTTCTTACACAAGTTTGGAGGGCTGTAGCTCAGAGAGAATGCACTTTGGGATACCTGTTTAGGAAAGAAAAGAAAAAGTTTAATTTTGGCCTCAAGATTACGCTTTTAAAATATGAATATTAAATTTTGGATCTCTCTAAATGTATAAACTATGAAAATACGCAAAAGAAAGCTTGATTGAATTATAAAAGCATAATTTTTTAGAAGTTGCCAAAATAATTTCAGAACCTTTATTAAATTAAAATAAATCATCAAACCAAAATAATAGCCAGCGATTTCTTCCTAGCAATAAATAGCATTGTGTTGGATTAAACTTTTCAGGGAGTAGGTAACAGAGGATAATCCGAATCAAGGTTAAACGGGGATACAGATTTATTTCCTTTTTTTGTTGCTTTGTCTTCCAGACGGCTCGATAAAAAATGCACGTCTGATCGAAAAGGATTTGTTGTTTGCTCGAACATAAAAGTTTTCTGGCTAAAAATTGACCTCAAGATATTAACTTTAACTTTTTGGATCCATTCATGCCAAGAACTATAGTAACCCTTAATATTTCAATGTTTTTAAAAGATCTACGAAATAAATTTCGGAATAAAAACCAAAAAGTCTTTTAGATTTTTGTTAATAAGCATAAGGTCAAGTACATTGCAACTACTATTAGCACATTTTTTAGATGACAGAAACGCGACTATTTAATTTTTACATGAGTTAATCAAACGTGGGAAACGTTAAATGCATTTGGACTAATAGGTAAGTCGAATCCTCCAGTATCTTAAAACAGTACTTTTTTATACCACTGAACATATTGTGGCTGCAGTTTTGACAGCTACGTACATTTCAGCAGGTGTCGTGACTTCTCTTTACAGTCTTGTAGCAAAATATTAAATCGTACGATTAGTTTTTGAGGTATCAGTGTTTAAAGTAAGCAATATTTTTTGAAAACTATTATTCCGTCCATTTTTTTCTGACATAAAATATATTGAGTGTCAACTATCCTGAAAGTCTCGTATAGCTTCTCTCAGGATAGTTAACAGTTAATATATTTTACATCACAGAGAAATCTAGGGAATAAAATGTCTAGTGTAAAGGCAGCGTAAGCTATGCAAACTATACCTTAGGGCCCCCACCACCTTGCGGCCATCAAAAAAACATATTTGACACTGACTTAATATCTGAAGTGATTTAGAAAGAGCCCCCCTATAATATTACCCAGAAGAAATTGTAAGGAAAAATAGGGTTGCACAATAAGTGTTTGTGTAAAGAACCATTTTTTTGTTGGTTACCAAAATTCTTCAGCCCCGTCAGAACGTAAAGGAAAAGCTTTTTTTAGGTTACCAAAAATTTTAGAGTCACCGAAGTGGGATGACTTTTTTAGGCTCACTAAAGGATTCCCGACTAAATAATAAATCTAATATTTACCTCAAAACACTGGCCCACCGGCCCTATAGCTCCAAATCCGGCCCTGTAACATATATTTTTTTAAAAACTTGTATTTCCAATTCTAAATTACGCAAATAATTTAATTATAAATTATGTAATTTAATATCCACCACATAATCCTGAACTGTTCCCTAATGAATTTTTTCTTTACCAACATAATTAAAGCCTTTGTGCATTTTAAAAGCATAATTGTAATCTTTTATCATTACATTCACATTAGAATATTTATTGCATGCATCTATTGCATTGGACGGATTTTATTTTTAAGTTTAATGCACTCACAAAGGAAAACCGCGTTACAAGCACTGCAAGTGGGATGCGGAAACAAGGATAGACGGCGATAAACCGCCTTTTTAAATGGGGGTGGGTTATAATTTTCGGGAAAGTTTTGTTCGGTAACGAATTGCGTAGCTTGGATATTCTATAAAAAAAAATAGTCTTTGTAGACAAAAGTTTTTAATATAACAGGACCGCACAGGAATTTGCTGTTTCCGACTGCCTTGTATGCGTCAAAAAAATTGCCATTTGGAGGATAAATTCTATTGGTTCCTTCGAGCAGCTCTCTTGAGTGTACTTGTCGAAAAGAGACGAGGCATCAACTATCTACCTGTGCTCCAGTGTTTCGAGAGAATAGGTCAAATTCTCGTCATCAATTAAGCGAATTGCTCTCTTTGAATTAAATCCAAAAGAGCCAAAGTGTGCTTTGGGGCTGCATTCCAAACATGAGAACAGTATTCTAGTTTATTCTTCATGGTGAACTCTATTTGTTGACAATATTCTAAAACAGTTTTCGAAATATGACTACGTGATATTTAAATTTATTTAAAACGTCACCTCATGACAGTTGACAAAATAAGAGGTTAGTTTATTTTACATGGAATAGGAAAAATGAAAAATAGAAGACCAAAATTAGATATAAAAAAAATTTTTGTTTTGATAAATTATGAAAATTAAAAAATACATAAAAAAGGTTGTAGCACTGGACATCGATGTTTCGCTCTTATTTGAGTTTGTCAGCAGTGCATAACATGGAAAGGGAACAATGAGGAAGAAATTCTTTAAAATAAAATAAAAATTTAAAAAAATATATAAAAAAAATTTAGCATGAATAGACGTTTCATCAATAATTTACTATGGTAAAAATTTAAATATTTGAAGCCCGATCCACAAGAAACAACTACTCCGAGGGGTAACACCCCTTCCGGCATTGAACTACACTTGTGGGTCGAACTTACATGCTCTTGGAGATTACTGTTCCTAACCGCCAAAATCTCTTCACCTTGCTATTAACCCTCGGAGTAGTTGTTTCTTGTGGAACGGCTTCAAATATTTAAATTTTTGTCACAGTAAATTATTGTTAAAACGTGATGAAATTTAACATGAATAGACTTTTCATCAATAATTTACTGTGGCAAAAATTTAAATATTTGAAGCCGTTCCACAAGAAACAACTACTCCGAGAGTTAATAGCAAGCTGAAGAGATTTCGGCGGTTAGGAACAGTAATCACCAAGAGCAAGTAAGTTCGACCCACAAGGGTAGTTCAATGCCGGAAGGGGTGTTACCCCTCGGAGTAGTTGTTTCTTGTGGATCGGGCTTCAAATATTTAAATTTTTACCATAGTAAATTATTGATGAAACGTCTATTCATGCTAAATTTTTCTAATATTTTTTTAAAATTTTTATTTTATTTTTAAGAATTTCTTCCTCATTGTTCCCTTTCCATGTTATGCACTGCTGACGAGCTCAAATAAAAGCGAAACATCGATGTCCAGTGCTACAACTTTTTTTATGTATTTTTTATATTTTCATATTTTCATAATTTAACAAAACAATTTTTTTTTTTCATATCTAATTTTAGTCTTCTATTTTTCCTTTTTCCTATTCTATGTAAAATAAACTAACCTCTTATTTTGTCAACTGTCATGAGGTGACGTTTTAGAATATTGTCAACAAACAATAAAAATTTAAATATTTTCAAACTGGGCCGAAGAAATGTTAAATAAAATTATTAAACAATATTCTAGTGTTGGCCTAATTTGAGCTTTGATGTGAAGTACTGTTTAGGTCGAAAAAAAAAACACAGCTTCTGAGAGAGGTGAATAAAAGAAGTTAGCACTCGCATTCACTACGAGGATAGACAAATTAGATCCCATCGAGAGGATTTTACCATTAATGACTATGTTTGTTACATTATCCTTTGATGTTCTCATAGAGAAAACTGCGGTTTATATTTTTGAAGCATTAAAGTCAACCAGCTGTTTCTTATCCCATTCCATAACGATTTCGAGATCCCGATTAATCGCCTGTATCTGCCGTTCCCTTAGCAGATCTGAAGCAGCAACGGATAATGGTTTGTCGGAGAAAAAAGATGACACCAGACTACTATCATCTGAATAAATGTATATCAGATTGGCAGCTGAAGCTAAGGGATCGTTTATATGTAACAAGAATAGAATAGAAGACAGAACAGACCCTTGACGCACTCCTGAATTAACCGCAAATGTCTCCGATGAAATGCCGTCAACCACGGTTTGAATAGGTTTGTCACCGGGGAAACTGAACATCAAAGTACAAAGGTCGGATGGACTCTCATAAGAAGTTAATTTGGCGAGAAAAGATCAGTGTCAGACTCTGTCAAAGGCCTTTGAGATATCTGATGCGACAATCCTTGTCTCGCCATTTTTCCATAGCTAAGTTTCAGACATGAGTAACATAGGCTAGGAGAGCGCTATCTGTTCTAATTAAAAATTTTAAATTGTTGGATAGGTCATGGTAATTAAAAGTCATGGCCTGTTCGTAGCCATGATTTCAACCCCATAGATTTTTGAAGTCAGTTTTTTACAGAGAAGCTATAAATGCCCGAGAAGAACTATGACACAAAATTTTAAATGTTGTTGAGCAATTTCGCGATAAGTATATTTACTTTACAATAGGACGGTTTTTTAATAAACACCGATAAATGTATGAAAGTTTTAGAATCAGACGCTTTAAGCAATTATTGTCGAAATATATATTTTTTACTAATGTATAATATTTATATTTATTAATGCAATACTAAATCTAAATAAATACTTATTTTTGAGATTATATAAATTATTTTAAACAATTCAACCATTAGTATTGAAAGTAACAAAGCCAAATATTGTGAAACTAGTGGGAGAAACAACTATATCTTTTTTCGGTCCTTTGTATGTGTAGGAATATTATTACATTTCTTGAATGGTTGAGTAATAAATATATAATTTATTTTTATTTCAGCCGCTACGGCTTTAGACGAGCCGATTCATATAGCTCAAGATTGCGATCAGGTGCACCTAATTGGTCATTTGTCTTCGATCCTGCAGGAAGACTATGTTATTATTGGTCCATGGTTGTGTCCTTAGCTTTTCTTTACAATTTTTGGGTCATTATATACCGCTTTGCCTTTAGAGAAATCGACGGTGAGTATTTCTTGAATCATTATTATTTTTTAATAATCAATATAGTCAATCCCATCCCACTTTACATTCAAAGCTTATAAATTTCTTTATCGTATGATTGAAAATTAGGTGTCCTTAAAATTAAATCTTTATTGGTAATTGTTAACCTCATAATATTTAACAGCTTTATAATAACTTAGTAGTGCATAATACGTTAGTTATCTATCATAATACCCTAAATACAAATTTCATTATTTTAAAAGTTTGTTGATTTTTTTTTCATCATTGTCAATGATACGATAAAGCTTTAAATGCAACTCTATTATTCGCGATTTAAACAATCTCGGATGTGGCCAGACGACTCGGCTAACGCCTCCTTGCCTGGCAACTTTCTCGATTATTACAAATCGCATAATAATCTAGTTGCATTAATAGCTATTACTAACCATGTTATTAAAAATTGAGTTATAAACAATTTTAAACTGACCAACTAAGTTTGAGAAAGGACGCACTTATATTTGATGATGGTTCCCAAATTCAACGTACAGTGTTGGGTAAATTGTAGAAAGCCCTGATTTTTTGCTAAGCTACAATTGCGACTAAAAGGTACCCTCAGTATAAGTTTTTGGAATATTTTCATTCTATTCAGTGACGGTATTTGATTTCTAAAAGCTACCCTATTTTTTGAGATATGACGTCATCGGCATTTTTTTAAATAGAGTACCTTATATATTTTTGCATTTTCAGATACACTTTTTTATCAGTTATATAGGATTTGGCGGTTTGGTTTTCTTAATATTAAATGAAATATTAAAATAAAAAGATGGCTGTTTACATCTTAATTATATCAAGGTTATCTGATAAAAATATCCATTTTTTTTGTTATCATGGTTTTTGCAATCTTTTTTTAACAGAACTGAAATCACTCGTATTAATTTATAAGCTGCAGTCAACACTGTGAGACAGTTTCCGTGTGAAATATTAACATTGTTTGTCAATTATGGGTGAACTAACGGAAAATGAAAAAACTTCGTTGTTAATGGTGGTTAATTTGGGAGAGAGGCAGAGATCTCTACAGGTGACATGCATCATTTTTAATGCAACATTACCCGATAAAAATGTTAAAATTTCAAAATTAACATTTTTAAAGATTGTACGAAAGTTTCGCGAAAAAAATCGATCGAAATCCCGTCGAAATAAATCGGCTGCTAATGGAGATCTTTCGCTTGATCTTTGTCTTAATCTGAAAGAAGAACCAAAACTAGTCTTGTATTACAGTATTAGCGAGAAATCGGTAAAAAGAATATTGTCTAAAAATAAGTTTAATTCGTATAAAGTACATTTAGTACAAGAATTAACTGAAGATTATCCTGAAGAATGCAATTTTCCCAGGAAGTCGTGGATAATATTGACATTAATTGTAACTTTTTCAATAATATAGTCTTTTCCAATCAAGCGACATTTTGCCTGAATGGAGTTGTAAATCGGCATAACTGTCGTTACTGGGCTGATCAGAATCCTTACTGGATGGAACAAATGCACACCCAATACCCTCAAAAATTAAATGTATCTGTGGGTGGGGATAATCAGAAGATACATTATCGGACCATTCTTCCTTAGAGAAAATTTAAACTCTAATTGTTTTTTACAACTTTTGCATGAACAAATTGTTCCACCATCAAATTATTTATTTCCAAACCAGGCGAATCCTGAACGAGTCTCACAATCAGATGAAAGCTGATATCAGCATGATGGAGTTCTGCCTAATTATGAAGTTGATGTACTTCAATAGTTAAATAAAATATTTCCATGGAGATGGATAGGTCGAAGAGGACATATTGAATGGCCGCGGCCATCGGCAGATTTAAGTCCGTTAGACTATTTTTTTTGGGATCATTTGAAATTCGTTCTGTATAAGATCAAACTCCAGTCCTTAGAAGAGTTCAATGATCGAATTAGGATCGCTGTTCAAGAAATATCACAACATGCTATTCAAAACTCCCGAAGAGCCTTCGTTAATCGATTAGGATATTGTCAGGCTGCTGAAAGTTTCCAGTTTAAACACTTATTATGATTGAGCAGTACATCTATTATAAATATTTTCTTTTTTTCTTAATATTACAGTGCTTAATGTTCTGTAATAACAGATTTAATGTTAATTAATTATTACTCTTTATTGTATTACTTTATTTAATATTTAGAAAACCACAAGCCACACACACATTAAATCCGACATCCTTATAAATGAAGTAAAGGTGTATCTGAAAATGCAAAAATATACAGGATCTTTTATTTTAAAAAATTTCCGATGTCGTCATATCTCGAAAAATAGCGTAGCTGTTAGAAATCAAATGACGTCACTGAATAGAATAAAAACACTACAAAAACCTCTATTAAGGGTATTTTTTAGTCGAAATTATAGCTTAGCGAGAAATCACGGGTTTTTACAATTTTTCCCAACCCTGTATATCGAGTGTAACAGGATCATGGTACACGCCCTATTTTTTAATTATGAAGATAAAATTTTCCAACTTGCCACACTTGATGTACTTATAAAATGTCAAAATAATATTCCAACTGCTATCGCTTTTGCTAAAACTGACACCAAATTTTATTTTTAAATGCAACATCTGGTATATTATTACATTTTTGGAATCTAATGATTGTACGATCCTGTTACAGCCGATATTTATCATCAGATTAAAATTATATAATTATTTGGTTTACAGTAATTCAATTTTATCACTAATTTGAAAAGAAGCCGTTCATCTTTAATGTCACAAGTTTTAATAACGCAACTAATATCTACTTACTGATTATTTTTTTAAATTGTAATCGCAATTTTAATAAAATCATTAATCATTTCCTTTATGCGGAAAAGATTTAGTTAATCCGATTTACATTGGTTAATCGTCTTTTTCAGCGAATACAATCCTGGTGTGGTTTTGCCTGGACTACTTCGCGGATTTTCTATACCTGGTGGACATATTGTTCCATTTTCGTACCGGATACCTGGAAGATGGTGTTCTTCAAACGGATTCAGTGAAGCTGCGAAACCACTACATGAACTCCACCACGTTCTATATAGACTGTCTGTGCCTCCTACCTTTAGACTTCCTTTACTTATCCATCGGTTTTAATTCCATATTGCGATCCTTTCGTTTAGTGAAAATATATCGGTTTTGGGCTTTCATGGATCGGACAGAACGTCATACGAACTACCCCAATCTTTTTAGATCTACCAGCCTCATTCACTACCTCCTTGTTATATTCCATTGGAATGGTTGCTTGTTCCATTTAATATTAAAAAACGACGGCTTCGGCTCTAAAAACTGGGTGTATAGTGATTCCGAGGGGACGGACTACGTGAAAGCCTATTTGCAAAGTTATTACTGGTGCACCTTAGCTCTAACGACGATAGGTGACTTGCCTAGGCCTAGGAATAAGGGAGAGTACTTGTTTGTTATCTTTCAACTGCTTTTCGGGCTCCTTCTCTTTGCCACCGTACTGGGACACGTCGCAAACATCGTCACATCTGTGTCGGCAGCTCGAAAAGAATTTCAGGGTGAGTTGTATGTTGATCTATTTTTTACACGTTTTTTAAAGTCAGTTCCACAAGGAAGTTTAAAATTTAAAAATCAAATCAAATGCAAATTCCGATCTCTAAATAAAATTATCATCAATCACTTTTGTTTATATGGAAAAAGTGGTGATGTCATCATTAATTTTTTTAATTAGCAACCTACATTTTATTTTGTCATTAGTAGTAAGTGCCTTTCTGTTTGTGGTAATCTTTTAAAAATTATTATTAATATTAGTATTGCAAAAATATTATTTGGTAAAAACTCTTTCAGTTATTGTCTTTTATATGCGTTGAAAATATTCCTAATCCAGTGAGCCTTTGTTCTTATTGTTAATTGCTGTTGCAACTTATGAAGTAGACCATTAATTGTTATTATTTTTAAATGTTTTGTGTTTTATGTAGAATATTTTTCTGCTAATATTCATTAAAAAAAATGTAGACTAGTATTTTTATTAAATAACATAACTAATTGCAAACATGCTGGTATTTGCTAAAAGAGTTAAGCTGTTTTTATAGAAAATGTAATATTTCCATAAAATGTCTTAAGTAATATCATTTTCTAAAAATCACTACAAGGAGAAAGAAATGTACTATCAAAAACAGTGAACAGAAATGTTCTTTGCCATTTAAAAGAAATTAATGGTGATGTGATTACTCAATAACCAGTGATATCGTAAATTTTGGATAATGTGTTAAAATATAGTACTTACACAAATAAATCGAAGATGGACCAAAACAAAGGTGTGAATTTGGTGCACTTTCATATAAAAAATGTTGCATGTTGGAGATTAGATTTGGAATTGGCATCCATCGAAAGTTTTAGGCGATAATTTTTTTGTAGGCTAATGTAATTTATATACACATTTTTGGAGTCTGAGAACAACTTGTGAAAATCCTCAGTCTTATAAAATTTGATTTTTGGATATGAATATTTATGTAACATTCCCAACTCTATTAAACAAAGAGAGGGAATACTACGAATTTATTAATTACAAGTATAATAATGACATAATAAGTTTCAAAATTATTCGCGGCTAACACTGTTCGTTTTATATTATTGAATG
The DNA here is from genome assembly GCA_028583605.1 of Dastarcus helophoroides. NCBI lineage: Eukaryota > Metazoa > Arthropoda > Insecta > Coleoptera > Bothrideridae > Dastarcus > Dastarcus helophoroides. Next base: position 1,587,244 of record CM053335.1, read on the forward strand.
TATGGGGATTCCAGAATTTCGAGTGATAAATAATATTTATGAGCTACATCAGTATATGTTTACATTAATGGTAGAATTCAGCAGTAATTTGATTTTAATTTAAATATAACTGATGATAATTAAACTTTTTTATTTTACCTAACTTTTTTAAATTTTTAATGAGCACTCACAGCACAATTTCCCCAATTGCCTTTTTATATTCACTTCTGCCCCCGGATAATATTTTACGCAATAGAGAATTAAGATATGAAATACGTAAAATAGGTTGATGTAATTTATATGGCAGGGGAACTTCAAAAAAAGGCAATGGCGCCAATAAATTACCAGCTATCATGACGCGAAATCAATTTAATCCGGCGCATGTGGTGCCGCACAAAAGAATAATTTAAATACGAAAAGATCGAAATTACTGCCTTCCTTGTGGAAATGATCAGTATTCACTCAATAATATGGGCTGGCTGTTTCCATAGACCCAATAAAACTTGAAACAAATTCTAGTCGAACTAAATCTACTTGCATATTCGGTGACAAACTCAATTTCGGGATGTAACACGGAGATATTTGAATGATAGTATAAAATTTATTTCAAGTATTTCAACCGTTATGAGCTTGCATATCAGAGTATGTTTACTTTGTGGACGTTTCCAGTATTTAAAATGCCATATATCGAACAGCTCAGAAAATAACCCGAAATTCACAGTTATAAATGTTGGTTTATCTAGAAACTCTTCGTATGCCTTAAACTTGGAAGAATATTTGCGAATATACTTGTACATTATGTATATTCAGGAACATAATGATAGGATCATATAATTAAATCATTTCATAGCTATGAAACAATTTTAAAAATTACGAAAAACATGAAGCTTAATAAATATCAATTTAGAAATATGAACATGCCGAGTCATTACTCTATCATTAATCTCTAGCTTATGATTAAAAGTTGGGTTCTAAAATAGAACACCGGAATATTATTGTCATTTCTGATATCTGTATACTGGGTGTTTTTTTTTTAGTTGGGAGGTTACCTTTATATGGCGTACTACTTATTATAAAGGCAAACTGATTTTGTCGATGGGGCTAGTCGGGGCTAAACTATCTTCTAAAAATATTTTCAACTTCCCCCCGCTACCGGTTGTACCGGAAGTAGACATCAACTTTCTTATTTATAAATGGCAACCCCCAAATTTTAAATTTTATTTGTATTTTACGTAAAAAAATAAGATGAGTTTATAAATACATGTTTATTGCTATCTTTGATAGTTTTAAATATATTTCAATTATTCGAAAAAAAATGAAAGAAAACCCAAATTTCATGTATTTACTGCAAATAATAAAAAAGATACAAAGAGTCAAAATAACCCTCTTTTCTTTCATTTTTTTTTCAAAAAATTGAAATATCTTTAAAATTATCAAAGATAGCAATAAACATGTATACATAAACTCACCTTATTTTTCTACGTAAAATCCAAATAAAATATAAAATTTGGGGATTGCCATTTAAAATAAAAAAGTTGATGTCTACTTCCGGTATAACCGGAAGTGGGAGGAAGTTGAAAATATTTTTAAAAGGTAATTTAGCTTCGATTAGCCCCATGAACAAAACCAATTTGCCTTTATAATAAGTGATACTCCATATAAAGATAACCTCCCAACTAAAAAAAACACCCGGTATAATATAACGTTGTCACGTTTTTAATATACATGCTGTTTTATAGAATTGTAAAACACAGAATTCAACGATTGACAAACAAAGATCGAACGCAATTGCTGTTTGGGGCAATCTATAGTACAGTTACCCTTGCTTTATGATTTATTAAATAAAAGTTTTACAAATTAATAAAAAGCGGCAAATATTTCAGTAAATATTTGCAGTTGAGATCATTGAATTATTGCATTACTTTTTTTAGTTAATAAAGCCTAGATAATTTGCAAGTTAAGGTTTCTTATGTGATTTCAATATTAAACTTTAAAGTCATTGAAATCTCTAAAACTATAGGATGCATATGTAATCAAGCTAAGCAAATGATCATCTGTAGGATGGTTTCAAATGAAGGTAAAAATTTCGAATATAAAGAAGAGCCGTCGAATGTAGCTATCTTTCATAGAACCTATTTAGGACCTTTCTTGTCAGCCATCAAACTGAAAAAATTCTTATTCTCGGGTGAACTGTCGAATTGCAATAAGTATCAAAGAGGCATCTCTGTGACATGTTTCAGTGAAATTGTTAGGTCACCTTATGACTCCGCAGCACTCCTAGGAAGAAAGTTATAGTAACTGTTATGATGGTACTCTAAACCTCGTATATTCACTAAAACTTAACCGAGATAACTATAGCAATGTTAAAATTGATACATCAAGCTTCAACTTAAGCGCTCAACCTTGCATAATAGAGACGATTCAATTATCCACGGTCTATGCAGGGTTCTTCAGGTTTTTTTTACGGATGAATTACTTTATTCTAAAACAAAGTTTTGTTTTGAGTGTAAATGGGGACTCCCTGATGGTACATTTTAAATTTAGTTTTATGATGTACAAATGAAAACTCAAAACGGATCAAATTTGCATTTTTGAAACGTAAAACTCTGTATATTTTTATATAAAAGGCTTTTTTTAGTTAAACAGTAGAGACTCGCAACTTTTTAGGATGGAAGGCTGCCGAGGGGAAAAATTACATGATGAAATTACTCTGCTTGATTAACTTGCTTAAAAAATCATTGGAGGTTCTTTACAACAAGCCATAATAAATACTTTAATAATTTTGGTGTCGAGTTCAATAATGCTTTTTCAATGGAACACATCTGTAAAGTACAAACAATGCTTTTACTTCAGCCTAGTTTGAGAAAATAATTTTATTTTGTTTAAAGTAAAATAAACATTAAAGATTTCAATTATGTCACAAAACCTAATGCAGTCTACTAATTTTCCAAGGATATGCGTGTCTTTGGTGAGGTGTTTATTGTGCTGAATTATATTTAATGTTTTATTCATATGAAGTGTTTAGCCGGCCCAACATTGAATAGCTCATTATTCTCTTTACTTTTTCACAACGTGTTTTAAACCGCTAACACGATTTGAAATTTAAGTAGAGTCGATTTGTGAAGAATTGTTATTTAAGCACACAAAACAGAAAAGAGCATTTTTTATATCTCAGCCACACAACTAGTGTGCTAAATTATAAAAACTATTAAATTTTCTTGAAACTGTCTTAGAATTGTTTTCAAATTGTGTAATTACTAAATCTGATCAAGGAGTATCTAGACGTTTAATTTTATTTTAATGTCATAAGTTAGTGCTTTATTCTTTATTAGTTCGATCATGTAACTAACCAAATTCAATGCCACTAAAATTACAGAATGTCTCTGGCAAGCTAAGGCTATTATAATATAATTCAGAATAAAAAGGAGGGCAGTAGGTAAAATGTCCCCTTAATTGCGATAGTGCCTTTTTCCTACTATATTTTGCCAAAGTGAAGGATGGATACCAGTTTAGACGCCGTAGAGCTGTATCGGATGTAACAGACTTATGGTACACCCCATGTTTTTTCGTTATTTGTGAAGATATAATATTAAAACTTGCTGCATTTAATGAATTTATAAGCCGTTATTTTCTGACTTAAAAATGGCATTCCTTCTGCTGTCCGTTTCACCAAAACTGTTACCAATTTTGATTTTTGAATAGAACAATTATACATATTATAAATTTTTTTAATCTACACACTTTTCCAAATGCAATGCACATAAAATAGATGAGTTTTAAAGTACTTATAATTGTGTTTAGTCTATTTTTTGTCAATTTAGAAGGTTGGGTTGAGTCATCCTAATTAATTCCAATAGACCACATTAACGTTGCAAAAAATTAAATTAGGAAAACTTAGGGAGCGTTAAATTTTTTATTTTATAAATTTTTTGATTTTATTTTATTTTTTTATTTGTTTTTATGTTAAATTTTATGTATTTATTAAATAAATCTTAAAATGAATTGAAACCGAATGTTTTGAATTTTTTGCCTGTACTTTCAATTTTCTTCACCTCTCAGCAAAAGTGAAAATATGGGTAGATTTGCCATTAATTATATTTTTTGGTGATACCACAGTCCATAGTACTATTTTGGTGTTATTTAACAAAGTCGAGTTATAATATAAAAACCATTTTTGTAAACTTTATCACACGTTATTTGATTTTTGTAGCCTAATGTAATCCATAAGAATTAATTAGGATGATATGCTTAATATAATTAGATACAATTTGCAATAACCCTAATAACTAAAGGAATGATTTTCGATAATAATTATCATTTTTAATTTCTGTCAGGCATTGGGCATTCTAATGTCAGGCACTATAAAATACAAATTTGTGAGTTACAGGATAAAGAGCTTTTGCACGTAGTTCGGTTTTGGCCTTATACTTTATTATTTACGCAAAAACCTGATAAAAATATACATTGTGGGTAAGTTTTAAGATTAAAGTTTATGCAATTTCATTTAAAGTTTTTCTAGAAGTAAAGTAACTTTGATATTTTAAATTACTCTATCGATGCCGTTCTAATAGTGACAGCTACTTGTTCGGTTATTATATTGCCTTGTAATGTTTTTGAAAAGGTATTTTCAATAAGAGGTCACAAAACATAACATTCTATTTTTAAAAAAATTAATCGTTAGTTATCATCTCCCCTCCCTTATCCTTAAGTGATACAACATTTACATTGCGACCTTAACGTTTACAAACCTTTAGAAATATATTTGATCAATTCTTTAACACATTAAATATTAAATTGGAGATACGTATGAAAACATTAATCGAATTTAATCGGCGGACAGCAAATTTAAGCCAAATTTCAAATGTTTAAGCTGCTGTCATGTCGAATCCATCTAATCTAGAATTATGACTCTTCCGCTCACCCAAACAGTTTTGAAAGGGAATAAGTTATTCACAAATCACGTTCGGTATTGATTTATTTTAATAGACTTCACTTGCTACCCGCTTAAGCGTTAACATTATAATGCGAAACCTTTGAAACCCATATTTAAATTTTGCTTTTTCTAGAATTTAAATTTACTTCAGGCCTCGCGAAAAATGCTTCTACAATGAACGTGTCAAAACTCACTCTGATGGCTTTAGAGATATTCTCACTTCTCGTGAAGTAGTTTAAATGTGCTATCGATTTTCCGGGGGCAAGTTAGAAAAGGCAACATTAGGAAATTTATATTCAAATTTCAAGATCATAAAAGTCAACTCCACCTAAATATCCAAGTAAGAGACAAAATTCCTCTTCCGAGAATGCAGATGCTAATGTAGGATGAAATTTCTGTTGTTACATTTTATGGAATGCAAAAGCTCTTTTTACTGCATGTTAGTGGCTGCAATATTCAGATTTCCGTTTTGTTTGTCTTTGTATCAATTGATATAAACATTTGAATATCAGAAAACGTTTATTTTAAAGATCCTTTTGAATAATTTTATCTCCAAATTTGTCAAATCCATTGAAGTCCTTTGAAAATTGTATTTCGAGTATTAAAACATTTTCTTTTTTTGTTGCCTAGGAGGGGTTGGTGTAATTTTAAAACTGAGTTTTGCGGGGTGAATATCCCTCATTGGTCTTTTATCCTTAAGGAAAGTTGACAAAAACTTTTAGCCATGCTTTTGTTTATAATTAAATTTTGACTTACTAGAATAACATTTTGATCTAAATTGAGGAATTAAAAAGTTATTACTGTTAGCAAGAATTACATTGCATATTTGTTTTAGAATATATCTTTATGAATCACTTGTTTTAAATTTTTACAATTTTCTTTATTGTGGAATATTTTACAAAGCTGCGAGTTTTCCTAAAAATTCATTACAAACTAAAAGTGTCGATTTTTTATAGTTTGAAATGATAGGTAACATTTTTCTCAGTATTTTAATTTTGCAGTAGAATTTTTGAGGCATAATTTTTAAAACATTTTAATGTTTCTTTTGTAATTTTTACATGATGATTGTTTATCACAATCCAAGTTTAATTTTTAAATTAAATCTCTACTTTTGTATTCATATTTTTATTGTACGGTTTTATTTTAATTTGGAATGTTCACAATTTCTACATTGCTGTGTTTTTGAAGTTTTAAATTACAAATAAACCTTAGCATCTAACTTTTCTTACAAATATACAGGGTGGACCATGAATAATGATACACAAAGCAAAAGTGGATTTTTAGGGTAAAAATAAATAACTTAATTAAGCTGCGTTTTCCTTATACCAAAAGTTGATATTAACCCAGATACGGGCTGTCAAAGTTAAAAAAAAATTACATACTTATTGAACACATTTCTTTTGTATCGCATCAGCGGTTTCAGCCACTTTGTAACATTTTTTTGCACGATTCATAATCTATACTAATATATAAATGCGAACGTCAGTTTGTCTGCCTGTTTGTCGGCCTCAGTGTTGTTGCCAGATTTCGCGTTCTGCTCTCGCGCATATTGCACGACCCATATTTTATGTAAATACACGAAAAACTTGGCAACAACAATTTGACGAAGGCGTCATCTAACGATGAGGCTCCAACCTTAAAACGTTTCAGGTAGGATTCTTTTATAAGAAATATAAGGGTCTGATAGTTTGACACTTTCTATATTGCGCAAATTCAAAATATAAACGAACACAAACGACTCAAACTAAAATATTAATTCTACAAAATAAATAACGATACGACGCACTGGTTTATTTAATTTTGAAGCCTATTAACGTTGATTAGCAGTTAGGTTGTTGTTTATAAAAAATATGTCAACGGTAGCCCACAGTCAGAATAGGTGCAGTGTACTTACATTAATACTTGAGTGCCTCTTTTCCGGACAATTTTGGACCTGTCGCAAAAAAAGTGTTGATTCCTCGGTAAACTACACATGGCATGGTTTAAAAAATATCCATCGGATCACAAAGGGTCACAAAAAATAAACTTCGGGAAATAACTCTCGAGTATTAACCACTTATAGCACCTGCACCCACAACAATGAATTTAATTCATTACTTGCAGCGTGGATCAACTTTTACATCCATCTCGCGATTTTCCTTTTTTTCAGGGCTTCGAAACGCTATTTTTTTTGTACCGGTTTTCGGTTTTTGTTCCGGCAACAAAATTATATCGGTTCAGTTCCGGTTTTCGTTCCGACAAAGATTCCGGGTAACTAATTTTTTGATTTTTAAAAGTTTTTCGAATTAAAATTTGATTTTTAAAGATAACCTAGAAAATGTGACTTCTTTTTTTTGATATTACAACATGTAACTACTCCAACCTTGCCTAAAATTAAAAGGAAATATTTTCTATTTTTCAAGTTCAAAAATTTCATGCTGAACCTCTAAAATTTGAGTTTAATTTAAGATTAAATTTCAAGAAAAACCTAAAAAGATTTTGTTTGATGTATTTACCTTTTTTCGATATTTTAAATTTTGTCCTTTGAAGTTTTAAATTTAAACTTGCATGTACATTTTATTTATTTTTCTAAAATTTCGATTTTAAACAAAATTAAGTCTTTCTCTAGAAATCTCCTAACCCTTTTTATTGACGTGTTGACTTTTATTCTTTAATTCTAGACATTTTTCTTGAAATTGTGAGTTGGGACATGGACTATAGGAAATTCACAAATACAAATTTAATTTTGGAATTTTCGAATATTCGACTTTTAGCTTGAAAGCTCAACATTTTTAGGACTCGAAATTTTGAGATTAATTTTAAAAAATTGTTTGCCATAAATTTAGTTTGTTTTTCCTCAAAATTTAGGCTTGTTCAAAAATTTTGTATTTTTTCTTGAAATTTGGATATTCTTTCAAAATTTTAAATTAATATTCAAAATAAAAAAATAACATAAAATTTCTAAATTCAAGTTAGCCTTTTTGTGTTTGAAATCTAACTTCTGCTAACAAAATTTAAATTTTCCATGAAAAATTTGAATTTTAAGATTAACGACAAATTTTCTAAAAAAAAAATAATAAACGCGAATTTCAATATTAAAGGCGAAATTTTAGAAATAATTTCACCTGTAGCTAGAAAGTTTGTGAATAAATTTAACAATTTTAAAAGGGATTTTTAACACAAAAGTTTAACGAAAACAATTACCTAATATTTGGGAGAACACACAATTTTGACTTCTAAATTTTAAATATTGAGGCTAAAGTCGAAATATTGAGAAAAAAATCAAAGTTTTCAGGATAAAAATTATTATTTTAATGTAAACAAAACCATTGCAAGTTTAAATTATACACTTTTTAATATGTCACCATTTCAAGTTTACCATAAAAATTTCGACGCCAATGCCAAAATCCCGGCTTTAAATTGGAATATTATGTTAGATTTTTTGCTGAAATTTTAACTTGAAATTTTAAAATTTCTAAGTTAAATTTAAAACTGCGAAATGCTGGCGAACATTTTGAGAAATAATCATTACTTGGAATTTTTGGAAGATTGAAGAAGTGGGCAGCAGGAATTTAAATAACAGAGTTTTCCTAGCTTCAATAAAAAACACACTGCTACTTTATTCCAAATACAACAGAAGAATTTTTTTTAATTTTAAACTCTAAATTTTAGGAGAAGAAAAAGGATATTTTAAATAATTTTTAAATAAAAATCAAAATTTCAAGAAAAAGTCAAAAATCTTAAAAAAGATTCAAGTTAAAACCTAAAATTTTATTTTGGCTCAAAATTTTGAAAATGAAGTCAATATTTTCTAGAAAATGTGGAAATTGTGAGTTTTTAATCTAATCAGAAATGAGACATATAGATGAGATGAAAGTTGCATGGAATCGTGTAAAATTTTGCAAAAAAAATTGAAATTTTAAATAAAAAATCCAATCCTAAGTATAAAGTAAAAACTATTTGAGGTATATAAATTCGAGGAACTGAAATTAACCAATATTTTTTCTCGGTTTCGTTCCGATTTTTGTTCCGGGCAAAATAACGAGTTTTTCCAGTTTCTGTTCGGTTCCGTTCGAAGCCCTGTTTTTATTTATTATTTTCTCTTAATATTTTTCTGCAATTCATTCTTACCTGATTTTCATATAAAAAAACAAATCACCTAACTACTTTTCCGCAACCATCGGTGCCGCCAGGATCATTTAATAATTTTCGTATTGTCATTCAGACATAGCCTAGCAATGTTTTGTTTGTTTCACCCGAGTCCCAACTGCACAGCCGTAAATTCTTCTTCTTTCTATTTATCTGGACCTTGGATCTTTGGAGTCAGTGGCAGCTCAAAAAGGGGTTTAAATTATGATTTTAAAATATTTTTTTTCAGCGTAATTATACCTCAAAAAAATTTTTTTGTCACGATTTCGTATTATACTCATTTTTCTGTATCTTCCCTTAAAATTAAAGCCACTATGACTGTATATCCTGTATATTGACCGTATAAAGGATGTCCTAATTTCACGTGCCGCTGTTATTTTTTTAAATGAAACACCCTGTATTATTTTGTATTTTAGGGTACGTTTTTCCGAGACTTTTCCGAAATTATGTAATTTGTGTAATGTTACTTTCGTTGTTAACGAGATATTAGCTTCTAAATTGAGAAATTAATCGAATTGAAATTTTGGCTTTAAACAGCTTTATGGGAAGATAACCCGAATGACTCAATATGTTAAAATTGTATCAAAATCATTATTAAAAAAAAGAAATAAGTGGTAAAATTTTCATAAAAAATTATTTTTCAATGGTAAAGTACACTGAATATAATAATGTTAAGGCCACATATAAATACCTTTTATAGAGGTTGTATTTCCTAAAATAAAAAAAAATGGACCTTAACGAAAATGTCTGACCAAGTTATTTTCTGAATTAAGGACATATAATTAACCAAAAAAAAAACGACTAGTTATACAATTTTTTACATTTAAACATAAATTAGCAATTTTTGACTTCGATAAGTCGAATTTGTGAAAATTCTGAATGTTCGGTGACCCGCCAACTTTTTTGTCTTTTTTTCTTAACGTCCTGTACCCTTAAATGGTTCGTGCGATTTGTCTAATTTTTTACTGGTATTTATAAAAATATTTGTATTGTCACGATAACGATGACCATGTCTCTAGCCCAAAATCCACCGAGAGCGGTAATAAATCCTAAATTAAAAAAATTCTCAATTTTGCCTATACTTTTATAAAGCCAAAGGTCAGACTGTAAGTAGCTGTTGATGGAGAACCAGTGCCATTGCTTAGACTATTAGTTATAGCAGCTGCTATCCTTCCATAGCGCTGCAACGCGCTGCATAAAGAGTTATTACTATTATTTTTGGTGGACTATATAGGATATTAACAAAAATTTCTTACATTATTGCGGTAAATGTAAAGTGAAAGCTGAAAGTTCAAATTCAAAAATGTCTAATAAGTTACTTTGTGTTTCATTTTGTAATTTTGCTAATACTTAAGAACACGACTAAGACTTTTTTGTAAATTATTGTTTAAAGAAACCTGAAAAATATTGTGTACATTAAGAATATAGTGTTCACTGAACGAAATTTGCAAATTTCGGAATTCCGTTGCGTTAGTTTTTCGTGCACAGAAATCCGTTGCAGAAAAATTGAATGTACTTTTTGTACTGTTTGCATGAAATACGCACAAATCACCAAATATTTCGTTTTGTCGTTTTTCTTCATTATAAATAAGTTATTGGCCTCGCCAAGCTTTCCTTATTAGTACTTTAGTAACCGAATTCATCAAATTAGATAGCATGCTATATTGCAGGTAAATTCTTTTAACAAAATGTTTGGGTAATATTCCATTCACTATGAAATAACCCAGCTATACATATAATTTAGGCAGGTTATTTCGAGCCTCACGTGCAAGTACATTTTCTGTTAATTCCATTTTTAATTGGACTTCTACGCCTTTAATTTTTAATGAGGTAATTAATGATGTATATCTTTTGGAAATTAAAACTCGGGAGAACATGAGCCTGAGCCCAGCTATCCGGTTTATTTAGGGAAAATTATATGGCATTTTAAAACCTGGATACTATTTGTGAGCGCACCATTATAGCACTAATTGCGTTTGTGAAACGGCTCTTATCATTGCATCAAAAGCAATGTGAGCATTTTAATTGGGTCTGTGGTTCGGGATTCGAAATACAGCCTACACACATTTTCAAACACATTTGTCCATTACTAAATGTAAATTTACAAATAAATGTTGCTATTTTATGTAAATGTACACAATGTATTGTTAACACAGGGTGCGTATTTACTTCTCCTTTGTCACAAAATAGTATCTATTAATTAAATGTGGCTTTGTATTGTATTTTTCAATGAAGTGCAATAACAGTTTCAGTTTATACAGTAACGCATTTCTAAACTGCTGTTTAAATAAAATATCTGTTACTATAAGTACTGATGTATTTTTTATTAAAAATAAGCAAATGAAAAAAAGTTCACTTTCTCAAATAATGAATTCATAACATTTCCGAATACCAAAATAGTTCAAAAGATAATTGAACAAATACTTGACGATCTGATGCATTTACGAATTGAACTCTACTAATCAGATTTCTGATTCGGATAGATGTGGATGAGAATGGCTTATAAATTCGTAAAAAATTTAAAAATGAGAATAATTTTATACTAGCAGAAAGTTGATTAACCTTTTCGGCACCACTGGGCTATGTATGTGCCATGAGATTTTGATGTGCTCTCATGGGTAAATTTTAATCCTAAATAGTTATATTTTGGAACATATTTAGGTTCTCCCAAAACCTGAATATGTTTTAGAAATACCAATATATACAATTTACACACTACTTTGAGTTAAAATTGACCCAACAGAGCACATCAAAATCTCATGGGACGTGTTTGTCCCAGTGGTCCCGAAAGGGGTAAGTGTAGTTTTTAAGGTAGAATGTCAATCGTCATTGGTGAGATTTAAGGTAATCTCACACTGTTCTTAAATTGTTCATTTGCCATGCATAATTTTACTTCTTATAAGGGGCATTTCAGCCATAATGTCATTTGAGACCAGTTTTTTACCCAACTAGGCGCTGAATGATTTCGAATAAATTCTTCATAAACATTCTTTACAATTTCGTAGATCAACAGATGCTTAGCACGTTAGCTAGTGGAGGAATAAGGCAGATTGGTAAGACAATATTACCGAACTAATGGGCAACAAATTTTTACGTTTTACACAGTACACAATGAGTCCCACCGGGAATCGCCGCGATCAATATCTGACGAAGTACTCATCTAAAAAATTTAACAACTTAACAAAGTCGACAAACCCAACACAACTAAAATATTCACAAAGTTGTAATACTCCTGCTTATACCGGAAGTATACACCAACTTCGTTATTTTAAATAAGACACCCTATATATTTTTGCACTTTTGGAGTTTATTTAATAATTGAAGCTTACTTTGGATAACAAATATTTTTTCTAAAATTTATAGCTTTTGAGTTAACTGGATTTTTATAAAAAAATTTACAGATGCAAAGTCACACGCAATTCTTTATATGTTTTTCCAGAAACCAGATATTTATTTTATATTTGATAGGTAAGTAGAACACATACGAAGCTATCTTTAGCACCTTTTATATCATCGAAAACATTATACCGAGTATTGAATTCAGGTCTGCATATTTTGGTAAATTTAAACAGCGATAATTTTGTTATCTGAAATGGAACCTATATTTTTTTGACCTATCTAGTGCAGACATAAATTATGTTTTAACTGATATAGGCGTTGCGGCAATTTCTTATACAATGTCCAAAAATAATTGCAATTCTAATTTTATTTTTATTTCACAGCCATTGAATTCTTATTGAGTAGCATGTCAGTGACATAATGGGTAGAAACAAATAAAATGTACTTAGAAAAAAGAAACAACCAATATCAACAATTAAATTATAAAAAAATCAGTCAAATTATTTATAGTAGTTCATAGTGTGTAATAAAGCTAAAATTAAAACATGACTACTCGACATAATTGAAAATAATATCTCGACATTTTTATTATCAACAACAGATTTCTGATTTCTCTTTAACTGAGTAGAAATTTGTGACATTTTTTCCCATTCGCTTTACTGAATTTTATAAGGGCTTTACCTTATCTGGATATCCAACAGCAAATGTTCGTGATATTGCTTTGTTACATAGTCAGAACATAATAAACAATTTAAAATAATTCTCATTACTCAAAACGATGGTCAGGCATATTTTCATTTTAGCTTCACCACATACTATAAAATAAACTACAAATAATTTGACAAATGGTTTCCTAATGGTTTAGTTGTCGATAAAGATTATTTTTAGCTATAATATCACTGATATGCGACCTGATAAGAGTCCATTTAATATGAAATGGGAAAATAATAGTAAAAAAATGCATTTATTTCTAAAGGTTGCAACAACAACCCTTGTAAAGCTTATATTAGGTAAAAAATAATTAAAATATACATAAGATAGACTAAAAAATTATAGGGTATTCTACCATATTTTAAATAACAAAATTATCTCTGTTTGAATTTATTAAAATGTTTAGACGTGACTGAATTCAACACTCGGTATAATGTTTTTAAACTTATAAAAGTTGTGCAAGATACTCGTAGCTTTGCATGTGTTCTACCTACGCACTAAATATCAAATTAATAAATGGTTTCTAAAAAAAGATATAAAGAATTTCGTGGGAATTTGCATCTGTCAAATTTTCTTAACAAAATCCAATTATCTCAAAAACTATAAATTTTAAAAACAATGTTTGTTATTTAAAGTAACTTTAAAATATGAAATAAAATCTAAGAATGGAAAAATATATAGGGTGTCTTATTTAAAATAATGAAGTTGGTGTTAAATTCTGGTATAACCGAAAGTACTACAACTTTACGAATGTTTTAGTTGTGTTGGCTCCGACGACTTTGCAAAGTTGTTAAATTTTCATATTTGTTAGGTCCGTACTTTGTCAGATATCGATCGCAGCAATTTCCTGTGGGACACACTGTATTTGATTATTTTCATTAACGTGAGGCTAATATGAACATAATTGTGCCTATTTCACATTTTCGATTTCTTTAGTCAACCGGTCTGACGAAAAGTAAAACAGGAATGCGAAAAAATAAATAACGGCACAACTACAAAATTAACTTAATTAATTTATGAAAAATGTGCCAGCGATAAACTTTCTACCAATACCAACATTTACCTCCTCTGGGTAGGTAAAATGTATATAATGATCCAGAACTCATTCTGACACTAAATAAGAATTCGGTCTTTTAATTAACGTAAAAAAGTTTGTATGAAAACGGGACAAATTTCAGTGATGCTATTACCTTAAGGTCATGGTCTATTTAAGGTCGTCATAATATGAGGTTATTATGTGATGGATATTTTTAAAATGACCTTTGAAAAAATAGGATTTCAGTATTTTAATTAAGTACAACTACCGTTTCTCTACACCCTGTGCTTACAAAATATTTAAGTAGCTATTTTACAAACTGTTTAGGAACTGTCGCTTCTATAAGAAAAAAAAGTTATTTGTTGCTCGACCATAAACAACCTATGGTTTAAAAAATTTCCTTCGGCACCGCCTCTTTCCCCCATGTTTGCAATGGTCATGGGAAAATATTTTCTACTCTTAGCCACTTAATGATACTTGTACCTGTTACATTGTATGATTTAAAATAATATCACTCTTGCTTGGAAAATAAAAAAGCATACAGAAGTAGTTACATTGTTGTGTACATTTGAAACGCGAATAAAAAGAATTTTCTTTTTCTCCAAGTGTTCTTTCTCTAAATAAAACGTATGTTATTAGTCCTTACGGACATAACAGAATCCATATAAATATTCCACACTCTTTGCTATTTCATATTAACTTTCTTTTGCAAAAGGTAATTACAGCTATCAGTCCATTTTCATACAAAAGCGCGAATGATCAACACTATATTCGAGCCTCTGGGAGTAGAAAAATGTACATAATGATCTACATGTTTTCGACTTTCAAGCCTAACCTAAACAATGTTTTGTTTTTTTCGCTCGATTCCCTATAGCAAGTTGTATTATTTAGCAATGTCAAAGCCACTGGGAGTCAGTGACAGCCCGAACAGGGATTGAAAATTTAAAGAGGTTGAAGAGATTTGAAAATGTTTTCTTTTTTTTATCGTAAATAGGAGGTGATTGATTTAGAGATACATTTAAAAAAAAAACTGAAAAATAAAAAAAGTCGATTTAATTGTGTAATCATTTTTATCACACGCCCTTGACATTTATTTGTTCAATTTTTGATTATGCGTTCCCACATTTTGATTGATGTTTAATGAATAAAGCAAATAATGTTAGCTTTCAATTTCTCAATCGTAACCATCTTATTAATGGAGTGTCTAGGGGGTTTGACCTCGGATTACAGGAACAGTGAGTGAAATTAAATAAAAATATATGGTATGTTTAGCTAATAATATATGTAAAAAAGTTTACCCATTAAAAAATTGTGATCTTTATTAAAAATAATAGTAATAATAATAAACCAGGTTTTTCAAAAAAAGGTGCTTATATTTAAGAAGCATAGTCCTCGAGCGAGTTTAAGAAAAGACGTTTATATCAACATAGGTCCGGAGCCACTTTATTTTTCAGTTAGAGGGTTGAAATACAAAACTTGTCCCCTGAAACCAAGAAAGATTAAAAAACACAACAAAGGTTGCTCTAACGCGTTTCGACAGCCAAGCTATCACCTTCAAATGGATACTAACACCTAATCCCATAATGTACCGTTATATACACAAAACATATACAGGGTGTTACAAAAGTCCGGGCCGCTACTTCAGGAGCATATTCTACACATTAAAATATGAAAAATGTTGAAATACATTTTTTTCTTTAAATTGCCTCCTAACGGAGATATGACCATTTAAAGATGGCGCCCCTAAAGTGGTTTTTTTACTACAAAAAGTTAACGGTTAGTAGCAAAGTCATGAAATTGGGCAAGCAGTTAAAGAATTGGATTAGGCATATTCTCATGTAACATATTTTTTAAATAAGCAGTAGCGTGGTGTGTAGGGGGTTGCCCGCGATTATTTTTTGCCGTAACTTTTTTGTATTGCAATATTTCGACACAAAAGTTCCATAATCGTAAAAAGCAACATTTTTTATACAAAAAAGGTACTCTTTCTCAAAGTCGCTAAAAGTAACCGTTTCCGAGAAAAAGGCGTTTAAATAATCCTATCCCGTCTTCGAAATTCTAACTAATTTGTATAAGAAAAAATAAGTTGGTCATGCAAACTGATCGTAAAGAAAACAATTGTACTTGACAATATCTGCCAGAGATTGACGTTGTGTCACTGATAAAATTTGGTCGTAAGCTGTAAACTTTAGCAGTTTTTGTTGTCAATAGTAAGTGTAGTAGTTTTTTAACTTTTCATTATTTTGATAAAATGGACTATTCAAATCAAGAAATGGCCGATATGCATTTAATGTACGGGCTTGCAAATTGTAATCGTGCTGAAGCAAGACGGCTTTATGCTGAACGTTTTCCTAATAGACACCAACCAGGAGAAAAATTGTTCCAGGAAATTCATGCTCGTTTATGTGAAACAGGAAATTTTGTTTTCAAAGGCGAACGTGTTGGAAGGCCAAACGCAGAAGTTGCTAATTTAGAGGAGCGTGTGCTTCAGCGAGTTAAAGAAGATCCAACTTGCTTTAGCCGAAGGAGTAAATCACGTAACTATCTGGCGAATTTTGAAATTTTACCAATTTTACCCCTATCATTTTCAAAGAGTGCAAGGGTTACTTGCTGCTGATTATCCTCCAAGAATAGAATTTTGCAACTGGCTATTGCATAAGATCGCTGAAAATGAGAACTTTCCATCGCTCATATTATTTACGGACGAAGCGGGTTTTACCAGAAACGGGATACTTAACTTTCACAACATGCATCAGTGGCAAGTTGAAAATCCCAATGCAGTTATTCAGTCGAGACATCAGCAACATTTTTCACTTAACATTTGGGGAGGAATAATAGGGGACTCTATAATTGGACCGTTTTTTTTACCTCATAGGTTAACAGGAGCATCATATAGACATTTTTTGCAAACAGAGTTACCCGTGTTACTTGAAAATGTTCTACTCATAACAAGACAGCGAATGTGGATAATGCACGATGGGGCACCTGCCCATTTTAGTGCAGTTGCTAGGGAATTTTTGAATAACAACTATCATCAACGATGGATAGGTCGAGGAGTTCCGATACCATGGCCAGCTAGGTCTCCTGACCTCAACCCACTCGATTTCTACTTATGGGGACATCTAAAGCAAATCGTCTACTCCACACCAGTTGACAATATCAATGATCTTCGTGAACGAATTGAAAATGGGTTCAACCAGATTCACAATACACCAGGCATTTGCGAAAGAGTAAGGAGTTCCCTTGGAAGACGAGCCGAGCAATGTATTGCTGCAGGGGGCAGTAATTTCGAACACTTGCTTTGATTTTTTTTTTCTTAATTTTGTACTATTTTTATATCAATGCAGTTAGTAGTGGATAAATTAGAAATTTGCAAAACGAATTCTAATAAATGCAACAATTTTGTTTAAACGCTTTTTTCTCGGAAACGGTTACTTTTAGCGACTTTGAGAAAGAGTACCTTTTTTGTATAAAAAATGTTGCTTTTTACGATTATGGAACTTTTGTGTCGAAATATTGCAATACAAAAAAGTTACGGCAAAAAATAATCGCGGGCAACCCCCTACACACCACGCTACTGTTTATTTAAAAAATATGTTACATGAGAATATGCCTAATCCAATTCTTTAACTGCTTGCCCAATTTCATGACTTTGCTACTAACCGTTAACTTTTTGTAGTAAAAAAACCACTTTAGGGGCGCCATCTTTAAATGGTCATATCTCCGTTAGGAGGCAATTTAAAGAAAAAAATGTATTTCAACATTTTTCATATTTTAATGTGTAGAATATGCTCCTGAAGTAGCGGCCCGGACTTTTGTAACACCCTGTATATTGGTTATATACTAAGAATATACACTTCGTGCATGATCGATCGCATCCGAACGCGCATGCGCATCTAATCATACACGTCGTAGTGTCACAATTCCTTATCTACCAACCTTAACTCTTTCTAACAGAGTCGAATGGTCTAAAGCCCCATGTCTTTAAGTATTGTTAGCGAAAAAATGATATGTCAGTGCTTTTTCTCAAATTAGGTATTAATTTTATAAACGACCATTTATTGGTAAAAATGCTCCCTTAATTATTTTTTTCGCTGATGAACAGTTTTCTATTAAAACCATTATTTAGCTTCAAGAACTATGTTTACTTATTTTGTATTATGGGTTTATTATTTATTAAAAATAGTTTTAAAATCAGGCCACTGGTTTTTTTTTTCAAAATAAATGTGGCTTTCAGTAAGACTGTTTATCCTTAGTAACAATTCTCTCCTAAACTTTTTTCATCCGGCGAGAGACTTTTAAGTAAACAAATAAAACGCATTTATTGGCATTTCGATGGGCGTTTTATATTCATTTCTACAAATTTAACGTCTTATTTTAAGGCAACTTTGTTGTTTCTTTATGAAAATTTATGTTATGTAAGTTAGATTTATATATTTTTGGGAAATACCCAATTTAAATCCATAATATAAAATAAGTAAACATAGTTTTTGAAGCTAAATACTTGTTTTAACCGAAAACAGTTCATCAGTTCAAAAGTTCAAAGGTCGTTTATGAAATTAGTACCTAATTTGTAAAAAAGCAGTGACGTACCATTTTTTCCTTAAGAATACTCAGACATACTAGCATCGATGCCACTGATGGAAGAAAAGCAAATGTTTTTCCCTCAAAAAAATCGTTTTTATGCCTAGTTGGTATCTACCAAAATTGAAAAAAATATTTTGAGTGGTTTCATAGTATTTAAGGAAAACCTAACTGTTTTCTTAATTTTCAAGACTTAAAAACAAAGCAGTTTCGGACCTATGTTGATATAAACTTTTTTTCTTAAAATCGCTCGAGAATTATGCTTCTTATGTATGAGCACTTTATTTTGAAATACCCTCTTCATTATTATTATTATTTTTAATAAAGATCACAATTTTTGAATAGGTAAACTTTTTTACATATATTATTAGCTAAACATTCCATATATTTTTACCTAATTTCACTCACTGTAACTGTAATCCCAGGTTTTTAAATTTTTAATGCTCCAGACACTCCACTATATTCATGGAATTTGGACTTTACGTAGCCCCAAAGAAAAAATTTTAGAAATGATTTCAAATATGTAAGTGAATAATCTAGCGGTCCGAAGCGTTTACTCCAAATGGTTCTCACAATATGCCGGTATTTCATGGGCTGTAACGCAGTCATAATCGAATTGAATGTTGTCAAGCTTACAGGCTTTAATTTTAGGTAACTGATATATTATGTTATTGTGGCGCGATATCATGACACCCAAAATGCACGAAGGCATCATTAGAAGATCTTGAAAATGGATCAGGTTAGCCTCAGTTACCATCAACTTTGAATAAAATAATCTTTAAAAATTAAATATTAAGGGCGGTTCTTTTGTAGGATTATAAAGATTACACGATAAAATTTAATATTTTTATCTATTTTTTAATTTTGAAAAAAGTACTTCTAAATGGATCACTCCATTATATCTGAACAAAAAATTTTTTAATCGCGTATTTATATCATACTCATTTTTCTGATGATGACGTTATGATTGAAACAAATGTTAGTTTTTTTATTTATTTTTTTTATTTTAGACGTAAAATTTCGGTCCTAATATACATTTTAGCAACAAATTTTGGTTAATTTTATGCACAGTTTTTGGTAATTAATCTAATTTACCTCTATACATAATAATGAAAGCTTCTTTCAAACAACACAATTTTTGTTTATTTACAATATCTATTATTGTTATGTTAGCTTCTTTTAATTCCTGCTAACAGCAGATTATTTTACTTCTTTTGTTGATTGTTCGAAAACGGCAACTTCAAATAAAAAATGTAACCCTCCCCTTTGTTTAAAATTTGAAGATCTATCAAAATATGTTAAAAAATGCTGTGTTGCTATTTAAAAAAATATTGCTCTAGTATCTACTGAATAAATATGGCAACGTAGGAAAGATTTGTTGATACATTTTTCTTAGTCAAGTTATTTTCTAGAACCTTGCCACTGGAAGTACTAGTCTATCATTTCAAATAAAAAAGTTGGTTAATGTCAAGTTTTAAAAAACTACACTGTATAGCTGCACGTTAAATATCTGTTTTAACTTAAATTGTGTAGGTATATCATCATTTTACATTTACTGATTACACTACACATATCAAAAAGTTTAACAATATATTTCCAAAATTGAATTCTAGTAATATATTAACCACAAAACAATTAAAATAATCTTGCCAATTATAATAAATAATGAATACTAATTTTTATTAGCTCATCATGTTAGAAAATTTTCCCAAGCTTTGCTACAAATGATGAGTGTTACATAAGACATTTTACAATTGTTCCGTTACGTTGCTTATGATTTGCCTAATAAATAATATAGCGAGACGTGGTTCTCCCAAAAGCTACATTCTAAAAAAGTTCATTCAATATTACAATTGAAATGTTGGCTAAAAATCCGTAATTTTGAGAGCAACAACTTTAAAATCGAAGTTTTAACTCTTTCCACAAATTTAAAGTTTAAGGTCAAAATTTATATTTTGATAACAAAATTGAAATTTCCAATTTAAACTATAAAACCAATTCAAAAAAAGGGGTGCGCTTGTAGTTTTGTCAATTATTTTGAGCTATTTACCGTTAAGAAAATGATATTCCATGTTAATTATGTAATAATTAATAATTTTTATTAATGTAGTTGCTTACTTGCGTATGGCAATACCCATTACAACATAAAGCCTTTTACTTTGAAACGCATATTCTCCAGGACGATTTTCTTCAAAAATTTCATTCATAAGTTTTATTTAAATTTACACACAAAGCGTAGTAGTCGTAAATCCATAACGTTACACACAGTGCACAGTTTGATAACTTGGCCATATTTCATATTTTATTCATGCATCCATGTTTCCCTACTCTAAAATCCTATGAAAGGAAGTAGCTAGGCTTCCCCTTTGAGATGATTACCCCAAGCATACAAAAAAAAGGTAAAAAGCAAACACCTTTCTCAATATTTTCCGAAGTATTTCTTTGAACAACTTTCTCTTTTGATGCTTTGAAGATATTGTAGTTGAGATTTTAAAATCTTACTATCTAAAAGATGATGTTTTCGTTCTAATTTGAACAAAGCACTTGATACAATTGTTATGAAGTAAGAAGGTTTAGGTTCTTGAAAACGTCTCCTTATGTCGTAACTAAAAATAATATCTGCATCTGCTAATGCAAAATTGTGGGCGTTGGCAGTTTTATTTAAAAATTACCGTTAATTTCTGATCGCTTCTATAGTATAATAAAACAACATTATTTTTAATTCTCAAGAGTCCTGATATACCATGTTTGGGTACAATATGTAAATGCTATGCTAGCTGAATTTTTGGGGTCTTCTGAATAATTAAACACAATTTGATAATAGATTAATAGTTGACATTCAAACATTATACTTATTAAAAACATTTGAGATAAAGCAAAGTAAATTTGGTGGATTTAAGTGTATTAAAAATTCAAGTAAATTAAAATTATTTCTTTATAGGAATCACGCTAGCTTATTTTCAATTTCACAAAAACAATTGGCAGCATAAAAGTTGACGATAAACATAGTTCACCAATTTGTTAAGAAAATGTTAATCGAGAAATTAAAATAATTGGACGAATATCTTGGAGAAATGAATATTCTGAAAACATCATCCAAAAAGAAGGGTCAATTAATGTTGCCAAAATAACCAACCTTAAGAACCAACTATTTTGCGAGAATATATTTTGGCAATATGTCAAAAAAAAATAAACTGCAAATATAACTTCTCAATGTCACAAGCGCCCTTTAGGTTTAGAGGATTTACTTTGTTAAAGAGTGTGATTTTTAACACTTTCTCAAAAACTCTACAATGGCAGATTTGGCATTTAAAAGTTCAATTATAGCTATGATTGTAATTGTGCCTGAATAGGCCAGATATTAAATACTTTTCATGTAGGTACAGGTAGTTTTCTTAATGGATACCCCCTTGTTATTTTCATTTATGACAGATTTAAAAGATTAAAAGACACTCTTCTACGGTTCTTCATGTTCTCCATTTGCTAATGGATTGGCAGTAGCTTTGTAAATGTG
Organism: Dastarcus helophoroides; assembly: GCA_028583605.1. Lineage (NCBI taxonomy): Eukaryota > Metazoa > Arthropoda > Insecta > Coleoptera > Bothrideridae > Dastarcus > Dastarcus helophoroides. The sequence goes on from CM053335.1 coordinate 1,609,468, forward strand.
CATGGTACGCAAAAAAGTTCGGTGAGGAGATTAACCCAATCATATTGCCTAATCGGTTTACGGGTTTTTGAGTTGTTTTAATTTTATTGCGAATACTATGGGACAAAATTACTTTCAAAACTAATAATAAACTAATAAATCTACAAATGAGTTAATCAGCAAATAAAACACTATATAGGGGAGGCTGGGGTATTGTGGACCGCCTTTTTATGTTGGCTAAAAACTGGCGAAAAAATATTTTTTTCTGAAAATTTCAAAGTCTGAATTTGCAGTAAAACTGATAACCTCTCTTTTAGTCGCAGCAGTTTGGTCAAATTGTATTAAATTATACGACTTATAACAGTTGGCGCAAAAATTGCATTTTGCACATTGTAAATCGATTAAAAATGAAAAAATGTAGTGGAAAAACCTTCATGAGAAGAGAAACAAAGTGTAGTGGAGTGACAAATGGCAATAAAAATCAGTTCGAAACGAAATTATCATTTTACCAAAAAACTATTAGAAATTTCCGAAAAATAATGCTGTGCTGTGCTGAAAATTTGCATCAAAAATCACTTATATGCATCAGATAGGGTAGGGTGGTATAAGATTGCGCGGGCGATAAAATTGCGCATACGTCATAGCAGGGCAACGGAGTGAGCTTCGTAGCCAACTTCAGTGTGTTTTGTTAGCAATCCCAACTGACATGTGCTCCGCAAAAAAAATTCGTATATGGGTGGAAAACAAAAGAGATATGTAAGTACAAAGTTTTTATTCACTTTTGATTTAATTTTTTGATGAAATGAATGCATTACTGCACCAAAACTCTAAGTAATTTTAGTAATTTGTTATTGTTTTGTCGCGGCAGCATCACCCTTGTTTCGACCTCACAGGAAGTAGTTCGAACATTTTCTAAGATGTGGCAGTAATATCGCGATGTTTTAAGTGGTATTGCAATGTGTAAAATTGCGCACTTTGGGTGCGTGTAAGATTGTGGGCCCAATTTTACACGTCCGAAGTTTTAATAGTTAAATATAAATAATATTTTTAAATCGTTCCGCCAGGTTTTTATTTTTCTTATCAATTTGGATGGATTAATTAATTATTTATTGGATTTTCTTTACTCGCAATACCTAATTCTATTTTTTCAGAATGTCTAGAAGAGAAAGAAAAACAGCTCGCCAGGTTTGTTCGGATGGGGTTATCAAAGAGGCTCGTAGGCGAATTGATAATGGCGAAAAAAAAAGAGCTGTGGCTGCGTCTTTAGGGATGGCAGAGTCTACTTTACGATTCCGTTTGCAACGACCACATTGTGCTACAAAGTTAGGCAGATATGACACAACATTTTCGAAAGAGGTAGAAGAAGAGTTTTGCAAGCACTTGACTATCTTAGACGATATGTTTTATGGTTTAACACCAAAAACATTGAGGAGTGGAGCGTTCGAGTATGCAGAAAGGAATAAAATTCCTCATAGATTCAACAGAGAAACTAAAATGGCAGGGAAGGAGTGGTTACGTGGCTTTCTGAAACGACACCCGGATATTTCTCTTAGACAGCCAACTTCCACAAGCATTGCACGTGCAGTGGGCTTCAACAGACCGCAGGTGGAGAAATTTTACATAAATTTATCGGCGCTAATGGACAAATATAATTTTCCACCACAGTCTATCTATAATATGGATGAGACAGGTATATCCTCCGTACCTAATAAACAGCCGAAAGTACTGTCTAGAAAAGGTAAACGCTCGGTCAACAAAATGTCCAGCGGAGAGCGAGGCACCAACGTGACTGTCGTCAATGCTGTGTCTGCGACTGGTCATTTCATTCCGCCTGTGTTTATATTTGGAAGGAAGAGGATGAAGGTAGAACTCTTAGATGCTGCACCACCTGGATCTGTCGGCATGGTCTCGGATTCCAGTTTTATAAACTCAGATCTTTATCTCGATTGGCTAAGTCACTTCAAAGACCACGCGAAGCCGACTAGAGAACAGCCTATTCTCCTTATTTTAGACAATCAGGTGTCACATTGTACAATAAAAGCTGTGGACTTTTACCGCGAGAACAATATAATTGCGTTGACGTTACCTCCTCACAGCAGCCACAAGATGCAGCCTCTTGATAGAGGCTTCCATGGAGCTCTGAAGAAGTTTTATTCCAGCGAATGTGAAAAATGGCTGCGTAACCACCCGGGGAGAGCTATAACCGTATATCAGATGGCGTCAATTTTTACACCTGCTTTTCACCAGGCTGCAACAACTGGCCGTGGAGTAGAACTCTTCAAGTGCACTGGTATTGTGCCGTGGAATCCTAACATTTTTAGTGACGCTGATTTCCTAGCAAGCGATGTTACTGAACGGGAATATCCAGAAGAGAATCAAAATACCCAGTCTGTTTATCAAGAGCCGTCAATTTCTGAAGCAAGTATCTCGTCTGACCCTACACCAGCGATCGTTTCGTCAGTACAAACAGTAAACGTGCTTAATGAGACTGTTGAAATTGATCCACCTGTATCTGAGAAGCCATCATCTGTTGTGAAAACGATGTCTAGTCTTCAAATAAATTCAGCACCGTTGGCTGACCTAATTCCATTGCCAAAATCTACACAAAAAAGGAGTTCGAATCGAAAGCACAAAAGATCAGAAGTGATTAGCAGTTCACCATATAAAACACAACTAGAGAAAGAAAATGAACAGAAAAATAAGATTAAATCTGAACCAAAGTCAAAGAAGATGAAAAAAGTATCTAAACCAAAGGCCAATAATAAGAAGATTTGGAAGTGTGGTGGGTGCAACGAAGTAGAAGACTGGATCGTATGTAATACATGTAAGGAGTGGTGGCATAAAAACTGTTCAGACTACAATGGCTCCGGCGATTTTATTTGTGATGTGTGCAAATAATATAGTTGCGCAATCTTATCGATCTCAACGCGCAATTTTACATACTGGGGTGTACATAATTGCGCAATTCCCAATTTGTGATTTTGGCTTAATTACTTAGAAGATTATATGTTTTTTGTTACCATTCGTATAATAATTTGTTGCCATACTAATAAGGTTACATAAATAAATAATTGATCTCAGATAGGATTGATATTTTTTATTTTATGACCTATTGATTGCAAACTGCGCAATCTTATACCACCCTACCCTACACGAAATTAGCTTGTGAAATGTAAGGAATTGAGTGATCCACGACAAAAGTGGTCCGTAATTCCCAGAAGGTCATTTTTTACAATATGGCTGCATATGAGTAACGCAATACAAACTTCATACAAAACTTCATGTTCCTGTCGAAGCCTTAAGGTTCCGCGAATATTATGAAGATATTTATCTGAGTTGGTTCTCGAAAAGTGTGGTCAAATTAGAGTAAACTCTGAAGTGAAAAAAAAAAATTCGAAGTATCCCATTTCTATTTGGTATCGAAGCGAGGTAACGGTTTGTGTACATAAGTCGAGTACCGAAGGGAAAATGAGCTGAACTTGAGGCGAGCCGACGATAGTTATTTGTAGTTGTCAACCACTATTAGAAAAAAAAAATATGAAGCTGGTCCGCAATTCCCCGTGGTCCAGAATACACCAGTCTCGCCTAAAAATAATTAAAACAAATACATCACATTTTTAATATAGGCATCATCAATTATTTCTATACATGATTTCAAACAAGGTTTAATAAAAGTAGAACATTTTTTTTTTGGAAAACCGATGCATTTAAATTTAGTAAATTAATAATTTTTTTTAACAAAGTTAATGATAAGGAATTCATATTTTGTGTGTCCCACCGGGAATCGCGGCAATTGATATCTGACAAAGTACTCATCTAAGAAACTTAGCAAAGTCAACAAGGCCAACAAAAAAATTGACAGATGCAAGGTCCGACGAAATTCTTTGTATCTTTTTCCAGAAACCAGATATTCATTTCATATTTGGTATGTAAGTAGAACATATATAAAGCTACTTTGCACAACCCTCAAAGGTTCAAAAACATTATACCGAGTGTTGCATTCAAATCTAAATATTTTGATAAATTCAAACAGCGATAACTTTGTTATCTCAAATGAAATGCCCTGTATTTTTTTAACCTGTATAGTGCAGATTTAAATTATATTTAAACTGATTTAATTATTGCGCGGATTTCCACTAAAACTTTTAAAAATAAATTCAATTTTAACTTTTATTTCTTTATTTCACAGTCACGGAATTTTTATTGGGTAGCATATCAGTGACATAATGAGTAGAAATAAATGAAATGTGTTTAAATAAAAGAAACAATCGGCAATTAAATTATGAAACAATCAGTCAAATTATTTATAGTAGTTCACAGTGTGGGATGAAGCTAAAATTAAAACATGACTAGTCCAGATAATTGAAAATGCTAATTCGACATTTTTATTATCAACAACAGATTTTCTTCTATCTAATTTATCTTTGACGGAGTCGAAATTTGTGAGATTTTCTACTGTTGGTTTTACTGCTGTTACTTCATCAGAAAATAATAAACAGTTTAAAAATATTCTCATCACTAAAAAAGAAGGTCAGACATGTTTTCATTTTAGCTCCACCAAACACAATAGAATAAACTATAATTAATTTGAGAAATGGTTTCCGCCCAGTTTAATTGTCGATAAAGATTACTTCTACTCATAACGTCACTGATATGCGAGCCGATAAGAGTTCATTTAATGTTAAATGGGAAAATAAGAGTAGAAAATTGAAATTATTTCCAAAAGTTGTAACAGCAACTCTTAGAAAGCTTATATCAGGTAAAAGATATTGGAAACCTACATAACATAGGTTAAAAAATATAGGGTGTTCTATTTAAAATAACGAAGTTATTGCGGTCTGAATTTATCAAAACACATTAAATATAGAATTAATATCTCGTTTCTGGAAAAATACAAAGAATTTCGTGGGACCTTGCATGTTTCAATTTTTTTTTAAATCCAATTATCTCTAAAACTATAAATTTTAAGAACAATGTTTGTTATACAAAGTGGCTTTAAAATATTAAATAAAATCCATCAATGCAAAAATATATAGGGTGTCTTATTTAAAATACCGAAGTTGGTGTCAAATTCCGGTATAAGCAGAATTATGACAACTTTGCGAATGTTTTAGTTGTGTTGGACTAAGTTGCAAAATTTTTAAATGTCTTAGTGGAGTACTTTGCCAGATATCGACCGCAGCGATTCCCAGTGGGACACACTGTATAAAATATCGTTTTTGCCTGGATGTAGTTACAATAAAATTAAAATAACTCAGAAACCAGTAAACTGATTATATAATATGTGTATATATTTGTAATCAGAATGACTAAAGGAACTCAAATCTGCAAGAGTATTTAGAGTGTTTTATTTAAAAGACTACCCTGTATATTTACAACTGTATTGCCAATCCATTGGCAAAAGTAAAATCGTTAAAAACCAGCTATTTAATTTTTTTGAATCTGTCAAAAATAAGGATCAAAATGAAGAGTAGCCCTTAAGAACACTAATCCTGTATAATGGACCTTTTGTTGCCTTCATAAATAAACATCCAAAAACCTTAGCTTTTGTAAAAGATTCTACACATTCTACACCACATAAACTGACGAATGCGAACAAAATAAAGTTTTATACCGGGTCGTTCTTGACATACGACACGGAGGATTATACCTAAAAAGTTTGATTTTCGGCAGGAATAAGGGACCCATTGAAGGTGCATTAATTAATTAGTTTCATAATATACAGGTGCTGCCATAAAACACCAAACATATCAAAGTTGTATTTTTTTTAAATGGAACGCCCTATATATTTTTACATTTTCTGATTCCAGGATACAAATAAAGGTGAGTCATATTAAGATTTACCTCAATTAAACCTTAAGGATTTTGAGATATTTTAATTTGTGTAAAAATGTTAGAATTTTAACTTTTAAATTCTTCACAGGCACTTTAGCTGTTACAATCAAACTTATGTAGAGTTCTACGGATTGATTATATTTTATGTCGCATATGTAAAAAATTGATTATACGGGGCCCGCAAGAATTGTGACCAAACAATTGCTGACCTAAAATACAGGGTGTTCCATTTAAAATAAACAAATTATTAGCGTTTAAAACTTGTAATTATTTGGTCATAATTTTTGGAAACCCCGTATAAACTAGTCAATTATTTAGATGTGCAACACCAAATTTAATCAATCCTAAATTTGGTTCTAATAGCTAAATACGTGTGGATAATTTAAATATTGAAATTCTTACTACATTTTCATAAAAATTAAATTATCCCAAAATCGTTAAGGTTTATTAATGCATAGCTCCATAGATTTAGGATCTTTATTAGTTTTGGAATTTGGAAACCAAAGACCGATTTAGATATTCCTAGATCTTGTCAATTTGGTATATCCAACTCAAATGCTAGCAAATGTTCCAGCAAGTAAATGCTGTGGGATCAATGGACGTCGTCCGTGTGATTCTTAAGTACCGCCACCTATTAGTCCATAAAGAAACTATGGACAACCCCAACAAATGTCCTATACAAATAGACTTGCAACACAACTTTTGTTGCAGTTGTCCACACTTTCCCTAGCAAACAGTTTATTCATCTTTGGCTCTTCTATCGTGCTTTTATGTATTTTGTGGTGCTTTTGCTCTTTTCTAGGAAAATATGAACTAATTTAAAGCAAAATTCTAACGAATATTCGGATGCCTTGTTGGTTAAAAAAAATTATATCTTAATTTATATCTAAAATGATAGAAAAAAAAAACGAGACAGGGGTGAAAACTTAAAACTTGGAAATGATAGTGATAAAATGTTTCCTGATGTTGTTAAATAAGAAGTAATTTAATTATTCTGGAAGTAACCTAAAATGTTTATACATTTTCTTTAATATTCATAACTATTAAACTTTATTAACGATTAAAAAGCAACAGATATTAAAAAATCCACAATGTTTCGATAAATATTTGCTAACACCAGACCAGGTTTCCCATTCCCATCATTGGCGGTTATACCAGCAATTTGTTTAGCCGTCGTTGCTAACAAGCTCCATGGATCCCAGGCTCCCACGAATATTCCGTCTAATCCGAATTCTCGTCCAAAACTTCAAATTGGAGGTGTGTTCAGAAGCTCAAGCTGCTCGTTCATATGTGTAAATTGACTAGATTGTAAATAGTTGTGAATTTCTATGACTTGCAACAAATTAAGTTTTTAGTTTTATTACAAATATGTAATACTTCTACCATACTGTCCGTTGTAATATGAGTGCATACCAACGAATGATTCGAATAAATCACAAGATATGAAGAACATCGTGTTATTAATAGGGCCAATTTCAGCATGCGGTCGCCAAAACATTAAAACACTAAACTAAACACTATGGCTTATGATTAAGTCCGAAGAGGCATTATCCGCTTACCACATCGGCACTTAATCAATAAATATGCGATAAGTACGAAGCTAAATTAAATATGAACCGAATTTATTGGTTCAAGATACATATATGAAAGTGCTTAACTATTTTTCTACATAACCTCCTGATTTTGTTATGCATTTTTTCCAACGTATTTTAAGTTTTTTAATCCCATCAGCATAAAAAGAAGGAAGGCATGTTTGCAGACAATTGAGCACAAATGTTTCAATAGCAGCTCAAACATACGATAATCGCATGGTGATAAGTCGAGACTATAAGGAGGGTATTCTAATGTTGCCCAATGCATTTTCTAAAACTTTTCATGTGTCAAATTGGCTGAGTGGGGGCGGGTATTGTCGTGAAGCAAAATCACATTTCTGACCGAAAATTTGCGCCTCTTCTGCCGATATGCACCTTTTGCTCCATGCAGTAGTAGTAGGCAACAGCATTAACCATACGATGTTCATGCAGAAAATCGGCGTGCACAACAGCGTTAATCTTGTCCGCAGTCACACTGGTCCAAGGGCGACGGAAATGGGGTTCATTTTCAACCTGAGTTCGTCCTTCCAAAAATGTGTCATTCATGCACTTGGGATTTCTTTAAACAAGTATCGCTTTACATCTTTAATGGAAAGAAATTTAATAATAATTCGCCGCGCAACGTGCGGATGAAGCCCTAACTCACTCATTGTATTTACAACTGACGAACGGTAAGAACGGAATTCGCTTCACCGCAGGAAGTCACGTGATATCCTTACCTAACATGTCTAAGGGTATGCGCACACTTCCCCCCTTATGGCGAATTGATAGAAATTCCGAGTCATATTTGATTTAACCCCGTATTTCGCCAGCTTAAGCATTTTGAAGAGTACTAAATAATCGTTGGTTAGCAAATAAGTATATAGGTATATAAGGTTGAAATAGATACTGTATCGATACGTTTCGTAAATTTTCGCTGAACCAAAACTTTGCTTATGAGTAGAAACAACTGACAATTGCTGAAGTCTCTATTCTAAAAGCCAAATTTAATCTTGCAATTTATGTCAAATCTTGATCTGTTTTACCTCAGTGTGTACCGGTTAATTATAGAAAACAAAGATGTTAAATAAATTCAATTATTTCACATATATATTTCAATCGCATGGAAATAATTTTACAATAAAAGAATTCTAGAAAATTTACTTCCCAATAGTACGTGATATTCTTGCGACTGTTCCGAAAATATGACACACTTTTGAACGGGAGATGTAATAATCCGATAAGCGTCTTTGTCCAGATATGAAATCATAAAACACTGTCCATTCCATCTTTATTTATCCTAAGGAATATTTAATTACAGTGAGTATTTGTTCACCTAGCAATGCACATAAAAAACGAATGGTCTCGGTTTAAATATATTTAATTATTTAAAAAGGATAATTGGGTCAATCACAGGCAGTTACGGCACTTTATTTATTATAAGAAAGACCAAAAGAAACAAATGCGGAAGTCAAAAGAGAAATATTTATTTAAAATTTATTCAAAAGTCCGCACAAAGGTATTCGTACATTTAAAAAATTAGCAGATAAATGTAAGGAAAAGTAACAAATATTACTTCATTGGCCTGCTCTTAGCTTTATTAATAAGATGGAGTCTTCTTGGCATAAAAGTGAATAATTTAGAAGTGTAAGATGAGGATATCAGTGCCCATTCTTCCTGAAATGCAGTTGTTAATATTTATTTACGGAAATTCAATGTCTCTGAATTTTGTTATTGCGAAAATCTCACAATCTCACATGCTCCATAACATTAAATTCGGATGCCGGAGAAGATACCACAAAGCATTTTGGCGCGTTAAGAAGTATCAAACTCTTAATATTTCGTGGTGTATGCTTTGTATCGTTATCTTGTACAAATATCCAGTTATTATTAAAAGTCATGGCTGTTGCATTTGAAAGAAGATTGTCTTCAGGATAGTAATATATTATTTAGAGTTGTTTATGGTCCATAATGTCGTCAAAAAATGTAAATTTAGTACCCATACAATCGCCAACTCAGACAGATCCAATACCGTGTTTTATTAAAAGAACTAAATTTTCTTTACCAAGTTCAATATTAGGTTTTCCCGTTTTCCCCACACCATTTGACGTTCATTAGAACTAAATTTAGATTCATCTCTAAAAATTATCTGTTGCCAAGTGTTATTTGTCTTATTAATATAGTCGAATATAGAAAATTTGATTCCTACAATGAAACACTGTGAAGGTTCTGTTATGTTTGGAGTTGTATGAGTACTAAAGGGGTGGAAAAACTTATATTTATTGATTGCATTATTGATTATTTTAATAATGATTGGATATTTTTACAAGATAGCGATCCAAAGCAAACACCACGGAATACTATGAGTTAAATATTTTTTAATGAGCTAAAATGCCTTGTGATGTCTCCTCAGTCGCCCGATATCAATTTTACAGAGCAGAAGATTATCTTAGCAAAAAAATTCAAGAGGAACAAATTTTAGGTAAAAAAAACATTTAAAACAGCTTTTCGAGAGGAATGGGCCCTCTTCTTACACTTTTAAATTAGTTAGTTCTGTGCCAAGAAGACGTCTGCCATTACTAAAGCTAAAGGCATATCAGCGGTGTATCATTTGGTACTATTTCTAACATTTATCTGCTAATTTTTGAATGCTTTTTGTGCGGACTTTTGGATAACTCTTAAATAATTTTTTTTTTCTCACTCAAAACTTGTTTTTCTTTTTATTTTGTGTTATAAATAAAGTGCTAAGGCTATCGAGTAATCGACGAGAAAATTTGTTCTTTTTATGAAAATACCTAGGTGTACAGATGTCATGATGTGACATTTTATGAATTTTAAATATCTTATAGTCGTTTAACAAAAAATGTTTTAAAAAATAAGAATTCCAATTATCTAAATAATAATTTAAGTATCTTAAAAAGTAGGCTCGGTAAGCTGAAATGAATTTAAGGTAATAAAAATTACTTTTTTTTATTTCTTTCGTCTGACTTCAAAAAAAAAGATTATTCAGCCGAATAAAACAACTGCTTTGTCCCTAACGCGTTAACTTTTCAATACTGTATATGTATATATGAATTTGGATTTTTAAATACATTTTCTTGAGAATTTAAATCCCTAGATGGATTCGTGTGACATTTCAAAAAGTCAGATACCTATTTTGATACTTTAGCATCCTAGCTAAGATTCTGTGAATTTTTAGGGTTTTAAATCAGATTCTTTCATATTTCAAAGCCCTACACAAGTCTCTTTTATAATTCAAATAAGTAACATTTTTAAGTAGCGTCATCAATAAAAATGTTACAATGTCTTACTATTTGTTCCTCAACATTTTCTGTTATAATTGTTAGGAAAGACATTTCTAGCATAATTCGTAGGCGGGAACTACATTTGCATGTCAAAAGCAATGAATTTGCCATTTATTTTAAGTGAATTATTATCATTAGCGATTAAACAGAAATTAGCTAAAACTATGTATAGTGATTCAATGAAACAGTGCCACACACAAACTGCCAAAATTGGAAAATTTAAAAGGAGTCAATCAATACAGCTTTAGATGACACCATTTGGCAACATGTAAAAAATAATATGTGCTTAAAACCGTACCGTCAAAGTAAAAAACCTCTAACAAAAGTATGTGGATTATATAAGCTATCAAAATATGATACATTTATTATATATTTAAATTTGTCAATTTAAATTCTTGTCTGGTTGAGGCTCTAATTTTACAGAATCAAAATAAAATAATAATCGAGTAATTTTATTATACTTATTACATATAATTCATTGATGTATGTTGATTAGATTTTCTTATTTGTGTTTTACCAAGGTGCAAATTTTTATATTTTGATTGTATAGGTACACATGTAAGTCCAACGAAATTAGTTGCAACCTGCAATCATTCAAAATCATAAATGTTATGTCAATTCAATATCATGCCTTATCATTTGAGAAAATATACTATATGCCGTTAAATATTTGCTCTCTTAAGTTTCCCATCTGTGCAGAAAGTTAACAAAATACGTTCTGATAAGCAAATCTATTTTTTCAGAGATATTTAAGATTCAACTTATAAGAAGACTTTCAGAAAGTAGGTATTACTGATCCAGTTTCAAACAATTTGGTACAAAATATCTAGAATTTGGTCCATAGCGACGCAGGTACCTATTTCTTGATTAATTTTTTTGCTAACAGGTCAAAGCGTCAACTGTGACATTTCTCTACATTTTCGATTATTTTCCATTATTATAGCTTCACTTTTAAAATAATGATCTATGTCTAACTTGGCTACCTGCTACCCTTAAAGCAGCAGAATTAGGAGAAGATAACAAATACGCACCCTTTATACAAAATAACTATGAAAATTAATATTTATAAATACGACATCATATTTCTGTAATGTTCGCAGATAACTCGGCAATATGTGAGTAGGCCACACTTTTCAGATTCGTATCCCGATTTTATTATCCTTGTACCCTTTTTGCTGATCGTTAAGCCTTTTATCTTTTTATAGCTGTGTAATTGTGGCTTGTTAACCCCTCAACTGACAAAACTGGCGTGTCAGGTCACGTGTAACTTACGCTTTAAATGCTCAACGGATCGCGTAAACTGACGTAGAAAGAAAGACAGCCAGTTTTTCTCAGTTTGGTTTTTTTTAATATAGAAAGCTTCACGTCGCTTCTAACATAAATATGTAGCACTCCCTAATGTATACGGCTCATGTTTTTACCAATTTATTGCTGTTTTTCTCCGTTCCCCGTAATTTTTAGATAGAAATGGGAATGCTTATTCTAATTTACTTTGGTGTTATTTATCTTTTCTATAAAACTTGTCAAAAGGAAAATAAAATCTAATCGATGTAATTCACACGATTTAAATAAACTCATTTTATGTCTTTACGTTTATACAGTGCGAGAATGGAATTATTACACTATTTGGTAACAGAATGTGTTCAATTTTTGAAATTAATTGACATTTTTTGTTTTCCTTATACAACCCAATTATGTATATTTTTTGTCACACAAATAAGTTGCACCAAAGGCTAACATAGACGATGCATATTTCAACCTCTTCCAAGGGGCAAAAATTTTAAAAAATGTCGAGAATTTGCTCATGCATCAGTAGAAAACTATTGTAAAATTTGACTGTTGTACCTTTTTTGGTTTTCAATGTTCAATCGCTGTTTCATATTTTATTGAAAACTTTGAAGGGTGGTATCTTCTAAGGCAGGACTTCTAACATGGACACTTGGGGCAAGAGTGCGAGGGGTCCGTGACAAGCATGGTTACCTATTAAGATAATAAATAAAAAAAGGTGAATAATTTGTATATTGCATCAAAAGAAACAATTTGGACACGATGACCCTTTTTTAGTAGTCAAAAATAAATATCATGGAATGATGACTCTATTGTAGTCTTAAAAATATTGAAAGGGGAACCGTGGGGTTTCTGAAATTTCAAAATGACTAAGGCGTGAACGTTGAACATTTTACTTATATAGATCAATTTTATGCAAACGTGTTTTTTGGCTGTAGATTTACTGGTATAATTTGTACTTCCTTTTAAAAACATCCTCTATGTTAAATTTAACCAAGAATGTCAATATGATGTTCTATAATGAAACAGTTAAACGTCCATAGTTGAATATATTCACAACCATTAACCGCAGATGGGTTTTGGATTTTCTTATCCATTATCAGTTTGGTATTGTAGCTGTTAGCATCTTCAACTTACAGCCATTGGCCAGTCACATAGGAACTCATTTTAGACCGACTCTTGACTAGTGCACCCTCGTAGATTAAATCGCGGGACTGTCTATAGATCAATCGAGGATTTTGTCTCTGGACAATCCCAGCCAAATCTCAAAATGGTCTTGGGACTTTATCAAGCATCCACATCTGCGCAATTAGTCAGACCAGTTTTCGAGACACCATGGCAAGTGAAATAGCGACCCGTGCAATTTCTGCTTGTTCACGGGGACTTGTAAAATAAAGGATTTATTTCCAATTTGGCTAAAGACTATCGCAAAACTTTGTCTACAAACACGAGTTTTGTGATTTTGTTGCGAGTGTGTATTATTAAAAGAACCATTTCTCCTATGTGCTATTTAAAACCCCAGAATAACAACCAAATTATGAACAATATAAGTATGGTTGCTAAAGTCGTAAGCTCATTATAGATTTCATACAGGCTGAACCAAATTTTATTTTCACTGTATGGGACTCGCAAACTACTAGAGATACAAGTAAGCTAAAATGGGTAAAGTAGTAGAATGTAATGCCTAACGAGATTCCGTTTAAAAACAAATCAGTTTCAATTCATCTTTATTTTATTTAGAAAAAACTGAAAGTCGCAATTTTTAAAAAGCAGCTGTTACTTGTTTATTTGTAATCCGATTAAAAAAATCAAACACTGTAGTCAGTTATTTCTTAAGACTTTTGCATTGGTGTACGTTATTTTTTTTTGAAATATACTATTTCCTAGATACTTATGTCAATTTTATTATTTCTCAAAGACATTGTATTGAATTATATATGACATGACATACTTCAAAAAGGGCTATGGGTTTTTGGTTTTTTTTTTTTCGATCGAGCTTCAAATCAATAAGTTAGAGCGAATTATTAAACCTGGCGAATTTTAGTTTTTTATAAATAAAATCAAGGTAATTGGAACTCAGTTGTTTTCTCAGCTAAATATTGTTGGGCATTGTTGCACTATTTTTTCCATTTAAGCTTTCTTATATCTCCAACAATTTTCGAGATCCCTGTAGTGGAAATCAAATTTGGTGCACCGTGTATAATTTTTTTTTTGAAGCGATAGTAAATTTAAAAGTATTTAATAAAATACGTATAGAGGCTGGGTCATTAGTACGGGAATGCCCTGTAGCTCCTACAATTATTTTGTAAATAAAAATCTCTTTTGGACCAAGGTACACTACCTCGTATATTGCAAAATTATTTTTCACTATACAGGATGCATATATCTGGAGTAACAGGATCATGGCACTCCTATTTTTTCTTTATTTATGAAGATAAAATTTTCAAATTTGCTACACTTGTACTTATGGAATGTCAAGTTTTGATATAAAAATCACATGTCTATTGCTGTAACTTTCGGTAAAACCAATACCAACTTTGGGATTTTTAAATAGAACACCCTAGAACGTTTTTTGTTTTAAATCTTACAAGTATTTTTATACCTATTAAAAATTTATGATCACAATTTCTCAGGACCATTTGTATGGAGTTAGGAATCTGTATGGAACTAGAAGAAATTATTTTATACTTTTTGGTCCGTTTAAAAAAATGTGTTAGCTTAAAAGGTTTATTTTATTTCAATTATTTTTTGTAATAGATTTAAATATGTAAAAATATATAGAGTGCTCAATTTAAAAAAAAAAGCAACCTTAGTTCTCCACTCTGTAAATGTTCATCCTGTGTAGTAAAAGATAATTTTAGAATGTGACCCTTAGGCTAGTGTAAAAACTAGTAGCAAAAATATTTTTGTTAGCTAAAATTTTCTAGGAGCCACAAAGCATTACCTTACTAATGACTCACCCTGTATAATTCCCAATTATATTTATTGATTTGCAGTTTTAAAATACAATTTAACGGGGTACGATAATTCTTTAAAATACCACGATACAATTAGTAACTGATAATAACAGGTTACGGACTTTCCATTAAAAGTTTTAAGCTTTAATTTAACTGTAAGTCGATGACGTAAAAGTTTATTTGTTATCAACATGCATATTAGTTGCACTGTATTATTTTCTAACTGAATCATAAAATTATTTAAATTTGACTAACGAAAATCAAAATCCATAAATACAAAAATAGTTTATATTTTTAACCCTTACTATGTAAAATTCTTCAATATTCATAACTGAAACCAATATTTTAAAAAATATTCTTCTATACCAAGCTATTGCAGTTTTACAGTAGTGCCATATTATAAATCCTTTAATAAACTGTACAGTATTGGAAAATTTACTGGTTTAATCTGTTCAACGTGGAAAGAACAAAATAATTATTAAACACGAATTTATAGTTTTCACTTTAGATATACAGTGATTCATCCGGAATGAAAAATCTAAAGATGGTTTTCATCTGCATTTCAGCCAACGTGAACATTAAAAGTGAATAATAAACGAAGTAGAACCATTCTTTACTTTGGATGAATTGAATGGACCATTCGTAGTTAGTTCAGTGACAAAGGAAAATATAAACTTGAATTTATTACTTAAATCTGTGCACCCAGTATATAGTTTTAACATTTATTATTGACAGTAACAATATTGAATAAAAAGTGAGACCTGATATTTCATATAAAATTGGTTTTCCGTGGAGAAATTAACATATTTCTAGAATTATGCAAAAAAATAAATATCTGTGGAATAATAATTGTCAAGACTATGGGTGCATTTAGATTAGACACTTTATTCCGTATATTTCACTCCAACATAAAAATATATTATGTGTAAACCATCCTGAGAGAAGCTATCTGAGGCTAGTCACACAACTGCGACAAATTAAAGGACATAATATGTCAATACAAATTTTAGCCAGTGTCTGACCTATATCTCAGAGGTTGTAGTCATCTACTTTCTCTCGAAATATTTCATGCCATGACTATTATATATCACTTATAATATTGAGATACTATTCCATGTATGTAATTTGCAAATTTAATTAGACAAATTTTGATTATTTAAAGTAGCAGACATTTTATATCGACACTATCTCACCTAGAAGTGTCAGCAATTTGATTCAGCTATATTTGTCATAGTTTAAACGGGCAAGGAAATTTAGTCTCAGATACCTGAAATTTCTATCATGCAATAAGTCTTTAATCTAAAGGTACCCTTATCATAAGGCAAATATACAAGGAAGTGAATTCAACCAGGAATATGTATATGTATTAAATGCAATAAATGACTTATATTTAAGCTTCTGAAAAAAAAACAATGATCCCTAAATGATTTAACTAATTTTGAGATGAATATTTACAAATAGTTTACGATCCATATTTCGGTACAAAGGTCTAATTTCGTCTGGATATCAATGAAGAGAGACACGATTTCATAACTCCAAATAATAATTTCATCATATTTCGGCCAAACCAGCCCACCAGGTTGCCAACAAGGGTAAAACTGCAGAACGTTAATTTTACTATTTTATACAGGATGTCCGGAAATTAATGAGATCCAGCTTAAATACATCTTCCTGTGATCAAATTGAACCAATTTAGACAAACTTAGTTTAGTCAAAAAATGCTTCGTTTAAGCCTTCAAAATAAAATCTTATTTTTATGTTGTGGGTATAATTTAAAAATGAAACATCCAATCGTGTTGAAATTTGGTACAGTTATGTTTTAGATGAAATACAAGTATTTCAGAGGAGTATTGTAAAGGGCGCTTTCGGCAGTTTGTTTTTTCGTATCTTATTTTTATGGCATCTTTGCTGGTCCTATTCTGCTACGTTCAACTGAAAACTATGATACAGCAATCAAATTTGCACAGAAAAGCTATACCTGTTTCAAGTTGATACAATACACTGTTTTCGGTAAAAACCGTTTGCAAATTTTTGCACAATAAAATATTTATTATAATAATATTTATTTATTTTCCCATTCGATCAAATTACGGAGTTTCCACTTGTCAGTAACTGTTGATATTTGATCATATGTTTATAAGACTTTTCTGTTTACTTTTGTCCCTATTACACCTCTTCTGAATATGGATGGTTTCTCCCCAATCACCTTGTATAAATAAAAAATGAAGGACTATTTTTAGCGTCTCGTTCAATCGATTTTAACACTACATCAATACTAGCAATTTAACCACACAATGTGTTTGGTCCTTTATATTTTATGAGATCAAAGATTGCTTTCATTTAGCGCTTCAATTCCCTTTATTTATAATTCCGTTTGAAATTTATATGTGCATCGAGTAGAACGGAAAAATCTGGGAATTTTCTCAAAGAAAACGTGATTCAGACGTTCAAAGTGTAGGAACATGCTTTGCCTATGGATGAATTTTATGAAAATATTTGAGATTTTAATATGCAAATGACTTTTACATACTAAATAAGGCTTTGTTATTAGTTCTGTGCTATTATTTTGTAATATCTAACAGAAACAATACTTACAACTTACAAGCTACAGAATATTAACATAGGATTTTTCTTCTATTAAGGGGTAAATGTAAATTTTCCAGCAATTTTGTTATCCTAGCCTATTTTCATATACAGTGGCAGGCAACGTAATTGGAAACGATATCTTGTGCATTTGACTTTTGTATTAGGTATATTAGGTATTAAAACAATTCGATAATAATCTAGCTTATTTTTTAACCTTGGCGTTTCTGAATCACGTTACGTGTATATTAATCGAAAATACATTATTACATTATTATTTTACATTAACACTTACTTTCGTTAGTGTATCAAACTATAGAGTGTGTCTCACTGAACGTGCGATAATGAGGTATCTTTGTTATTAATGAAGATAGAAAATCTATTAAATGAGCAAAGCAGTTCAGAAATTTAGGCCTATCACTATGTCATTAAAAAAGCTATGAATATTGGCTTGTTTAGATGTAATAAAAAAAAGTTAAAAATATCATTTGTAGTCAGATTAAAAAAAAATCTTAAATCAAGTAGTCAAAATAGCCCGAAATTTAAAAGAACAGTAAAGATAATAAATTGAATCATAAAATGAATAGGAAAATAAAGAGTGGTTTAGGTTATCAAATATTACTCTTTCTTTACATAAATGAGCTTATTTAAAGAAAATAGTTAATATTTTTGTAATAACTAATTATTAAACAATAACAGTAAGACTAAATAGTTTTAGAATGCTACATCAATTTGACTCCGAAATCTTTACTTCAGTTATAACTTTTATGAAGATCTAACTAGACAGTTGCTCTTTCTAGTACCTTGAAAAAAAAATTCAAGTTAAATTTTAAAGAATTTGAATGAAACGTTGAGTCATAACACTCAACATAATACAAAATACAAGGTCTCCCAACTAAAACTTGATTCCCCCCGAAATATTTTAGAACTAGGCGAGACCCATGTTCTTAGGGGGACCATTTTTGACGATCAAGCCTACTTGATATGTTCATCCCCCTTACCCCTCAAATCCCACTTTAAAATTTCAAATGGAACTCCCCTACTTGTAATATTTAATTTTAGATATTTGAACTCGCGGCGTTAAACATTGAATTAAATTTTGCGTGAAATGACTCGCAACAGTTAATTGTGCGCATTGTTGACTCACAATATTTTGCCCATATACACGGCGGTAAAGGAGCATCTTCAATATAATTTTCTACTTCTATTAGGACTTTTCGCTGATGAAAAATGAATGATGGTTTGATGGGCCCTGACGCAACTCGGACACTAATGGCCCTCAATTAAGAGGACGGGACGCAACTAGGATATACTGGATACAATAAAGCTTTGAATGCAACTCGATTATTAGCGATTTAAACAATCTCCCATAATAACCTCGTTACATTAATAGCTATAAAAAGCTTTTTAAACATGCTTTTTCGTGGTAAGCAAAAAATTGTGTTTCTATTTAAAACAATATTGGAGCTTTATGATATTGCTAAATTAATCATCCTGTATAAAAGAAATATTTCCGATTTATAGGCCACCACGTGCCATTCAATGGCCATATAAGGTTTTTTTATGAAATCTCTCTTGGCGTCTTGCACTATTACACAAATATGGATTTGTTCATTTTTAATTTTTATTCAATCCCAAAAAACAATGCGCCAGTGTATTTGCAATGAAAAAGATTTTAAAATGATTTATCACGGGTAGGGTAGTTTTATGGGAAATTTTGAAGTGAGGATTGATAGTGATTAGAAGGATAAACATATCAAGTTGGTTTGATCGTCAAATATGGTCCCCCTAAGAATATAAATTGGGTCCCGGCAAATTCCAAAATATTTCTCGGTTTTTTAATTATAAATGGAGTCAAATTTCCCTTGGGAGATCTTGTATGCAGGTGAGTCAGATGTCAGATGTCCATGATCCATTTATCTATTGGTTATAAAAACTTACCAAAATCTATGGATACGTGGACCTATATAAAATCACCAACTTCATATTTTAAATTAATTTTAATCATATACAGGGTGTTTCATAATTGCATGCTGAACCGGCAGGGGGATATTCCTTGGGCAATTTTAGGACAAAATTTTCATATTAACATAGGTCCGGAAATGCTTCATTTTCGATATACAGGGCGGTAAAAATTGAAGAAAAAATCGGTTTTTCTTCAATATTTCTGAGACTGGTTTAGATATTTTTTTGATATTCAGTACACGATATCTGGGTATAAAAGCAAGTATTTTGACAAAAAAACATTTGTTCTGATTCCGCCAGTGGCGTTACCACAAACAGGTCGATACACATTTTTGAAAAAAAAATGTGACGCCAATGCTATTTTTCAAAATAAGAATTATTTTCCTAGTCTTTGTTGTGTTTATATCAAAAATAAGCTCTTGACTTTTTGTCCTACGACAGCCGGTTTCCGAATTAAAAAATAAAAATCATTTACTTGCTATGCCGCTATGGTAGATTAATTTATTAATGTAATCTTAACAATGAAATTAATTAAATCATATCAGGTGTTGAAAATGTCCACCACCTGCAAGTATGCACGCCTCAACTCTTCTTTTCATAGATTCGCGTACTCGTTGAAAAATTCCTGGCGTATTTCTTATAGTGTTGCAGGAATCTGTTATGCGATTTCTCAGTTCTTCTTCAGTTTGGATTGGGGTGCTATAAACTAAGGTTTTAAGATAGCCCCACAAAAAATAATCTAGACTGTTCAGGTCAGGGGATCTAGGCGGCCATAATTCTGTTCCTGCTCTGCCTACCCAGCGATTATTGTAATTTTGGTCCAAATATGCACGTGCCAAAACACTAAAATGCGCAGGGGCACCATCGTGCATAAACCACATTCGATTTCGGATTAAAACGGGGACATCTTCTAACAGCACTGGTAAATCATTTTCAAGAAAGTGACGATAATTTTCTCCATTAATCTTCTTGGCAGAAAAAAGGGTCCAATTAAATAGTCGTCAACAATTCCTGTCCACACATTTACCGAGAATTGTTCTTGGTGATTGACTTCGACCATGGCATGCGGGTTCTCTTCAGCCCAAAAGTGATTGTTGTAGAAATTTCTAATTGCATTTCGGGAAAAACTGGCTTCATCAGTAAATAATACTTCTCTGTCAAATAGTGGATTTTCAACAATTTTTTGAATAAACCATTGGCAGAAATTTATACGAAATGGTAAATCCCGAGGCAGTAAGGCCTGAACCCGTTGAATATGGTAAGGGTATAACAAAAAATCGTGAAGTATCCTCCAGACTAAAATATGGGAGATATTTAAATTACTAGCAATTTTCCTTGTGCTTATTTCGGGATTTTGCTCAACTGAATTAAGAACAGCTATTTCAGTTTCTTCTGTTCTTGCGGTTCTTTGTGCCTCTTTTAAGTGATGATCGGGTTTAAAACATCCCTTCTCGCGTAGTCTTCTATGAACGCTTGAAAAAGTTCTTGCATCTGGCACAATTCTTTGCGGAAAACGCTCTGCATACAGTCGCCTGGCTTCAAATGCATTTCCATCCGCAAGACCGTACATGTAATGAATATCGGCAAACTCAGCATTCTCAAACATATTTTCTTATACTTATCAATCACTCACATTCAGATAAAGTATTGAAGTGAAAAATTTGACACTTGGTTGTAAACACAAAACTAAATCTCAGTGGCCTACTAGATTTTCATTAATAAATTAATCTACCACAGCGGCATAGCAAGTAAATGATTTTTATTTTTTAATTCGGAAACCGTCCGTCATAGGACAAAAAGTCAGGAGTTCATTTTTGATAGAAACACAACAAAGACTAGGAAAATAATTCTTATTTTAAAAAATAGCATTGGCGTCACATTTTTTTTTTCAAAAATGTGTATCGATCTGTTTGTGGGAACGCCACTGGTGGAATCAGAACAAATGTTTTTTTGTCCAAATACTTGCTTTTATACCCATATATCGTGTACTGAATATCAAAAAAAGATCTAAACCAGTCTCAGAAATATTGAAGATTTTTTCTTCAATTTTTACCGCCCTGTATATCGAAAATGAAGCGTTTCCGGACCTATGTTAATATGAAAATTTTGTCTTAAAATTGCCCAAGGAATATCCCCCTGCCGGTTCAGCATGCAATTATGAAACACCCTGTATATTAGTCTACAGAGTCCGCATTAATGTGTGGACGATGGATGGCTTCTAAGCTTGAGAAGATATCAATCAAATTTTGTCCAGTGACGTACATCTATAGGAAGCCCATTTTAAAATTATTTTCATTTTATTGTACTAATCATATACAGAGTGTAAATGTAAGCAGCTTACTTTTTTTTAAATAGAACAACCTGTATATTTTTGCATTTTTGGATAGCCCTCCAAAACTGCAGCAAAATAATAAAGAGCTTATGAGAGTTTTCAAGGATCGTTTTCCTAATAGAGGATCATACATCCGGTGACAGGGCTCCGATGCAGTGATTTGTAAACACTCAGAATGATGTAGTATTAATCGATTTGAGACACAAACAATCATCGATAGTCTTTAAGTTTCCATAAACCATTAAAATGTCGTTTTATATTTTTTAGTTAAACAAAGGGATGAAGGTTTGCAAATCCAAAAATTACTAAAAAATGTTAAATGGAATGTCCTATTTTTATCACCTAATATGAAAATGTAGGATTACCTTTCCAATTATACCAATTATGTGGGGTTTCTTCTGATAGGTTTCATGCAAATTAATTTGTAAATTATTTTTTTTATTTTTAAGTTTTTGGTAAACCCAAATAGGATTATTTGTAATTATTACTAATTTAATAAAGGTTTGGTAGTATTTACATATAAAAAATTGTTAATATTCTTACATAATAATTCTTAATTGAGCAAATATTTTGTGCCCAAAATTTGACAATTAAAAATATGTAATTTATAGGGTGGTTTACATGAAAACTTTCGGAAGACTGAAGAGGTATTAAAATTAAATGTTTTCTAGTAATGTACATCTATAGGAGGCACATTATAAAATTATTTTCTCTTTATGGCACTAATCACATGCAGAGTATTGATATAAAATTGTTTTTTTTTTAAATAGAACACCCTGTATATTTTTGTATATTTGAATATTTCCATAACAATGCAACAGAATAATAAAGAGTTTATGGGGGTTTTGATGTTATTTCCCTAGAAGAGGCTCCTAAACCCGAAGACAGGACTCCGATGCAGCCTTTTGTAAACACTGACTATGATGTAGTATTAACAAATTTGCGACATAAGCAATCATTGAAAGTCTTTAGTTTTCATAAACCACTGCAATGTTCTCGTATGTTCTTTAATTATACAGATTGATCCAGGTTTGCAAATCTAATAATTACTAAAAAATTTTATATGAAAAGTTCATTTGCATAAAAACTATCAAAAGTAACCCCACATAATATAGTGTTGTTGAAAAGCTAATTTTGTCTTTTCGCAGTAGCTAATAAAAACAGGCCATTATATTTAAAATTCTTTAGTAATTTTGGGATTTGCAAACCTTTATCACTCTGTATAACTAAAGAACATAAGAAAACATTTTAATGCTTTATAGAAACTAAAAGACGATTAATGATTTTTTTTGTTACTTATTAGTTATTACTACATCATTCTGAGTGTTTACAAATGCATCGGAGTCCTGTATCCAGATTTATGATCCATTTATTAGAAAAATGACCCATCGAAATCGCTATAAGCCCCATCTAATTTTGCTGCATTTTTATAAAACTATATAAATATTTTAAAATATGCAGGGTGTTCTATTTAAAAAAAGTAAATTAATATCAACACTCAACATATGATTTCAAAAAATGATTTCATGATTTTAAAAAATTTATTACAGTTTTTCATAATTGGAAGGAGAAATTTTGCGATGATAACAAGCCAGGGGACTGACATTTTGATGTTTAAGGCTAATCTATTTATTCAAAGCAACTAATTTAACATATTATATGTTGTGTTCATGGTAAATTTAATTAGTTAAAATACTTTGGTAAATAATATGGCCTCTATAGTCCCTTTATTATATGAACATTTTTTATTACAAATCGTGAAAATGGAAAATCTGGAACAAAAATAGACAAAATGATATAATTCATAGATACGAAAAGGGAGGCTGATTAAAAAATTAATAACAACGGAACAGTAGTTGTTCGCTTAATTATATCGTAACTTTTGGGTGTACGACTTTGAGTGTGAGACACTGTAGATGTATGTAACAAATTAATGCGAAACTAATTTTATCTAAAACTGCATTGTATTAGTGTTATTTAACCACTAATTCTACACTTTTTGAGTTGACTAATGAGGGCCATTTATGTATCTAGTGAAATAATACACACTTTAATCAAATCAAATATTTTTCAAATTACGATTAATACGAATATGTAACAACGTTAGTAAACTTATTTTTGATACACATTCTGGACAATTTGTGATATTAATATGTACCAGATAAATTCAATTGATCTGCATTTTTTCTAAAAATATTTTAAACTTTTTCAAAGCAACACAAATCTTGGTTGGAAATACCACAGCTGTAAGAGGGGGAACAGGTGAAAATACTGCATGGAGTCAGACAAGGCTGCATAGTCTCACCGTTGATATTCAATATGTACTCCGAAAGAATTTTTAATGAAACCATCAAAGGGGTAGATGAAGGTATCCTCCTGAACGGAGTCAGGCTAAATAATATCAAATACACTGACGATAAAATTGTCACAGCAGACAGCTTGGAGGGACTGCAAAGACTAATGAACCGAATTATAAATTACAGCCAACAATATGGACTCAATATCAATGTCCACAAAACTCAACAAATGATAATCAGCAAGAAAGATATAAAGGAAGCTCACCTATATATTGACGGAACTCGAATAGAAAGAGTGAAACAATATTGTTACTTGGGAACGATAATAAATGAGTAATGGGACAACACACAGGAAATAAAATGGCGCATAGGAAAGGCGAAGGCGGTTTTTAACAAGATAAACTCCATCTTTAAAAGTCACAATCTATTCACAGAAACAAATATAAGACATTTGAGATCTTATGTCATATCGATACTGCTGTGTGAAGTGGAATTTCGGACATTTACAGAAGCCCCTTCTAAAAAACTGGAAGCATTTGAAATGTGGTTGTACAGAAGAATACTTAGAATACCGAAGATGGCTCATATAACCAACAAAGAAGTACTTCATCGAATGAAAAAAAAAACAAACAGAAAATTATGTATACCATCAAGCGCAGAAAACTAGAGTACCTGGGACATATCATGAGAAATCAAGACCGATACTCCTTACTTCAGTCTTTAATGGAAGGGAAGGTTAAAGGTAATAGAGGGCCAGGTAGGGGAAGAATATCATGGTTCCGAAATCTGCAAAACTGGTTCGGGATGACCTCGGTGGAGCTGTTTTGAAACGGATAGGGACCTCAAGAAGAAGCCACTAACCTCCTCTCCAAGAATTTTTTTAGACTTTAATCGAAAGAATATCTATTTGACATCTAGAAATGAATAACGAATAATGCATAAAACAATATATTATGCAAGGCAACTGTTTTTACTGACTCCAGAAGGTGATCGGTTCATCTTCAACTCACCAGTCACATCCTTCTGTTCACCAGTAAAAACCATTTTACCATGCTAGTAATGTTATAACTGTTGAATACGCGTTATTTCTTTAAAAACTAGATGTATATGCTTTTCTTTTAAATTGGACGATATAAATTAATTATATAGGTACCTCTTCGAAATGTCACTTTGGTCAAATTTTTACAATGTGGAGGCGATGGTACTAATTCGGTGGTTTCTAATATTCTGCAATCTTTTCATGTTATTTGTGTTTTATACATATTTTGTAAAATTGTTTATAAATCAATATTATTATTTCGTAAAGTACCCACATGATACCTTTTTACGGGTATCAAAGTATATTAGCATCAGTTGCTTGCTGAAACTAATAAATATCAGCTAATATTAAAATTCCAGGGTTTATAAAAATGCGGAGCTTTTTTATCATGAGCTCTCAGACTGAAATATTTTGCTTTCTTATTTTACGCTCTCATAAACCAATTAAATGAACGCATTGGACTTCAGCTTCTAAAGAAGCAAAAATTATTTTCTACAAAATTTTTTGTAAGCGTGAAACTATTTCAAGTTAACATAGTCATATGAAACCAAAAAGTGCGTTTAGACTGCACAATAACTTATAAATTAAAATGATATAGCTCTAAATTACCATTCGTTGTAATTTTTTCTACACTATGACGCAATGCTTTACCCACAGTCAGAATACTACGATTTAGTTTTTTGTGTCATGAGAAAATTCATTAATAAAAAGTAAAAAGCAGCTAAAGAATCAGTGGTTTAAAAGACTAGTTGCAGGTAGTTACAAAACAAGTAATTGTTAACATTCCAATATTTCTCTTCCACAATTCGCTTTCGTAAGTTGAAACAGTTTTGCTGTTTTACAATAATTGTGCCATTATCTAATTTTCTTCGATTTTAAACAGTTCAAGACTTTTAGATAAGGAGTAATTTTCGGTCGAGCGTTTTCTTAACTTTTACCTGCAGGATTTGTTGTTTTTTCGAGTAGAAAGTGCAGCGATCCTTCCAATTCAATCTAATCTCAAAGATATTTTATGTAAACATCACGTACATTCCATGATGATATTACTAACATCTTAAGCTAAAGCAAATGTTTTAAACGGGACACTTGAACGGCTTAAACTCCTCCGAGGTGAGTAAGCTTAAATTTTTGAGATAATATAAACATCTTCCATATATACTATTTATTTCAATATCTAAACAGAGTTACTGGATCTGAAATGAATGCAATAAAACTGAACTTAAGTTTTTCTCTTAAGCTTCCTGAGACAAATCGATTTTGGTTTAAAGTTTACTACATCGTCACGGTGATTTTTGTACTGTTTTTTTATTTTTCTACAAGACATGTAAACCAAGTTCCGCGATAAAACTAATTATTAAGATAAACATTTAATAATATATTCTTTTGGAACGAAGATAGACTTCTGCAAAAAAATGATTTTATTTGCCATTTTAAATTTATATGAATCATTCTCTAATCAGTTGATTCAAATGTATATGTCGCAGGCATTAAGGAAAACGCGCTTCTTAGCTAAAGCCTAGGCAATTTGGTAAACGCCGGCAAATAAAAAATTAATAAAATATTTTGTTATTTGACTGGCTTAAACCAGTCATTTCTATGCATCGGGCGAATAAACAAAACAGATGTTATTTTCCTATATGACTAAGATAACTTAGAATTTTACTCAAACGACGGACCCGTTTTAGGCGTTTAACAAATCTAAGTGGTTATAAAAGAAGAAGATATAAAATCCGATTAGGGTCAAAAGGGAGGTGCTGAAAAAATATTAGAAATACTCTTCTCTGGTAATGTACTTACCAAAGGTTAAATCCTGGACTACTAGATTACAAAAATAGTATGACGAAAGTTTGGATATTAAAAAAACTGCATGCAAAAAAATTGGTTATTTTGAAATACCATTGAAATTTAATTTGGAGCAAAATTCTTTACTGAAACTCCTCATATTTATATTAAACTTAAAAAACAGGGTTTTAATCAATCTCTATACAAGTCATTCACAAAAAATGTTGCTGTAAAAGTTGTGACCAATTGTACAATTCTAAATGTCACAATTTATGATCTTGTTTAAATAAGTAGGTTTACATATTTTTGTGGTTTCTTTTGTTAGATGGTTTTCACCTAAATTGACGCAACAGCAAGGTCAATGGATAGCTATTTATTCTGTTCACATGGGTGAACGGAATAAAAAGAGGTATCAAAAATCCCTCGAAACTTTTTGCAATATAAAGAGCAAACCCAAACAATGTTTTTGACTAAAACTTTCTAGCTTACGAGGTATGTTTGAAAAGTAAGGTGACTTTTCAGGTTTCCAGGACAAAGTACATTCGATTATCGATTTTTTGTTATTGTTGTTGCGTTGGTACATATATCCCGAACATATGTTTACAGTTTCAAGTACATAGCATACTTAGTTTGTTTTTGACAGATAAAAAGGTTAGACGTATTTTGTTGTGTTCGGCGGTTTTATATTATTTTAAAAATGGAGCAAAGGATTAATCAAATTTTGTGTGCAAAATGGAAACAAGTGCTCTAAAACACTTGAAATGTTGACAATGGCGTACGGTGAGTCTGCTCTAAATTAAAAAAATGTTTACAAATGGTACAAACTCTTCCAATATGGCCGAGAAGAAGCCGACGACGAACCTCGCTCTGGACGCCCCAGCACATCAACAACAAAAGATATCCTCGAAGCTGTGAAGAAAATTGTTTTTAAAAATCATCGAATTACCATAAGAGAAGTTGCTGAGGATGTTGGCATATTAGTCGGCTCGTGTCGTTCAATTTTTTGGATGTTTTGGACATGAAACGTGTGTCAGCCAAGACCCAAAAAAGCACGCCTACTCCGATCAAATGTCAAAATGTTGTCACTGTTTTTTTTTTCGACTAACATGGCGTAGCACATCAGAAATTTTTACCTCAAGGTCGTACGGTCAATAAGGAGTATTACCTTGAAGTTATGCGTCGTTTGCGGGAAGCAATATGAAAAAAAACGTCCGGAATTGTGGAAAAATAATTCGTGTCTTTTGCATCACGATAATACACCTGCTCATTCATCGTTGCTTGTGAGAAGTTTTTTGGCCAAAAACAAGACGACAATCATGCCTCAGCCAACATATTTACCGGATTTGGCTACCTGCGACTTTTTTTTGTTCCCAAAACTTAAAAGACCTATGAAAGGACGGAGATTTGCAACAATTGATGAAACAAAAACTGCATCGCTAGAGGAGCTCAAAGCTATAGCAAAAAAGTACGTATGAGAAGTGCTTTGAAAATTGGAAAAAACGTTGGCACAAGTGCATTGCATCTGAGGGGGATTACTTTGAAGGGGACAGTATAAATGTTGATGAATAAATAAATATTTTTTCATAAAAATATAAGTTGCTTTACTTTTTGAACACGCCTCGTATTCTTAACCTCAGCCACCAATACCAAATGCTTTTAAACGTCAAGCACCTACTTCTGGTGCCTTTCTCAAACTCCTTAAAAAATGTTTTTCAGTGGTAGACCTTACAGAGCTAAAAGAAGTTTTTACTGCAATAAAAAATATCTAGAAAATTTATCGAAGAGTTGTATTAGTTATTAATTTAAAATATATTAAAAATGAAAATGATTGTTATCGTTTTGCAGACAATAATAAAGTCTATCTTCATACTTTTGACGATACACTTGAAGTGTTTCTCTAAAGATAATGCGGAAACCTTGGAATATGCTTTCCTGCAATCTGCAGTTACGCTGTTACCTTGTGTTACTTTAAAAATAAAAGAAAAAATTCTACGTCATCCCATAGAAACAGATCGAGTGACGGTAAATCATTCAATCAAGGTGGCTATTTATTAGAACATTGTCTTTCAATCCACTGCAACTCACAAATACAGAGGCTATTTAAGATTATTTTGTTGCGTTGGCTGGGAGTGAGGGAGTAAGTTAGAACGGCTTAGTTTAATACATCGTTTGGGCTCCCCTTCGTGTTACAGGAACACTTTCGAGGGTTTTTTGATATTTTTTTGTCTCCTTGAATATTTTATTACTGGGTTTGGTAAAAATGATGTTTGCTTTTTAGGGATTATTCTTTCAATAAATATCTTTTATAATTTACATAGTTTCCATTCCCTTTTATTTCCAAGATACCAAATGTATATCCGATGTTTTCTTAAAAGCCTACAACAGTTCCATGGTTCAAATAAGTGACTAATTTATATCAATCATATAGAAAAATAACATTTGTTTTACTTATTCGCCTGACGAGTAGTGTCTTTTAGGTAAACGAATAATTTCTCCCAGTCAAATAGCGAAATATTTGATGATTTCTTTACTTGCCGGCGTTTATCAAATTGCCTAGGCTTTTAGCTAAAAACCCCTTTGTTCTAAATGACTGCGATACATACATATTTCAGGCTCCAATTCTTGATCACTTTCTGTGAATACTGTTTCCATCGATAAGCAATTATTACTTTGTACGATGTTAGTAGAACCTTATTAATTTTGGAAATTATTTATTGGTTAGTTTTTACTAAAGAATAATGTAGATTTTTTAAAGTGCACTAAAGAAATATAGCAATCAATACGCCAACGGGCAGCTATATTTTATTGTGTTGGTATTGAGGATCGCGTCATCCTTATTTGAATATTTCTAGGCATTCGTGCCTAGCATGTTGTCGTTATTGTACTATGAGTAATTTAAGGAAGGTCCTTTTTGGCTTTTAAATTTAAAATTAAATTAGTTTTTGGAAAGTTAATTATACAAGGTTGGCCAATAAACATTTAGTTTACTTTTTAGTTTATAATTATTTTGCGTTGGTAGTGTTTACCTTTGAGTATTCACAGCTCACGTCATGCTTTAAGCTAAAGTGTTAGAAGCATTTGACTGGCTACTGATAGCGAAATGTAGCATATGATTTCATGTTTGACAGTTTGTTACTTTCTACAAACCCAAAGGAGTTACTGCGAACATACCACTAAACAATTTTATACTGAATATTTAGGAATTTCTACTTGTCATTGTTCAAAAAGTTTCACAAATTATGCAAAATTTAGCAAGATATATTTGCAGTCGCACCGACCACAAAATTGCGGTCGCATGGAAGCAAACTGCAGTACATCGTAAAAACTACTGAAAATCCCGTACAACAGCAGTGCCTCATTTTCGAAATTATTTCAAAACTATTGAATGATGTAGCCAGTGGATGTGGTTGAACGGACTTTATATGCGACTGATTGGACTTCAAAGTGACCGCAAGATCTGGTTAGAATCCAGGCGGATCAACTGCAAGTTGTAACCACAAATTGTGGTCGGTGAGATTGCAAAATATGGATGGGTCGTCTATGATTGACCTAGTCTCTTGCATAAAACATAGGATATATGTCAGCTCAAAAATCTGTGTTGGCAATGCATTCAGATTTTGCTTGTGGAAAACGAAAAAAAAAAAAGTAAAAGCCAAACACACAGAATTAGGGAAATGGTCTTTTCCCGATCCAATATCACCGGTTCCCGTACCTGAAGAAATTTCTCAACACTTATCAGTTTGACAGCTGTTAATAATTCAAAATACTACCGTTGAACTTCATTGTCTATATATATGCAACATTAATAAAGATACATATACAGGAAGGTCCGAAACCTTTTTATTTTTAAGTTATAAAGTTTTGAAAAGAAAAAAAATTGTTTTTCCTTAAATACTTTAAAACTGCTTGATATATTTTTTGAATTTTGGTAGGTACCAACTAGATATAAAAGCGCATTTCATGCAGGGAAAGTATTTACTCTATTTGCATCAGTAGCGTCCCCGCCAAAATGTCTTTGAGTATTCTTAGCAAAAAAAAATGGTACGCCACTGTATTTTTTCGAAACAAATACTAATTTTATAAAGAGCATTCATTTAGTAGTTAAAATGCGTCCCCGACTTTTTTTTTCGTCTGACAAAAGGTTTTCCATTAAAAAAAATATTTAGCTTCAAAAACCATTATGTGTACATACTTGATGCTATGAGTTTATTAATTATTAAAAATAGTTGCGTCCAAAAAACATGTAAATTTAACCTATGTAAGCCACAATGATTAAATTTCTCTCAAAATAAGACAATAAATTCATAGAAAAGAATATCAAGCGCCCATCAAATTGCAAAGAAATTTATTTTAGTTTTTAAATCAAAAATCTTTCGTCGGGCGAAAAACGTTCAGAAAAAATGTTTTCTAGGAAATGAAAAGTTTGAATGAAAACCATATTTATTTTGAAAAAAATTCAGTGGCGTGATTTTTTTCTTTTTATTTTCTTGATGAAAAATATTCAAGAATATGTTAAAATTTTAAGAGAACATTTTTACCAAAAAATGAAGGATGTTTATGAAATTAGCACCTATTTTGAAAAAATAAGAGCGTACTATTTTTTTTGTTAAGTATATTCAAGGGCATGTTACCGCGGATGCCACTGATAGAGGTGAAAAAAATATGTTTTTCGCAAAATATGCGTTTTTATCCCTAGTTAGTAACTTACAAAATTGAAAAAAATATTTCAAGAAGTTTTAAAGTATTTAAAGAAAAATAAAATTTTTTCCCAATTTTCAAGACCCCGTATCTTAAAAATAGTTAAAAGAGTTAAAATATCGGGTGTTCAAATGAAAAAGTAATCAAATTGCATTTGAAAATTTGTTTGGTTGTTAACATATGTCTTAAACAGGTTGTCAGTGGTTGGCATTTGAACTAAATAATATTATAACAAATCTATTAATTAAAAATCCCAGCATTAAATCTCTTCACAACATTAAAGCCACTCACTAGTTTATGAATTTGTATATCTCTATAATCCCAGTCCTATTTCGTCAAAGAAAATAAATTTCTAAAAGATTTATTTTCGACTTAGAAACCTCTTTACATAAATAAGGCTTTAAAGTGACACTTAACCTATCAACCAAAACAGTCAATAAATAATATCATCTTTTTTTCACTAAATCCTGTTCTAATAAAAAATCACAGCATTTGATTACTTTTTCATTTGAGCATCCAATATATTCAGATTTCGTATTTATTTTCACTAAGTTGAGAAAAGTTTCGCCACTAGGGTGACGTACTTAATTGGAGTGTTATTTTATCTTGGTTTCTTTTGTTTTTTTGCCCCTGAAAAATATTACGATAGTATAAGGAACATAAACATTTTAAACAGATCCCAGACACGTTTCAATCTCAGCGAAACCTATGTTATAGCAAAAGATGGTGTCTTAAAATTATAGTTGTTAATATTTTTAGTAATCTACTTGGTTTTTGGGTAAATAAACAATTGAAAATGTTTTGTGCATCAGTAGGACTTTTTGTGATAATTAAGCACAATTTAGTTGATATTTTGTTGCCAATTGTAGCCTGGTTTTTGTTCTGTTGTCTTAACAACCCTTCAATAATTTTATTAGAAAGAGTCATACTGATTTTTTTTACTAAATAGGCAATTATGACTCAGAATGTACTAAAAAGACTGACATAATTATCCTTAAATCACTCCGCAAAAATCAAGTTCTTGGAATGCTTTCGTTTAAATTAATATTTCACTTTCAGTTTGCTTTTAAGGGTTCGTAAATTGTGAAACGATTTGACTCTCAAAGAGAATGCTTTCATTTAAAGAAAGATGTTTTAGAAGCTGTGTTACGATGACTGAATTGAATAAATTTTATGAATATTTTAATGAAAAGTTAATGTGTTTTTAAAATTGGAAACCTGAAATGTCAGTTATTCTAAATAGAGGCGGAGAAATTGAAAGATTAATATCGATTTCGAACGCACAGCTCATTTCGTCGTAATACATTATAATGCCACCAAGATGAGCAGTAAAAATTTAAATGATTGTGAAATTTCTGGAAAGCGTGATGTGTAAGAGGATCATAAAGGTTCTGCATATTTATTTGCAATAAATCTGAATTTCGTGTTGGCATTGTGCATTGGAAAGTGTATATTTTGGTATTTTAAATCGGATTGTGAATGTTATCCATCGCTCGTTTTTATGTCACCAAGCAATAAAAAAATTTAATGGTGTCGTCGGATAACAAGAAAAGCCTAAACATATTTCTGCGTTAACTTTCCTTGTTAAAGATGAGCACCGTATTTTGACATTTCTGAACATTGCAGGAAAATAAATTAAAAAAATAGACGAAAATATTTTAAAGTATTTACATACCTACAAACTGTATTGAGTTATCTATTATTACACAATATAATTTTGGATTTACGTTACTACCTCTTTAAGTATGTAAATAAACAAAATTATCCTTACATGCAATTTCATTTTTATTTTGTTGCATTCAACTCGGTTTCCTGCCTATGTAGTTAAAATTTAGAATGTTAATTAATTAGCATTATCGCAAATAGTAAAACTAACATATCGGGTGTTAAAATGAAAAAGGCATTACGTCAACGTTGAAAAGTTCTTATGTTTTTAACTTAAATCCACCTTAAATTATCCGTGATTGACTGTAAAGTCAGGTGACAGAAGACGGCAGCGATTTTGTATAAAAGCACTCGAAGACCTTAAAATGAACCACTATTAAAAAATGAATGGACATCTTAATTGAATATCCCCTGCATATTCCATAATGTGTTTGCTAACTGTGGCAAAATGTCGAAATGATAAAAACCATAAAAAGAAAAGAAAAATATTGTCTATTTACCTTAAGGTTAGTTTAATAGTGATGCATTATGCATCAAAAATATGATATAAATTATACAAACAAATAGGTATAAACATCTTTATTTAAAAATATTAAAGTATTCGAAGTCCAGAACACCTTATTCAATACCTTTCAAAAATCTTTGACCCACATTTCTTGTAACATTTTTTCGCGTAATTTATTGTTCTAAAATTTTAATAAACTGCTCTTGAGCTCATCGATGTAAATGTTATAAATTAGCCACGGGTATTGGTAAATTCTGATACTGGAAGAAGTCACATTGCATTAAGTCACAATATCTTAGTGACCAAGTAACTTTTGTGCTTCTTTTAATATAATTAGTTGATTAGTCACTTAACAAATAATTCATTAAAAACCTTATTGTGCCTGGTGTGTAGTAAGAAGGATCGTTTTATTCAAAATGAAATTGAAAGTTAGTGGAAACTTCCTACTAAATATGAATTGTCAGTGCTCCAGACTGTGTATGTTTAAGAATTTGTGTATCGTATTAATTCAAACCCATATTTTGTCAAAGAAAATAATTTTATAAATGATTTTCTTTTGCCTTAGAAAATGCTAACCTCCTTGGAGAAACAAGACATCGAAGTGATACTTGATAGATCAATAAATATAGCCAGCAAGGAATTGCATGCCTTTTCCGTTACGTTCTCTTCAACCAAAAAATGACAACAGGCTTGATGACTTTTTCACTGAAATGCGCAATATTTAATTCATTATTGCCTGGATATTTTTAATGTTCTATGTGTTAAAACGTTGAATGGTCTGTGATTTCAAGTAAAAATATTTCTTTTATCAGGTTGCGTTTTGATCAGACATTTTATTTCGTACATTTCTCTCTGGCATACATAAGTGTCACCTATGCTAAGAGAAGCTATCCGAGACTTTTCTACACAGCTGGGAGGAGATAGCTTCTCTTCAGATAATTGACTCTTATCTAAGAGAAAAAGTATATTTTAGGTCAGAGAGAAATGTACGGAATAAAATGTCTAGTGTAAACGCCCCCTTAGATCCTTTGGTTATTTATAAAATATATAGAATTGTTTTTAAAAATGTTGTCTGTTGTTCTGTATGCTTTTGCAAAATTACCATGTTTCGACTGAATTTCAATATGAAGATTGATATAATGCTGTCTAAATTGTTTTGCAGTACTAGAAGAAATAAAGAGAAAGAGTCTTGCAATATATGATGATGATTTGGAATTTTCTGTGGTTTTCGAATGTATTTTGTGTTTCATAACAAAATTTCTTTCTCTTATTAATATTGGTCAGAATATGATGTGTACCCATATTAATAGCAGTTGTATGCAAATGTTTACATGAGAAATATATTCAATTTTTTTAGTACAATGTTACCTAAAAAGTCAAATCAATTTTTTAAGTACTATTCTTCTACATATGGGATCCCAAAATATGTATATAGATAAAAATTAGCCGTAAATAGAAGAAATTTACTTTTTTATGTGATGTTATGAACATTTCTTGATCTTATACTTTTAATTTAACAATAAAATATAGTTTATCCGATGTAATGTGGAAATAAGATATCTTTGATAAGCGAAAACTCGGATAATATCAAAGATAATTTTAATTATTTTTTATGTATGTTAATCAGCAAAGGCACTAAAAGTGAAAATCTTATGAATGTAGATGAACGAGGTTTACGCTAATTGTTTAAGTAGCTGCAACAAAAATTGAAATACACATCTTGTCCCCTGAAATCAAAAAATATTAAAAAACACAACAGTGGTTGTTCTAACGCGTTTCGATAGCCAAGCTATCATCTTCAGAAAGATATCTCTTACTAAAAATGAAAATCTTACCCAACCTCGAGAAATGTTCAAAATTTGAAAAAAGTCAAAAAACGTAATTTTCAGAAAAAATTGAGCTAAAACTCCTAATTTGCTGAAAAAGACAAATATTCCGAATTTTAAGTAAAAGACTATTTTATTAGAAAAATTCAAAATTTGAAAAGAAAAGACAAATTTACCAGAAAAAAGAAAAAAAATTATGGAAATATTAAATATGGGATATGAGGTAAAAATCAAAATTTCCTAAAAAAGGCAAATTTTAGGAAACCAAATAATTTCGAAATTCCGAAAAATGGATAAAAAGTTTGCCAAAGAAAGTCAAATTAAAAAAAAATGTCGAAATCCCGAGAAAAATACCATATTACCAGAGAACTTTTATGAAAAAGATCTAAATTGTGAGAAAAAGCGTTTAATCTTAGTGATATTTCGAAACTTCCCAGAAAGAATTAAATTTTATCGAAATTTAGAAAAAGAGCAAATTTTAACAAAAAAATCGAAAATTTATTTTCTCTCGACTCCTTTGAGTCCACACTGTCCAAAAATGTCAAAAATTGTGATACACATCGAAATTTTGACAAACAAGTTAAAACTTCCAGAAATTTGGATTAAAAAAGGGTTGAAATTTACAAAGAAATCTTCTTCGTAATTTTTGTTCTGTCGCAACAGTTTTAAAATTCCAAAAAATATACTTTTTTATTAGAAGATTTCGAAAGATTTCGAGGAAAAGGCAAATTTTAATAAATAAGCTAAACTTTTATAAATTAAAAAGAGTCGAACTTTTCAGAAAAAGTCGAATTTCGTCAAAGGGCGAAATTTCAGAAAAAAAAAGACGAACTTTTAAATTCGAAATTTTAATAATCATGTTTGATAAAAGAAGTCGAATTTTATGAACAAATGCAAAATTTAAAAAAAAAGACAAATTTTGTAAAAAAATATACGAAATTTAAGAAAAAGATAGAGATTTCGAAAAAATGTTTCAAGGAAAGGATAAATTCTGAAGAATTGGAAGTCTTTCAATTGAATACATATAAATTTTCTGTTTGCTACATGAACCAGAGGGCGGTAAGCGTCCTACTTTACTCTATTTTAGTTACGCTTATGATTTTGGAAGAACTTGTGTTTGCAAACAACTATTTGCTTTAATGCAAATAGTTAAAAAGGACCGCAGGTTCAGACTAAATAACATACGACTGGAAAATTCTGTGCGAGTTGCTGTGTCAAATTTGGCAAAGAAACAACTGCAAAATTCTCATTACAGTTTGTTTAAGATTTTTTTTCATAATAATTTCTGTTTTCTATTTTTATTATGTATCTTAGTTAGGTAATTTTTTATAATAGTTTTGTTATTTTTGTTTTGTTAATAGAAATAGAAATTTAATAAAACTGGTCAACAAAATTGTAGTTTTGTCATATTACATAAACTTCTTTTGTGTTTTTTAATACTGTTAGTTATTGTCATTTAAAATAAGCCGTTTTTTTGAAATTGTCATCACCCACAATATTTGTTTGTTAGATGTTTGAAAAATCATGGATCTTCAGAAATATATCATGAAAAATGTACATTAGGAACTTATAAATCTTTGTTTTTCTAGATTATTTAGCTTCTAATTGGTCTCTCTTGATCAAGCAGAAATAGTAGTCAATACGCTCGAGTTTAATCTGCCTTGATAAAGTTTTTCCATCATTGGAATGTCCGCATGAAGCTTTTATCAGCTGTTATCACTTAGAGCCCTCCAGAGCCTCCAAATCATAGGAATAAAGTCAAGATGTGTGTCTAAAAATTGAATCTTGATCACCATATTGCAGCCCAAAGTTTTATACTTCAATAAAAGTTTTTTAACCAGACCTATAGATGTCACTCTTATGGTAAACCAAAAAATTTCTAATTAAAATCTGGAAGTATCTTCATGCTCATTTTTGCAAAATATTTAATTTTTTTTTAAACGAGTATTTTTTTAATTTTCTTAATTTGCGGTTCTACTTATACTACTACTTCATTCATTTTGGGGAATTTCTCTTTGAAATATAAAAAAAAATAAAATTTTTATTGGGACCCATCGCCTCTAGAAAATTTTTGGTAAGCCTAATTTGATACGAAGTGGTGATAGAAATATAACAGAGAGCTTAACAAATGTAAATGCTTTACAGTTTTCTATTTAAAAATTAAAAATCTACGTGAAGGACAAACTTTTTCCAAATTGTAATTTTTTCCATCTTGGGTGTCCCATTCACATAAAAAGTAGAAATACAGAACTTGTCTTCTGAAACCAAGAAAGATTAAAAAACACAACAAACAAACCAGTATCTCTCTGAAGATGACTGCTTGGCTTTCGAAACGCCTTAGAGCAACTTTTGTTGTGTTTTTTATTCTTTCTTGGTTTCAGGGGACAAGTTCTGTATTTCAATTTTTAAAGATAACCAAGGACCAGTCCGTTCCACCAAACACATAAAAAGTACCCAAATTTTAATGTTAAAAAGGACTTCAAATGAAGAATATATGATCATGATTCTTCATGGTAGACCCTTATTGACCGGAAATATTATGTTTTTTTTCAATTTATTTAACATTTCTTCGGCCCAGTTTGGAAATATTTAAATTTTTCTGGTTTGTTGACAATTTTCTAAACAGTTTTTGAAATGTGACTACGTGATATTTAAATTTATTGAAAACGTCACTTCATGACAGTTCACAAATTAAGAGGTTAGTTTATTTTACATAGAATAGGAATAATGAAAAATAGGAGACCAAAAAATTAGATGTGGAAAAAATAAAAAATTTTTGTTTTTTTGATAAATTAGGAAAATATAAAAAAATACATAAAAAGGTTGTAGCACTGGACATCGATCTCCTATTTTTCATTATTCCTATTCTACGTAAAATAAACTAACCTCTTAATTTGTGAGCTGTCATGAAGTGACGTTTTCAATAAATTTAAATATCACGTAGTCACATTTCAAAAACTGTTTAGAAAATTGTCAACAAACCAGAAAAATTTAAATATTTCCAAACTGGGCCGAAGAAATGTTAAATAAATTGAAAAAAACATAATATTTCCGGTCAATAAGGGTCTACCATGAAGAATAAACCTATTCCTCTAACGGAACGAACGGACTCCGCAAATGGTGAGTGCTTCTAACTACCAAGCTGAATAGATTTCAGCGGTTAGGAACAGTAGTCACCAAGAGCATATAAGTTCGACCCACAAGTGTAGTTCAATGCCGGAAGGGGTATTAGCCCTCGGAGTAGTTGTTTCTTGTGGATCGGGCTTCAAATATTTAAATTTTTAACACAGTAAATTTTTAACACAGTAAATTGATGATGAAACGTCTATTCATGTTAAAATTTCTTTATTTTTCTTTTTTATATTTCAAAAAAATTTTTTTTATTTTTAAGTATTTCTTCCTCATTGTTCCTTTTCCATGTTATGCACTGCTGACGAGCTCAAATGAGAGCGAAACATGGATGTCCAGTGCTACAACCTTTTTATGTATTTTTTTATATTTTCCTAATTTATCAAAAAAACAAAAATTTTTTATTTTTTCCACATCTAATTTTTTGGTCTCCTATTTTTCGTTATTCCTATTCTATGTAAAATAAACTAACCTCTTAATTTGTGAACTGTCATGAGTGACGTTTTCAATAAATTTAAATATCACATAGTCACATTTCAAAAACTGTTTAGAAAATTGTCAACAAACCAGAAAAATTTAAATACTTCCAAACTGGGCCGAAGAAATGTTAAATAAATTTAAAAAAACAGATGATCATAATATTATGTTTTACATCTGATAAAATTTTTCATGATGTAAATAATATATGGACCTAAATAAAAACGAATTGTATTTGGGAAGACTACATTTCGTATAATAAATTTTTCCTTGTCACAAGAAAACTGGGGGTGATGGAAAAAAAATAATTACAGTTTCATGATGGGGTTAGGTAATAAAAACATAATTACCTACCAGAGTTCCTGTGACAAAATTAGTGTTGACCACTGTAATTATTGCTAAGCATATATTCTAGCCTTCATATTTTTCTCACATGCGACACGCGTAAAATTTTTAGCCTTCTAGTTGGCCTACTGTAAAAAAAGAATGCTCATCCCTTTTCTAGAGAGTGGTTATATAAAGGGATACCTCATTTTAAAGCTTTTTCAATTCTGCTGCTCTCGATGGCATGTGACTGTTTAAATTTAGGCTTGAAGATGACAATAAGATCATCACTTAAAATATAAACAAAATTCTTTATATATATATATATATATATATATATATATATATATCTTTTATGCAAAAACAATTATTTTAAGCTCCAAAAAATTTTAATATAAACAAATCGTCTAAAATACCTAAAATATGTAGATTCAGCTCAATAATGCAATAGGAATTAATAGTCCGCAACGTAATTTGAATTTCTTTGTTTCTCGAATAAAAAAGTCCCCCTTTTGATGTTTTTGTCTCCAATTTCAATGTTTATCTTTTTGCTTGAGCGAATTCTAGGGAATATTGTTGGGTAGAATAATATTTTTCGTTTGATGGTTGAAAACCAATATAGTCCTAAAATGCGATAGAGAAAATGGAGTCGATAAAAACAGAATTCTACAAATATCAAACTTTATGTTTGTACTGACTGAACTTATTCCAATACGCAATTCCCCCTGCATCCGATGTCAGTACGACTCAGAGTAAGGGAAACGTATTATAGATATCTGTCGTTTCGGCGCAGAACTGTTTTGATTGACTTTTCACCCGACCGCAACGAGGTTAAGCTGAACTTGTTAAGGGAGGAATAGACATGTGTTGATGGCCTTCCGAGCCCTTTCAAAATTATAACCGGTAACTTCTGCCCTTTCAAATGTAGCAGGTCCGAGAAATTTAAGTCAATAAAAAAAGCATGTGCATAGTAGTTAAAATATTAAAATAAATGATTTTAAATTACTCTATAAATTATTAACTCACACACTTTAAACACTTGAATTTTTCTAATTTAAGACTTCGCTATAGTTAATTGCACTGCTTATTTTCAAAATCCCTAAAAAGGAAATATCATCCGTCGATATTTGCTTGACAGGGAAAATACAAATGTAAAAAGTTATAATTAAATTACAAAGATAGAATCTTTCGATTATTTTCCGTTCTCTGAAATATTTTGTATGCATAATTAAATTTTTTACCTTCAACTAAAGCTATTATCTCTAGTTTCTCAACTTAAGCCCAGGATTTATGTTACATGTCTGGAATATGTTAAAAATGAAGTCGATTTGCTTTGGTCGAAGCCGTCTAATTTGGACCGAGCGGTCGAAATTTATGTTTGGATGTTGCATAGTCCTGATAGATTGCCTCAATCGATAACTTTTCGACAACGCTTGTTAAATTGATGATACCCGACCATTTATAAAGCAAAGGATATCGCCCACAAAGAAATCCTTTCCAATACATGCCTCTTAGCAGTTGTCCAGTTATTTAGGAGAAACTGGTAAACAGGGGCCGCCGTATTGTTGATTTGCTTCAACGTTGATTGATTATTCGATATTGTTGTTTTGATGCTTCTCAATTTCATTTGCAGAAGCACTAACAGATCTAAATTCAACTTTAATGCGGCGTTTTACTTTTCACTGGGTAAATTTCAAACAAATACAACAAATAAAATGCTGCTCGTGAAAAGTTCTAATATATTGCGCCACTGGCATTGCTTGGATTTGGATATTTCTTTTAAAGTATCTCCAAAGGGGTGCAGGTTTTAGATATCCGTTAAATCCGGTTATATTGCTTTCTAAAATGAAAACAATTCTATTAAATCAGCTACATATCCTAAATCTCAAAGGTGGTGTAAATTTCTAATTTCGTCGCTTCCATTAAATTAAAATTGGATCATAAAACTCCCAGAATGCTTTGTCGCTCTAAACTTCAATAGAATGTTCTATAGTTCGGGATGTTTATGGACTTGACAAACTTAAGTTATGCAGACGGGTTGAGTTTTTAATATCGTAAAACACAAATTGTTGAAATACTGACATACAAAGCGTGAATTAATTAAACCTTCTAGCGAGTTGGCAACATTAGAGAAAAAGTGGATTCTTGACATTTTAATTTATTTTCTTATAGTTACAAGCAACTCAAAGTTTTTCGTAATATGAATTTAATTGTATCGTTTTCATTAATGAGTCGTAAAAAATTCGATGATAAATTAGCACTAACCCTATCGTTCACATTAAAGATTTATCCAAGACGATACTTTGACAAATAGTACATGAAGCAGAATTCCAAGACTGTTAAAAACTGTCAGTTGCTTTTTCTTTTGCACAGAGTTATATAGGATGATTCAATTTGTGTATTCTTTCAGCCAAAATAGGACTTTTTTTCTATAAACTTGTGTCCTAAGGTGCACTCCCTTTGAATTACAGCCATCAAAAGTTGTGCAAGAAAAATTAATTGTTAAAATGTGGCTACGGTTATTGATCAAATCATCCGAAAATTTGCAAGCCTCTGTTTTTTATTAATGTTATTTATTTTTTCCTCAAAATACTATAAACTTAATTTTAGAAAGGGATGACCGGAGGTTTACACTTTTTATGGCTACAATTTTACATTTCCACTGGATAACTTCGAATTTTTGATACAACTAACAGTTTGCAAGAATTAAAGGGAATTATTATTGAAACATTCGTTAAATTTCAATTAATTTCATTTAATTTCAATTAAAGGGAAGTATTATTAAAATATAATCATCAATCTAACTAAACTTTGGGTACATTTTACATTTTTTCATAAACTGCATTAATTAATAATTTTATAACAAATATTGGAAATGCCTCCCATCCCCTTCGTGATACAACCATGCATTCGTCTACACATGGGCTATCGGCACGATCGCTCTTATTCGGAGGGGGTACTTTTAAGATACAGGCCTATAGGAGGAAAAAGATTTATGTTAACCTCAAAAATAAGGTGTTAAAATATGCACATTGAATTTTGAATCAGCCTATATACACATACAGGGTATAACTTAACAGCATGTAAAATGTTATTATTATGGTTTTTCTAAAAAAAGTTTAGAAGAGATGATTTTTTTTTCGCACAAAATTTGACAACGTAGGTCAGAGACCCTGCACACTGTAATGTCCTCTTATAACGAAACCGCTTATTAGAAACTTTCGCTTATAACCAACCAACCTATAAGGTATGAATGGATTAAATTGCTATCGTTGTGTTAATTAGCATTTATCGTTTAATATGAACCTCGCTTTCAACGAACCGATTTCTTGGGTCTATTGAAATTCATTATTATTATCATTAACAGCGGACATCACTGTCTTATTATTATTTTCGG
This sequence comes from Dastarcus helophoroides, assembly GCA_028583605.1. Classification (NCBI taxonomy): domain Eukaryota; kingdom Metazoa; phylum Arthropoda; class Insecta; order Coleoptera; family Bothrideridae; genus Dastarcus; species Dastarcus helophoroides. Next base: position 1,652,421 of record CM053335.1, read on the forward strand.
AATTACGTTAGTATACATATTATACTTAAAAACCTACTTAAAAATCGAGAAATATATCGACACTATTATATTCCTTAATAATTGATGAAGCTTGATTGAATTCCTAACATTAAAAAATTAAAATAATGGGTAAACTTAAAAATTGTAATGTAAAATACATTCTTACATCCATCATATTACTTTAATATCAGTAAAGTAAGTATTAAAGAAATTCATAATTCAGTTAAATTAATTGCACTAGAATGGATCTATAATTTCTAATCTTGTGAAAAAAATATCTTATTCGAACACTGCCTTTAAAAGAAGACTTTATTCAGTATCTCTTGCATTATCCTCCAGTACTTTACCTTTCGTTGTATTTAGGAGCCTTATTTTAATGCACTTCAGTTATATTTCCTGAATTTTATTTTTCGTCCCCATTTAATTGCACTCTTTTCCAATTTTAGGTTAGTATTATTTAATATATTCGTATTTGACTTAATATGTACCTACCTGAACAGATACTTGTTATTAAGGAGCAATGAAAATTCGTCGTAGGAACATATTCGTGTTTTTATTTTTGTTTAAAATGCGGAAGCTCACTGAAAGCGTTTTAAAAAGCTTGTGTTGTTTTCAAGAGGTTTTCAGTACATCGTTATCTGGCTAGAGCATCTAGAGTATTTCACGAGAGTCTCCTGAATGGATAACAATCCGTAGAGGCACCTCAGGATATTTTACAGCCTTGAGGGATTAACTGGCCCTCGATAGACATATGGAGGGTAGATTGATCTACTTCTTCGTCAACAAGAAGGTTTTATGTCCACACAATGTGTTAAATCTATACTGGCGCTTTTCTCTAATGCCACCAAAGGGTGTTATTTGCACCGATATATTCGCTTTTCCGTTTCTTTCCCTTAGATAATCTATTGGATTTATCTCAACATATTTCAGCTTTTCTGGGGGCGTTCCGAACGAACTTAGAGATGTAATATTTCTTTCTTTAATTCCTCGTTAAACCTGACCAAGTTTAGCACGTTATCGCGTTTTAATACTCATTAGAAAAGTAATAAATAACCTACTAAGGTGCGAAAACTTTTTAAAGTTGCAGTAAACCTGATTGTAGCGATAAGCGAGACTGACAAAACATCCATAATAATGGAACTGAAAACACGCATAGTCTTTAACATACATATACAGATATTTTACAGATTGGTACCGAGGTACTTATTATGTTAAAAAGGGGAGCAAGGTTTTTGAGCTAAAAATAGAGCGATTTAGTTGAAATTAGTTTAGTCCAAAAGTTGATAGTTAGAGAGATACAGTGTGTTAAAAGTAAAATACTGTTTTTATTTGTTCATCCTTTCTTATTTTCTCATTTATTTCTTAATAGTACAGATATTCATACAAAAATTTGGAGTTTGGACTTTTTTGAGTGAAAGAATTAAATTCTCTTCATAATTTGGTTTTAATTTAGTTGTATGGAACACTACCTACTGCGACAAATTGAATATGTTAAAAACGTCACTTTTTTTATATTTTCAGGTATCTTGTTTTTGTATCAAATTTTTATTGTCCAATATTTTTTACATAAAACGTTTCGTATAGTCTATACTAATTTAAAAAAAAAAATACTTAACTCCTGATCGACTAAAAAACCTAATCACCAACTTTAACAAAACTGCTAAAATCATTATAAGAAGGGATTTTCGGAAATTCGTCCTCTAAGGGGTTGAAAGGGTGTGAAATGTAGTTTCAAAATCAACATCAAACATAGTTAATAATGCATCTTAAAACCTAAAATGTTGTGTATATATCTACGAAACAAATTACTAGTAACGTATTTGGCCTATTTAAAAAATACTAACTGAATGTGAAACGGGGGTAAAAAGAATTTCTAAGTTTGTACGGAACAAAGTTGATAATACGTTTCATGAACTAAAATTCCATGTAAATTATCTATAAAAGAAATAATGAAACCTCAATTTCAGCGATTTAAGCAATTCGTTTCCTAAGAAAGTAAAAAGAAATATCAGAAGTTGATAAGGAAAAATGAAATTAGAAAAATCATTTAATTGCTAAAAATTTTGTTTAAAGAATATATGAAATAAATAATTTGGCAAATAATTGGCCGATTTTAATAAATCAATTCCTAAATGGAAAAACGGGTATCCAAGTTTAAGAGCAAAAAAAAAAAATAATTAAGCGTTTCATGGCCAAAAACTCTATGCAAATAACCTTTAAAAGTAATATAATACAGGTTGCAACAAATTCACTTCTCACTACAGGGATTTCAAAAACGGTAAGAGATACAGTATCGGTCAAACAAAACCAAAGTTGCACAATTTGAAGGTCAGGAATATTTCGCTGAGAAATCAAAAATGTCTCTTGCTGTACTTAGGATTTTTGAAAAAAACTAAAGTTTGAATTTAAGTTTTTATTATTGTTTGAAGTAATCAAAAAACTAAAAACACTTTTTTAATGGAGTTTTTTATCCTTTCAAGAAAGCATAAAAAGTTTTTTATTAAACGTTTCGTCTTTTCCCGACCATCATAAAGAACGTTATTTTAAATACAAACCTATATTTGTATTGCATCTTTGTGTAGCTTTTGAAACTTTGACTTTTTTGATTATACAGGCGTGCGATGAATTTCCCCATAAAAAACTAATTAGTAATTAGGGTTGGTATTAGATATTAAGATGCGAAAAAAATAACTAAAAAATTCTATCACGTAAATTTTATGAGAAAATTTAATTTTTTCATATTTCTTCATATTACCTCCTATTACTAACCTTAACCTCCAATTTCTTTGATAACAGTACATACTATTAGTACTAGTGACATTTAAATAATCATCTACTCTAATTAGTATTGTTTGTCATGAATAAAATCATATTACGATTTACGTGTATCCACTGTGGTACGATATTCTTGTGATTTTTTTGTTGCACTATACCCGGCGTCCTAAAGATATTGGATATGCTACTGGATCAACAAGGAAAGTCTACAAAATATTTCTGCTCCTCTGTGAATGGAATATTAGAAAAAGAACACAACATTGGATCAGAAAAGGTTGGCCACAAAAAGCACCATCAACCCTTGGAACCAAAAATATTCTGAAAGGGGCAATTTGATTGCTTAAAAATTTTGCTACCTTCACTTTACAATAAATTAAGTATTATGAAGCAATTTGTAAAGATACTACCTAAAAAAGTTTCCTGTTTCAAGTACCTAGATGATAAACTTAAGCATTTATCGGATACAAATATCAAAGAAGGCATTTTTGTTGGCCCTGATATAAGGAAATTAAAAATTAATGCAAGACGCTAACTTAAGAAAAAACATGAACAAAACTGAGAAGAAAGTGAATTATTTGTTAGGAAACAGAAAAGGCCTAGCTGCTCAACAATGTTCAGAAACTGGGGTGCAATATGAATATAAAGTTACATTTTCTGCATTCTCAAATTTTGCTCTTTACTGAGAATCTTGGTACAGTAAGTTTAAAACAAGGTATTACGGTTATGAAGAACAAATACCAATAAAGATGGACGCAAGCATAATGCAGAATACGATTGGATATTGAAGAGAAACGAACCCGATAAAAAGCATAAAAGAAAAAATTAAACAGCACTTTTAAAGGAAGTAGAAAAAAATAATCAGTAGACCTTTTGATTAACTTAGTCTCTTTAGCATTGTTTTTAACTAAAACTATTAGTTTCTTAGGTAAACATTTAATTTTAAGCTAACTAATTTTTGTTTATTGATGAAAATTGTTACAAAGTTCTGAATTATGCATGTCATCAATAAAAAATATCTTGATGTACTAGAAAAAAAAACAAAATTGTATTTTAATTCAACATACCTAAATATTTAAAAAATAACATAATTATTCAAAGGGGAAAACAGTTAAATTTCGCGGGCCTGTGTTATTTATTTAATATTTTTTTGGATATTGACAAAATGAATCTAAGAACAAAATTTAGCTATTATGGTTGAATTTATAATAAAAGATGCTTCTAAAATTTTGCTAAAAAAGTCGGCACCAAATTAAAAAAATGAAATCGATCGAAAACCAAACTTCGAATGAAAAACTGAAAACACTTTATCAAAGCTTACTTAAAGTTACAATAACCAACTTTTATCAGATTTGCTCTATTGTTATTATTAACCTCAAAAAAAATAAAGCAAAAAATATAAAAAATGTGAAATTTTCAATTTTTTAAAAAATAATTCTAAAAATAATCGCATAGAATATTTTTGGGTGTCATATTGTTACCATTTTATTTGTACAACTTTCTCCATTTTTAACCAAACCTATATTATTTGTCGTTTTCAAAATGCCCATACTGGCCCTCATCATCTTGGACACAATGTATATGAAATAAATACTTTAACGCATACTGATGTTGATAATTCAGCTCCTAAGGGAGGAAATTTGTACCGAACTTTGTATGCGAACAATTTAAAAAGATTTTTATAACCCCGAACTGTGCGTAAATATGCAAATAACAAACACGTACTTTATCGATTTTGAAAATTCAAGCCCTGGGGGAAGAAAAGAATCAAAACTAATATGATAAGGAGAGAGGGCCCCCTTGACTGACTATTTGTCTCATCAACTTCTTCTTGGTGAGCTATATCCGTTTAATGGATGTTAGCAATTATGTTATCATTATTTTATTTACAACTGTTCTGAAAAGCTGACTTGTCTGTCCGAACCATTGCCTTAGGTTTCTAAGCCAGGATGTTCTTACTCTACCACGCCTTCCATCAACTTTTCCCTGCATATTCAAATGCAACATGTCATATACCTTTGGATGTCTCATGACATGGCTAAAATAAGACAGCTTTCAAATCTTTACTGTGTTTATCTTTACCCTTCTTCATCCTGTTCAGGACCTCTGCGTTAGGGACATAGTCCATCCAGCTTATCCTCAACTCATCAGTCTCATCAACACAAAACCATAATTACGCAAATCAAAGCATGAAATTTAGACAGAAGGTTTATTTTGTGATCTAGAAAAGTAGTATGGGAGAATTTTTGAAAATTCGCTCTCTTATCAAGACTAAAAGGGAAGAGTTTTCAAATTACTATGGAACATAGATAATAATGCGATTTGCAATTTGTATTAATAACACTGAGGATCAATGTGAAACATAATTTCTGTTGGGTTCGTTTTTTGGGCTCTTTTGGAGTTAAATAGGCATGATGATTTCAAAACTGTTGGTAGTTTTCTCCTACCGCGCCCAGCTTTTTCTCTACCCCTTATGTGGGTATCCACTGGGTATCCTACTCGCAATCAAGGGAAAGTGTTTTTGCGCCATTTTTTTTGAAATTTATTTAGTAATGATGAAGTTGTATAATGCCGTAACATTAAAAGTTAAGTTTAGTAGAAGTGTCGGGAATTTCTGCCTAAAACGCAATTTTTTATCGGTAATTCAAAGATTGAACGGTGTCCTCCTCCACAATGGAAATTTATTTGAAGTCCTATTAGGTTACTCAGTGTGTTTGAATATGCAATGTAAAGGGATAAAAAGAGTCATTGATTTGTTACAATATCACGTGCACCGATGAAGAGTCGTTATTGACCTTTCTGCTTTTTCCTTGGCCATCAACGCAAATACATCAAAGATTCCTGTTTTTTGTGTATATGGAAGAACAGAACGCGTGACAACCATTGTGTGCAGTGGAATTGACTCCCAAGATGTGTACCTGTTGATCATAAGCATTCTACCCCAGCCACTTATTAACAGAAATAATCTGATGTTTCATCTCTATATGTGTATAAAACTGAGCCTCATAAAGCAATTTGTTAATGCTATGTCAATTGAAGCATACTGTTTCTAATATCCATTGTGGCATTTCCCATAGTATCAATTGGAAAGATAAAAGCCAGCATGTTTGATGGTTTACAGATTTGGCAGCTCACTAAAAATGAACCTTTTATCGAAACAGTGGCAGAACTTTAAAAGAATAATTTGTCGACAATCCAAAAGTCCTTAAGCTGTTCGAAATGCCTAGTTGCTATATGAGCATCAAATTGCCACATAGCCATGTTGCTGACTCCCTGAAAAATCTTGGCGCAGTCAGTGATGAGCAGGGTAAGGACCGATTCCACCAAGGTTTGAAGGTCATGGATGCAGGATATCAAAGTAGATGGGATGTAAATGTAAACATATATGATGGTTGACCATTGGAGCATCCACACATTATACATTCAAGAAAAACTGTACTCGAACATTTTTAACGTGAATTTTACCTTTAACGCTTTGTAAAAAAAATAATATTTGTATGAACACAATTTAACGTGCAGTAAATTTGCATATACGTATACCCTTTACACGAGCGTTATTTGTGAACAGTATATTCGTAACTTTTTCCTTTATTTTCCTTTACATGTACATTTTTTAAAGGTTTTGAGACTAAGAGAGCGTATCCTGTAGATTTAAAGGTTGACGTGATAGACAGAAACTGAAATTATTTTTAGATTCAGAGGGCAAAAATTAGTCGAAAACAAGTCACAGATCTATGTCAACGAAATTGCTGTTCCCCAGTGAATTTATGAAAGAAATAATTAAAGACGAATACATATTTGAATGATTTTAACAATTCAACCTTTAAAGGGAACAAAAAGGGATATGAGAGTTGGCATAGATATAAAAAAGTAAAAAAAAAACATTTTCTAAATTTATCTTTAGTGTAAACAATATCTGAAATAAATAAATAAATACATACTTAGCCAATGTTTTCAATTTACCTAAAGGGGAAAAGTAGATATCGAATTTGTAAACAAAAACATAAAAAAAGTTGTGTTAAAGAAATTCATATCTAAACAAGTCCTTGGGCCTTTTCGAAAATTCAGTCCCCAAAGAAGTGAACCTATTTAAGATAGTTAACAAGCAGTATCGATTAGTAAAGCTACTATGTTGCCATAACATCAAAATGTTTTCCTAACCTCCGAAACGAACCGTCCAAATTCCGTGAGATGAATAATTTTGGATTACGATTACACAAAATTAGTACCTCTGAGGATCACTCTACATAATATATTACTTTTTTATCGGCAGTTTCTCCCATACTGAATATCTCAGCTTCAGTACCAGCACGGGTCTTTTAATTTTACAGATGTTTGAATAACACTGTTAGTAATATCTGACGAAAATTAAAAAAAAATAATAGAAAAATAATTGGCCAGTGAACTAGCTTCAAGAGTAAAGATTTCTCATCGAATAATTAACTAATTTTATTAATACAGAGCTATAACAATTACAGCTAGAAATACGAAATTTGGATTATATGTTCCCTTCATGATTTAGGTACAAAACATGCAGGGATTTTGGCAAATATATTTTTTAAAAGAAAATGAATTCGAATTTTTATATCGGTATACAAAAAAATTAAATATAACCAAAAACTTGTTTTCATGAATCTGCGAAAAAATAATTAAACTCCATTTGGATTCTTTTAACAACCCACTTTCGAAGAGAAGAGTACTACGAAATTTTGTTTGGAAAAAAAAATTTGAAAATCTTTTTATGGTCCAGAACTTTGCGAAATAATTTATGAAAGACGTGACTAAACACATATTTGGTCGTTAAAAATTCGAGATTAAGGGAAAGTGAAAAAGGGTATTTAATTTAATATCTCAAAAATTTTAAATTTTCTTCTATAAGTCTTAAATTAGTTTTTTGCAGATAAATTGGCCCAATTAGTCCAACTATCGTAGGTAACAAATTTCATGTTTTTGATTTCAGAAATTAAAGATTTTTTTTATTTCTAACCATGTTCTACAGGTGGCACCAGAAATGTTTCTTTTTCATAAATGTGGCTCTGTCGAACCAAAATCGAACCGTGGCCGTTTTGCAGTTCTGATTTTCATTTTATAAATTGTGTTGCTTGAATATCATGGGTCATAAATTTCACATAAATTAATATTTTCAAAAATTTAAAATGCTTATTCCAAGTTAATACAGCATTTGTTAATAACTTCGGTATTATGGTTAATTAGGTAAAAGGTTTGTTTGAAAATCGAATAATTTAGCACAATTTTTTATAAGAATGTGTTGGCCTTTAAAGATTAACAAATGCTGAAAATCACTACATATTGAACCCATTTCGAACTATGTTACAAAAGTTTAAATTATACAAAACGATTTATTTATCGCATTTTTGCAATCACAACACAATGTCCAGCCGGGCGAAACCGGGGCGAGTTGCTATTATTTATTTAAAAGTAACATGATCCTATTTGCATATATAAAGCAGCAGAATTTGATATCGCGCATTTTTAAGCATTTTTGCATTTTTACCGAACTTTATTGTGGCCTTCGTCAATATTTAGACAGTTTTACAAAAATTCCAAGTATTGGGTGACATGATCTAGATTTAAATCTGTTGGATTATCACGTTTGTGAATCAGCGAAAGATTCTAACAGCAAGGTAACATGATTTTTTCTGGTAAATCATATCGTAAATGCTGTAAATATTAAAGGAATAGTATAGCTTTAACATAGAAATGTTTTTTATAACATTAAATTAATCTGCTATTTGTTCTGCTATAAACTATTTGTTTAATTATTTTAATTTTTCGATTAAAATTTTGTTTATTTTGTTCATTTCTTCGCAAATTAGGGACCAAAATCTGACGATTGAGTTAAATATGCTTCAAATAAATACTGCTGATTTGGTTTAAGAAATACAGGATGTTTAAAGTTGGAATTTCATTTTCAAATCATGCTATAATGTCTAAAGGTTGTATAGAATAAACCAAACATTTAACAGTTTTACGTTTTTCGGGGTCACAAATGATTATTTGCTACTTGTTTCAATATTGATCATAAACGATGCTAGTTATTTTCTACTGCTTTGGTAAATTCATTCATTCAATGTTTTCTGCTAAAGAATTTAAAACCGAAATGAATCAGATATTTGAAACAAGTTTATAATTTACATAAATAAAATAAATGACACTTGTTTTATTTCGATATTTTTGGTTGTTTTTGAGATATTTGCTCTTAAATGTTTAAATAATAAAATAATTTCTTTTTCATTTTTCTCAAATAACTTTCTTAATCATTGAACCATTTCCGAATTTCATCTGAATAGTGCAATTTTCAAGGAATATTAAATTACTAAATAGATGTTAATGATTAACAATTGCAATTAAACTTTTATGAGCATATATCTCGCAAGCCCATGGATTCAGGACTAGATACATAAAAAAGGTATTGCTTATTTATGTAAATATTACATGTAAATAGATGTAAATATTCTTTCAAATTGATAGTGACCAAAAATTCACATGCAAAAAATTGTCTTGGTTTGCCATGAAAGCAGTAGGCTCTAACTAGATAACTGAGAACTGCAATAAAATAAGTGGTAAATATTCATTTGTCACCCCAAAAAGCATAAAACTACCAAATTTGAGGTTGATTTAAAAAAATCTTTTAAATGAAGTGGTCCCGTTTTAGTCTAAAGAGAATTTCCTGTTTCAAGTTTTCCCATTCTCAATGAACTACTTTGTAGACATGGACACCAACACATCTTGTCAATATTTTCCAGACTTGATTTTACCTTAAGAATATTTAATGTACCTCCAATCCATGCTATAAAAGTCGCAGTAAACATAACATTTATAAAATTTTGTAACGTATAAGAATGGCTTCTCTCTTATATTTTCGTAGTTTTAACATATGAATTTTGCCTTGTAATGCATATTTATTTCATAACCTTATTATGGCCTTAATGACATGCCACATTCTTGAATTCCCTTGCCTAATTGTAGTAATTTGAAATCCTCAGTATCTTAGCATTCTAGATTTATTACTGAATTTTATTAATAGTTGTTTTGTTTTATTTCTAGGTAAGTACCAACTACTAATTCATCTAAAAGCTACGAATGATTGACTGGAGTCTTTTTACCCTGCCGTTGCTGAAAAGTAAGCGGATGTAAGTAAAACGATACAAATTTCCAACAAAGGAATCCTTTAAATAAGCTGTAAGTATTCAGGTATAAATCAAATAGAAAAATTATAATGTGAAGCACATTAATATAAAATGTAAAAATATACAAAACCAAAAAATTATAATAGAGTATAAGTATATGCGTTCTACTTATTTACAAGTGTATATAACTTCTTACGTGGGAGAGAAAAACTGGAAAATCGCAAAAAGTGATTGTTAGTACCATCATACCATAAAAATATACAATGATACCGGCCTCACTGCGAAACGTTATGGTGGCAGTCGTAAAAGGACAGCAACATCAGCAGAGATGGTCCGAAAAATTATGGCAGAAAATTGACTGCTGATCTGTTTAAAATATCTGAAAATATCAACGCGAAGCGTGAAACAAATATTAAAAAATGGGCTCTCAATAAATCCTTGAAGTTCCAGGAAATACTCGATCTTAAACTGGAAGAAAAAAGTTAAAGCGAAACGAGCGAAGGAGCTGGTTTGTTTGGCCTTAAGTGGTGTGGTAGTGAGGCTCCATTCCTAATTGAGTAACACACGAACGAACAAAAAGCGGAATAAAGTTGTTAAAGAGATTTTTTGAAAATTTACAACTTTAAACAGTCACTGGAAAGTAGAGGACACCAATGATGATTGTTTAAATACTCTCTTTTAGGTGGAAAACCCTTTCTTGTAATATTTTTAATCCATTGGACTGTTTTGTCTTTTTATTCTTCTCGAAATCTTTATATTTAAGTGCCGCTCTGGGTACTTTAAATGTTTTATTGGTCCTTGAATATATCATCCATTGTCTGCAGGCTTCAGTTGCAACCAAAACTGATTCCTCTGTATATTAAACGAAAAATTGTCACTGACAGATCTACTAATGGTCAGCTATTCTCATTATGAAAATTACTGGATTATTTAAGTTTTTTTGTATCCAGTAATTGTCACAACCACATTTTTCATAACTAAAATCTAAGTACAAACCCAAAAAACATTTTAATTCAAAGTCTATCAAACCTACTTCATTTTCATGAAAAAGAAAATTGCGTTCATTACAATGAAATCTGCTGAAATTTAAGCTAAATTATTTTAACCTACCTTAACAAATTCGCTAAGAATCACAATAAAATATTTTGGACAAGGAACTGATGTATGGTTTTGTTTTGAAAACGCATTTGCATGGGCTATGACCATTAGAAGCTTCATTTAAAATTGTTGCTAATACATATGGGAACTGATTGAGACCGTAAGAGAATTAAAGTAACGAAGCATTATCTTCATTTTTTCCAAAAATATGTTTGGTGACAACTACTGGAGTGATGACAATTACTGGTGCCATTACCCTAGTTAGTTTTCTGATCTTTTGCTGTATATTGAACGCGAATATGTTTCACTACATCGAGTTCTTCTTCGGGAAGCTGTTATTTCATTTTATATTTGTTGAATTTTATCTTTCGTTTGTATGCTTGTCTAAATTTCTGACTGTCATTGTACAATGGAATGACATTATAACGGCCCAGATATACTTCTTCCGGCATTGGTTTATGTCGAAAAGCTACAATTTTAGTAGTTCTTTAACACGGTTCAAGTTTATTTTGTATTATGGAATAATATCTTTTTCAGAATACATTTAAATACCGGTTGTTCTAGTAAATGGGAAGTCAGAATCAACAAATTCAAAAGAAGTGCCACCGCTGCGTTCCATAATAGAAAAAAAAACAACGATCTCAAACGTAAAAAAGATAAGAAATATGTCATGAAAACGCGAAGCATCATAATAATATTTACTTGTTAATTTTCCTTAAACCTGTATAAATGCTTTTAGGTTAACAATTTTCTAGAATATAATTTAATTTACTACAATTGATTAATGTTTCCATTTACCGTCGGAAGCGATGTTACTTTCGTTCATTATGTTAAATGGAAACAATCTTACGAAATGTCTTAAACACTAAAATTCTAAATCGTTTCGTGTTAATTAGTTTTTGATTGCATACTGTCTTTGTAGAAACTGATATTTTGTTACATGATGAGCAGAATCTTCATATTAATAAAATTGAAGCATCTGTCTGTGATTCCAAAGTAACTGTCGATTTACAAATTTATATAGTTTTTAGAAATATATAAGCCGACATACATACACCTTAAGTAAAAAGCATGGAACTATGCAGATAAAATGAAAATCACTAAGTTTGTAAAAAAATCCTTGGATTTTGATTTTTAAAAATGCATCTTTCTTGATCATTGTCGTCACTTCATAAGCTATAGTTTTCGAATTATGGCGACTTGTACTCGTTATTATTTTAATGATATCCCAGAATGCTTTCGTCGAATTAAACTGTGTGAAACTGTAACTTGGTACATTATCATTCAAATGTTTTGAAAGATATTCCTATAAACAAAAATTCAAAATTCTGTTAAGATTAATCGATAGATTAATTAAAAAAAATTGTTTGCTCGAATCAGTTTAATTATATCTTAAAATTGTGTTAATCCGAGTTAATCGCTTGATAATTTAATAAAACGTTTGCACATAACAGTTTGACTAGATGTTAAAATTGTTGCCCAGGTACTTTTTGAAAATATCCTAACCAAAGTAACAAAATTAGTAAGGATATTGCGCGTCGTTTTTGCCATTCTGGTAGCTCTTAATTTCCATGTGAATTCTATGTTCCAGTTAAATGACAAAATAAAAAAAAACATGCCCACGCAACTTCTGTATTTTGAATTTGTGTTTCTGTGATACTTTGCTCTGTCACTCTTTTTAATGTAAGGTTCTCATCTGCCATGTTTGTCATTTAAGGATTACTAGGTTTTAGATTTTTACTGGAGGTCATTAAAACAGTTTATAGCAATAATTTCATTTCTTAAATTTATATTTATTTGCCATTTGAAAGAAACATTTAATAACTGAAAAAAGACTAAACAACGAAAAAACTGAAGAATTTTTTTTTAATTTTGGCTGCGGCTGTGGTGAAATGTAAAATTGATGCCTAAAGAAAGTTCCTTTCACAAGTTGACACCATTTTTGAAGTGAAAACTTCTTCAGGGGCGTCATCCGACTAAAGATAGGGGACAAACGGTTGGTTTTGTCATAATGTAATACATATACACATAAGGAAATTCAAACTGTGTCCATAGGTAGAATGTTAATGAGAGATTTAATATTCAGATCTATTGGTGGGATAGACAAGCGGCGCCTTGTAATTCCTCTGCACCGGCCTAAACAATTCAATGCAGAGCGGAACGATCAGTGCTGGTGGAGATTTCAGTAGCACGTCTTAGCTTGTAAGGTGTTTTGGTACTTGGATTACTACTGGCTTACAATTTTATTAAAATGTGCGTACCGCATGCTGTTTGTTCTTTTACACCGTTGTTTTAATCAATGTTTTTTGCAGTCTATGGTCAAATACCACTGATATTCTGTGATAACCATAATAAATAAACGAAATTCCGTAAACAAAATAAATAATAATTCTAATGAAAAATATAATATAGGAACTCTTTAAATATTACGATATAAGGAGTTCAAATAGGCCACCAGATTGTGCTAAACAATATCCCAGTCTGTTTTAAAACTCTCGACGAGTGTTTTCTAACATTTCAACTGGAATATTGTTTGTCGCTTCGACTATTTTTGCCCTAAGTTCATCCAAATTACTAGCACGTTCATGTTTGTGTCGATAAATTTTTTCGGTGATATATCCCCAAAGGAAAAAATCATTTGGTGATAAATCGGCAGATCTGGGAGGCCATTTAATCGAACCCGGTCCGCTAATAATGCGTTCAGGGAAGGTAATTTCTAAAAAGTTACGAACCGCTATCGCATTATGAGCGGGGCAGCCGTCGTGTTGATACCAAATTTCATTAAGATTAATATTCAGCCTTTAAAGAGCAGGAATAATATGCTGTCTTAAAAGGTTAAGATATGTTTCTGCATTTAAATTGCCATCAATAAAAAAGGGACCTATAATGTGATTTTCTAAAATTCCAGCCCATACATTAACCTTTTGAGGGTACTTTGTACGTAGTGGAATACTCAAATGTTTATTTTCTCTAGAGTAACCTACAGCAACAGATGAATTGTGGTGACTATGGAGAGAAAAGAGAAAAAGAAGATTCATCAGTGAATAGAATTTGTTCAAGAAATCTATTGTTTCCGTTTGCTCTCTCCATCATTTCCTCACAAAATTCCATCCTCTTCACCTGGTCCTCTGGAAAAATTTCTTGGGTGGTTTGTAATTTGTAACATTTGAATTTGTTACGCTTTAAAATATTCCTGACAGTTCTAGGTTGAATATCAAGTTCGTCTGAAATTTGGACACTATTACAGGGGAAGTTAACTTCTGCTAAACTACAGACGGCGGTTTCACGAAGCTCTCTTTCTTCCTGTAATGGCCGAACAGCTTGCTTTTTCCCTAAATTATTACATTTTCTACAATTTTGTAGGCACCCATAAGTATTGAAATTATGAATAATGTTTCAAATTGTAGATTTTGAAGGAATCGGCCGATTTTCAACTGAAAAAGCAAACCTGCCAATTATCTCTTCTGCAGAACTACCTGAGTAGTGCCATTTAATAATCTGCTTTCTTTCATCAATTGTGTAAACAGACATTTTAATGAAATATCTAGTTTTGAAGGGAAACGAGAAATCAGTTTAAATACTTACACAGAGACGGCTTAGCTTTAAGCTAAATGGGGATAATTGAACGGATGCGAGCATGCTGCGCCAAAGTAGGGGAATAGTTCAGTGGGCGGAGAAAACAATGGAAGGGACAGTTCTTAGCGTTTTATATGGACAATGAAAAATTTTCCTTATCTGTATATGGGTTTTTCGTTACCGAATGCTCTGACACTGAGCTACCCCAGACATTTAATGACATTCCTTAAAACCTTTCCAAAACCCGGATAATCCGGCATCCGGATAATCCGACACTGAATAATTCTACACTTTCCAAAACCTGTCTAATTCGATATCCGCATAATCCGAAAAATTAGTACATTGAAAACATATTTTTTTGAAATATCATGAAATTTGTTATATCATAAATTTTTAATTTATTTGCTTACCAAGTTCAGTAACAATTTTCGGCTTAAAAAATAAATGTGTTATTAAAATGAATATTTTCTTATACATCCAGATTATCCGTTATTTGTCAAAGATCTTAGCACTTAAGATTTCAATGATGATTGTTAGTTCCATATTAGTTCATAAATTAGGAGGCAAAAAAGGGACAGCTGAATGGAAAGTCAGTTCGATGTATATTTAAAAATTATTTTATAAGAAAAAATTAAATCTAAATAACATATGAATAAAAAAATAAAAACAGTCAGAATATTTTATAGGTATTAATTTAATGGGAGCATTCCAGCCGCAGCTGTAAAGTAACATTTTCCTTCTATCAATATCAATATTTGTTGTGGCAAGTCTATACCTATATTTTTAAGAGTGGAAAAATGGGGTATTTTAAACTGAGTCTATATTAAAAATAATTTGATGTAAAATGCATTAACTCGGAATAATAAAAAAAGAAGAAAAAAATCGCAGATCTCTAGTTCGACAGCCATATTCTTGTGGACTGTTGCGTAAACTCGTAAACTATAACTGGTTAAAAACTTATGTTACTATTTTTAAAGCTTTAATTAGGTTTGCTTAAAGTTTATATAGATACGTATTAGAATCATTTGCAATGAAACAATTCCTACTGTTTCTTTTCTATGCAAAAAAGATTCAAAATTATGTTTAATGACTAAAATGTTTGAGAATCAAAATAATCTATTTCTTGATCAAATGTGAATTTAATTGAACTGTATTTTCAGTTTAGTTTATAAATAAATTTGTATAATTCATTTACTCATATAGTTTTCGTATCAAATACAGATTCAAAGAAAATACTACATTTTATTTTATTTCTAATATGATCCTGAAAAGGTTGGCCAAGAGAAGACAGATAGATTAAAATTATTCAATTAAAATAATATTGCTTAACGCCATATGAAGCTGGGTGCTGATACAGAAGGTTGTAACCAAATGACGTAGACGTGCGGAAAGAGATGCACTTATCTCATGCGCCTGAACTTATCTTCTTCAGTAATAGTATCATGGGTCATCAAGAACTAACGCCGTGCAAGATTTTAAATTTCTGCGTTACATAGATTTTGAGGAAAACTTCTTTGCGAGAGACGCACGAAGATCGTAAGGGTTCCATTTTTTTTTCCTTTTAATGTACCGAACCCTAAAAAATGACCATTCTCTATAGCGACGAAAATTGAACACATAAAAGAAAGTTGGGGCTGCCATAATATCCGCTGTTAATATTTGTTCAACTTTTACTGGAATAATTTTTCTCTAAAAACTATATTTCAATAATTACACTCAATATTCAAGAGTTTTTCGCCAAACTGTATATCATGAAAATTGTTATTTTAGGCACTTTTTAACCATGGCGTCATAATTCTTCAAAAACAAAAGACTATCGAGTGACGACAATTATTAAGTAAGATGCATTCTGAAAAATGGTGTGTCATTATAAATTTTCGCTTCGAATGTGTTAAGGCAACAACGGCTTTGCAAATTATTCTGAAGTGAGATCAAAAAACCTACACCATGAACCGGTTAAACATGATGACTGATGACTTAATAAAACGGTTTTAAATTAAATGCTTAACAGTTAAACTAAATATGAGACAGAACGAACTTTTTAAGGAATTCCTATACTAATTGTAAATAAATTAGAGAAGATGCCATCAATGACGAGAGGATTTTGTACTTTAGAAAACAATGATCCGGTAGAGGTCCAGATATCAGTTTGTTAAAAAAAGTCGAACTCTGTAAAAAGACTTTGAGATATTCAATCCGATTGCGGTTCGCCATAACATTCAACGTTTAAAAGATATTTTAGATAAACTGAATTTTGTGTTCTTAGCCTTAATTAAACATTTGAAAAGCTGTTGTTAAAAATATTTTTTTGGCACTACATAGGATAGGGTTGAATCGACAATTAAGAATAAATAGTATATTAAACAAAAAGTGTAGATAAGTAGCCTTTCTAAATGTGTATAGCTTTTGAGTAGTACGGGCTAGCGGAACAAGTGAGTAACTTTAACTTTAACTTTAAGCTATACTTGTTTAAACTATTTTTTCGCATTTTATGATAGTTATACATAAATAATTAGAGATATGAAAACATTACGAAGTTAGAAATTAAAAAAAATATCTCTTGGAGAGGTCGGGGCTACCATTAATAGCGGTAAATATTAACAAGCGAGTTTTTATTAAACTATACACAGCACTACAGCTGTATCTGTTTGCAGTGCTTTGATATACCGACTAGAACACGCCGCATGGACTGGGACTTGTCAGTCAACCCAAAATGCGTTGTTGTGTATCCAACCACATTTTTGGCAGATAACGAACATTTTTAACTTCACAACTTTTTGATATACTTTTGAAATATTCGGTGCAATGATCATGTTTTATTTTTCCTTCACGCACTTTTTATGCCTAATAATGCTGTATTGTTTAATTAACGTAAATTTTAACCAATACATGTTTATATTATTTAAAACTAAATTAACCTACTCTGAATGTGGGGGCTAGTATTAACAGAATACATGATTTTTGTGTAGGTATTGTAGCTTGTCTTTTTTATAACAGTATAAGATCATACAAGCACAAAACTACGCGAGGCTCAGCATCCTTAGAAGTCTACGAGTCGGCTGCATTAAAGGTAGATAGAGAAAAACATAAATTATAGGGATGTAGCAAAAGAATGTCAGCTTTGTTACGTTTTACTTTTTAATTTTGTAAAAGACAAAAGATAACTGGTGCAC
Source organism: Dastarcus helophoroides (assembly GCA_028583605.1). NCBI lineage: Eukaryota > Metazoa > Arthropoda > Insecta > Coleoptera > Bothrideridae > Dastarcus > Dastarcus helophoroides. Next base: position 1,670,191 of record CM053335.1, read on the forward strand.
CATTAGAAAAGGGCTGCAAAAAAGTCCGGTTAGTGTTCAATCCTAAACAGGACGCATGAATAGCAGAGTACTTGTTAAAGTGTGGTAATATTTATTTTGGATTACTGCCCTTTGAAGTAAATAAATTAGCATACAAGTGTGCTAATTTTTACAATATTATTGCGCGCTATCGGTTCAAATAATTACCACATGGATTGTAAAACACTTTATTTTTAAACTGAACTCGCAACACTACAATTGAAATTCACCAACTTATTCATTGACTTCTAACTACTAACTCACTAACTAACTACACTCACTTCTAACTGACTAATTGAGGGAAAGACAACCGGACCCCCTTTATATAGATCTCGGGTTCGGTTTATAGAAATTTTCAGCAGATAAGGCCTATCGTTTGCCGAAATTTTTGGAACGCTTTTTTGCCGTTTGCTTCATTATCGCGATCGCTTTCCCCTATCAGATCTTTCTAGAAAATTTTCTTAGATTCTAAATTCCATAATTATATTTCGTTACAATATTAACAAAATTCCAGAATCCTTGAAAGTAAAGGCGGGTTATGATTGGTTTACGAATTTTATGAAGACAAACTCGAGATTAGTAATACAAAGTTTAAGTAGAGCTACTTTCTTCAACACAACCAACCTGCAAACGTTTTTTGAGAAATATGGATCCGTGCTTGCTAGATACAGCTTTAAACTATCCCGCATTTGAAACGTTGACGAAACAGAAGGAAACACGGTCCAAAAGCCGAAGAATATTATTGCAGAAAAAGGGATAAAACAGGTCGGTGTTGTCACTTCCGCTGAAAGAGGCATACTGGTTACACTTGCAGTTGCGACAAATGCTATAGTATGCGTTAGTTTTTTGAATCAGGCACATTTAACAAACGAAAAGTTTACAAAGTCATATTTAAAATGTTTTCCAATAACAACTATTTAAACTAACGATCCGAAATTTGAATCCGACATGCAAATAATTACTGCCTAAACAAATAAAAAACATGAATAACAAAACTAATAGTTATTTGTTATACAAGAAGGTAAAATTATTTTTTATCGACGAGTGAAAATGTTTAATTAATGAGCGACGAAGGAGCGAATTAATTAAATTTCACGAGTCGATAATGAAATTTTACCGTCGTGTGTAACATTGTATTTTTTTTTATTGCGAAGGTTAAAGAAAAATCGAGAGGAAAACTCAATAATTTTGCAGACAGAAATAAGAAAAGCAGTCAAAAATTAAATCGCAGTTGGTTCATTTGGTATGTTGCTATAGTTATACCAAATAAATAATTGTTTCACATCAATTTTTCAATTTTGATCCGTATGAATCTCAAGATCTCAAGAATGTGTGAAAACGAGGTAGAGCAGGAAAATATTCCGGTATGTAGAAGAAAGAAGCGTTAGAGGCAGTAGCTAAATTATTGCCTCAAAAATCGCGATTAATATATGAAAAAGAGTACACATGCTTTCAAAGGTGGAAAATGGCAAAGAAGATTAATAGTTTAAGTGAAACGGTATTTCTGGCATATTTTTCTGAAAAAGCAAAGAAGGTGAAGCCATCAACATTGTGGTCTTATTATTCGATGCTGAAGTCTACAATTTTGGTCAACGAAAATTGTGACATTTCAAAGTAAGTAACGTCAAATTTAGTGTATAATTTTTTTGCTAATACGAATTATTGTTTACAGATACAGTAAACTAATTTCATTATTGAAGAAACTATGTGATGGTTATAAACCTAAGAAATCGAACATTTTTGAACCTGATGATATCATTCGATTTATAAAAGAAGCTCCCGATGATGATTATTTGTTTATGAAGGTTGTGGCGGTAATGGGTTTATATGGGGCATGCCAGTCCGATGAATTGTATAAATTAGAGATGTCTAATATTGATGATAGAACATCAGTAATGATCGTTCAACTGATTGATACTAAAACCAAAAAAGATCGGTCTTTTTGTATAACTGACCAGGAAGTGGGTGTTTTGGACATCATAAGAAAATATATCGGCTTACGTCCTAAACACGTTCCTCATAATAAGTTTTTTATTAACTATAGACAAAAAAAGTGTACTATCCAGCCTGTAGGCATAAACACTTTATATAAAGTCCCAAGAAAAATTGCCGATTTCCTAAATTTACCGGATTCAGAAAAATACAGTGGTCATTGTTTTAGACGATCTGCAGCCACAATGATGGCAAACTCAGGGGCTGACATGATGGCAATAAAGCGCGCAGGGGGATGGAAGTCATCATCAGTAGCTGAAACTTATATAGAAAATTCAGCACGAAGTAAAATTAAAGTTTCAAAGAAGATACTAGTTGGGTCAACGAGAGGGATCGTTAGTAATACTATATCTTCTGTATGCCCGTCTGTTCACCATTCTGAACACAGTTCTGTTCCGGACATCCATGTTTCGGGAAATGTGAATGGTACGATCCAAGTTATTATCAATGAAAGCACTAAAGATAATTAAGTTGTATCTAATAATAATTATTATTTCAAATAAAAATAGATACCTTCTTAATTAAAGTATTTTATCTATCCTTGCTGTTAAAGTTCCATTTTATCTACCCTTACGGTTAAAATGGTACTTTAATCTGGTGTTTTGAGTTGAATAAAGTATACTTTAACCTTCGCAATAAAAAAAATATTATTAATAAAATAATACGTATATCAATAGTAATGTGTTGTCTCAACTGTCAATTGTATTTTACTCCAATGCGTTTGCGTGCATGACCATGATGTCAGAACCAACCAATTGGAACGCTTATATCTTGCCTGGTTCTGTAGTCCAGAGGCAAATCCAATACGCTATCGGGAACGCCATACTTTGTATGTCTGTCTTCCGTTGTATGCGCTATAATGAGATGTTTATTAGAAATAGACCATCAGAATGCATAGGCGCAAGAAACCAATCGAGAGGGATGTGAATCAGGAAGAGTTTCTAAAAATTCTTGGACATTTTATTCGTCACGTGAAGCCGTCAAAAGAAGATCTTGTCATACTCCTATTAGATAACCACAGTTCACATGTAAACAAGGAAGTGATCAACATGGCCAGAAACAACAATATTGTTTTGTTGTCATTTCCACCACACTGTTCTAATTGTTTACAGCCTCTCGATGTCGGGGTCTATGGACCACTCAAAAATTATATGAATAGAGCACAAACTACTTTTCTTTAGTTTAAATTACGCATTAATAGTTATAAAAATGAGTCCTGCTACTAAAAAAATTCAGAAAATTGAGCTGAAGATATTTTAAATGGCGGTCTAGGTGAGTCTCTGTGCATATTTCATGTCCAACTGTCTTCAATTGATAGTAATGGTTGCTGCGTGGTAAAGTGACGTATCTACGCTGTAAAGTGCCACTTTACTACATGATTTTAGGTTTAGTAAAGTAGCACATTATCTGCCAAAATGCGAAGAAAACATTTTCAAAAGACCTATCGCATAAACTTGATTCGTAGTGTCATCGATGACGTCATCACTCTCTGGAAAATGACCTCACATGTAAAACAAATATCTCGCAAAACGCACATTTAAAAATGAAGATTGACATATTTCTGGATCCTTGTAGAAATAAGTCACCAGTTTAGAAAGGTATACCTAATTATAAGGAATGCGTCGTTTTATCTGCATTTTATACTCTATACAAATATTTCAATACTTATTGCCATTTAATAAAAATATTTTGTAAACTGCATTAAAATATATTTAGTGTATCGCGGGTGTAAATTAATGTTAAAAGTATTAAAGTGACATGGACATAAATTATTGTAGAAAATGCCTTAATCACTGTAGTAAAAGTAACCTTACATTCTAATTTTATTGAATTATTTTCTTTATCTTATTTTGTTTCTACTCCAAACTGAACAAATTCAACTTGTAAATTAAATAATGACATCCATTTATGTTCAAATTTTGTGTAATGTATGTGCAATGTCAAAATGCGCTAACATATAATTTGATTACCAAGCTTTGGACTTTGATCATCAGTCTTAAGTTGTTGAATCTTTAAGGGGACTGCAGGACAATTGCAGGGGCATATACGTTTGCAATTTTCTATCCAAGTGTGGCTGCAGATTGCACGAAATTCGTATTCCATTGTTTAACTGACAAGATGTCTTAAAGTTTCTTTGGGACAATTTAACATGGAAAAGCTTTAATGATGCTCCGAAAGTTTTAAAGTAGTTCGGAAATATGCTCTCTTCTTGCTTAAGTGTACCTATACTTCCACAGTAAATTCATAGCTTTTTGGCTTTCTACCGCAAAATGTTTCAGGCTTCACGTTTCCCACTCAGTGGCGACTCGTGACTTTTTACAATTTCTTGTTTCATACTCTTCTCTTCATCTTTCTACAGCCGAGTTATTGACATTATTTTTGACTTTGGGAGAATATTCATTACAAGATTTTTCATTTCAATTAAAATTTCTACCAGAGAAATGCAAAAATTGTGCAACCGATACTACTTTTTACGCCAAAGGTAAATTGAGAGGAGCGAACTGCTAGTGAAAGTTGTTGACCTGGAAGGTTCCGGAATGCAGCGCAGGTAGTTTCATCTTTCTATTCAGTTTAGTTTGCTTTTACGACTGTTTTCAAGTAAATGCTGTAGAAGAAGGAGGGTACAACCGGTTAGCGGGGTATAACCGGATTTCGATGGTATTTAATCCAGCGTTGGTACGATGAAGTTTAGTTACGCCATTTGTACGGCGCGGTACAAAGCTAAACATACTGTGTACAGTAAGTTATGATTAGTTTCTGGTTATGATGCTATACATATTCTTTACAATAGAATATGGGCCAAAAACACTGTAAAATTGATTAATTCGAATGCAGAAATATACAGGGTGTCCACCTAGTGCGCAATAGTAAGATATCTCAGTAGCGACTGAAGTTACAGAAAACTTTTAACAGGAATTCCTTCTTTTTATCAAAGCTCCACAAAATTAAAATATGGTGGAGTATATAGGGTGTTTAAATTTCCCTTTGCTGGTAACAACTTCATATTTTTAAATGGCAACCCCGTAAAAATAAAACTTTTTTTGTAAAAAAAAATGTTTGTAATTTCTAATATTTTACGAGTTATTCAGATGTTTGTGCAAAAACAGCAATTTTCTGCATGATATAAAAAGATCTATTACGGCTGGAAAAGACATCAGGAATAAATGATTTTATTGGAATTACTTAAAAATAAGTGCTTAATTAAATCCCGTATTCTAGCTTTTTAAATGCTATACAGGGTGATCAACAAATTAATTCGCTTTTAGAGAACTTTAAATAACCAAATTTCGCTTATTTTAAATAGGACACCCCTCATTTTCTTTAAAGGTTGAATCGGCCTCTTATTTATCTAAAACTTTTATTAAACACTGCCTATGCCAAAAATTAAGGGTTATTAAGATATTCGCTCTTTTCTTGATCAGAGGGTAAAATGTAACAACTTCCAAGATAATTTCGACAAAGAAGGTTTTGCAGCGAATATGTTGTACAAAATTGGCAATTTAGTCACCAACAAGAACTCTTGACTTATTATTTCTCGATTTCTTTCCGTTGGACTTTATCAAAGATGACGTTCATAAATTATAAAAAAAACCTCAAAAGATATTGAAAATGGGTGAAAATAAAAATCACAAACGATCTAAATAACTCAAGCAATGTTCAAAAATGTCTTCAGATCATTTCGCAATAGGATTCAAAAATGCATAGAAGAAAACGAAAGACATTTTAAACATCTTTTATCTTATTATTATCTTTATTTTGTGATACATGTAACATTTAAAACATTTTACTTAAAAATTTACAAAAAAAATCCTATATTATCAGCGCAGTATCACAAAAATTTAATCGACATTTTCCAAACATAGGAGAAAATGAGAATAAAATGTACGTAGGGAAAGTAAACATTGTTTCAGGTCATCGCTTTCTGTACTGAAAAGTAAAATCAGTGTAATTTTTTTCGACACTTTGAGTTGCTTAATTCATTTATTGTGAAAATTGTGCAGACTTAAAAATTATATAATATACAAGGTGTTTTCCACTTCTGAGGAAATCGAGGCTAGTAAAATTATTATTTTTATGTTACATTTGCCCTTTTATCAGTTCAAATAGTATAGCAAATTAAAAGAGTTTATCTTTATAAATGAAAAAGATGAATAGCATGAGTTTATTACATATGGTATATCCAAAAAGTTTGGTGGATATACGAATAAAAAATTATAGTACGATCTGCAGAGTGAGATATGATATCCGCATTATGAAATAACAACGCACAAATGTCATAGCGATATTTGAAAATTTAAAATCTGTACGTTTTTTCATGATAAAACGTATAAAATGAAGATACAAGAAGATCTGTGAAGCTTTCTATTATATTATACTATAACGTTCCACTCCACCGAACCAATGCTGCTTAATGGATAAAATAAGTCTTATTAGGTATAAATCTATATATAAAACGAAGATGCCCCATCAGAAAGCATTTTGTTTGGTACTTCTTGCTTAATTCTGATTTACACATACCTAATCTAATTTATGGTCCTATTTAAAGGTCCAGCAAATGATGTTGCTTATATGTGCAGTCTCCAATTTCATTTCGTATTCATTCATTTATGATATTCTAATAATATTACCATGCATTTTAACATTGCACATAACCAAAAGGTATGCTTGAGGCAAAACCGGATAGGACAAAACCGTATGCTATCCGATTGTGCCCAGTCATATTTTTAGGTTATTTCGTCGCATATTCTTTAAAATTTCAAAATGCCATCCAGGTACCAGAGAAAATTCATTAGGCAAGGATGGAATACGGAATGTAGGTGCAAAGCAATAGAAGCACTAAACAAAAATGAAATAGGTTTTAAGACAGCAAGAATTTTTCGAAAAAAGGACACAAGAAATTATGAATGAATTTCTTTATGACAAATACAGTCTTGTTTAAAATGCTTCAACAGCAGCATGCCCCAGATATAGGGGCAAAACCAGATTTTCCCGAATTTCAGCAAAGATTTTTTGCTTATATATTTTATTAAAATAAAGATTTATTTTTCTGTTGGAATTTGATCTACAGTTGTAGGAACATACACCAATATTTATTTTTTCAATAAAAAGTTGGAACTTGGAATTCAATATAATCCAGAAACAAATAGGCAATGAATGCATTGGAAGTCTCCTCAATCTCCAAGAATAAAAAAAGCAAGAATAACCAAGTTGAAATTTAAGGCAATGCTAATCCTTTTCTTCAAATTCGTCAAGAATCTAAGAGTTTCTTGCCGATAAACAAATTTCAGTGCTTGAACATCCGCCGTACTCACCAGATTTGGCACCCCGTGACTACTCTCTATTCCCCCAAAGAAAAAAGGGTTCTGAAATGAATCTATTTTTTACTTTCCGTTCGTTGAAGGGGAGAAGACAAAGGCACACCTGCTAAAATCGTTGATGAGCTGCAGCTCTGTTTTGAACAATAGAAGACACGAATGCAGTGGTGTGTAAACAGGGAAGGGTAGTACATTAAAGAGAGTAAGAATAAATTGTAAGATTCTGTGAATAAACCAAATTTATGACCCTAGACTCGTTCATAATTTGTCGCAAGTTTCAATTAAAAATAAAAAAAGTTATTTTACCCACAAAGCCGAAAATACTATAATCATTTTTATTTTTTCATTCTTCGATCTTAAAGAATATTAAAATTACTACTAGTCAGTAATACATCGTAGGCGGCTAGCTTTTTTATCAATTTCTGATAAGCGTGTAATTTTCGAGATTTTCAATTTGTAGAATAATTCATACAACTTTTTATCGACCCTTTTTATTTCTACTTGTAACATTAAAAGCCTCCTACGTGAGTCCAATATTTGAAGGGATATTATGGTTGATAGATGATAATATGTTACACGTGTCGCTCTTATAAAGAGCCAACAAAAGCAAAAAGCTCCTAAAATATCGTCTTGGCTGATCGATGATAGTTTATTATTTCTTGAGAAGCATTACTTCATTATAATTCTATTAGCTTTAGAAACCCGTTAAAAATTGATAAGCCTCTTCTCTTCTTTTTTTGAAAGAAAACTTTTTCCGATCGATAAAAAGGTAATACTTTGAGACTCATTGTCTCTCTATTGCTCTAAATTTAACAGGACACTTTGTGTTTCGCAAAAAATTTAATTAAGTAGAAAATATTTATGCTTTATCTCTTCCAAAATGGAACTTGAGGAGTCAAGGTTATCATTTTCTTTTTTAATTAAAATTACAGGTTTTAATTTATGACCAGTTAGGATTTTCCATCGCTTTTATTCATTACTTTGGAATTCGTTTCTATTATATCGAACTTTTTTATTATTTGTAAGAATTGAAACCTAAAGTGGAATTTATTTAACTTCATGGGATTTCTCATTTAAATGCATTAAAATTTTCTCTAGATCTGGGACAAGCCTTCAACTTAATTAATATTCCCAGATTTTTCGTTGAATAGTATGCAATTTATATTCCTTTTAATTAAATTGCATTTTGCACTAATAACTCAAAGAAACAGATTAATTTTTCTGATAAATTTAGTTCGATCTTAAACTGCAAAATTATACCATGTTTGTAAAATAAGCAAATTATACTTCACTTTCCTACTCATTAACTATCTTTTACAGAATGTACTTTTTTCAACCGTTGCTATAATGGTCTCCCAAGTTTAAAATCGAGTTTAACAAATAAAACCAAAAATTTTATTTCTAGAGATTGAAATACAAATATTTTCTCCCAAAAGCAAGGAAGGTTGAAAAACACTACAAAGGTTGCTCTAACGCGTTTCGATAGCCAAGCTATCATCTTCAGAGAGATACTGATAAGTATCTTTCTGAAGATGATAGCTTGGCTATTGAAACGCGTTAGAGTAAACTTTGTTGTGTTTTTTAATCTTTCTTGCTTACAGGGGACAATATTTGTATTTCAGTTTTTTGAAGATAACCAAGGACCAGTCCGTTCCACCTAACTTTATAGAGCAACATCAAGATTTAACTTGATATGTATTTCGTTTTCGAAGTTGAAATTTTGGAAAGTTTAAATTAAAAAGTTTCAGAAAAAAAGTGTGAAAAAAATTAGAAATCAAAAATAAAACTATATTCTCAAATTTTTAAATTTAAAATGTAAACACCCCAGTTTAGGGAAACTGTCTACCAAGAAACAATTTAATTCTATTTGAATAAACTGAATTTTAAAATGAAATTTTGATGAGATTTTAGTTAAAATTTTAAAGAAAATATTCAAAATTCAAAGTTTAAGCTGAAAATTTTGCTAAGAAAAAGTTCTACTTTAAAAAAAAAAATAATTTAAATTTGTGTGTATGTAAAGTTGTAATTTGTAAAGGTTGTTCACATATTCGATTTTCATTTCGCAAATGAAATTTCTAACTGAAAATTCGATTTTTTTTATGTTTGTAAGATTAAATCCAAGTTTTTACTTGATACTTAAATTTCTGTGGAAAAAATCTAACACTTTGAAGTAAAATTTTATATCAAAAATAGATGAAACTTTTTTCGGAACTGTGCCTTTTTTGCCCTTAAAATTTTGCATTTAATCATAAAATTTTTAAAAAATATTTAAAAAATATAAAATTTTTTGTGAAAAAAATTCTAGCTTTAACGCGCTTTAATGCATTTTGAAACACGAAATTAGAATTTCCAGAAAAAACTCCCTTTCAAGCTTTAGGTCTAAATGTTAAAAAATTAAGGGTTCAACGTTTCGAAAAAAAAGTGTAATTTATGGGTTATAGTAAATGTTTTTTTTTTCAGAGGCCAATTAATCTTAAATAATGAAATTTGTTCGAACTTCCTAAAGTTAAACACTAAATTTTCTTAATCATCATTTAAAGTTACTTGGAAAATTTATAATCTTTAATTTAAAGTCGAATCTTTAAAAAAAATTGAAATTAAAAAAAAAGTGTTGATTAAATTAATTTATTTTACCTTCGAAAATTTAACTTTAAACTTAAAGTTTATTTTAAGAAATGTACAGAATTAAATTTTTTAATGGATACCCCCCATCTTTGTCTACATTTTCGACAGATTTAAAAAATTAAACAGCTGATCTTTTAAAATTTTTCATGTGAATGTAAATGAATTGGCAAATATACAGGGGTACGTAAAAGAGTTTTTTTTTAATATGACACCCTATATACAGTATGTCCCACGATATAGTACTTAAGGGGGATTTCTTTTTTATTTATGGTTTTATGAGAAAAAGTCATTCTTTATAAAAACTCCTGCTTGATATCAAATCACTGAAAATGACATTTTTTTTGAGGTTTTTTTAAAGGGAATTTAATTATTTAAACATTTTAAAAGTGGCCAAGGGTAGATTTATATATTTTTTGGAATTTTCCACAAAAATGACAACCTATCCTTGTTTAGGAAAGCGGTTCATCGCCATCTATCCTCGTTTCCGCATCCTACTCGCAGTGCTTTGAAGGCATAATGGCCTTCTCCATTGCGAGTGGATTAAACTTAAAAAAAAACGAAATGTAGTTTGTAGCAACAAACAATGCTCAAAAACGATATTTCGTTTAATTTTTTAAATACTAAACAAAACAGGTTACAAATAAAAGTTAGACACAAGAAAATAAAAAGATATTTGATAATAACAAAAAGACCCGAAATTTACAGAAGAGGTTTAAAATCCTACTTTTAGATAAACTTAAAATTATGAAAAATTACAAGTAATTCGACTTTTTGCCGAGAAACTTTCAGAAAAGTTGAAAAATCAAAACTAGAAAATTGGATCAAAAAGTTGGGAAAAAATTTATTATGAATACAATTTTTTTTGAAAATTTGCTCCTTGATTCGAAATTAAGACTTTTTTATTAAATTTTAAATTAAAACTCAAAACTGTACAAAATTTTACGATAAAACTCGGAATTTTGAGAAAACTCCCAATACTTTCATTTTAATCACTTTAAACTTAAATTCTCTTCTTATCTTCGTCTTTTCTTTAAACCCTTAAATTTTCTTATAAAATTCTAATTTTAAAAAATTTTGTTTATTAAGTTTTTTTATAAGTATATTTTTCTTTGAAAATACCAAAACTTTTCAACTGGTTTTACATTTGTAAAGTCTTTACTTCAATCTCGATATTTTTGTGCATTTGATCAATTTTAAGTCTACGGACGAAAAAGATAAATTTTAAATGTAACAAATATATGAAACAATCGATTCAGGAAAAAAAGAAATTAAAATGTTGATTCTTAATATATCTATTTTTTTTCAAATTTTAAGTTTAAGTTCCTAAAAAACATACAAAGTTTAAATTTAAACCCGATATTTAAAAAAAAGTGGAAATTATATATTAGAATCTTTTTTTAGTTTTCTTTGCGATTCAGAACATGCCTCTGAATATAAGACTATATATTTTTATACTTTTTTTTTAATTAAGTATTTTTACTCAGTAAGGGCAATATATAAATTATAAATTAGCTACAAATAAAAGCTGAACATTAAAATTGCTACTGCTAGTTACTGTATTTGTTTGTTTCGGTTTCGGTTGAAACCAGAATAGGAACCGAAATTCGATTTCGATTTCGGTAAGAAATCTAATTTCGGTCGGTCTCTACTAGTAGAGGCTGTTTACCAAAGAACCTTCTGCAGTTAAAATTCTGGGAGGGATCTGAGCAGCGCGTCAAATAAATACATATTGGCTATTCTAAAGTTTTTTTTCAGATGAGAAAATTAATCAAGAAAAGTCAAGTTGCTTGCAAAATATTTGTAAGGTTGCTATCCCTTGGGGGAAAACTATTACCGGTTTTATAGCAACAAGAGTGTTTACAAATGTTTGAATGTTTGTCAAAAATAATTAATAATTCTTCTAGTTTGCTAAAAAATACTGATTACTTTAGGTATTTGTGATTAATTTGCAAAGATCTGGGGATGGGGTAGGGGTCGAAATCTTTGGTGACCGCATCTCCGATAAGAGCCCGAATCTGCGATAAGGGCCCAAATCTGCAATACTCAAAAACTCCCAGGTTCGAAAGCAATTATTAAATTGACGTAATCATATCTATATTAATTTGCATCATTTGGATAATTTTGTGGAGATACTGTGAGACCTAATTATTAAGGACTCATTGTTGGCGGGGCCTGAGGTATTAAAAAAGTTTAATATATTTTTCTTTCTTTGGTAGTAAAAATTTTCCTTAAAAAATAATTTAATGGCAGTTATTAATTATCGAATTTCCCAGGAGAAATATTTCTTCGGAAATTTGTTACAATTCCCGCATATTTCCAAATATACATAAGAAACCGGAATTTCTATTATTATTATTTTTCTGCTACATCATGATCCAGCTGAATCAAAAGTTGTACTGAAATGACATATTCGTACCGAATAAATCTCATTTGTTCGGCATCAAGTTACAGCAGAAAAATGTTATCTCAAGATACGTTTCACAAGATGGGCTTCGGGGCAGTAATGATGGAATCAATAATAATGTACGGAAATAACGTTCCTTGTATTTTGTTGCAGGGTACGAAAAATAAATGGTTGTTTCCTTCAATTTCATGTATAAAAATTTCAGATAGTGTATAAGCTATCATCAATTAGAGATTTTAAGTATTTGAAATTATGTTAAAATAAATCATTTATGATTAATATGCGGGGCTGTAAAAGTTAAATTGCTTTCACAATACAGTATTCCGATACTTGTAAAGGATCCTTGGGAGAATTCCATAAGCCCAATTTGGAGCTAAGCGATTTTAATCTTACACGTTTAAGCTTGATTGTTCAAACATCCCTTTTACAACAGACTAATAATCTCTTCATAAATATCGATAGAGGTTGTTTGAGATTTTGAAGGGTAAACCACACTTGTGAGTATCGCATCAAACTAATATGACAAGGGCAAGACAAACTTTGAAACAATAAGCTACTTCACTTGATATCACGAAGCGAAAGGGAAATACGCCGCCTACCATCTCTTTATAATTGAAATATCACAAATGCGAATAATATGAGTTTTTAAGTTATATTTAATTAGAAGTCTGGATTAACTCTTGAGAATTAAATTGACATTTCGAAAAAATGCCAAAAAAGCAATTGTACACCATGTTTAATTTAAGACGCACCTTTTTTGAACATCATTGAGTTTATAGACCAATAATTTTGATTTTTTATAGGAATTTTTATGTAATTGTTTTCAATTTTTTTTTTATTTTTTCAAGAAAAACAATTGAACGCAGAAGAAGAAAGATATGGGCCTAAGTTGTATTTTTTTAAATGAAACACCCAGTATATTTTTAATTGGTTGGATAGAGAATTGAAGTTTCTTTAAAAATATATAATACCTAATACGGGGTTAGTACTATTTCACGTCCATAGGGTTCTCCTTACCTTATGCGAAACCTAGTCCGGAGTTTATATTTATCAAAAACCTTGTAGATTTTTTAAATTTTGTTGCGTTTTTATCGTTAATAAAGTTGAATAGTTATGAAAATACTACAAACAAATTTTTATAACTTTTTTGTAATTTAACCGACTCTGTATTTGCAATAGTTTAGAAGATCCCAATGGTGAGACGTAAAGTAGTACTAACCCTGTATATCTGGCATTAACCGTTTATGACTTAAATATGGTTGTATTTTAACATAAATAATAAACGTTACTATCACTCACTTTAATAAAACACTAATAATGGGCAAAGAATGATATATGAAATTTGAAAAAAATGAAGTAAGAATCCATAAAAGGTATCAAAATTATTAATTTTTGTCTTATATTAAATCTGAAATTAATGCTCAAAAAGGGTGCCTCTTAGATTGAACACGGTGGCCATTCAAATAATTGTAATGTACCGGGTGCCCAACTAAGAAAGAACGCCGGCTATATCTCGGCAACGAATCATCCCACAGCTTTAAGAAAAAAAATTCAATAAGAATAGTGGCCCTGTAACCTAGAGTAATTTTGACTTGTTTTTGTTTAACACTTTTTGTCGTATCTCTAAAAATAAATTGGTGGAGAGACACCGAAAAAAATTTTTTCAAATGCCCTTTACTTCAGTTAACTTTAATGGAATTTAACAAATTTAGTCTCTATAGAAAGAGTGTTATTTGATTTATTAAAGGCACTTTCATATGTTTTTATTATAAAATTATTGTCGTTGCTACAGCGCGTTATATAAAATGGTTACCAATTTCGCCTTTTTTCTAAAATAATTAAATGTCAATTTTAATATCTTAAAATGGAGAATTAGATAACAGTAAAAATCCGCAACTCGATATCTTTTGTCTAACCGGAGATATTGGCAAGGGAAATGTTAGTAACGTAAAAGCTTGATGACGTTGCCATTTAGAATACGAAATCAGAGGATGTTTAGAATTTGTCTTATATAATATGACAATAAGTAATTAACATATCTACAATGATCTAATACTAATAACAGTGAATAATGTAAACCGAACCTTAACTATTTTTAACAGAGACAAATGGCCTAAAGTCCCAGCGCAATCATTCATAAGGTTGTCTGTCGGTATTTATCAAATTTTCTGTAAAGATTGTCCTCAATAGTACGTCGGGCAGACCAGACGATCTCTTAAAAATCCGACTGAAGGAGCATTTGGCTCATTTGAGGTACACAAAAACTGAGAAGTCAAATGTGGCTCGACATGCTTTTGAATTAGATCATAGGATAGATAATAATATTAAACTGTTAAGAGTAGTAAATAAGAATTTTATGTTAAATGCCTGTGAAAGTTTAGCCATCCATAAGGCTGGAAACAACCTTATGAATGGTTGCACTGGGCCTTTAGGCCACTCATCTCAATTAAAAATAGTTAAGGTTGATAAATATAGAATTGTGACACTACGACGTGTATGATTAGATGCGCATGCGCTTTTGGATGTGGTCGATCATGTATGAAGTGAATATTCTTAGTATATATTAGTATAACCTTTGTTGTGTTTTCTAATCTTTCTTGGTTTCAGGGAACAATATTTGTATTTCAATTTTTGAAGATAACCAAGGACCAGTCCTTTGCAGCATAACCAGATATATGACAAGAATTGAAAGAATTCGGTGTTTATAATTCAGTTTTAGAGAACCAGCCAAAGTGACTATAGCATTTTTTTATTAATCCAAAATCTAGACAGTTAATCCACACTTTACAATTTTTGAATATGCTTCAATCTATGCTTGAAAAACAATTCCACACGAAAATATAAAGTACAACTTTTATTTTATGCTCTCGTTAATTTAAAGGTTCGTTATTAATATTCAGGAGATTCGAAATTTCAAAGCGAAAATTGTAATTTCTTTCACATAGCGGTTGAAAATCGTGTTCTGAATTCGCTTTGTTTTTTCACTTAGCAGAATGCGGCTGACCTAAATCGCTGTGTGAGGGGCTCCATTTTGATCAAAGGCACTTGCGAACATGTTTTTTCTGTACGAGAATATAATGAAGATTAATCTCCGAAGATAATGAATTTTGAATTTTATATGTGAACGCGGACGTAGCAAAGAATACAATGTTGCACAATGTGTGTCATTCTGGCGTCGCTTAATTTGTAATAGCCACTTGTTTAACATTAATGAAAACATTAAATTCCCAGCGGATGAATATATTTTCAAATATGACAAGCATTGTATATGAATTGCAACAATTCTGCAGGGTAATTCAAACGGCAATCCTCGCTTTTAAGGATTAAATTAATTACGAGAAAAAATGGTATCCCGATATTTTACCCCACTAAAATTACAGACTTTAAATATATTTGATAAACACTTTGAAATATAAATTACTTAATTATTGCAAAATTTAAGTATTGTTTTTAAAATAAGGGTCAAATCTCGACTTTATATACAGTATATCCCACTAGTAGACGGAAGTAGAATATCTTCGTTAAGGAGGAAGATATCGTTTTCATTTTTTGCAACGTTGCCAAACTACCTACCTACTAGATTCTACAATCTAAATATAGTTTCGATTATACAGCCTGTTTTGTATTTCTCTGCGTAGATAATAATTTTGTTTTTTTTTTAATTACAACTTATATATTTTATGCTTTTTTCCCTATATCTATATTTGTTATTTTCCAAGATATTTTAAGTTTTTATTTTTTGCATAAATTTATTACTTTTTAGAACTTAAAAGGTAAATCTCTATTTTTTGCATGGCAATTAGTCAAATTCCTAGGCTATCTAATAATAGCTAGAACACTTCAAAATTGTTATACAGGGCGTACAAATTTTAAATTTTTCAATTTGCAAAAGCTCTTTCTTTTATAGAACACCCTATATTTTATTACACAGCAGGAAGCACCAAAGAAAGATGCATTGATTTTGCTAAGCTTTCCTTATAGATAAAGTTATAGTCATTATAACGGTGACAGTTGCGTACATTTGTCCCACCTGCATTGCAAGTGGCAAAATGTATCCGTTAAAGGCACTTACAAATAAAATGGACTTAAAAGAAATTTTGCTACCGCAAAATGGCAAAATTGCTGCCTCTTTTGAAAATCTTGTTATGTTAATATCTGATGATAAAGGATGTGATAAGAGTGTAACTTATTCTTTATTAACCCTCAACAACTAAACTTAATTTTCAGTTACATTGTAAGTACAGCCGTCCAGCTGGCTACGCATCAAAAAAGGGTAATATCGACAAAATCGTTTAATGCAAATAGGAAAATATTGCATGGTACAATAGTAAGTGTATATACTAACTCAGTGGGAAAAATATTTACCAAATGATAATTAATCATAGTTGCTACATATGTCCATATTATAGGGGCCGCAAAATGCATTGTTGCATTTTATGCAACGACGTCGTTCATCGAGTAAATGATGGATACACATAACATATTATATGCAGATTCGACGTAGAATGCGTAGGAGGTTCTGCACCTGAGACATCACCTACAATGCCCTGTATCTTCGATCTGATATCTGACCTCACAGTCATTACCTTTAACCATTGTCTTAGCCAGGTCCCTGCGGACTAGTTTTCTATCTTCATAAAAAATTTGGCAAGGAAATTTTTTGTTTTGTTTTATTTTTTGTTTGGATGTATTGATTGGTGGATTTCACATCTAGTGTTAATGTGAATTATGTCTGAGTAGACTTAGCAGGGCCTTTAAGATCTTCATCAAGATAGAGCGGCAAAGTTAAGGTGTTTTTGGCACCCTTTTATGATAAATTTAGTATCCTAAATAATTTTCAATAACTAAGGAAAACAAAACGTGCCTTTCGCAATACATCAATATAACAACATATCACCCTAAATATTTTTTTTTATTTATGAAGATGTAATGTTTAATCTTGATACCATTGATCTACTTATGAAATGTCAAATTTTGAAATAAAAATAACATTCCTACTGCTGTCACTTTCGCTAAAACTGATACCAACTTTTAATTTTTAAATGGAACATTCTGTATATTGTTACATTTTTGGAATTTGCACAATGTTTTCGAAAACTTTTTTGATCCCATTTCATTTTTCAACCTAGAAGGTCATGACCTTCTTGCAAAAATTTAAAGTGGAAAAACTTAAGAAGAGTCAATTTTTTAAATTTATTTTCCACTGGTATCTTGTGATCTTATTAAATCAATCTTCAAGTAAATTAAAACCGGATATTTTAAATTCTTTTGGATGTAACTTCAGTTCTACTTATTTCACAGCAAAAATAGAAATATGGTTAGATTCGCCATTAATTATATTTTTTCTTCGTACAACGATACCATTATGGTGCCATTTCAGAAAATGAAGTTATAATATAAAAATCATTTTTGTTAACTTTATCACGTGATATAAGAGAACGAAATACTCTTTTTTTCACGTGATTTGATTTCTGTAGCGTTAATGTAGTCCATTAGAATTAATTAGAATTTCGATTCTTTAAAATTACACAACTTAGGTACACTGCATTCAGAAAATTGTGCAGATTCCAAAAACGTAATAATAAAATCCAAAGTTTGTATCAGTGTTAGCAAAAGTAACAGCAGTGGAAATGTCATTTTATATTAAAATTTAATATTTCATAAGTACATTAAGTGTAGCAAGTATAAGAAATTTATCTTTATAAATAAGGAAAAATTAGGGTTTGTACCATGATCTTGTTACACTCGATATATCGAAAAATATTACTTTCTCGTATTTTGATTGGTAAGATGCTATTTTACCACACCCAAATTTGTTTAGTTAAGTGGCATTTTACCGCAAAAATACATTACTTTAATGCATAGCAACCATCACTGTCAATTAAACATAGTTACACATATAAGATGTTTCTCAAGCAGAATTTAAAATGCCTTGGGAACAGTTTTTGAAATTATTTTCAGCAGCAAGGCTTATTTTTATATTTATTAATGTATAATTTAGAAATTTAAACTCAATTCGACCCTCAAAAATGACACTTGTCAACTATTGTTTTGTAAATCGACAAAGCTGTGTCAGGTGGTTAGGTTACGGAAACAATAAACAGATAACTTTTTTAAACTTCTAACTTTGGAATGCTTTCATATCTATAATTATTTATTGATAGCCATCACAAAATGTGTAAAAATAGTATAAGCAAACTCGTGACAAGAGCAGTTTTACTAAACTCGTATAGCTTTAGCTTATTCGCTCGCTCGTATTAAACCACTATACTCCTTTAGTAAACCTGTACTTTTCTACACTTCTTGTGTAATATACACGATAAACTGATATCGGTATGCAAGTACAATGCAACAATGCTGCATGAATTTGTAGCTAGGTTGCATTCTACTTGCATACGACATTGTTGGCGATGGCCATAGTTTCTCTATGGACCAATAGGTGGTAGTACTAAGAAGTCACATGCTTGACGTCCGTGAATTCTTTAGTACTTACTTGTCGAAACATTTGTTAGCATTCGAGTTGAATATACCAAACTGACGAGATCTAACAAAATCGAAACCGGTACTTGATTTCCAAACTTCAAATCTAATAAATATTCAAACCTATTGGTCTGTGCATTGGAATCCTTAAATGGGGTTTGTCTAAGCGCATCTCGCTTTCCAGCGTGTGACGTAATTCACCAAGCTAAAGACTAGACGTTTACATCATAAGAATACGGGTTTTGAGTTGTAATCAATAATTATTCATTTAATTTATTCACGTCTTTGTTTTTAAATAAAAAAATGTTGCAGGCTTATCGGTTCGAATGATTACTCGGAATATTACAACTGAATAACTACCCCACTTCTAACTACTAACTAACTACACTGACTTCTGACTGACTGACTGAGGGAAAGCCAACCGGAACCCCTTTATATAGATCTCTGGTTCGGGTTTTAGAAGTTTTCGGTAGATATTTGCCGAAATTTCTGGAACGCTTATCTGCCGTTTGCTTCATTATCGCGGCCGCTTTCCCTTATCAGATCTATCTAGAAATTTTTTTTACGTCCTAAATTCTACAATTTATATTTCGTTACACTGCCTCCCTCTCAAGACTGATCGTCCCGATCAGTTCCAATCAGTCACTTCGCCACTATACTTGCACAGTCTGTTTAGGTACACCACCTTCATCTTACTACTGGGGCTACGCTGGATCCTGTATACCAAGTCATTGATGCTCTTCAGCATTTTGTACGGCCCTTCCCAAGATGACGTAAACTTCGGCGAACCTCCTTTCCTTCACTGAGGGTTTTATAGCCATACCAACTCGCCCTCACTAAAACCACCATAGTTGGCATTCTCGTCATATCTTGTCTTCATCGTTGTGCTTTCCCATGCCCTCTTCAGCACCCCGTCCTCTACCTGGAGGGATTT
Source organism: Dastarcus helophoroides (assembly GCA_028583605.1). NCBI lineage: Eukaryota > Metazoa > Arthropoda > Insecta > Coleoptera > Bothrideridae > Dastarcus > Dastarcus helophoroides. Next base: position 1,689,959 of record CM053335.1, read on the forward strand.
TCATTGGACCCACAAATTCTTAGGAGCTGGACTTCTGACGGAAACTTCTTGCCATTCAGGTCTATCTCCAGCTGCTTTCCATTTCTATATGGGTCCAATATCAGCGTCGCTCTCTTGTAGCACTTGAAGACCTTCAACAGTCCATTCATCTCCTGGCTGGACAGACGTAACCCTTATATCCACTATGCGCGCATGCTCCTCGACTCGTCTGCAGTTTTTACAATTCCCACAAGGTCTTCTGGACAAAGCGTCAGCGTTATTATGTTGTCGTCCCGGTCAATGATGTACCTTAAAGTGATGATCTTGAAGCTTTTCCAACCATCTAACCGTATTTCCCTCTGCGTTCTTCATTCAGAGTAACCAAGAAAGCGCAGAATAATCTGTTCTAATGAAAAATTCTTGCCCATGCAAGTACTTGTGTAAGTGTTCCACGGCCTTCACTATCGCAAGAAGTTCCTTCCTGGTGGTGCAATGGTTCCTCTCCGGTTTCGTCAGGATCTTGCTGTAATATTCGATAACTCTTTCTTCATCGTCTTGAACTTGGGACAGCACAGCCCCAATGCCGACGTTGCTGGCATCAGTGTCCAATACGAACTTTCCATTTTGCTGAGGATAAGCCAAGATGGGGCTTGTGCACATGGCGGATTTCAGTTTCTGGAAAGCGGTATCACAATCGGGAGTCCAGACGTACGGCATTCTTTTTTCCGTTAGTCGGTGTAATGGCGCAGCAATGATGGCGTAACCTTTCACAAATCTTCTGTAATATGCGCATAGCTCCAGGAACTTCCTTAACTCCTGTTTATATTTATGTCTTGGCCAGTCACGGATTGCTTGAGTATCGCGTGTCACAGTAGTAGCCTTGACTCCTGTGTCCACTGCTGCCTGTATATTCCTTCCATCCACGCTGGCTTGCACCATCAAACTCTCCTTGGTCCTTTTTATCTGTTTGATGGGAAGAGTTGTGACTGGTTTCTCGACATTAGCTAGTGGGTTTCCCTTTTTGCCGTGCTGTTTTCTTACTGTGAGGATTGCTGACTTCTTGCAGGTGGACCTGCAGTCCTTCTTGATGTTCCCCCGTTTGCCACAGCTGTAACATGTTATGCTTCTGCTGGATCAATGCTCGCGTCAATTTTCTTCATCTTAGCGCTCATGTTCGCGTTCATTCTCTTCATGTTAGCACTCATGTTTGCGTTCATTTCCTCCATGTTGGCGTTTATATTCTTAAGATTAGGATCATTCGCGGCCTCTTCAATGTCGGCTGTTCTTATTCTTCGTGACGCCTCTGGCTCCAAAACCTTGTAAGCAGCTTCAAGCTCCAAAGCTTTAATCAGTGCCTCCCTTAATGTTCGGAAATTTGACAAGCGCATTGCTCTCTGGACTTCTGGGTCTCTTATTTCTTCTATAAAAATTCTAGCCGTGTAAAGTTTCAGAAATTCAGTTGGTGCTGTTGAATAGGCGGCATACACCAGTCTTTTTACGTCAGCGTTTCATCACTTTTCTGCTTCCTTACTAGTAGTTACGACTGGGCGACTTGCAGCAAATGATGATCTCCAAATCTCAGCTCTAAAGCCCCAACTAAATCTTCATAGTTAGCTAGTTCATAATCAGATGGAGCTCGAATTAGTTCCAGAGCTTTTCCGCGCAGGGATACTACCAATGAAGTCACCTTTTCGTCTTTCGTTCATCGATTGGCTCTAGCAGCAGCTTCGAACTGTATTCTGTAAGCCTGGAAAGATGTTTGTTCATCATAGATCGGAGGTTTTACTTTTTGGGAATCAATAGCGTGTACACTTTCGGATTCGTGTTGTGTGAATTATCCACTTAGTAACTTCTTCATCTCATTTTCGATGCTGAACAATACATTTATAAACTACTTTTGCCTTATAGTAGATACATTGATGAGTTATTTGTACATAATTATGTATTTTAATATAAGTAGTGAAACAGAGGTAGGTATTTATGAGGTCCGGCTTTATGAAGGAAACTGATATTCTTAAATTAAAATATTTATTAAACATAGATAACATTAATGACCTAAATAATTGTGTACTAAAACTAGGCAAACGAACTACTTACTATTTTTGATACTAAACATAATTTTAGTTTATAATTTAAAAATGAACTAGTTCGTGGAGTAGTATTAAAGATAAGAAGGTCCGTAGTCCCCGCTACAGTTCCCATTCACTTTAGAATTTATAAAAAAAGTTACAGTTTAAACTTTAACTTTGAAGAAAAGGGCGAAGTTTTCAGAGAAAGCTAAAATAAAAAATTTAAAATATCTAAAACAAATTCAGAAATTAAAATTTAAATTAGGAAAGGGAAAGTGTGAAAATTAAAACTGTTTAATAGATATTTTCAGAAAAAAAAAACCATAATGTATTAAACAATATGAAAAAAAAATTTTAAGTTCCAAGATGATAAGTCGATATTTCGATACTCAAGCCAAAATCGAAACTTAAAAAATTTTGAATTGTAAGTTTAAAATCCAAAATTAAGTTACATTCGAAATTTTGTAGAAAAAAAACGAGATGTTGGAAAAGGTCACTTTTGCAAAATTTAGAAACTTTGAATTTATAAAAGAAGTTATTTTTAGGAAATAACGTAAACCCTGAAATGGTAAAATTGCGCTTTTTAAATTTAAAAAAAATATTCCAAATTTGGGAAAAAATTCTTTACACTTTGGGTTTTAAGTGGATGGATTCAAACTGAATTCTGTACAATACAAATCAAATCTTTTAGAAAAAGTCAAGATGTTAAAAAAGGAAAATTAAACATTATTAAAAAAATTAAAACTTTAAAAAACCTTGAAATTTCTAGAAATTAATAGTCTAAATTTCTTACAACACGTTTAAAATTAAAATTCAGAGAAAAGTACTCAAAATTTTTGGAAAAAGATAAAACTAATTTTGAGTTTAGTTTCAATTCAAAATCTGAAGAACACAATTAAAACTTAATACTTTAAACTTAAAATTTCATAAAGAAAGTTGTAATTTTTGCGAACAATAGAAAGAAAAAAAAACTATCTATAGTTCATTCCGAATTTTTCAGGCGAACTATTCATAGTTCACAAAAAACTATTAAGGAAAAAATTCTATAAAAGAGCAAACAAACATATTTTAAAAAAATGCTTGGACAGGTCGATTCTTATTTCAAAATTTTCAGTTAAGGATTCTTCAACCCCCCCCCCCATTCCTTTACCCATGTGAGCCAGCAAACCCATCTTTAAAAATTCAAATAGCAAAGTACCTCTTGCGATACCTCGGTTAATAGATCTTTTTATGCTGAATGCGACCAAAAAAAGTTTTAAAAATCGGTTGATAAATAACGGAGATATTTGCCAAAATGTTAGCATATTAGTATGTTAGCAATGTTCTGCATTGCATGTTTGCTCCGCAGTTAACGTCAACCCAACCTGCGCGCACGGGACGAGTTTGCGTCAAAATCTCAGCATACCGGTATAAGTCTATCGTGTGTAATACCATATACTATTATCTGTCTTGTTTGTAACCCTTGAATTAAAACAAAACAATTTTTCCATTGTGTAATTAAACTATGACGATTTCTACAACGTATTTGAATATTTGAATCTGATTATATTCATGTAAATTTTAATTAATATAATTCAACGCAACAGTGATTTTAGTTACCATTTGTTTATTTACTTGGTTGACAGACTAAAAAAGACCTACGAAAAACCCTGCATTTTTTGAATTGGAAATTTTTCTGTATTTTTTAAATAAAATCTGTAGAGGGGTGACCAATTATACGGGAAATCCCTATAAATTAATAATTTGTATTTGGAAAAATTCGAACCCTGTCCTCTTCATAAATGAATGTCCAATCCAAACATTGAATTTTCAAATAGGCTTCTGTCTCCAGCAGCTTCTGATTAACCGTGATATCACCGAAAATATCTTTGCAGTAAAATTTGCACTTTCTTGAACAAACTAAATAATTTATATCTAACTAATCAGGCATAAGAAATTCCACTTAAACCAAGATCGCTATCTCCTAAAGTTAAATTACTTTCATCGCATTTTAAGAGGTCTTAGTATAATCTTTTATACCAACAATTTTTGCCTCATCCCGTTTCGTCCAAAAATTATTCTCTCGCTAATAATGGAAAATAATCGCTTTCAAGAGTTAGCGAAACTTAACCCATGTTTAATTTTCTTCGAAATTAAGTTGATAGTACAAGGTTCGGGGTTTCGAATTAACCTTTTTGCTTCTTAACATAACAAGCCATAAGATGAAAAAAACTGTTATAAAAGGCCGGAAGGCATTTTAAAACTCCTCTCAAGAGGTGAACTGAACCATTCCACAATATAAAAGTTTGAAATTTAGTCCATTGAAATGTTACATTATAACAGTGTAGTCTTTCATTTTGGTAGGATAAGGTTTTATGTTTTTCGTTGTGTAGAAGGGGTCATTGTTAGGTTAAGACTTAGTTTTCTATGCTGACACGTCCCCTATTTGGCTTCCAGCTTGCAAGAAGTGGTATTAATGGTATTTCCATTACAGCTTCGTAACGGTAAATCCGACAGAAAAATCGTAAAAAGGTTTTTTACTTGGAATTAAGTTCTCCACATCTCTAGAGGAATAATGTTTTGTTGTTACATAAATAATTTAAATATACATTCGAATTCAGTTATGCATATTATCCTTTACGAATGAATTTCATTATTTTCTTTTTTCTGAAGGGTTTTACAGAGCTCCAAAAGGATCAAGTGATAAATTAAAGGCAGTTGGAAAGGACGGTAATTAGCGCCCGACAATTTAATGCAATTTGCAAATTTAAAAAAATACTCAATGGAGAAGTTTCATGATGTTAATACTATGTTTAATGTAATGGGATTAAAAAATAGTTCAAAACTAATAGATCACTGAAAAAAAATTTGAAATCCCTTAGTAAATGACTGAGAAATAGACTATTGAAATTTACGTATTTTAGCGCGAACGTCCATGTGTGAGACGTCATTTGACCCATCCGAGATCATCGCATCACAAATCATAGAACAAGAAGAAAAGCTCGCGGATTTTGCTAATTGTTGAATGGTTTAGAGGACCGAAATCTAGGAGACACGTATTTTTTTATCGACTGATAAACGGTTTAATGGTAGTTTTACCCCTGTGGATAAGGAGAAATGACGTCATACGCGTAAGAAAATCTATTCTTTCAAGCGCAACTTCAAAGGTCCATAACTTTTTCATTTCTAGAGATATTTTCATGATTTTTTTCAGATATTTGTATCATTTTACTAAGTTATTTATAATTAATCAATAAGAAAAAAATACAACTTTCTCCATTCTCGATAAAAAATTTTAAAACACGGTATAAAATATTGGGAAATGCCTTATTTCTTTAAAATTTCAATATAAAATATTAAGGAATTGCACGCTATGTTCTAGTTGGTATTTTAATCAAATATGCTTTCAATAAAAATATAAATGCTATATAAATTTATATTCACTATTAAATAAAATTTTGCTATTTATGTTAATGTATTCTAAAAAAATATAAATCATCGATAAGTGATGTTCACCAGATATTAGATCAAAAATAAAGTAATATGTATATTTCATCGCAAATATAGGGTGTTTCAGTAAAAACTTTTGTCTGAAAAATGTAGAAATTAAAAGGAAAACAAAAAAATTGAGATAAGTCAATTTTCTTTTTCAGGAGGTCACATGATGGCATAAGTTTTGACGTTTTGAAAGAGAAGTACAAGACCTTTCAATATTAAATGGCACCTTATCTTAAGTGACACTTCATTTTAAAGCTTAATCATTTCTGCTCACGACGACATACGACTTTTTAAATCTAGTCAAACGGAATATTATATTATTTAGGAAACATTTGCATTTGCCACTGGGAAATAAAATATCGAGCGTTTAATTTGTTCCCAAATCTACTTATCGTAAAGACATCTTCTACAAAAAATTATTCGTGTAATTATTTGTTAACATTAAAAAAAAAATATTCATTCACTCGTTTATTGTCACGATGGTACGATTCCCAGCCTGTAACAAGAAGAAGCTCTTGCTCATCTTCGAACGCTAGCGGGCGATAGTAAAGGAAATTATTCCATGCATTAGTAGTGGCACTTGGAATAATTGTTCTTAATTATTAAATACTAAGCCACGATTCCTTTACTGGGCAAAAATACCGAAACACAAAGTTTTAGATAATTTAAATATAAACCAAAAACTCTTTGTAAATTGTCGTGGCAGATGTTTTGTTATCAGAATAGAGTCAAAAAACCATAAACCAAATAGGGAGGAGCTTTCAGTTCACACCCACCCACTCAATATTATGAAAGAAAGAATGTGGTCTTACCTATAATGCAATATTAATATAACATTTCAAATCGGAATTGGTAATAACGTGTTAGCTTACTTACCTGAAACGCATTTTTCATAAATTTTTATAATAAAGTGCACAAAGGTGATACTGATCGAGATTCTGAATATTTTAGGCAACATTACAAGTATTTGTAAGTACAAGTATCTTATTTGCTATAAAAATCTTGCCCCTGGGGGTCAATCCTATTAGTTTCTGCAAGCATCTCTCAAGATAATACTTGTAGGAAAGAAATAAGTCATCAACCATCCGCCTGTGCTGTAGTATTTTGAGAGAATTGGTCAAACTCTTGTCATCAATTTAGCGAATCGCTTTTCTTTGGATTAAATTCAAAGAACTAAAGTGTGCTTTGGGCTGAACTCTAAACATAAGAACAGTATTCTGGTGTTGTTTTTTGAACTTTGTATAGTGTAAGTAGCTGATGAGATGTAAAGTACTTTTTAGCTCTAAAAAGAAAACCTAGCTTCTGAGAGGCGAACTTGGTAATGTCGCGCATATGATGGTCCCAAGAGAAGTTGGTGCTTGCATTCATTCTCAGAATAGACAGACTGGATCCCATCGGGAGGATTTTACCGTCCATTAGTAGGTTTGTTGTATTATTGCTTGATGTTTTTCTAGAGAAAACCGTGGCCTGAATTTTTGAAGCGTTGGAAACGACCAGATTTTTCTTATCCCATTCCAGAATAACTTCGAGATCCGATTAATCATGTATGTCTGCTGCTTTCTTAGTCAATCTGAAGCAGTGGCGGATAATGGCTACTATCATTTGCGTAGCTGTATATCGGATTGAAAGTTGAAGCTAAGATATCGTTTATGTGTAACAGAAACGGAGTGGGAGACAGGAAAGAGCCCTGAGGCACCCCTGCATTAATCGAAAAAATTGGATGTCAAATGACAGAGTCCGGGAGGAAGACCATAAGATGTTAATTTAACTAGAAAAGATCGGTACCAGATTCTGTCGAAGGCCTTTGAGATATCCAATGCGAAAATCCTAACCTCACCATGTTTTTCCATAGCTAAGTTATAGATAGGAGTAACATATGCATATGTTCTCTGAAACCGTATTGCCTGTCCGAGATGGTTCTATTTTTCTCCAGATATTTAAGAATTTCGATGTTGTTAACCTTTTCCACCACTTAAGAAATAACAGGCGATAGATGTTAGCCAGATTCCTTTTTCATTTTTTAGGGACAGGCTGCGCCCTAGAAGATTTCTAGATGTTAGGGAATACACCTTTGCTGTAAGAGAGTGTGACCAATTTATTTAGGACAGGAGCGCACTTCTTGAGAACAATAGCAGGCATATCATCAAGGCCAGAAACTTTTGAGGTGTCGAGCTCAAGGAGAAACTTCAGGCATCGAAGTGCCAACCTTAGAAAAAATAGAAGGTTCTGCATTTTAAGAATCAGGGAATTTTCAGCAAACATTAAGGCTAGTAAGTCAGCCTTTTCCTTGGAAGTAATCGCAATATTGTAATTGTCATCGAGTAAAAGTGAAAAATTTCAAGATATAAAATTCTTTCCAATCGACTCTGCAAATCCTCAAATTGACTTGGAACCGTTCGGTTAGTTGGTAAGCTTCTAGCTTATTTTACGATCGAAATCACTTTTTGCCGTGTCAGTAACCTGTTTGCGAAAATTTTGTGCATCTACAAAGGTGGTCTGACTTTCGATTGAGGGATTATTTCGCCAAAGACAAGATGCACGATTTTTGCAGAGATTTACTGCAGACAAACTTCTTTTGGATGTAGGAAATTGAGCATTCCGCACCAATAAGGACACTTTTAATGATGGATTCGGCGACTGAGAAAGGGTTGTTTGCTTGTTGTAACTTTGTCTCCCAAAAAATTAGGGAATTATTTTTAAGAGTTTAGGATAATTGTAACAATTTCGATAATTCTCTTTGTGAAATAACTTTTTTCTCTAAAAGGATTATAAAATAAAGAAAGACGCCTAAAATTTCATCGTTTAAATGGCGCAAATGTTAAAGGAAGAATTTTTATTATATTAGACAATTGAGATTCCATTTTCTGAAGTGAAAATGGTAACTTATTCTATGCACAATACACAGTTTTTGCATTAACTAAGCTTAAAAATAATTTTCCTTCATAAAAAGTGATGCTCTCAATATGTTGGCATGGTTTTCTAGAAAAGGAGACCAAAATTTCTGAAATGCGACTGAGGTTTTTTATTGTTGTTTATGACGTTCTCATAATTATTAATAGTTAATATTATCTAATGATAATATTATGCTCTTTAAAATATCAAATAGGATCCAGATAAAGCAACAAAGGATAATTAAAGACGATAATCATATAAACAAATAATTAATTGTTCGGATTAACTCGAAATTAGTTGCAAAAATAAATTTCAATTATAACGTTCCAATCGGCAACTAAATAACAATAATTGTCAAATTTAACATTTATTTGTTTGACTTCTATTGATTTTAGATTAAATTGGAAATATTATTAAATATTTACGGTTTAAATAAAGGCTTAAATAGCTCAATCGTGAATTAATGTTAAGCCTCTTACTGGAAACAATAGGCTATTTTTAAAAGACAAAGTTCTTAGAAATCCCAAAGTATCACAAATTTATAATTCAGTGTGAGCGTTTTTAGGATTTCTTACCATAAATGGAAAAACAGAGCACTTAATAAAATCACTGAGTGCCTGCCTGGGTATTTCTCTATCTGCCATTTGTTCGTCCGAACGTGTGTTTTTCTATTTGCCTCCATGGAAATATTATTTCGAAAAATGTTATGTTATGGCCTTTAAATTTGATACATCTGCAAACCCGCATCTATTCTAGATGAGATCATTTTGAAAATGTTTACTTTTCTCTAGCAAGAGACTTTAAAATGAAAAGTGAAACTTCAAAGGGAGAATGCCGTGGGGGTAAGAAATGAAAGTGTTTTGTTTTCACATTTTAAAACCATTTTAGCTAGCACAAAACTGTGTAAAAATATATTTTTTTGTGATGGGAAAAAAGTTTAACATTTTATGTACCTTAACAGTTTATAAAATGTGACTTTTCATAAATGTCATTTTTCCCCGATATTTAAATATAAGTAAGAATGCGGGAAGATTTCATTTTAGAAGAGGAAGTTTCTTTAGTAACGCAGATTTAAACATCAAATTTTGACGTCAATTAACTTTCTGACTAAAACGAATTCGTTTTTAATATTAAATCGGCTTCTTTCCTGTCACAAAAAAAAATAGTGTATTAACACGGGAAAAAAATTAGATTTTAGCTCTCGCTGTATTGTTTCCCGACGCGCAGATCGAGCTAAAATCTTCTATTTTTTCCTTGTATAATAAATAACTATATTTCCTTTCTAACTTCGAAACGAACGAAATAATAATTTGTATTAATAGGTAATCATTAAAATATTACAGAAAAACCATAGCGATTCAGCTATATTTTTACTTTGCGAATATATTACCAACAATGGCGAAAAACAAATTATAAATACATAGAAGTAAATAGGCGACATAATAATAATAACTTTCTGCGCTAGTGTGACTTTTATTTTTTGTGTTACTTCTCTTTTTTTTTTTTTTATTAATAAAAAAACTAAAATAGTTTAAATGAGCTTTATGTCAAAGGTAGCTAAACACTTCTAATCTACATAAAGCTTTTTAATACTTGAAATAAATCTAGTTTCACTTCAAATTCAATTTATTACACATTTACAAGGATCGCGAAATTTCATTTTTATTTACCCAAACTAAATAAACACTTCAAACTTCGGAAATATAAAACTAACTTCGTTCAGAACACATCATTAAAAGACAGTTAGTAGTTCGGACGAATCATCTGCTTGTCGCTGTAAAACAGCTGATATAAGGCACTCGTTATTTTGTTCTTTTTTGAACTCGCTTTCGCAACGAAATCCCGAATGTCTGTATTACTTGTTGGACGTTTCTTATTCCCAACCTAAGCTTACTTTTGTGAAACCGGGATCAATTGTAAATCGAGATTTATCTCCAGGAAACATGTGCACCCAATACTTCGCCAATTTAAGGGAAGTGACGTTTTTATTCCAGTGACATTATTTTTCTGCCGTGAGATATCTCGTAGTTACCTGTTATGAAAGTGGTAACTAATTATCCTTAAGAAAAGCGATTAGATGAACTTACCTGACATTTATTAGCAACATATTAAATAGTGCAAGGTAATAATAATATTAATAATAATATAAATCGTCGAACATTTTTCGTGATGCGTAGCCTTTACAACACATTTACGAAGTCTCCTTGGCGTCTGTTCATTTATCAAAAGCTTGTTTTTTCATAAATTATTTAATGGGGACAAAAAATGAAATGGAAAACATTTTTGAAGAACGTTGTGATCTAAATACAAACGTAAACTGTAAAAGCAAAATTTTGACTTTAAATGTCCATTTTAATATGAAGACGTTATGCGTTGTTTCATCGTAATACGCTCTAATGCAAAGTGATTTCAGTTACTGATATTCTATTAAAAAGAAACAACATCGTGGATGCTTAGCAACTCCATTGGATTTTTATCTCTAGAAAGATCGTAACTGGGGATTTGAAAGTTGATTTTTTACATTTTAAGATTTACCAAGAATATCTTAGGTTCCTCTCAAGAAATATATTGAGGTTCGCTCACTAATTGTGCTTGCCCAGTAAAACGATTAAATTTATAATTTTAAATTTCAAGATCTAGTTAACAGATCCTAACTATACTCGTTAACTGTCGATGCATGTTACCTGAGTAACATCAACTAATTTGGAGCTAGATCCAGATGTAGCCCACGAGAATAGTTTCCCAACAAGTTTATATTGTTTGACAAGTATGAAATGAAAATAAAACGAACACTAATTTAGTTTGGTTAAACAGTTTTCAACCTCCAGTCTAGTTTACTTAAAGGCGCCTCTTAATGATCTGAGAATGTTCCATCAATAGATAATTATGTCACCTTACTTAAGGAAAGTATCTAAAACCCTTTGTGTGTCCCTCGCTGTTCTTAAATTATGTCCCAGAGAACGATCCTCATTAAGAGTTACAAATATTAACTGACTGACGTCGTTAAAAACTTTGGATATCTGCCTAAGTTTCTCACATAAAGCTGATCAAAGTGGTCTGATTGAATACCACGGGGAATTTTTAAAAGAAATATTTTGACAAGACATGCATGATACGCAACGTTTTCAGCCAAAGCAATTTCTAAAGCCTTCTATTTGTTTACAGAGTTTTACGAATACACATTTTCTTGACATCGTTTTTTTACGAGAGTATCCATCTTTTGACCTAACGGAATATTTTGCGCTCATGATTAAAATATCTCGTTATTAGAGTGTAGTTTTAATAAAAGATACTGGTGTTTTACTGTAATTAAAACCATACACGTATTTATATTGCCAAGGATATCCTAAAGGAAAGTAAGTTTATGGTAGAATCAGTGGCGGCTAGTGCAAGGTTTGCAGGTTTGCGCAACCTCCAAAAAAACGCTGGGATAAAAAAGAAAGTAAATTGTTTTTTGTGTTGTTTATTTAATTTATTGATAACAAATTTATAGCTACCCAACATACTGCTAACTATAGCGGATTCCGCCGATTCGTAAGCGTTTGATGACATTATTGGGTCCATGGTTTGCAAAGTTTGCAGGCTAGACTGCACACTTGGCTTTACACATATGAACCTGCGCCTTGACTTATATTTTGTTCGCTTAAAATACTTGCCCATAAGCAGGCATTAGGTTGAATTTGTGGATGCAAACCAAATATCGATTCGCTATTATAATCTGTTATTGGTCAATCTTGCGAGTCTTGAAATACAAATAAAAAAGAATTCAGTGCAAAGTTTAATTGCACAGCCATTCTTTAACCGATCTGTGTCGAAAAAACTTGAAATTAAGCGACGTGGATGACCTATTCCAGACTTAAATATGTGCAGGTGGTGTTTTGTAAAAAGCGAAGTTTTAACAGAAGCAGTTTGCGAAGCTAAAGAAGTACCTATGTGACATTGTTACCTGCTAAGCTAAAGAACGATTCAGCTTTACTGGGCATTTAATTGCAGCAACCTTATTTTTTTCTGAAAAGTTTAACCAACATAGAATCACTTTTCCCGAAAAGAATTTTAAAGAAACCACTAAGGTTTATCCATTTTTTAATTTACAAAAACTAAGAACCGAACTAACTATAATTTACGAAATAGAAAAGTTTAAATCGGCATTTGGTTTACTTGTACTCTATAACATTATTTCAGAAACAGTGAGCTTAGTGAAACTCTAAATCTTTTAAAAATCCTGATAAATATTTCAATGGCTTCTGCTGAAGCAGAGTGGTTCTTCTTCAGTCTGGAAAGAATAAAAACTTTTTTAAAAATTACATTATGCCAAGAAAGATTGTCCGCATTAACGATGTCTTCATAAAAAGTTATTGATAAATTTGCACCTGTCAAAGATCGTCCGTCGTATGGACTTCCTCTTCTTTTTGTTTCTGTTTTTTGCGAATATAAAAAAAGGGGAATTTTAGCAATACACTATATGTGTATAGCATATATCAATTTAAAATCCTAAATATCTCTTAAATTCTCCAGCTTAATTTAAATTTCCAGTTTCGGCACATTTTTGAAAATGTCTCTTTGCAACCCCCAAATTTTATTAGCACCGCAGCCGCAGCCGCCAGTGGGTAAGATAATAGAATTTGTTGGAGCTCGTTTAGTGCAATACTTTCGCGGCGTAAAATTTACAGTTTCAATAAGAGCAGAGTTGATAGGGATTAGATTCCACAACAGTTTATATTCAATCTCCTAATCGGCGCAATCCTCATTTTAGCAAATATTTTGACATACAGTGTGTCCCAAGATACAGTGCTGATAGAGGATTCCTTTTTTGTTTGTGGATTTAAAAGAAAAAGTCATTCTTTATAAAAACTCCTGCTTGATCTTCAATTATTGAAAAATGCACTTTTTTGAGATTTTTTGTACAGAAAGTTTAATTATTTGAAAATTTCAAGAAATGACTAAGAGTAGATTATTGTATTTTTGGCGGTATCGAAAATTGTTCCTAAAAATGTACTTTGCAATGACAAAAATACTGAAAAACAAAATGTTCAATATTTCTTAAAATTAAGCAAAACAGATTACAAATGAGGATAAGACATAAAAAAAGAATAAAAGAGGTATTTTATATCATCAATAATTGATTAAAATAAAACATCATCATTCACCTGCTTTAGGGCAAATGTTTACTTCTTTATAACTCTCTATAGGCATTTCGTATCTGCAGTTTTATTTTTATTCTAATGCACAGAACGATAGGCTTAAACATTTATCATATTTTGGGTTTGGAGAACAAAAATACAGGTTTCGATCTTGTTAGATCACGTCAGCTTGGCATATTGAACTCGAAGCTAACTTTGGACGTATACATAAAAAAAAAATTCCCAAAATGTAATTTGTGACGACAATGAATCTTCCATGCTGTCTGTAGAAAAAAATTGTATAATAGGAATTGAAAAAGAATAATCTTGGTGATGATGCCTATCAAAATAAATATTATTCCTAATTTATCAATAATAAGGAATTAACTTACGTTTTTTACTTTTCTTGCCAAAATTGGCAAAAATTTAATTTTATTTCAATATTTCGAATCATTTCTTGGGGTGTTTTCTCAAGTAACCACAGATTTCTAGGTATAGCCACTTGGCGGTCTGTAGAAGAAACTATAAAATAGCTCCAACAACTTTCATGCAAACAGAATATATTCAGAGTGTAATAAGTGATGCATTGTAGGTCTATTCTATTTGCAACATTTTTTTAAAATAAATTAAAATTTTAAATTAGGGCTTTTTGTAATTTTAAGCCATATTTTTAAATATTATTTTTTAATACTACCAAAAATAACCGTGATAGCATTTTCTAGAATTTTAAAATAACTAAACTTCCTGTATATAAAACAAGAAAGTAGGAGTTTTTATAAAGAATGACTCGTTCTCGTAAATACACAAATTAAAAAGAAACCCCTCTTCAGCACTCTATTTTGGGACACACTGTATATATGTCAAAAACTGTGATAAATAACTACACAAAAAATAAAGCCCCAAACTCAAAATTTTAGGTTGAATTAAAATATAAAATCAAAATTAGACTTTTCCATTAACATAGACGGAGTTTATTTCCGGTATTTCTGGAAGTCCAACCATTTTGAAAATATTGCATCTGAAATTGCAGCAGTCACATATGACTCTACCAAATTGGTATACAAATCTTATCTTCGGAAACCAAGAAAGATTAATAAACACAACAACAGTTTCTCTAACGTGTTTCGACAGCCAAGCTATTATCTTCAGAGAGGTATTCAGCGATTTTGAGTAGTCAAAAATTTTCTGACGAACGATATATTTCAAACTCCCTGTATAACTTCACCTAGTTAAGTTCAAATAGGGTTGAATATTTCAGTTGCTGATTTAGTTTAATATGAAAGATAATCACTTTAACATTAGCTTGAAATTTTTACCCTCTTATGATATACTATTTTCGCTCCACCCTAATGTTTTATAGCACAGGTCAATTGACAAATCGCTACATTTATCTTTATCGTTACAGTTATCTATTTTTTAAATAAGACATCATATCATGAAAACCAATCCTTATAATGTATTTATATCAAATGCTTTAAAAAATATTTAACAAGACCTGTTACCTAAATAAAATTTGCATTGCATTTCTACCACCGATTAAAGTGGAACAAATAAATTAAATTACCTAAAATTTAGACGTAAACTTGGCTTTAAGAGATTATTTACTGCCGTTCATATTGCAATTGGATCCACTCTTGGGAAGAATAGGTTTTCGCGCATCGTTAACTTCCATCAATCAATTCCAAATTGTCTTTAAAGTACCCTACCGCATCGTCCAGATATCTAAAGATCTTGTTACAAAAGGATTTATTTAAGTCAGTCGACTTTAAAGAATTCAGTTGTTTTAAGTAAATTGCCGACCACCGCTAGATAGGTCTATTAATAAAATGCGAACGTGAAAATGTCACTTCCCGAGCGCGTTCGCTTAGAATTTATTAACTCGTTCAGAGCTGTTTTAAAAACTAATCAAAATAAATGATCCAATTAAATTGATAATTGCAAGAGTGTAACCAGAGCTCCAGTCTCACGTCTTCTTTCTTGGCATTCTCTTAGTACTTTTCCAGCATTTTAAGCAAAATTTATGTCAACATAAACAACAAATGCCATGAATCTGGGTAATTAAATTTCATGTATTTACATCCCCGTGGTTCTCTTTGAGGTGGAAAAGTGCTTCATTTAACCGGATCTTAACTCCTGCTCTGATTTCCAGTTATATTATTGTTTCATATTATACAATTGTAAGGGTACGTTTAGATTAAGATACTTTATTCCGTATATTTCTCTCCGATATAGTAATATATTAAGTGTAAACAGTCCTGAGAGAAGCTACCTGACACTAATCACACAGGTAAGATGAATTACTCGACACAAAACGTCCAGACAAATTTCACCCAGTGTCTGACATATATCTCAGAATTTGTAATCGTTCGCTTTCTCTTGAGATATATCATGGGATTAACTATTGTATATAACTTATAATATTAGAATTGTAATCGTCCACTTTCTCTGGAGATATTTCATGGTTTTATCTATTGTATATTACTTACAATATTAAGATACTATTCCATATAAGTTTTTTGCTAATTTAATAAGACAAAACCTTTAAAGCAGCCAAGACATTTTATGTCGACACTTTATCTTAGCAAGAAGTGTCAGCAATTTTATTTTACTACATTTGTGTCATAGAGTAAACGAACAAGAAAATTTAGTCTTAGATACCTGAAATTTCTATCATGAAACAAGTCCCTAATCTAAACACAGCCTTAAATATCTAAAAAAAATATAAGGAAAAAAGATAAAGCAAAAGAGGTGCTGTTACCAAAAAGGGGAAACAGTTTTAAGATTGTAAAAGTAAAGATGTATGTTTGCAACCAAAACCAAGATTTCTTAGTATGACTAGTCACTATGTTACACTGTTATGGTACTTGAGAATTTAAATATTGTAAAATTGAAAAATAAAAGTTAAAATTGCAAGTATTTCTAAAAGTTTCAACAGCAACCCATATAATAATACTTATATTACGACTAGTATTACTTAAATATGCACACAATAGGCAAAACAACAGAAAGTTCCATTTAAGTTAACAACGTTGACAATATTTGAATTTATTAAAATGTACACCGTGCCCAATCTAAGACGCATCCTTTTTGAACATCATTTGCAAAGTTGATAGGCCAATAATTTTGGTACGTTATATGAATTCCTGCGTAGTTTTTTTCAAAATTTTCGTTTTCACAAAAAAACAATAGAGCGTAAGAAAAAAGATACGGATATAAATTGTATAGTTTTAATTAGTCGGATAGAAGATTGAATTTCCTTTAAAAATAAAACACTAGATATATCTGGCACTAACCGTTTATAATTTAAACATGGTCGTATGCTAACGAAAATATTAAACGCCATTGTCAGTAACTTTCATCAAACACTAACAATAGGCAAAAAGTATTATTTTTACGCATCGTTTTTAACATGGACATCATTTTATTTCAAACAGGTAACGTTGCAGCATATGATTTTTAAAATTTAACAATTTTTGCTAATCATTAAATATAATAGCACTTAAATTATAACAACCACTTTTAAATCAGCAAGGTTTAGTGTAAGATATGTTAAATATTATACAAAAATTCAAAGGTTCTATTTTAATTTCTAAATTTTGACTTACTCTTAGAATTGTCAATAACATTAAAAATAACTATTTAATAGAACCTTTGCAATAAATATTCTGCTAACATCATTACTAGATTAGTACAAAAAAAAAAATAAATTAACTGAAAGTTATAATGTCGAACAACTTCACCAAGGATTAATAATATCTGCTATTTTATGTTGGTAACAATTTGTTTAATTATTTTCTTTAACATTTCTGCGACTCAGTTTTGAAATATTTAAATTTTTATTGATGAAAATTGGCAATATCTGAAACATTTTTTGAAATATGACTATGTGTTATCTTAATTTATTTGAAACGTCACCTCAAGACAATTAACAAAAAATAGCTTCGTTTATTTTCCATACAATAAGAAAAAAAATAAAATACAGAAGACCAAAATTAGACATGACAATTTTTTTTTAATAATTTATAAAAGTATAAAGAAATATAAAAAATGTAAAAAAAGGTTGTAGCACTGTACATCGATCTTTCGTTCTCATTTAAGCTCGTTAGCAGTGCCTAACATGAAACGGAAACAATAGAGAATAACCATAACAGTATATTAAATTAATATTGTCTTAGTATATGTACTTACACTTAAAGTCTGCTATCAAATCTACTTAGAATATCATAAATTTAATATTCTCTTTTCTAAAGACAGCATCTCATTCTCCGTGTAATTACCAAATTGGTAACTGTTCATCGGCAAGATTTTGCACCGAGTGAGGTATGTTATTATTGTAAATGCTCTTGTAGCTTCCTGATATAATACAATTACTCAGTTGTCTTCTTTTAATAGTTTTTTCATAAATCCCAGGACAACGAAAAATCAATTGAAGACATAGAGGTTTTTGCTATAACAATAAATAGAAACTTTTTAATTGATGAAATTTTTTTTTTGTTTTATTGTATTATACAGGGTCCGCCATTAGTGCGTGGACAAAAGATAGTTCCTAAGCCTAAGAAGATATCAAAATTAATTTTTTTTTCCAGTGGTGAACATCTATAGCGAGCACATTTTAAAATTATTTTTATTTTATTGTACCAATGATACACAGGGTGTTGATATAAACTTACTTTTTTTAAATTGAACACCCTGTATATTTTTACATATTTGAATAGCCCTGTAAAAATGCAGCAAAATAATATGAAGTTTAAGGGAGTTTTGATGGGCCCTTTTCCTAATAGAGGATCATAAACCCGGAAATAGGACTCCGATGCAGCCATTTGTAGCTAAACAGTATGATGTAGTATTAACCAATTATCAAATAACTAGTCATTGATAGTCTTTAAGTTTCCATAAACCATTTGAATGTTGTTTTATATTTATTAGTTATACAGAGTGATAGAGGTTTGCAAATCCAAGAATTACTAAAAAATTTAAATAGAATGGCCTATTTTTATTACCTAATTTGAAAAGAAGATGAAATCACCTTTTTAATAATACCAATTACGTAAAGTTTCTTTTGATAGGTTTTATGCAAATTAACTTTCAAATTAATTTTTTTTCAATTTTTAAATTTTTGGCAAACACAACTAGGAATATTTGTAATTATTACCAATAAAATAAATAATTGTTTTTATTAAATTTTTAACAAATTGTTAACATTCGTTAATATATATTTAACTGAGTGCCCGAAAAATTGACAATTGAAATATGTATTTTAGAGGAAAGTTTACATAAAAACTTTGGAAGTCTGAAGAGATATTAAAATGAAATTTTTTTAGTAGCGCATATCTATCTATAGGGGGCACAGTTTAAAATTATTTTTATTTTATTGCACTAGTGATATGCAGAATGTTGATATAAACTTGGTTTTTTAAATAGAACACCCTATATATTTTTGCATATTTAAATAGCCCCATAAAATGCAGCAAAGTAATATCGGGTTTATGGGGGTTTTAATGGGTTATTTTCCTATTAAAGGCTCCTAAATCCGAAAACAGGATTCCGATGCAGCCATTTGTAAACACTCTGTATGATGTAGTATTATCAAATTTGCGACATAAGCAATTATTAAGAATGCAATTGCATATTCTATAGTTATACAGAGTGATCCAGGTTTGCAAATCTAATAATTACTAAAAAATTTTAAATGAAAAGTTCATTTGCATAAAAACTATCAAATGTAACTCCACATAATGTAGTATTGTTGGAAAGCTAATTTTATCTTCTTTGCATGTAAGGTAATAAAAATAGGGCATTCCATTTAAAAAATTTTAATAATTTTTGGATTTGCAAACCTCGCTCACACTGCATAAGTAAAAAGCATAAGACAACATGTTTATGGTTTATAGAAACTAAAAGACTATCAATTATTGTTTTTGTTGCAAATTGGTCAATACTACATCATATTGAGTGTTTACAAATGACTGCATTAGAGACCTGTCTCCGGATTTATGATCCTCTATTAGGAAAACGATTCATCAAATCCCCCATAAACCCACATTATTTTGCTGTATTTTTATAGGGCTCTCCAAATATGTAAAAATATGCAGGGTGTTCTATTTTAAAAAAAGTAAGTTTATATCAACACTCTCTATATGACTGGTACAATGAAATAAAAATAATTTTAAAATATACTTCCCATAGATGTACGCCACTGGGCAAAATTTAATTTTGATTTCTTCTCAGGTTTAGGAGTTATTCTCCGTCCACGTACTAATGGCGGACCCTGTATAATGATTCACAGAAAGCAAAACATCAATCTTAGACCAAATAAAGTAAAAGCTTTTAAATCTCGCTGGCGAAAAATAAAAAAAAAATAGATTGGAATAGCCGCGACGATGATATTTCCGGCATTTAATTTTTCAATTTAAATTAGGGCGGGGAGATGACGAACACTGGTTACGTCAGAAATATGCAGCAAAACTAAGGCGCAGGTCGATATGGTCTGTGTTTATTCAACAGGACACTTCTCTCTGGGGAGCCGGCGCTGCAATTGCTGTTAATCGCTTAAATAGCTGTGGAAATTATGGAAATTATATTGCAGAGCATCGTGCTAAGTATCGTCTAAAAGCGCACATTTCAGTTAACAGTGACAATTGTGTTAACAACCATTACTAATAACATCGTATGTAACTACATTGACTTTTATTAAAGCTAATGCTTTCTGAATGGCTTACAAAGTGCAACTCCAGAATCGAACTTCCGTTGTAAAACCTTTACAAAAATTTTTATTTAGATAAAAGAGCAATTATACATTCAATCATACCAGGCTGTTGCACATTACATTTAACTTGGATGATGTATGTTAGATCAAATTGAATAGGGATAATTGCTAAAGTACAATTAGAATTAGCACCAATTATGAAAAAGTATTTTTTTTACTAGGTCAGGCAGAAAACCTTCGATATTGATATGTATTAAGCAACAGGACGATCTGATTTTGGGCAATTTTATTATTACGGGTGCAACATTTAAACCAATTTTAAACCTTCATTCTGATTAAAAGTTTTTAATGAAAATATATTTTTTCGTATTTTGGCAAATAATGTGCTATTTACTAATATCAAAATCGGTTAGTAAATAGCAACTGTAACTGTCAATTAAACACTGTTGGACAGAGTGTATATAAAGCAACCACGAAGATGCTTCTAACGAGGCTTGGGCATAATTTTTCAAATTTTTTTTAAGTAGCAAGATTTATTTTTATAACTATTAATGTGTAATATAAATCTAATTTTACCCACAAAAATGCCACCTGTCAACTATTGTTATGTAAATCAACAAAGCCGTGTTAAGTTACTAGGTCACAAAGGTAATAAACAGAAATATTCTTCATAGTAGACTCTTATTGGTCGGAAACAATATGTTTATTAATTTTATTTAACATTTTTACGACCCAGTTTGGAAATATTTAAATTTTTTTTTAATTAATGATGACAGTATTCTAAAATATTTTTTGAAATATGACTACGTGATATCTAAATTTATTTAAAACGTCACCTCATGATAGTTGACAAAAAATAGGTTAGTTTATTTTACATAGAATAGAAAAAAAAAGAAAAAGACCAAAATTAGATATGATAAATTTTTTTTGATAAATTATGAAAATATGAAACTATAAAAAAAAGGTGTTGTTTTTTATATATTTTATCTTACCTATCACGTTGTCATATTTTAAAAAATGTTTTAGAATATTGTCAACATTCAATAATACAAATTTAAATATTTCCAAACTGAGACATAGAAATGTTAAATAAAATTAATAAATACAAAAATATTTTATGAATTTTTAATTTTATATTGCTTTCATATCTCCAATTATTTATTTATGATAATTATTACAAAATGTGATAAAATAAAAAAAACAAATTCGTGAAAAAAGCAGTTTTACCAAACTCGTTTAGCTCGCTGCGCTCGCTCATACTCAAACGCCATACTCGTTTAGTAAAACTCTGCTTTTCTCACTTGTCCTTTAATAGACTATTCAATAACTACATTTTAACCTACTTTCTTTCTTAACTTCTTTTTTTAATTATTTATAAAAATTTCAGTTAAAAATATAGTCACAAGAGATGTTAAATAAAGACCTAATGCGGGTGCAAAAATATTGTATCATGGGAAAAAAACAAATATTTGTTCATTTTCAAACATTTATTTAACTTTGGCTTTATATTTTGATATCGATTTGCTGACCAAAAAAGTAGTTTAAATCAAGATCTCTTTTGTACTGGCATCAAAAGGGTAACAAATACTGTAATTTAGGGTTGGTGTCTAGAATCGTTTTCAGAAACATTGCTCTTTGAGTCCTTGTTTTATTTACTAGGTCTTTGTTATGTCACTTGCGATCGTAATATTTGTGGTAGTAGGCAACAACCTAAAATTTCAAAACAACGTTGCCATAATTTTCTCAGAAATTATTTAACACAAAAAACAATTAGCCACGCCACTGAAAAGCCTTTTGAAGGTGAAATAAAAATAGTTTTAATTTTTCTCAACCGGACTACAATTAAAAAAGTTAAAAAAGATTTTAAAAGATGACATTTTTCACTTTTTTTCAATAAAATCCAAACAAGGCGGTGTTTAGTTATTTTCTTAACGGCATGTTAATGGACATAAAATTCAGCATTACTTTGTTTGTTTAACCATCTTTCTGCCTCCACTAATAACGAAGTTACCCATGTTATCATACGTTCTCCGGGACACATGTATATCTGTTTAAATGAAAATTTAGTCTCCACATTTCTTTCACCATATTCAATAGATTTCTTGTTTATTAACGCTTTAAGTCTCTTCTCAGCCTCCTGGGGAGAAAACTTAAGGTTTATCAAGCAGTTACTCAGGATGCTTTATAACTTCAGTATTCAGAATTTATTTTAATGTGATAAAATAAATTATTTCATGTTGACAAAAATATGTTGATTATAATGATTCTCGTTTTGTATAATAACGACATCATGTATGGGCAGATAATCACCGAGAACATTTATTTGTAATACTCCGTATTGAGCATTTCGTTACAATGACTCTTATGTACTTATCCCTGAACATTGAGAACACCTCGCATTTAAACATTTGCATTCGCTTGATACAAGAATACCAGATGTAGACCAAAGAATATTCGCATGTGTAATGCCGGTGACAAACACATGTGTACATCACTTAAGATTGGCTACACATGGAAAATTATTTTTATGACATTTTGTTGTTTAAAATTTTGATGATGAGTGAATTAAATGTATTAGCAGTGGCATGTGTCTGTATAATAAAGAAAAAAAATCGATTGATTAAAAGACGCTAACCACGAACAAAGATTCGTCTTTTAAGCTTGATAAAGTCTGTTAAAAATGTTTTTGGATAATTTCTGCTGTCAGCCATAATATTGTTAAGTGTGCAGTAAGAAAGCGAACGAGCGAATGACAGAAGACAAACCCTGAAAATATTTCATGTATGTAAAGATGTTTTCCCCCCACACGTTATGACTTCTAAGTACTCTATGTTCACGCATACAAAAATTCAGGCAGCGACTCAATACATCTCTATCTAACGCTAATTAAAATGATAGGAAAAAGATTTAGTTCAATTATTTTTGCCAAACCACCCCTGAAATATAGGCAACGCATTAACCATCAAAAAGTTTACGCGTTAAACCAACTTTAGTTCTGGTGATTTTTTTAGTAATTTATCTAAAGGTTTATTTAGTACTCTACGTCTTTCTCTGATGCACATTTATCTGAAATGAATTAGGATAGTGCAATACTTTTTAATTTAAAATTATTTCAGGTGAAAGTTTTGGTTAATCCGATATTTAAATTCAAACAACATTTGGTTGTATTTCATAATTTATTTTATAATATTTGATCGATTTTGATTAGGAATTGACAATAACATTCTTGATAATTAACCAGTTATCAAGAACTAGTTTAGACGGTACATTTTTAATGCATCACTTGATCATATGTATCAACCCTTAAAATTTATAATTGGGTATAAAAAATTAAAGCAGCCTAATATATCAAATGAAAGTTTACTAATTTGGTATTAGTGTATAAGATTTTAATTGTATTATGTGTTAAAAATCCATTAGACTGAAAGATTTTATATTCGATTAGTATTAAAATGCTGGAGGATATGTATATATTGAAAAATAATGCAATAACTAGAGTCACGTTCTAGTATTTGTATCGCTAATATGCTAAGAATCGATACAAAAAAATTACAGCCAAAAGTGAAACATAGTCTACGGTGAAACACTTAATTAAAAAAACCATCTATAAGTTTTTACTAATTGTTAAACAAAAGTCACTTTCGGCTTTACCGAGGAAACAATTATTACAGTTAAAAGTTACCTTTGTCATCTAATTGTACTATCATATGTGGACGAGCACTTCATAAGCTTTACTACTTTTATTTTGAGAACAGTTCTGGATACTCCAAAGAAAATAAATAAGTAAATAATTATTCGTCTCTTTTGATATTTTTCCATTTAAGTATGCCGATACGAAGAAGACATGTAAGCATAATGCGGTAATACACAGCTAGTGCGGACGGACAAAAGCCGTAGGAGATAGCCATGCAGCCAGATGCATCAAAGTCGGCCTGGTGCAGGAGATACCGTAACAACGCGTTCATCCATGAACCACGTGACAGCAGCCATGCAACGTTGAAACGCCAAAGGAAGGGGATGTTCCAGAAATAGCCGCAACCCTCCCCCCGAGCGATCGATGCTTACGTTGTGCTAAAAATAACTCAGTTGTCCTATATACCGCACATCGTCATGCCAGGAACTGGGGTATATGCTATGCGGTGACATTGACTTCCCTTTTCTTCACCTCCGAGGCACTCGTTTCTTAAATTATTACCAATTGACTCCGCATCAAAAGGACATAACCTTGTACCTCGTCTTTCAAACCTGAATCAAAGTAAGGTATAAGCTAAATACGTGGGAGGGAAAATTTTGTTTATAAAAACATTTATGCAAAGATTACATTTGACAAAATTTATTACTTATCACTAACTAATTCACGATTACGTGCTCAATGCAATGTAGTTCGGAACACACACGATAATTTAATCTTACATTGTGGGTAGAAAAAACTTTCTTTCCAGTCTTGTTTTGTTACACGATTTTTTAGACATGTCCTTCTGACTTTGCATTGGTGCAGTCAGCATTATAATTTAAATGTTATGCAACATAATTTATATTGAAAATAGAAAACGTTTGTTACCTAAATTAGGTTATAATTATAATAATATTAACCATAACAGTATTAGTGGTACTGCCGAAGCTGCCGAGACAATACCGAGACAATACCACCCCAAGTGTCACTGAGGGGGTGGCATGTTTCCTTCTCTGACACGTCTTGTTATTCCTTTCATCTTTTTCTCTTCATATCTTCTGACTTCTTTGTGATTATAAAAATCACAAAAGATCGACTCTCTTTGTGCAAAGTATTCGGGACATAAAATACCTTCCCATTCTGACGTCCGTGTAGAGGATATATGAGAGATTCCAATCGATAGTTATTTAAAATTTTGCTCTTGACCAAATTTCTTTCAAATAATTCATTCAAAATTAAATTCTGCAACATTCATGGCAAAACTCACATCTAAATTCGGTTCAGAAACATTTTCAGAATAAAAGACCCTAAGCGCGGTCTCGGACAGAAACCAAGGTATGCCCGTCCGTCAATATCATCCATTCGCTTTATCGCTTTATCCTAATTACTACTTGTCTTATGATTTGTCAGCAAGAAAAGACAGAATCTACTGATCATGATGTAATCTGAAAATCTGTTTCAAATGCAAAGTAATATTCATTTGCTCCCGTTATCTGCCCTCAAAGATCGCTTATACAGACAGCTATTTTTGTATCTCTCCATAACCTTTAATCACCTCCAAAAGAATTATCCAAACGCTGAGGATAGGTTTTTCGGTGATTTCAAGGTACACAAATCCCCTGGTTAGGATTTTCTTTCTGAACTGACGACACGAGCAGGGTGGCAGAAGCTTTCGATATCACTTGTGGACTATATGAATTGGTTAAGAAACCTATCATGAGTCCCTGATGTAGTTACCCATCAATCTGATCGACTCGATTTTTCCTAACCGATTCTCCAGTTTCATATAAAATCACTGTAACTTCACCGCTTGGAAGCTTCGATCACAAGCTTGCAGTAGCCTCTTGTTCAATTTATATACCACCTTTTTCTCAAACGCAGCCCCATAAGGCTTGACACTTCAACTCTGAAAAAAAAATGGGAATAATTAGGAGACCTATTTGCATCTTTGCATCTTTTTTCTTAAAAGAGGTCTGCTTTAACTTAGACAACCTTTCCTCACTTGTTGAATCCATGGAATACTCAATTTCTCATTTCGAAAAAAGGTCTGCCTCCAGTAAATTTTAGTTCAGCAAAAGAAGTGCCCAGGGTGTTTTGCGTAAAAAACGTGCATACTGCCGTTAGAACTCAAACGAGTTTTGTACACGCACGAAATTTTTAGAAACAGGTTATTGACAAGGCAAAGAGTGATTTCTATCGTAAAATACGTCAGAGGCTCATCAACTGTCCGAGCGACTCCAAATCCTTTTTGGAATTTGCAAAGTCGATTGGAGAAAATTTTACCTCTTGTAATTTTCCGCTTCTACTCGATAAGAACAATTATTGTGATGGCCGCCAAGGTTAACCTGTTTGTTGCAATATTTGCTCGAAATTTAAATCTTGATGCGCCGAATACGGAGATTTCTATTCTTCCTAAGGTTGATACGTAAATGCCTGGAATTATTTTGAAACAGCTCACAATCAGGAATTTTTTTTCGAGCTGAATACATGGAAGGTTTCTGGTCTTAATGGTATCACCGCTATTGTTTTTAAGATGTGCGCTTCTGAGCTGACTCCTGTTCTATGAAAAGTATTTACACTTTCTTACAATAAAGGTGTATTCTCTAATATTTGGAAATCTGCTAGGATGCAGCTTGTTCCGAAAAAGGGAAACAATCTGACTAACAACTGCTGCCCTATATCTTTGTACACCTTGATATTTAAAGTGTTGGAGAAGGTTATTAACGTCGACATTTTTACATTTCTGAAAGAGAATAAAATCATCTCGGACAGACAATGTGGTTTTATACAACAGCATTCAACTGGCAACTCCACTGGCATTGGTTGACCTTGTTTGGAATTCAGCTATGGACACGAATTGTAACATTTGATATCTTAAAAGTCTTTGACAGAGTCTAGCACCATTCTCTCTTGCCAAATTAACATCTTCTGGACTTTGATCGAGACTATGTCACTCGATATCCAGTTTTATGGATGACAGATTTCTTTAAGTCGTCGTTAAGGTCATGTCACATCAAACGTGCGCGCTTAACGCAAGAGTGCCCCAGGGATCTGTAGTGTTTCCGATTCTCTTTTTCATCTTTTAATCCGACAACAGTAGCCTGGTGGCATCGTTCTTCTCCGACACACCATTATCCGTCGCTGTTTCAGATAGGCTAACAGAATAGTGAATACAGATGGTTAATCGCGATTTCGAGATCGTTTTAGGATGGGGAAAGAAAAATCTGGTTGACTTCAATACCTCGAAGATTCAGGTAGCTGTCTATTCAAGGAGTGAATTCAAGTACTAACTTGTTCTGGACTAACCATGTGTGTGGCAATTGGACGCTTCTCAAAAGCGAGCTAAAAAGTGTTAGACATCTCATCAACTGCTCACTGTTTATAAAACTTTAGTTAGGCCAATAATAAATGAAATAGTGTTCTCATATGCAAGTAGAATGCAACCTAGACTACAAATTCATGCAGCCCTCCAGGCCTGTATAGTGAATCATAGGTAGTTGAACTACCAACAGTTGAAACACTGCCACCTAGCGAAGCGGTTGCTCTCTAGGAACAATTTCCCAGAAGACAAGGATTCTATAATGCACAGACCAATAGGTTTAAACATTTATTAGACTCGAAGTTTGGAAACCAAATACCGGTTTCGATCTTGTTAGATCTCGAAAACGATTAGATCATAAGACTTTTATGAAGAAAGTATATAATATGAAAACTCGATTGAACAATAGGACAGATAAAAGTAAAATGGGAAATTGACCCATTTGTCTTCTATCTTGGGAGAAAATAATGTTGGAGGCGATGAATGGTGATATTAATCCTGTATTAGTTCAGGTTCCAGGTGGGAAATAATAATATTCCTTTTCACATTATTTTATTATGTTGTATGCTAGGTGCTGTTGCAATGCCGCCACTGCCACCTACAAATGAGACTGCCATACAAACACACGATTGAACCACCATCTCAAAAAGTTACGATATCTGTAAACAAGGTTGTTCCCAAATTACTATCAAAGTGTTCAATAGATGCAAGGCCAGAAGAGTCAGATGAGACAAAACATTTGACAACTACTCAGCTTCAACGCGTAGTTTTATTAGAGCAACCGAAAACAGCTCGTCTTCAGCAGCAATATTTTGTGGCCAAACTCAAGAAGTTGACAGACGAACAGGTGTTCTATTGATATTGTTGGCAATAAATCATACTCTAATCTTTGAGAATTAGATCATATCCCTATGCTGTGAATGATTTTAACTTTTAAATAATTACAATCATTTGACTAGATCAAAGCTAAATATTGTTATTATAAATGAGATGGACCAATCCTTCACATCGTCTTTTTCCTTGTGTGCGGAAAACCTCTTCGCCTGCTTCTTCTAAATTATGTGGCACATTCTCCAATTCCTCATCTTCATTTTCAAAATCTGCGTCTCCTAGATACTTGGCAATATTATGTAACACAGCACATGCTATTGTGACTTTTGGAATACTAGTTTGCTTTACTCTGCACCCATATTTCAGAATAGGAAATCTCTGTTTCAGTTGCCCAAATGTATGTTCAGTTACAACTCGCTCAGGTGTAAACAGTCTATTAAAAGATTTCTGATATTTCCTCCTCGGGGTTTATATAGGGAGTCATCAGAAATGGCATTATTCCGTAGCAACTGTCTCCCAATAGAACTGTATTTATTGTCTTTTTTATGATTTTACACACTGCAAAATTTTTCCATATACGAGAATCATGAACTGACCCATGTCATCTTGCATCTGTACTAGTTATAACACAGTCTGGATCGCATGTAACCTGGTAGTACTAGTAAAACATTTTTTGTTTACATATTCGTCTTCAAATTGGACTGGCTTTTTAATACGAACATGGGTACGGTCAACAACCCCTATGGCTGTTGGGAAACGAAATTTACCCAACCGTTTCTCTTTGGCCACTATAATTTCATTTTCTGTTCTGGATAACCGAATCCATTGAGGAACCTTTTCTACAACATGTTCCAATACTTTGTGAAATATTCTAGATACCGTAGGTTGGGTGTATCCCAATTCTTTAGCTGCTCCACGAGTTTTTTGATTATCGCCCAGAATATGGTCCACTAACCATTTAAAATAGACCTCTTCAAATCTAAATAAGGTTTTAAAATTTGATTGACGAGGCATAGTTCTTGGTTTATAATATTTTCTTGCACGTAAATTTACCACGTCAGCCATTGCAAACAGTTAATTACGACCATAAACTTAACTGACTAAAATTTACATAACCAATAAACAAATAACTTGAATATAGGTATATAAGTGTAGAAAAAAGTTAGTTTTGTAGCAGATGCAATTTTGGTGAAGCAAATCCTTTAGTTTTAAAGGCAAAAACTTTTTTATTTATACTAAAAAGGTAAAACCTTTTACTTCGAAGCAAGCTTTACTTTTTTTATGCATAACATCTGAAGTATTTTCTTTGTTTTTGCCAAGAAAAATCTAATGCTTCTTTTTTTAAATACGGCCTAATGACATAATACTACATATGGCTGTATTTATAGTGAAGTGAAATTTCTTTCGTAGTGAAAAGAAGCGAGGGTGTAATTTACAAAAAGGAAGCGTCATTTCTTCAGGGTGGCAGCAACCACCAAAGTTTTGAGGGCACATAATAATAGATTAATTGTCGAAAGTCAAACATTTTTTGGTTCATGTCTCTATTTCCGAGATATCACTTAACATGAAAATCGTATATGTAGTTTATAAGGATTCTCATGGGTCATGTTTTGATGAAATATTTGTGTAATTGCTTACTGAAATATTAGAATATTATCCCTTATTACTATAACGCTCACAGTTTGCACAGGAGTGCGTAACGATCTAGTAGATTATTCAAGGTAAGCATTGGGTGTCAGCTCCTAACAAAGGTGTAAGAATCCCAAATCCAACAAAGAAGTTTTTTACCAGATTATCTATAATAGCTTAAACCGGGACAGTGCAACCTTAATAATTTGCAAGAATCACAAAATAAATTATTATCAAAACTCAGTGATTGTAAAACAGTCCTCACTACCCAACAGCAAAGCTCAATTTACTCACTCTTGACAGGATGGCGAACCTATCAAGCCATATTAATATTGCCAACTTGCCTGTCCGTTAAGTGAATTTCGAAATGACTGGTCTTTTATCACTTAATCAACCCTCTTTTTTTTATTTCTAATTGTGAATCTACTGACAAGTACCACATGGTAACCAATGTCCTTATAATACCTACTGAAATATGTAAATGTATTTGAAATTAGCCGACTTCAGTAAGTTTTTGGTGTTGTGGCAAAAATAACGTGACAAATTTTTGGCTTCATTTAATCGATTTGATTCAGAGTTAATAAGCAGGATCGGTAATCCCCTTCCCTTATTCTCTAAAAAGCTTATCGTAAGTATAAGTCTTTTATAAAAATAAAATGAATGCGATAAAAGCTCAAAATCTAACGTGAGTCCTGAATATACTACATGCGAACAAACAAATAAGAGATTGCGTTCTTCCAATTTCCAACGCTTTCATGTCCTAAACACCCAGATCGCCTGATTTTATCATTTCAACCGTAACAAAAGAGTTTGCCAGTTGAGAGACAATTGACGATTCTCACAAAGTCAGCTGAAGAAATTACTTTTTGCAGCGTTTTCACAAACAAACGTGTGGTGTCAAAATCTTTCCTATTATAATTGATAATTGATCTGCGACCAACTGGATCTGAATTATCACACTATAAACATCGAATTGGAGTCAAAACTTAATAAAAAGTTTGGTGGTCTTTACTCATCAGTTACATCTTTATTATTATTTTGTCATTCTATCAAACAAAATTCAAGAAAAGACCTATATTGAATCAAAATTTTTATTTCAGTTTAATTGACTGAAAAGTTTCTTATCCTTGCTTACAAATTGCAACAAATTAATAAAGTATACAATTTTCAGCAGCTTTTCTAGCAACTTTTAGAGCCCAGTATACTCAATAGGTAAGGTGGTTATAGCTAATGCAAATAGTTTACTCTGTCTTAATTTAGTTAATAAAATTTAATTAAAGACACTTGTAAATTGCTACGTGGATAATGTTCATTAAATTCAAAGTTTACTTAGGTCCTTACTTTGATGTGCAACTGACGCGGCTCATTTCACTAAATGACTAAATTTACATGCTGCATCTTCTGCATAAATTAGAACTCAAGTCGATTAGAAGTTGTTTTTTTAATTATAATATTCAGAGTCAAAAATATTTTAAGTGAAAACTGAAAATTCCCCTTATTTGTGGCAAAGGATAATTGTCATTTGATCTTAACAGGTTGCTTCCGGCAGAAGTTTTACTAGCTCTTAATTTTGCCTATCCTGACATTGGAAAATTATCTAATTCTTTTGAAGAGCTCTTGTTTCTATTTCTTTTTCTTAGGGAGACTTATTGCCTATCAAAACATTTAGGTACATCAAGGGATTCACTTCTTAAAATTTGATGTTTAATTTTTCTTTTATACAAATATTTACGTTGTTTTGTTCTTGCTTTCAGATTTTTTTTGAGGTCCATTTATTTGATTTACCTATATTAGAGCTCAATCCTTTCTCCTTTACAGCTTTTATCAGTTGTATTGTTATTCCTTCAAGTTTTTTTACTTATTGCTAACTCTTGGATGACTTATATTTAATAGTTGCCCTTTTTTAATACCACTCTATTTACTTATTTTCACTAGAATTGGATTGAATTAGGTTACAGAAAGCAAATCTCTTTCTTTAACTTCATGTTATAACCAGAGGCCTGTTTAGCCTTTTTCTTAATATATACCCTATTTGCTACATTTTTAAACATCATTTTTGTTAGGTTTATTATCCTTTATGCCACCTGCTGTTGCCTGAATCTATTTGGTAACTTAGTTTTTTTTTAATTTACAAAATTTTATTCCAAACTGAAGATTTGATATATTATCCCCATTTGCCTTATAAAACGCTTTTGGTACTCTCTTAGGTTTTCTTTCGTGTGTTTTTCTAATCTGTTCCTCTATCGCTGAAAAATGTTGTTTGAGACATATCTAATGGTGATATCTTCCAATGATTTTTGTAATTTTTTATCTTTCTTCTATTCACTTTGTTTTATTGCTCTTGTGTTTTTTATTATTTCTGCTTTTCTTTCTTTTTCCACATGTGGTTCCAATCTTATTAATCTTATGTCTAGCGATAATAAT
The DNA here is from genome assembly GCA_028583605.1 of Dastarcus helophoroides. NCBI lineage: Eukaryota > Metazoa > Arthropoda > Insecta > Coleoptera > Bothrideridae > Dastarcus > Dastarcus helophoroides. The sequence continues at coordinate 1,722,078 of CM053335.1, forward strand.
GGCTTCATCATTATACAATTTAAGAAATTACAAAAATGCCTTTAACTTTAGATAGTAGTGCGATACTTTACGTCTGAGGTACTTAAAAACGGGTCCTGTACTTCATTTAAAAATTTTCTACACAGTTAACTGTTTGAGCTGTAAAGATTGACAATCTGGCAATGGAACATTATAAATTCTCGAAATTTTATATAGGGAAAAATAGGTTATTGTTATTAGGCCAAATGAAGACTTAATATTTGGAAATTGAATCATCATGGATAACACGGTTTCTATATTGATGCAATTTACAAATGATCCATACCACTGCGGTTGTATTGTTATTGCTCTAGCCGCGGTTCCAACTAATCTCCATCCGAAACTGAGCACTGGTTTGCGTCTAGTTATTTTCATTGCATTAATTAAGGCAGGCCAACTCGCCCACGGCTCAATTTGACTAGCGCATCGGATGCTATGCAGGAATATTTGGCGCGTTAATTATTATTAATTCATAGAGAGATTTGCATATTTACATTGAACGCCAGTTTAATGTTAGAAATGTTTATCGTGTGAATTGCATTGACGTGTTTGTTTTACCTAACAAACAGGAACATTTGTCCTTTTAAAGTATGCTAATGCATTTTGTAAAGGCATTAGTTATTAAAACTAATCCAAGGGTCACATATCTAAACTCGTTTATGTCACTTAAGTTGTACTATAAAAAAGGGCAAGAAATAGCAAATCATATGGCAAGTCATATCGCGAGGGAATCCAAAATCGACGGAAAATTATAATGTGCCACGGGCCTAGTTTCTTTTAAACAATTCATTCAAAATTCAATTCTGTAACATTCGCGGTCTAAACTTAAATCTCAACTCGGTTCATCAACACCTTCAAAATGCAAGACCCCGTCTCTGATGGAAACCCAGGTTTCCCCATCCGTCAATACAGTCCATTTGCTTTGCCCTAACTACGACTTGCACACAAAATTTCGACATAAGAGGGGAATTTGTACTTTTACGCGAAGAGACCTGTCCTGTCAACGAGAAGAAGCACTGGAATTTGCTGATCATGATGTGATTTGGCTAAAAATCTGCTCCAAAAACGAAGTAATATTCATTTGTTCACTTTATTTGCCTCCAAACGATCCCTCATATAGACAGCTCTGCTCTTATCTCTCCATAGTCTTTGATCACCTACAGACGAATTATCCAAACGCTTAGGTTGTCTTTCTCGGTGATTTCAATGTACACAACATCCCCTGGTTAAGGTTTTCTGCGCGAAATGACGATGCGTGAACGGTGGCCGAGGCTTTCGCCATCACTTGTGGACTATCGCAATTAGTTGAGGAACCCACAAGAATTCCTGATGTAGATACCCATCAACCTAATCTACTCGACCGTTTCCTTACAAAATTTCCAAATTCGTATAAAATCACTGTGACACCACCGCTTGGAAATTCGGATCACAAGCTTGTAGCAGCCTCTCGCTTGCTTTATATACCACCTTTTTCTTAGACACAATCCCGTAGGGTTTGGTACTTTAACTCTGCAAACTGGGAAGAATAAAGAGACTCCTTTGCATCTTTCTTATGGCAGAGAGTCTGCTTTAATGCAGACAACCCTTCCTTAATCGCCGAATCCATCACTAAAACTATCATGATTGGTATGGAATGCTCAATTCCCCACTCCCAAAAGAAGTCTGCCTCCAGTAAATCTTGGTTCAGCATAAAATGTCCTCGGGTTGTCTTCTGCAAAAACCGCACATATTGTCCTTGGAGAATTAATCCCTCAGTCGAGACTCGGACCACATTTGTAGATGCCAGGAATTCTTGTAAACGAGTTATTGACGAGGCAAAAAGCGATTTCGATCGTATAATGCGCCAGAGGCTTACCAACTGTCCGAACGGTTGCAGGTTCTTTTGGGAATTTACAAAGTCGATTGGAAAGAATATTACATCTTCAAATTTTCCACCTTTACTCGACAAAAATAGCAATATGGCGACTACTTCCACGGAAAAGGCTGACATGCTAGCCTCAATGTTTGCTGAAAATTCCAATCTTGATTCTTGAAACGCAGAACTTCCTATTCTTCCTAAGGTTGGCACTTTGATGCCCAAAGTTGTTTTTAAACAACGCACAATCAGGAAGATTCTCCTTAAGCTTGACACCTCGAAAGCTTTTGGTTTTGATGGTATCCGCGCTATTGTTCTTAGGAAGTGCGCCCCAAAGTTGGCTCCTGTCCTAAGCAAATTGTTAACACTCTCTTACAACAAAGGTGTATTCCCTAACATTTGAAAAGTCTCTAAAAGGGAAAAAGAAATCTGACTAACAACTATAGCCCTATATCTTTGTTGCCCGCTATATTTAACGTGATGGAAATGGTTATCAACATCGAAATTCTTAAATATCTGGAGAAAAATAGAATCATCTCGGACAGGCAATACAATTTTAGACAACAAAGCTGCACTGGCGATCTACTGGCATATGTTACTCATATCTCTAACTCAGCTATGGAAGAACATGGTGAGGCTAGGATTGTAGCATTGGATATCTCAAAAGCTTTCGACAGAGTCTGACACCGATCTTTTGTCGCTAAATTAATATCTTATGGTGTTCCTCCTGGACTCTGTCATTTGATATCCAATTTTCTCGCTGACAGATCTCTTCAAATCGTCGTCGATGGCATTTTATCCGAGAGATTTGCGATTAATGCAATGGTGCCTCAGGAATCTCTCCTGTCTCCTACTCTGTTTTTATTACACATAAACGATCTTTTAGCTTCAACTTGGAATCCTACATACAGCTACGCAGATGATAGTAGCCTAGTGTCATCTTTTTTCTCCGACAAGCCATTAACTGTTGCTGCTTCAGATCGACTAAGGGAACATCAGATACAGACGATTAATCGGGATCTCGAAATCATTCTGGAATTAAGTAAGAAAAATTTGGTCGATTTCAACGCTTCAAAAATTCAGGAGGCAGTTTTCTCCAAGAAAACATCAAGAAATAATGCAACAAACATACTAATTGACGGTAAAATCCTTTCGATGGGATCTAATTTATCTATCCTAGGAGTGAATGTGAACACTAACTTTTTTTAAGACGATCATGTGTGCGCCATTGCCAAAGCTAAAAAGTACTTCACATCTCATCAGCTACTTACACTATACAAAGCTCCAGTTAGGCCAACACTAGAATACTGTTCTCAGGTTTGGAGTTCAATCCCAAAACACACTTTAGCTTTCTTTGATTCAATTTAACGAAGAGCGATTCGCCTAATTGATGACGAGAGTTTTACCGATTCTCTCAAAACACTAGAGTACAGACTTATGGTTGGTGACTTGTCTACAAGTACTATTATGGAAGATGCTCGCAAGAACTAATAGGACCCGAAGGACAAGATTCTTGAGGCATACAAGACAGTCGGAGACAGCAAATTCCTGTGCGGTCCAGCTTGACACAGTGAGGACTTCTGTCTGCGGAGACTTTTTTTCTATAGAACTTCCAAGCTATGGAACTCATTACCGAAAGGAATTTTCCCCAAAAATTACAACTTATCCTTGTTAAAGAAGGCGGTTCATCGCCATCTATCCTTGTTTTTGCATCCTACTCGCAGTGCTTTAAAGCCATACCCCATTACTCTTTGCGAGTGAATCAAACTTTTAAAAAAATACTATATCAAATAACAAGTGTAGAAAAACAAAATTTTGTTTAACAAGTATAGCGTTTTAGCTACACAAGTTTAGTAAAAATGCTTTTTTTTTGCCCGAGAAAATAAGTATTTTTCTTATAGGATTACAAAACGCAAATAAAGTGATTGTCAAGGAAACTATTTCATAGACAATTAAATGACAATGAAAAGTTACATGAATTTCTAAAAATTCCTTTATTTAAGTAATATTGATTGTGATTTCAGAAAAAGTAGTTATATACCTCGTTAAAAAGCACATTGCTGGGTTTTGATGGCTTTCGCCTCTTTCTCAATTTACTTCGTCGTCCGGGAAGGTATAACTACTAGATACACAATATACTATTGTATTGTTAAAGGTTAAAACTTAGAAATAGGGACTAAATTAATTATAAACGATTATGAATTTAAATGATGGAAAACGAAGAATACATTTTTGTCCTCATAAATGTCGGGGTTGTATGTTACCCTTGAGACATCAAATGCCATAATATCCATCATTCGTATAATGCATAATTCAGTACAATAAATTTCTGTACCTGTGCCATCCCTTAATGTCAAATAAAGGTTGAGATTTATTGGTGGGTTTTATAAACTTTTCGTGCCATCAGTTTCAGGAGCAGAAGTGGCGCGTTAACTGAGTTTTTACGCTTTACATGGAGTTTTATAAATGATGGTTTACTTATCTAAAAAAGAAGTTCTGTACAAATAAGGGCACTAAACTTTGCTTATTTTATTTAACAGATTAGACTCGGAAGTTCTAGAGGATATAATTTTTCCAACAAACAAATTAATATCGCAGCGTGAGAACTTTATTTGAGGACGAAATTAGACGCTAATACGATTATAGTTGGGAAAAGTTGCTTTACGTTAAACTCAACTAAAGCGTTTCATGAATTTGAACTGCTGTAGCTCCATAGGTTCAACTTCTCTTATTATAATCTCATTAAAGTTTTGTAATCAACTAACTACGTTAGCATTTTATTAGATAATTTATAATTTAAATGACATATCCTGTAACCACTCTCAATCTATAAAATGAAATTCATTTACACTAAGAAGTAACAGCAACAGTAACCCTCTTAGTTTGTGAATACAGTTGTAATAATTAAGATGCATAATTTCAAATTTTAATAGACTGCTTCCAACCTAACTTATTTGTTTGAACTAGAGAATTTGTTATTAATTTTAGAGTGTTTCTAAAATATGAAAATATTAATGATTAAATTGGAAAAAATAAATAAAATATCAACAAATTTCTTCTGCAAAAACCGGCATTAGGTCAAACTAATGCATCTGATTTTTATTATGGTACACATGTGAAAATATTCTTCTTCATTACAGATTTCAACAATTTTTAAAGAAGAAGCACATTGAAATTTAAAGTATATAAGAAAATATATGTATGCTTATGATAAAACTTCTGTTAAGCAAATAGAAAATGTAGAATAGATATTAAGTATCGTATTATCATTGTCGTATTGTTATTCAACAATTATCGTCTTTTCCGAGTTAGGATTGAAATAGGAAGGAAAGCTCTTATTAGCGATTATACATAATAGCAAATCCTTATATAATATATGCAGATAAGAAAAATGGTTAATGGAGAAGTTTCTATTTTTTTCTTATTGATTAATTATAAATATTTAAGTAAAATAATACTAGGATCTGAAAAACTCATTAAAATATCTCTAGAAATGAAAAAGTTATGTACCATTGAAGTGGCGCTTGTAAGAATAAATTTCGCTACGCGTGTGACGTCATTTGACCTAATCCACAGGGAAAGAACTGCCTTTAAAACTGTTTATCAGTTGATAAAAACATACATGTCTCTAAGATTTCGGTCCTCTAAAACATATTCAAAAATTAACAAAATCCACGAGCTTTTCTTTTTATTCAGTGATTTGTGATTCGACGATCTCGGACGGGTCAAATGACGTCACATGACGTTCGCGCTAAAATGCGTTAAATTCAATAATCTATTTCTCGGTCATTTATTAACGGAATTCAGAAATTGTTTTCAGTGATTTATTTATTTTGATCCATATTTTAATCTCATTACATTAAACATAGCATTAACAATATCATGAAACTTCTCTATTGTTCATGTAGAACGCTAAGGAATATCCCTTCCTAAATATCTAGCTTCATCTGCAGATCCTCTGAAGTCTGTGAACATACTCCCTTACTTTACCGAGTCAAGCAATGTTTCTTTATTTAATTGGTTTACAAGTGAATACCAGTTATTAATTCGCCTCAGAGGGCGGTGATTAAATCAACGGACCAAAAGAACATGCAGCTAATGCAAAATGTAATAAAATTGTTGTGAGCTAGTGCCACTAACAACATATCTAAGAGGGATAATTTAGTACTGACATTTTTACTGGCCCTGACTGTCGCCGCGAAATATCAGTAACTTTCAATTCAATTGGTTTGGTAGATGTAAAAGAATGCAAGGACCACCGATACGCCCTTAATGTTAAATCTACCATTATATAATAATAATACGTTTATTTGTGTTACCTTAACTTAATAAAGTATCCAGTGTGTCCCACCGGGAATCGCCGCGATCGATATCTGGCAAAGTACTCATCTAAAACATTTGAAAATTTGGCAGCTCAGCAAAGACGATAGGACCAACACAACTAAAATATTCGCAAAGTTTGATACCAACTTCTTATTTTAAATGAGAGACCCTATATATTTTTGGATTTAATTTAATATTTTAAGGCTACTTTAAATATCCAATATTGTTCCTAAAATTCATAGTTTTTGAGATAATTGAATTTTTATTACAAATTTGACAGATGCAAGGTTTCACGAAATTCTTTGTATCTTTTTCTAGCAACTAGATATTTATTTCATGTTTACTACGTAAGTAGAATACATCGGCCTCAAAACGACAATCCCTACATGAAATTTGGTAAATACCAAATTTCATGTAAGGATTGTCCTCAAAAACATGTCGGGCAAACTAGACGATCTCTTAAAATCCGACTGAAGGAGCATTTGGCTCATTTGAGATACGGAAGAAGTTAAGTGTGGCTAGACATGCTTTTGAATTAGATCATAGGATAAATAAAAATATTAAGTTGTTAAGAGTAGTAAATAAGAATTATATGTTAAATGCATGTGAAAGCTTAGCCATCCATAAGGGTGGAGATAACCTTATGAATGGTTGCACTGGGCCTTTCGGCCATTCATCTCTATTAAAAATAGTTAGGTTTGATAGATAACGAATTGTGACACTACGACGTGTATGATTAGATGCGAATGCGCGTTCGGATTAGGTCGATCATGCACGAAGTGAATATTCTTAGTATATAAGGGTAAATTTTAAGATTAGGTGTTAGTATCTTTCTGAAGGTGATAGCTTGGCAGTCAAAACGCTTTGTTGTGTTTTTCAATCTTTCTTGGTTTCAGGGCACAAGTTATGTATTTCAGTTTTTGAAGATAACGAAGGACCAGTCCGTTCCACTTACTTTCTATGACTAACCAACCCTTACTTACTTCGATGTAATAATTGTTCGATATTCGCAATTCATATAGTAACAATTTCATAATATGAGAAATAATTCGTTTAATTTAAAGTCCCACCGAGTGCATTACTGCTACGAAATGTGTATTGGTCCAGCTGTTCATTCATAAGTGTTAATTGTCGCAACTGTATAATTTACATTATATTGGCTAAAAAAAAACATCTTTGAAAAGATAACAATACCAAACGGATCAAAAATGTTTAATAAAGAATTGGGTTGGAAGAGTTGTTCATTATTTAATTAGGAAAAGAGGGAAAGTTTAGAACATAAATATTTTAAGCTTGCCGTTTTAGTAACGTTGTGATTTTATATTACAATCAAGATAAACACTCGTACAAAAAAGATGTTTTAAAGATAAAAATAGTAAAAAAATCGGTACTGAGCATATTAACTCTTTCACAATTGCGATAATTAACCATTTTTTTAAACTTTTACAATATGTCAGCATCCTAAAGCAATAATGGCAAAGATATCGTAAGTATTGAATAATTGGAAAGATAAAATTATCTTAGACACTGAATCATTTTCTTTACTTGAACAATTTAAAACCTAATCCTAAAAGAGTAGATTAAATTGATAATGAAATACCATGAGACCTCAGTGAAGTGAATGCATTAAAACATATTTTGTTTGTTTGCCAAAATACATAAAGTTTATACATCCTAATAATTTGAATGCAATATCCTGCTACCACTGAAATGAATAAAAATTACCAAAGCCTTCCACATCACTTTATTTAAAAAGGCATTTACATTGGATAAAGTGTAATGAAAATCGATTTTTATATTTACGAGATACAGAAGTTACGATTAGCCATGTTACTAAATACTTTTTCATTATCTACTGAAGTTTAGCTGTGAAGACAGTAAATGCGCTTTTGAGTATTTCCGTCATCAAGAGATATTGCTTTTATTAGCAATGCCGTTTTCGATAGTTCAATGTGTTGCGTAAGAGTTTTATAGATCTATTGTATATAAACTTCTTAAATGACTCTTCCCGCTTCCCCTAGTTACTTGTTCATACAAATAACAGCAAAGTGGTCACTTAGTAATCCATTTTGTTGTCTATAATATATAGAAACTTGTACTTACTATAATATCTGCTAAGGTGGGTACTCACTGGGAGCATTCACTTGTGATGTAACAAATGTTAGCATTAGTTACATTACAATAATACGCTACGGGCGCCAATATAAAAATGAAATATTGTTTTACATTTATTATTTTTTTAGATGTTATAAATTAAAATTGATCATTTTTAATGAGACCTCGATTTTTTTAGCAAGCAATAAATTGTTTTTTCTTTAATAACACCAAATAAAGGTCATTTTGTGTAATTTTGATTTTTATCTTTTTTTACTATTTTTTTTTAATTTGCAGTAAATTTGTATATTCTTGTATGAAAGGACGCCAAATGTTGTTTTGTCCAGGGGGCTCAAAACCCCAGAACCGGCCCTGGTTGAAGCATTCAGGTAAGAATAAAACATCGATGTCCATTACTGCTAACCTTTGTCGACTTATGCTTTTATATTTAACCTATTATTTATTTTATTTATTTAATTTTATCTATGTCAAATTGTTTAGTAATTTGTTTCTACATTAAATGTAATATGTTGATATTTCTCTATTATGTGTCATGAAGCAAATCTTGTAAAATTTAGAAAATATATCAGTTTATTACAGGTATTAGAAATAAAGTTTTTTCGTTGTCAAATATTCGTCAATAATTTTCATTTATTTAAAGAATTTATATATTTTACAAAAACAGTACCGTAAAAATATTATTTCAAACTAGTTAATATTTTAGAAAAACTGATGAGCAATCTGCTCACAGCAGACTAGTAGACTAGCAGAATAGTAGAAGTAACTTTAGTTCATTATTTATTCACAAATAATTTTAAAACAATTTGAAACTACTACTAAACCATAACAAATGGATCTTTGCAAAAAAATCCCTTTTGTATATGTTCTTTAAATATGTTTGTTTTGCACACTTTTCTTCAGACTTCGTTTAAATATCTACTCTATCAGGAACGTCTCTGAAAAAGTTTTCTTTTGATTATTTTCATCAATGTCTTAAATTTAGAAATATCACTCACACCGTCATCATCGTCTCTTCCCAAAAAATTAGGGTCATTTATAATGGCGTCTGTAAGTGTAAAACATTTTTTCGGTGCCTAATAAAATAAAAATAATAAGTATAAAAAAAAAAATTGATATCAATCTCCAAATCTCAATTACAATAATCAGTAAAATCACTTCTACAAGAAAAAAATAGATTGTTTACGTAGCAGATAGCTAGTTTCGGATAGTATAATCTTTAAATTTACAAATTTCTTTACGCTATTTAGTTAAAAGCACCAAGCCAAAATGTTTTTGCTTTAAATATTGTAATTTTTTGTGTTGAACGTATAAATAAATGGCAACTTTCTTCATTTATTGTAAAGAAACGAGACAAAATTCAGACTATCAAAGAAAAATATTACTGATGTACGAGACCTGAATCATTTTGTTTTAAAAAGAACTATCTCAGATTAGAATGTGGAAATTATATTCTTTATTGGTAATAAAAGTCTTTAATTAACACCATTTGTAACATATCTTAAAGAAGTTCAAAGAAAAAGAAACAAGTATACTTAATCCAAATCTTCTTAAAATAAAATTATACATATTGGTGTCATTTGGCCTAACAATTATTCATTTGATTCAGCATCGGTCATTATCCTTTAGTATAATTTTCTTCTGGACATGATATCGCACACCACGACCGTTGGGTCGTAATTTACCTGTAAAAATGATTATATCTAAGATAACTGTACACCAAGTCAGTTGTAGTTTAGCTTTTTAGATATAGGAGAGGTTTTTCTAAGCCTGGCATGGGTAACAGTTTTTGCCCCCTAGACCAGATTGAACAAAAAAAAAAAAGTTTTCACTGGCCGACATGGGCTAAGCTAGGCGAAATATTTTCGTTAGTTCGAGCCAAAATTTGTTGCCAACTAAGAAAAAGGTGCTCCTCAGTCCGAGGGGGCGCTAATTCCTAAAATTCAAATGATTTAATATGCAATAGTATTTTTCCTTTGGGTGTGTAATCCTCCCCAATACAATTGCAGGTAGGCTAACGAAACCCTATATCGTCGCAAATGTGAAGAAGAGCTCTATCCAAATGTGCGAAAATATACTGCGTGTTCTATTTAAAAATATTAAATTTTATTTTGTACACTGTTTTAAAAACACCTTGTATACGTGCTTTGAATACGGGCAAAAGGTGAAATTATGCCTTACGTTGTGGACAGACTGTATATATTTAACTGATCGTCAGTAGGCAAAATTAAAAGCAATGACGTCGACCCTGCTCATTGTTGTGGTTGGAAAGTAAAAACCGATGCTGAACTTCAAGGAAGACCTAGTAAAAAATAAAAATAGTAATATTCAAGCAAAATAAGCAATTTTTGATCATCTTACGATTCCTCACAATTTTTTTCACTTGATTGTCATGATTTTTTAAAAAATATAGTAGTATCGGGAATTCATTCAATTAATTACCATAAGTTAAAGTCTAAAATTGAAAAACTGTTCGCTGCGCAAATTTGAGAAAACCTTTGTAAATGAAAAAAACATTTTCTAGTACATAAACAAAATTCATTCTTCTTTATTAATATAAATATTTTAAGCAATAACACTCATGGTTTAAAAAATATGATATGTACATATAATTTACTTCTTATTGCTTAGGCTCTGAGGAAGTTATAGTGTCCATAAGAGGCCTCTTTGAGCTTTGGGCATCATCAGTTGGTGGGTGATTCCACTAAACGAATTTACAGGGTTTCAAATCAAATATTGGAAATGTTTGGCACTCCTACTGAGCTAGAAAGTGATACGAAGAAAGAAGTTACTGAAAAAATTAGAATTATATGTATTAAATTAGGTAAAAGGTGGCAAAAATGCCATAAACATAGAGAAAGGTTTTTGAAAAAAAATTCAAATTGGTTAGATGGTGACATAACTTTTAGTTGTAAAGTTAAGATAACGAATCAAGCACTGACTAGTTTAGGTGTAGCAGAGCGAGGTCGTCCTAAGAAATCTTTTATAAGTAGCAGTAAAAACTCTAAATGGAGAAGGATTTTAGAGCTCCAACAAAAGTATGAAGTACCCCAACTCATACACCCGGCTCAAAAAACTTTAAAAGATACTGATATGAAAGATGCAGCCTGGTTATTAAACGAAGCCACTCAGACATCTCCAACTAGAATTCGTGAAACATGAAAAACAGGAGCTAGAAAACCGTATAACGAAGATGATCTCTAATGGTGGAGAGTAACTTATGTAAAAGTCAATACATGGCAATCCGCCTACAGGCAAAAAGTAGAAACATCAATATATACCCTAGTTATCACAAGGTTTTATGCGCTAAACAGAAGTGTTATCCATCTTTGGAATCATTGTATTATTACAGAGTCACTAATGGAAATAAAATTGCAACCTCTTTTGGACCATACTGCAAGCCGCATTATTTTGTCCGACGAAAACAGTTTTAAAACATTGACCTCGGGAAACAAAAGAAATGTTGTCATGTTGACCAAGTGGGGATTTGATGGTAGTAGTAGCCACAGTAAGTACAAGCAAGTCATGTCTGAGGAATTTCAAGATTGTGATATGTTTGTTACATTATTAGTACCCATACAACTGACATGTGCAGTAACTGGGAATATTTTATGGAAAAATTCTAGACCAGCATCTACCCGGTATTGAAGGCCAATTAGAATTCAGTTTAAGAAAGAATCTCAAGATTTATTAAGATCAGAACGTGCACATATTGAAGAACAAATTAATAATTTACATGTAATCCAATACAAAGATATTGTATTAAAACATGAAATGGTAATGACCCTGGTTGACGGCAAAGTGTGCTGTGCTGTCACTGAAACATCTTTTGTTCAGAAATGTTATGTATGTGGAGCCAGTCCAAAAGAAATGAATTCTCTTGATACAGTTTTAAAGCGACATGTGAAGACAGAGTGTTTTGAGTTTGGATTATCCACCCTACACGCGTGGATTAGATTTTTTAAATACCTACTTCATATATCGCATAGGTTGAGTATTAAAAAATGGCAAGTACGTGGACAAGCTAAAAATGAATTTAAAGCAAAAAAACAGGCAATTCAAAAACGTTTTAAATCAGAAATGGACCTGATAGTTGACAAGATGACACAGGGGGTAGCGGTACATCAAATGATGGAAACACTGCTCGACGATTTTTTGCCAATTATCAATTGTCAGCCGATATATTAGGCATTGAGGAAGACGTAATATTTGAAGATGTGGTGTTATTTTGACGACTTTGGCATCTGAATATAAAATAAATATTCATGCATTTAAAGAGTATGCTTTAAAAACTGCGACCCTGTTAACTGAATAGTATCCCTGGTATTATATGCCTGCTAGCGTTCATAAAATGTTAGTCCATGGTCTATCAGATTTTAGAAATTACCGCGCAAATTTTACAAGAATGAGTTCTAGACTACACACAAACAAAGACTTGATATCTCGGCTTCTAGTAACCTCTGATCCATATATTACAAGTTTAAGAGTAAAACCTTAAAAAAATAGTTGATCTTGATGATGACATGCTTTTACTTCTCGAACAAGACCAGTTCGTACAATCTTCCGATTCCACAGATTCCTCACAGGAAGATAGTGACGATGGTGATTATGATGATGACAATGACAGTGCTCACTAATATTGTAAACATTACTTAATTCTTGTAAAACTTATATGTTTGTGTGTAATGTGCGCATGAACACTAGATTATCTGCATATGGATGTTGCATATTTATAATAAGTATACTTGTCGAGCTACAATATGCATGACTAGCCCTTAAAAACATTATGACTCTTTTCTGTTGTAAGTTTATATTACTATTAGATGTAAATAACACCAAATTCATTTTATGTTCAAATTTAGTTGTATTTTTGTTATCTGACATTTTTGTAAATCACCCTGTAGATATAAAATACGTAAATTTTTCATAAATGTCTACGAATAAGGCTAAAAATGTGAAAATTACATTGTGAGATTAAAATGATTAACATTGTCTATTTTTGATTACTTTTGAGGCGTTTCGAACCACTGTGCGTCTATAAAATAATATGGTCATAAGTTATAAGGTGCAATATAAAGGTTGGCATTTATTGTATTTGCCCATAGCAATTAAATAACTCGGTCGAGTTCTGGTAGGTTTGGCAGCCACAAATTACCGACGATTTGATGACTAAAAAAGAACCTTTCTTACTAATTGCACAGTATAACTATTAGCTTACGCACATGCGCCAGTTTTTACTATCCCCATCATGGCATCGCAGTGTCCTGTGATCTTCAGAAATGTGATCTATTAACGGTGGATAACTGAGAGTCGCTTCAGTGTTGCCAAGTGTGTACAAAAAATGCGTACTTGTACGATTTTCTAGCCTTATGCTATGAAAGGGATTTATCAATAAAATGCGCGATTTTTGCCTTTCTTGCAGTAGATATGGTAAAATTTAGTTTGACATGTAATGTAATGTAACTTGATTAGGTATCAGATCTGTATTTCGTATAGAAAATAATAAGTGTATTAATTTTTTTTAGGAAAGATATTTTAAATTGTTCAACAGTGTTATCTGCTTTTTAAAACAATAACCAAAACATACCACCTATCGACATAGTTAATTTTAGGATTTTGGAAATAAGATGATTTTTGTTTTATATCCATATGTTCATACATTTATAAATAAAATATAGGTCAGTTTATCTAGATTCGTGCATATTCGAATTGGGTCAATGGTTTTCTTTAAAATTGTGAGATTTTTACAGAGATTGTTCGTGATTGATTTTTTGGACATCTGGCAACATTGGGTTAGTTTTATTATTAGACTAATAAGATGACACCAAATAAGAAAAGAATCTACATGTTTTATTTATAAATGTAACTGTAATAGTAATAATAATCTGATAAAAACAGGTTTTAGATTCCGAAAAGACACCAAATTTAAAATTTCTACCACAACTACACCATTTTGCACCTATTAATGAAGCTGTATTCTTTATATCCGCAAGGACAAAATACATATTATTTTAAAAATATATGACGACAAGTATTTTTTTGGACTCTTGATAATGTAGTAATTTGAAACTGGAATGATAAAAACTGTCGAATTTAATATTCTAGATAGTTCTGTTCAATAACGAAGTCTAAATTTTCCTGCGGGTGTACTATCCCCATCATGGCCGCCTGCATTAAAGATCAACGATTTGAGGTTCTTCAAGATCAAAGGTACTGACGCCTGTTGTCGCTGCTGTATGAGTAAGCTAATACTTATACTGTGCTAAGAATCTGCAGGCCGCAACGAGGAAACTGGAGAGACGCATGCGACCCGCGGACCACGTGTTGCCGACCACTGATTTATATAACTGGGGAAACAATATTCTAAATAAAGGGTTATTATTTATTATATACATATATTTAGAATCAAAAATCTTTGAAAACTTCGAAAAAGTAAAAATATATGCAGGATGTTCCATTAAAAAAACACCCTCCAGAGTATTCCACCATTTTGCGATTCTTTTTTTTTTGTTTGGTTGATAGATTTTCAAAAATTAGGAAAACCCTACAACTTTTGTATTGGAAACTTTTTTGCATTTTATTAAAAAAATTCTGTAGAGGGGTGACCAATTATAGAGAAAAACCCTACACATGGAATAAAATTAAGCTACCAAGCGCCAAGCAGTGTGCCCACTTTCCAAAATCCCCAAATAGGGATCGTGGCAGTTAATGAATTAGTTCTCCAAAAATCCACTAAAAAGTAAAAAATTATACGGTTTTGTTTGTAACAAACATATCATGGTAGGTTTAGTGAGTTTTATTGATCGCTTTGATAAGAATTTGTCATATATATGTGTCTAAAATAACACGTCAACAAAATGGATGGTCACCGGAGTTTAAAAATGCATACGGCCGCAGACTGGTAAAGGAAACAATCACTAGGATACGATCCCAGAGCAGCGGCCCCAATTGTGTTCATTTTTTATATTTCAATTTCCATTTAAATTTGTGAAACCGGCATTGTATCCTCCATATTATAAAATAAACCATCCCTAAACTAGTTATTCTCCATTAACTTTTCCACTATATTCTTGATATTTAGAGGTAATCGCTAGCTTGAACACTAATTTAGAGCCAATTTTACTTAACTGATTTTTACGAAGACTCTTACAGCAACATAGCTGTTTTATGATTGAATTTAAATTTAAATGTTTTGGAAATAAATAATATTGTTTTTTTTAATCCAGTAGCTCAAAATTTCTCAAACTCCCCAGACAAGAAATTCCTGCTGTTTCAATATTTTCTTATAATAAGCGATGCTCAAGTATCTCTAATAGAACTGCCTCTGGTCGTTGAACCAAGTATGTAATAACCTTCATCGATTTTGCTATTATTGAATAAGAATTTTCGGGTTTACATCATCAGTAAAGAATACTCGTATTCTCTTCCGCTCGCTGACATTAAAATAACTATCAACTTTCTGTCCAGTCAGATATTGAAAAAAATGCTTGGGTTTTTATTGATTTAATATTCGACTAACATCTTCCATCATCCATCTTCAACTTTATTAATGATATTAAACGCACTCTTTTCAGTCATGGAATTTGAAACAGATAAGGAGGGAGCATTATTTTCTGTAACAAAATAATTCTCTTTATAAATTTGGTCAAATTTTTAAATTGCCGTTTTTTTTACAATTTGTTAAAAATATAATGTTTTTTACAGTGTGTTCCAAGATAGAATTCTGAAAAGGGGTTTCCTTCATATTTGTGGACGAGTAAAAGTCTTTATCAAAACTCCTGCTTGATCTTAAATCACTGAAAATGACATTATTATCTTTATATTTTATACAGGCAGTTCAAATATTTGAAAATTCTAGAAAATGATTTGTAGTAAACTGTTGTTATTTTTGGCAGTATCGAAAATTATTATATAATCTTATAAATTATTATATTATACAATATATTCAATTGGACTTTTTATTTTAAAATTATATCCTGGCTGCAGGTAACGCCTTCATAATGGTTTTATCGAATCCAGTTAATATCTGGTAAACCAGCCACATTGATGTATAAGGCATGTTGAACTCAATCGTAATATTATCGTGTCTAGTATTTTCAGTTTAGCGTTGGCCCATTCTTTCTTACTCATCCTAGATAACCAAAATAATTTGCACTGAAAATAAAATAATTTGGGTGTTTAAAGGCATTTCAAACGAGCTTCCAAGGTCCAATTTTCATACTTTTTGTAAATATTTCAAAAACTATTAACCAGCACTTAGAAAAGATTCAAATTTGTAAGAATATTAGTGCGTTTCAGTGAAAACTATCCATCACATTTTTAGGAAGAACGGAAAAATATCCCAAAAAATATATATAGAGTAACATAAATTCTCATATTTATATCGAAGGTAACTGTCAAAGTTGAGATTTGCATCAGTAATTTTATTACTATTTAATTTAAAAAAAAGCATTAGGTGTTTAAACTGATTTCCGCTAACCTACGTAAAATGATATAATCTAGCTTCAAAGGTATTCCTAACATTGGTAACACACCTGGGGTCAATTTTCAGCATTTATCAATAATTCTTTCTTGTATGAGTTTTGGTTGCGTTGCCTACATTTTTATTTTTAAATAACAGAACTAACAGAAAGAAATCCATGGAAAGTAAAATCAAGTGACCTAGGCGGCCACTACCTCATCGCACATCTTCTCCCTTTCTTCCTCTAGATATTTACATATAGATCGACTTAAACGTGCCTTATCATTTTGAAACATAAATAAATCTCGAAAACAACTAGACCAAAATTGGCCACTTCCGTAGCTTCGTTGTAGCCTAGTCCTCCTGGCTAGGGCACTTTTTTTAGCCACAAATTTTTGCATCAATTCTATTTAATTTTGTTACATAATTCTGTGTGTTCTTTTTTTCCAAGAAAGCAAAATTTAAAAATTTAGCTGCAGGTCTTGCATCTTTTCAGTCCATTTTTAGATACTGTGAACCATTGAAATACGTATCTGTAAATCACAGGCACCCTTTGTTAACATAATTTTGAAATGCATTTTTCCATAATTCGCCAATTTTTCATTTTAGATCCCAAACATTTGCATTTTTTAAATCTACTCATCAAGAGCAATCCACATCTTCAAGAAAATATAGGGTTTCCTATTTAAAAAAAAATAGAAGGGGTTGGTCCAGGGGCGCAGGGATGAGAGTTAGTCAGTATAAATAAGACAATACATGTCCCACTGTATACGTTGGATTATTGACGTGTTTTTGGTTTTCCTAAATATGATAACCTAGAAAGTTATTTAGGGTGGATAATTCTCATTGTAATGCACTGTATAGGGTATTCTATTAGAGAAGGCATCTTTGGTGCACCACACTGTACAGTAAAAAATAATTTTAGAATCTGCGCCTTATGCTAATGTACCGTTCGCCACACCAACACGATTTTTGTTAAAGGGCTTTACCGTACCAATGACTCATCTTTCATAATTATAATTTATATGTTATTTATAGTAAATATTATTGTTTCTTCGTTTGATAAACGTAAAATAAAAATAAAAACTACGTTTTATAACCTCCAATTTTTATGCCAAACGAGGGAGAATTTACCATCCACATTATTCCTATTGTTATTTAAAATTTCCCAACGTTATTTGTTTGCATGATATATTGCTTTTTTGTGATATCATCCAGCATCAAATATAACATTTATATTGGATATAAATTACTGAAAAACATATACCAATATTTTCCTTTATTCGAATCCATTTATATAATATGCTTATAGAATAATTTCCACTCTGTTGAACTTCTTTCTCGAGAGGCTTTTAACTTATACACGAACGGGGAAAATACTAAAGAGATAAAGGGTATTTTCTACTTCATTTTTTTTTCAAACAGTTTAAACATTGTTATAATTCACAGAAGACCTTTTATATTATCTACTTATAATTCATTTGTTAAAACAATTAATAACTTTTCAGAGCTTTAACTACATGATGTGATAAAGAAATAATAACACCATAGAAAACCAGAATTTAAGTAATGACAATTTGATAACTGTTCTTTTGTTAATTTGATATTTTGATAGCTGTAACGTTTAATAAGTATTGTTAGAATTGCAGTGGGTACTTATTTTTCTAATTAATTTGAACAATAAAAAACTTCCTTTTTTCCTTGTAATAAAACAAATTCTGTATACAATTATCTATAAAAGTAACTAATTTAAAAAACTGTCTAAGAAATTCTTCATTATATAGTCTTTTCTTTTAAACACAAATATGATGTATGAGTAATAAATAGGTACCAAAAATAAAAATACAGATTTCCCGTGGCATTTCTTGCGAGTTCAGCTCTGCATCACCGGGAAACGTTTTTTTTCTGTCCGTAATAACAGTTTTCCTAGAAACGCTGTTACTTGCTATTCGTTTTTTTTTTTGTTACAATAGCGGATTTATATGAATAAAATGCGACAGAAATTCTGCTTTCCACTTACAACAGGTAGTATTGCTGTGATATAGCAAACAATGTTTTGGAAAAGGCACAAATGTACCAGTCGTTTTCTTAGTTTTAAAAGTGAATGAAATCTCCTTTTGGATATTCGTCCTCTGCCCAAATGAGAACTTGTGAAAACGAACGATAGGTATTAAGTTGAGTGTTTAATTTTATCAATTTGTATTTAAATTATAAAAAAATAGATACCTTATATCAGTTAGTGATGTGACGATGGTAAAGGAATAACATGTCATTTACAGTCGGTAAAATAATTATTTAAGCAAAACCGTAAGCGACATAAACTGCAGAACAAATTTACACATACTTTTATAATAATGAATATAACTGACAGTTTACAAAACTTGTACCTTTAAAATTGTTAAAATAATTTCCTGAAGCATATCATACAGAAAGTAAATCATATACAGATAAGGAAAAATTTTCATTGTCCATGTAAAACGCTAAGAATTGTCCCTTCCATAGTTTTCTACGGCCGCTGAACGTATTCCCCTACTTTGATACAGCATGCTCATATCTTCCGGTTTAGATGTTAGAAAAAACTCCTCGCGAGTTTTACAACAGACTGGAATATTGTTTAGCACAGTCTGGCGGCCTATTTGAACTCCTTATATTGAAATGTTTAAAGAGTTATTTTGTTATATTTTTCATTACAATTATTATTTATTTTGTTTAAGAAATCTCGTTTATTTATTTTGGTTTTAAAAAAATATCACTTTTATTTTGCCTCAGACGTGGATTAGATCAATGGACTAAAAGAACAAACAAACAAACGCAAATTTTAATAAAATTGTTGCCTGCCAGTAGTAATCCCGCAACAAAACACGTTGGAAGCCATGATGTACTACTAAAATCTCCACCAGCACTGATTGCTGCGCTCTGCGTTAAATTGTTTACAACAGTGTAGGAGAATACAAGGCGCCGCCCATCTATCCCACTATTAGCGCTCAATGTTAAATCTCTCATTAACATTCTCCCTATGGACAGTGTTTGACTTTCCTCATGTGTATGATATAAAACCTCAAGGGTTCCTGTGTAATGGAGCAAAATAAATGTTTGGATAAGCATCAGACCTGCGCAATAATTTCGGGAGCATTCGCATATGTTTCGTCAAAACACTCGCGTTCGTTCCGTAGTTACACTCAACCTCCGAAAAAGCAATTTGCAAGTAATCAAGGTTAAATTATAAATAAAAATATAAAAATGGCCCCAAAATGAAGAGAAACAACCTTAGAAGAGTGTAAAATTGTTTTAAAATAATCCCACGAAGAAAAAACGTGCATGGATATTGGAAAGATCATCGGAAATCCACATTTAACAGTAGTTTATATTATAAAAAAAAACATAAGGAGGATAATATTTTAACAAATAAGCCACGAACTTGTAAACCAAGAACATTTACCTCACAGAAGAAAGACATATTATTCGCAGTATGAATCAAAATCCTTGCTTAACTCTTCCAAATGTGGCTTCTACTATTGCACAAGCTTTTTGTAAACAAGTTAGGCAGACTATTCGCAATATTTAAAAGGGTGCTGGTTTACAAGGACGGGTGGCTCGAAAAAAAAAAAAAACATTTGTAAATGAAGGAAATAGAAAAAAGCGTCTGCACAACAATATTTTGATCGATTTCTGGAGAAAGATATTTTTGTCTGATGAGACTAAAATTATCTCAACGACTCTGTGGACCCCAGCATGTGTGGAGAAGACCCAATCAAGCTCTGAAAAAAGTGAATTTGAGACTCACTGTAAAGCATGGGGAAGGTGGAGCGATAGTATGGGGATGTATGAGTGCTAGTGGCTTAAGAGTTCTGCATATCATAGATGGAATTATGGATCGTTTTTAATCTTTGAGCATTTTGAAAACAAATCTGCGTCAAAGCGTAGCTAAATTACAATTACTAAGCGACTAGTACTTTTGACAGGATAACGAACCTAAACATTCATCATGAATAGTGTGAGAATGGATCCTATATAATACTCCTCATTACTTTGCAACATCTCCCCAATCCCCTAATATAACTATATATAGTTATTATATATAGTTATTATACATAGTCACGAATTAAAAATTAGAGTAGGAAAACACCACCCTTCTAATCGTCAAGAGCTTATACAACGTATCAATGAAGAATTGAATAATATGGATCCCATTTTGTCCCACAGGCTAGTTGGTTTCGATATCTAAACGATTGAGAGCAATTAATAGATTTAAAGGTTATTTTACAAAATATTAAAAATTAATTCCATTTGTTCTTTATTCGTTTCTACCTTCTCAAAGCTGTTGTTCAAATAATTATTTTGCTTTCAAGTTACAATGTTTTAATTATTATTCCCGTTAATTTTTTATATAATACTGTCAATAAAAATAGTGCGCTGTTTAACATTAAAGACATAAAAGTATTTATTTATGTAATAACTTTTTGTTTTCCTGCATTAATTTATATAAAAATGGCTTTTTATTTACACTACACCTTGTGACCAAGTACTTATTTTACCGACTGTATATTTTCCGTTTTTAATATTGGATTGGAATCATACATCCTCTAAACGGCACATTGCTGTTAACCACGACCAAACCGATCTCATCAATATTATACACTGAGTTCACGAAATTTTAACACAATAATTGATTATTAGATGGGCCACTTCCTTTGTGCTTCGGGTCTGACTGGATAGCAAAACAAAAAAAAATAAATAAAAGAGATAATTGGTATTAATATTGACTCATTTTATTGTTGGTATGATTCCCCGAAACAAAGAGCAACCTAGCCAAAAACGTCATAGTCATTTCGATAAGTAAAATCAGCCTCCAAGACATGAGCAATCAGAATTCGTTCCACCAGACCATTAATCAAGCTTTCTCTTTGGATATTGAGAGTTGAGAGTATATTGAGGATATTGAGAGTACACTGTTTAAAAATGTGGGTCAAAAAAAGACCGAATTTGTGGAGGAAGAAGAAACAATTTTACCACTACGTACACACTACCCAGGCAGCATCAGTGCACAACCTCAGTCTTTTGCCACAGCACCTTATTCAACTTTTTTGTAAAAAAAATTTAAGCTCTCCATTTTATGAGAAAAAATTTTTATTAATCCAAAATTGTGGAAATTACTGCCAAAAAAAACAACATTTTTTATCTTTAAATCAATACGTCAGCCATCCCGCACACGACCTTGACGAGGCACTTTCTGTACGTGTTTGTTTAACCGAAGTGAGGATATTTCTAAAATAAAAATTAGTATTTAAGTTTTTTGCAACAGAACTATAACTGTCTTTCAAACTTAACAATTAGAAGGTACCTTTTAAGGTCGCTCAACCTGAATCAGAGTTTTAAAATAGCGATAGCCCGTGGTTTAAAGGATTATTACCATAAATTTCTTCAGTAAGAGTTGTATATCTAGTAGTAAAAGCAGTACATTCCGAGAATGTGTTTTTACTAGGTACTTATACATATTATTTTTTTCTTGAATTGCAATTAATATTACCTAAATGGAAGACTTTTTATAAATTCATTACTTTTTTTTGGTGAAATGGAGTGCTCCTTCAAAAATTGAAAAACAAATCTGGTTCCCTAAAACCAAAAAAATTTAAAAACACAACAAAGGTTGCTCTAACGCGTTTTGATAGCCAAGCTATCATCTTCGGAGAGATACTGATACTGAACATGATAGCTTGGCGACCGAAACGCTTTAGAGCAACCTTTGTTGTGTTTTTTAATCTTTCTTGGTTTCGGGAGACCAGATTTATTTTTCAAATTGATTACATTTTTCATTGTCATTGTCATTGTAGAAGTTACATACTTTTTATTTTTTTTATTTCACACGAGCGTAAAATCTGTAGCCCGAGCCGCAGGCGAGGGTAAGTGTTTCTCGAGTGTGGAATATGCCATTCCTAATGTCTTGCAGACTATAATATAACTATATATAACTATAACATTTGCAAAAAATCCGACAAAATGTTTGTAACATCTACACATTTTCATACATACATTCCGCCATTTAAAGAAGTGCATGCACATTACGATTATACTAATGACTGTTTCAATTTTGCGCAATTGGTTCCAATATTTTTAGTTTTTCAATAATTATGTGTTACCTAATTCGGTACTGTAATTTAATTATTAAAGGTTATGGCATTTGCATCGCCTACTATAATTTTTTATTTAAAAATAATAATTTATTTCATTTAACCCATTTTGCTACATTTAAAGTATGACATGTTTTATATCAAATTAATTAGAAAAATATAGTGAATTCGAAAATGATAAAATTCAATAAGGCGTCCAAAAGAAATAACAAAGTTGGTATAGTTTTCTCGGAAACAGTTAAATTTAGAAAAAATTAGCGCACACTACAGAAAAGCCCTTAAAAAATAATTAAATTCAATTTTTGATTTTTTTTAATCCGATTTCAAATAAACAAGTTACAACTGATTTTTAAAAAATGGCGATTTTCAGTTTTTTTTAAATAAACTCAAGATGAATTGGAATTAGATTGTTTTGTCAACAGAATATTGTTAGCCATTAAATTCTGCACTACTTTGCTAATTTAAGCTTTCTTGTATCTCTAATAGTTTACGAGATCCCTGTAGTGGAAATCAAGTTTGGCTCAACCTGTAGAAAAACCTCTAAATGTTCATAAAAATCTCTAAGATACATTACAATTCTGAAACGCGAAACCTTAACTGTTACATGTAACCATAGTAGCAAAAACAAATTACTTAATATCCCGCCCTAAAATGATGTGGAAAAAAACTTTTAAGTCATCAAGATTGGGTGCTGAGGTTACTCGCCATATTGGAAATGAGGTTTTCATAGTTTTATTTAAATAACTTTGTAACGGTTTAATCTAAAACTACACATAAAGGTCTTTAAGATTATGACATCTTTAATTATATTTACGTTTATCATAGAATGTATGGATTTTTAATTATGTCACTGTAAACTCCTAAATTCATCCCTTGCTTAGTTTTTTCTTGTTGTTTTTTAATTTTTTTTCGTAAATAGCCACACTTTTGAAAAAACACTACACTACTGTGAATGATTTGGCCTTTATCGCACCCGAAAAAAATAGACTTTCGTAAACTTATTTTAAATTGATTCCCACTATATGCATGGAAACTAAATTTTTTGGTGTTTTTTATACATGGTTTTTCCCAGAGATGTGTTATCTGCCATTTTCTGTCATATCAAATTAATGCTGATGCTTTTGAGAACTATGATGTTATTAATTTCGTCAATAAAAGTTATAAACAAAATAAATGCTCCAATATCTGCTCAAAAACAACGCGCAATCTTTGTATCCTTATTAATGACATTTTCCCAGCTAATGCATTTGGCAACAAATTATTTTGCTTGCTAATTCTTTTTCTGACTGGAATAAATTTCTGATTAATTGCTAAGGGTGCGTTTAGACTGAACCCTTTATTCCGTAGATTACTCTTTGACATAGGTGTCAACTCTCTTGCGAGAAGTTATTTGGGACTCATTTACACTGGTATCAGTCTCGGATAGCTTTTCTCAGAGAAGTTGCCGAGTGACAACTTGTGTCAGAGAGAAAAATACGAAATAAAGTGTGGTGTAAACGCACCCTTAGCGATTAATCGGCAATTCTAGTGTAAACGCACCGCAACCCACTTAGGAATATCTATTTCTGTAGAGAGTCTAAAGCTTGGAATTATCAAGTTAGATTGTTTACAAAAACTGTTTTGATAACTGGAAAAACACAACCAACCTTATATCAGCAGACAGAAAACAACGAAAACGGTAAAATTCATGCGGAATAGAATTAAAAAAGGAATAAAAATTAGTTCAAAAAGTTTCAGGAATAATGTGACATGGCAACAAACTGGGGATTAGGTCTTTCGAGGAAAGCACATTAAATAAAAACGTGTGAATAGCTCTACCTTCCAGGTAGAGAAGTATATGTTGTGGAAATATATTTGCGATAAGCACACGAAAATCGTATTTTCTGGACTCGCTACAGACTAAATCATTCACGCAAGACAAACAAACAAAATGTGATATCTAGGATTTTTTTTAAAATGTGACTGTTTACGAGAAAAATCAAGAAAAAAGCAAGTCGGAACTAATTTAGTAGTTTTCCGCAGAATAATTAAAAAATTCTGCATTCTATGATAAAAATGATGGTAGCACATTTAAGGACCTTTGGAGTGGTTTTTAGAATGATGTTCCAACTTTAACGGTTACAGAGTTATTTGAATAAAACTATCGGAGACACAAATATTTTAATATGGCGGCTAACTTTATCGAAAATATGAAAGTTTTAAGATTACAAGAAAAACGTTAATATGAAACGGCATTCTTTAGAAAAAGTTTATTGAGCCTAAAGTAGAACTTTTAAGGAAAAAAGTAAATTAAATTAGGAATTTCTAAAAAAAAGTGAGTCGTTCAGCAAGGTGTATTAAAATTAATACTTCCGTTTCAAAAATACAACTTTATGATCTTTCCCTGATGTAAGGGGGAACACGTAACAAACAGTATAAAATCGAGACAATTTCGCCCAGTATAGAAGGCAGGAAGTGAAACGACCTATAATTTGAAAAAGTATAAATACGGCATAATGTTTGGTTGAAATTTCACTTTAATTGAGCAGTATTTCTAATTAATTTTATCAATAAACATTTACCGTGTCAAAGGTTGCAAAAATACCTTATTCGAATTCTAGCAAAACTTTACACTCCGTTTCCAAAGTCACATTCGAAGTTTTACCTAAATAAGTTAGTCAGGAATGGAGGTAAAAGGATGCCTCATGGGGGTAGCGTTTGTTTGCTTATAAAAGTTGTTATTGAATTGAAAAACACTTCGTTCCATACATAATGAAGTTAGGGATTTATGTTTGTATATTAGTTCCTTGTCAATGTGATTTTAAATTGTCTTTCTGATATCAGGTGTTAGAGAAAAATGAAATATAAGAATTGTTGATTACAGTGTTACATTCGTAATCAAACATAAATCATTTGTAATGACTGACCTCTAGCTGTGGTAAGCAACAATAGGAAATGTAGGTACATATAATATTTAGAAAATAAATTAAATATTCTTTTAAGCTCTTTCAATAAAGTGATTGCACTACTGTGACCATTATTTGTCAAATTACTATGTCATCCAGAAGTCACAAAGTAAAATATGTAGTGCAGTAGTTTATAAAAGCAATAATAGAAAGGATTATATTAGAATTGTCGACTCATTTTTTTAAAGGTAGGCCTAAATATGAAATTTCGTTTTTTTTTTAAACTATCAAGCTATTTTAAAAAATTAAGTTTAATAATCAGGTCCTTATTTGAAGAAACAAAGTTGATCATAGTAGAACAAAACCCAAACATTGGATAGAAAATATAATCGACGTCACTTGGACAGCAAATATTAGGAAAGGATATTCTTTTGCTTATAAATATCATTACAAATAACATTAAAAAATAAATAAATAAAATCGATAAATCAATTTTCTAAAAATATCCTGGAAAGAAATGAAAATCTGTCAAATTTCTCAAGATCATATTTTATTGAGCATCTTTGCCCCCATTTGAGTAACAATGTATCTTTTACCATTTCCGAGGTTCTAACGGTGAATATCGAATTTATAACAATCTCTATTTTTTCCGTATTATGAAATCTGTGGCTTTTTAGAGTCCAGATACTAGTAATTTTTTTTAAATAAGAATTAATGCAACTGGCACAACTTTAAATATTTATTGCAAAAAGAAATAAATGTCATTCTCATTTACATTTAACAGCACAGCATATTTGCCAAAATAAATTTGTTGTGAAAAGCAACACAAAAGGAAGAAATCATAAAAATTCGTTCCACCATAGTTCCATTTTTATTAGAGATTATTGATTACAAATTGATTGTAGAGTATACTTTCTTTCATAATAGGTGAGAATCTAATATAATAATAAAATGTCTGTAACAGCCTACTACTTGTACGCTAACAAATAAATATTAATTCGCACTATATAAAAAAATTCGCAAATTTGGCTAACATTATGTTTTTTCTGGTTCAAGAGTTTACAATTTTTTATCCAAATTAAAATTTAGAGATAAAGTTGAATTTTTTAGAAAGTTTTTACATTGAGCCAAAGTTTGGACCTATTTGAAAATTTATTTAATAAGGACATAAAATAGCTGTGGAAAACAAATTTAAAAAAAAAAACACTTGCTAAGTTTTCCTAATTTAATTTTCTTGCAGCGCCTATCTGGTCACTTAGCGTTAATTAGGTTGTCATGACCTTCTAGACAGAAAAATAAAATGGGGCCAAAAAAATGTTTGAATTTTTAAAAATCACTTATTTTATGTTTATTGTATCCAGAAAATTGTGCACATTCCAGAAATGTATTAATATACAGGTGTTCCATTTAAAAATCAAAAATTGGTATCAGTTTTGACGAAAGTGACAACAGTGGAAATGTAAATTTCATGTCAAAATTTTACATTTTATAAATACATCAAGTGTAACAATTTTAAAAATTTTATCTTCTGAAATAAAGAAAAAATAGGGGGTGTACCATGATCCTGTTACACCCGGCATGTGGATCTTTTTGGTGTGGTAGGGAATGAGCTTTCTAAGGTGAGCATTTCCCACCCTTGCCTCCTTCTAGCTACGTCAGTGTTCAAGAGTTGAAATTTGAAAGATGAAAACATTTCGATTAAACATCGCAGTTTTCAAGTTGAGACCAATTTTAAGCTTAAATCTTAAATAAGTTTATTAAAATGAAAAAAATGTCATAATTTAAATTTTTTTTCTCGAAATTTCAAGTTTAGTTATACAAATACACGAGTAGAATATAAATAAACTTAGGATCCAAGCTTAAGATTGTCAATTTTTTGCTATGATTAAGATAACCTTCGAAATTATGAGAAATAGTTGTGGTATGCAAATATTTTTTTTGATTTAGGTTTTTTGCTCAAGAAAAAGTTCTCGAATTTTTGTGTTCAAGCTTAAGTTTTAAACTTTAAATAAAATCGAATTTAAATTTTAGTACGACATTTCAAGAAAAACATACTTTCGAGAAAAATTTAACTTTTTGAGCGATCTCTAGGTTCAGAATTTCGATTCCCACACATTTGATTTTTTGCTTACAACATAAAATTTCCTCATCAAAGTCTCAAAATCCCAATCTTTCGGTAATTTTTTTCAACAAATTTGGTTTTCTTCTCAAGATTTTACTATAATTGGTAATTTAGACTTTTTATTTTAAATTCTATATTTTGAATTCAAATTTGGAATAAGATAAAAGAAACAATACCAAGTTTAATTTAAAATGATGAATAAACAATTTTGACTTAAGCCACAATGGTCAATTTTTTTTCAGAAAATTTCCCGCAAAACTATTACATTTATAAAATAAGTTAAATAACTTAAAAAAAGAGAAAGTCTGACATTTCGCAAAAGAATTAGAAACTCGAAAACAATTTTCGACACGTGTTCCCTTAATCATCTAGCCCTGAGAATCTTCTCTGTCCCCGCAGAAGGAGTACCTGATATCAGCTAGTCTTTAACCCTTTCCTTACTAGGAACATATGTATACGTTTTTGTTTAGTACATGAATTGCCAAAAGTAGGGAATAATATTCATATCTTTTGAATGAGTAAATTTTCTTTAAAACGCCGCAACAAGTTAGCTGATCTTAATTTTTTTTCCATCTTTCGGTTATATAATAATTAACTTTTCTTTAAACCCCTAACCCCCAGATACCCCTACTTTCTTTTCTCAATTAGAAACACAAGGCCTGAGAGGGCTTGTTATAAAGCTTATAGAAAACCAAATCCGGCCATACCAAATAAACAAGTTTTATGTTTTCAATAACAAGTTTTTTTTTCAATAAACTCAATGCCACTTATGCTGAAAATGTCCTTCATTCACTATTTGACATTCTCCAAGACCATAACAAAAGCTGTCCACAGCATTCCGAATGATTTCAGGTGGTAAATTATGCACCTCCACCCTAATGATGTTCTTTAAATGCTTAATATTATACAGTCTGTCCTGGTAGACTCTTTCTTTCAAATATCCCAAAAGAAAATAATCCGGGGGCCTTAAATCGAGGGATCTTGGCGGCCATTCCATTGTACCCCTTCTATCAATCCAACGATTTGGAAACATTTCATCCAAGTATCTTCGAACATCAATACCAAACTGAGGGGGAGCACCATCTTCTTGGAAACAAATCATAGACCCGGTATTAGGGGAAATGTTAGGAAAGACAGGTAGCGTGCGGCAGTAAGATTTTCTTCAAAAAAGAATGGGCCCAGGATTCTGTTGTTGATAATATCCGCCCATACATTAACTTTCTGTGGGTACTGTGTATGCGATTCTCATGTCTAATGCGCATTATCCTGGAACCACAAGCGATAGTTGTGTCTATTAACCACTCCATCTAAATAAAACCTAGCTTCATCCGAAAAAAGTACGTCCCAGTCTCGTCTCGGTGAAAACCATGATTGTCGAATAATTTCCTCACAAAATTAAAATCGCCTATCACAATTATCTTTTAAAAGCTCTTGGACAAGACATACTTATAGGAGTGGTATTTTTTTTTCAAAAACATTTGTATCGCAGTTCGAAAGGCCTCGTGATTGCGGGCCAATAAAATATTTGAAGTATAAGGATTTTCAACAAGTTCTAATGCAATGTCCAACTTCTTTTCTTTATTCAAAGCAGGTGCCCGTTCAGGTTTGGGCAAAATCTGTACTGTACCGTGTTCCTCAAATTTGTGAAATATTTTACTAACTGTCCCTTGCAAAATTTGGCTTTCGGGACATTTCGCAATAAATAAATCGCGCACTTCCACCTGACTCTTAGTTTGTCTCCACATCCAAGCAATATCAAGATTTCGATGAGCTGCCTTCCTGACAATACCGCTGCGTTTCAGTAAATAACTTTATTTTGACACAATAGTAACGCTTCTAACTCCAATGTAGAATTAAAGCCTAAAATTGGTTAGAAAGCCTGGCAAGTAAGTGGTACCAAAAACACGCAACATAAAAAAGATATCTTTTTTTGCGTTAGCAGTGATAGGTACAATTTCACATTCTTTGTTTATTCTGTGCAGATTCATGGAGAATAACTCTGCAGATTATTAAATTTTATTTAACTTATTAAGTAGGTGTTTTGTACAAACAAAGAACCTTGATATTAAAATATAAAACTTATTTATTTGGTATGGCTGGATTCGGTTTTCTATCAGCTCTTCAACAAGCCCTCTCATGTCTTATAATTCCATTTGAGAAAAAACGTAGGGATAGGGGATTGAAGAAAATTTTATTACTATATAACCGAAAGGTGGGAAAAATTAAGATCAGTTAACGCGTTTCGGTGTTTTAATGAAAATTAACTCATTGAAAAGATACCAATTGTATTCCGTACTTCTGGCCCTCCTTGTATATGGGTTTTGTGACGGAAGAACATATATTTTGAATTGTTGTTGTTACTGAGTTAAAAAACGAAAAACAGAAATATGTGTCTTATATGCGTATATTACTGCAGCCATATGAATACGCTGCTATATTTTTATAGTTTACAAACTCGTACAAACCCGAAAAAGTGACTCACCAGTGACTCACGAGTTACGAGAGCGTATGTGTACGTTTTTTAAGATATTACTTTTAATATTTAACTTTTATTCATAACGAACGTATTTTAATATTTTCTTCAAATTAATAGCGTTTTTCTTTGTGTTGGTAACACTAAAATTTTGGTACCGGAAGACGTATCCATACGTACTTAAATTCGATTTAAATATGAAGAACGTAGGATACGAAATTCTTTTAAAACGCCGTATTTGGAGCGTAATGAAAGGGTTAATAAATAAATTATGCTAATTCCAATTAATCTAAGATCGTTGTCTTTCTGCTCTGCAATTTCTCTTTAAAAATCTCATGAAAAGCTTTGCATCATCGCATTAATTTATAAAGAAAGATGAATTGGCCCATGAACCACTTACAGTAAGGGAATTTATGTTTTTATTGCGTGCCTCCTCGAGAATGTGTTCAGCTTTAATTAAATTTACCTTCTCAACGAAATTCACTTCAAGTTTGCCCTATCTAACTTTTTAAATATATTTGTTTTAATTTTCAAGTTTAAAAAAAACTCATTTATTTAACCAGCATCTTTTGAAGGTTGTTTAAATGAGAGATCTTCAAGTACAAGGCATTTTATCGTTTAAATGTATCATAAGATGAAGTATATAGGAGTGTAAATAAAACAACTAAAGATTGCACTCACGTATGTAAACTACTAGACAAAATTAACTCGCCACTTAATTAAACTAAAGTAAATACACCAATGAGAAAAATCAAGCTAAATTATAATGATAGGTTATAAATTAAGTCTATATAATCATCTGAGAAAAAAATTTGACAAGGGTAACATTATTTTAAAACATTAAAGACTTCTTTGTTAAAAATTAGTGAAATGTGAAAACAAAAATTAAAATGAAAATAATTTAAAAAATTTAAAACGACAGAAACAGCGGATTTAATGTGACGCTAATTAACTTGGAGGTCTCTGTTTACTTTTAATTAACACATCACAAGCATATTACAGATTAAATATTCAATCGCATCCTGGAGAATATTCTACCATTCTTCAATTAATGCATTTGCCAGTTGATTGTGATTGGCAAGTGAGAATGGGACTGAGATGGGTAATATAAGGTGGCTATTTTATAGCAGAACACAAACAACATTTAAGGGGTCAATAATCTGTCCATCCAAGAAGAGATACACATTGTCCTGTAATAATGAATAAAATAGGAGCACAAAAACAGCAATTGGCATTACGCATTTTAGTCGATGTTTTCTAGGTTATTAATTTGCATTCATAAACTTTTCTTGTACATTCATTTGGCTTTATTAAAAAACTTTTGATTGGGTATTCCAGATAATATTACAACAGTTCGAATAGCTGATACCTTCTTTTTAACGCCTCCCTTATCCAGCAGAATTGATCCCCATGCTGTCTTTTTCACAGATAAATTTTTATAGGGATACAGTTTTTTACTTTGAAACACTGATATATGAATGGTAAAAAGCACATATCTGATACAACGGTTAACAAACATGAGTTTATTAGTATGTTTCAATCAGCAGCGTCTAAACGGATTTTTAATCATTTTTTGTTAAAAGCAAATAATTTTTATTTAAAAGCAAATAATTGGCCTGTTCTCTCAGAAAAGGTTCAAATCCTAATTGTGAAGCATTTAGCAGACCTAAAACTATCATACCCTCTGAATGTTTTTACAAAATCTTATTGGTGCATTAATTTTGTCCAGCAGTTTATTTAAATAGTTCTGCATCCGAAACTCCAGCTGAGTGTATAAAAACAAATAAGTGGGTAAAATAGTGTGTCAGTTAGTGCTGTATAGATTTTTGTTTAACCTGGCCGTCAAAATAAACTTTTCAAATATACAAGGTGATTCTAAAAGTAGTACCTTAAATTTAGGATCGTATTTTAGAGCCCACAATAAGACGAGAAGCCCATATAAACATGTGTCGCAAAATGCTTCGTTTCCGAGTTACAGGGTATGGAAGGTTAGTTCCTGATTATAGTTTTTAATTAATAATTGCGAAACGTGCACAGATATTTAAATAAAATTTGGAACTCGACACCTTACGGTATAAGGGAATTGATTATATATATATATATATATATATATATATATATATATATATATATATATAATATATATATAAACATTTTATGTCCCTTCAAAAAATCCAGGAATTATTTAACAGAACTTAACCAGTATATCGAGGGGGGCAGTGCTTAAAATGTACTTTATTTATTTTCTGTGCACGTTTGTCTTAGTTTCGTAATAAAAATATAAACTACAAAAGGTGCTCTTATTGAAACTCGATATTGTCAGCCGTTTGCGAGTAGAATACATTTTTATATCTCGATGCATTAAAAATACTCCCCCAAAAATCTCGGATGTAACACAAAGTTGGCTTTAAAATGAAAGAAAACCTATGATTTGTTTATTACCTAAAATGTACTTTACAAAAACTAATAACTAAGTATAAAAAATGTTTCGTAAATATTTAATCAATAACAAAATTTATAAACATAAGCTTTTATTTACAGAAATTGCTCAAAGAAACCACCGGTGACAAGGAAACGTGACAATGTCAATACCTTTTATTTTTTTTCATTTCAATGCCAACTATGTGTTATGTTACATTCCATATTTTTGGGCAAGCGCTTTTAATGCATCGAAATATAATAAAAATGCATTTTATTCGAAAACCGCTGACCATACTGAATTTCGGTAAGAGTGCCTTTTTTATGTAAAAATATTTATAGTTTATATTTTTGTTAAAAAATTGCGACAAAAGTGCACACAAAATAAATAAGGCACATTTTATGCACCGCTTCCTTCGATATACCCGCCACTGGTTAAGTTGTGGTAATTAATTCTTAGATTGTTGGAAAGGGCACGAAAGAGTATAGAGCTGTACCAAATTTCATTCAATTATCTGTACACGTTTCTCAATTATTAATTAAAAACTATAATTAGGAACTAACCATCCACACCCTGTAACTCTGAAACGAAGCCTTTTACGACATATGTTTGTATAGACTTTTCGTCCTGTTTTGGGTTTTAAAATACGATCTTGAATTTATGGTACTACTTTTAGAATCACCTTGTATAAATATAATCGATTTCAGATAAATATGCATCAAGTTGACTATGAGTTTTCAAATCAATCTTAGCTCCTAATTCCTATTAGAATATACAACTAGGTGAACAAATTAAAAATCGAATGGGTAAATAAGCTTTTAAGCTTAGATCTTTCGCTCCATAAAATTCCCAAAGAGGAGAAAGTAAACCTTTCATTTTAACCTGCCGTCGACCTTAACTATCCATCTATCTTCCCCGGAGGAGAAAACTGTCCCAAAAAATAGGTTACTGTAAGTCTCTTAGAATTAGTTAGTTAGAATTGTTCTGTTGGTAGATGCTACACAGGGGAGGCTGATATTTAGATTTCTATTGATAGATGTAACAAACAACTTAACGTTTTATATAACACTCTACCGTAACGAATTACCAACTGATGTGGGTAAATATTTCTCTTCAGTGGTATCAACGCTTGAAGAAAATGTTTACATCTAACGAAAAATGAAGACAATAATTAAATAAGTTACATCAAGGTATATTCACAGAACCTGTCTAAAACATAATAGAAATAAGGTATCTTTAATTTTTCTCATTCACTCTCACTAGCAGACAATTTTGAAAACCATTTTAGAAAGAATTTCCCGTATTTATTAAGTGATAAGTGGCATCTAGTTCAAGATCAGCTATTTACAAATTTGAAAGCATGCCTCCCTCTGCATATACTGCCCTTTTTTGTAGCCCTGGTATAAAAAAAACACCAAGATTCGATTATTTTTAAAGGAACCGAGTCGCATACTATTTCAAAACCATTACTCTAAACCTTAAATGTTTTTACCAAAGAAACCACTTGAACTTGATAAATCTGCCATTGCTTTAATTGTAAAATGAAATACTGCCAATCTGCAAAAGATTAAGATCACCTAACTTTTATTAGGTTTATTATTATTATTTTAAATACAGCGATATCCTGGCATTAACTCAGTACTCACTAAGACAAAACAAAACAAAATTATTAACCAATTTAGCAACCCGAAAACTAAACTTTTTGGAAGCATTAGAAACTCGTAAATATTTACGCAACACTCTAACCCATAATGAATGCAACAGTTACTTACTAAATGTACCTTGCATATTGCAAACTCTGATCAATGAGTTGTCATAACTATATGGTCAAACAAACTACTGATTTCACTTGAAGAGCAATATTACATTTAAATAAAACAGGTTTAGGTAGTTGTGGAATTTTCATAATTTATTTTGATATATTTGTCGCTAAGTAGAGTTTATAATTCCTCTTTTGTAAGGGAAAATATTTACTATACTCAAATGCACAATTTCAGAAAACTGTGTAGTACATACATTAAGCATACCGTTTTTTGTCGTATTACAATTGCCAATTACAATAATAAATGGCAAATATCTCATCAAGAAATATTGTGGTGGATCAGAAGTTAAATATTTCAGTGATTCACAAAAGACCCTCTCCATAATGCACATTGTATCCGTGATAGTCCTAGATTCGAGGCACCCAAAATATACTTCTTTAGATAATAAAAGGAGATAAAAGCATCTGAATACATTAGTTGCAGCATAAGAGAAATAAATTGCGAAATATGCTAAACAGCTCGTAATTTACATTCCCCGTTTTTCCTTGCAATCTTCGCAGGGCTTCCAAGAAAACTCCCATATCAATTCCATATAAAATAAACTTCACCATTCAGAAATATAATAGGAAATATTCATTTCATATATTTTGTCAAACTCGGAACAAATTCATAGCAGCTGAATAGAATGACGATTACAATATCTGCTTTAACATATAAACTAATCTACACTTAAAATCAACGTACTTTTCTTAGATATCTTTAACCCTTAATAATAATAATAATGATAATAATAATAATTGTTAATGAAAAAATAATAATAATAATATATATAATAATAATATGCTGTACTCTCCAATGGGGAAATTATAAAGGCGATGGAACAGGGTGAAACGTACAAATATCTGGGATTTCAGCAAGCGCGCTTATTAGAACAGAAACGGGCAAAGGAAAGGATCAGAAAGCAATGTTTCCAACGAGTTCAGCTGCTATTTAAAACTCAACTGAACTCAGTAAACCTGATCACAGGAATTAACACATACGCCATCCCAGTTCTTACATATTCTTTTGGAATTATTAAGTGGACGAAAACTGATTTGGAAAACATCGAAAGGCAAACGCGCAGTTTAATGACTAAATTTAAGGACCATCACCCAAAGTCATCCACGGTCAGAATTACCCTCCCTAGAAAGCAAGGAGGTCGAGCCCTTATCGATATGCTTAACCTTCACAACAGCCAGATCAATAAATTAAGAGAATTCTTCTGCAGTAAATCCTTAACAAGTAGCCTTCGTGCTAAAATTAAATTAGCTGACAAAAACTGCTCCACTTTGAATCTTGCTGGCGAAAGAGGTGATTTGTAATCTCTGATAGTGAAAAACTGAAACAATGGGCAAGTAAAGAACTCCATGGGAGACACTGTTACGACCTAAACCAGCCACACATAGATAAGGAAGCGTCAAACAGATGGCTCAGCGATGGCAAACTACTACCTGAAACTGAGGGATTCATGATTGCCATACAAGACCAGGTCATAAGCACCAATAATTACAAGAAATTTATTATTAAAGAAAGAGATACCAATTCAGACTTATGCAGAAAATGCCAGCAAAAATCTGAAACAGTCCAGCACATTACATCTGGCTGCTCTCATCTGGCTAATACTGATTATTTACTTAGACATAATCAAGTGTTTAATGTCATCCAACAAATATTGGGCATTAAATACGGATTCCTCAACACGTATACGCCATACTACATATACCAGTCACAAGCGGTAATTGAAAACGAATCTTTTAAACTTTATTACGACCGAACAATTATCACCGACAGAAGAGTAATGAACAATCGACCGGACATCGTAGTAATGAATAAAAAGAAGAAAAATATACAACTGGTCGATGTAACTATTCCAAACAACAACAATTTAATGGAAAAATACCGGGAAAAAAAAGACAAGTACGCAGAATTAGCACTAGAAATGGGACAAATCTGGCACTCTAACAGAGTAGAAATAATACCAGTAGTGGTGTCGTCAACTGGACTTATTCTCAAAAACCTTCATAAGGGCATAGATACACTAGGACTACATAAGAACACATACATTGATATCCAAAAGGCTGCTATATTGAATACCAGTCGCATTGTAATAATTTTTTTAAACACAAACTAAGATACAGACCTACCCCTGTAGTATTTAAGTATACTTGGGATGGTTAAATGAATACCAGCAAAAGGCTGAAAAACAAGACGAAAAATAATAATAATAATAATAAGACGGTGCAAAACATCATAGATCAAAAAAGAACACTACTAAGAAAAAATAGAATTACACGAGAAAGAATGGACGAAATTAGACAGGAAGTAGCAATAGAATTAGGATTGGAGAATACGGAAAACAATATTCCTGAAGAAAACGAAGAAAATGAAAATACAGATAATGAACAAAGGGAAGAACAACAAGAAGACTATCAAGAGAAACAGGACTGGAAGAGGACACATGTAACTGCTATGAACAAACATTTAGTGAATACGTAGACATAAGATCTAATATGAGACCAAAAATCCCAAAACTCAAAACGAATAAACACACGAAAAAAATAATTAATATAATAAACAGGTTGATTAGCCAAAAAATTCAAAACAACAGCAATCTAGTAGATATCCACACTCTAGTTTATATTAGAGCAGCACCAGCAATTAAAATGCATAAAAACTTATAACTTATAAACCGGAAAAAGAGCGCCAAAGAACCGGAAACCACCATGAGAAGAAAGACTCGATTGAAAAATAAAAGAATTACGTAGAGAAATAGGTCAAGTAACACAAGCACAAAAACAAAGAGCAAGTAGAAAAACCCACAGAAAATCAAAGAAAATTATGGCAAAATATAGAAATACAAAAAAAACAAATCCAAACCGAGATACTGGACTATCTAAAACAATCTCTTGCAGCGACTGCAAAACGATTAAAACGGTACAAGAATACTCATCAACGAAAGCAAGATAATCACAATTTCAGCACAAATCAGAATCAATTTTATAGGCAGCTCACACAACAACAACACAAACAAAACGAAAACCCAGAATTAGAAAGTGCACGAGGATACTGGGAGACTATCTGGTCAGAAGAGAAACAACTTGAAAAAAGAGCCCCATGGATTGAAGAAGAGAAGAGACCTACTCATAACAAAACAGAAATGAACAATTATAAAATTACCATAAGAGAAGTAGAAAATGCTATTAAAAAAACACAAAATTGGAAGGCACCCGGACAAGACAAAATACACAAATATTGGTGGAAGAAATTCAACAGCACGCACCAAAAAATTTCAGTGCTCCTTACAAAGATACTTACAGATAATGAAGATACACCCGAGTTCATGACTAAAAGCATCACATATTTACTCCCCAAAACCATACCAGCAAGTAGAGACCCCAGTAAATATAGACCGATTACTTGTCTTCCCACAATGTATAAAGTGTTTACCTCCATTATTACAGAAAAAATCCATCACCACTTAAAAAATAACGACATACTTACTTGGGAACAAAATGGATGCAGAAAAGCTACAAAAGGCTGAAAGGACCAACTCACAATAGACGCAGTTGTGACAGGAAAAATAAAAAGAACCAAAAAACATCTCTACTCAGCCTAAATTGATTCTAAAAAAGCATTTGATAGCGACCCACACTCATGGCTGATAGAAATATTACGTATTTATTAAATTGATCCACATATCATAGGTACTATGAAAAAAGCAATGAAAGAATGAAAAACTACTCTTACTATCGGTACAACACAAAGAACCATAGGAAGCGTAAACATACGGTCAGGAATATTTCAAGGAGACGCGCTTAGTGCTTTGTGGTTCTGCATGGCACTAAATCCGCTTTCCAATTTCATTAACGAAAAAAAGATAGGTGTAGTACTTCAAGAAGATCAAAACATAAGCCACTTACTTTATATGGACGATATCAAATTATTTGCGGAAACAAGAAAAGACTTACAAGATCTAATAAATATTGTTGCTACCTACAGCGATGACATAAAAATGGAGTTTGGATTAGACAAATGTCGAATAAATGCAATGGAAAAAGGAAAATGGATAAGACACGAGGGTTGTAATACAG
Organism: Dastarcus helophoroides; assembly: GCA_028583605.1. NCBI lineage: Eukaryota > Metazoa > Arthropoda > Insecta > Coleoptera > Bothrideridae > Dastarcus > Dastarcus helophoroides. The sequence continues at coordinate 1,760,767 of CM053335.1, forward strand.
AACAAGGACAAATAGATGGAATGGAAGAAGAAAAGTTATATAAATACTTAGGGTACGAACAAGCCAGAGGAATTGATTACAAACGGTCCAAAAAATTATTGACCGACAAGTTTAAAACAAGACTAAAACTATTAATGAAGACAAAACTATACTCCAAAAATATGATGAATGCAATTAACACATTCGCAATACCTATACTGACATACAGTTTTGGAATACTTACATGGACAAAAACAGAGTTAGAAGACCTAAATAGAATCATACGTACATTAAGTACAAAATACCGGCTCCATCACCCCAAAAGCTCAATTGAAAAATTTCGTCTACCACGCACACAAGGAGGCCGTGGAGTAATTGACATTACCATACTTCATGACAAACAGATTGCAAACTTAAGAACATACTTTCATGAAAAAGCAATACAAAACAATATATACAGATGCATAGTCTCGCTCGATAGAAATATTACCCCGCTAAAGCTATCCACAGAACTAAATACACCGACTGAACCCAACAACAAAATCGAAAGATGGCTCAGCAAGGAACTACACGGTAGATATCCAACGAGTCTTAAAACAGAGCACAGATACGAAAAGGCCTCCAGAAACAGAGGGATTTGCCACTGCCATTCATGATCAAGTCATCGCCACAGCAAACTACCGTAAATACATAATGAAACAACCAGCAGTAAACACCAACTGCAGAATGTGTGGAAATCAAAATAAAACCATCGACCATATCATAAGTGGATGTCGAACACTGGCACCAACAGACTACACGCAGAGACACAACAATGTAGGAAAAATAGTACACCAAGCAATTCTAAGAAAATTCAAACGAAAACCTCAAAAGATACCCTATTACAAATACAATCCAGATAGAGTAATAGACGAAGGTGAGTTTAAACTATATTAGAAGAGAGATATAATCACAGACGTCACAATACATAACAATAGACCAGCCTTAGTACTCACAGTAAAACAAACAAGAAGAACATACCTAGTGGACTTTTCGGTACCGCTGTCTACTAACATCCAGAAAAAATATACAGACAAGATAAACAAGTACCTACCACTGTCAAGAAAAATAAAAGAAATGTGGGATCAAGAAAGAGTTATTATACTGCCCCTCATTATTGGCGCTACGGGTGAAATACCTCATTTACTTATTAGAAATTTAAAAGAACTTGGTATAAACTCTAATATCTATATAGAAATGCAGAAAATTGTCCTGTTAGAAACATGTGCTACTCTAAGGAAAGTATTAAATGAAGAAAACGTGTAAAATTATCTGTAGGAAACCAAAAGCACCGCACCGTCTCAAAAAGAACATGCTGAAATACTTACCACATCCTCTGTAATCTGGTACTGGAATGGAAGATTATACCAAGGACGTATCTTGTAAACAAGAAAATAATAATAATAATAATATGAATCCCAATACAACAACAGACAAGTGCAGGCTATGTAACCAACAAGTAGAAACAATAAACCACATAAAAGGGGGTTGTAACATTTTAGCTAACAGAATATATAAAAAGACGAGACAACGTGGCCAGGCAAATACACCAAGAATTAGCAATGAAACACGAATTAGTTCAATTCCATACACCGTACTACAAATACCAGCCACAAAACGTGCTAGAAAATAATAATATCAAACTATACCGAAATAGAAGTATAACCACGGATAGGACAACACCACATAATAAACCAGACCTCACACTGATAGATAAAGCTAGTAAGATAACCTACCTAATTGAAATATCTATACCAAATACACCTAACATGCAAAAGAAAACAGACGAGAAAATCTAAAAATATATACAGCTAGTGGAAGAGATAAAACAAATGTGGCACCAAAGAAAAATTGAAATAATCCCTATTATCATGTCAACAACAGATGTTATACCCAAAAACCTCCACCAAGCACTAAAGACACTGGAACTTTCTTTAAACACGTATATACATCCACAAAAATCAATAATTCTGGACAGGTCTTTAAAACCACCCATCACCATGAATGGAGAAAAAAAACATAATAATAATAATAATAATGTCTTTATTAGAAGAGGCTTCAACAAAATATATGTATACATTTCCTAAAGGCGGAGTCTAGCCGCAGCTACTCTACTCAACCTTAAAACTTAATTAAATAATGAAATAACTAAATAGGTACATATTAAAATAATCGCAACAAACATAAATATGTAAAGGTGAAACACTAAGAAAATGATAAAATTAATAAAAATAATTAAATTAAACCACGAATGTTTTTTATGTTATTGAAGTGAGAGCAAATGTGGTTTAACCATATTACGAAAAATTTTTACAAGTTGTTTAAGGTCATCATGTGATCCGTTGTATATTGCAATAGAATTATAAAAAAATATTTACGAAACATGGTTAAGCGATATGATGGTAACAATAATTTATTATATGTTTTAGGTGTTTACCATGGGCATTGTATCTGAATAGCAATTTTTGAAGTAAATAGACTGGAGATGATATTGACAAAATACGATAGGCTAACATAACGAGATTATAAGGAAATAAGGTTTCCATGCGCATCCATTGCAAACTATTAATTTTTTGAGAATCCTGGTCATACTTTCGAATTCGATCAACATATCTGCAGCAACTGTTCTGTATTTTCTGAATACGATTTTTTGTTAGTTTATGCAAAGAGCTGTAATATGCAACAATATAACAGTTGAGTATGGCTAAATCTAGAGATTCGCAGAGTTTTTTTCGTAGTTTGAAATTAATTAAACTTGTATTACTATACAGGGTAGACCACGCTGAACGCTATGACCTCTAGAAGCTGTGGGGTACCACATTTTAGAGAATAGCAGTTAAATATAGAACGCTAGGGTCTATATGCTAAAAATATTTTCAAATATACAGAGTCTTTCAATTGCTACATATAAAATGTGTGATTTTTTAAATAGGACATTGTTTTTATTTTTATTTTTAAACTCAGTGCAAAAAATAACTTCAATTTTATTAAGGTTTCCGTACACTAAAACATTACCCTTTTTAAGATAATCAGCTTTTTAAAAAACACAAGATTTTCATAAAATTGATTTTACTCCTGAAAGTAACAAATTTTGATAGTGGCGTCTTCAAATGTTTATTTGACTTGCTAGAAAATACAGTTGCGATAAATACCTAACTTTATGATAGGTTGTTTCAAATTTACCAAAACATTTACTCAAAGTTCGGACTCCAGTTTCTTTGTTAATTTAAATAATTTCTTTTATTTTAAATACTAGATGATTTAATTAACTTTTAGATATCTAAGTTTGGGAGACAAAACCCATTTTTGGCGAATTGTGTGCTTTTCATCGGATATGCAACATAATATTTGATCATAGTTGGCAAAAAATGTGAATTTAATTAGACGATGCTTCTGCTCATTTTCACAATTCTGTAAGGGAATATTTCAATACGAAATTTCAAAATAAATGGATTGGAACAGGCGGTCCTCATAATTGGCCATCCAAATCGCCGGATCTAACCTGAATGGACTTTTTTCTATGGGGGTATGTAAAAACCATTGTAACAATGTTTTACCTACCACCCCAAGAACATAAAAAAATGAATACGAAATACTTTTCAAACAATAGACGAAAGTATTTTAACAAATGTTAAGAACGCTTTTGAGAAAAGAATAAGGGTTTGTTTAGAATAACATGGTTCCCACATTAAACATTTGTTAGAGTAGAACATTGCTTTTCATTTGTGTCGGATATTGGATTTCCAATTTCATTAAATACTAAACTAAGTATGCAATTGCTTTTTTTTCTAAAACTATTTGTAAATTGAGCTACGTTAAAATAAAACAAATAAAATTAACTTATATGATGGTTACCACAATGTACCTGCCATCCTTGACCAAAATTGTTTTCTTTTGGATAATGATGAAGAATAGTATAATTCGTGAAAATAGTTATATTTCCCAAATTATTGAATTTAAGCATAGAAAACCTATATATCAACCTAAAGATAATTAAATTTTTCAATATTTAAAATAAAAAGATACTGCGCGTTCCATTTAAATTAACGAAGAAAACGACGTCTAAAGTTTAAATAAATGCTCCAGTGAATTTCGAACAACCTGTATAAGATTTGGAATTTTTCCAAGCTAATTTTCCAGTAAATGGTATGCCAAATGAAAATCTAAAGATGCGGCTGTCAAGATTATTTACTTTCAGGGATAAAATATTTCCTTTTAAACACCTTATATTCAAAGAAAAAGGTGCATTATCTCAAAAAGAATAAGGTTAAGATATGGAAATCTATGTAATAATTGACTTTAAATCTGGAGCTGAATTTAAAACTGAAACGATATGATTTATGATATGTAACAATTTTGATATGTAACAATTTTCTGAAGCACCCGGTATATTTAAAAACATTTTTCATATGTAGATCCCAGCGGCCCATATTTAACCATATTGTTTATTTTTTTAAATATGTTGTCTTACAGCTCCTAGAGGCCATAGCGTTAAGCTAGGCCCACTCTGTATAAAAGCTTTAAGGCTACATAGACTTTCTTTATTAGTGCGCTTATATGTTCTTTAAATCTCAAATTTTCTTCGAAAATGACACCCAAACTTTTTATTGTACTTTAATATTCAACTTCTATTGTTACGCTTTGAGAATAAAAAACTCAGGATTCGTAAGCGTTAAATTTTATAATTAAATTGAAATCAAAAATACTATTTGATGATATTTTTTGATTATAAAACAGTCCAAATTTCATTATTGGCTGAAATATAAAGAAATATTTTTTAAATAGATATTAAGCCACATTTGGAAAATAAACCCTTAAATCAAACATATCGTACATTTTTTTAATATTACGGAGCACCGACTCATAACGGTAAAATAAAAATGACTTTTTCGCTTATTATTAATCTTTCTTAATGGATCCTTCTTGTCCGCCATTCCCCTAGTTCTTAGATGAAAAAACAGAGTTTTTTTTGAATAACCTCTGTCACTATGTATAATAAATATAAAATCTGATGACGATATTTTAGTCTCCATAATATTTTAGGACTTTGACAGAAATTTCTTGTTTTTTCTGCAAATAATGGCAAAGTAACTCTATTTTCTGCCTTTTTTTTCCAAAAAACTAAAATATCTTCAAAACTATTAAAGGTAGCACTAAACATGTACATATAAACTTATCTTATTTTTTACAAACAATCCAACTAAAAAATAAAATTGGGGGTTGCTGTTTAAAATAAGAAAGTTGATGTCTACTTTTAGTATAACCGGAAGTGGAAGACAGTTGAAAATATTTTTAAAATAAAATTTAGCCCCCAATTAGCTCTATCTACAAAATTAGTTTGTCTTCATAATAAATATTTATCCGTATAGAAGTAACCTCCCAACTAAAAAAATACCCTGTACGGTAAGAGCTTACGATAGCGATAGGTATATATTTCTGGATTTGTCATACAATTAATGCGTTTAAATAAATTAAATTAAATGAAATATTTAATACTTTCCATTTGGAAGATTTTCATCAACAACATTCAGATTTGTTGAACTGATATCCGGAGTTCGGAAGCAGCCTTTGTAATTTGCAAATTTCATATTGAATATTTCAATATGTGTGATGATATTTTTAAATTTACTCAAATTATATGTTTAACCAAAGTTTATTCACTATTTTTACGTTCAATATATAAAATTCTCAAGAGTTTGAATGAGTCTGCCAATATCTCGACTGGCTAAATACTATATGGGTAACTAAAATCAAAAGGGTCTAGCCGTACTTCCATAGCGAAGTTACTTCCACCGGGAACCTATATCGTGATCTATACCGTTACGTACAGAATGTCATAAGAAATTAATATAGGTGGATTTCCCCCCTCCACCTTTGGTTACAATGAAGATAATTAAAAAAAACCTTCCTTAGGCACATTTTCTTCTAAGCGATCTATCTGCTAAACTATTAAAGTTAGCGAAGGAAAACAAACTGATTGTGATAGTACACTGCAGGATTTATTTTATAATTTTTTTCATTATTAATTTCTATGATGTCTTTTGGAGTGACCACTTTACAAAAAATACAGAAAATATATTTATATATCACCTAACACCATACCAAGTTTCATTAAAATCTAGTTGGTGCAACATGTCAAAAAAAATGTAATATGTCTGCATATAATCTGTAAGCCTGCTGATATGAAGTAATTCTAACTATTATTATTATCCTACCTTAAATGCGTTTCCATATTGAATAATATAACTTTTTGGATTACTTAAGGAATAAAAGTTTATATGAATTCAAGTTCTAACCTTTTTTATTTAGAAATTACAGGCTGTTTCATTATAGAGGAAAATAACATTATTTTTATTTATATTTCTGAAACCCTTTGACTTAACGTCATGAAATTTGATACATAGTATCAGGATATTAAAGGCAAACTTTTGCATTTATTCACTTTTTTTCAAACGGCAGGGATGTACGTTAGAATATTAATATTAAATTTTTATATGAGAAAAATGCCATGTCGCGGTATGTTAAAGTCTTAAAAAGATGAAAGTTTAGGAATTGTTATGTAGTACCAAAAAATGTATAACTGAAAGCAGGGAAATACCTTTGCAAATTTACAGCAACAAAACTTAACAGAGCCAATAAATGCTAGGCTTTTTTTATTGTTGAAAAAAATAGAAAAATAGGTTGATTTTGTTTGAATCAAGACAGCTTTAGTTGCTTTAACGACAACTTTTCTCTTTCAACAAAGTTTAATGGAAAGGGGCCCATGTTGCATATCGTTGGAAAACCCATTTGATACTTTAACTATTTTTAATTTAATTAATTTTTTAAGATATAAGGTAGTGCGCTTGTCATTTAGATTCAGTAAAATGTTTACCTTTTATTCTGGTTTATTTATTTTGTTCTATATAGAAATAAAAAAAGATTCTGACAATAGACCATGTAGTATCTTTACGATTGTGACAAGAAAGTGAATTTACCCTGACATGTTATCTCTAATTAAAAAGGTTTATTGAATTGCGGGAAGGGTACCTGTAATAAAATTGTTCTATAAAAATAACTAACATATCTCATCTTTTCGACAAATAACACTCCAATAAGAATTGTTCTAAAATTAGTAGCAAAATTCCGAGAGAGACGATCTGGGGCTAATGAAAAATGAATTACTGAATATCCCATTCAAAATGACGATGTAGAGACAGGTAGCTATTTGATGACATGATACTATAAAGGGTAGATCATATTACATTTAGTTCCGTATTTTATTAGTCGCAGCTCCTGTATCCTTTATATCGGAATTTCGTTACTAACTTCAGAACAATTTTGTCACCTATCGTCATCACTATTTATTTATCGGTAGGTTAAACATACCAAGCTCTTATAGACAAACATACATTATTTTTATAAAATAATTTAAATACAGTACTTGTACAATTCAACAGATTGTCTATTTAAATACCATACTTGCAAGTGAAATAATTTCTTTTAAAATAGACTACCTTAAGAGAATTGTTTTTCATATGTCTAAATAATTGTTATGTTTTAAAGAAAATGATAATGGAAGTTTGCATGCTAGTTTATATTTGCGAATATATCTTCAAATAAAAATAATGAAATTCAAAAAGTAACTTATAGTTGCAAAGACAAAAAAACAAGTTTGATGTGCAACTAGAATCCTAGCAAGGAAATTGCATTTAAAACTATAAAATGTACTGTAAAATATGGTTCCCTGCCAAAAACAATCTAACTATTTTCTCATTTTGTCGCAAAACAAAATCACAAACTTTATTGGATTGTTTTATGTTTTCGTTAAGTCACCCCTTGTATGAATTTTTATAGGTTTGCAAAAATCATCTCCTGCGTTCAGTTATACATTTTTTAGTATTTGGTGACCACTTTTAAACTTTCATTTTTTCAAAACCTTAAAAAACAGTGGCGTACCCCTTTTCTCACATAAAAGTTTAATGTTAATACCCTAACGTACGCCCCTGGCGGTTGAAAAAAAAAGTGAATAAATGCAAAAGTTTGCCTTTAAAGTATTGATACCGTGAACGAAATTCCATGAAGCTAAATCAAAGGGTTTCCGAAATATAAATAAAACTAATTTTATTTACCTCTATAATGAAACAGCCTGTAACTTGGAAATAAAAAATATTAATACTTAAATTAATATGAACTTTTATCCCTGAAGCAATCTGAAACAGTATTTCATTCAATATGGAAACGTTTATAAAGTAGGATAACAATTATATTTATTTCAAATATACAACGCAGCAGGCGCAGAGGTTATGGGCAGACATATTTAATTTTTTCGACATGTTGCACCACTTGGATTTTAACGAAACCCTTTTAGAAGACATAGGGACACATTTTTCATATTTTTTGTAGAGTGGTCACTTAAAGTGGTCCTACAGAAATTAATGCTGAAAATTTTTATTTGTATTTTATTAATATTTGTAGGGGGGCTAGCTCCCTCAAAAATATTTGTAAAATAGACCCTACAGTGTATCATTACCATTAGTGTGTTTTGCTTTGCTACCTTTAATAGTTTGATAAATATGTTGCTTAGAAAAAAAGTGCTTGAGGAAGCTTTTTGTTAATTATCTCCCTAGTAACCAAAGATGGAAGGGGAAAATTCACATATAGTAATTACTAATGTGATCCTATACGTAATGAGATAGATGACGATATAAGTTCCCGATGGGGGCAATTTCACTATGGAAGTAAGGCTAGACTTTTTGATGAATTTTAATAAATTTTAACTATATTTTTGATATCTAAGGGAATAATAAACACTTATTGTAAATTTCACTTTGAAAGTTTAACAACATTCATGGCAATTTTTTCTGCTTTTACACGGGGAAATATATGTTGAGCAAATAAAGAATGTTTATTTCTAGACCTTTCGATCCTATATATATATATATATATATATATATGTATCTAAAAGCATCAAACGTCACGACTGCTCAGTGGAGCAGTTCAATGCCTTTCTATAGGTCATTTACGTAAAGCAACAAGGACTACGGTCAAAAGGTGCGAAAACCTTGTCGAAATTGTAGAAAAGGTTGGTATTCGGCAGAAAATTGAATGGCCCTTAAAAAACTGTTTATTTTGGCCAACATTTCAGAAGTTTATTTGCGAATGCATTATTATTAAACTGATCTCCAAAGGTAAAAATGTTAATGTCGTAATTTTGCTCTATCGTGCTATCGTGAAACAGGATAAATTCGCTCTATTATCCTAGTAATTTTAATACATTTCAATAATATTGAATTATTTATTTGTCCATGAAAGCGTTGATAATACAATTTTAAGCGGTCCCTATTTCACCCTTTAGATAATAATAATAATTAATAATTCAAAGTCTATTCGAATCACAAAAATGCCACTTGTTAACCATTGTTTTGTAAATCACCAAAGCTGTGGTTTATGGGTTACGAAAATAATAAACAGATATATATTTTTTTTAATTTCCAACTTTGGAATGTTTCCATATCTATAATTATTTATTGATAACTATCACAAAATGTGAAAAAAATAGTATAAACAAACTCGTGAGAAAAGCAATTTTACTAAACTCATTTAGCGTTAGGTTCTTCGTTATTCTCGTTTTGTTAAACTGTGCTTTTCTGAACTTGTTTAATATAAAATTCTTACTTATTGGCGTTCGTGAGTTTATGTTTTGGATCTAAAATGATTATAGATATTCCTTTTTTCTGGATAATTATTGTTAGGAGCGGCAAATTATGGTTTGCTGTAGCAAATATGAAAATTGTCTAGCCCCTGGTTTTAAAGCCTTTACTGTGTTAAATAATATGATTTTAAATGCCCAAAACAAAAAAAAAATGACAAATCTGTTTTTTATAAATTAAATTGCTCCAAATATAAGGCTGTATACACATCAATAAAAATTTGTGTTGTGCGTTGTATTTTAAAATTTATTAATAGTATATTGTGTATTTAGTAGTAAAAGCCGGGGGTAACAAACATCAAAGTTCGGGAATGTGGTTTTACTATGAGATACACATGCTATTTTTTCTGAAATTGCTAACAATATTGTTGGCATAATTTTACGTACACTAATGAAAAGGTATTAAAAAGCAACTGAATACGGTTTTACGGTTTTTTTTGATCGAACTTCAAATAAACAAGTTACAGCTGATTAATTATTAAAAATGGCGATTTTCAGGTTTTTCTAAATAAAATTAAGACAAATTAAAATTCCATTGTTTTCTAAGCGAAATATTGTTAAAAATTAAATTCTGCATGACTTTGCTCATTTAAGCTTTCTTATATCTCTAATAGTTTGCGCGTTCCCTGTGGTGGAAGTCACATTGGGTTCAGACTGTATAAAGTGCGAATTAATTAAGTATTTGGTGCAATCAACCTCTCAAGGTGTATTTTTTTAATATTGTGATAGTAATTTGAGATGCCTAGAAATATCCTAAACCTAATAATTTTAGAATTGTGAGTATCCAGAGAAATGGACTGAGATACATACCTTATAAATACACTATGTCTGATGTCAGGCTTGGTGTGGATATTGCGAGGTTTCGGCAGGAAACAAGGGTACAAAATATCAGCTAAGTAAAATTGCTTGCCAAGGCCTATTATGCAATTAGAGCGCACAAAATTTAATATCTTAACTACACAAGCATATCTCCCTAGATAAGCGGTATTAATTTACTCGGCAACTTTAACGTATGCTGAAGCGGAATGCCTAATCAAAAGCTTTGTATAAAGTGTATGCCACTTCAGAAACATTATTATATTATATTCAAGATAAATTCTCTAATTTAAAATGTAATTAAAATTTTTATACATAGAACATATTCCAAAACATGGACAAGCTCGCCTATAGCAAACAAACATATACAGTGCTAGTCTGTAACTTGGAATAATTTAGTAAATCAAAGATAGTTTCTTTTCGGAAATATGCTCGGACACGTCGATTAATATTTTAATTTGCGCTGTTTTTGATGTATAGGAAAATTTTATACAGCATGTCCCAAATTTAAAATATGACGTAGTCGACAATTTTTTAAATGGCAACCCTATTTTTTTGACTATTCTTAAAAGGTATATCAAGTTACACATGCGTACCAAATTTCAATTTTTTATTTTTTGTCGTTTAAAAGATATTTACAAATTTAATAACTAATTCCAAAAATCAAGAAATCTGATTTAATTCAATACAATTTTCATAAAGTTTAAAAATCGCGTATCAAAAGGTATTCGTTGGCATTTTTTTGTCAAACTGAGTTGACGTCTTATCACAATCTTATAAAAAAAAGTAATAAAAACAAATAAGAAGAGTAGTATCCTATTGATCGAAGAGGCTATTAGTTTGTCATCTAGTGAGAAACAACATTTACAACAAGATTAAAATTTTAAATTTTAATAATGATTGGCTACGGAGATAGAACAAGAATACAAAATGAAGTCATTCGTTTATTCAGAGAGAAGTATCCTGATTTACCACCCATATCGCACAGTACCGTAAGTAAGATTGAAAAACAGTTTTGGGAAAATGGATATTTAAGAAAACCAATCAAAATAAACAATGAAGTGTCAAACAATGAAGATGCCAAAATTAATGTACTTCTCTCTGTCCAAGAAAATCCTTATGTTCCCACTATTCAGTTAAGAAAAAGACTTAAACTAAGCCTGTCTTTAGTTGCAAGAATTCTAAAAATGCAAAAATTTCGTCCTTATAAAATGATAATCCTCAATGAACTCTTAGAAGATGATCCGGATAGAAGACTCCAGTTTCGCGAACAAACGATAGATCTACTGGACAAAAATGTTCTAAGCATAGAAAATATCATGTTTTGAGATGAATCAACGTTTATGTTAAATGGTGAGATAAATCGTCATAATTGTCCTTACTGAGCAGACTACAACCCACACTGGATGGGGGAAGGCCACACTCAACATCCAGAGGAAGTCGATGTTTGGGCAGGGATTGTTGATGATCAAGTTATAGGACCTATTTTCTTTCAAGGAAATCTCAATGGGGCAGGATATTTAGAGTTCTTGTAGGAAGAGCTGATCCGGTCGAAGCTGATGTCCCAAATAGAAACATCTGATTTCAACAAGACGGCGCCCCTCCTCATTTTGCAACATCTGTCCGTGAGTATCTGGATGATGTATTTCCAGGTAGATGGATTGGTAGAAGAGGACCTCTGGAATGGCCATCCAGGTCTCCGGACTTAACACCTATGGACTATTTTTTATGGGGGTATTTGAAGAGCAAAATTTTCACGACCAAACCTGCAAATAGTGAGGGGTTGAAAGGACAAATAAGACAGGAATGTAGACAAATTTCCCCCGAAGTAGATAGAAATGTTTAAAACGAGTTTCAATTTTGTTCAGGGTATTGTCAGGTAGTAAATGGACAGACAACATTCTAAACATTTATTGCAGAAAGATTATTGGGTTAAATCAGATCCCTTGATTTTTCAAATAAGTTAATATTTGTTAAATATCTTTTAAATGACAAGAAATAAAAAATTGAAATTTTGTACGCATGTGTAACTTAACATATCCTTTCAGAATAGTGAAGAAAAATAGGGTTGTTATTTAAAAAAATTGTCAATGGTGTCATATCTTAAATTTGGGACATTCTGTATAAAATTTTCCTACATCAAAAGGAGCGCAAATTAAAATATTAATTGACGTGTCTTAGCATATTTTTGAAAACAAAACTGTCTATGATATACTGAATTTATTCCAAGTTACAGACTAGCACAATATTTTTTCAATACTATTAGTACTATTTCATGTATTACCATCAGGATCTCCTTAACTATTATAAATACAGAGTCTGTTAAATTACAAAAAAGTTGCGTAATTTTGCTTATAGTATTTTTGTAAAAAGGGATTTAAAATATCTCACCTGGTTTCTGAAATATTTTCAAAAAACTAAAAACTGCCAATTTTTAATTTTTCAAATATCTCATTTGTTTATAAAGATAATTTTATGAAATTTGGTATTTAGAAATAACTTTTTTATTGTAATTTAACGGTAAGGTTAGATTTTATTCAAGTCTCTTGGTTTTCAATAGACGATAGTCAATTTTTTTTCTTCTTATGGGAGCCGTATTGGAATTTTACATGACCGAATAGACCTAAACAATACAATTACAACGATGTATAGCATATGGCAAAAATATTTTATTTAACTACTCCAGAAGTGATTTTTATGAATTTTACTGGAGGTTCTTGTAAAAATGGCAAAAGTATTTAAAGGTGTATGGTCGTGAATGTCTTAAGTTGGGTTATTCATAATGGCTAAAAATTAATCTAAATTTAGTGTATGATGGCACATTTTATTTAACCAGAAACAGAGTAATAATAAAACAAATAAATTTATAAAATTTTTTCGAAACCGCCTCTTTAATCGTTCTTTTCTGATTGTGAAAACATTGTTTAATAAAATAATTTGTTAATTAGTTGACATGTTAACTAAGTTATCTCTTAAAAAACTTATTTTGCTCCTATCACTGACACTTATAGGCTTAACGTAACGATAATAAAATTTTGACACCCATGGCCTACTATTTTAAGTCATAAAAATCATTTGTATGGGCGTCAAACAAAAGATTTTTCAGATATCTTATACATGGTTATAATTACATTGTTTTAGACTGAGTGAAATTCCAATATGGCATCCATAAAAAAAAGTTGACAATCGCATATTGAAAACTAAGAGAGATAAATAAAGTATCACTTTACCACCAAAATGCAATAGATAATTCATATGCAAATATTAAATTTCGTAAAATTATCTTTATAAGCAAAAGAAATATTTCAAAGAATAAAAATAGCCAATTTTCAGATTTTTCAAAATATTCTAGGAATCAAGTGAGATATTTTAAATCTGTTTTTACAAAAATATTACAAATAAAATTACACGCCTTTTTTGAAATTTAACTTACTCTGCTAAGAGAATTCCAATGGTGAGACGTAAAATAATAGGTACTAAGCCCGTTTAGTGTGTCTCAAGATAGAGTACTAAAGGGAGGTTTCTTTTTTATTTGTGGATTAGTAAACATATTGATTTCATTTATTCAATCAATGGTAAACGTAAAACAGTTTTGGCAAAATGCTTATGGTTGATTATCATTATCTATAACGTATTACTTATTTCTAATGTGATAAACTCTCTTTCTTCAAACATTAAACGTTACATTTATGTTTTTAATAATAATTAAAACTAAACGAGTTAAGTGGATCTAGAAAACATACAGACTATCGAATGGTAAAGAAAGGGACTAGTAAGACTATAAAAAGAAGCGATAAAAGCAAATGCGAAAAATATTGAAGGCTTTAAAATTACTAACAAGCTGTAAATCTCTTTGATCATTACGACAACTTCCTCGTTGATATTTATTTTAAATATCATAAAAAACTTTAGAAGATGCAAGCACGAAATAAAAATCCGATTAAGTTAATGTGTAGAAGTGTTCAACCTGTTGATGTTATCTATTTATTTCGAATTAACCTAGTTCATAACGCGTTTCGCATACAAGCGTTAAATTTTAATAATTCCCGCGTATTTCATCAAAGTTTTAGTTTATTCAATTGAGAAGTTTGACATCAAAAGTTTATTAGCAAAGTTTCTTCATCAATCAATGTTGTTGAGGCTTCCGAAATGCGAAGAAATTTCATTACTGCACTAAATATTCAATATCTCCTTTCTAATCACCTCATTACATTACAATAAAATAAAAAATACATCCCGAAAGCACAGGAGGTATATGGTTTAAGCTATAGGGATACATCAACATTTCCTTTTTCTAGTAATATCCACGTTAGGCCAACACTAGAATACTGTTCTCATGTTTGGAGTTCAGCCCCAAAGCACACGTTAGCTCTTTTGGATTCAAGAGTTTGACCGGTTCTCTCGAAACACTAGAGCGCGGGCAGATGATTGTTGATTTATCTCTTTTCTACAAGTACTTTCACGATAGATGCTCACAGGAACTCATAAGATTGATCCCCCCAAGGACAAGATTTTTGAGGCATACAAGACAGTCGGAGGCAGCAAATTTCTGAGCGGTCCAGCTTGACACAGTGAGGACTTCTGTCTACGGAGGCTCTTTTTTCTATAGAATTTCCAAGCTATGGAACTCGTTACCGAAGGAATTTTTCCCAAAAATTACAACCTATCCTTGTTTAAGAAGGCGGTTCATCGGCATCTATCCTTATTTCCGCATCCTACTCGCGGTGCTTTGAAGGCATTATAGGGTTATCCTTTGCGAGTGGATTGAACATAAAAAAATGTATCCCTTCAGGGAGGACGGAAACCACATCCATTTTTTTTTCTCAAATGCAAAAATATAGCGTGTGATCCCTCATTGGAAGGGTGACAAAAGGACCAATGCAGATAAATTCATTTTTTTCAGGACTAACTAATGTCAATTTTATGTCAGTTATTATCAACTCCCATGATCGTTAGGTGAACGCCGCCTCAGCATTCTAGGCTGTTATTTTTCGCCAATATATAGACAAAACTTTCCCCGGTAATTGGGTTGGAAAACCAGGAACCATCGACTGACCAGCACGGTCTCCAAATCTTACACCTCTGTTTTTTATGAAGACATCTCCAAAGTAAGGTTTACTCTCTAATACGATGGATGAGCTGAAGAGAGAAAACCAGGGCAATAACACCGAAAATGTTATGTATTGTTAGGTACAGAGAAAACCTATTACAAATTAGGATGTTGCCAACAGGTAAATGCTTCACGTTTTGAGGAATTATTCTGTTAAAAAACAATTAAACTTAGCAACTACGTTTTATTTTTACGCAACATCAAAATCTTGATATGGGTTTGCTATATTTATGTCCCTGTCAGCTTTCCAAAGCATCATACTATTGTTGCATTGAGAAAAAAAGGTGCGGGTGGTTTTTACACTCCCTGAAGGGTTACATTCTGCATATTGCTTAGAAAAGTAAGGTAAATGCATTCCCACGTTTACGTATCTCGAAAATTGTTCGAAAAATTCTTTTGTTTTCTAGGTAACAAATTTATGCCATTTAAAGTGCCCATCCTGTGCAAATGTTTCATAAACTTCTCTTTGAGGTTGCTCTATCTATAGTGAAATATGTTCTCTAAAAAAATGGACACAAATTTTCTACTCATCAATATTCCAGTAAATTATACAAAAATGTTAATATTCGTTAAAAGTAAACAATGGTTTAAATGTATAAGGTAATTAGAATTCTTTTTGTTTGAACTTAATTACCTTTTAGTTCCAAGCTTTTTAATTTTCAAGGGAAATCGTTTGCAATTTAAAATAGCTACTTCCAACTTTGTTTCTTTAAACTTTTTTATATAAAACGTTATTTACATCTTGACTGTGATAAAATATTAAAACATTCAACTCTTCCCGTTTTCATCGAAAATTTTCCATTATGAACTACTACTTTACTTAATTATCCTGTAAACATTTAATCTTAAAAATCAGGATTTATTGATAGCTCATGTTTTCTGTTTGCCCCCGTTTTGTTTTTAATAAGGTATGTGATTGGATCTATTGTTTTCCTTTAAAGTGGCGCTGTGTTCTAGTTTATTTGTAAATGAGAGAATAGAATACTTTATGTAGTGTAAAATTTCACTTACATTAAAAGGAAAGTGCTTCAATAGAGCAAACTAGTGGAAATAATTATTCTTCCGAAAGATAGCAATATCAACAAAAATTGTTGTCTTTCAAATTGAGCCGCTTGTTTAATCTTCGATTAAACAGATTTTTTTAAATTATTTTTCTCTACCATTCAGCCTGACACACTTAATTGCTTTATAGGGACTGCATTTGTTTTTATTTTACCTAAATTGGTATTTTCTTGTTGATGTAAGGTTTAATTTTATTTTAAAAAAACTTCAATTTCTGAAAAGAACGAATGTATGTATTCGAATGTGTCTTCTTTGTCCCGCTTTCTTGAATTTCCTTCTGCAGTGAGTTCACTTCCTTCGTCTTCTTTTGTAGGTATTCTTCTACTTTTCTTTGTTTCGAATCTTATTGAAGATTCGTATACTTTCCGAAGACTTCTCCTCCGAATTCTGTTTGTGTCTTTATGAAAGTATGTAATTCTTCCATAAAACATATGTTGTTTTAAGAAAATGAACTATTGCACTTCAGTTCTTTCCTAGTCGCTTATTCCTTTTTTTTTTTCAATAAATACTAAATTTACTAAAACTAAATATCTAAAAGATATGACAGATTAAAACTGTGATATTCAAATTTATTGACAATAGTGTAATAATTTTAATATACAAAGGAACCCAAAAAAAAACGGGAATTTTATCATAACTTCTTTATTTCTTAATATTTTTACACCAAATTTTTATCACCTTCAAATTATTCTCCCTTAACTACAACGCACCTCTGCAAACAATACTTTCTTTGTTCAAAACATTTTCTTTAATTCACTTATAGTGATGTTCTTTGGCCCTTACAGCGATTTTTGTTTTACCTTTTCAACAGTGGCAAAACGCTTTTCTCTCATATCCCTTTTGCGTATGGGAAACAAAAAGAAATCCCAGGGGGCTAGATCCGGTGAGTAGGGGGAGTGGACAATTGGTGTCATACCGTTTTTGGTCAAAAACTACTTTACGGAGAGGGCGGTGTAGGCGTATGCATATGAATACGCTAGAAGCAAAACTCTGTACTTGCAAAACTTTTGAAAACAGAGTTTTGCATGTAAATATTATAATAACTCCCATTACTATCTCTATTAAAATTCACAAGCAAAGAGCAATATTTGGTGAGAAAAATACATTACAAAAACATCAAAATTTCGAGAATAATTTTATCTATAACTTAGAAATTTTCACTATATTTTGGAAATTTTCGCTTTATTTTAATAGGTTATTTTTTTAAAAAATATTTTTATCTTAACATTTTTTTCACTTCAATCCACATATTACAGTTCTAAATTTTTTAAACTACCAGATGTTTCTTGGGGTTTAATAACAAATTTTTGATTTTATATTTGCAATAATAAGAATACAAATTTTTGCAAAAAAATTCGAGATTTGTAAAAAGAATTTTTTGAGACTTGCAACTTTCAAATTTTCTATAAATTTTGATTTTAAAAATCGAAGGTTTGGACTTTCAAGTTAAAATTAAAATTAAAATAGTATACAATACTAAATTTTACATTTTAAAAGAGTTTAAATTTTGAAAAAACAATACTTAAGATTTTTTAGACTTTTTTTCACTTTTTTCTCAAAGTTTTGTCTCCAAAATCGAAATTTTTAGAAATGTTAAAAATTTTGAGGTTAAACCCAAAATAATTTTGATGTAATATTTTTGAGGCAAAGACAAAATTTGTTGATTTAAATAATTTTGAGTTAAAGTAAATATTTCGAATATCATCTTAAAATTTTCAATTTGTTGGAATTTTGACTGCTGTCTGAACATTTCCTTTTTTTTTGACGTTTCGTATTGAAGTCTACATTAAAAAATTAAAAATTCGTCTTTAAACAAAAAAAATATTTCTGAAAAAACAAGAAAAAATCAACAAAATCTCTATTTTTTTCAAATATTTATTTTTTTCGAATCTTCGACTATATTAAATTTAAAAGTCGACATTTATATATTTTTTTCAAAATCTGAAATTTAAAGCTGAATATTGAAATATAATTTAAAAATTGTTTCTTGAAATTTCGATTGCAACAGTTTTTTTTAAATTTATTTAACATTAAAAAAAGGATAGTAATTCCAAGTTTACAATTACAATTCCGAGTAATGAAACTCGACATTTCCATTTTTTTTTCTAAATTTGAAATTTAAAATTGAATACTCTAATTTAATCTCGAAAGTTTAAAGTTATTCCTTGTAACGATTTAATCGCACAATTTCAAATTCAATGCTAAAATTTTAAAACAAATAGTAATTCCAAATTAAAAATTGCAATTTCGAGTCCATGTTTAGAAAAAGTCAAAAGTTCTGAAATAATTAGAAGCCTCTTTTCCTGTGCTTATAACTTTTTTTTTCAGTGTAGCAATAAAAACGTCGACATTTGTAAACTCTTCTGAACAGTCTTCTCATTTATAAAATGCATGCGACATGCCCAGTAATATGATCCAAAGCATTAAAACGAGTCGGTTAAAAAAACATTTAATGTTTTGACTCATAATCCAATAATGATCAATTCCATGGGGTTCACCAACCCTCATAAAAATAATGGTTCTATATTATTTCAGTTTTAATGCAAAATACAAAATATATGCTAAAATAAGTATTGCAACAATAAAGTAGAATACATATGTTGTGATTAATTTTCTATATCACTGTATAAAACAATTTAACCCCAGGGGTAAATCACCCCTTGTAATACCCTTTGTTGAAAAATCTCGAGACAGGTCAATTTTATTTTTAATTTTCTTAATGCCATTGTCAAATTTAATGAAATTTAGTTGTTTAAAAGTTGATATATAGAAAAATAATCAAACTCACCCTCATAAATATTAAGGATTGCAACCATGTGGCATGAATGTTGTAGGAGCGCATTCTCATAGAAAATAATGTAACGTTTGTTTCATTAAAAAATTTTAATTTATTCTTGAGATATTAAAGAAAAACTATTTTTAAGGATTATCTTTAGGGGAGTGGAGTTCACAACCTAATTCATCCGAGTTAATATCAAAAAAAAAAAATTTAATATATTATATTATTGAAATATTAACATACAATAAGTTAAAGGTGGAAAAATAAATGTTTTGACTCGTAATCTAAAAATGATCAATTTCATGAGGTTCACCAACCCTTATTAAAATAAAGGTGTTTCGTTATTTCACTGTTAATACAAAATATATATTAAAATCAGCATTATAATAAAAAAAAATTAAAAATATATGTTGTGATTTCTTTTCTATATCAGTTTTTCTGCAAAACCCCGAGACAGGTCAATTTTATATTTTAATTTTCTTAGTGAAATTGCTAAATTCAATGAAGTTCAGTCGTTTAAGAGTTAATATATAAAAAAAAATCAAACTGATTCCTTTAAAAATTAGAATTTACAACTCTCTGGCATAAATCGTATGTTGTTAGGACCGCATTTTTATGGAAAATAATGTAAAGTAACCTAAATAATGTAACGAATGTTTGTAACATTAAAAAATTCCAATTTATTCTTGAGATACTAAAATTTAAGGGGAGATTTCACCCTTTAAATCGCAGAGTTAGCATCTAAAAAAATAGGTCTTCAGTATTTGTTTCATGTTCTATAACATAATACAAAATGAAAAAAATCGGTGAGGTAGACTTCGGATATTTGCCTTGTTAGATATTTGGCGATATACGGATATGTTTGGGGGGTTGAAGTATAATATTAAAAATCCACTGTGTTTGATTATCGAACCTATACTGCATATAACAATATTTTCTGGATTTTATTCAAGTAAAAGCATGACTGAGAATAAAATAAATTAAATAATCGAGGTAAACCAATTTACAATATCATTTCAATGTTACTTTATATGAAATCTACGTACCTATTTTTGTAAGTTAATTTAGCCCTTTTGCTACAGTTTCTTTCTGGAGTTTCTACTCGTTGTTCGTGTGCAAGCTTCGAAAGTAATTACATTTCATAACAAAGTTTACTTTGCTCTTCTAGCATATTTTAATTCCGCAGCAATATTCTATTCTAGTAATTTTTTTGCTACCTCACTACATGTAATTGGCAAAGAAATGAGGATATTTGCCAGAAAGTTTCACTTTATCTGGCGTATATTGCGGTAATACGTTTGAAACCAACGACATTAATACAATGAATGCCCTTGCCAAGTTTTCTGAAATTAGAGATGAGCTTTTGTTCTAGCGAAACTACAATATTGCAGAATTGTTTACTTGTTCAAGGCGCGGAAAATATTGCGGTGATTTAGTAGACCATTGGTAGGGAAATTAATTAATCCTTATTCCTTAACTTAATAGAGTTACTAACAAAGTTTATTGTTGCAGCTAAATTGGACGGCGTTAAGACGTACATGAGGATGCGAAGGGTCCCCAATCATCTGCAAGTTAAAGTAATTAAATGGTTCGACTATTTGTGGTTAACCCAAAAGTGTTCAGACGAGGAGCGCGCCGTTTCGTGTCTTCCAGATAAACTTAAAGCTGAAATAGCTATTAATGTGCATCTCGATACTCTGAAACGTGTTGAGATTTTTCAAAATACGGAGGCTGGTTTCCTCTGTGAATTGGTGCTTAGGCTACGGCCTGTCCTTTTTTCTCCTGGAGATTATATTTGTAGAAAGGGTAAGTTATAATTTATTTCCCACCTAATTAGCAAATTATTTATTGATTTAACTATTAATTATTTTTTAAGATGAAGTAAATTTTAATATACGTTAATTTGCTAGTTGTTATCAAAAACTATTTAAATTTTTTTCCAAAATTTTAAATAATTGGAATGTTCTAGTTTTTCTTGTTTTCTGACTTTACGAAAATATTAACAATTTACAATTTAAACTCTAATAATTGTGAAATAAGCAGAATTTCAAAAACAATATTATTTTTAATTTTCGAATTTTTCCAGAAATTAGATTTCTTTAAGTTGAAATTTGAAGAAAAAAGATTAAAGTCGAATTTAAAAATAAAATAAATGTTGTACACATTGAATTTACAAAAGGAAACTTTGTCAAAATTTCTATTTATTTCTAGAAATTTTTCACTTATACCTGAAATATTCCTATTCCTATTCCTTCCTAAAATTTCTTTTTCTTTTTTTGGAGAAAAATTTAATATTTTAAGAAACTTAAATAATGTTATTCTTAAAATTTATATATTTGAGAAAAACAAAGACGTTCGTGTTTCCAAATACAGATTTATAAGAGAACTGGAAATTTCTTTAAAAATTAAAATCGTTGGTAGATCTAAGAGTCCACATAATCAGAATTGATAGCTTACAGACAAATTTTTGACATTATTTTCGACACATTAACCTTAAACTGAAAATTTTTGCTATGAATTCCAAACTTCTAGAAAAAAGCATAAAGTTCTTCTGAACATACAAAAATCTACTTTTTTCTTCCACACGAAGTTTCTGCTTTTTTCTGATGTTTTATTTTAGATATTTGAAGAATGATTAATTTTTTCCACAAAATGTCAGGTTAAATTCCAAATTTCTAATATTTTTAATTTTAAAGTACAAATTCTGAGAAAAGTGTATAAGCTGAGTTCATTGTGTACCAACTGATTTTAAATTATTTATTTATTATTATATATGTATGATGGCTGCTAATATCAATTAATTAGATTATTTATTTTGCATTTAAATGCATTAGCACTAAATAAATTTTTACCTATGTAGAAAAAATCGGAACTTTAAAATTGAAAATTGAGATTTCCGTACTAAAGTCTAAATTCAAATTGAAACATAGGTTAGTAATTTTTTATTGAATCAAAGTTTCTGAAAAGATATTTTGTATTAAGAATTTAAATTTTTTCTCAAAAATCGACTTTAAAGCCGAAATTTTAAGGGAAAAATTATTTCAATTCAAATTTGTAAGAAAGAAATTTTTTAAATTTTAGTGTTTTTCTTTCTAATTTTTTTTTCATAGAAATCTTTAAATGTCGACCCAAGAGAAAATTAAGAAATCGATCCCAAATCTTAAAATATTGCAGAAAAAGTAGCAACTTTGATTCGGGAGCTTTCAAAAAATTTTGATTTGAAATTTCCAGTATTTTCCAAAAATTTTATTTTAAGGTTGAAATTTCTTCAATAAAAAACTATACATTTTATATTTAAAGTAAATATTTTAAAAAACAAGTTGAAATTTAACAAAGATCAGTCAAAATTTGTAAAAAACTTTTTAGACATTCCAAATTTATTTATTCAAATTTTATAACAAAAATATGTTTTACAAAATTCACCTTAAAGGGTATTTCAAGTACTCTGACAGTTTTGGGCACGGTTCTTGATCTGACGGGAGGAAATACAAACTACCTGTGCTTTATTTGAGAAATGTCTGCTACGACACTAGTGGATCAAAAAAAATATATATAGCTTCCTCTCATTCTCCCGTTCATATCGAGTTGCCGGTCATGAAATAATTATGCAAACCTAAAAACGGTTTTAAACATGGACAAAATATACATTTGTACAAAGTTTTTTCACTTAGCAGAAATTAATATACAACTCTTGTCTCCTAAAACCAAGAAAAATTGAAAAACACAACACTTGCTCATAAAAACACCACAATACTTGCTTTGTTTTCTTTAATCTTTCTTGGTTTTAGGGGAAAAGATTTGTATATAATTTTTTAAAGAGAACCAAGGACCAGTGTTCTCCCCTAAAAAAAAGAATATCTATTGGTTGTCGGGGAAAAGCTTGAAATACTTTTAAAAAATTTGACAATTTTTTTTTAGACAATGTAAAAACCCAAACTGCAATAACCTTTCCGAAGCTTTTTTAAAGAGAAATGGAAAAAGTTATCTTCTGACCTATTAATGCCATTAGTCTATCAGATTAAAATGTTAAGTCTCATGAATATAAAAGTCTCTACCTTCCTATTTGGATATGTTTTCTGGAAAATGTGAAAAGATCATTAAAATGTCAGTATCTAAACAGATATTTAACTCAGCCATTTATCATTTTTTTTAAAGGCAGTTAGTCTCTAAAACGAACTATTTTGCCATACCGTACTTTAGCAACATTACAAAAAAATTGTAAGTGTAATCTCATATTTGAGAAACGTTAAATAAAATACGTTAAATAAAATGCTTTTAAATACCAAGAAAAACACTTTACAACTTGGAAAATCTAGCATTTAAAAATTGATCCGTTTTGAATGTAATGTTGAGATGAACCAAATATCAGGCAATTTTAATATAAAGTTACAATGAACATATTGCTGACCTCAAAAGTAAATATCTAGAAACTCAAGTTCCACTAAACGTTTATTAAAGCGAATCCCCATCAATAGAAATTGATGTTGTGCGTTTTATTTGGAAATTTAAAAAAAAAACTTTTCAACACAATGACAATTTCTTATTTACTTAAATAATTATTTTATCTGTTGTACCACCGAACAAAAATTGGGACCACTTGCAGGAAATTAAAACCCGAATAGAAAAAGCCAGAAGCATTTTTAACCGAATGAGAAAGGTTTTGTTTAGTTTGAGCCTTAACATACATCTTAGAGTCCACGTTCTTCACTGCTATATTTTCTCCATACTGCTATATGGCACAGAAGCATGGAATCTGACTAACGCCTTGTGCAAGCGACTGTAGGTATTTGAAATGTGGTGTTACCGCCGCATGCTCCGAATAACATGGACCACCACAACAATGTGAAGAAAGGGATGAGAAAGGGGCTAGAAATTTTAACAACAGCAAAGATCAGTAAGACGGCATATTTTGGGCATATTATGAGAAACGAAAAATATCGCATCCTCTAGTTAATAATACAGGGTAAGATTGAAGGCAGAAGGAGTCCAGGACGCAAAGAACATCATGGTTGAAAAATGTCCGACAGTAGACAGGATTGTTACCTGCAGCACTATTCAAATCGGACGTTAATATGGTTATTTGGACAAATGTGATCGCTAACATCCACAAAGAATAATCTCCAACAGAAAAAGAATACCTCAATGAAAATTAAATGACGGCCGACGTATTCTGATTAGCCGCATGTTTTAAAGCATGTTTAGGCTCACTTATTCACAGTCAGTTCGACGTCAAACACTGGACTGCCATTTTAGGATTGACTACCACAAAAAAAGCAAAACCTTTTCATCTGAAACAAAACGTTTTTGACTTAAACTCTTTTGTTCTTTTTGTGTGCGTGAAGCCTAAGACAAAAAGTGTGCTACAATCTCACTATTTGTGTCAAATATATCACACAACACAATTTTTTATTGATGTGGATCCTTCTCTAGATACACAATATAATCTTACGAAGGCAAACAAAGTAAAGAGTTTACATATTTCCAAAAATATTAAAAACTTTTTTTGGAAGACGTCCACATACGTGAAGGAACATTTGGGCCTTCTGGGCACACATTTAGTACACGCTTTGACCCATCAAATGATTTGCCATAACAATGGTTTAAAATTCTGATATAATCTGACAACAGTGCTGTAAACCGTAATCGGTTTTGAAAATCTAAGATTTTATTATTCGTTAAAATTTATACAGGCTGAACCAAATTTGATTTCCACTACAGGGATCTCGTAAACCATTACAGATACAAGGAAGCTTAAATGGAAAAAGTACTGCAGAATTTAATGCCTAATATTATTTCGCTGAGAAAACAACTAAATTCCAATTCGTCTTGATTTTATTTAGCAAAAACTGAACAACGCCATTTTTAAAAATCAGCTGTAACTTGTTTATTTAAAGTCCTATTAAAAAAAATTAAAACCTGTAATTAGTTGTTTTTTGAAGACTTTTTACTGGTTTACATTAATTTTTTCTAAATTCAACTGTTTTCGAGGAACTTATGTCAACTTTGTTATTTCTTATAGACCCTATATTGAATTTTAACATCTTCGAATTTGGCATATTTTTCTGATTAATTTGATGTGTGTCATGCTATACTGCAAATGTGGCAAAGTGGGCTAATTTTTTATTTTTAAAGAAAAAAAATTATAATAGGCAGCGAAAGCGCCATAACTTGTAATAATAAAAAATACAGGCCCTAGAAAAGCAATAATTATTATTAAAAAACTGAAAATAGTGTAACAAATTGTATAGTATTGAAATATTTATTAATAATCCTAGCAAGCATGATTTCTGTTAAATTACGTAATCTTCAGAACATTTTAAGGGCTTTATTAAGGATGACTTTTTCCTGACTTATATGCAAGTGTGCGTTCCAGACTTCTCTAGAAGTTAAATAATTTAACACGGATAGTGTGCATAAGTATAAGAATCATTTCTAATATTAAATTGTTAAATATTTCACCTTAAACGAATAAGTATTCAATGTTAAAAGAATTTTTGTAAAAATTGCCGACAAAATTTTTAAAACATTACAGGTTTTCATAGAATTACGCCGTTTAAAGCGGTGCATGCCTGTTAAAATTATATTAATAACTGTTTAAATATTGCATAGTTTGTTACAATATTTTTAGTTTTTTAATAATTTTTGTTACGTAATTAGGTATTATATTTTTATTATTAACAATTTTTTTTGTTTAAAAATTAAAAATGAGTTCATTTAACTCACTTTGCCACATTTGAAATATGGCATGTCATATATTATAATAATCAGAAAAATATGCCAAATTCGAAAATAATAAAATTTAATATGTCGTCTGTAAGAATTAACAAAGTTGACATAATTTTCTTAGAAACAGTCAAATTTCAAAAAATATATACTTTACCAATGAAAAAAACAACTAATTAAAGGTTTTGAATTTTTTCAATCGGACTTTAAATAAACAAGTTACAGCTGATTTTTAAAAATGGCGATTTTCAGTTTTTTCTAAATAAAATCAAGACAAGTTGGAATTCAATTGTTTTCTCAACGGAATATTATTACGCATTAAATTCTGTACTACTTTGCCCATTTAAGCTTTCTTGTATCTCTTATAGTTTGCAAGATCCCTATAGTGGAAATCAAATTTGTTTTAACCTGTATATTTATTTCTAATTATTACCATGAGCTTATCAGATAGAAACACAATAGAATATAACAATAAATAATTTATGTATTTTTGTCAGTAGCATCACAACAACACTTGCAAAGAACAAGCATCAAACCATTAAAATTAAAGAACACGCAGACTTTTAAACTTGTTTAAAATGTTTAAAAACCAATCACTTTATTGATTTACAACGTTTGAAGTTAAGAAATCTTATTAAGTTCTCTAACTTGGGCAATTAATTTTATGTTCGACAGTGAGCTAAAATTGATTAAAAAGGAGTTTTTATCAATAACAGGTAATTTCAATTAAGTACCAACAAAATTGATGATGTAAAAGTTAATTTATATTTTACACCAATTTTGAGATTTGGCAAAATACCAATTTAATAGCACTCCCGGGTGATTTATATTGCCTTAAAAATAAAATGTAAAACCAAATGCGGTTTAGATTGAAATGATGTTTAATTTAGGAGCGGACTATGCCAATGTCCCATTTAAACTTTTATAGGGAAGCTATATTGCTTCGAATGCATCCAATAACAGAGGCAATTGTTGGACCAAATTTTATTTGCGATCATAAAGAAAATTATGTATCACGTGCACATTTTATTAAGCGCTGTATATTTTTTATAAAAGACCCATTACCCGAGCATATGTATAGTCGGTTTGTGTTATATTGGAGCCGAAAAACAACATACTTTCTAAAGAAACTTTAAACGTTATAAAACTTTTATTAGAAAATTATGAATTTGAATTTGAATATGTTTACTTTGTGAAGTGGCATTTGAAAACCGTCATGACTAAGTATTTTGCAGCTGCCAAATACTCACTTCACATACAGCTGCACAAAAATAACTATTTTGATCGAAATCTGACGTACAATTTGGGTTTTACTTAATTTCTAAGATTTGGATTTACTGACCTGTACCTGCAGATATTTTACGCGAAATGGTCGAAAATTTAATAAAATATCTGTCAGTCAGGCAGAATCACATAACACTGAATAAATAATATGTTGATGATTAGCAGATTTTTCCTTAGCTGGTTTAAGTCATGGATTATTTTACCTTAGCTGTAATTAACGAACATTGCCACTGACTTAACAATATTTTATTTACTATGGCAATTTTTTTTCTAACTGTAAGAGCAAATCTTTTGTTGTGTCGAATTAATTCTGTCAGTCTTGTGTAACTGATTTTAATTTTCGTTAAAATCATAACTAATCAAAAGAATTATAGACAGACGTTGCATATGGTGTTACCAGATTGATTGCTAATTAATTTTACTTAAAAAAAAAGATTCCATTTGGTGTTAATAATTAAATAATCAAGATAAATATTATCACAGGTGCTAATAATAAATTAAAGTTATTAATTTATATACAGTGAATTTTCACCACAAGTAGTACAAATGTAGCAGTCAATCTGCAGCTAAAAAGAACTCGTTTGCATAAAAATGACATTCGTCAAAAGTTCCCCTCTCATAAGATACAGCTCTTCTAGCTTTCAAAAAAATATGAAATAACGATTATAATATGAAAAATAAAAAAGGTATAATAGTCAAAATTTACCAAATGTAAAGTATGTAGACTATGTAAACATAAAAAAAAAATATAGCAGTCAAATTTTGACATATTTTCTACTAATCTAACCTATGTAAACTATGTATTTATCGAACTTCCTTGAAGGGAGTGCAATAAATAAATAGTTTTTAAAAATGTGATCTCCTCATAATATTAGTCGCAAAAATATAAAAGTATCTTTCTTAATTGCATCATGTCAAATCAGCCATGTTCCTCCGATATTTTTGAGATTTGGTGGTAATAACAGGTGATGTACGCTATGCAAAGTTTGCGTTGCAGGATGCTATAATTAATTAACCTGGCGTAGAATGAGATTATGTTGCAACCAAAAATCCTGCAACAGAAACACCTAACATCTAGATCAGAAATGTCTCGGAATCCCGAGAAACGGAATCCATGTTCAAAAAACAAAAATATAAATTCCAGAAAAAAAGGAACTTGGGCGCCGGAACTCAATTCGTAATAATTCACCCACTTTTATGGGTCATCTTTGGGTGTACCAATAGTAACAGCACTTGTTAGAAATACCTACCAATATGTAAATCCCGCAAAACACGATTGCCTCCCAATTCAGGAAGGCCCACAATGATGAAATCCGCTAGAAACGATGGCTCAACGAATGTCCGGAACATGTCCCTAACCCTCAAAGAAACGGAAAATCCTGCAATAATTATTTGAACTAATGAAATATCACCATCAATCGCAAATTTAACTACACCATCCAGTATTAATGGTTGCTGATATTTCATTAGTGACCTTTAAAATCGCAACAACCTGTTGAAATTAAAATAAATTAAT
This sequence comes from Dastarcus helophoroides, assembly GCA_028583605.1. Taxonomy (NCBI): domain Eukaryota; kingdom Metazoa; phylum Arthropoda; class Insecta; order Coleoptera; family Bothrideridae; genus Dastarcus; species Dastarcus helophoroides. Next base: position 1,789,766 of record CM053335.1, read on the forward strand.
AATTAAAAAATTACCAATTAATTATTAAAGTTCGGAAATTAATTTTAAATTTCCATTGAAATTTTGGTTCAGTTGGTTTTTATCGCCTACCTAACCAAATGTTTCAATTTACCGGCATTGGGAGTTGTATTGAGGCAGATGCAAACGCACAGGCCCAAAGTAAGAAGGAAGCCCAGAAATAATGCCAATGATGTTCTTTTTTGTTTTGTTCTTTTTAGTCAGTTAGTCGACGAAGATAATACAGAGATGACAAGGTTTTTCTTTGTCATCATTTAGGAGGACAAGGTGTTTCATTTATTTAGGTTCTTGAAAATTAAATATCTTCCGGGAATAACTTTTTTTACATAGTCATCAACAATATTTTGGATATCAGATTTTAATGAGTGTAAATTTAATATTATACACAGGACCTGTTTAAAGCAAGCTGCGGTACTGCTGGCATTCATTACCCATCGTTTCTCAAGTTGGTCTGGTACAAAGAGGGTCGCAATTTGTCCAAAAAGTAGGACCTGTTAAAGAAAACATTTTTAATATCAAATATTACATGATTAAGTTACCAGTTTTTTGACGTATCTAATTATTTTAGCCTTTTAAGGAATCGCGAAGCTAAAAAAGTTTTTTTTTGGTTTTTGAGGATTCCACATATGAAGACGTTTGAAAAGCGACACTAAAAAACTGGCACAAATAGTTATTTTTTTTAGGATTGGGTTATCTCTAAACCAATTTTTTTAAGAGACAATTTTTTTACAAAATGATAAACTTGTTCCTAATTAGTGGCAGTAGTAGTCACAAACTCGTCTACATATCTCAGTTTTTATTTTAAATTTATTGTGATTTACTATGTTATAATGAAGGCTTATTGCTCTGGCAACTGCTGGAGTGTTAGAGAGCAACAAAGGTGGGTCGTCATTTTACATATGATTTAAACTGAAATTATTGAACAGTGAAGATTAATGTTTTAATTAATTAAAATTATTATAGTAAGATTTCATATCCCAACATGAAAAATTCGCTGAAATAGTAGAAAAACATAAGCGATACAAAAAAATTCATAAAAAGTTGACACAATTCTGCTAAGGAAATTTTCTTCCCAAATACACTTAAACACTGGCTGTACTCTTAAATGCTAATCAAAAGCAAGTAAAGGGTGACCCGTTGAAACTGATTATTTTGAATTTAATTTCATTTTTTGTTTGTTTTAGTCGCGAAGCGTTATTGTTGAACAGTTAAAATGTGTAAACATAGAAATTTAACTATGGATAATTGAACTGACACACATAGCATAAATATTGAATAAATGCATTACCGAAATGGTAAAAATTTGCGGAAACAATTAGAAGACGTTAGGAATTTTTTGGTCACCATAACGCATCTTCTTACTCCACGTAGAAAAATTAATAAATTTAAAACGATTAGGTCAACTCAAACCCAAAAGACACATGCCGGTGTTCATACAGTTCGATCTAATAAAACCATTGCAGCAGTACGAAGGAGTGTTTAGCAGAATCCTTCAACCTCAATTAGCCATGGTCCTCAGCAATTCAGACGTTCACGGAGTGTTCACAACGAATTTAGAATTTTAATCTTTTGAGACTGAATCAATATTTCATGTAAACTGCTTCATAAAAGCCTCAATTGTTGAAAACGATGGCTCAACCCTCCTTACAGATGCTGCAATGTTTGCATTGAAATACAAATCTTGTTCCCTGAAGCAGAGAGATACTGCCTCTCTGAAGATAATAGCTTGGCACTCGAAACGCGTTAGAGTAACCTTTCTTGTATTTTTTAATCTTTCTTGGTTTTAGGGGACAAGATTTGTATTTTAATTTTTGAAGATTACCAAGGACCAGTCCGTTCAACCAAGAAAAAAAATGTTTGCATTAGATAGTGCTGCATAAACACGATAGATCTCATATGGATTTTAACTAACCTAATCTTTTCAAATTTATTAATCGTTCAAACCACTATTGGGCGAGAAGGTGAGTTATGATGATCAAAAAATCCACAAATCCGCAAAATTCTCACCATTTCTGTAACGGATTTTCACAATTTATGTGTTGTGCGGCGGGTAATTATCCAAGATTTAACATCATCACATGTTGGCGGTAGAATAATACCGCTGTGCCACCTAGAATTGCCACCTCTCCGGATTTGACCCGGAGTCTCCGAGTTCAGCGGGGTCTCTCCGGGCTCCGGAGTTAACCAGTAATTTCTCACGGTTGATCGGTTTGAAGATGAAGGGCTTTTTTAAATCATAAATTTACATTTGCAACGGCAAAACAAATTTGAAATATGAGAACTTTTTTTGGTCAACAATTTTTTCTAAGCGACAATAATCCAAAATCCCTTTTTTTTCATGATCAATTTGCTGATCTCCGGATGATCTAGCCGCGACAGGTGTTACGACTGACATAAAAAGTGGCACCAAGTTCAGAATATGCGGTCTTAATGGGGCACCCTTCTAAGAATTTAAATAGATATTACAAAGAGAAAATTGAGGAGACTCTACTAAAAAGCAAACGAACATCAACAGGATTTTTAATTAAGGTTCCCATCTCTTTTAAACCTTATGCCGGTCTAATGATACCAAGCAAAACTGAAGGTAGTTGCCGTGAGGTAATATTATTCAAAAGTTTTGGAATGTACGCGCTTTCAAATTAAAAAAATTATAAAATGTGTCGCCAGTGCCAAATAAACGTATGTATACTTCAAATATTGTTGTAAATTATACATATAAATTGCACTACAATTTCTATTAAAAACTCGATATTAAAAATAAAAGAAAACTTCAAAACTAAAAGAAAATTTTCACCTTACCTCTCAAAATTTCAAGTTTTAAGTCGAGGACTGAAAATTTTAGTAGAAATTCGGATATTAAAGTAAAAATTAAGGGAAATTTATAAATTAAATTTAAAATTTTAGTTAACGAATTTAGAACTTTGACAGAAAAGTAGAAAGTATTTAAATTTTATTTTTTTATTTTTAATTGTGAGTTCGAGTCAATGTTTCGAGCTAAAATTATTAATTTTGAGAAAAAAATTAAATTTTACATTTAAGCTATGAACTGTGGCTGGTCTGGTATGCACTTTTGGTTCTATGGACGATTTTAACATTTACATGACTATTATAAAAACAGGACTGTAAGACATCTTTTCATAATTAAAGTTGTTGAAGCGAAATATTATTTAAAAGTTTAAAACGATGAAGTTTGTTCCTTTTTGTTTGAATTTTATTCCATGAAACATACGGTACTGACCATTCTTGGCACATTGTTACCATTTTATTAAACGGTACAATTTATCCGTTTTATATCCAACAATAAGATAGAAACGTATATTAACTGTATTGTAGGCCAATCTTTGCTGAAATATGTAATGTTATATCCTAAAAGGACGATATCTTCTTCGACACAAGATAGCTTCTCTCCCAAATTGATTTGACATAATGGTAAGGAAAATATACGAGCAGCTCAAAGAAGCTGAAAATGGGTTTACTTTTAAACTTTTAAAATTTCTCATCTTAAGATGTTATTTACCTGGCAATGTATTTTACTCTACGTTATTTAAAAATAACTTTATATAAAATTGTTTTAATATTTACAGTAATATGAACATATAACATATAGAAACATTTCAAACTTTTAATAACGTGTTTTATCTAGATTACGTTTTTCTAATATGAAACATTTAAATTGCCTTGAAAAAATTTGTTCAATTATCTAATTATATAATACTTAACAGTAGACAAATAAATACGATTTACGAAAAAAAGTTTTTATATAGACTTTGAACTAGGTTAAAGAAAAAATTAATTAAATTAATGACTCCACAACCTCTTTAAGGATTGTGGTGAATTTTATTTAACATTTCTTCTGCCCAGTTTGGAAACATTTAAATTTTTATTGTTTGTTGACAATATTCTAAACAGTTTTTAAAATATAACTACTTGATATTTAAATTTATTTAAAAACGTCACCACATGATAGTTGACAAAATAAGAGGTTAGTTTATTTTACATAGAATAGGAAAAAATAAAAAATAGAAGACCAAAATTAGATATGAAAAAATTTCGTTTTTTTGATAAAACATGAAAATATAAAAAATAGTGTTACGGGCTTATTGGTTCGATTGATTACACGTGATGGAGCCCACTTCTGAGCAATTAGTAAATAAGTAGTGAGTTACTGTTCAGTTGAAGTGTGCCGAGTGAATTTGGAAATAAAGTAGTATAATCCGTCATGTGTAATCAATCGAACCGATAAGCCCGAACATCTGGTGTCAGAAGCGGAATTATTCGTGGATTGTGCTTTATTACTCAAAAAAAATTCGCGCCAGGTGCCGTAGTTGACTTTATCTCGGACGTTTTAACTGTTTTTAATAGTTATACGAGACGCGTTAAATAAAATCGTGAACATTCAAATACGCTTTATGGATACGAGATTAAAATCGGCCAAAATGGGACAACAAATGCAAGCGTTATTAGCAATGTTTAAAGACTAAGCAGAAGAAAGGCGACAAGAAAAAGAACAGGAGAAAGAACAAAGACGCCAAGAAAAAGAACAGGAGAAAGAACGAAGACGACAAGAAAAAGAACAGGAGGAAGAACGAAGACGACAAGAAAAAGAACAGAAGGAAGAACGAAGACGACAAGAAAAAGAACAGGAGGAAGAACGAAGACGACAAGAAAAAGAAGAAGAAGATCAGAAAAGGAATGCAGGAAAACAAGAATTGCATAGTCTACTAGCAAATATAACTGAAAAAATGGAAGTAGACGTTGCAAAAGAGAAGAAATGAAAGAACAAATTACAGGAATGAAAGGAGAAATGAAAGAACAATTTACAGCAATGAGAAAAGAAATGCAAGCAGAGATTGACGAAGTCAAAGAAGAATTCAACAGAAAGCTTCTTGACTTGGAAAATGCAACAGAGAAGAAGATCAGCAACATTGAAAATGACGTGAAGAAGTTGCTAAGTGGACAAGTTATACAACACGAATCCGAAAGTGTTTCTGCCATTTCTTCCCAAAAGGTGAAACCACCGACCTATGATGGACAAACATCTTTTCAGGCCTACAGAATACAGTTCGAAGCTGCTGCCAGGGCCAATCGGTGGACGGAAGGCGAAAAGGCGACCTCATTGGTGGTATGCCTGCGCGGAAAAGCTCTGGAACTACTTCGAGCTCTATCTGAACACGAACTAGCTAACTATGAAGATTTAGTTAGGGCTTTAGAGCTGAGATTGGGAGACCATCATTTGCCAGAAGCCGCCCAGTCGCAACTACTAGTAAGGAAGCAGAAAAGTGATGAAACGCTGCAAGAATTCGAGGCTGACGTAAAAAGACTGGCTCATGCCGCCTATCCAACAGCACCAACCGACTTTCTGGAACTCCACGCAGTTAGAATTTTTATAGAAGGAATAAGAGACCCAGGAGTCCAGGGAGTGACGCGCTTGTCAAACTTCCGTACATCGAGGGAGGCACTGATTAGAGCTTTGGAGGTTGAAGCTGCTTACAGGGTTTCGGAACCTGAGACGTCACGGAGGATAAGAAAGACCGACCTCGCGAATGACCCTGAATTTGGAAACCTAAACACTAATATGAAGGAAATGAACGCGAACCTGAGTGCTAACATCAATAGAATTGACGCAAATATCCAAGAACTGGTAGAAACTCTTAAAGGCAGTTCCAGCAGAAGCATAACATGTTACGGCTGTGGCAAACCGGGACACATCAAGAAGGATTGCAGGTCAACCCCCAAGAAGTCGACAAGCCCCACAGTAAGAAGACAACATGGCGAGAAAGAGAACTCACTAACTAATATAAAGAAACCAGTCCCCAGAATTTTTCCCATCAAACAGATAAAAAGGACCAAAGAGAGTTTGGTGGTGGAAGCCAGCGGAAATGGAAGAAATGGCAACGGTGGACACAGGAGTCAAGGTTACTGGAGCACGCGATACTCAAACAATCCGTGACTGGCCAAGACTCAAAGATAAACAGGAGTTGGGGAAGTTCCTTGGGTTATGCACCTATAACAAAAGATTTGTGAAAGGTTTCGCCACCATCGCTGCGCCGTTGCACCGACTAACGGAAGGAAGAACGCCGTACGTCTGGACTCCCGATTGTGATGCCGCTTTCCGAAAACTGAATTCCGCCTTGTGTACAAGCCCTATCTTGGCGTATCCTCAGCAGAATGGGAAGTTTGTGTTGGACACTGACGCCAGCAACGTAGACATTGGGGCTGTGCTGTCCCAAGCTCAAGGCGGTGAAGAAAGAGTGATCGAATATTACAGCAAGATCCAGACGAAGCCGGAGAGGAACTATTGCACTACCAGGAAGGAACTTCTTGCGATAGTGAAGGCCGTGGAACACTTTCACAAGTACTTGTATGAGCAAGAATTCCTCATCAGGACAGATCATTCGGCACTTTCTTGGTTACTTCGAATGAAGAACGCGGAGGGACAGACAGCTAGATGGTTAGAAAGGTTTCAGCAGTGTCACTTCAAGGTGCATCATCGACCGGGACGACAGCATGACAACGCTGACGCTTTGTCCAGAAGACCTTGTGGGTATTGCAAACACTGCAGACAAGTTGAGGACCATGAGGACATGGTGAATATAAGGATCACTTCTGTCCAGCCAGAAGACGAATGGACTGTTGAAGGTCTTCGGAAGCTACAGAGGAGCGACGCTGATATCGGACCCATATTGGAATGGAAAGAAGCTGGAGACAGACCGGAATGGCAAGAGGTTTCGGACAGAAGTCCAGCTCTTAAGAATTTGTGGGCCCAATGGAAATCCCTCCAGGTCGAGGACGGGGTACTGAAGAGAGCATGGGAAAGCGCGGATGGAAAGCGTGTCAACTTGCAGTTGGTGGTGCCTCAGGAGAAGATTCCACAGGTCTTGTGGAAGGTGCACAATGGGACCTCTGGTGGACACCTAGGGATAAACAAGACCCTAGAGAAGGTTCGAAAACGGTTCTATTGGGTTAACTGCAGGGAGGACGTCGAGCGGTGGTGTCGGAAATGTGTCACCTATGCTGCATCCAAGGGTCCTCGTACAAGAACAAAAGGGCCCCTGAAGCAATATAATGTGGGAGCTCCATTTGAAAGAATTGCAATCGATGTGGCCAGACCATTCCCAGCTTCAGACGAGGGAAACAGGTACATCCTGGTGGCTATGGATTATTTCAGTAAATGGCTTGAAGCTTATGCCATCCCGAACCAGGAAGCCACCACAGTCGCAACTTCATCTGTCGATTGGGTGTTCCCTTGGAACTACACTCGGACCAGGAAAGGAACTCTGAATCGGGGGTTTTCCAAGAGGTGTGTCGTCTTCTTGGAATAAGAAAAACTCGAACAACACCTCTTCATCCACAGTACTGCCGGAATAGTGGAGAGATTTAACAGGACCTTAGAGGAACATCTTTCGAAGGTCGTTTCCAAACATCAGACAGATTGGGACTTGACATCTACCACTATTTATGATGGCCTATCGCGCGGCAACTCATGAAACTACAAGTCAGACTCCGGCAAAAGTGATCTTTGGAAGAAAACTGCGGCTTCCGTGTGACTTGGTGTGTGTTTGGATCACCAAGGAAGATCCCCAGGGAAACGATGGGTTTCGTAGATGACTTGAGGGAAGCGATATTGGAGACGCATGCTCTGGTGCGGACAAAGATCAACTTGGCGGCGGACCGGATGAAGGCCAGGTATGACGTCAATGCCAATCATGGTGGTTTCAGCGAGGGCGAGTTGGTATGGCTATACAACCCTCAGCGAAAGAAAGGAGTTTCACCAAAGTTTACGCCTATCTTGGGAAGGGCCGTACAAAGTGCTGAAGAGGATCAACGACTTGGTATACAGGATCCAGCGTAGCTCCAGGAATAAAATGAAAGTGGTACACCTGAATAGACTATGCAAATTTAGTGGTGAAGTGACTGATTGGAATTGATCGGGACGATCATTCCATAAGGGGAGGCAGTGTAACGCAATGTAAATAGATGAAATAGGATTTAGAATAGAATTGTAGAATTTAGTAATTAAAAAAAGTTTCTAGAAGGTTCTGATAAGGGGAAAGAGGCCGCGATAACGAAACAAACGCCAGATAAGCGTTCCAGAAATTTCGGCATTCGATAAGCCTTATCTGCCGAAAATTCTGGAAGCCGGCGGCCAAAACTATAAAAAGGCGGTCAGCTTTCCCTCGAGTCAGTCAGTTAGAGTCAGTGTAATTAATGAGTTAGTAGAAGTCAATAATAAGTGAGTTAATTGTCAATTGTGGTGATCCAAGTTGAGTTCAGTAATAAAGTGGGTCTTATTCGATAAGTGTAATCAATCAAACCGATAAGCCCTTAAGAATACTTAAAAAAGGTTGTAGCACTGGACATCGATGTTTCGCTCTCATTTGAGCTCATCAGCAGTGCATAACATGGAAAGGGAACAGTGAGGAAGAAATTCTTAAAAATAGAAATTTTAAAAAATATAAACAAATTTTTAACATAAATAGACGTTTCATCAATAATTTACTGTGGTAAAAAAATATATATATATATTTAGACTATTAAGACTTGTCATATTATAGAAACTTGGTAAAAGCGATATACTGAGTTGTAGTTTTCTCCGCCTAACTCCACATTTACCGAATCTGAACTTTTATCCTGATTGTGACAGTTTATTCCAAGAAAGTTTTGTCAACACGATAACCATTCTTGAGGAAAATGACTATTTTATGTCCATTTGCCACCATATGTGTAGAGAGTGTCGTGTATTTAAATCTTTTTTGTTTATTGAACGAGGAAAATAAAATGTTGTTTGATGTCTTCAAACCACGAATCAAAATCATTATGGTCGTTTCGTGTAATTGGAGGCACATTGTTTTTTTGTTGAATTAAAGAGCATAATAGACAATATGCTATGAAACTCTTATTATAACTTATGCCTACGTCTACAACATACAAAATGTTCAACGAAGAATGGGAAAACGCAATATCTCCCGAATAAAGGGTGATTTGGATTTTTGAATGAAAATATGATGTTAAATTATATCAGAGTGGACACATTTGTAGGTACAAAAATTATTTTTTTTAAATTAGACGTTATTAGCTGGCACCACGGTAATGATTTTTTTGTTATTGCGTACTTGGATTTTTTATAACTTTCGTGACAACTTTTATTAAAACACTCGCTGATACCCGCGACTTCGTCCTCGTAGAATTAGACAATTTTCTAGAAAATGTTAATATGCTACTTGACTTCTTTGAGGTTAAATTTTCTATAAAAAAACTTTCGACGATATGCAGTGCTTATTTTCCGGTACAGTCATTAATAGAATCCTACTATCCAAGTTTAGTTTTCTATATCCAGAGATTTAGATTGTGTATTGGTCCTTTAATGATTAGCTAAAACACCTCCTTGCATATGCAAAGGTAAAAATTAGGTGACAGAAATATAACTTTATGTATCAGCTATCCAAAATTACAAATAGTTCATGCAATTTCATGGTTTGGTAAATTAAGACATCGATTTGTTTTGTGTTAGATGACATCGATAACAGCGCTTCTATTAAACATTTTTTTTATTTCTACTAGTTGCTCAGGCAAAAAAAAATTCCATTTTAAACAAAAAGTAATCCTGAGTAGAAAGGTTACCATAAGATAGCACGGCGGAGCCGCATTGATAGATACAACGCAACATATTTTCCCATTTATAAAATTAGTTTAGATAAGCACAATATAACGAATGGGTCTAAAGTATTACGTAAAAATTAACAGAAAAACAATATACTATAATCAGCTATCCAAAGTTACAAACAGTATCCACAAAATCATAGTTTGTAAAATTGACAAAAATCCTTTTAAAGTAGGGCTGTCAAGTTTCTACCAACAAGATCGGGGCAAAAAGATTTACTTTGAAATCGAAATTTTTAGAAAGACTTAACAATTTCCAGTTTAAACTTAACATTTATAATTTTTTCTCGAATTGTAAACCTTACAGCTCACAGTTTCGACTTTAAATTGCACAGTTCAAAAAAGAAAACTGAGAGAGTTTCATTTCTAATTTAAAATTTTTAGAATTCTCATAAACGTGTTTGTGCTGAATATTTAATTTCCCCTAGAAATCTCACTTAATTGACAAATCTATTAAAATCTCTAAACCTCCATTTCAATTTCAAAATTTCTTCGTTTTCAAGATAAAGTTCTTAGTAGAAATTTCGAATTCAGTCTTAAAAAAAATGAAAAAAATGTTGTTATAACTGCAACTTTTGCTCTTTATTTTGATTTTGGGAAAAAAACTGAATTCCAAGCTCGAAATTTGTACTTTTTAAAATGATTTTGGATTAAAAGTTGAAATTTTGAGTTGAATCTCGAAAAACTTTTTCTCAGAACTTTCATAGTGTTCACTTTAAACTGAAAATTTCGAACTTTATCTTTTATTTTCTCCTAAAATTTTCAAGCCAAAAGTGCAGTTTAATTTTCAAATTTTACTTTTTTGTTTAGATTTTTAATTGCAATGTCTGAATTATAAAATTCCTTTTTTTAAGCATTCTTAGTTTAAATTTTGGGTTAACACCTAAAGACTTTTTCGATGTATTAGCAAAAAGCTAAATAAACTAAATTAAATAAATTATCAAATTTATAAAAACAAATTCAAATTTTCACTTGAAATAACAGAAAAACGTTAGATATTTGAAGGTCAAAGTATTAAGTAAAAATGCAAATTTTCGATAAACTTTTTAAAATTTTATAAGATTAAACATAAAAAATTTAAACTGGGAAATTTGAAATAACAGTCAAGTTTTAATCCGAAATATCTAAAAAAGGGTCGACTTTTCTAATTTAAACACAAATTTTTTTAAAGAGAAAAAATGTTATTAGTATTCAGGGTGGACCATAAGTAATGGTACCCAGAGCAATGGTGGATTCTTTTGAATAAAAATAATGTGATTTAGCTACATTTACCAAAAGTTGATATTAACAGAGATACAGGGTGTCAAAGTTGAAAAAATATTTTCGATTTTTTCATTTAATTATGGAATTAATTGTAATATAGGCACGAAATTTGGCACAAGGGAGTTTCTTAGATCGACAAACTCTAATTTGCTAACATATTACCAATAGCTGATAGGGGGCGCTCCCTGCGCTATTCTGCATAATTCGAAATCCTCATAACTTTTTTATGCATTCACGTATATTAATTTTAAATAGGTTATTTTATTTCCCCATATTTTGTACGTAAAAAAGGTGTATTTTCTGAAAGTTGATACGAGCAACCGTTTCCAAGATATTTGCCTTTAAAGCTTGACGTGCCTTGCTATTAAATTACTAAGATATTAAATTTTTGAAGTAATCTAGAAAAGAAAGTAATCATTAGACATCTTTGAAACTAATTTACGTCAAATATTACTTTGCTGATAATATTATTACCTACATTTTGAAAATTTCAATAAAGAAAATCCAAAAAATTAAGACGTAATTTATTTTCTAACATAGAGATGTGAGAGATGATCTCTGAGTCCGCGCAAGAAAAGTTTAATAGTCTGGGTGGTCAAAGCAGATATTTGGATATATTTGGAGATGTTTGAAGTATTTTATTTAAATTTGTTTTAGAAATTTAAAAAGTATGTGCAATAATAATGTCAGTAGAGTAATATTTAATATAAACTATTTTAGAGTCAGTTTTATTACTTTTATTTTGAAACCTACTTCGAAAAATTCACATTTACATAACTTAAAATAAACGTACGGCTATGTAACAACAATCTGTTAGTTAAGTAAAATTTCTTGACCAAAGAAACCCCCTATGCCAAATTTCTTGTCTATAGTGAAATGCGTTCATGTGTTATACGAAAAAAACACAATTTTTTTCAACTTTGACACCCTGTATCTCGTTAATATCAACTTTTGGAATAAGGTAAATGTGGCTAAATTACGTTATTTTTATACGAAAAATCTACTCTTGCTCTATGTACCATTACTTATGGTCCACCCTATATATCAGTACAACATATATTTTGGTATCAAATAATTTGAGAAATTTTCATGTCTTTAACTTTTATGTCAAAGTTTTGGGAAAAAAGCTTTTAACTCAGAATTTAACGAAAAACTTTCAATAATTTGTTAATTTCAAAATTTCCAAAAGAAAGTCAAAATTTCGTTTTTAAAAATCAAATTTTGAAAAAAAGTTTTCAGTTTACAGTACGATTTCGACAAAAACTTAAAATTAATCTTCAAGTTTGATTTCAAAATTGATTTGTAACATAAAATTAGGAAAAGTATGAAACAATTTTTGGTGGTTTCGATCTTATATTGAAATGTTGCGAAAAATTGTACACAAACAAATATTTTATAAAAAAAATCATGTTTTTCTATAAATTTCCAGAAAATTTCGAAAGGTCAAAAAAAAAGGTTAATATTTTGAATAAATTTAAATCAAACTTTTATTTTTTCGAAAACGTTTCAAACTTGATTTTTAAATTGAAATATTCAGAAAGACAAGTACAAATTGCAACTTTCAATTAAAAATTCCGGAATAAAATAAACATTTTAAAAAAATACAAGGTTAGGGAATACATGTCAAGTTTAAACTGGACATTACTAAAACAAAAAAAATGAATTTAAGAGAAAATAAATTTCTCGAAATTCCAAGTTTGAATGTTTTTTTCAATTTATTTGACATTTCTTCGGCCCAGTTTGGAAATATTTAAATTTTTATGGTTTGTTGATAATTTTCTAAACAGTTTTTGAAATGCGACTACGTGATATTTAAATTTATTGAAAACGTCACTTCATGACAGTTCACAAATTAAGAGGTTAGTTTATTTTACATAGAATAGGAATAATGAAAAATAGGAGACCAAAAATTAGATATGGAAAAAATAGAAATTTGTTTTTTCTTTTCTTTTTTTATATTTTAAAAAAATTTTATTTTTAAGTATTTCTTCCTCATTGTTCCCTTTCCATGTTATGCACTGCTGACGAGCGCAAATGAGAGCGAAACATCCATGTCCAGTGCTACAACCTTTTTTATGTATTTTTTTATATTTTCCTAATTTATCAAAAAAACAAATTTTTATTTTTTCCATACCTAATTTTTGGCCTCCCATTTTTCATTATTCCTATTCTATGTAAGATAAACTAACCTCTTAATTTGTGAACTGTCATGAAGTGACGTTTTCAATAAATTTAAATATCACGTAGTCGCATTTCAAAAACTGTTTAGAAAATTGTCAACAAACCATAAAAATTTAAATATTTCCAAACTGGGCGGAAGAAATGTTAAATAAATTGAAAAAAAACATAATATTTCCGGTCAATAAGGGTCTACCATGAAGAATAAATCCAAGTTTGAAGTTGAGATTTTTATATAAATAGTACTTTATTGTTTAAACATAGCATTTTCAAAAAAAACAAAAATTTAAGGTAAAATAGAATTAACCTATTTTTTTAATGTTTGGTTCACCCCAAAGAACTATTAAGCAGGATTTTAAATATTCCTTTTAAAATATTTCGAAGGTAAAAATTTATATATTTCTTCACGTTGAAGTTATCAAAAAAACTTATAAAAAAGTTTTTTAGAATGTAATTTTGATCTCCAACACCAAATTTTACTATGAAATTTAAATTTTTAATTGCTCCACATTTTTTTTTCGTAATCGTGTATGGACTTCACCTGTGGATAAATATTACAGAACCATGTTTTAATCTCGCAAATATATATTGTTAAACCAAAAATGCAAATTTCTCAATAGGACTCAAAATTAATAACTTATAAACAATGTGTCTTAAAATTCTATTTAAATTTAAGTTATTTGCTTCAAATGTACATCTACTGTTATATAGAACCAGAATTGTGCCAAAGCTTGAATTTGAATATGACCTAAGTATGAAAGCATCTGGCTGTCTTCATTTTGAAAGAGAAACTTTACTACAGGAAGCTCCTTACAAAGTCTCACTTCCATCTTCAATAATGGGAATGACAATTTATTGCGCCACTTCCCTGTCGATACTTATCAATCTCACAGTCATTTATCTTTTTAATCGATAAATTAAAATGTTTAAACAATAAAAACGTTTATAAATTCAGAAATTGTACACAGGTGTCAATGTACTGTCAGAAATATTAATTTGCTCACAGAATAGTCTATAGATTATCTAACTGATTATTCTGTGATTTATCTTTATGTAATGTTTCATGTAAAGAGTGTCCTCAAAAGTACGTCGGGAAAACTAGACGGTCTCTTAAAATCCGACTGAAGGAGCATTTGGCTCATTTGAGATACAGAAGACTGAGAAGTTAAATGTGGCTCGACATGCTTTTGAATTAGATCATAGGATAGATAATAATATTAAACTGTTAAGAGTAGTAAATAAGAATTCTATGTTAAATGCTTGTGAAAGCCTATGAATGGTTTCGCTGGGCCTTTAGGCCACTCATCTCTGTTAAAAATAGCTAAGGTTGATAGATAAGGAATTGTGACATTACGAGGTGTATGTTTAGATGCGCATGAGCGTTCGATTGCAGTCGATCATGCACGAAGTGAATATTCTTAGTATAGAAGCGTTAATTTTAGGATTTTGTGTTAGTATCTCTCTGAACTTGATAGCCAAGCTATCGAAACGCGTTAAAACAAGCTCTGTTATGTTTTTAATCCTTCTTGGTTTCAGGGGACAAGATTTGTGTTTCAATAAGATCCTGATCGATACCGACAGTCAAGCAACACTAACTAAATGCATTGAAAGCTTACGAAATTAGCTTCAAGACAGTTAGAGATTGTGTTGATAAGCTAAGCAAATTAGCGCAGCAAAATATAGTTATATTTCAATAGGCTGAGACCCATCGGGGAACTGAAGAAAATGAATAAACAGAACTTTATAGCCAAGATGAGAGCAGAATTTCCTCTAGTAGGGCCGGCAAATCTGCTTGCCTATAAGGTAGCGAGGTAGCTAAGCAAAGAACATAGCTTTCACTGGGAAGGTGTCAATGTCTTGAGGCAGTCGCGGATGTTCTTTGACGGATCATCCGAAAAGAGAGCCAAGGAACTAAGTTAAGGAAAAATCAACTTAGATGGACAGTTGGACTGTTTACGGGACACTACCCTAATGAAACATCTTACAACAATTGCCGTAAAAGAAAATCCTATTTGTAGAATTTATGAGGAAAAGGAAGAAACTCTTTTACATATATTATATGAATGTCCATCTCTGGCAAGTGATAGATATCCCAGCTTGAGGAATGTTCTAACTGAATGAAAGACAACAGTAGAAACGCCCACAAAGGAGGCTCTGAATTTTTTTAAAAGAACGAGCTTTATATAAGTTAATCGTGCGGAGAACAAAAAGCAAGCAACAAGCAAAAGTTTTAGTGCTGCAGGGATAACTTACCCTAAATGAATAATAATAATAATAATAAGCAACGGTGCAGAGCTATAGACTGGCTCTGCTCGGAACCGTCTGAACCAGAGGGAAGATGTGGCAATCAACATACCTTATGGATCTGGCACCGTAAGAATGGCTGAAACAACGGCGAGCGGAAGTACTAAATCTCAACGAATGAGTTTAACCCGACCAGCGATCGAGGTTCCTCAAGAGATCAGAAATAAAAATAGGCTCATAAAATGGTTGCCAGAAGATAATCATGACGTCATGTTAGCCTACTTCCATAATACAATATGCGACAGGGATAAACCCGGGTTTCAGAAGAGAATGCTTGTAGAATGGTGCAGAATCCGACCAGTAAGTTAAATAAGAGAAGGACAGGTAGCAAATCAATGCTGTGCTATCAAAACCAGAAAACCACTCTTAAATCTAGAACTAGAACAAATAAAGCAGCAAGTAGAGCGGGAAATGCGCACATTGTATAATGAAGAACTCGGAAATCAACGAAGAGGAAGGGATGGAAACGGAGACCAACAATGCAGAGTACCTTCCCGAAGCCCCAATACCTAAAAAAGGCGACTTCATCACTGCACCTAAAACAGAAATCAAAAAATGATGAAGTTTAATAAAAACCTCTTAGGGTATAGAGACATGGACGTAGAGAAAAGACCACAACTGCCCAAAATCAAGCCAAATAATAAAAGTAAAGACAGCATGTCAATAATAAATAGAGAAATAGGCAAGTTTGTCAGTGTCGATACCCTAATGCAAAAGATAGCAATGCTAGTCAAAAGACTAAACAGATATAATAGAAGCTACAGAAGGAAGTGCGACAATAATTTGTTTCGAAACAACGAAAGCAAATTCTGTAAATAACTTGAAAGGAATGAAACAGCAACCCAACTACTGCCAGAGAAAACTGAATTTGTCGAATTCTGGGAAAACGTGTGGGATCATAAAGGGATCTTAACCCTGAAGGTACATGGCTTAAGATAGAAGGGGAACATGTCAAACAATACTACAAATGGAAGCTATAAAGGTCACTGAGGATGACGTGCAGCAAGTATTGAAGAAACTCCATAACTGGAAAGCAGCTCATTTGCACAGCTATTGGTGGAAGAATACTAAAATAAACTTTATATTGGCCAAACAACTAGAGAGACTTTTGAAAGGTGGATAAAGAATACCAAAATTTTTCACTGCATGTAATATGCATGATATAATTCCTAAGAATGACGAAACCGGAGACCCAAAAAATTACCGATAACATCAATAATAGCACCAAATATTACTTGTCACCTCGACAGACATAACATTTTAACGGAAGGGCAAAAAGCATGATGTAATAAATCCCAAGGATGTAAAGAACAATTATTAATTGACAACATCGTCACCTATAACGCCAGAGATAGCATAAGACACAAAATGATGGCATGGATAGACTATCAAAAGGCATTTAATAGTGTCCCACATTCGTGGTTGAAGCTCTAAAGCTCTATAAAATAAATGTTGATATTATTTTGTTTTTGAAGACCTGTTTAAATGTGTGGAAAACCAAATTGTATATAAACCTTAATGGGAGATCTGTAGAAACCACAGAGATTCCAATAAAAAGTCACATCTTTCAAGGATCTTTAAGTCCCTTGTGATTTATTCTGAGTTTAAATTCGCTGTCAAGAATGCTGCGAAAAGCAGAACTTGGATATGCTCTAAAAGATGATAATATGTGATATAATATCAGTCATTTATTCTACGTCGATAATCTGAAGTTGTATTTGGGATCCGAAAACAAACTTAACCGATTACTGTAAATAACATCTGAATTTAGCAAAGACATTAGAATAAAATTTGGTACGGATAAATGTGCATAAGTTAAAAGCGAGAAGAGACGAACCCGAGACATATGACAATCTGTTAGAAGAGAACAATACACGCTCTCTCAAAAACAGCAACTACAAATATCAAGGCTATTTACAGAGAGACCTATTATAAATCAGAGGGATACGAAGAGAGTTAGAGAATGATATGATAATTCGGATGAGAAAAATGTTAAGGACAGAGTTGAATGGCAGGAATACGGTTAAAGCCATCAATTCATAGGTTACACCTTCGCTGAGCTATTCAAAGGAGTCATCAATGGTCTAATACTGAGATGTAGGCGTTAAACAGAATTCTAAGCGTAGAACTAACTGAACATCGGGAACATCACTCTAGGGCGTGTTCAAAAAAATTTTATTTACCACGTAACCTGGGAGGAAGAGGTTCATTGAATTTGAAATTAACAAATTAACAAACTAGTAAATGGCATTAAAAACTATTTTATGAGGCAGGCTGACCATTCCCTACTGCACAAAATAGTTACGTCACTAGATAAGCACTCGCCACTCAAAATCTGTGGACGAGATTTGATAGCAATATCAACATTAAATGAGAGCAAAGAGGCCTGGATCATCAAATCGTTGCATGTTAAATATCCTTACAAACCCTCAAATGCAAATATAGAGCTTTCGACAGCATGGCTTAGAAAAGGCATTTTGTTTACGGAAACGGAAGGATTTGTTATAGCAATATAAGATGGTGTTATTGCTGCTCGTAACTATCGAAAATATATTAAAAAGCAATCCATCGCGGATGAGAAATGCAGAATGTGCGGAAGATATTCAGAAACCATCGAACATTTCATAACAGGATGCACTACTCTTGCTTCCATGGACTATACGCAAAGACAACCTTACAGCAGCCATCTTACATTAAGAGCTTGCAATGGTCACGAGCCTAATTAAAGACAAGGAAGCTTATTATAAATACGTACCACATCCAGTAATGAAAAACGGGAGATACCTTCTGTATTGGGATAATTCTATTATTACTGACAAGCCAATAAATGCAAACCGTGCTGAGAAAGCAACATAGTCCATAGATGTAGCTCATCCCAATGACCATAACCTAGAACAGAAGAAATGGCAAAAATTAAACAAGTATTTGGAACTATGTGAAGGGTACCGAAAAATTCACAACCTGAAAACAGTAGTAGTGGTTCCAGTCGTCTTATCAGCAACTGGCCTCTTTAGCAAAAACTTCTTGAAGCATCTGGAAAAAGACAAGTTATTAAATCCGAGCACTGCAACCGCAATCCAAAAGCTGTTTTACTTGGAACGTGCAGGATAATCAGAAAAGTTTTAAGTATAAATTAACATCCTTACCTGTCTGTCCACTTTGTGTGAGTGGTCTAAGAGCCTTACACGCAGTTAAACCATCAAAGGAGAAAAAATTAAATAATAATAATAATAATTCTTAGTGATATGATTCGAGACTTCAAGATATGCAAAACCCAAATGGTCTTCTCGGATAAATGTTGCTAACAAGTATGTAAGAAAATACTTGATCCTTGTCATTTCAAAATGTATTTTAGTTAGTAATTACTTCCATCTGAGATTTCACAAAGAAATCATTTATTTAATGAAAACCTAAATAACAACAATATGGTCTGTGAATTCAACACTATATCCCTCTAGTGCTAAAGTAATACTTTCTCAATTTAATTCCTTTTCGATATCTAGAAATATACCGAAGATGTGTTTATTTATCTCCTGATGCCCTTAAATTCTTAATGTATAGTGCAATTACGGTCAATCTACCGGAGATGAAAGCATGTTCTTTTGGATGCGAGGAAATCAAGGGATATTAAGGCTATACCTCATTTGTCTGTCACACAATATTTCCAACATTTTCAGGAGAAAGAATGTTACTCTGTAAGGTCGACATATGAGTTATTTCTTTCTATTTTCCATTAAAAAGCACAATATAGATTGAGCAAATGTTTGCATTTTTTCGCTTTCTGTACTTTAAAATATACATATACAGTGCGTCCCAACAGTAACGGGTAAATTCTATAAAAATTTTAACAATCATATTTTGGCAAAATGATTTAACAGGCCAATTTTTGTTTCTAAATTGCCAATTAAACATGAACTCTTAACCCCCATTCCTTTACTTCCAAGCGGTAGCAACCCTGACTTAAAAAATTTAAATAGCCAAGAACCCCTGGTGATACCTCTAATGATAAATCTCTCTCTAATTTTGTGAATTGGGATGCAAGATCGGCATTAAATTATTTTTTGTAAAACTGTTATTAAAAGTGACATTTTTAGTTCATTGATAAGTGAACTAAAAATTGACTTTTATAGACAAGTGACAAAAACACTTTTAACACTAGTGCGAAAAAGTTTTTTCGCACTAGTGTTAAAAGTAAATATAGCAGTGTTTCCCAAACTGTTTTTGCCCTAACCCGGTTGTTTTTAATATTTTCCCTTCGCCACCCACTAAAAGATGTTTTAATTATATCTTAATGCTGGAAAGAACTAATCATTTGTGAGTATGAAGACAATTCTGCAGCCTGGTATTTTATTTTTGTGGTCCGCTGCCGGGTTGTGACCCACTGTTTAGGAAACACTGATATATAGCAATATGCAATATAAAATAGAAAGCTGTACTGGTAAAATTAGAAAGATATTTTTTTTGGTTGAACGGACTGGTCCAACAATATTGTGTTTCCAAACATTAAAACATTCAAAATAGTTATAAATTATTTATTTATAATATTAATATTACCATTACAATCTGAACGGTTACTTATTTTAGTTTTCCTGAGAAGTAATTGCAGAGGTACTTATGCAAAGTAATCCGTGCAAAAACCAGGACGGATGTTGCTTTTAGTCTTCATAATATAAAACAAAGATTTTTTAACATCATCCAGTGTTAATTTACAAAATTCTTGAGAGCGACAGACTCCAAATAATCCAAAAACTGACGCAACTTTTTACTGCATATTTGGTGTCTGGAGCTTCATTTAAAAAAATCTTGTACGCTGGTTTTAATACTTGCTCATATCCTAGTTTGATTTAAAAACTAGCTTTTATCATAGAGAGATTCCATAACTTAGAATTTCCTTCGGCGTAAACCAAAAATATATTTTTAGTGAAGTTATCCGCTAGATTCTTTATTTCATACCATCATATTTTTGTCCCGATTTCTGGAGCAATAAATCTCAGTTGATGTATTTGCTGTTTCTTCAACATCAGATGGAATAATAAAATTGCTTTAATTTCCAATCTTTTCTTCAAAATTCATGTTTATTAGCCATAAAATCTACAATATTTTAGGACAGGTTCAATTGTGGTTACTAATTAACATTAAACAACTTACAATTGTTTTACTTAGTTACACTCTATCCAATACCTGACTTGATTGTCAGATGTAAATGTCAAATATGTAATTCAACACGCAAACAATAAATCTAAAATTCAACCCTAGGGACAGCATTTTCTCTTTTAATTTAACAGTTTTACAAAAAATATTATATGATACACTTGTTAAAAGTGATTTTATTTTGTTCGTGGGGTTGCTCCACTCGCTACGCTCGTTCCGCAATACTCCCCACTCACAAAATAAAATGTCACTTTTAACACTTGTATCATAAATAACTATTCTCTGTTTTTATCTAAAAATAAAAGCTTGTTTTAATAGACCTGAAAATATAGAGGCATTAACGGAAACGATCCGCCAAGAAATCAGTTATATTATCTTCTGAATGGTAGACAATGACTATATGAGATATTGTCTTGAATCAAGGAGCAACAATTTAAAGATATGATTTAATTTATAATTTTTTACAGTTTTGTTATTTATTAAAAATTGATTGGTTTCTTAGGGTGCGTTTAGATTAGAGACTTATTGCATGATAGAAATCTCAGATATCTGAGACTAAGTTTCCTTGCCCGTTTACACTATAACACAAATATAGCTGAATAAAATTGCTGACACTTCTAGCTGAGATAGAGCATTGATATAAAATGTCTCTCCTAGTTTAAATAATCAAAATTAGTCTAATTAAATTTGCAAATTACTTATATGGAATAGTATCTCAATATTAAAAGTGGTAAGCAATAGTTATTTGCATTAAATATTTCGAGAGAAAGTAGATGTCTACAACTTCTGAGATACACCGGGTGTTTTTTTTAGTTGGGAGGTTACCTTTATATGGAGTATCACTTATTATAAAGGTAAACTGATTTTTTCGATAGGGCTTATCGAAGCTAAACTACCTTTTAAAAGTATTTTTAACTTTCTCCCACTTCCGGTTATACCGGAAGTAGACATTAACTTTCTTATTTTAAATAGCAACCCCCAAATTTTATACTTTATTTGGATTTTACGTAAAAAAGTAAGGTGAGTTTATAAATACATGTTTATTGCTATCTTTGATAATTTGAAAGATATTTTAATTTTTCGAAAAAAAAATGACAGAAAAGAGGGTTATTTTGACTCTTTGTATCTTTTTTATTATTTGCAGTAAAATCATGAAATTTGGGTCGAAGTCATGGAATATTATGAATATTATGAAGTTTTGTTCAAAAAACTCTATTTTTTTAAATAAGAAGTATGTGTTTTAAAATCATGTTTGGATTCTTCACGCAAAAAGGAGAAAAAAGTTGTATGACTAATTTCTTAAAATTCTGCACCGTTACAGAGATATAATTCAAAATAAAAAAGAAAAATATATCTTTTTTTCTCTAGTAGCAGCTTGGTAGTAGAAAACAAAATTTTCAAAAAAAAAAACATAACCACAAAATAACATTTAAAAGATAACCATACAAGACGAATAGGTTTTTGGCTAATTGTTAGAATACTTATTGAGAAATGTTTAGGGAGCCACGAATGTAAGTTTCGTAAAAATGGTTTGTTAAACAGAGTTCTCATTTTTGGAGTAATGAAAATCAACAATAAATGTTCAATAAAATTCGCCCGTTATGCTGTTAGATTAGAACTCAGGATTTGTAGGCGTTAAATCTTATAATGAAAATCGAAATGTAAATGATTTATTGATTTTTTTTTACGACTACTGCTTGACGAGCATAATGATAGGAACAATGGGATGTGCTTAAAAAGGTTACTCAATTCGAAATCTTAAAATATGCCTTTAAATCTGTTGAAACAGAAGATGGTCTTTGTTGTTCTTGATGTAAATTTTTTGTCAATTATTTTATTTTCCTATTACTTATTATGATTAATTCTGTAAGCTTTTATTGCCTACAGTTAATTTCCTACTTGAACAAAAATAGAGATGTTTAATTCTTTTTATTTTGATATTTATGTAAAATACCTCTGTAACGGCACAAAATTTTAAAAAATAAGTAACTTTTTTCTTTTTTTTATGTGAAGAATTTAAAAATGAATAAAAAACATATAGTTCCTATTTAAAAAAACAGAGTTTTTTTGAATAAAACAAAAACAGTAAAGATTAAAGAATTTCCATCACCCTGTATAATAAATGTAAAATCTGATTATGTTATTACAGTCTTTATAATATTTCTCGACTTTAATTTAAATTTCATGTTTTTAATGCAAATAATAAAAAAGATACAAAGAGTCAAAATAACCCTCTTTTTGGCATTTTTTTTTGAAAAATTGAAATATCTTTAAAACTATCAAAGGTAGCGATAAACATATATACATAAACTCACCTTATTTTTTTACGTAAAATCCAAATAAAATATAAAATTTTTAGGGTTGCCATTAAAAATAAGAAAGTTGATGTCTACTTCCGGTGTAACCTTATTTTTTTACGTAAAATCCAAATAAAATATAAAATTTTTGGGGTTGCCATTTAAAATAAGAAAGTTGATGTCTACTTCCGGTATAACTGGTGGTGGGGGGAAGTTGAAAATATTTTTAGAAGATAGTTTAGCCTCGATTAGCCCCATCGACAAAATCAGTTTGTCTTTATAATAAGTGGTACTACATATAAAGGTAACCTTCCAACTAAAGAAACACCCGGTATATCAGACACTGGCTGAAATTTGTATAGACATTATTTTATGTCGTGTAATTTATGGCAGCTCTGTAATTAGTCTCAGATAACTTCTCTCAGAATGGTTTACACATGATATATTTTTACGTCAGAGAGAAATATACGGAATAAAGTGTCTAATCTAAACGTACCCTTATTTTATCAAAATCCTTTGCAGTATTAAAAGACGTAATGAAAAAGACAAAATGCAGTTGTTTCAACCACTCGTGGCTGTGTCTGCATTAACAAGACCCGCTCCAAAATTGGCAAATTATTCAAATACTAATTTCTAGAAACTTTTTTTGCTGCATTCAGTATAAAAAGATCTATTAATCCAGGTATCGCAAGAGGTTTTGCTATTATTATTATTATTATTGCTATTTGAGTTTTTAAGGTTATGGTTGCTAGCCCTTAGGGATGGAAGATTGAACATTACATGTCAAAATGACAATTTAAAAGTAAAATTATATATGTCTCAGCATTTTTCTGAAATATGTTTTTTCGGGGTTTTATAGAATTTAATCCATAACTTTTGGGAAGCACTGTGTATTAAAATGATAATTTTTAAAATTGTTGCACCATTTAATTTGTAATAAAATTCATGAATTTTGAAAAATGATAAGAATATAGCTATTAGTGTAACGAGATTATTATGCTATTTATAATAATCGAGGACGTTGCCAGGCGACGAGGCGACGTCCGAGATTCTTTAAATCGCTGATAATCGAGTTGCATTCAAAGCTTTATCGTATCATTGACAATGAACGATGACATAAAAAAATCAACAAACTTTTAAAATAAAATTTGTATTTAAGGTGTTATGATAGGTAACTAACGTATTATGTGCTGCTAAGTTATTATGAAGCTGCTAAATATTATGAGGTTAATAATTATTAATAAAGATTTAATTTTAAGAACACTTAATTTTCAGTGATACGATAAAAACATTAAATAAAATTTTATTTTTCCAGGTGAGGTAGGCAAAGAAATGTACATAGTGAACCGAGGGCGCCTTCAAGTTGTAGCCGATAATGGTAGGACAGTGCTGGCCACTCTCAAGGCAGGCAGTTACTTCGGAGAGATATCAATATTGAACATGGGCACCGCAGGTAAACACCTTGGTAAATATCAGCAGGCAGAGGCCAACATACTCTGAGGGTTTACTACTTCAACCTTCGCATGCCTCTCTAAACCCTGCTTGGCTTGTATTTGTCAACCCCATACCTATCTCTGTATTACACTTATGATAAATTTCTTCATTTAATCCAAGATTAGGTGAGATACACGGGGATTAGACCTGAGTAAATCATTTTGTACCCTTTTCAAGCTCGAATAAGCACGTTCGCCTTTGTCTGTTTCAAAACGCATGAATTTCAGAATTCCGGTTATATCGCCAACTGTGATATATTGCATATTTAAAATTTGTCGCAGACACCAAACATGCATAATAATCCAAGCTACACGTATAGCGTTCACATACTTAAACTTTTTAAAATTGCTGGAAATAATCTCATAAAACAAAAAATGTTCCCCTCAAATTAATTAATTGAACCAATTAGACAACCACCTATTTATGTGATTGCCTGCATCCTAGATGTGTTTCTTGCTCACATTTATGGTATCTAGATTTTATATTTTGGTTTTTTGGACATTCATACCCCCTAATATAGGGTGGTCCGCTTTCCGTGGAAAAGAATAACGTACCCAGGAACAATAAAGTATCAAAAAGCAATATGACTTTGTCATATAAACAATGCACCTTAAACGTACTGTTTTTGAGGGTGTCAAAAGTTTTCATTTTTTAAAGGACTGTTTGTATATCTCTAAAGCAAACAAAATTTTTTTAAAAATATTTGGTGTTGTAAAATATATCATTTGAGGCAAAAACATTTTTGAAGATATGAAAATTTTAACACCTTCTATCATCAAAAACGATACTTTTAAGAGAGATTGTGTATATAAGTTCACATGAAGATAACCTTTTTTGTCTTTGCAGGGTTTGCTGCTCTTTAAACAATGTCATGATTATATTAGTATCTTGCATGCATTAACATTAACTCAAAAACTACTCCTTCTTACATCCGTGTAAGCAGAATTGTTATATCATTTACGTAGCCAATTATATGTGAACCCAATAGGTTTGAATATTTATCAGATTCAGAATTTACAAAGAAAGGACCGGTTTCAATCTTATTAGATATTTAGTTTAGCATTACTTCGAAATTAATGGACTTCGTTTGTGTGATTCCTACGTATAACGCAACCTTAATTAAAGAAACTGTGAAATAGTTCCAACAAGCGTTCTACAAATAGAATACGAACTATACTGCAATAATGAAATACTCTTAACGTATGTAGTAGATTATAAGTAACTGAATTACCAACAGTTGGTCAGTGACATTTAACGGAAACCGTAAGACTGGAAAAGCCCTACGAATTTATTCTAATGTACAGCCCAATATCTTTCTACATTTGTCAGATTCGGAATTTAGAGCGATATTTGGTTTCTTAACTCTGTACCTGATAAATGTCCAAACCTGTTAATCTCTGGATTAAAAGTTTTCTCAATATTAAATTTTTACTAAAATTTTTAGACTTTCAAGGATAAAGCTACGTTTTTTGTACTGTATTTAGTCGAATTGTTAGCTAACCAAAAATACTTAGAAAGGTTGAAAATTATTGTGCAAGGCGTTCAAAATTAATTTTAAATTTTGCTAACTTCAAATGACGAAAATTATTTTTTTAAATCATAAGAAATCTTGAATATATATGAATAGGTTTAGGTTTAGAAAAATCTGGTGAAATGCTTACTAAAATGATCATTGTACTTCGAAAAAGAAAAATTATAAAATTTACAGAGTGATTCACATAAGAATACGACCCTTACGAGCTCGAAATACAAAGCAATATACACCCATATGAGTAGGAGGGATAATAAATTGTAATATGTACATTGGACTGCCCTTGCATCATGCTTGACAGCGTTGACTGAAACATTGAGAGTATCCTATGTGCAAAAATAACACCCGAAATTTTAGCCAGAATTCGGCAGTCTAGGATTTGCAAAATGGAAGCAGACAATCTGAAAAGTTATAGCAACATTTTAACCTTATTTTGCAATAGTTGTCAATTAACTTAATGTTGTACCATTTTTAAATAAATAAAGAATGTTCAAATTTAAAATTTATTAGCTTTATTCCATCTATAGACATCAACGAAAATAGTATCTTGGGTTACATTTCGGGCTCGTGAGGGTCACACTCTTACTTATGTGAATGACCGTGTACACTAGGTCGTAATTTAAAAAATTAAAGTTATGACCTGCTCGGTGAGTACCAAACATGATGTGTATTTATTGTTTATTATTTATTGTATTTTTAAATTATAGAGGTGAGACAGTTTGGACTGTTAACGGAGATATAAGACCTTCGCATACTAGTGGAACATACTGTATAGTATTCATTTCAAGCAAGAAAAATAAGTAAAACAATTTAATAGAGTCCAAAGCAACGATCATAAATATACTTTTGTTTGCGTAGGTCGAAAATTGCCTTTAACAATATAGAAATTGCTTCCTTTCAAAGATTGTTGTGCTCGTTATCCGCAGAAAAATATGATCGACTGATTTTAATTTGGTTGTGTTTGTTATAATTATCCTCTTACTGAAACCCAACACGGCCTTCGTTTCTTTTGGGAAATTATCTCAAACATTTTCTATTCCCCCTCTTATATATTTTTTATGCGATGTCAACGGACAAATGGATGGTCATATACAGACAAACAAAAAAACTTTTGGTAAAGTATTTCACAGTCCACATAGACAGGGTGCACCAAATTTGATTTCTACTACAGGCATCTCGAACGCGATAGAGATACAAGGTAGCTTTAATGGACAAAGTAGAGCAGAATGTAGGGAACATTTCGCCCAAAAAACAATTGAGTTCAAATTCATCTTACTTAGCTGCTCTTAAGGCCTTTTATTGGCGTACACTATTTTTTAATAAACTGTTTCCGAGAAAATTGTATCACCTTTATTGTTTTTTATGAACGTCATATTTTATTTTATTATTTTTGAATGCAGTATATTTTTTTGATTAATTTGATACAAAACAAGGCATACTTCAAATGTGGCAAAGTGGATTAAATAAAATAATTTATTATTTTTCAACAAAAAAAATTATAGTAGGCGATTCAAGTGCCATAAATTTAAATAATAAAAAAACAGTACTTAATTGCGTAATATTAATTATTTAAAAATTAAAAATATTCCACCAAACTCTCTAATATTGAAATAGTATTAGCATAATCGTAACGTGCATAGACCCCTTTAAATGACGTAATTCTCTGAAAACATAGATGTTGTAAAAAATTTATAAAAGGAGACTTGCCCGCTTTGTGTTATTTTTAAACAAAAACAAAATATTGTAACGCAATGTAAATAGATGAAATAGGATTTAGAATAAAATTGTAGAATTTAGTAAATAAAAAAAGTTTCTAGAAGGTTCTGATAAGGGAAAAGCGGCCGCGATAACGAAACAAACGGCAGATAAGCGTTCCAGAAATTTCGGCATTCGATAAGCCTTATCTGCCGAAAATTCTGGAAGACGCGGGCCGAAACTATAAAAAGGCGTTCAGTTTTCCCTCGAGTCAGTTAGATAGAAGCAAGTGCAATAAGTTGGTTGGCAATTAGTAAATAATTAGTGAGTTACTGTTCAGTTGAAGTGTGCCGAGTTAATTCAGTAATAAAGTGGGTATAATCTATCACGTGTATCAATTCGAACCGATAACGCACGTAACATTTGGTGTCAGAAGCGGAATTATTCGTGGAT
This sequence comes from Dastarcus helophoroides, assembly GCA_028583605.1. Classification (NCBI taxonomy): domain Eukaryota; kingdom Metazoa; phylum Arthropoda; class Insecta; order Coleoptera; family Bothrideridae; genus Dastarcus; species Dastarcus helophoroides. The sequence continues at coordinate 1,817,810 of CM053335.1, forward strand.
TGTGCTTTATTACTCGAAAAAAATTCGTGCCAGGTGCCGTAGTTGACTTTATCTCGGACCTTTTAAACTGTTAAATAGTTATACGAGGCGCGTCAAATAAATTCGTGAACATTCAAATACGCTTTATGGATACGAGATTAAAATCGGCCAAAATGGAACAACAATTACAAGCGTTATTAGCAATGTTTAAAGACAAAGAGGAAAAAGAAAAAGAAAAGGAGGAACAAAGAAGACAAGAAAAAAAACAGAAGCAAGAACGAAGACGACAAGAAAAAGAACAAGAGGAAGAACGAAGACGACAAGACAAAGAAGAAAGACGACAAGAAAAAGAACTGGAGGAAGAACGAAGACGACAAGAAAAAGAACAGGAGGAAGAACGAAGACGACAAGAAAAACAAGAATTGCATAGTCTACTAGCAAATATAACTGAAAAAATGGGAGTAGACGTTGAAAAAATGAAAGAAGAAGTGAAAGAACAGATGATAGGAATGCGAGAAGAAATGCAGGAAGAGATTGGCGAAGTCAGGGAAGAAATTGGAGAAGTAAAAGAAAAATTCAACAGCAAGCTTCTTGATTTGGAAAATACAACACAGAAAAAGTTCAGCAACATCGAAAAAAACATGAAGAAGTTGCTAAGTGGACAAGTCACACAACACGAATCCGAAAGTGTACCCGCTATCTCTTCCCAAAAAGTGAAACCTCCGACCTATGATGGGAAAACATCCTTCCAGACCTACAGAAAACAATTCGAAGCTGCTGCTAAGGCAAATCGGTGGACGGAAGAAGCAAAGGCAACCTCATTAGTGGTATCCCTGCGCGGAGATGCTCTGGAATTACTCCGAACTCTATCGGATCAAGAACAAGCCAATTATGAAGATCTAGTTAGGGCTTTAGAGCTAAGATTTGGGGACCACCATTTGCAGCAAGTTGTCCAGTCGCAGCTGCTAGTAAGAAGGCAGAAAAGTGGCGAAACCCTGCAAGAATTCGAGGCTGACGTGAGAAGACTGGCGTATATTGCCTATCCAACAGCACCAACCGATTTTCTGGAACTTCACGCAGTTAGAATTTTCATAGAAGGAATAAGAGACCCGGAAGTCCAGAGAGTGATACGCTTGTCGAACGTCCGAACATCAAGGGAGGCACTGATTAGAGCCTTGGAGGTTGAAGCCGCTTACAAGGTTTCAGAGCCAGGGGCGTCACGGAGAATTAGAAAAGCTGACATCGAAGAGGTCGCGAATGACACTGATCTTGCGAACATGAGCGCTAACATAAAAGAAATGAATGCGAGTATGAGTGCTAACACAAAGGAAGTAAAGGGAATGAACGCGAACATAAGCGCTAGCCTAAAGAAAATGGACGCGAGCATCCAAGAACTGGTAGGAACTCTAAAAGGCAGATCCAACAGAAGCACATGTTACAACTGTGGCAAACCGGGGCACTTCAAGAAGGACTGCAGGTCAGCCCCAAGAAGTCGACAAGTCCCACAGCAGGAAAACTAAAATCAGCCAGTGGGAGGGGGCACTCACTGGCTGGTGTCGAGCAACGAGCCCCCAAAACTCTTTCCATCAAACAGATAAAAAGGACCATAGAAAGTTTAGTAGTTGCAGCCAGAGTAGATGGAAGGAATGTACAGGCCACAGTCGACACAGGCGCCATGGTTACTTTGGCACGAAGGAACATCCTACCGTCGCAACCGAAGGTACTGTCGCAAAGAATGGTCCTCAGAACAGTTACGGGAGATACTGCGCCAATTATAGGAGAGGCAGACGTCATGATTGGTCTGGGAAAACTAAGGATTTCGCATCGGGTGTTGGTGGCAGATATCGAAGACGAACTGATTCTGCGGATGGACGTAATCAGGCAACATGGTTTTACTGTCGACCCAGCGCAGAACATTTTAAAGATTGGAAATGAAGAGCTTGTCCTGACTACACCAAAGGACACTCCAAAGGAGGTAAGACTGTTTGCCTGCGAAACAGCTGTAGTGCAGGGAAGCAGCGAGAAGACGGTTATGGCTGTGATGGAAGGAGATTTGGGCTGCTGCGTTGGATTAGTGGAACCGGCTTATGACATTTCCAAGAATTTGCTAGTGGCGAGATCCGTGGTTAAAGCATCTCAGAAGGTACCTGTGAGAGTTGCCAACTTGTTCCCAACAGCACGCTCAATCAAAAAGGGTAGTACTCTGGCAGTCTGTACCCCGGTAACCTCAATAAGCTCCTTGGGAGACAGTTGTGCGCCAGTACAGGAAACGAAGATTGGGCAAGTCAAGTTGGAAGTGGACTTGAAACACTTGTCCAAGGAAGAAGTAGTTCTGGCTAGGTCATTTCTAAAGAAAAACCACGGCGTTTTTACCGATGGAGACCGAAATCTGGGAAGGACCGACGTAGTTCGACACAAAATCAACACCGGCGATGCAACACCTATTCGTCAACCCCCTAGAAGATTACCGGTGGCCAAGCAAGAGGAAGTCGCGGGACTGGTTAAGAAGATGATGAAGGATGGTGTCATCGAGGAGTCCAATAGTCCATGGTCTTCCCCTATAGTCTTGGTTACAAAGAAGGACGGGTCAACAAGATTCTGTGTTGACTACCGGAAATTAAACGACGTCATTAAAAAGGATAGCTACCCCTTGCCAAGGATTGATGACACCTTAACAACCTTGTCTGGGTCTGCCTGGTTTTCCACTTTGGACTTGAAAAGTGGATATTGGCAAGTGGACATAGACCCCGATGACAAAGCGAAGACGGCCTTTTCGTCAGGAGTGGATTATATCAGTTCACGGTTATGCCTTTTGGACTATGCAACGCACCGGCTACTTTCGAACGTCTAATGGAACTGGTACTTCGAGGACTCACTTGGAAAACCTGCTTGGTTTACCTAGATGACGTCATGGTGATGGGCAAGAGCTTTAAAGAACATTTGGAAAATCTTCAAGAAGTTTTCGACAGATTAAAGCAAGCCAACTTAAAGCTGAATCCAAAGAAGTGCTCTTTGTTCCAAAGGAAAGTAGAATTTTTGGGTCACACTGTATCAGCCGCAGGAGTTGAAACAAATATCAGCAAGACTCAAGCAATTCGTGACTGGCCAAGACCCAAAGACAAACATGAACTGAGGAGTTTCTTGGGGCTGTGTACCTATTACAGAAGATTTGTGAAAGGTTTCGCCAACATCGCTGCGCCGTTGCATCAACTAACGGAAGGAAGAAGGCCGTTCGTCTGGACTCCAGACTGTGATACCGCTTTCCGAAAATTGAAGTCCGCCTTGTGTACAAGCCCTATCTTGGCGTATCCTCAGCAGAATGGGAAGTTCGTGTTAGACACTGATGCCAGTAACATCGGCATTGGGGCTGTGCTGTCCCAAGTTCAAGGCGGTGAAGAAAGAGTCATCGAATATTACAGCAAGATCCTGACGAAGCCAGAGAGGAACTATTGCACCACCAGGAAGGAACTTCTTGCGATAGTGAAGGCCGTGGAACACTTCCACAAGTACTTGTATGGGCAAGAATTCCTTATCAGGACAGATCATTCGGCACTTTCTTGGTTACTCCGAATGAAGAACGCGGAGGGACAGACGGCTAGATGGTTAGAAAGGCTTCAGCAGTATCACTTCAAGGTGCATCATCGACCGGGACGACAGCATAACAACGCTGACGCTTTGTCCAGAAGACCTTGTGGTGATTGCAAACACTGCAAACGAGTTGAGGACCATGAGGACATGGTGGATATAAGGGTCACTTCTCTCCAGCCAGAAGACGAATGGACTGTTGAAGGTCTTCGGAAGCTACAGAGGAGCGACGCTGATATCGGACCCATATTGGAATGGAAAGAAGCTGGAGACAGACCGGAATGGCAAGAGGTTTCCGACAGAAGTCCAGCTCTTAAGAATTTGTGGGCTCAATGGAAATCTCTCCAGGTCGAGGACGGGGTACTGAGGAGAGCATGGGAAAGCGCGGATGGAAAGCGTGTCAACTTGCAGTTGGTGGTGCCTCAGGAGAAGATTCCACGGGTCTTGTGGGAGGTGCACAATGGGACCTCTGGTGGGCACCTAGGGATGAACAAGACCCTGGAGAAGGTTCGAAAACGGTTCTATTGGGTTAACTGCAGGGAGGACGTCGAGCGGTGGTGTCGGAAATGTGTCACCTGTGCTGCATCCAAGGGTCCTCGTACGAGAACCAAAGGGGCCCTGAAGCAATATAATGTGGGAGCTCCATTTGAAAGAATTGCAATCGATGTGGCAGGACCATTCCCAGCTTCAGATGATGGAAACAAGTACATCCTGGTGGCCATGGATTATTTCAGTAAATGGCCTGAAGCTTATGCCATCCCAAACCAGGAAGCCACCACAGTCGCAAGGGTTCTTGTGGACAACTTCATCTGTCGATTTGGTGTTCCCTTTGAACTACACTCGGACCAGGGAAGGAACTTTGAATCGGGGGTTTTCCAAGAGGTGTGTCGTCTTCTTGGAATAAGGAAAACTCGAACAACACCTCTTCATCCACAGTCTGACGGAATGGTGGAAAGATTTAACAGGACCTTAGAGGAACATCTTTCGAAAGTCGTTTCCAAACATCAGACCGACTGGGACCGACATCTACCACTGTTTCTGATGGCCTATCGCGCGGCAACTCATGAAACTACAAGTCAGACTCCGGCAAAAGTGATCTTCGGGAGGGAACTGCGGCTTCCGTGTGACTTGGTGTTTGGATCACCAAGGGACGTCCCCAGGGAAACGATGGGTTTCGTAGATGACTTGAGGGAAGCGATACTGGAGACGCATGCTCTGGTGCGGACGAAGATCAACTTGGCGACGGACCGGATGAAGGCCAGGTATGACGTGAATGCCAATCATGGTGGTTTCAGTGAGGGCGAGTTGGTATGGCTATACAACCCTCAGCGAAAGAAAAAAGTTTCGCCAAAGTTTACGCCATCTTGGGAAGGGCCGTACAAAGTGCTGAAGAGGATCAACGACTTGGTATACAGGATCCAGCGTAGCTCCAGGAGTAAAATGAAAGTGGTCCACCTTAACAGACTATGCAAATTTAGTGGCGAAGTGACTGATTGGAACTGATCGGGACGATCATTTCTAAGGGGGAGGCAGTGTAACGCAATGTAAATAGATGAAATAGGATTTAGAATAAAATTGTAGAATTTAGTAAATAAAAAAAGTTTCTAGAAGGTTCTGATAAGGGGAAAGCGGCCGCGATAACGAAACAAACGGCAGATAAGCGTTCCAGAAATTTCGGCATTCGATAAGCCTTATCTGCCGAAAATTCTGGAAGACGCGGGCCGAAACTATAAAAAGGCGGTCAGTTTTCCCTCGAGTCAGTTAGATAGAAGCAAGTGCAATAAGTTGGTTGGCAATTAGTAAATAATTAGTGAGTTACTGTTCAGTTGAAGTGTGCCGAGTTAATTCAGTAATAAAGTGGGTATAATCTATCACGTGTATCAATTCGAACCGATAACGCACGTAACAATATACAGGGTGAGTCACTAAGCGGGAATCGGTCTTTGGTAGGCGTATCGTTCAAAATATCGAAAAATGTTTCAAATAAAAGCTGTTCGAAATAAGGTTCTCCCCAACCTAAAATTATTGCCAAATATGGCGACCTTCCGGTTGCACCGGAAATGAACACAACTTTCTTATTTTAAATAGAACACCCTATGTATTTTTACATTTTTGGATTCCTTGTTAAAAATGAATATGAATTTATTAAGACAACATAGGCCCTTAGTTGAACCGTTTTCGCGTAATTTCATTTTTTTGGTTAAATTTGACGATTTCGGAGCTTGACGCCATTAACGATATTTTCCAAAAGCAATGACTCAGAGTTGTGTGGCATACGGTTTTGGATTCAGGAAGAAATGGAGTATTTGTTTACGCCTTTGCTGTTAGCAAGATTTCTTAAATTTCTTCACATCCGTCGACTCAATTCTTCAGTTGTTCAAACATGCATAACTTAATTTTTTCAAATAGAACCACCTATCTTGAATTATCTTATCGGATGCGAAATTAAATTACCTTTTTTTTGGTACCAGACATTGCCACCTCCGTTCAATAATTTTTGAGAAATATAGAATTTTTAAAAAAAATTAATTAATTTCGTATTATCGCGTTAGCCCTGGATGTCGCGGTTTTGTTTCGTCTCGTTTGTCCGGCAATAACTGACAGTTTACCTCATTGTTGTCGCGAGGTCTTGGTATTAGTACTGAAAGACAATGTTTTCTCAAGAAGAATTGGTCGATATGGTTTACGCCTTGGGCAGTGCTGACAGAAATCCATTTCTTGTCTCAAGAATTTATGCCCAACGCTTTGCCGATCGGAGACATCCATATTCAGCGGCAATACGAGAAAAAGGAGTGTAGAAAACCAACGACGCATGAAGAAAACCAAGTTTTAGTAGCGGCTGCTGTTGTCCAAGATCCGCACTTAAGAACCAGAAAAATAAGTGTGACATTACAAATAAGCCAAAAATCGGTTTCATGATTGTTGTGTAAAAACAAGTTTCATCCGTATCACACCTAGCTAGTGCAAGAACTCAATCAAGCTGACTAACAATCGATGCAGTTGTGTGAATGTTCATTGAAAAAGTGTGGTCCGACAAAAAGTCTTCCTATGACACCACCCCAAACATTCAGAGACCACCTATGCTGATGGTCTAAGGGACTTATCCAATGAGGATTTTCAGTGTGGTAGTAATGGGAGTTGTGTCTTCCCACGAAGCCGTTCTTATGAAATGTACATTCGTCCGTAAATAGTACATTCTCCAAAAAGTCATTTTGTTCTTGTAGTTTTCGTAACGCCCACTCACAAAACTGCATTCGATTGTTGAAATCAGCTTGATTGGGTTCCTGTACTAGCTGGACACGATACGGATGAAACTTTTTTTTACGCAAGATTCGTGAAACCGAGATTTGACTTATTTGTAATTCCCTGCTTATTATTCTGGTACTTAAATGCGGATCTTGGACAACAGCAGCCGCTACTAAAACTTGGTTTTCTTCATGCGTCGTTGGTTTTCTACGCTCCTTTTTCTCCTATTTCGTACTACCAGTTCGCTCAAACCTCTCTCTCAATTTAGCGAATGCCGCTGAATTTGGATGTCTCCGATCGGCAAAGCGTTGGGCATAAATTCTTGAGGCAAGAAATGGATTTCTGTCAGCACTGCCCAAGGCGTAAACCATATCGACCAATTCTTCTTGAGAAAACATTGTCTTTCAGTACTAATACCAAGACCTCGCGACAACAATGAGATAAACTGTCAGTTATTGCCGGACAAACGAGACGAAACAAAACCGCGACATCCAGGGCTAACGCGATAATACGAAATTAATTAAATTTTTAAAATAATTCTAAATTTCTCAAAAATTATTGGACGGAGGTGGCAATATCTGGTACCAAAAAAAAGGTAATTTAATTTCGCATCCGATAAGATAATCCAAGATAGGTGGTTCTATTTGAAAAAATTAAGTTACGCATGTTTGAACAACTGAAGAATTGAGTCGACGGATGTAAAGAAATTTAAGCAATCTTGCTAACAGCAAAGACGTAAACAAATACTCCATTTCTTTCTGAATCCAAAACCGTATGCCACACAACTCTGAGTCATTGCGTTTGGAAAATATCGTTAATGGCGTCAAGCTCCGAAATCGTCAAATTTAACCAAAAAAATTAAATTACGCGAAAACGGTTCAACTAAGGGCCTATGTCGTCTTAATAAATTTATATTCATTTTTAACAAGGAATCGAAAAATGTAAAAATATATAGGGTGTTCTATTTAAAATAGGAAAGTTGTGTTCATTTCCGGTGTAACCGGAAGGCCGCCATATTTGGCAATAATTTTAGGTTGTGGAAAACTTTATTTCAAACAACTTTTATTCGAAACATTTTTCGATATTTTGAACGATACGCCTACCAAAGACCGATTCCCACTTAGTGACTCACCCTGTATAAGGCACTGCAAGTGGCATCATTCTTAACGATGATACATTTCAAAACAAACTGTATCGAATGATAGTCACTGTTGGAAACCTAAATACAAATATAACTAGTTTGAACAGACAATAAACCAAAGAAAAATAGGAAAAATTCTTTCTTAGTCACCTGAAACAATTTTTAAACGATTATCCTTTTCCTTATTATGGCATTCCCATAGAATTAATTTATTAAAACTTTCACTAAAATGTTTAAAATCTTGGATAATTTTTACAAAAATTACTAAATAGTTAAGTAATGAAACATATGCATTTAACACTTTGTATCTCTTGTTAATATGTTGTGGTCATGACTGAGAATTATTTGATATCTTAATGTTGTTGTAAAAATATAAATCATTTCTTTTCCAAGTTTTCAGCATTAGATTTTAAATGCAAGCTTCAATATTGTTACTAGTTCGATAGAATCAAACCCTGTAGATTTTCTCACACTTTTATTTAACACTGAAAACTGACGTGAAAAATCTAACAAACTATTATTAGGAACGATTTTCCTATTTATGCAAATCATCCGTGGTATAATACTTAACTTCTCGAGAATTCTAGAACCCACACATGTATCTGAGTCATGAGTAAGTCTCACCTAATAAAATTCTTAGAATGTTTATGGACAATCACGTCACTTAAACGGGTCCATACACGCTGCTTCAAAGCGATTTGAGGCGAGAAGATAAACTTTCTAAAACAACGAAATCAAAATTTCATAAAATCCAACATTAATTGATGGATAACAACACCCGATAAAATGAGTTTGTTATTTCCCGGAAAATAGGTCTTCATATTTAGAGATTTTTTACTTTTACAAACTATAGTTTAACTATTAATAATCATAACACATTAGAGGACAATTATGACATTGAAATGGCCTCCATCGCCAATTTAATTAATTTAAAACATCTCATACCATAATATTATGTCACACAATATTTGGGTCTCGTGTAAATATTTCCCCTTTTCGAACCAGTAACATTTTTGACAAAGAGAACGTTTTAAAACATGCTAATAAGGTTAAAAGGGATTAACAACCCTCACTTTTCGGATTTAATTAAATCGGTTGGCCTACAAAGGAAGTGACATAATTTACACTGAAAGAAGGACATTATAAGAGGAATTTTCGTTTATATTTTGACAGCAATTCCACAGATTCTGATTCAAGACAAACATTATTTTTGTTGCCATATTATAAACATTAAATTAATTAATTTCGAAACTTTAGTTTTGCATTAAATTCTGTTTTAGAAATCTTTATTAAATATTCTCAAGGCAAAACCTAACCTATTAGTGAGAAATATGTATGTTTCTGTTTTTAAAGTTCTAATCATATTCTGCGCTAATCTGGAATATATTTATACAGCAGTTTGAACTTAAATGCAATAAATATGGAACACTTAATACTTCAAACTCTTGCAAAGTATTAATGCATATTTATGTGTAAAATGTTGGAAGAGTGCCAGACATGCCTGCAGAAGCATACAATCTCTATGAGCTTACTGATGCAGATGCATGGATTGCAAATTTATGATTTTGAAGCTAGTATTCTTTCATAAAATGATAAATAACATCAATACATATGCCAAAAACCTTTTGATAATAAACTTGGTGATCTAAGAAATGTCAAACGCTCACAGCTATAAACTAATATACACGAGGGCAGAAGCGCCAAGAAAACAAGAGAATCTTATTTACGAAGATTTATGCTAAAGACATAAAATAATATCGTGAGGTATTGGCTACATTTTGACTCCTCAAACAGTTTAATTGGTGTTTGTGTTAGCGTATCTTATTTATTATGCAGCCAGGTCGAAAAGTAGCGCATAAATTCATTATCTGCCAGATTTTTAATTCTAAAATGGCAACACTTTAAAGCATAATTTTATCCCTTCTCCTATAGCTACCTCTTTGAAATTTTAAAATTTAAAGATAGCAACTCATTCCCTGCATCTAGTAGTGGAAGTTTTTTAAATTTTATTAATATTGTTCAAAAGGTTAAATTTGAAAATTTTTAAATACAGCTGGAATGCATACAATCAAATGTATCCTAAAATACGCTTTTCTACCAAATATCTTTCAAATATGGCGTTTCTAATTGATTTGGTGGTAACAGTATTCAATCTTTTTTTTTTTCGATCGTATTATGCCATGAGGATTAGGATGAATCTGTTTAAATCCAGCAACTCTTAGTCAGCAAACTAGAATTATACTTGCTTTGGTATAGTAAAAACCTTCAAATAAAGCAGAGACAACCGAACGATTTCTCTGAAGAAATATATGTAGGTGGTCGATTTTTAGAAATGTTACATCGCTGTATAAGTTCACAAGACTTATTATTGCTTCATTATAATTTTATTATTTGTTATTGCAAAAGAAACTAGGTCAAATTTTTTAATGATTTCTAGGTTACTTTTTTCTGCGGATTTAAAAGTTTCTCCAATTGTTCACTATCCAATATTCCTGATATTATTTGATAAATATTCCTTTCTTCAAAGCATTACTTAAGTTTTAGAAATTCTGATTTTAGATACATTGGTGAACAGAACTGTTATGTATGTATTGCTTTAGCAAAATTTTTCATACGCCGCCGTTTTATGTGCGAGGAAGTAACATCGATGGATTTCACTAACTCCGCAAATGTTCTAGTTATATTGTACATTTACTAGATTTTTTATGTAACCACAATTTTTTTAAGTTTAATCCACTCGCAAAAGGCAACCCCATTATGCCTTCAAAACCCTACGAGTAGGATGCGGAAACAAGGATAAATGGTGATGAAACACCTACTTAAACAAGGATAAACTGTAATAGAAATTAATGAGTTCCATAGCTTGGAAATTCTATAGAAAAAAGAGTCTCCATAGACAGAAGTCCTCACAGTGTCAAGCTGAACCGCACAGAAATTTGCTGTCTTTGATTGTCTTGTATCCCTCAAAAATCTTGCCCTTGGAAGGATCATCCCATTATTAGTTTCTGCGAGCATCTTTCATAAAAGTACTTATAGAAAAGAGATAAGTCACCAACCATCCGCCAGTGCTCTAGTGTTTTGAGAAAATCGGTCAAACTTTCGTCATCAATTAGGCGAATCGCTCTTCTTTGAATTTAATTCAAAAGAGCTAAAGTGTGCTTTGGGCTGAACTCCAAACATGAGAAGAGTACTCTAATGTTGACCTAACTTGAGCTTTGTATAGTCTGAGTAGCTGATGGGATGTGAAGTACTTTTTAGCTCTAGAAAGAAAGCTGAGCTTCTGAGAGGCGGACTTGGCAATGGTGCGCACATGATCGTCCCAAGAAAAGTTAGTGCTCGCATTCACTCCTAGAATAGACCGATTTGATCCCATCGAAAGGATCCTACCGTCCATTAGTATGTTTGTTGCATTATCCCTGTTTTCTTAGAGAAAACCGCGGCCTGAGTTTTTGAGCGTTGAAGTCGACCGGATTTTTGTAACCCCATTCCAGAATGATTTCGAGATCCCGATAAATCATCTGCTGTTTATTTAATCGATCTAAAGCAGCGACGGATAATGGTTTGTCGGAGAAAAAAGATGATACCAGGCTACTCATCCGCGTAGCTGTATATCAGATTAAAAGTTAAGGCTGAGAGATTGTTTATGAGTAATAGAAACAGAGTAGGAGACAGGACAGACCTCTGAGGCACCTCTGCATTAATCGCAAATGTCTCGGATGAGATGCCATCAACGACGACCTGAAGAGATATGTCAGCGAGTAAACTGGATATCAAATGGCAGAGTCCAAGAGGAAGACCGTAGGATGTTAATATGGCAAAAAAATCGATGCCAGACTCTGTCGAAGGCCTTTGAGATATCCAATGCCCCGATCCTAGCCTCGCATGTTTTTCCATAGCTAAATTACAAATATGAGTAACATATGCCAGTAGATCGCCAGTTGAGCGTTGTTGTCTGACACCGCATTGCCTGTCCAAGATAATCCTATTCTCCTCCAGATATTTAAGAATCTGGATGTTGATAACCTTTTCCAGCACTTTAAATATAACCAGCAAAAAAAGTATAGGGCGATAGTTGTTAGCCAGATTCTTTTTTCCTTTTTTTAGGGACAAGCAGCGCCCTAGCAGATTTCTAGATGTTAGGGAATACACTTTGGTTGTAAAAGAGTGTGAACAATTTGCTTAAGACAGGAGTCAACTCTGGGGCGCACTTCTTAAGAACAATAGCGGGAATACCATCAAGGCCAAAAGCTTTCAAGGTGTTGAGCTCGGGGAGAATCTTCCTGATTGTGCGTTGCCTGAGAACAACTTCAGGCATCGAAGTGCTAACCTTAGGAAGAATGGAAGAACGGGAATCAAGGTTGAAATTTTCAGCAAACATTAAGGCTAGCAGATGTAAAATTATTTCCAATCGACCTGGAACGATCAAAATCTCCTTTTGCCTCGTCAATAACCTGTTTACAAACATTTTCTGCATCTGCAAAGGTGGTCCGAGTCGCGACTGACGATATGCCAACGACGATATGCGCCATTTTTGCAGGAGGCGGCCCAAGCACATTTTTTGTTGAACCAAGATTTTATGGAGACAGACTTCTTTTGGGATATGGTATTGAGCATTCCATACCAATCAGGATAGTTTCAATGATGCATTCGCGACTAAGAAAGGATTGTCTGAGTATTTAAAGCAGACTTCTTTCCATGGGAAAAATGCAAAGAAGTCTCTTAGTCTTTAAATTTGAGATTCTCATGTTTTTTTTTAAATTAGTATCATACGATACAGGTCTCATGGTTGTTCATCACCATTAAAAAAAACTACTGCTATCAAACTAACTTTTCAAGAATGAAGAGTAGGCCAGTTAAATTAGACTCAAAATGAGGCGTTTGGTGAAATAATTCAGAAAAAGCTGCAAAGCATTTTAATGCTTTTATTTAGTTTTAAATATGAGTAACCCGAGTTTGCATAGTCTGAGGGAATGAACTTAACTTTCTAGCCTAAAAATGATTTATTAATGAAATAGGCATAAAGTGCACTATCGAAATACATAAAAATATACAGGGTGTCCAATTTAAGAAAATAAAGTTAGGTTACTTCGAGCTTGCATCTAAAGGTCAAGTGTTTTTTTTAGTAAGATATCAAGAATGTTCATACAAAATCACGATGAACACATTTTTGAACTGTCTGATACGATGAAAAATAACCAAGTTGCAGAAGCAAAAATGTGTATAGTTTTCGCGTGGACACCCTGTACATGATAGTTTTGAATCAATTTCTAATTTAATAAAGGCTCCCCCAGACCAATGCGGGAAAGTCGCACCACTTGCGAAATTTCGCTCCGCTTACGATCCACGGTTTCCACTGCGGTAAATATACAAATTCAGACTAGTACGATTTTTTTCGTTTGGAGTACGAATTGACTGCGAATTTATTCGCACGGAATCTTAGTTGGCAACTGATTGGAAGTTATAGAGTGGTAATTAGTTTTTTTATGAGTTGAGATCATAAATTTGGGTGAACAAAAACTACATTTTCGGTTATTTTGATGCGTTTTTTTAGAACTGAAAAGGATTCAACATTACAAAACAGCACACACAGCCTTTGGAGAGAATGTTTTGGCAGAGAGAACAAACAGTTTACAAGTCAGGTACAAAGTGAGAAATATCTTGATAAGACTGTCTTGGATGCTCAACCAGCACTGACGATAAAGAAAAAGTTAAATATTTAGGTACAAAATTGCAATTTTTCGGAGTTAAAAAGTAATTTAGATAATTTTTTGTCATCTAAAAGTAGGAGTTTCTTTTCTTAAATTTTGACTTTTTCAAAATTACAATTTTATTTCAAAATTTGGTGGGGAAATTTTTACTTTTCTCATAATAATCGATTTCTTTTAATAAAGCTCGCACTTCTCTTCAATGGGGGATTTTTTTGAAGTGAAATCTTTATTAGACTCTTTAAACGATTTTGGATGGGGGAAAACCTCAGGGTTTTGCCTGACCATTACGCGTTACCAACATGTTCTAATGTTAACAGTATTATGTAGCATTAGTAAGACGGGTATTAGAATTTCAAAAAAAGTTTAAATCCACGACCTATCAAAGCTATGAAACAAAATCTGCCGCCTTAATCAACGAAGCTATACTGTCTGCTGACAAAAGAAACATGAATTTAAACTAGGTTTAAGGGGGTTAGGGCGGGATAATCCCATCAAAAAGTAAATAATATCTTAGGATTAAATGTTTGCAGGATTTGCAGTAATCATTAATATTATTAAATTATTAAAAATAATATAGAAGCAATAACTAAAAAACAGTACAAAGAGTACAAACCCAGGGTTTAATATTAGGAAAATCATTAAATGAATTAAATATCCTAATTAAGAATAAGACAATTTATCTCTTTTGACGCGGCAGCTTTGTAAGTAATTGGTAGTTAGCAGTCCTGACTACTGACGTCTGCCTAAGCTATCAATCTGTCAATAATTAATATAAATAAAGATGAATGAAACACGGTGCAACAATGTTGATTTTTATTTATTATTCTAAACTGTGCATTAAAACAATGAGTACTACAGTAGTTTATACGACAAGATCGGAAATGATATTTTATAAATTATAAAATTTTGATACTACAATTAATTTGAAAATTTAAAAAAAAACACTCTTACCTCTTATTGTTAGTTTTAAGTTTTCACATCTGTCAGCAGTCCCCATGACTGCTTAATCATTATAAAATTTCATTTAAAATTAAAATTTTCTGTTTAAAGGCATTTAAATAAGAAAAAATATGTAATTTATAAAAAGTCAATGTCTATTCCTAAGATACATTTTTTCCGGTCTAAAAATTTTGAATTTACCGTCAAAACTGTTCGAAATTTTAAACTGGTTTAACTTTTACAGTAATATGTTTTAATTAATTTTTTTGAACAGAATCAAAATTTCTAAAATTTTTCTAAAATGTACACTTTAAATAAGTTCATTCTTTTTTACAGAAATGTTGTAAACTATCTTAATTTTTTTATAGTGTTTATTTTCTAAATGATTCTTTCGACTCAGAATTTTGTATTAATTTCTAATATGAGGTGACTCAAAAAAAAATGGACCAACCCTAAACTGTAGATATCAGGCACCAAAATTTTACGATTGAGCACAAGATGCTTTGCAAAAATGTTACTAGTTTCAGAGATACAGGGAGTTCAAAGTTTAAATTTTATTCTTAAATTTCTGAATAATTGAGATAGTTTTGATGTTATAAATTTAATGTTTGGGTATTTTATGTTATTCTATGTGTGAATTACGAATTTTAGGTTTATTTTCACTTTGCTCCTAGAGGGCGCTAGTTTCAAATTAATATTGAGGTTAAAACATATTTTTTTAAATGTTGAATTATGCCTAAACCAATAGGATAATATAAAAGAGCGACCAATTTTACAGAGAAAAGGCACTCTTGTTTAGGTCGTCTAAATCTATCGGCTTTTAAGTTATTTGCCTTTAAAAGGTCTAATGTATTTTGTATGATTTTTTAATTCCTAAAATATGCAAAGATATGGAGAAGCAGTCAAAGGAGCAGTAAACAACAATAACAATTATTTGCAATAGAGACAATGACAAACTTCAAATCCAATGTTCGGAGTGTTTATCACTTACCTCAATAAATTTTAAATTACACTTTCTTAAATGTCAAAATCAAAATTTGTCTATTATTTTTAAATGTATTTGCGACTTCTTAAATTATTTGCCACAACTTCTGAAGAAAATTTAACTTTTCCTGATAAACTAGATTCTTCAGATTTGGAAAAATATTGTAATACCTGAGTCATAAAAAATCATTAAAAAAAACATGTTGAAACTTTTAAATGCAATTACCTTAAAAACAAGAGTACCTTTTATTTGTAGAATTGATCGTTTTTTTATATTCTCTACTTGCTTTAAGCGTAATTCAACATCTAAACAAAATATGATTTAAGTACAGGGAGAGCGAACCTCGATGTATCAAATAAGGAAAGGAAAAACGATATAAGACATCTGAAAGAAAGTTCTTGCATTGAATTGAGTTAGGTCCACATTTTAAGCCAAATTTGCATATTTTTCCATATTTGGAAACTGAAGTATAACATCATGGAACTTATTTTTCAGAAATATACGTATATTTTTGCATATTTAAAAGAGCTTATTTTTTTTAAGAAATTTCGTATTTTGTTTGGTTAAAAATTTTCAAGCAATTTTATTGTAAGAAAAAAGTATTATCAAAAATTCGTTATTACTACGATTTAAACAAATAGACTTTGGAAATGCAATAAACCAAAAATCTAAGCATACTGGCATCTATCAATAATTCAACTAATAGATGACAAACATTTTTTTGCCATTTAACATTAAAAACTGTTGACTCAAACGACATATTATTTATCAGTTTAAGGGAATCTCAAAAGAACCCTAGAACAACAGTTGAGTACGCTCTGAGATACCTTGAACATGTTATTTGAAGCCTAAAAATATTTAACAGATTTATTTCCAAAAGCTGCTTGATTAAATCATGACGATTGCAAATTTTTAATAATATTTTATTACAAAAAGTGTTATTATAACTTTTTAACTGAAAAAGGTGCTAAGCTTTTTCATTTACAAAATGTGTTTAGAAAAATTAGCTCTTTTTAAATGTGTAAAATTAGAGGTATGTTTCTGAACAAAAAAAAATTTCATGACATCATTACTTCAGTTTCCAAATATGAAAAAATATACAGATTTGGCTTTAAATTGACCTTACTTAACCCCAACTAAGCTCTGTTTAGATTTTTCATATCGTTTTTCCTTTTCTTACAGTAGAGCCGAGACATCGAGTTTCGATCCCCCTGTACATAAAAAATTCGGCAAAACTAGCGCCCTCCAGAAGAAAGGTCAAAATAAGCCTGAAATTAGAAATCCTTACACCAAAATATATAAGATCTTTAAATCTTTCAATTATTGAGAAATTTCAGAAAAAATTTAAACTTTAAAAGCCCTGTATCGCGTAAACCAGCCACATTGGTATAAGGCATAGTATCTCCAGTTTAATGTTGACCCCTTCTTTCTGCCTTACCCTTTTTATTATTCTATAAAATTTTTAGGAATGTCTACTACAGGCTTTATTACTTTTTTTTATGTGCTTTAAACTCAAAATTTTTATTTCATCAGGGTGAACCATGAGTAACGATGGTACATAGAGCAAGAGTGAATTTTTCGTATAAAAATAATGTGGTATAGCTGAATTTACTTTGTACCAAAGGTTGATATTAACCAAGATTCAGGGTGTCAAAGTTAAAAAAATGTTGATTTTTTTCACATAATTAATGAACACATTTCAATGTAGACAAGAAATTTGGCACAGAAAGGTTTCTTTAGTCAAGAAACTCTAATTTGATAATAGATTGTCAGAAACTCATACGGGGCGCCAACTGCGCTACCCTGTACTATTCTAAAGCATCACAACTTTTTTGTGCCTCCATGTATCTTTATTTAAAAAAAAACATTTTTATTTATCTACAATTTTTAAGTAAAAAAGATATAGAGGAATGCCGAGGAATATTAATCACGTAAATATAAACTAAAATAAAAAAGCAATATAACTGGCCAAACATTTTTCATAGTCGGAATAGATAGGGCACATATCAATTTAACTAAAACTTAATAAACAGTAATATTCAAAAGTTACAGAACATCAAAAATGTACAAAAATAAAAAAAATTAATTGATCGATAATAACCTATACGGTAGGTTAAAACCACTATACTAGAGTTCAGCGGTTAGTTTTATAAAAAAAAAGCCGTCAGCCATTTTTGTTGTTGTTTCTAGATTTAAGATTCAGGCATACATAAATTACACGTTACTTATCGATTTCCTACACAACACTTTCGTAAAAAATTTCCGTTAAATACAAATAACTATTAACCAGGGAGACGTGTGAATATATTGTCAATTTTAGCGACAAATTTTTATGTGCCATACCAAGTACTATTTTTGCAAAAAAGATTGACTATTGGCAGTTTATTTGTCAATTTACCCCCCTGACCGATATTTCCCGGTGTTCCCCTACTTTTTGAATGTTGATACCAGCAACCGTTTTCAAAATATTTGCCTTCAAAATTTGTCGTACGTTTATTTTAAGTTATGTAAATGTGAATTTTCGTAGTAAGTTCCTAAATAAAACTTGGTGAGCTATAAAATAGTTTATGACAAATATTACTCTGCTTAAATTATTATTACACATATTTTTTAAATTTCTAAAGCAAATTTAAACAAAATGCCAGAACAAAATTCATTTGCAAAAATAAATATGCGAGAAATGATCTGTGTTTATATAAAGGGACTGTAAGTAATTAAAAATCTGGCTGGCACTTGTTCAAATTCATATCGAAATATCTGCTTTTACCATCCAGACCATTAAAATTTTCTTCTGCAGTCTCAAAGATCATATCTTGCATCTTTTTGTTTGGAAGTACATCATGTTTTAATTTTTTGCAATTTCTTCCTACTTTAAAAATCTACGTAATTTAAAACGAAGGTACTTTAAACTTTTTACAGAATATGTTGACTTCTTGCAAAATTTCGATTCATCAAAATACTTTTTTTTAATTCTCGCCCCTTTTAAAAACTATGATTTTTTGCTGAAAATTTCGACTTTTTATTCTAGAACTTTCACTATTTCCGGAATTTCAAATTTGGAGTACCGATTTCTTTTTAAAAAATCCTACTTTCTTGAATATTTTGACTTCTTACTTTTTTTTAATAAATGGCTCTTTTTCAAAAGTTTAATTTTTTTCCAAAATTTGAAATTTTTGATTCCCTTATTTTAAAAATTGTGACTTTCAAAATTTCGTCATATTATGAGAATTGCGATATTTTTTAAATGGTTTTACAGAAAATATCTTGAAAACGGTTGCTTGTATTAACTTTCAGAAGATATGCCTATTTTACGTAAAAAATGTGGGGAAATAAAATTACCTACTTAAAATAAATATGCGTGGATGCTAAAAAAAGTTATGATAATTTAAGAGTTTTAAGAGTGCAGGATAGCGCGGGTGGCGCCCAGCTGTTGGTGATATGTTAGCAAATTAGGATTTGTCGACTTAATAAATTCTTTTGTGCCAAATTTCGTGCCTATATTACAATTTGTTAAATATTTATACGATAAAATCGGATTTTTTTTTCAACTTTGACTCCCTGTATCTCGGTTAAAAGGTATCCACTTTTGGTGTAAGGTAAATATAGCTAAACCCCAATATTTTTATACGAAAAACCCACTCTTGCTCTGTGTGGTTCACCCTGTATGTTCGGGATCACTATCAGGTCTTGATAGCTCCGATAAATGAAACGCGTTTTTATGTAAACTTAACGACGTTTATTAAGTGAACTGACATCGCCGAGATCTGGGATGCAATTCTTTTGTGTAAAACCTACAGACTACTCCAAAACACCAAGTTTTACCCCACATGTGTTCTATTGTTCTAATAGGGTCGCTGGTCAGTCCACATGCTTCCGGTGGTTAAGTAGCGATCTGACCATTTCTTACACTAAAAATTTTAGATATGTAAACAACCGTTTATTACAAAAATATCAAACTGTAACATTTGAAAAGACAAAGTAAAATCTATACATTTAACCATCAATGTTAACATTAGCTAGCCGCGCCCATACGTCTCCAATGAATCACCCCGAATGAATGCCTCATCCCAGCAGCCGCATTTCGGTTCATCGCAAGAATTTTTCCCGTCAGCATTCCTGTCGCACTCGACCCCTGAGATTGCTGACCTTGTGCGGGTACTCCGAAACCCTCGGTTGCCATGGTTGATAACATTCGGCCCTTCCTGACAGCTGGAGTGTCCTCACTCCAGTGGTAAATCTATGCAACAAAGTTTATAAGAACATGTATATTTACTTATTTATTTTTGAAAAATATTAGTACTCTGGTTAGTGAGAGGCAGCTTATAATTTAGAACTTAATATCCTACTTAAAAGCTAACTCTATGGGCTAATCCCACGCGAAAGTATGATGATTCTGAACAGTTAACCACCATTCCATCTCCCTTCGCCACACTGAAGAGCACCCTGAGTATTTGGTTATCCAGCTGTTCTTGTCTGAGCAGTAACCCTACTCCAAGAACCGAATCCCCCTACTCTACTCTTCAATGTCCTTAACTTACTCAACCATTTTGTTAAATTGAACCCGAAAGGAACGCTTCTGAATAGTTGACCACCATTCCATCTCCTTTCACCGCACTGAAGAGCTTCCTAGGTATCTGCTTATCCAGCTGTTCTTGTCCGAGTAGTAACCCTACTCCAAGAATATAACCTCCCTTGCTCTATCCTTCAGTGTTTCTGCTTTTGTGACCTTAGAGACCTTTTTATTTTGGTAATAATTGACTTGTACCTGTGCTGTAAAAGAAGAAAAGTTATTTTAAGGGAAAATAAATCGTTTACTTGAAAGCTAATCGGAAACAATGCTTTGGATCGAAATATGCATTTTTGTTTGGACTGGCAAATAGGTGCATTTTCCATTATTTGTCGTAGTTCCGCTGTAACATCAATACTCTGCTACATTTCAGCTAGTAATAAGGTCACCTGCCCTATTACACGAAACTCCATCAGATCCTCACTTGGACTTGCTCCTAATGTCTGATTTATGGTACCATTTAATTCTAACTGGAGTTGTTAACGTTTTCATTCAATTTTTTATAGTTTATTTCTGTTCCCATAGTAGACAATGAATCGAGAATGATTCTGTTGTAACTTTCAACTTGTCCATTTCCTCTTGGTCGCCCAGCTGCATTAAAGTAGTGAGTGATACCGTATTTTATTTTTGCGTAATTTTTCAAAATTATTCGACGTAAATGGTTTACCTATGTCACTAGTTAGTAGTTGGAAATGGTGCACCAAAAACCCTTATGAAGGAGTCTATCATTACAGTGAGTACATGTCTTACCTTGTATTGGGTGAAGGGTAAATTAAAACAAACCTTGTAAACGCATTCACAACGAAGAATACTTGAGTGTTACCTCATATCGTTTTTATTAAGGTCCCTAGATGATCGGTGAGAATTTTATAAAAGGACCTGGATATTTTCTAACAAGATTATGGTATTCGACGCTTTCTACAGATTTGAAATATACAACAATATATAAGTTTTTCATGTATTTCTCTACCAAACGTCGCATGCGCAGAAACCAATAATTATGAGCCACCTGATCATAAATTTTACCTGTTGCAAAAAGACTAAGATCTTCAAGATTTAGTTGAACAATTTGAAAACGTGCTCGTTTAAATACAAGCCAGTGAGGACCATGATTTGTGATTTTTTTTTTACCTCTCTACCCTTCAATTCATACATTATGGGGGTAGTCGCTTGTAAAACCGCTAGCATCAACATAACGCATTTGCTGACAGGTCTATGTCTAATACCATACTACTGGTATTCGCTCAATTCCAAACCCACCAGTCGATTCTCTGATTTAATTTTACCTTTTTGAAAGCATTTGTTACTGCAGCACAATCAGTAATTACTGTGAAGGGCCTTCCGACTAAGTACTGTCGAAATCTATTAACTAATAACACAATTGCTACAGTTTCTAATTTAAAGGAATGGTTTCTCCATATTAACGTAATATTTTTGTGTCTCAATTCACTTTACGGTTTACTTTGTTCTGAATAACATCGCCTAAAATTTCTAAAATATCCGATTAAATCCAAATATTATTTAAGTTGCTGAACGTCTCCAGGTGTTTTCTACTGCTAATAATTTATCCCTTTTATTGTCGAATCAGATACCTCATACTCCCGTATTTCAATCTTGGTTCACAAAAATTAGCACTTCAATAATGTGAGAGTTAGATTATGTTTATTGTAGGAATTAATTCTTTAAAATAATACCAATAATTACTAAGCAATATCATAATAAAGGTACATCTATTAATAAAATGGACGATTCGCACAGCAGATTAATTTATGGACCCAAAATCTAACAATGTTCTCGTAAAAATAAATGTAAATACGTAATGGCCTTTTTCAGATCAAACTAATTACCTTAAAAACCCATAATATCAATGTTCTGTTTTTGTCGCAATTGTAAACATCATAAACACCGTAACCTGATAGCTGACTAATGCCATCACCTAAATGTTTCTTTTTTCTTCGATAAAAGATAAATTGTTTTGATATTATTTGTATGTTCATTAGTTCGTTACAAGTTCGATAGCAAACCTTTTTTTTGCGAATAACCCTTTAAATATAGATCTAAAGGTTGTAAAAGTATTTGAATCGCTGTTCTATTTTATTAATATCAATGTTTAGATTTGTTTCGTTTAATTTAAAACCCTTTGTTGAGTAATCGTCAAAACGCAATAACCCGGCTACTTTTTCATAATTAACATCATTTAATTTAAGTCCTAAAATTCTAACAGATTTTCAATGTTCTAAACGCTCTTGTTTATAATGGAGCTCTACTCCTCTACTCCGTCAGCATTTATTTCGACGGTCACGTACTCGTATATGGGTAAAGTTAAGTCACAAATACTTTTATTAAGAGGAGCATGCGTTTCTTTGTATGCTTACTTCGTTTACGTTTAGATTATTTGTGATTGACTGTTAAATTTAATAACTTTGGATTCTTTTTGCATTTACGATTTTATCAATCATCTGACGCAATGCAGAACATTACTAAAAGCATTTAATTTGGTTATCGACTCACTACTCTCCTGCACCCTGCTGGCGATTATTACCACACTTGAGGTTCTTGGGGATGTATCACTTGACCTTGCACCCTCCTGTCTTCACCTCTGTTTATGGCTTCCTCAGCTCTCTCGCGAGCTTCCCTGCCATCGCCGATGTCTTCTGGATTCATGCCGAGTCCTCAGTACTTCTTTTTCTTTTGAGCGCGTTCTCTGGTGTATTTTTGGACCTTTTTCACTTAAAACTCAAAAACACACCAATACTATCCCACTTCTGATGTAAACAACCGTTTATTACAAAAATATCAAACTGTAACATTTGAAAAGACAAAGTAAAATCTATACATTTAACCATCAATGTTAACGTTAGCTAGCCGTGTCCATACGTCTCCAATAAATCACCCCGAATGAATGCCTCATCCCAGCAGCCGCATTTCGGTTCATCGCAAGAATTTTTCCCGTCAGCATTCCTGTCGCACTCGACCCCTGAGATTGCTGACCTTGTGCGAGTACTCCGAAACCCTCGGTTGCCATGGTTGATAACAGATAGCTAACAATGTATATCAAAATTTCAGATGTAGTGGAGAAAGAGGCACATAAGTACTTTTTTCATATTTTGACTCATAACCAATCAATCGTAAAGAGAAATTGAAACAACATATTTTTCTTAGCTTTCTTAGACTTTGATTAGTATAAGAATGACGAGACGTGATGATGCAAGCTATATAATGAAAACGGTTTTTTTTTTCACAAAGCCGAATTTGTTCAAATCTGCCTCGCGATCGGAGATACATGTGAATCGACATGGGGCAGTTTAAAAAAAATAAATGCAGGAAATCGAGAGTATTAGTTTGTTGTTAATATACTTATATATAGTGTGTCCCACCGTGAATCGCCGCGATCGATATCTGACAAAGTACTCATCTAAATAACTTGAAAATTTAGCAACTTAGCAAAGTCGACGAGGCCAACACAACTAAAATATTCGCACACTTGTAGTACTTCCGATTATACCGGAAGTTGACACCCACTTCGTTATTTTAAATAAGACACTCTATATATTTTTGCATTTTTGTATTTAATTTGATATGTTAAGATCACTTTGGATAAAAAACATTGTTCTTTAAATTTATAGTTTTTGAGATAATTGGATTTTTATTAAAAATTTGACCAATGGAAGGTCCTATGAATTTTTTTGTATCTTTTTCCAAAAACGAGATATTAATTTTATACTTGATACGTTAGTAGAACACATACAAAGCTATCTTGCATAACTTTCATAAGTTAAAAACATTTTGATAAATTCAAACAGCAATAACTTTGTTATTTTAAATAAAAGACCCCCTTTTATTTTTTTAGTCTATCTTATGTAGATTTTAATTATCTTTTACCTGATATAACCTTTCTAAGGGTCGCTGTTACAACTTTTAGAAATAACTGCAATTTTTATACTTTTATTTTCCCATTTCACACTAATGAACTCCTATCGGGTCGCATATCAGTCACGTTATGGGTAGAAATAAACTCTATCCACAATTAAACTATCAGGAAACCATTTGTCAAATTATTTATGGTTTATTTCACAGTGTGTGGTAAAGCTAAAATGAAATCATGCCCGACCATCTTTTTTACTAATGAAAATTATTCTAAATTGTTTATCATTTTCTAACGATGTAACAAAGTAATATCACAAACATGTGATACAGAGATAAATTTGCTGTTCGATATCCAGACAAAGTAAAGCCCTCATGAAATCTAGTAAAGCGAATGGTAGAAAATCTCACAAATTTGGATTCCGTCAAAGATAAATCAGAAGAAAATCTGTTGTTGGTAATAAAAATGTCGAAATAGCATTTTCAATTATGTACACACTATGAACTACTATAAATAATTTGACTGATTGTTTCATAATTTAATTGTCGATATCGATCGTTTCTTTTTTTAAAATACATTTTATTTTTTTCCACTCATTATGTCACTGATATGCTGCTCAATAAGAGTTCAATGACAAAGTTAAAATTGCAATTATTTCCAAAACTTGTAAAAGAAACCTCCGCAAGCTTATATCAGTTGAAAGATAATTTAAGTCTGCACTCAATAGGTCAAAAAATGTAGGGTTTTCCAATTTATATAACAAAGTTATCGCAGTTTGAATTTACCAAAATGTTCAGACCTGAATTCAACAACCCGGTGTAATGTTTTTGAACTTATGAAAGTTGTGTAAGATTTGTGGAAAAAGATACAAAAAATTTCGTGGGATCTTGCATCTGTAAAATTTTTTATAAAAATCCAATTATCTCAAAAACCATAAATTTTAAGAACAATTTTTGATATCCAAGGTGGCCCCAAAATATCAAATAAAATCCAAAAATGCAAAAACATATAAGATGTCTTATTTAAAATAACGAAGTTGGTGTCAATTTCCAGTATAAGCGGAAGTATTACAACTTTGTAAATATTTTAGTTGTGTTAACCTCGTCGACTTTGCTAAGTTGTTAAAGTTTTAAAATTTGTTGATTAGTACTTTGTCAGATATCGATCGAGGTGATTCCCGGTGGGACACGCTGTGTATATATTGTCACAAACTCACAATCAAACATAAAATAAACTTTTATCAAATTTTTAAAATTAAGTTTTGTATTATAGTTTATATAATTTAGCCTGATTTTAGCTTTGGTAACAAAAACAAGCACATTGCACCATCATTTTAAAATAAACATCTTAAGTACCTATCGCATACAAAAAAGGAAAAATTAAAATCAAAAGAAAATTTTGCTGCACTTCTTAACGTGCGAGATGCATTATTCGATGCTGGAAGTTTTGTTATGCCGGCTCCACACTCGCGCGCGAATCTCTGCGTGAATTCACGCTGCGATTCGCGCGCGATTTTTGCACGAAAAACATGCATCTCCACACTCGCAAACTTCGCAGTGTAGTTCGCGCTTCCAAGAAAAATGGACCCACAGGTAACCACTGCTGCTGCCGCTGCGCTTTGCGCTATAGCATATTTTAAATATCTGTATATTAAAAATAAACACCAAATAAAGAAAAAAAGAAAATAGTCCTCTCTGAAACCACACAATAATCACTAGAAAACACTAAAACTGTGACTGAATTCACGCCGCGAGTGTGGATGCATTCGCGCTTGCGCCTTACCAAAGTCCCGCGAATCCTTTGACGCGGACCAAACAACCGACTTCGAACGAGGAACAGTGCGAAGCGCAAACGTGAAGACGCGAAAGCCTCCACACTCGCGTTCGCGCTATTTCGAGAGCTTTCGCGGCGCGAGTGTGGAGCCGACATTACTATACCCAAAACAGTAATAGGCCATCTATCCTCCTTTTCTCTTAAGTAATTGACAGTAAAAGTATTTAAGTCTAATTCTAGCAACAGGAGCTAAAGATGCTGTTCGCTTCTCTGAAGGGCATTGAACTAATACATAAACCCCAACATTTAGGCATTCACTAGTAACAGGAGTACTGTGAGCTAAATCCTGTAATTCTTCATCCTTATTATGACTGTCACGGCCAGTCGCATTCAAGTATGTGTCATCATTCATGGAGATGTAATCATTAAGATCATCAGGTCTGAACCTGATGATCTTAATTTGATGTGAATATAGATCTCTTTATTTGATTTAGATTTGTCTCTAGGACGCTGTTTGCTTTTAGGAAGTTGCTTGCCTTGTGTAGGTTGCTTCCCTTTGAAATGTGAAATGCGTTCCTTTGTTCCTGGACGAATAGCATACTTTTCAAATGTTTTCGTCCAATTTAAATGTACCTCTCCTATTGCATTCTTCTCTGGGGTGTCAGTCAAGATTCGCAAACTTTCTGTTTTTTGTCCTTTTGTGCCATTTTTACTTGAAGGAGCTTTAGGATAAAGTTTTATCATTTCCGTAGTATGGGACCGGGTACTTTTATTGATATTGCACTCATTCTGAACACAAATATTTGGAGTAAAGAATCTCTTATTAGTTTCTTCTGGTCCAGGAGATTAATTTTGTGATGTATGTGACCTTCTTTGCGAAGCCTACTATTGGCTGAATAATATCAGGAATTTCAAGTAAAGCATTAGCTGCCATAGGGCCCTCATTGTCGATAGATACATCGAGTTGAGGACGATTTGTGACTTCTGCACATTGGAAACCATCGCCCGTAAATACACTACGGTTAAATGGATAAATTCCTGGTTTTGAAAATCTTCAAATTATATTATTAGGCGTATGAGAAACATTGTATGCTGGAGTTGCAATGACTGACATACCATGGATTGTTATGGTTCTACCAGGATGTTCAAGTAGCCAATCATTTTTTGCTGCTGAAAATTTTTGTTTAAATGGCCCATTGGTGGGTGCGGGGCACATTTGAACATAGCGTTAAAATGTGCCCCCTCTGTTTTGATCAAATCTGCCCCATAGTCACTTGGAAGATAAATAGTTACAAAAAAATTATATGAAACAACCGCTAAGCTAAAACTACCATGTCGATAAAAAACTAATAAATACTAGATAATTGTGGAAAACAACTATATGGTAAATGTTTACTCACGTGCTTGATAATTCCTTACAACATTTATTTTGATTTTAAATTTCGATGGCAATAGAATGATGAAAAATTATAACTCGATCTTACAGATAAACATACGCGCTCTGTGACTTGACGTTTGACATGCCCAGTATTGCCCACATTAAAATGGAGTTGTAGCATATACTAATACAAAGCTGCATTCAATAATAAACAAAATCAAATCTACTCCTGTGCTAAGGTCCCTTCTTCTCCCCTAGTGTTGAAATGATCTTGACTTTGATCCCGAAAAAAGTCAAAATATGCTGGAAAAAGTGAAATGTTGATGAAATTACCATAAAGTTTAAGATTAATGCTATTTATTGGACAAAATTCACCTTTTAAAAGAAAAGTCGAGGAAAATTCTAATTCAATCGCAAAAAAGTCGAAATAGAAATTTTTGGTAAGAAAATATAAAGAAGAAAGAACATAGTTTCATATCGAAAATCGAAATGGAGAAAGATGAAAATATTTAAAATAAATAATGGATAATTTTTTTCTAGTTATATCATTTTTTTTAATTTCTTGGGTATTACCAAAGGTAATTGGTTTATCTATTTTGCTACGATCTCTATAAATGATCTGCTCTTTAGAAATCCCCAGATAGGAAAATCTAAGAGATAAATAAAATGCATTCAATGAATTAAGTAGCTTGTTGCACAGCGAGAATTTGCATGATAACGTCTAACGCCATTTAACTTACAATGCAATATATTATTGAAACCAAAATAACTGTTAAACACCAGTCCTTATTATTCGCTGCTGCTCGTGTAAAAGGGGTTGTCAGACTGTCGTGAAAATGAGTTCCAAGTCTTTTCGTATATAAATTTGAAGTTGCTGTCTTTGGTTAAAGCAACCTAAGTCATTTCAAATATAATTAACTCTCTATCTAATCCTCAGTTAAAAGTCGAAAATCTAACAATAAGTCTGGGGTCATGTGCAAAATGAGTTATCTTGTTTTCTCCAATTTTATCTATTTTTGACTTAACCTCTTTTACACGCACAGCAGCGTATTGTGTCTCACGTAATTTTTAGAATGCACTTACCTTGTGCTGATGCAATTTCTGTAACCTACTAACTTGATAAATGTTTATTCTCATAAAAAATATTTTCACTTTCTGTTCCAGGAAATCGTCGAACGGCTAGTGTCAGGTCGGTGGGATACAGCGATTTATTTGTATTGAGTAAAAAGGACATGTGGGACGTACTGAAAGAGTATCCGGCCGCTAGGGTTCGCTTAGAGGCAATAGCCGTCAAAAGACTGGAGAAATATAAGAGAGCACCTTTAGAGAAAGGTAAGAGCCTAAAAAGTTGCAATTTTCTTTAATGCTGCCTACAAAACCACAAACTACGGTAGATTACCCCCTAAGGCTTGTGAATGTTATCCAACGCAGCAAAATTTCTATTACCGGCCGAGCAAATAGTTCTCGGAGGTTTTATACGTGGCGACAAAAGAAAAAGCAATTGCTGGTTCTGCGTAATGATTGTATTTTTGGCCCCTTTAGTACTATTATGCGTTATTGTAAATTCGAGTTAATTTAAGGTTTTTATATAAGATTCAAAATTAGTACATCATGGAAGAATTAAATAAAATCGGGTAAAATTATGATTTAGATCTTAGGGCCATAAAATTAATGGTATTTCTGATAAAGATTCATAAAGGTCATACAATTCAATATACCGGGTGTACATAAATATGCCGAGTGCTCTCAAAACATACATTTCTTTTTCTGCTTTAAATTTAAAGTGGAGTCGTGTTTCTTGTCATGTTGAGTTATTTATATGTTCAAATTTTCAATTTTTTAGGTTTAAAGTTAACGCTAAAATTTATAATTAAAATTTCCTTCTTTTAAATTTACACTTGAGATTTCAATTTTTTCTAAAATCTTGACTTGACATCCTACCTTTAAACTAGAAATCTTGACCTTTTTTTCTTGGTATTTCTACTCCATGGTATACGTTTTCATACATAATTTTCCATTAAATGTAGTTTTTAGTTTTAAATTAAGTTTGTTAAGAAAGTTAACTATTGCTAAGCCAAATAGAAGAATAAGTATTCATATTTTTATTTAACAAAATCGAAATAATTTAGATAGGTCACAATTTTTTGCTTCTTGGTTTCCTAGCTAGCCATTTGCTTGTTTAATTTCAAGCCTTGCTATATATTTTTATTGCACTCTGTTATTATTTATCCTACTTTTGTTTTTTTAGCAATTTACTTGGCCTTAAAATAATTATTTCTGTAAGGCGTCCTCAAATCAGTGTACTACGAGGGTAAATCAAATATGAACCAGAATTTCTATCATGTTGCCATGAGGGCATCGGAAGTGTGCGCATATTCTTGAACATGTTAGGTGAGGATATCACGTGACTTCCTGCTCTCAAGCTAATGTCGTTTTCGTCATTCATCAGTTGTAAATACAATGATTGAGCAAGAGGTTCATCCGCACGTTGTGCAGCGCATTATTATTAAATTTCTTGACGTTGAAGGTGTAAAGCCTGCCGAAATTCTTCGTAGACTAGAAGCTCAGTTTGGGGATACTTGTTTGAAGAAAACTCAAGTATATGAGTGGCACGAAAAATTTTTGAAAGGGCAAACTCAAGTTGAAAATTAACCCCATGGATGAAGCAAAACGTGCATATCGCCGGAAGAGGCGCGAATTTTCGGTTAGAAGTGTGATTTTGCTCCACGATAATGTTCACCCCCACTAAGCAAATCTGATACATCAAAAGTTAGAGGAAATGCATTGGACAACATTAGAACACCCTCCTTATAGTCCCGACTTACCACCATGCGAATATCATATGTTTGGACTACTAAAAGAGGCTCTAGGAGTTGAGCGATTCCATGATGAAGCTGCTGTTAAGACATTTGTGCGCAATTGGCTGTAAGCACGCCTCCCTTCATTTTAGGATGGTGGTATTAAAAAACTCCAAATCCGTTGGGAAAAATGCATAACAAAATCATGAGATTATGTGAAAAAATAGTTAATAACTTTCATATATGTATCTTGTACCAATAAATTTTTAGAAACAAGTTTTGGTTCATATTTGATTTACCCTCGTATTTTCCAGATTCTTCTTTGCAAAGCCTCATCAATGTGTATGCAATATATTAGAAATTTGTAAAAGCTCCAAAATATAAATTATATT
This sequence comes from Dastarcus helophoroides, assembly GCA_028583605.1. NCBI lineage: Eukaryota > Metazoa > Arthropoda > Insecta > Coleoptera > Bothrideridae > Dastarcus > Dastarcus helophoroides. Next base: position 1,848,166 of record CM053335.1, read on the forward strand.
TAGTATCTGAACATATATCTGTTAGGACTTTTATATCATCAAAACCTTTGGCCAGGAAAGATATAAATTTAAACTTTCTACTAATCTAAACTTGGCATATTGGGATTGTTTCCATTTATAGCCTTTCAAATTCAAATTCAATATGCCTTCTATAATGTACTTTAAAAATCGTAGATGTTCTCTGCAGACCGCTGGGAACTTTGAAGCAGTAGGTCGGTTGCCTGTTTCCGCTTTTCATAGGAGATTCAAATATTGCCCTCTTGTGTTGTTTCTAAATATTTTATTTCCACTACACTGACTTTAAGTGAAGCTAGAAATCTCTTCCTTCTTTTTTTTCGATATTTTCAATACAATGTTCCAATATGCCTGTAATCCTTATCACCAGGCTAATAAGTTTGGATTTCTTAAAAATCCAGAGGAATTATTTTTTAATTTGTAATCTTACCTACAGCTTATTGTTCAATGCATTTCTTAATAAATTACTTTGAACTTTTTGGTGCGTCATTGAGTGCAAGTTCCTTTTTCGTTGAAGATAAATAAAATTAAAGTAGATGTAATTTCAAAATAAATATCTTTATATAAGCTCATAATATGGTTGTTAAGATAAAATAAAAATTCATTGAATTGTTTTGATACTGTAATAGTGTCTATCTGTCCGTTTATTTTTTTTTTCATTACAATTAAACTTTATTAACGCTAAAAACAACAACAGATATTAAAAATTCCACGATATTTCTATAAATATTTGGTGTCACCGGACCTGGTTTCGGTTTTCAGCATCATCGACGGTTATGCTAATAAGCTCCATATATCACAGACTCCTACGAATATTCCGTCTAATCCGAATTCTCGTCCAAAGCTTCAATTAGAGGTGTGTTCAGAAAATCAAGCTGCTCGTTCATAAGGGTAAATAGACTAAATTGTAAATATTTGTACATTTCTGTGGCTTCCGAGAAATTAATATCTGTTGTTATTTTAATTGTTAATAAAGTTTAATTGTTATAAATATTAAAGAATTCCACATAGTAAGGATTAAAAATGTCAATTATTTTTTTATTCGTGAATTAGTCGCAGAGCGGCCTTTAGTGCACCCTTCCAATAAAAGGAAAAGTATATTATTGTATTTTTTTTTACTTATTTGAAACTGTATTAAAAATTTTATTCCTCCCTTAGGACTTAAAAAAGTAATTTGTTGAAAATATCTTTAACATTATTTCAAGAATAATTTTGAAAAATTTGTAGATCATACGATCCCTCCAAAAAATACAGTGAGCAACTGTATTTTTTTCTTCTATTGTGATATAAAAAATTTCAAAAAGTTAAAATAACTAATATTGTTACAATGTCAATTAGTTTTCGTAGCGGCCACCAGATTAGAACCGCTGTCATGGTGGGATTGTGAAGCATTGGTAATGAAACAATCATTAGAAGGCAACAATTTATGATACTTTCAGGAGCCACAAAACCAATTCTGATAAGATTATCTAAAAATGAGAGTATTTGCTTAGTCATAATTTAAGTAGATTATTTCTTTCTCAGCTGCAAGAAACGGGTGTTATCGTCATAAAAACAAATTGCAGTTAAACGCAGGGTCCGCTCTAGACTATTGCGGAGTGTGTGATCGCTCTCAGCACCTGACAATAAAGGGGTGCCGCCAGTATGGGATCTTTTTTTTCTCGACGTTAAAAATTACCAGTTTCTGAAAATAATTTTAACGGGACAAACAGTTCAAGGAAATATTTTATTGACGCCCTTTCTTTCTCAGTCGTTAAATTTTCTGGGCCGAAGTGGTATTACCATGACACGTTTTTTTTGTTGGTCATCAAAAATTTTGAGTTAAATCATTATCTCTCTACTCTAATAAAGGTCTAGGGCTAACGTTGGTTAAACTCAAGGTTTAAAATATTAATTATTCATTGACATTACTATACTGTGATTAGCATACATTTCCTTAACTCTTTGTAAGCACACTAGCTTAGTCTCAAAAATAAAAAAATATTTGAGTATCTCTTCTGAAGTTTTCTGAGATTAGAATTCTAAACCACAACTTTTTTTTTAGTAACAGCAAACATTGTCACTTTTAATTAATAATTAATAATCATATTGTGACGAATTGTTAAATTAATTATCGTAAAGTGTATAGACCGATTTAGTAGACGTTTCCTAGAAATCTTTAGGGAAATATGCAGCCGGTAGAATAACTCATACGCAGTTGCACCACGCATTGTTGTTGTACGTTAGAGACATATACATATACAGGGTCTTGCAATAGTGCGTCGGGCATCTATAGGTCCTATAATAAAGAAGTTAGGAATTCCGTTTACATGCAGACCTTAACTCTGTACAAGAATGTATTTCAGGAAAATATAGTCACATGTATAGGATATCTCCATAAAGTGTGAGCCGCTGAGGGTGAATTTTTTTAAATGGAACCCCCTGTATTTTTTTACATTTTTGGGTTCCTTTCTGACAACTTTACATATTCCTAAGATATTGTTAAATTTGGTTAGATAATTCTAGAGTAATAAATAAATAAAAAGAAAAAAAATATTTTGCAACATTTTCTTTAAAAATACAAAAACGCCCCAAAATCAAAACTACGCTAGGCGTTTACTGTAGTGGGTCTCTAGTTACTTTGCTATGAATATCTGGGGGATCAGTATAGCACGGAACACTCATCGAAGCTCGCTCCACCGTTAAGTGTCGTCACCAGAGCGGGGGGGAATTATACCGTATATTCATCTTTTTGACGACGCTTAACGGTAGAAAAAAAATCGCTAGGCAGAAATTGAAGTATTCACTAAAGTGATAAGATAATTACACCCCAATGAATAACAGGATGTTTGTCGTCTTAAGTGCCTTTCCTTATCATGAAAAATGCAATTAGGATGGACAAAGGGTGAGTAATGTCGAGTCTGGGATAATTGCTCAAAGCTTTTGTCCCTGGGTCCATTACAGCCCGGATGTTTAGTAGACGTTTACCATCAACTGTCCTAATTGCGTTTCATTTTAATGGAACTGCAATTGAGATAGATAAAAGCCGATAATTGCATTCCTTCTAGAATTCGTTGGGGTGGTAAATTGAATCTTAATGACAATCGCTTCCCAATAAAAGGCCTCGGTGGACAAACCAGAGGCAGTTCCGTGTCAGACACAAAAGGCCTAGCCTTTCCCGATAGTTTTGCCTAGTGATTTTTTGAACCGACGGTGAACAGCAGTGATATAGACTTTCAGATTATAAAAACTATTTCGATTTTGTTTTAATTTGTATTTTTACCAAATTTACGCGGCTCCGGTATCAATCTTAAGCTTAACTTGTACAGGGTGTCCAAAATTCAATGCCAAATTGGCTAAAATATAAAGCAATTTTTCTTCGTTTTTCCAAATGGAACACCCTGTATAATTTTTTTCTATGAGATACAAAATTAAAAAATGACCATTTTTTGTATCTACAAATATTTCGAAATTTTTAACGGTTAAGCAGATATTCGTCGGATTATTATGTATGGCTCCTTGGACACTAAGATACAAGACAAAAAATCATAGATGGCTTTGATAAAAATTAATTACCTTATTATTATTTTCTAAGTTCACTGCCAAACACTCTTAGGACTACAAATAAATAACTAAATAACAAAACATCCGACCAATTCAAACCACTAAGGACTACCTTAATAAATGTTCAAATGCCTTAGACTCTAAAAAAAAATAAAAATGAAACGTAGAGTGCGTTAAAAAAAGTTGAAAAAAGTTCTTGTCATAAAATTAAATGAGAGATTTAATATTCGCTGAAAAGAATTTGGTTGATTTCATAGGTCTTCAAATGAATTTTAGTAAAGATGAGCTTGTAGATATGATTTTTGTGTTAGGTGAAAGTGAAAAGAATTGCATATTAGCAAGTAAGCTTTATGCTAGTCAGTATCCTGAAAGAAGGCATCCCAAAGAAATTACTTTTAGAAGACTGCTTGAACGGTTTACCGATACGGGAAATGTGATGTACACAAAGAAAGAACCAACAAAGCCTGCTATTAACGAGGAAAATCAATTAAAAAATAATTATAAGGTAATTAATTTTTATCAAAGCCATCTATGATTTTTTGTCTTGTATCTTAGTGTCCAAAGAGCCATATGTAATAATCCGACGAATATCTGCTTAACCGTTAAAAATTTCGAAATATTTGTAGGTACAAAAAATGTTCATTTTTTAATTTTGTATCTCATAGGAAAAAAATATACAGGGTGATCTATTTGAAAAAACGAAGTAAAATTGCTTTATATTTTAGCCAATTTGGCATTGAATTTTGGACACCCTGTACAAGTTAGGCTTAAGATATTCATAGCAAAGTTAGCAAAGTAACAAGAGACCCACTACAGTAAACTCCTAGCCTAGTTTTAATTTTGAGGCGTTTTTGTATTTTTAATGAATTTTTAAAGAAAATGTTGCAAAATATTTTTTTCTCTTTATTTATTTATTACTCTGAAACTATCTAACAAAATTTAACAATATCTTAGGAATATGTAAAGTTGTCAGAAAGAAACCCAAAAATATAAAAAAATACAGGGGGATCCATTTAAAAAAATTTACCGTCAGTGGCTCACACTTTTTGGAGATACCCTATACATGTGACTATATTTTCCTGAAATACATTCTTGTAAAGAGTTAAGGTCTGCATGTGAACGGAATTCCTAACTTCTTTATTATAGGACCTATAGATGCCCGACGCACTGTTGCAGGACCCTGTGTGTTAGCGGAATCCCCTTAAACACCCTGTGTAGTTGTCAAGTGGTGGCAACTTGGCTACGTCAGGACGGGAGAGCTCAGGAAACGCAGCAGGAATGTATCGCACAGCAGTACCAAACATACGCCGGAACCGAAGAGCCGTCGCGATAAATCGAAAAGAAATAGAAAAGAATAATGGAGTCCTATTCTCTAATATCGACTTTTATTGGGAAAAATACCCCCTATTTAACCCCTAAAGTTTACATCAAAAGTGGGATATCTCCTTATGCAAGATAAATGTGGAAGGACCTGAAATTTAAAAGTGATTTTTAGTGCGTTTAGTTCGAGTAAAACAAAGGACAATAATCGAGAATCAACCCCCTAAGGTACATGAATCGGAAATAGTAACCAGTGACTGTGACAATAAACTCTGCCACCAACAAAGTTTGAATGATGTGGAAATTTAACCAAAAAAGCTACCAAAATCTTTAAATACAAAAGATCGAAATTTCATCAGCAATGGCCACCGCCCAAAAGTCTCAAGCTTCAAGACAGTCAGTTGAAAAATTACAGTGCGCACTGTAATAACGCAACTGTATCTGATGTCACCAACGCAGCTTAAGCGCATTTTAGACTCAATCCTGACGACACACCCTTTACGACGTTTGAAGGGATGGATGACGTCGTCAGAAAACAGCTGGAACCGGGGATCTCCGATACCTGATCGTGTTTTACTAACGCGCCCATCGATAGCGAGCGGGGAGATTTTATAAACATTGGAAGCCTGTCGTGTGCGATTGAGTTTGATTTCATTGGAACTTTGTAGTGGCTTTTTCCAAACAAGCCACGTCTGCTACCTGCTACAAACCGACGCGCGTTTATGGTTTATCAACTCAAAAAACACTTTAGTGGAATATGGAGATGCTAAGCTGATATAAAATCAAGTCGAAATTGGGACATCATCAGACTCTTCTGGAACAAAGCAGCCTAAATGAAAGTCACATAAAAGATGCAAGTTATCCATCCATTGTAATAGATTCACTTACTAAACAAACACCTGGATGTATGGACTCTACTAGCAATTCCGATAAAAATAGTTGCAAATCTAATGAAAATGTCAGGAATGGACGAGCAATAAAAAAAAGAGTTTAATTACGTCATATTGCGAATGAACTGCATCGTCAAGATGACCAAATCAAACGAGTTAAATGCGAATATTATTTAATTTATTAAAATAATTTAAATTCGAGGAATACACTACCAGATGACTACTTTAATTACCCTGACAAGGCCGTTGTCAAGCCCGAGTTAAAATCACAAATAGCTCTCATGAACCAGATTAAAATTCCTGCGCTATAAGTTATCGCATCGTTTTATTTAAAATAGGAGACCTTCTTGCAGTCGAATATTCTCTACTAGCTAGCCAAAGAAACTTGGAAAGTCAAATATCAAAAGCCGTATACCTGGAACCAGGAGCTTCTAGTCTACGTCATATACTCTTCCTAAGCTACTACCCTATGAAAGATCCATACTTTTAAAAGAATAACAGATGCTCAACAATCAATTAAGACTTTGGCTTATTACAGAGAAATCAATAAATGTGAGTAGAAATTATATTTCTATTTCAGTATTTATCTGATTAAATACTTAATTTGACAAAGCAAAAAAATATTGAATTTTTTTTATATTTTTGCAATGTTGCACAAGAATAACACATGAAACACGGCTAGTGGCGATCCCACTATGCTAAAGGAGTGACGATCCCACTCGATGAAATACTAACACCAGAAAGACGGCCAGTGGCGATCCCACTGTGCTAAAGAAATGGCGATCCCATTCGATGAAATACTAACACCCTAAAGACGGCTAGTGGCGATCCCACTATGCTAAAGGAGTGGCGATCCCACTCGATGAAATACAAATACCCTAAAGACGGCCAGTGGCGATCCCACTGTACTAAAGGAATGGCGATCCCATTCGATGAAATACTAATACCCGAAAGACGGCTGGTGGCGACTTTATAGTTGTCAAGTGGTGACAACTTGGCAACTTGGCTACGTCAGGACGGGCGAGCTCAGGAAACGTAGCAGGAATGTATCGCGCAGCAGTACCGAACATGCGCTGGAACCGAAGAGCCGTCGCGATAAAATGGTTGTAACTTAGAAAAGAATAATAGAGTCCTATTCTCTAATATCGACTTTTATTGGGAAAAATACCCCCTATTTAACCCCTAAATATTCTGGTTCGAAAGATATATACCATAAATACAAGCCGGGATCATAAATAGGACTAGTAAAATTCCATGTTATACCGTTATGTAGATAAATTGTTTTGTTAAATAGAAGTCGAAAGTGTTTAATTAAATATCCAACCGATAATGCGTAACAATATAATTATAATCAATTCAAAATTATACGAAAAATGATTTTAGCTTACAAAATTATATTCATAAAAAATGGATCGTTTTAATTCATTTTATGTTGCAAATTGATAAATTCTCAATTGTGCTTTTAAACTTGTTATATAATTTATATTATAGGTTTTGAAAAGGTTAATTCGCTTTGCCTTTTTGTACGTTCCCAAACATTTTTTCAATTCCATTTGAAGCCATTATTTATTAATGATGCGAAACACTTTATCCTCGAAAACTTCCATGTGTTATAAAAAGCCTGTGCTCAAAGCAGAGCTTATTTGAAACATACGTGCTGAATCCTTCGCTTATTTACATATACTACGATCCATTTGTTACTTTTTACCGTGCCCCTACTGATAGCATCGAAAATAGCAAGTATTTTATGCATGAAGACCGAATTGCAACACAAAGATCCGGCAAGAGCACCACGCTAATACGTATAAATATACAATACGAAACACAATCCTTTTGCGTGATTTCCCCATTTATCTTTTACAAAACCCCCATAGTTTCTAACTCCAACTTTGTTCAGCTAAGCAATATAAAAGGCCTACATTCGTGAAAAAAAGTTTTTGAGAGATGAAAGTTTTATTTGAGTAGCTTTCCACGAGTTCGTGCTTTAGAAGTTATTCATATGCTGCTTAGGTTTTCCAGCGCCTTAAAAGATTTAGCTTTTAGTTTGTTTACCATTGCGGGAACAAATTTATTGCGTTTCGTCTTTAATTGCAGCAGCGGCAGCGGTACCAAATCATTTTAAATGGTTATTTTAAACGAAGTACATTTTAGAGTATACGTAAAGTTTTCGAATGTGCTTTAACATAACAAATGACTTACAGTCAAAAACAAACTAAAACCATTACAAGTCATTGCCAGGGATGACATCATATCATACCAGTGTTGACACATTTTTAAATGCTCCTATTATAAGAAACAGAGAAAAAATAGGTTAGGTTAAGAAATAACCTTTTTTTAGGTTTTCGTACCATAAAAGGAAAAAACGGAACCTGTAGAATCTCACCCTCGTGTCCGTCCGTCCGTCCGTCCATCTGTCTGTCACAAAGGGGTTTTTTTCGACAATTAAGTAACGTAGGAATTTGAAATTTTGCACAGCAAAATGCACGCAAATGCCGCTAGGCAATGATCAGAAATTAATTTGATCAACAAAAAAAGAAGTTAATATATTGTATGAGGTATCAATTGAATGAGCTGCCTCTAAGGATCCTAAAATATTTTTTGTTATAATTTTTGGTCCAATAGTATTAAAGATACAATTCAAAATATGTAAGAAATTACCATATCTCTCTGATCTCCTAGCATTCTAAAGGTAAAATTTAGATTCTCATAGAATTAATAGATTTTGGGTTATGTGTTATTCATAACTATTAAACTTTATTAACGATTAAGTAGCAGCAGATGTTAAAGAATTCCGCTAAGTAAGGGTTGGAAATGTCAATTATAGATTATTACAAATCTGCAGGTTTTTCGGATATCATAATAGTTGTTGAGAAAAAAAAATATTATTTGCGAAGATAGGTGTCTGCATTCCAAATCTTTTTGGCCCATGTATTAGTATTTATTATTTATTTTTATTTTATTTTCAAATAAAAAACTTGATTTTACCGAAGGATAGAATATAGATCAAATTTGTCTTTACATTATTCTATATAGATGAATATTTTCCAAGTAAACACAGGTTTATTAAATTGCACGCAACACAGTAATTGCCGTTGGATTCGGATATTTTAGCCCAATCCAAGCCAATCCTATAAACTGTGTTAGTCACCGACTCATTGTTAACTGGGAATGGAAGCTTTTTACCTAAGAGATTATTAATTACATTTCCATAAATATTACCATTGATTGTAGAAAAAAGTAAAACTTGACATTTTTTTTTATTTTTTAATTATAACACGGGATTCAAATTCATATCATACATAAGTAAAAATGATAATGTAATTTGGTATGTTGATTTTTCACTATAGTAATTGGTACGGAATCCTAATTGTGTCCGACGCGCTCCTGGTTGATTTTTTGTACATGTCAGAGGAAATTCAGTATATAAAATCTATTTTAACAGCCACCCTTCAAAAGCTTTAACTCCCCTTAGTGATGACTTTAAGCTTCTCAGTAAATTAGTTTACTTATTTCATTCTCTCCCTCACAAGCTGTCACCCCTTAAAACGGTCAAATTTTCTTCCAATTTTTAGTAACCGTTATTGAGAAATTATACTTACTTTAAAAATTTAGATTTCACATGTTTTATACAGCATATAGGCGTAAAGCAAAATGAAAATAATTATGTGCCTAGGCCGCACCGAGAGAAGTATTGTGGCCGAGAGAAGTACAGTAATCTCTCGTTATTTGCGATTTTTTTTTATCCGTGGTTTTGTTAATCCGCGGTAGCGGTTCTCAAAAATAAAAATGCATTTTTTTCATAATCGCCACTTTAATATCATTCAACAAAAGAACTTACTGCACTTAAATTTCAAATACGTTTTTATGTATATTTGTAGTTTTTCTGTTTTTATTTAAATTTTTTATATATTATTTTTTAACGAATATATAAAATTTATAGACATGAAAAATATATGATAAATATGTACATGCAATATCTAGTTTGATTTTATGTAGATTTGATTTTTTTATCGTGTATTTAAGTAACTTTGTTATAGGCGGTTTTTAACAACTATGTAACCCCTGCGGATAACGAGGGACTTCTGTGTTGTGGCCGAGACCGCGATGTGTCTTGGCTCTGATCCCAATCCTTCTGAAGACAGCTTCTCTGAGAATTAAAACTTTTATTCTTCGCCGCCACCTGCAATCATTTCTGATTTCTACTCATAGTACTTGGACATAATAGGTTCGCCTTTAGTGGAGTGTACTTAAGAATACGCGGATAATTTATTTCCATAAAAAGCTTTCAGTATGTATAGCATGTAATATATTTCACTAAAAATGAATCTTCAGGTCATCCTGAAAACTGCCATAAGTAGTATTTTATCACTGAATTTACGAGGTCTCGCTAAAATAATCATAAGAGTTGTGTATATGCAAGGTGTCCCAAAATGTTCTCAAAAAGTAATACATCAATTGGTTGAAAAAATAGAACGACGAAATAAAAAAAATGTTTAAATGGTATCAATTAATTCATTATAATGCATCTTCAAAGGTGTGGCAGTTGCTACCACTCATTGTCAAAGAAAATCATCCCCCACCTTTATTTTTTTAAATTACACTACACCGCAGTTTTTTTCGCTGAAAATAAATCTTCAATTCATTTTGAATACAGACATATTTAATATTTAACAATTTATATAACCTTGTGACCCAGTGGTAAATGCTGTCAAATAAAACTGAGGTCAGAAAGAAATTTTAATCTTCAGCAGAGATCTTGGTGATTCATAACAATCGTTTTCATTTCCTCGCCAACTTATGCCTTTGTGAACCATAAGTTTTTTGCTACAGCCTTATTTTATACAGACGGGAACTGCTGCTACTATAGTAACTATTTTTTTTTCTTTAGCGTTCCAGGTCACTTCATTGATAAAATACTACATATGGATGTATTGAAAATGAACTGGAGATTCATTCTTAGTGAAAAAAGTTTATGCCTAATATAAACATCGTGAGATACCCTGTATAAGTTAATGATACTAAACTAAAAGAAAGAGCATTATTATAAAAAATAATTCTGAATATAATGTGTCAAATATACAGGTTGAATCAAATTTGATTTCCACTACAGGGAACTCGTAAACTATTAAAGATACAAAAAAGTTTAAATGGGCAAAGTAATGCAAAATTTAATGCCTAATAACATTTCGTTGGGGAAAAAAATGAATTCCAACTCGTCCTGATTTTATTTAGAAAAAAACTGAAAATCGTAATTTTTAGTAATCAGCTGTAACTTGTTTATTTAAAGCCCAATTGAAAAAAATTCAAAAACTCTTAATATTTGTTTTTTAGGGTCTTTTTGTTGATTAAGTTATTTTTTCCAAATTCAACTGTTTCTAACAAAATTATGTCAATTTCGTTATTTCTTATAGACGCCATATTGAATTTTATTATTTTCGAATTCAGCATATTTTTCTGATTAATTTGCCATATGACATTCCATACGTGAAATGTAGCAAAGTAGGTTAAGTGAAGTCATTTTTTATTTTTGAACAAAAAATTATATTAGGCGATGCAAGTGCCTAATTACGTAACAATAATTATTGAAAAACTGAAACTAATGTAACAAACAATGAAAATTGAAACAGTTATTAGAATAATTGTAACATGCATTCACCCCTTTTTTACAAAAATTCTTTTAACCTTTAATACTTACTCGTGTAACGTGAAATACCTAACAAACTAACATCAGAAATAACTCTCATATTTATGCACATTCTTCGTCTTAGAATACTTAACTTCTAGAGAAGTCTAGAATGCACACTTGGATGGTATGAATCATGAATGAAGTCCCCCCTAATAAAATTCTTAGAATGTACTGAGAATTACGTAATTCAAAGGGAATCATACACATTACGAGTATTAGGTAATAATAATATTTCAATATTATACAGTTTGTTGCAATATTTTTTTGTTTTTAATAATAACTATTCCTTTTTTAGGGACTGTATTTTTTATTATTAAGAACTATAGCTATTGCACTATCTACTATATATATTTTCTTTTAACAATAAACCACCTTACTTAACCTACTTTGTCACATTTGAAATATGCCATGACACATCAGATTAATATGCTGAATTCGAAAATGAAAAAATTCAATATAGCTTCCATAAGAAATAACAAAGTTTGTATAATTTTCTTAGAAACAGTTAAATTTAGAAAAAATTAACGTACGCCAATGAAAAGGACCTAAAAAACAACTAACTCCAGTTTTTGATTTTTTTCGATCGAACTTTAAATAAACAAGTTACAGTTACAAGTCAAAATGAATTGGAATTCAATTGTTGTCTTAGCGGAATAATGTTAGGCATTAAATTCTTCACTACTTGGGCCATTAGGCTTTATTATGATAATGCAAAAATTGTTTGAAATAGTGCAAATAACTAACAAGGAAAGGTCGCGAAGTGTCCGGCGCCGATTTTGCTAATTTTTGGATATGTTTTAAAGGATCAAAATCTAAGAGACACGTATTTTTTTTTATCGGCTGATAAACGGTTTTAAGGGTAGTTTTACCCCCTCAAAGTTGGGGCAAAAAATGCAGATTTTGCTGTTTCTCACATACCAAAAATGATATTCGAGTCGTTTCTTTTTTCAAAAGTTTTGTTTCAACGAGAAATATAGGAAAAAAAATGTTTCAACATTTTCCCACCCCCCTCATGGGGGCAAACTACCCCATTTAAAAGTTTTTTAATCATAAAAATGGTAATTACCACAGCAAAATTTTGAAAAAAATATATGTTATTTTATACACCAAAACTAATTTTACCTGTTTTTGGATTTTGTCGAAAAAAAAATTTTTGGGGGTAAACACCACTTACACGAATTCGTATATGATAGGATGTATTTTTATGATTTTTGTTTTATTTTTTTTTCTGAAGCGAAGTATTTCGTCGAGAAACTAATAAAATAATTTTTTAAGATTTTTTCGGTGACCCCTTATCCCCACCCTCCACCCTTCCCTTATAAGAGGCTGAGCAATCTACCTAAAAAACCGGAAAATTCGAGATTATTATGATCCATCTACTATCTATATACACCGAAAAAAAGTTTACCAAATTTTTTTACCCCCACCCCTCCTGATAGGGGTAAATTACCCCCTTATGAAATTTTTAATTAACAAGGAAATAGTCATTATAACAGGTCAATTTTGAAAAATAAATGTTATTTTATACATCAAAATTAATTTTACCTGTATTTGGGTTTGGGTGAAGGAAAATATTTTGGGGGTGAACACCCTTAACGCAAATATTTATATACAATAGGAGATATATTTGTATAATTTTCGGCTCGTTATTTTTGAAACGAAGTATTTTAAAGAAGGTAGAAAAATATTATTTTTAAATTTTGGTTCTACCATTCCCACCCTTCGTGTTGGCATACCAGTAGAATGAGCCAGTTAGCTATCTACTTGAAAAACTGGAAATTCGAGATCATTACTGTCTCTCTAGATACCACAAAACAGAGCTTAGAAAGGTTTTAAATGTTTGCATTTTCCATCCCAGGTGACTTATCCTTCTGATAGAAATAGGACGCGAGGTGTGGCTGGAAAAATTCGGAAAAATTATTTTTATTGTTTCCTGTTGAAATATTTCGTTCCAGGAAAAAAGAAACGAATATCTTTACCGCCATAATAATATGCACTTAAAAATTTTGGTAAATTCCCATATTTCTTGTGTAGGTATATCTAATATACAAAACTTCTAAATTTTTATAAAGTTCAGACAACTGACCGCAGTTTTTATATGGATATTTTATACACATATTTGCTCTAAAGGGTGTTTACCCCCAAAAATTTTTCTTCGACAAACCCCAAAAAAATTCAATAAAATAAGTTTTGGTTATAAAATATAGTGTTTTTTTTTTTTTCAAAATTTTACTGTTATAATGACAATTTTTTGAATACTTAAAAACCTCAGAAAGGAGTAGTTTATCCCCTTACGAAGGTGCAAAAAATTAGAATGTTTTTCGGTGTATAAAAAGAGATCGTAATGATCTCGAATTTTCCGATTTTTTAAGTAGATGACTCAACCTCTGGTAAGATAAAGTGGAGAGAGAGGAAGAGAGGTGACTGGAAAAGTTCAAAAAAATTAATTTTATAATTCCTTGTTGAAATACTTCGCTTCAGATAAAAACCGAATTAAAAATCATAGAAATACATCCTATTATATACGTGTTTGACCTAAAGGGTGTTTACCCCTAAAATATTTTCCTTTACCAAAACCCAAATAAAAGTAAAATTAATTTTGATGTATAAAATAACATTTATTTTTCAAAATTAAGATGTTATAATGACTATTTTCTTGTTAATTAAAAATTTCATAAGGGGTAATTTACCCCTATCAGGAGGGGTGGGGTTAAAAAATTTGGTAAACCTTTCTTTTGGTGTATGTAGATAGTAGAGGGATCATAATAATCTCGAATTTTCCAGTTTTTTAAGTAGGTAGCTCACCCTGCTATAAGGGAAAGGTGGAGGGTGGGGATGAGGGTCACCGAAAGAATCTTAAAAAATTATTTTTTTTAGTTTCTCGTCGAAATACTTCGCTTCAGAAATAAAATAAAACAAAAATTGTAAAAATACATCCTATCATATACGTATTTGTTTAAGTGGTGTTTACCCCCAAAAAATTTTTTTTCGACAAAATCCAAAAACAGGTAAAATTAGTTTTGGTGTATACAATAACATATATTTTTTTCAGAATTTTGCTGACGTAATTACCATTTTTATGATTAAAAAACTTCTAAATAGGGTAGTTTGCCCCCATGAGGGGGTGCGAAAATTAAAAAAAAAATTTTTTTCTTTTATTTCTCGTCAAATCAAAACTTTTGGAAAAAAAACGACTCGAATATCATTTGTGGTATTCGAGAAACAGCAAAATCTGCATTTTTTGCCTCAACTTTGAGGGGGTAAAACTACCCTTAAAACCGTTTATCAGCCGATAAAAAAAAATACGTGTCTCTTAGATTTTGGTCCTTTAAAACATATCCAAAAATTAGCAAAATCGGCGCCGGACACTTCGCGACCTTTCCTTGTAAGACTAGTAGTAACATAATAAAATATTCTCGCAAGAGCTTACCTACCAATCATCACTATTCAACTTACATAATGGCACGCGAAATCAAAATATAAACAACCAAGGAGACTAATGTTATATAGGTCGGCAAATGCGTTGCAATCATATTGCTTTGTTCCTTTTTTCAATAAACAAAACAGGAAATTAATTACTTAAAGATAAACCCAGTCATTTCTTAAGGTATCTACATATTGTATGTTGTAATCAGTTTAGTTCTCTATCCTTTGATGTAGACGCAAGTCTCTGCAAAATTTGATCCGATGAGTTTGGTTGGAGCTTTCATCCTATTTGAATCACATTACATTCGCAAGGTAAACTTCACCGAACCCCTAACTAATACGCTTGGGGATAGGTGGCCACCTTGCGGTCAATTTCAGCGTTTCAATCTAAACTTCACTAGACTAATGAATAGTGGTGCTGAATATATGGGAGTAGTTTAAGGGGATCGACAGCTGTACATGCGAAAGAATTTTCGTTCGTACTTCAACATTTCGCGAAATTAGTTTCCACTTCTTACTATTTTAAAGATTAACTACACTTTTTACAAAAAAATTTAATAGATCAATTGCAACTCTTTTATTGTCGCGCGTTGTTTAGAGCCAACTTCCTACTTGAAAGAAACACATGTATTTTTTTAATTTTCAATTTTAGGTCAAATATTTCTATAATGGTAGAAAATTTTAATAAGTAGTCTTCTCCTATTTAAGTAGAGATGACAAAAATAATCTGAATAACCATTTTTGCTTTAAAAAAGTGATATTTCTTAAAATACAAAAAAGTAAATACATGCCACCCTTATAACAATTATTGAGTGTGCAAAAATTTTCCCATCTAATGCGTTGCTGTATTACTTGATTACTTGACGTCAAGTTGACATTTAACTTTGATATAACGGATAACGTTTCAGATAAATGTGCACAAGAGTAGGTCGCGAAGTACTAAATAAACCGTTAAATAAGTTGCTAGAAATATCACCAGAACTAAAGCTAACTTTACGTGTAAACATCTTAATGATTATATTGTCTTACCTATATTTCAGGGGTTGTTTGGTAAAAATAATCTAAATAAATGTTTTCCACTTTATTTGCATTACCATTATTAACAATTGAATAATTTTGAACAGAAATTGGCATAAAATATAAAAGAATCGCTCTTAAGATAACCGACAATAAATCAAAATATTTAACTTTATTCAGGTTAGGATTTTCAAAACACAATACACCATTATGAAATGTATTACTCGTTCCTGTTGTTGCCAATACAAAATTAGAAATTCAGTACTTACTCTCATCCAGATTTTTCTGAAATGGAATATAATTATTGGTTTTGATTTTTTATGAACTTTATATAAATTAAGTTTCGATTTGGTGTGCATTGATCAAGTAAGGAACAAACGTTAACATGCCAATTTCATTTTTTCTGAAGAAAATGACACTGACAAAAACAATCAAAATGACCTCTTATCTGCCTTTTTTACCGGAAATTGTTGAAATATTTGAAATTAACCAAAGGATGTCAACAAACATGTGTAGTACCTACCTAAACTTATTTACCTTATTTTTTTGCGTAAAAATAGTGATTCCCATTCGAATAAGAAAATTTGTGTCCACTATGATAGAAAATGGAACGAAGATGAAAACATTTTTAAAATAAAGTTCAGGGGCAGTTTTTGCCATCCCCAAAATTATCTGTCTTTGGTGATTCTACGTGTATTTAACTGATGACTTTCCAACTAAAAAAAACATTGTGTAAAGGAATAAATTCAACAAAACTGTATCTCTCTGAAGATGACAGCTTGGCTGTCGAAACGCGTTAGAGCAAAGTTCGTCATGTTTTTTAATCTTTCTTGGTTTCAGGGGACAAGTTCTGTATTTCAACAAAACTGAAACAAAATTTTTCTTAAAATTTTCTTAATTACCTATTTTTAATGTTTTTCCTATTTTGGCTTTTGATAATCGCAAAAACAAATCTGCGATGTAATGTTCTTCAAAATTCCGAAATAAATTGTTTTTTGCATTAAAACTTTAAGACAAAAAATATTTTTTTGGAAAGTCTAAATTTCGAAAAAATAATTTTACTTCGTTATAAAATTAATGAACTCTCGACTTTTATTTTGAAATTTTTAAACACGGAATTAAATTTGTAAGATTTCTTTTTTAATTTTCTAGTTTTTCTGAAAATTTCATGTTACAGTTTGAATTTGTTTTTAAAATTTTGAGTTATTTCTCGATTTTCCTCAAAATTATATGTTGAAAACTTAAACAATGTAAACTAGTGAAAGCTCAGAATTAAGAAACAATCAAAATTACCAGAAACAAGCCGGTCATCTAATATGAACGTTTCTACCTACCCAACGTAAGGAAACACCAAATTTAAGAAATTGTTCACAACATGTCTTTTAAAGGTCAGAGCGCAATTTTGCCGAAGGTGTAAATTATATCCTGAAGAAGAAGAGGAAGATCATTCACCAGGAAATATAAACATCGTTTACCTTTTGAGGCATAATTTTAAAAATATGAACCAATTATTTATTTTCTAGAAACTATGGGTTTTAGGCTAATAGATGTTTTAATGTAAAAGTTGTCAGACAAGTTATACTAGGAATCCTAATATGCAATAAAAAATATGGCATCCCATTACGGTGACATCTAGCCATGAAGAAAGAAAGTTGTAATTTTTGTACCTACAAATGTGTACCATATGTATAATTTAACATCATACGTTCACATTGTCTAATTTACCGTTTGTTCCTATTGCACTGTTCCTCTGAATATCCTTATATCTTGCTTTTCAGGAATTTTGGGACACCGTGCATATGGAAATTGAACAATATTTCAGAAATGTATTATTTACCTAAAAAAAAAATACTTTCCAAAACTAGACTGAAAAAGTTATCTAACAATAAGTGAATCTTTAATTGCAGATATGTTTTATTCTAACTCCGCGCCTCCACCGAAATGATATATGCAATCTCTAATATTTCCTAATTTTATCGCATCTCATTAAGTTGCTTTTTAATTATCATAATAAGCTGAGCCCCAATAGGGTTAGATGTTGCATTATACAAAACAAAAGCAAAATAAACTTTAATTACAGAAAACAGCAAATTAAACAAAGCATATCAAAGAGAAACCAGGAAACGCCGACTGCAAATAATAGCTTGGTCTAACCCAGCTCATTTGTTTCTTGGCTCTCCCTATAAGTTAGCCAAGTTGAGTGGCTAATTGCTAACGCTGGTATGATTTAAATTGTTTGATCAGCCGCGTTAGTTAATTTCTACACCTCTGCAGTTTACGTAATTAAAACTTGGGCGAATATTTTGCTTCCCTGATTTAACAAAGGGTCGGTCAGGTTAGATCAAAAGTAATTAAACTTGAAACTAATGTATTGCAATGCCTTATTAATTTTAAGCATTATAAAACACAATTTTGATTTGACATAAGAGTATTCCACAAAGCAAGTACATCTAAAGAATAAAGCTTTTAATTTTATTAATATTAAGTAGTTAAATAATGTTATGAGCAATACAAATTATTAAAATTACACTTTAAATAACAATGGTAAATATTTTCCTAATTGTAAATAGCACCGCTCAGCTTTTTTTTTTTGTTAAATCTTGTTTTTTCGGTTTTGCAATTTTTATTTTTAAGTCCCAATTTTGCTCGTTAATTTTACTTTTAAATCTTGTATACGTTCACCTTCGTCTTAATTTAAATAACGACATGATTAATACTTTTATCTTAATAGTAAATCCGTAAAATATATTCTTCAATCCACACTTACTTTTTTAAACTGTCGACTAGTTTTTGTATTAAAAATGAAAATAAAAAAAAACGTAAAATGTGTATTTTATTGTGTTGTGTATATATACACAACAATGCAGAGTATACTTTATACATATTTAATAAAGCGTCTTGTGTTGCAAAGCTAATGTGGTGAAATTAAATAAATAGGCGAGTTTTAACAAAAAGACCACATCCGATTTAATACTAATTAATTTCTTGTAAAGGCTTACTATCCTAGAAGAGGAATATGTATTTAACTCTCAAAGTTGAGGAAAACCAAGCTTTATATTATTTACCCGAAACATTTGAAGCTCTAGCAATACGCCGCAACATATATCAAATGCCTTTCTGAAAATGCATGATGATGCTAAAATAACTTTAAACTTTTAAAATAAACTTATCACTCGATCTTTATAATCTTAACATTTAACTATCAAGGCTCCATGTTATCATAAATAGGGTCTGATACCGCACCAGTGTCGCTCTTATTAGATCTCGTCAGCTAACCCAAATCAAAACACTGACAGCAAGTATAGTAACTTCTTTTACCTTACTTCGTACAACTTCTGTAAATGCTATCTACCGGATCGGGCAAAACTGGGAATAGTTACCACAACTCCAATACGGGCAAATAAAATACAACTTGACTGCAAAGTGTCAAGTGTCAAAAGTGTCAAAATGGTTTGTTGCAGATATCTAGGAAACAAATGAAAATCTGTCCTATTTCTTAACAGACAACATAATTATTGGGCACCTATAAAGGCAACTTTTCTCCTTTTCAATAATACTGTATCTCTTACTGTTTCCGTGATATCTTTATGGCGACCTTCGAATTTGTAGCAAACTATATACACATCAAGAAAGTTTTTAACTGTGCAACGGAGAATAAAATGAAAGATTTGACATTTGAGCATATCGGTGGGATAGACGGGCAGGCCTTGTGTTTTTCTACACCGACCAAACCATTGATTGAATACATATTCAATCAACGACCAAGCCAATTGAATGGAGAGCGAAAAGATATTGATAAGAGATATTTCGCGGCGACAATCAGTACCATTGAAAATTTCAGTACTAATTCATCGTTCTTGGATATGTTGTTGGCGGTACGATACTAGCACACAACAGTTTTATTACGATTTGCATTATCTAATTGTTTTTCTTTAGTCCATTGATTTAGTCACAGATTTGTTCCCTCTAAGGCGAAATAATAACTGGTATTTATTGATAAACAAATTAAATTAAGAACCAGACTTGCTCCAGCAAAGTAGGGGACGAGATTCAAAGGACCTGCAGACGAGGTGAAAAATTAAGGAAAAGATTTTCCTTAGCGATCTACCTGGACCTTTCACCATTTTTCTTATTCGTATATGGAACTTTAATATCCAAATTAACTTAAACTTTAGAAGGTTTAAAATTGTGTATTTATTTTACTCTACTTCAATGCATGGATTCATGTTTCATATCTAACAAATATTTAACAAAAATTGATTATTATGGATGTTTTTATTAAAAGCGCCATAAAACAAACTCACAAAAAGAGGTAAAATGGAAGTACTGGATATTTGTTACATCATTCAATAATTAGGTTTTTGGAAACCCCTGTTTCTAGATAATTATATTTGTCATAATTTATATCTGTAAGTTACAATTTATATTTAATTTCTGTTACATTACAAATCAGAGTAAGTAAAAAAAAGGGCAGATCATTCAGCGCTTTGCGCTTTTTTGGTTCCTCTGAATAAAGATCGCAGAGGGGCAGGCGGCTAGATGGTCAGAAAGGCTCCAACAGTATCACTTTAAGGCGCATCATCGACCGGGATGACAGCATAACAACGTTGACGCTTTTTCCAGAAGAACTTATGGCGATTACAAATACTGCAGACAAATTAAAGACCATAAGGACCTGCTGGATGTAAGGGTCGCGGAGGTCCAGTCAGAAGATGGATGGACTCTTGAAGATCTTCGGAAGCTGAAGAAGAGCGATGCTGATATCGGACTCATATTAGAATGGAAAGAAGCTAGAAATAAACTTGAATGACAAGAATTTTCCGACAGAAGTCCAGCTCTTAAGAATTTGTGGGAGCAATGGAAATCCCTCCAGGTAGAGGACGGGGTGCTGAAGAGGGCATAGGGAAAGCGCAGATGGAAAGCGTGTCAACTTGCAGTTGGTGGTGCTTCATGAGAAGATTCCACAGGTTTTGTGGGAGGTGCACAATGTAACCTCTGGTGGACATTTAGGGATGAAAAAAACCCTGGAGAAGATTTGAAAACGGTTCTATTGGATTAACTGTAGGGAGGACGTCGAGCAGAGGTGTCGAAAATGTGTCATCTGCGCTGCATCTAAGGGTCCTTGTACAAGAACCAAAGGAACCCTGAAGCACTATAATATCGAAGCTTCATTTGAGAGAATTGCAATGGATGTGGCGGGACCATTTCCAGCATCAGACAAGGGAAACAAGTACATCCTGCGGACAGACTGGGACCGACAACTACCACTGTTTCTAATAGTTTATCGCGCGACAACTTATGAAACTACGGATCAAACTCTGGCAAAAGTGATCTTCGGGAGGGAACTGCGGCTTCCGTGTGACTTGGTGTTTGGATCACCAAGGGAGATCCCCAGGGAGACGATAGGTTTCATAGATGCCTTGAGAGAAGTGATATTGAAGACACATGCCCTGGTGGGGACGAAGATCAACTTGGCGACGGACCGGATGAAAACAAGATATGACGTAAACGTCAACCATGGAGGTTTCAGTGAGGGCAAATTGATTGGTATGGCTATACAACCCTCAGCGAAGGAAAAGAGTTTTGCCGAAGTTTACGCCATCTTGGAA
Source organism: Dastarcus helophoroides (assembly GCA_028583605.1). Classification (NCBI taxonomy): domain Eukaryota; kingdom Metazoa; phylum Arthropoda; class Insecta; order Coleoptera; family Bothrideridae; genus Dastarcus; species Dastarcus helophoroides. The sequence continues at coordinate 1,869,672 of CM053335.1, forward strand.
AGAGCCGTACAAAGTGCTGAAGAGGATCAACGACTTGGTATACAAGATCCAGTGTAGCCGCAGGACCAAGATGAAAGTGGTACACCTCAACAGACCGTGCAAATATAGTGGCCACTAGTGACTGAGTGGGACGATCAGTGTTAAGAGGAAGACTGTGTAACAAAATGTAATTATAGAATATAATAAGGAATTTTTCTAAAAAAATTTGATAATGGAAAGCGACCGCGATAATGAATTTTGCGGCAGATAAGTGCTACAGAAATTTTCGCAAACGCTAATTTAAACTACCAACATGCTCTAATGTCTAGTAGGTACATGAATAGATCCAGTACTAGAATTTAAAAAAAAAAACGCGGAATCGGGAGCAACATTCGAACCTCGGACCCGCCACACCCAATTGCTTTACCACTGCGCCACAATCGCTCCTTGAATTGAAAGCTAAACTTCCCTGATAATCTAACCCTATCTCTGAAGTTAAATTGAATATGCAAAAGTATGTATACTGCAGTTGTTTAAATTGTGTTTTAATTTGATTATTATTATTCCTGTGCTCTCCGTAAACGAAAGCTGATTATATCAGAACAGAAAAAAAGCTGAAAAATTACGGGCAGATGTCAATTCGAAAGCCGGATGCGACGTGCCAGATTAAAATCGGCGTAATAGATATGTTTCACGCGACGCACATAATTGCAACCCCGGGCAGAGTACCAAGAATCAGTAACATTTGGCTGAGCGTTTGGCGACGCTGTTATATTTTTAATAATATTTTTTTAAATTGTCATTAAATATTTTGATTTGAGTAATATTATAACACTCACAGTTAAATATTTTGACTTTTGTGCTTTTGTGGCCCAATTATTTCTTGTAAAATGTGAAATAGCAAAATATATTTTTGCTGTTATAAAATGAAGCATCTAACTACGGAATAATTGTGACGAAAATATTGGATAAAATCACGATAAATAAATGAAAAGATTTGGATAAAACCAGCATCAAGGCTAGGTAGTATTAGTCGCCTGTCACCTAAGTTTAATGTAAGTAATATCAAATTTTAGGTATGTACCCCGGAGATATCAAAATATGTAAACATTTTAACATCAGAAAAAATTTGATCCCTGTTATTTCCTAGTTCTTAGTTTTCTTATTAAAACACACAGCATCAAAAAAAAAGGCTATTGAAAAAAAAATGTCCCTTGAGAAACATGCCTACACGTAACTATTAAGTATATTCATATTGATTGTTGCATTAGGTTACACGTTATTAAAGTGCTTCATTCAGTGGGCCATGAAAACAAAAATAACGTTTTATTTCTAATGGTAGTTTATTCGATTTATTGAGATTTAAACAGATTATATATCTCTTGGGTGAATATATTAGTTTTAATTACTTTTAATATTCTTGACATACTGACACACTTGATTTCAGAACATTAATTTTAAGTTTTGGTACTTTATGGAAAAATTTAATGTGTTGTGCTTATGAACGAGTAACATACTTGATCAAACGATTGCTGGATTTTTATAATAATTACTGTAGGGGTGCAATTTCTGTATATGCAAAATTTTTATAACGTAAAGGGTCAGAAGTATTTCATTCTTTTTGACAAAGTCATATATAGAAAAGTCAATTAAGACCTGAAATATTCACAATTATTTCCAAGTATATATCATTTGTAAAACTTCCTTTGCTTTTACTCAAATTAGAAAAAGAAACAATACAAATGTAAAATTTTAACTGCTTCCTTGAACATTTGTCAGGAAGCGCCACCTCTATGAAGGCACTAACCATTAGGAAACATCCACCTACTAAATTCCTAATAAACATCGAAAAAGGATAAAAGCTAAAAGCTAACAGAAAACTCTTTTAACATAATTATACGCTATCTTAAAAAACGGATATTAAATTAAATAAATTTAAAACTCAATTAAGTGAAATAAACTTTTAATTAAACATAATATCAACGCGTAGAAAATCTATTTTTAGAATATTCCGTGGAGATCTTGACCTTCTCAATTTAGATTGCATTGCTCCAAACCAATTTCGTGTTCACATTTTAGATTGGATGTATAATCCAATTGTGTACGTCATCTTGAAATTGCTCATCAAGTATCATTAGTGCCAATTGATATATCTGACAGGACACACTCTTACGATTTACCTACAATAATGCCCAATTAAGTGTCTCATGCAATCTGTGAAACGTACGCTCCACCAAATTGCAATATTATATATGCATAATGCTGGAAGCAGTTGATTAATTAATTTAGACAATTGCACCACACGGTAATTTCCTATTTCCACATATATATACAACTCCATGTGGGTAATAACAGATAACTACGTACTAAACTGCCACAAACAGACAAAAACAATATTATTCTAATCTTAGGAACTTGAGCTGTTGATATTAACAAGATTGCAAATGCAATCATTTACAGCACACATTGCTGTTTAGGAAATTCAAATAATCCATTCGTGAAATTCGGTTCTAAGTTTTACAAAAATAGAAATGCGAGTATTTGGCGAGAACATTGTGTGAAAATTAGTAAATTTATGAAGCCAATCATTTTGAAGACATGTGTAACGATTTAAAAAATACTTAAAACCTTAACATCAGCATTTAATATCAATTTTACTATTTTTAGTCGAATAAGTTCATAGAGTATTCATATTACAAACTTGTTCGATTATCAAAAAGTCTTGAGCTTAGTCGCACAAGCTATTTTTTTTTTTTCCAAGTAATTTCCATTTTACTGATATAGTTTTTTGAAATTTTTGATCATTTAGTTTCTAAATTAACTCTTCAGTTAGGGGAAAGATGGGTAAAGTGAGCAGAGCTAGTAAAGTGGCCACTGTCAATTTGGGACCCTAACTTTTTCTAATAGGTGGTTTTTACCTTTGCAGTGAACAAAGGAGCATTTGTAGTACCTGCTTAAAAACGTTGAGCTAAAATGTGTATTTTGCACATGTTGATCTAAAATAAGTCTCTTTTAGATTGTTTTTTTTACGTACGATAACTTTCATTTTATTATTTACTAATAATTTAAAGTACTTGTGGCTACTTTTTCTTGTAATCAATTCAAATTTAAAATTACTCATGTGACATAGAGTGAAGGCTGCTCAGATTTTCGGCTATTCGGGTAAAGTGGCCACGCATATGTTTTACAAAAAAATAAGAATAAAAGTTTGTGGATTACCCCCTGGACATAAAACTGAGACTGTTTGGAACTACCTGTAATGATTTACGACATATAGCTTTTGAATTAGTAGAAAAAAATGGACTATAACTTACCTTCAACAAAGAAAAACGAGTTGCTACAAAAAACTGGCTAAAAGATTTTAAAATTTAGGCATCTTAATGTGACTTTACAAAAGTTTAAGGCCATATTTGTTGTAAAGAAAACAGCATTCAATGAAATGAATGGGATAACGTTTTTTTTTACAATTAAAGTAAATTTCGCCAACTCTGGCCAATTTACCCACTTGGTCGGGTAAAGTGGCCAAAGTGGCCAATTTTTAGTGCACAATCAAAATAATTTATATCTGGTACATATCTGCAATACATTGACCCCAAATATATTTTTCTTCAATCAGCATTTATTATGCTTTTTTTTTACCGTTAAAATATTTAATTTTAAATGTTTTATTTTTCGTATTTCAAAAAAATCATTTTTGGTTAAGGTGGCCACTTTACCCACCCTTTGCCTAATTCGACTTTTGTGGTCTTAATACTGATTAAAACTGATCAAATTTATTTAAATATTTGTCAGTAGTACCGATGGTGTTATTTAATTATTACAAATAAAATGTTGTTATTTATTATACAGAGTGAGTTATTAGTAAGGTAACGCCCTGTAGCTCCTACAATTATTTCTATTTAGTTCAAAGATACACTACTACGAGGCGCATATTTTAAAATTATTTTTAACTATACAGATAAGGAAACATTTTCATTGTCCATGTAAAACGCTAAGAATTGTCCCTTCCATAGTTTTCTACGGCCGCTGAAGGTACTCCCCTACTTTGACGCAGCATGCTGGTATCTTCCAGTTTAGATGTTAGAAAAAACTCGTCGAGAGTTTTACAACAGACTGGAATATTGTTTAGCGCAGTCTGGCGGCCTATTTGAGCTCCTTATATTGTAATGTTTGAAGAGTTATTTTGTTATATTCTTCTTTAGAATTATTATGTATTTCGTTTAAAAAATCTTGTTTATTTATTTTGGTTATCAAAGAATATCAGTTTTATTTTGCCTCAGACGTTGATTAAATGAACGGACTAAAAGAACAAACACATGTGGTACGCAAATTTTAATAAAATTGTTGCCTGGCAGTAGTAATCCCGTAGCAAAACACGTTAGAAGCTATGATGTACTACTGAAATCTCCACCAGCACTGATCGCTGCGTTCTGCGTTGAATTGTTTACACCTGTGTAGGAGAATACAAGGCACCGCCCATCTATCCCACTATTAGCTCTCAATGTTAAATATCTCATTAACATTCTCCCTATGGACAGTGTTTGACTTTCCTGATGTGTATAGGATGAATATACACTACAAGTTCATAAAGGACAGCCTGTACGTCATCTTGGAATTCCTCTGGTACACTTAATTCGCAATTTCCGATGTGGTAGGCTCAGATACAATCCTGTTGATTCCTGGAATTTCCCGTTGAATTACGCGGGAACCAAGATGATCCGTAATTGTAACCAAACTTTCATTTTCAAATAAATCACGTCCCACAAAGACATCATAATCTAAACATTCATTTGGAACAAAAAGTAAGTAATGTCCGTTTCAATGTCGGCAATTCCGGTGCGAGACGTAAATTTCCTTATTGCTTCCATCGTTACATTTGTGATTCCTTTCAACAGAATACTACAAGGAATTACTTTGTTTGCAAACAACTGCAAATATTTGTCCGAAATTAGTGAAACATCTGCGCCGGTGTCGACAAGTCCCCAAAATGGATGTCCATCTATGCAAACCTTAGCGGCTCCAAATGGCCTTAATGCAGAGCAAAAACTGATGCTTCTGCGTTTGTCAATCGCACCTTTGGCAAAACAGTTCGAAATATTATGGCCTCGTTCAGCACAGAACGAGCATACATCACCTTGCCCTTGCGAAGTGACAGCAGATGACAATTGCCGAGAGGATGACTCACCCAATTGGTTGCTTCCCGATGATGACGGAGCATCTGGAAGAAATCTGGATCCTTTCACTCGACAGCCTGCTCTGACATGCCCTAATTTACCACACTGAAAACATTGCTGATTCGATTTTCCCGGACCGTTTAATTGTCTCTTGCCGGCGAAAAACTTTCGTTTACGAATCCAAAAATCATCTATTTTATTAGGCATATCTTGAATACTCTTAACTAATAGTTTTACAAACGATGACAAAAACACAATAAGTTCAGAAACGCTTTGACAATTGGCGTTCGTCGCGGCATTACGAACATCGAGCTCAGAAATACCGTGCACAATGAGTTCGACTAAATCGCTTTCTGACCAGTTCGCCCGTAAACGTTTTAACTTTGTTGGTTTTTCATGAACGTAACTTTCAAACGTGTTTACGCGCGAACTATTAAATCTTGCTGCGTCATCAAACAAACGGCCTAAATTTCTTTTAGCAGGAAATAATTCGAGGAAGTCTTTGCAAAAAGTGGCCCAGTCTCGAATTTCTGGATCCCATTGTTCGAACCATCTTTTTGCATCACCATTTGGCGAATTCGTTCACTTCGGGCCAGCAAAATGGTAAGTCGACGTTTTCATTGGAACGATTCTCGGATGATGCCATGGTTAAAACGTAATCCAAATTCAGGCAACCGTTCAGTTTATTGTTTATTAAATCGACACAAAATAATGCCCTGCACAATGGGCAATAGTCCACAAACGCGGCGTCAGTACGATCCCGACTTCTGATGTTAGAAATATAAAAGAAAATACACGCGTACGGATATCAAATTATATTTCGCTTCAATAAATAATGAAATATCGCCAAATAACATGTGAGCAGCGTGTTATCCGAGAGCCTCGAATTGAATGACAACATCAACTTTTTAATCTGCTTGCAAAAAAGGTTCCAAAAGTACGCTTCAGCGATAACGTTGTTGTCCTCTTCAATTCAGGCGACCGGCGGCGGCTCCAGCAACACAAACATCCGATAACGAAACTATTATAATGGGCTCTTTTCTAACAATATATTCATCCTGTATAATAAAAGATAATTCTAGAATGTGCGCTTTATATTAATGTACCTTCGTACCAAAAATATTTTTGTTAGCCAAGAATCTCTAGCAGCTACAAAGTTTTAGCGTACTATTGACTCGCCCTGTGCAAGATCCTTTTTTTACATTTTCAGGGGCTATGCAGAAATTAGCTTTCCGATTAGAAGAGTTTCTCTTCTGGTATGCTTTACATACTGAGTTACCTTCCTCTTCTGTCTTATGAACTTGTTTTCTGCGCCATTTTTTATTTTGGAGTGGATTCGCCTCTGGTATGATTGACATTACTGAGTTACCATACTCTTCTGTCAATGAACATATTTAGTAGCTCTTTGACATGGTCCAAATCCGGAAGAAGTAGATATATATTTTATTAATTCTGGCCATCCATCTTCTTTATTTTCTTCTTATATTTGGCTTATTTTATGCTGCAAAAATTTTCAAACCATACACGTAGATGTTATTCATCTAATTGTAGTGCCATCTAAGAAATATTTAAACGTTATGGCATTGATGAGGGCTTCAGAGACTATATATCTGAAGGAAAGATTAGATCAACAAAATGGAATTAGAAAAAACACATACATGTATACATAAATAAATATTCATAAAATGATTAATATTTATAAAACATTACATTTGAAATAGGTTCTTAAAAAAGATATGGAAAAGCGTACAGGTCTATTTTTCAAGAAAATCATGAAATCAAAAATACCAAAACTAGACGGAAACCGACGAAGTGCAAAAAATGTAAACATTTCAAGGACCTTAGGTTTTCAAGCAAAGAAACACGAGAAACCTCAGCAAATGATCTAGTTCTATGCTTGAAGTTAGTTATGATGAAGATCTCAACAAGAGCCAAGATAAGCTTAAACGAGTATAGCATACCAGAAAGGAAAGTGAGAAAGATAAAGGATACAAATCAAGAGAAAGCTATATGAAATAAATACGCACTAAGAAAAAGAAGAATGCCATAGATGTTCCGCATTAGATATTGGACAAGCTTACAATTCGAACAAGGTGTCATATGTATATGTATCTCCATAAGATGACTGAACTTTGCCGACATGATTCTTGACCTCTACTAAATATGATTCAGAAAGAAGAAGAAGAATATATATTAAAATCAATATCAAACTGATCTTACAGTTATACAGAGTGATGCATTCGATGCACAGATTTTAAGAAAGTATTTTTCGGGTCAAACTAAGACTTTTTCTTCTTATAAACATGTTCTAAAATGCACCCTGTATAAGTAATTAAATCTGGACATAGACTCTTTGAAAGTATATTATCGATTTTAAAGTAGCATTTTCCTTGAACCAAATTTCCAACGATTCGGTTAAACCTGTAATATACGTTACTTAATATTAAAGGAATTAGAATTATGATTATCGACATATCCAGTATTTCCAAGCCAAGTTAAAATTAAATCAATTTCAACAGAAACACATCATCTTGGAAACTATTTTTTTTTTCTAAAAGTTACTACCATACTGCCAAGTTTAGGAAAACTTATACTAATACTATTTACCCCTAACGACTGAAGCTATAATAATAAGTCATAACAGATCAAGACCTTATATAAATTCGTCCCCCTTTAATGCTGCACTAAAACAATTGCTGTAGACTTCCAAAATAACTTATCACTTAAACATAGTCTTAACAAATAACTATCGATGTTCCAGGCTACCATAAATCAATTATGATTATAAACGTCGCAGATAATTCATGTTATTTCTACATTGTGGTGTGTTCGAGCATCTCCATTCCCTACTGTTTGTAAGCAAGGCAGTATTTTTAGGCTTTCAATAAATAAGTTTTGAAGGATTTTGTATATAGTTTTATTGATATTTTTCTTGTACTGTTATGAGACACTAAAACAAATATCTTTTTCAATTTGATGCGATGCATTCTGCATGTGGTAATAATTCTACCACACAATATTTTTTCCATTAGGCAGAAAATTACCATTTGTTGATACCATCATTTAAATCAGATTTTGTATCATTTCGTTTTTTTAAACTTGCTGATGAAGTCAGTTAAACAATGGGAAATTTCCAAAGTTGTTCAAGTTAAACCGGACCTTTACCTTTTGGTATTAGCTTTTGTTAATATTTAATGATTATTAAAGCTTAAACCTCACCTAATTTTCTGCCAACTCACACATGCTCTTTGCTTCAGTTAAAGCGGAATGAAACACAAAGCCAAACACTGCAAGGAAAATTTCAAGGTCAAATATGTACTACCAAATAAATATACTTTGGAAATGGCCACCTAAACATACTTCCTTTTGAGGCACAAATTAAATTCGAAGCATTTTCTCACACTTAATTAAATAGAGTTATCCAAGAAATAATATATATTAGTTTAGTGGCAGTAGTTTCTGTTCAATTCTAAATTTAGTAACATCTCACTTGAATAACGTTTATTAATTTCGATCATAAACTCAGACAAAAAACAAAAAATACAACATGTCCCTTGCCTTGAGTATTTTCTGGCTGCTTTATAGAAACATCCCATATTAAAAAAGAAATATTATTTTTCCATTTTTTGCACAATTACAATATGCCTAGGCAATCTTTGAGATATCCACAAGTCAAAATATTATGTATTTAAATCAAATACAAAGAATATTAATAATATTTTAAATAATCCAACCATCTTAAACAAATTAAATAAATTTCGATTAGGTAGACACAGTCAAAAAACATTTTAAAAACCTGACCAGTATAAAGAATATGATTATTCATTTTTAACTCCTTATATTTAAATATCTCATCTCTCAAACTTAAAGTATTAATTAGATTATGTTAGATAATCAAATCAAGTGGTAAGGTTCCAAATAACCCTGACACTGTGATGAAAGCACATCGCTATCTTTAAAGGCTCCCAATAAAAAACACAAATCTCAATTAAATTAGAATGCTCCAATATTTCTGTTATTCACCCAAAATTTAAAAAGAATAATTTTACATTCGCTTTCCAAACACTTAATTAAATAACCTTAGTTTTTGTACAAATATCAAATAGAATCACGTTTTAACTAGCTACTGGTAGGTGACATAACAGTCCTATCTCTGTAATGACATTTTATACTTTAAGATGCCGCAGAGGTAAAACAAATTGTAAAGTGATGACAAAGTTAAGTTTGTGATAAGTTCTTCAATAATATATTTGTGTAGACAAAAAATTGTAATTTTGGTTAACGGTAAAATAGTTTACTTCTTTTAATTAATACACTTTTGTTTCAGCTGCCATGGGCAGAAGCCAATCGACTCCTGGTTTGGTGGAATCGAGAGGCAAAATTCCCCTTGAAGATATGTGGATTCCTCCAACGTTAGTAGGACTAACACCAGCATTTACCAGATCATCCTTAATGGAATCACCCACGAGGCCTTCTCCTGATAGCCCAGGAGGATCAACAAGTAGTGGTAGAAGTCATCATCATACACCAGCATCACAAGCTAGATCGGGTAGGTATCATTTCCTTAAATTTCTTTAGATTACTTATTTAACTTTGCTAACAATTTAAAATAAGGAGCCTAATTTTTAAAATATAAACAAATATTTACCATTCTAATGCACAGGCCAATAGGTTTGAACATTTATTAGAATCGAAATTTGGAAACCAAAGACTGATTTCGATCTTGTTAGATCTCATCAGTTTGGTATATGCAACTCGCTAACAAATGTTTCAACAAGTAAGTACTAAAGAACCAACGAACATCAAGCGTGTGACTCTCAGACTACCGTCACTCATTGGTCTAACAAGATCGAAACCGGTCTTTGATTTCCAAACTTTGAATCTAATAAATGTTCATATTGATCTGTGCATTGGAATCCTTGTCTTCTGGGAACTTTTCTAGAGAGCAACCGCTTCGCTAGGTGGCAGTGTTTCAAACTGTTGGTAGTTCAGCAGCTACCTATGATTCCACTATACACGCCTGGGGGGCTGCATGAATTTGCAGTCTAGGTTGTATTCTACTTGCATAAAATATTTACCAATTAAATATAATTCAAACATTTTTATTTCAACTTGGAACAATTCAAGACGAGTTCATAAAGACTCAAAAATGAAAAAAATAATAAAATTCATTTGATAAGCTAGCGCAAACAGATTACATATTGGGCGTTCTAGGTAAAAATACTACATGGCGCCCCTAATAATTTTTGTGCACTAAAAAAGAAAAATGTATGTCCCAATAGGTGCAGGGATATCCTTCGAGCCTATGTTAAATAAAATTAATATACGTCCGATATATTTGATAACCAAAAATAACGGCCTTCGAAGTGGTAAAAATAAGAGAGCTCCACTATAAATTTGACCACCAATAAAATAAAGAAGCTCCCAAGAATATTTCATGAACCTCTGTTAATAAGGTTTTGTGGAATAAAAAAAGGCACTAATCCCACAAAGACATTTCACGGCGATTACTGATAACAGATAAACAATAAAACTCTAAACATACCCACCCCGCTTCACAACCGACACGTTTCCCCTCAAATTAGAGCACCCTAGGCGATTTCCTACTTTATTTATATGGACAGCCCGGCACTTGCGCATTAGTAAGTCAAATTTAAAATTTTAAAAACTAATGACATATTTGAAAAAATAAACAACATTCAAGATATTTCAGAAATTATGTCAATAATTTTAACCACGGTTTCGAAAGATTTAGTAAAGGCAGAAAATCAAAAGAAAAATGTTTAATCAACATTTTAAAATAGGAGCATATCAATCCATAAACACCCTCTAATGGGTGATTTACAATAAATTCTTTTAATAAGCATAATTTACAGCTTCATTGTCAATAGACGTAACAGACAACAAATTTATACGTATTTTTTTGGTGCATAAATATTTGCATTTCGATACAACTGAGATTAATATTATAATATTTTTCTACGCTTTTAGTTTTTTTGATCAACCGACCTAACGAATAATAAAACAAGAATTTTAAAAAATAAATAATGTAAAAAGTATACCAAAATAATTAATCGTGCAATCCATGAAATTTCCTAGCAGCCGAAAAACTTAATTTCTTACTATAAATAGAATTGTGTCAAATATAGCAACAATAACAAAAATTGATTTATCTGTGACAGTGGATTTTAATGAAAAAATCAACCATTTTGACAAGTTTAAAAATAATAATGGAAACTCCATAACTTTAATGAATTACTGAAATACTGGGTGGATATTTTTTTATTGTTCAATTTAATTATCTGAAGATGGGTCTAATTCTCTTGAAACTTACTTTCAGAGGTAAAAGCATTTCTTCCACTTAACGTAGTAGGCCTCGTCTGTTGAACCTTAAATGGGGAGAATCCACTTGCATAACAAACGAAACTTCTGGAGCGAAAGGAATCGCGCACGAGATTATTTGGGAGAATTTAGAAACCTACTTTGAATTTCCACTTGCTCCTCCAAAGGTCGTAATACATTTTACAAGGAATGCTATCATGATTTTCATTTATAATGCAAATTGCTTACTTGTTACTCCTTTCTACAAGTTGCTCGTGATGTACAGTTCGAGTAACTGTTGTAATGTAATTTAGAAAACAATTTGGCCTGAGTAATTGATTGTTTGAATTCTAGGAGGGTAGCAAACAAAGAAACACGAGTAAATGAATTCGTTTAGTTAAAATGTTACATATATCAGGTAACTAACTGAAATATTTTACTTAAAACTAAAAAATTTATGCTTGGATTATTTCGATAGAAATAACATACCAATTTACACATCATACGAAAAATGCCATGCTGAAACTACTCTCTTAACTTTTATTTATTTTAGGCCCATTTTTGACCACTAGCTAATGTTAGAAGTATGTTAATAGTTTTCAGTTTAAATATTTTACGAAAAGAATATTATGAAAATATTATATATCATTAGTTGATACTTACTATCTTAGCTGCGATAGCAAAGACTGCCAGAGCCAGAATCAGTTTCAAATACATATACGTATTTCCGGATTAGATCGCGTCAAATTTAGTAGTTAAGGTGGTGGATACTTCCTGTGTTGTGATAAAAGTCTTCTAAAACATAGAAAATATACAATTTACCAAAATCAACCATGCCAGGGGTGAAACTTTATGAAATAAAAGTGGTACGAAAAAACAGAAAGAAAGGAAAAGGATGCAAAAAGTCAATACCGAACAACACGGTTACTCAATGTCTCAAGCCTCAATCTTCATCTAGAGTTCATAGATCGTAGATGCTCTCTTTACCATGTTGCTACTCCAGAAATATCATAGGATATAATCTCTTTGTCTGCTTGCTATGAATTTCGATGACAATCAGTATCTTAAAGAATCGCCTACCAATGAAGTACAACTTTGCAAAATCCTACCAAATAATAATGGAGAAACCACAATTAAAAATCCCAAAAAAATAAAACGCCTGGAACTCAAAAATATTTAAATCTTTATAATTTTATATAGTACTAAGCAAATGTTTTGATTAAATATTAAAGGAAAACCAGAAACTTTAAATTATTTATAAGAAATTTTAGAATATTTGACTCTTAATTCATTGTGTATAAAACAGAACGCTTTTCAGTTCGACAATAAATTTTATAAAGAAAGAAACGGTACCACCGTAGGAAATCCATGAAATCTATTTCTAGCAAATCTCTTCATAGACAACTTTGAACAAAAAATTGAAAACGAATTTATAAATTTTCATCGAATTTAGATACGATACGTAGACGACATTTTTGCAGTCTTTGGCACCAGTAAATGCAAAGTTCAAGAATTTGTTGATAAGTTAAACTCGAAATATAATTCAATTAACTTTACACTTGAAAAAGAAAACAATGGATCACTCCCGTTCTATTTTAGTTAAAGAAACCAATACAAATCACAGCTTGCCCACAACAAAAATTAGCAAATATACTTTTTTAATCAACAGACTTTTAAATATTCCTCTAAGTAAATCCAGATATACAAAAGAATTACCCCACCTTAAAGATATTGTAATTTTTAATGGTTTCCCCGTAGAAATAGTAAGCAGCATATTAAGAAAATGTAGATTTAAAAGAACAATTCAAGGTTGCTCTAAGCTTGACTAGTCTAAAGGTGGCACTCCTACAACAATCGAGAAATTAGCATATTACTCGAAAATTACCAATAAAATTAATAGTAGTAATAGTAAAATTAGTAGTGTACACAGCCAATCACAATCTCCACAATAATTTAGGTAATACTAAAGATAGATTGGACAAGCTTAAGAATTCAGGAATTTATGAAGTAAACTGCTGTTTATCATATGTTGGACAGACCAAGAAATCCATTAAAACTAGATTTAAAGAACATATCGCTCATTTTAGATACAATAGGGAAGAAAAATTAAGTGTCGCTCAACATATGATAAGTACAGGACACAAAATTAGCATTGAAAATTTAAAATTGTTAAGATCAGTTACAAATAACAGGGAACTCGATGCATGTGCATATGAAACAATTTACATCAACCAGAAGCCAGGTACCCTTAATGGAGATGAAGAACCATTGGCGATCTCAAGTTTATTGAAGGTTATTTGTGGCAGGTCAAAATTGCATGCACCAGATGTGTTAAACAATTAGAAATAGGAAAGAAAGCAAAATAACGCCAGTATCGATTTGAACCTCAATGCAGATGATGTCGGTGCTTCTTTTGCTAATCAATTAATATTAGTGCGCTTGAAAATGCCAGTTCTGCTGGCGAAATACGTATCGGGTAATTATTTATTTAATTGCCGACGTGGTACAAGGATAAAACATTCTATGGACTTAATCATAAGCCACAGTCAATCACTCTTGGTCTCAGTCAAGCTAATATGGATTAAAGATCATTCTGGGAAAGAGGATAATGAACAACCTGACAACCCTGCAATAAGAGACTCGGGGGAGAACTTCGATAGATCAAAATTGACATTTTCTTTGGTTTGTTGGTCAATCGAAGAAATCCATCGTAAGCGTCAAACTCACGGAGCAATAACAACATGCTGGCAAACTCATGCCTTCATTAAAATCCAATGCAAAGATAGAATAAAATTATACATTTAACTATCAAGAAACAGCATTAAAAAACTTTTCAAAATTTCTATTGGTTAGTATCGATTAAATGAACACATTTACTGAATAGATATTATAATGATCCAAGCTACAGAAAATATTTGGGAAAAGATAAAAGTATCAAACACGTGAGCAGTGACCGGTCTTATAATCATATCAGAAAGATTCAAGAAAAAAGTGCTTAAAATAGACTTTCTTCTCCATCAATCAATCCAATTGTTCTTAGACTGTTTACAATAAGTTTCCTTCCTTTGCTGACATTACACTAATTTTGGATGAAATACCATTAGCGTCTAGTCGGGGTAGGCAGGATAGGTGCCACCTACCCTTAAATAATTCATTTTTATTATTTTTGAAAAATAGATCACTTTCAATTTTTGTTAGGTCAGTTGTACAAACAAACTAAGCCATTTTTTATTACAATTTTTGCAGTTAATATTGCTTATCCTCCGCGACTCTGCCCGTCGCATTATGAAGTTGGTATGATGCATAAAGAAAAGATACTTTCTTTATGGTATGATGGTTGGTGGCAAATCTAAGTGGTAGGCGCTCATCTCAATCGCTTTCATTTGACATTGCACAAAAGCGCGAAATCGTCACGTGTAACAAATGTTATATTTTCTTAAATAACCAGGCTTGCAGGCGGCACTTTCGTTCACCTTCGGTCATCGTTGGTTGGACCTGTGTGGAAACCTGGTAAAATATTTTGTCAGCATCTTCGATGCTTATTACATAATTCCTTGTCTAAGGTCAGCAGTTTGTTACAAATACAAATAAAACTCGTTTTGTGTTTGGTTTTATGCTGTCTTTTGAAATTGGCAGAAAAACAGATAAGCACTTGGAGTTGTTTTACTAAATTTAATTGAGAAAATGAGACATCCAGCTTATGATATAATTTTTTGTTTGCTGGAAGTTCCATTTTCCCGCCGCTTAAATGAGGAGATTCTAAGGAAATTCTGACAAATAGGTGCCCTGTTCCATTGCTTAATATTTTAAAATCTGACAAAAAACATGATCAAAGTTATTCATATTCATTTCGAACTCAATCGTGGGATAGTTGTCGTTGGTTATGTTATAGTTATTCTAAGCAAAGTTTATTTTGTTGGTCATATTCACTCTTTGCCCGGCGTAGAACTAATGTATGTTTTAACTCTTAATCATTGACAAAAAAATGTAATTTTTTATATGAAAGCTGTTAAAGACAATATTATTTTTAGTGCCTACTGTCGCCTACACGGCTCCGGGCGGGTAGACCTTTACGAGGCCTTTGTCTTTGTGGAATTGGTTTTAAAGATGATGCTTGACGAGAAATGCAAAGATATAAATAAATAAATAAATTTACAGTTTTAAAATTCTTTATTAGAAATTAAGAAAAATTAATAAACACAAAGACAAAAAAACATGACAAATTAAGGTTCACTAATATCTTAAAAGAATCAGGGATTTAGAAATGATGTTTTTTCGAAGACTAAAATCATTAATTAAATCATAATAATTTAACAAATGAGCTACATCATTTTCAATTGAAATAATAGTAGCAAAAGCTGAAAGCTGATCTTGAGACATAGTATTTCGCAAATATATTTTAATAATTTTTAGTCTCGAAACATTTCTTTCTGCAGACGCAACTGTTACAGGTATCGTGGCTATAATTCTCAGGACTACTTCGATATTAGGGTACACTTTCGGTTACATTTTTTTCTTTTATATATTTTAGCACCGTAATAATGTCATAGTTCCCTTCATATACACGGATAAACGTATTTACAGTGAGGCCTCTGCAAGAGCAAGGCCCCGGGCAGTTGCCCTACTCGCCACTCCCAAAGACTGCTCCTAGCCGCTACCGCGAAATACTGTAAAACTGTATTAAAAAGAATTAACATTAATGTAGACTCCTGCTATATACGGCATGCCAATGTTATATTGGAATTGATGTTTACGCGTTTTAATACCAGTCAACACAAAATCAGTGTAAAAATAAAAAATAAACCTACCCCTTTAACCCCCTTGGATTTACAGATGCCCTTTTGAAATGTTTAAATTGATAGAGGTTGCGTTTGATATCTCATTTTAAAGCAGTTTTAATTCTCTACCCAACGATGTAAGTTTTTTTAATTGTATTAATATTCTCTACCTAATAGGCCAATTTTATACCCAAACTTGATAAATTATTGCAATTCACATTTTGTACCCAAACCCTAATAATAATATGTGTTGTAATTTAGTTGATAATGATAATAATAATAATAATAATAATAATAATAATAATAATACATCTTTCTTATTCAAATGTAATCTTTTTAGGAACAACGCTCCAGTGTGACAGCATGACTCAACTAGTATCAGGAGCTGCCAGTCCTTTGCTTGGTTCACACGAAGCCTTAGAATCCGAAATCAAAAGACTTCGAGAGCGCCTCCATACGGTGGAAACCGAAAACACTGCGATGAGCCTCAAACTCAACCAACAGCAATGGGAACTGGAAAATCGCCTTGCCGAAATCGAGATGCACATTTGCGGATCCAGATCGACCAGTAGCATGGAAGACAACGAACGAAATCAAGAGAGTATCATTTAACAACAAAATGCGCTGCCTTACCACGTTCTACAAACGCAAACGTATACGTTTGTTCAATACATCGTGTAATGGCGGCAAATTCGAAAAACATGTGACTATTATTGACGATTTTAGTGAATTTTTACTGTTGCCAATTTGTGAACTGTTCACCAGATGACTGCCAATGTTAATAAATTCCCTAAGTTGTTTAAAGCACGACCCTGTGAGTGAAAATACGTGTTTATTGTCATGGTGCTTCGATCAATATTTTATAAATGTGCCAAATGGTGCGACTGTAAATAGATTAATTTAGAAATGGCACTCAACAAGTCTTGAATACGCTTCGGTTCGCGTACATAATACGAGAAAAGTTTTTAATATTCTTTGATATACATAAAAGTGTTCCTAAATTAAAGTAATAAATTGCTAAAGTTTTTTACTCCAAAAACTTTTAAATAATGGAGCTTATTAACTTAAGTATCACTTTAACTTGTTTATAAAATTTTGTAACAATTAGTGTAAAATAGCCAAAGTATATTAAATGGATTTGTATTAACGCAAACTAAAACGCAGTAAGTGAAATGCCAATAAACGAGATGATTGAGTGCCATTGTGGAGGCTTGAAAATCAAATGTCACATCAGTTTTTCTATGCATTGTTAATAAATAAAGCTCAGAATGATAAAATTGTACATATTTAAAAAGTATTTAAAGATTTACGTGTTCTCTTTTAAAAGAACATGTTATAAAAACCAACCGAATGAACCGAAAAAAGAAATTAACTGAAAAATTTGAGCAGTTATGGAGCCTGCCGACAGAAGTGAAAACTTAAAACTATGATATAACAGGGTTTCTTTTTAATTTTCAAATTGTAACATCAAAAATAAAATGATCTTGTCTATTTTGGGTTACTGCATATAAAAAAATCTATCATACTATCTAAATTTTATATTTGTGTAGCAAATTTCAAGATATTTCAAATAAATATGTTTTCAATGGAGTGCTTTTTCAAATTAGCGGGGTGGCGGACTAGCGAGGTTCGGATAAGCGAGTTTCAGAATAGCCATGTTTTGATTAGCGAGGATGACGGATTACTGAAATTATGGACTAATTCGAAAAAAAAACTGTCATTTTGCTAAAATCTTTCTTATTTTCGATTAGATTATTTGGCAAGTAGTTCAAAGTGACTTTTTTGGTAACGTGAAACCATTAGTTTGCCTATCTTCAGAAGTTTGACGCGCCTAGAAAAGTTATCACTTCAAAAAAATCAGCGTAATTTTGAAGAATGAATTTTGATTAATCCTGTGCTACATACAAAATGAGAGAACATATTGGGATAAAAATTGACGGCTTATGTTAAAAATTAATTGAAGCTGATGAAAAAGTTGCAATACTACCAAATGTACATTATGATAACCAAATTTTTAAAAATTCATTGTTAAAAATAAAATACCCGGAATTGACAATGATGCTTTTTAAAAACTACAATGCATTACCAAAAATACTATTAAGTAAACTGTCAATTATATTTAAAATTATTTATTCGAATATGTCAGATTATCATAGATCGCGTGAATAATAATAGGAACTTAATACGACTTTGATTAATACTATAAAAATTCAGCTAATAAACTTTCGTTGTTGACACAATTATATGGCTGCAGATAAATCGCATGAACTAATAACAAATACTGGAATTAATGTTTTCCATAATGGAAATGTTCGCAAATTAGACAACGAACCTCCAATGAATATCACACTCACCAACCGCTCACTATTATATTTATTATTAATTAGTCAGACAATATTGAGAATTGACATTAGCTACGAAATCCACATCAACTGTTCTTTCAGTGTATTTTAAAATTAAATCTATAACGGGGGTTTTGATTTTGGAGTTTATAGTGGGTTATCTGAGACTGAAAAAGTACTAGACCCTCCTTTTCGTGTATTATACTATACCAACAGAGGTGGTCATTCATATAACATATTACAAATTCGTTGAGAAATCGCTTGGGTACGCCCCTCTTTAACAATCCCTGCTAAGCTATAGTTTCTTTAGCATAAATCTTCTTGATGATAAAGCTATAGGTAGCAGCAATACATCACATATGTTTCTAAGCCCCACTACAGCTTAAAATATCCTGAGAAATTGCTCAGAAGGCAGTATCCATTCCAATTATTTATAATTTTTCCACAATTATTCCTTGAGGGTTGCAACTTAATATTGACATTATCTGCACAACATTTCAATAAATTGATAAGTTTGTAGCCATGTTATTGTTTTCGTCCAGTGAGGTTGGCGTTTATGATGAAGTTCTTCGTTTACTCGGTATCTTATGATTTATCGAGACATGATAACATTCAATCCTGGTCTATATTATGCTTTTGGACACAGCTGCCGTTGAGAATTTCCATTATTAATGGCATTGATGCCTCATTGGGATCTTCAGTTTCTTTTCACAGTCTGATCGCTAAAGATTGAATCCTTTCTATTCGTAAAACTCCAACCGTTTTGGTAATATGTTTTCTTTTGCGAATGCATAATTTTGTTGGTGGATATTTTATAAAGATAGTGACAGACGTGATTGTTTTTGCGGGGCTTTTTCTTGAAATGCCAAACTCTGCGAGTGTTTTGTGTGGCTTTCGAAATTATTACTCTTGGATGAATAAAAACTAACAGCTTCTAAGAATACCTTCTATTTAGTACCTGCAGAACAGAAACCAATTAATCATCCAGCTGAAAAGACTCACTTAAAATATTATCATCTATTAGAAGAATTACATTTTCAAAATGGAATTAGCTGATTTGGGTGAATATAATCCACGAAAATGCAGTACTGGCTGGTTTTCAAACAACTTACATAACTTAATGGAAATTATTTGGATTATGGATATTTATCAAAAATAACGCCGGTGGCAATAAATCTTTAATATGCTGTTAGGAAATACACCCATGACTGGTAATTGGGTACTGATCCAAAGTGACTATCCAGAAGTATCGAGGTAGAAATGAGTAGAAAGCTTTTCAATCTGCCCCCGAACTTATTTTGTTAATTTGTAGATAATAATTACAATTGTTTTTTTTAATTATGATAGATTTCATAATATATTTTCATATGATCTTAAGATAGTTAAAGGCTACTTTTCTGCTACTTCTTCGGTACTTTGAACATTTTTGTTATCAGTAACTTAAATAATATTTATATTTTAATATTTAATAGTATAACCTAAAATTAGGATGCGCAACCGCATAAATGTGAATTTAGTGTCTTTAGCATTAGAAAGTGATGTGACATTTGATATGAATCCAAATAAACAAGGTACTGTGACCTTATTCAATTAAATTATTTTTAGGATAGATATAACAAATTTTCGACATACAAATCAATTTGGAATCCAACAGCATTTTGAAACACAATCATTTTGTTGTAAAATTTTAAATCAGTTAAAATATAAAAAGCTGTTATCACACTTTACCATAAAATTTAAATAGAAATTGATAAGAAATTTCTTGTGATGTTTTTTCTTGTAATCTTGCTTGCGGATTTCCATAAAATTGTATTTTTATTTCTATAATTTTAATCATATCTGCCCCTGTTTGCCTTCTATATTATATTAGGTAGTTCTCTTTTTTTCTTTTATTTTTATCTTCTTTAAGTGATTCCCTACTGATTTTAAAGATTACTATTTTTCTAATAAAATAAAAAAATTACATTCTAATATTTATATAAAAAAGTAACATTTAATTCTAAAACTTCAAAGGCTCTAAGTTTCTTAATGTGTACATTATTTTTATTTCAGCAAATATTCCATTTGCGAGCGAACCAAAAGTAAATTTCGTTTTTATTACGAAATCAATTTGTTTCGTAAGCAAGAAATATCAATTAATAAGTAACTTAGAATGAATATGCATTACAAAAGATTGCTTACTCTTTTGTATATATTATAAATTATCAAATAAAAAGGTCAATGATTGTGTTTCAAAAAGTCAGCTGAAGAAAACTGTAAGTTCGGCAAGTGCGTAGGCCGATTTCATTAGAACGGCGTGCGTGCAGGGACCAAACTTATTCTAGGTTTTGCTCATTGTTATCCTTGATTCTTACAATTTTTACGCTTAATACAATTTATCCACTCAACTAATACCTCACAAATTTAGCAGCATCTTGACTAGTCTAACTGCAGTGAATTTACTTAAAGAAAAATTGTTTTCATTACCAAGTTTGTAGAAGTGAATTGATGCAGACTAAACTTTCATAGTAGATAAGTTATGCCGATAAAACATTTTAAATATGGATTAGCAATTTCAGAGTTGCTTAATTTAACTAATAGAAAGTATATATTCCCAACGGCTTCATTGTTAAAGTTGTGTGTACATTAATCCACTATTTAAAAGCTTTTTATCCCAAATACAAAAAAGTTTCAAAAGTTGCTTTAGTTACATAACAAATGTAAATAAAGGTGCTGAACACAACACGCTTAGTAACTAAACCAAACTACCATGAAATGTAATAATTCTACTCCATACACTTAATGATAAACTTCTATTTTATTCAATGTTTTGTTGCTACTTTTCTGCCAATTTCATGAAAGCGGACTTGTAGAATTATAGTTTAGTTTATTGCAAGCAGCAGATACACATCACTTTTTAATCCCATCAAACTTTCATATTCTTTTGAGCTTTCAATGTCGTTGTTTCTCAAGTTTGGGCCCTGCTATTGGAAACCTAGTGGCCAGAATTAAGTCTCGCCAGTTAAAAAATTTAAAATCATAATCATTTTTCTAGAGAATTTGAACCACAAAATAGCTATTTTGATCTTTTGTCTTTTATTTCTAAATTTCATTCGTCTGTTGAAAAAACGTAAGGTAAACAGTATAGCCATCGGCAACTTAAGAAAAATGCATTTCCAAAACTATGTAATTTCTTTTCATTCCCAAAAATTAAATACCAATACTTCAGGCGGCTTTGTATATCCTTTTTATCCAAAACTGCACAGTTATCGGCCATTTTATAGCAATTAAACTAACATATGATAGTAATTGGTCACGAATCAGTGGCGGCTAGTGCTAAGGTTTGCAGGTTTGCGCAACCTCCAAAAAAACGCTGGAATAAAAAAGAAAGTAAATTGTTCTTTATGTTGTTTATTTTATTTATTGATAACAGATTTATCGTTACCAAACATACTGCTGACTATTGCGGATTCCGCCAATTCGTAAGGGTTTGACGCAGAGACTGTTTGACGACATTATTGGGTCCATGGTTTGCAAAGTTTGCAGGCTAGACTGCAAACTTTGCTTTACACATATGCACCTGCGCGTTAACTCATATTTTGTTCGCTTAAAATACTTGCCCATAAGCAAACATTAGGTTGCACTTGTGGGTGCAAACCAAATATTGATTCGCTATTATAATCTGTCATCGGTCAATGTTGGTGGTCTTGAAACACAAATAAAAATGAATTCAGTGCAAAGTTTAATTGCACAGCCATTCTGTAACCGATCTGTGTCGGAAAAACTGGAAATTAAGCGACGTGGATCACCTATTCCAGACTTAAATATTGTGCAGATGGTGTCTTGTAAAAAGCGAAGTTTTAACAGAAGTAGTTCGCGAAGCTAAAGAAGTACCTATGTGACATTGTTATCTGCTAAGCTAAAGAACGATTCAGCTTCACTGGCCATTTAATTGCAGCAACTTTATTTTTTTCTGAAAAGTTTAACCAACATAGAATCACTTTTCCCGAAAAGAATTTTAAAGGAACCGCTAAGGTTTATCCATTTTTTAATTTACAAAAACTAAGAACTGAATTATCTGTAATTTACGAAACAGAAAAGTTTTAATGAGCTTTTGGTTTACTTGTACTCTATAACATTATTTCAGAAAACAATGAGCTTAGTGAAACCCTAAATCTTTTAAAAATCCTGATAACTATCCCAATGGTTTCTGCTGAAGCAGAGTGGTGCTTCTCCAGTCTGAAAAGAAAAGAAACTTTAAAAAAATACATTATGCCAGGAAAGATTGTCCGCATTAACGATGTCTTCAAAGAAAAGGACTTAATTCAAGGAATACTCGACTTCAGTAAAAAGTTATTGATAAATTTGCAGCTAGCAAAGATCGTCCTTCGTATGGACTTCCTCTTTTTTTTCTTTTGTTTTTTTTGCGAATATAAAATAAGGAGATATATGTATAACATATATCAAATTAAAATCATAAATATCCCTTCCTCCAGCTTAATTTAAAATTTCCAGTTTCGGCACATTTTTGCAAATGTCTCTTTGCAACCCCCAAATTTTATTAGCACCAGCCGCCACTGTCACGAATAATTTCTCAGATTATTAAAGTTGCTTCAGTTAATTGATACAGTTTATCATTTTACAAAAACGTCTATTCTCTTACTAGATTTCATACCAGCTTCTAGCAAAATATTAATTTCTAATGCAACATTGAACAATCATCTAACAGTTGATTTAGTTAGGGATGCTCATGCGATCTACGAGCAAAATTGGAATCAATTTCATCCTAGAATTGGTCCCCAAATTTTATAGAATCAACCTACTGCTATCCACGCCAAAGATTTCTCATGAAACTAAACATTGTTCCAAATGTTGCATGTGCGCAATGAGTAAAGCAAATTTATCCCATTATTTTCACATTTTTTGTTGATTAAAGAAACTCATCCTTAATCACATGATAATTGCCTTTTATTGCCAGTGTACTCCAGAAATAATTATTTGAATTAAACTTGGCTCGAGAAATACCCACAGGTAGATGACGCAGGATTTGCACCATTGCAGCCCAAAGGTTTCCTTGCCTTTGTACGTCAATATGAAATTAAAATTATTCCAGAAAAAGTAGTCTCTCGTAACGGTGATATAATTTGGCCTTCGTGCTCATCTAATGTAATTTTTTCAAATTTTTCGAACACTTGATATTTTTTACAAAATATTAATTTATAGCAATGTTTATTTTTCCATGAAACTTCGACCTTAGAATCCATATTTTTCCAGCTGTTTGTTTTTTGATTAAAGATAAATATTCAAGAATAAACTGAAAATTTTAAGAATTTCTTTATTATAAATTACAATTTTAGAATTTCGAAATTTCTTTCGACCGCTTTCTCAAAATTTTGAGAGTTTTCGTTTTTGATGTCGAATTTTAATTTGACGTTAAAGAAAAAAGCTCAAGTTTTGAGTGAAAACTGTTTGTTTTCAAAATGTTAACATTAAACCCTAATCTTGAAATGGTTCCTTTTTCTTAAAGTTGCTGAATAAAACGTCTAATAGTCAAAATTTTATTCACATTCTATGTTTTACCTTTAAACTTTCTTTTATAAAGTGTAAGTTGTTTTTCATAATTTCATTTTTTTCTCGAAATTTTGTGATAAAACTTGAATTTAAGAAAATTTGAATTTCTCCAGAAATGTGCTTTTTAAGGTGAAATCTTGGGTTAAAACATCAAAGAAATGTTCAAAGAAAAAAATATATTATTTTAGTTAGCATGTGATTTTCGCGATTGAGCTCGAAAAATTAAAAATATGCTGGAAAATATATGATAATCGTAGGCTAAATATTGAATAGTATTATGTATTCGGTCAACCCGTCAATTAACAACTTTTTTTGAAATGTTGAATTTTTGTTCAAAATTCTGGGTTTAAACCTTTTTTCTAGTTTGGACTTGAAACTCAAAATTAAAAAAAAAATCTAGAAATGTTGACATGGTTTTTCAAAATGTCGACCTTAATCCTGAAGTTTCCGCTTTTTTCTTAAGTTTGGAATTTTTAAATTTGAAATATCTACTTTTTTCTCTAAATTTAGTTTTGAAGTTCAGTTGTTTAAAATAAATATAATTTTTTTTCTTAAAATTATTGCCTCACAATGCCATTTTTAAACTTGAAAAATTTAGAGTATTTTTATTAACATGCATATAAATTTCAATTTATTCTCTAGATTACAATTTTTTTGAGAGTTTTCAGTTATGTGCTGAAAATTATACGTATATTAAAATTCAGTTTTAAAACTGAACTTTCTAATTTAATCTTGAACTTATTTTATTTTTGGGCTTTTCTCAATATTTTTTCCAAAAATTCGGTTTTTTTTTAATTTTTGATTAGCCGAAGTTTTGGCCAATTTTGTATTTTGCAGTTTCTTGTTGTGTATATTAATAGTAAGCATTACCAAACGGTTTCATTCACATAGTATACAAGTTCACTTTCCAAAACTTATTTTTTCTTTAATAGTTCAATTTATATCTTTTACAGTTTCAAAAAATGTGTTTTTTCTAATTCAAAAATATATTTACGTGATTTAATGAACTATTCGATAAAATTATTTTAGAATTTTAGATATATGAATACCTGAATACCGCAAAAAAATATATTACTATCCTATCTATGACGTGTAGCCACAAAATTATATGGCAACATGAAACAGCTCGTTGCCGCTTGTCAAATAATTACCTTTTAAAAAAAAAAATATTGAGAGGGATATGAAGTTATTTAACGACCTTTGAAGTGCAACATTTATAATTTTATAGCAAATACAACCAGTTTTTTCTTAGGCCTTATTTAGAGTGCACATTACGCATGAAGCAATCTTTAAATTGAAAAATTTTTTATGCAGTTAGTCTGTTTGATTTTTAAAAAAAATCTTTTGGGTCATGAAAAGCAATAAATCTATTTAACATTTATTTCATATAAATTAAACCGTTTTTTACGTGTGCAGCATATCTCTTTTTTTATGAAAACACGGATAGTTGAAACCTAGTACTCCATAGACACCCTTACAGCTTTTTGTTCACAAAAAATGTTATTTTGAATTCCCTACATAACAAATAAATTTCAAATTTTCAAATAGCCTTTAGGCAGCAAACCGACTGTTGAAATATAAATTTGGAAATTATCATATTTTTTTCTAAATAAGATTATAAAATTTCTTGATGCACCGCATATTTTTCAACTCATCTGAAAAATGTATTTGTAATGCATTATTAATAACTGGATAACTATGAACTGAACTTTGATAACAATATACAAGGTGATTCTAAATGTAATACCATAAATTCAGATTTGTATTTTAGAGCATATATGGAGTTTATGTAGACTGTTCGTCTTATTTTGGGCTCTAAAATACGAATCCGAATTTATGGTACTACATTTAGAATCACCTCGGAGCTTATGATAATCTACAAATGTTAAAATACTATGTATTCTTCCTAAATGATATATTTTACCTGTGCAAACGTGTTTTTTTCTAAAATCTTACAAATAAAATGTAATTATTGCTCTTAATATCAAAAGACACTTCGTACTAGTTTAAAATATTAAAACTATTAATTTGTTAAAACTTCACTTCGTACTTCAGGACTATCAATAATAATTATGATAATAAATATGATAATTCTACAATATTAAAAATCTCTAGGATTATCCAAATCAGTTTCGTTTCATTACATCATCTGCGAAAGATACCAGTAGCCTAACCATTGCTATGCCAACCCAGTAATCACAGATCCCAATACGAATAACTGGTTTATTCTGAAAAGACTTTGAAAAGTCTATAATTTTAAAACCTTTTGTCTGTCAAATTTTCATCCATGAAAACGTTGTTATGTATATAGACATATTAATAATGAAAAGTACACAATCGCTCTATATTCTAAAGATTTTAATTTGTAACAATCAAGGATGTTATGCAGCACTCTGTAATGGATAAATTACTGCCATGTTTATCACTCTTATCATCTTTGAACACTCGTGAATACTTAGTTTAGCTATGTAGGATTTTTTAGGCGACTCGTAGTTCCTGTAAAACTTCTCCTTCTTTGCTTTCCTACATTTTCAGATTAAAATACATTGGTACTTTCATCCTTTGTTGTAAATTATATAAATTATGTTAAACGTTCATTTTTCTGTCAAAAACCTATTTTTATTAAGTTTTCAATCAATCAAGCAAGCCCAATTAACTAAACAGTGAGTGCATTGTAATTACTGGAAACGCGTTTGTTAGTACCAATGTAGTAAATTTTTCCCACCATAGGGGCTCCCTTGCCTAACAGTGAGACCAAATACTTTTAAGACCTCTTGTGACACTGCTTAGGAATAAAAGTATCGAAAATAAGAATTTGTACAATTTATGTTGATATGTACTTTCCATACGAAATTTTTTAAATGATAAATTGGTAAAAATGCAAATTTACGAATATATGATATGTTAATAAAATATATTTGTTGCTATATTGTTATATAGGTCTATATAATTCAACATTGCATTTATTGTAAGTAACTCAATAATTATTTTTACCAAATGAAAGTCTTATGATCTAATTATTAAAGTATTGAATGAAATATTTTTCCCAGGCCCATATCATAAAATACTCAATATCAAATTCTACACATTAACACAATATATGCCAGAGTGTAGAATTTGTACAATAAATTTTTGCAATTTTATCTCCCTAGCTACATACCCCAAAATTTTGTCATTGTTATACCTAATTATTAATAATTACAATTCCCATTAATAAAGAATTTTAATTCCAAAATGTATTTTTATTCAACCTTTTAACATTATATCAGGCTTTGTTCTTAAATTTGGGTCAAGAAATTTTAAAAATATTAGAAATTTTTCAGAAAAAGGCACCTTCAAATAATCTTTCTTGCTCCTTTGCGTATTTGACCCTCATAGACTAGACAAGTATTTTGTTTTTAATATTGAATCAAACAAAACTTTGACATGATGCAAAGTCGCCCAATTAAAGATAAAAACCAATATTATTTTTTTGCAAAAATATTTTTTTTTCATCAAAGACAATAAATTTTTTCCATAGTCCTTAAATATCTCGACAGGTTTCATGCGATTTGTCCAACTCCTCACTCAATTTAGTTATCTATTTCTTATGTAATCCCATCATCTGAATGGAATTTCTTACTTTGAAATCATATTTTCAAGTTCGGATTCAAAAAGTAGTGCCTTGATAGCATCTTTATATCTAGAGAATATTATTAGAAATTTTTTATATCTTTTGAATTTAGTGCAATAGAAGCATCCAGATATGGCGATTTAGAACACATTGGGGTGTTTTTGGAAATAATTTGCGACAATAATTTT
This sequence comes from Dastarcus helophoroides, assembly GCA_028583605.1. Classification (NCBI taxonomy): domain Eukaryota; kingdom Metazoa; phylum Arthropoda; class Insecta; order Coleoptera; family Bothrideridae; genus Dastarcus; species Dastarcus helophoroides. The sequence goes on from CM053335.1 coordinate 1,897,617, forward strand.
AGAAAAACAGAAAATCGCAAATAAGACAATATTAAATATTTGGTTATAAAATCAGCAATGTTCATATTCTTTTCAGTAAAAGCTGTAGAAATAATTAGCCTAATCGATATTTGAGATTGCGCGCTGACAAAATAAAAATGAATTGGGAATGATATTGTCAATGCCAGACTTGTCGCGTGTCCCGCAGCCGCCCTTGGGCAAACTTTAAAAGTAAGATTTTCGATAAAAAATCAAAACTATCAGAAAAAAAAAATTTCAAAATTTATTAAAAATTCTAGATTTAAAAAAAAAATACCTGACATTTATATAAAATTCATGGAATTTCCGAGTTCAAATATTTCATATTTAAACTTTGAATTTTAAGAAAAAAGTTAAAATTTCAAAAAAAACATTTGAAACTTTGTGTTAAAATTTTACCTTTGACACAGGTTTTCTTAAATGCCCGAGTTAAAAGAAAAATGATACAGTCGAAAAAATCAAACAAAAACACATTTTGAGAATGTTAAATTTTTCCCAAACTTGACTAATTTCACAAAACTTTCTATTTATTTTATCTGAAATCCAAAAATGTCGACCTTTAAATTGGAAATTTCGACTCTTTTTAGAAATTTCAGTTTTTTTTGAAATTTACACATAGTACAAGTAAAAATTTGAAGACTAACTTTCGGGTTAAAAATTTTAACAAAATTTTCAACTTCTTTGTGGAATAAACTTAAAATTTCAAAGTTAGAGCCGAAAGAACAAATTTGAATTTAGAAAAAAAGATAGAAGCTACTATACTCATTTTTCTAGAAATTCACTTATATTTGATAATTTCCAATTTTTGTCGTTTTTCTTTTATATTTATATTTTTCTTAAAATTTTAAGCTGTTTAAGACTACATTCAAAATTTCAAGAACATAACCAAAATGTTAAGATTTGAATTCGACTTTTGTCGAAATTAAATACAAAATTTCTAAAACGATTAAAATACTTTTAAACACAATATTTATTTAATGAGCTAAATTTTCCACAAGATGGATTTGTTTTTTAAAATTTGTTTTTTTTTCTACAATCAGCTTTCGAATCGAAATTTACTACAATAGAAACTATTGTAATTATAAGTTTATGATGACAATTTTGAAAAATTGACAAGAAATTTGAGAAAAGACCATATTTATTACGACAACTTTTATCAAAATTTTGAACTTTTGTAGGGAATTTAGAGAATAAATGTGGAGATTTTTTTAGCATTTTTTCTGCATATTCAAGAAATGTTTGCAAGTTTTTTAAAAATAAAACTGTACATTTTGAGACGGAAGTAAGTTTTCTGAAATATAGTCTAAATTTCTAGTGAAACGTAGAATTTTAGATAAAGAAAACTAGAGATCTTAAAAAAATATTTCTCAAAAATTTTATCTTTAATTTGGAGATTTCGAACATTTCTGGAAATTTTTAATTTTTCTTCTTCTTTTTCCTACAACTAGGATTTATCCTGTTTATTTGCCTCATTCAGTTTCTGTTGTCTGACTGTATGTTGTCCTGTCATCCCTTTTTTGGTTTTCCCACTGATCTTTTGGGTTTATTGTTTTTAGAGATATTTGCCAATTAATCCGGTCTCATCCTATCTACATGTTCGTTCTACTTTTTCTTTCTCGTTTTCAGCCGTTAGTTGACGTCTTGAATGTTACATTGCTTTCGTATGTTACTATTTGTTTGTCTATCTCTTAATGTTATGCCTTTTATTGATCTTAGTATTTTCATTTCCACACTGTTTATTTTCTGTTTTGTCCCCTTTGTGTCTGCCCTTGTTTCTGCTGCATTTGCTTATATGGTCTCACTGTTGTTTTATTATACAGTGCTAGTCGGTCACTTGGAATAAATTCGGTAAATCAAAGACTTTTTTTCGGAAATAAGCTTAGACACTTCGATAAATATTTTAATTTGTGCTCTTTTTGTTGTAGAGAAATTTTATTCAGAATGTCCCAAATTTAAGATATGAAGTCGTCGACTTTGTTTTAAATCGCAACCCTATTTTTTTCTTGACTATTCTTAAAGAGTATATCAAGTTACACATGCGTACCAAATTTCAATTTTTTATTCTGCGTCATTTAACAGATATTTACAAATTTAATAACTAATTCGAAAAATCAAGAAATCTGATTTAATTCAATACAATTTTCATAAAGTTTAAAAATCGCGTATCAGAAGGTATTCGTTTGACATTTTTTGTCAAACTAGGTTGACATCTTATCACAATCTCATAAAAAAGTTAATAAAAACAAATAAAAAGAATAGTATCATATTGATCGAAGAGGCTATTAGCTTGTCGTTTAGTGAGAAACATCGTTTATTAAAAAATCGAACAAAATGCCGTACTTAACTGAAATCCGCAAGAATAAAATGATGGATATACTGCACAGAAATGTTCTAAGCATAGAAAATATCCTGTTTTCAGATGTATCAACGTTTATGTTAAATGGTGAGCTAAATTTTCAAAATTGTCGTTACTGGACAGATAACAACCCACACTGTAAGCGGGAACGCCACACTCAACATCCAGAAAAAGTCAATGTTTGAGCAGGGATTGTTGGTGATCGAGATATAGGACTAATGTTCTTAGAAGGAAATCTAAATGGGGCCGGATATTTAGAATTCTTGCAGGAAGAGCTAATTTTTGATTTAGCTATTTTGTTTCCTGATCCTGTCGAAGCTAACGTGCCGAATAGAAACATTTGGTTTCAACAAGACGGTGCCCCTTCTCATTTTGCAAGACCTGTCCGTAAGCATGTGGATGATGTATTTCCAGGCAGATGGATTGTTAGGAGAGGGCCTTTTGAATGGCCATTCAGATCTCCGGACTTTACACCTATGGACTATTTCTTATGGGGGTATTTGAAGAGCAAAGTTTTTTAGACCAAACCTGCAAATATTGATGAGTTGAAAGGACGAATAAGATAGAAGTGTAGAGTCTACACTTCTATCTTATTCGAAAATTAGTCTACACCAGGGTTGCCCAATCTACGGCCCGTGGGCCGCATCCGGCCCGCGAGACCATCCTATGCGGCCTGCGGGGCCCGTAGCTCATGTACTAGTAGAATATTTTGATTACAACTTGCATTTCCGAGCAGAAATTGTGGTGGTAGTAGAAATGAACGTAGAGTGCGACAAGAGATTGAATCGTGTACTCGATGACTACTGCTAATAGAGCATATATGTAGTACTTCTATATGGCGTGTTGTGTATAATGGCCACTATAAAATGTATTGTCAAAAAGGTGAGATGAAAGTATATGTCGTACTCTTTGGAGTACAAGCATTCATTCAATTTATAGCGGGCACAGATGACAAGATGGGCGGGAACACTAATAAATGAATGACAACAAAGATAACTGACGAGAAGCGGGATTGGTTAATAAATTCTGTCCTCCAAAAAGACAAACATATATATCCATCGCGTCTTTTGAACACAATCGAAGGTACAAAACACGCCATATAGAAGTATTACATATATGTAATAGAGTCGTCTTTGGCGCGACGCCTCGTCGGTAGAGATGGGTACCGAACCGCGGACCTGTTCTTTTGCACATATAGTTCCTATTTTAATTAACTAGATTCGCAGGTTCAGCCGCTCAGTTAAGTTAGAGATTTTAGATTAGATGAAATACTGACCCAAAGACAAGACCTATTTGCTGATACTAATATTGCTGATGTTGCCAAACCAAAAATACGGAATCGCAGCTCGATTCAATTGATTGTTGGAATTACCGAACCACGTTTTCAAGTTACAATGTAAAGGTTCCAGCCACAAATTGTGGTTCCAGCGTTCCGATCCGACCCAACAGATGAAAGAACTAAAGGAGCCACTACATCTTAATACCTAATAATAATCAGACGCTCAGGTCTTGCACCAGTTGCATCTAGTTTGGTGCACCTAGTTCAAAATAAAAATCAGAGTAGGTGCACCTGTTCCGAAAAAATGTAGATCCACCCATCTCTACTCTCCGGTGCAATAGCCCTCGCGTCATAACGGCCGAAGCAAAGTCGGTGATGCGTCACTCGCGCCTCGTGCCAAAGCCGAAGCCGAAGCTGCAGCCCTGCAGCACATGTAACTGAGTCAGTTCGCCGCTGTCGCTTGATTTGACGGTAAAATATGACAGGAAAAAAGAGAAAGATTGATTCAGAGTGCAGAATATTTTAAGAAAAATTGACAAATTTATATTTTTTTGTTCAATATAACGAGAAACCTTTGTGCCTCATATGTAAGGAGACGGTATCCGTAATTAAAGAGCATAAGAATAACATTACGAAACCAAGCATAAATTACAGTACGATTCGTATATTGGTGCATGCCACACCCAAAAAATTTGCAAACTGCGTGAAGAAATTGGTGGATTGACAAAACTGTTGTTGTAAAATCGATGAACTTCATCAGGTCTAGAGCTCTGAATCACAGAATGATGACATGTTGTACCACACTGAAGTCCGCTGGCTAAGTAGGGGTAAAGTTCTCAAACGATTTTTTGCCTTGAGACACGAGATTGAAGTTTTAATGACTGAAAAATCAAACTCACTTCCTGAATTCAGCGACCCATTGTGGCTTTGGGAATTAGCAATTTTTTATGCGATTTGATGCAATATTTAAATGATCTTAATATCAAGCTTCAAGAGAAAAATAAACTCATCTGTCATGTATACGCCGATGTAAATGCATTTCAAGCCAAATTGCAACTATTCATACAACAAGCTGAACGGGAAATATTGGTGCATTTTCCAACGTGTTCTGAACTGAAGAAGGAACAAATCAATTTTGGCTTCCCAAAGAGAAGAATGATTGAACTGTTGAGACTGCTGAGCGACCATTTCGACGAAAGATTTGCGGATTTTTATGAGCTGAAGAATGATATCCGAATTTTTGAAAATCCATTCTCAATCGATGTTTCCACGGCACCAGTTGAATTACAACTAGAACTCATTGAGTTACAGTGTCAAACATTCATGAAAGATAACTTTCAAGAAAAGGATTTATCGACGTTTTATGAAGAACTACATGCAGAGAATTATCCTAATTTAAGAAAACTAGGAATGAAAATGATTACTCCATTTGCCAGCACATATGTATGCGAACAAACTTTCTCAGTGTTGAAGAGAGCCAAACCGTGTCTGCGTTCACGTATGACAGATGATCATCTTCAATCAGTACTAAGAATGAGCGTATCAAATTTTAACCCTAATATTTAATTATTGGTATCCGAAAAACAACATCAGATTTCACAATAGTCATTAACAATGAATTATATAATAATTATTAATATCAAAAATAAACAATATTTTTGATAAATTTATATCCTGCAGTAAGATTGTCTTGTAAAAATATTTTATCTATGCATGGATTTTGGCCCGCGCAATTTATACCTGCAACCAATGTGGCCCGCGTATTAAAAAAAAGTTGGGCACCACTGGTCTACACTGTAGACTAATTTCCACCGAAGTAATTAAAAATGTTCAAAACGAGCTTCAATTCCATTTAGGGTATTATCACTTACTAAATGGACAACATTGTGAACATTTATTGAAGAAAGATTATTGAGTTGAATCAGATTCCTTGATTTTTCAAATTAGTTAATATTTATTAAATATCTTTTAAATGACAAAATATAAAAATTGAACTTTAGTACGCATGCGTAACTTGATATATCCTTTAAGAATAGTCAAGAAAAAATAGGGTTGCCATTTAGAAAAATTGTCGATAACCTCATATCTTAAATTTAGGACAGTCTGTGTAAAATTTTCCTACATCAAAAAAAACGCAAATTAAAAACGCAAATTAAAATATTAATTGACATGTCCGAGCAAATTTCCGAAAAAAAACTGCCTTTGATTTACTGAATTTATTCCAAGTTACAGACTAGCACTGTATGGTTTCATTTTGCTTTCTGCGTTCATGAATTTGTTTCTCCACATGGGTTGTTTTAAACAGCTACTCACTTTTATTGCTTTGCTACTTCTACTTTCAGGGTTCTCTCACTGGTGATTTCAATTCGCAGGTAATTAAAAGTGGTCACCTATTCTATGCCTTTACCTTCCAATTCCAGTATACATCTGCGTGGTTCTTTGCTAGTTACCATGTACATGCTTTTTTCCGCTGAAATCTGCATGTTGTATTCTTATGCCTTCATATGAAATGAATAAAGTTGTGTTTGCGGATCATCTTTTTCATTGGCTACCAATACCGCGTCGTCCGCGTAGCATACTATATTCATTTTCTCCTGTTTTGTTTTCTTATATGTCAAGAATGCTTGCTTTTTTAATTACTAATCAAAAAGTTCAGATTTAGAAAGAAAAGTCAAAATTTTGTCATAATTGCCAATTTAAACTTGACTTAGTTTTTGTTTTGAAATAGTATATTCTACAACAAGTTATGGAATGGCACATATTCCACACGAGCGAAAAGTTTGTAGCCCGAGCCGCAGGCGAGGGCTACGGTTTCGCGAGTGTGGAATATGCCATTCCAAACGTGTTGTAGACTATACTTTCTCTAACAAGATTATAGAAAAACCCCTAAATATTCATAAAAAACTTCAAAATAGATAACAATTTTGAAACGCGACGCTTTAAATAAATACCTTAATTATTACATGTAACCATAGCAACAAAAACAAATTACTTGATATTCCGCCCTAAAATGAACCTAAACGGCTTCTGATTCGCCGAAAGCCGTGCAGAATATTAATATTCTAAACGACCTAAATGTTTCCGACCAATAAGAATAATTTAAAACGGTGTGTAGAATATATTCTGAACGGGTGCTGGAATGACATCTATTCCATAACAATTTTTAGTGATAGAACGACTGATAGTGTTAGAGAAATTCCTTTTTATTTCGAGATGTAGCCATTAAAATCGAAATTACAAGATTAAAATCAAAATTTTGATTTCAAACTCAAAATTTTGTCTTAAAGCTGAAATTTCGAGAGAAAATTGAAAATCTCGAAGATAGAGTTAAAACTATGAAAAAAATGTCTACATTTTAATCCCAAAGTGGAAGTTTTAGGAACAACGTCAAAATTTAAATATGAAATTTGAGCAAAAAAATCAGCATCTTCCAAAATATCTGCTGAACCTTTGATTGACACTACACGGAAGTCGGAAATTATTAGAGATAGAAGGAAGCTTAAATGGACAAAGTAATGAAGAATTTAGTGATGTGATAAGAATATTTCGTTCAAAGAAAAATTGATTTGATTGTGATTTTTAATGATTTGTGATGATTGACTTTATTTAGAAAAACCTCAAAATATAAATTTTTAAAAATTAGCTCTAATTTACTGGAAGTCCAATTGAAAAAAATCAAAAATCGTAGATCATTGTTTCTTAAGGCCTTTTAATTGGTATAGTTAATATTTTCTTAAATAAACTCTTTCCGAGAAAATTATATGTCAACTTTACTCTTTCTTATGGTCGCCATATTGAATTTTGTCATTTTCGAAAATCAGAATATTTTTCCAATTAATTTGATATATGACATGATATACTCCAAATGTGTTTTATTTTGAAAATTTCCTCTGATCTCCTAGTAATTCAGCGCGACCCCCATAATAGTATATTCTACAACAAGTTGTTGAATGGCGCATATTCCACACGAGCGAAAAGTTTTTAGCCTGAGCCGCGAGTGTGGAATATGCCATTCCAAACGTGTTGTAGGCTATACCTTCTCTAACAAGATTATAGAAAAGCTTCTAAATGTTTATAAAAATCTTCAAAATAGATTACAAATTTGAAAGGCAAGGCTTTCAATAAATACCCTAATTGTTACATGTCACCAAGCAACAAAAACAAATTACTTGATATGCCGCCCTTAAATGAACCTAAACGGCTTCTGATTCGATGAAAGCCGTGCCAGAATATTAATATTCTGAACTGTGTAGAATTACGAATATTCTGAACGGATGCTGGAATGACATTTGTTCCATCACAATTTTTAGTCATCGAATGTGCAGTTTCTATCACTGTGTTAGAGAAAAAGAATTTACACTTTACATTTTGATAGCTTTCAGACTGTTCTACGTTTTGTTCGGAAATTCGTAATACTTAGAAAAGTCGAACTCTTCAAAACCATGCTGTTCAATCAACAGTTTCTTTATTAAAAAGTTTACAGCTTAATTTAAAATTTGCTAAAAATTCACTTATTCTTTTCATTTTTAGACTTAAAATAAAAAGTGAATGTTTGAATTGGGATTTTGCAGAAACATTAAAAATTTCAAAAAAAGCTGCGAATTTTAAAACTTAAAAATAGAATTTTAAGTTTAAAGCGATTTATAAAGTCTTATATTTGACTTTTTATTAAAATTCGATATTTCTAAAAAAAGTTGAAATTTTGTGGTTCCATGGAAAGCACGCCACTGATTTTACCAGAGTGATTGAGAAATTTACATTGAACGATTGGCGACCCTGAACAGTTGTAATATTTTCAAATTCGAAGGTCAACAAAGTCAAATTCTGTGTTCGAAAGTTGTTGATTGATTTTAATTTTTTTATCAAAGAAGAAACTAAAAAATTCATCTGAGAATAGGGGTTTTAAGTTACCACCAATTAAAAGAATGGACAATCATGGCGGGGCTCATCTCATAAATTGCAACGATAAATCGGTTACGAATATAAACTCTCACAAGGTATAAATATTGGTTAGAATGTATGTGTTTAATCCTATTATATTATTTGTCATGCAGTTTCGTATCGGTAGAGGTATCCATTGCGATCTACCTATTTTTAGTCAGATTGTTTCAAGAGTTCATTGCATTATTATTCAAGAAAGCAATAAATGGATCTTAAAAGACAGTGTGAGTAAAGACTTTCAAAACTATTGTGTAATTTTTTTTTACAATGCTTTATTTGTTTAGAGTTCTAATGGTACAATAGTTAACAACAAAGCGTTAAAGCATTTCGAAGAACTTACCCTAAATGATGGTGATATAATAAAATTGGGTACAGATGAGTACATCTTTCAGTTTAAATGTGCTGAACCCAATCCTCCTGCTGTAAGCGATGCCGAACTGGTCAATTTAGCACACGGTATTACTGAAAACAATGACCGTCTTCAGCATGAAGCAGCAATCGGAACAATTTTACAAGACCACAATTATGGATCACCAATCACTTCTCAGCAAATTCAAGCAAAGGAAAAACCCAATGAAATCATCGAGAATATCATTCAAACTAGCAGTTCTAATGAAATTTTGCTGGATATTGTTGTGGGATCAAGCGAGAGTAATCAAAAAAGAAAAAATGATACACCATTGGAGGAAGTACCGGTAAAAGTCAAAACAGAAGATGAAGTGCGAACAGTTGTTTCCGAACCTATACCACAATGTAGTTCTGCACTGGAAACAGCAGAAGGTGAATTCCAGTGCAGTATTTGCTCTGAACTTTTTGTGAGGGCTGTAACTTTAAACTGTTCGCACACTTTTTGTGAATATTGCATAAAACAGTGGAAAAAGCAAAAAAATATTTGTCCAATATGTAGGAAGAAAATAACCAAAGTTACTCGTACTTTAGTCCTGGATAATTTTATAGAAAAAGTAAGTTATGGCATGTACACTGAATTTAAATTTTCGAATTTCCTTATTTATTTGATTCCATGCCATCTTATGAGAAACCTGATTGTGAACAAACAGCAAATGCATTTTTTTTAAGTTTTAAGCTTAACATCTTGAAATGAATAATTACAATTTTGCTTTCAATTATAACCGAAAATAATATTTCTTTTATTTTGATATCACAAAATGAGAAGGTTTATTTTGAGGGGTCACCTCACGACTAGGATTATGTAGGTGAAATTTCGAAATTTTGAGATGAAAAGTGTAAATTTCTATAAAAAACTTAATTTTAATTTTAAAGTCAATATCTGGGGAAAAATATTTAAATTTTAGTCTACAATGTTTAGAACGAAACATAAAAATTCAAGAAATTAAGTATATCTAAGACCAATTCCCACAAGTTTTTCTTTAAAAATTCGGTTTTTAGAAAATTACAACTTTTAAAACTTAAAAAAAACCTGCACTTATGATTTCAATTTTGAAAAAAAAATGTAATTTTCAAATTTAAACTAAAAATGTTATACATATTAAAAAAGAAGAAAGAAATTTAGATAAAAAAACTCGCAACTTGTAATAACGCATACAGAATTTTGAGAAAAAATTAAGTTTAAAAATGTTAACCCGAAATTTCAAGGATAAAATTGAATTTTCAATTTTAAATGCAAATTTTTGTAAAAAAAATTAAAACTAACTTTACATTAAAAAAATTGGTCTAAGGAGGAAGAAAATTGTAAACTTATTTCAAATTTGAAGTGTAACCTTGAAATTTCTAAGAAAAAAGTGAAAATTTAAGAAACACTTCGTTATAACGACTCTGAATGAATTTTAAATTTGTAATTTTAGAAAAAAAAAAACATGATTTTCTATTTTAACTAAAAAGTTTCAGAAAAAAATAGGAATCTAAAGGAAAAACTTGAAATTTAGAATATTTTTAAAAATGTTGACTTTTTTCCCTCAAAATTTCTACTTAAAACTTCCAAGTTAACTTTGGATTTTAAGAAAACAGTTTATACATTGAATTTTCATAATTTTGATGTTTTATATTAAAATTTAGAGTTTCTTCTTGTAACAAAAATAAAATTACACTAAAACAAAAACCTAAAAATATTGTTTTTCAAATGTCAAAGTTTCTATAAAAAAGTAAAAGTTTTAAGAAACATTTGCTAAAGATTTTGACTTTTCTTCTAATTTTAAGATTTTCTCTGTTTTAGCAGATTTCAACTTTACATTTGAAATTTAAATTTTTTCTTACAATTATTTGATTCTCAACAGTTCACCTTGATTTCTAATCGATTTAAAAATCGAAATTAAAAAACTGAAAATTTTAAATTTAAACTAGAAATTTTGATAAAAATTCAAATATTCGACTTTTTGTAGAGAAGTTTAAAAATTCAAGAAAAAGTTGATAATTTGCAACTACAGTCGAAATTTTTATTAATTAGTTCAGATGTTTTTTTCGGAATTTTAACTGACTGGAAATTTAGACTTTTTCTAAAATATCTAAAGTCATGATCTTTTGGCGAAATTTTAAATAAAACCTGAAATAACTTAAATATATTAAGCTTAAATTTCGAATTGTGAGGAAACTGCCATTTCGATTTAAAAAACGCGAAATTTATGTGTAAAAATAATTGTCAAAATTTTATTCACAAATATTTTACTTTAAACTAAAATTCCTACCTTTTTTTAATATTCTCGAAAATGTTCACATTTTTTTTAACTTTGACTTGAAACTTAAAAATCACTTTTTTATAAAAATCTTTACTTGAAATTTGGACTTTTTTTCTCCAAATTTTGAATTAAAGTTGATATCAAAATATTTCAAGTTTGCTCTGAATTTTGAGAATAGTCAAAATTCTGGAAGAAAGTAAATTGAAAAATTTCCAATTTAACTGACTTTCCTCCAAATTTCAAGTTAAATTTTATTTTAAACATCAAAATTATACTTCTTTTTAAAATTTCAAGGTTAAAATGGAAATTTAGGGATAAATCTCGATTTATAAATATTGAGGTTTTCTTAAAATTTCCTGTTTTCAGTAAATCCCACTTTAAATGTGAATTTTATGTCTGTTTTATGCCGAAACTATTTTTCTTTTTTTATTTGTCAAAATCGAAATTTTCAATCAGAATGAAAAAACACCAGTGCACGAAATTTTTTCACAAATTTTACCAACCCACGCGCCAAAAACTGTCTAGAAACGCTGCCTGAAATATCTTTTTTGAACTAAAATTGGAGTAATTACGCCAGTCAGTCCAGCGTTTCTTTAAGAATTTCAAAATTGATGTTTTTTTTTTCTTAAGGAGTTTGTGAAAGTTATATTGAACCATTTATTTAAACGTTTTATAATTTTATTTTGTTTGCCCCAATGTTTGTTTTTATTTAATTCCAAAATTAATGATTTCTTACCGAGAATTTTTAAAATGTTATTAGTTATCATTTCACAAAAACTGTTTTTCGAAAACACTATATGGACTTTTTTTACATTTTTGTATTTAGGGATTTATGATATTTTTTTTCAAGTCAATTTAAAATTTAGAGAATTGCTACTAAGAATTTGGATTCATAATACGACCAATTGTGTCAATAAAGTAATGAAATTTAACATGTTTCTCATTTGAATTATTTAGAACTTACGTATGTAAATTCTTAATTTTCACGTTCACTAGGAATAAAAATTTCGACCTTTTATATTTCGCCACCTTTTGAGAATAACGACCTTTGATAAATCGACACTTCTACTTTTTGAGATTTTCAACTTTTTCAAAGTTCGGCTATTACTTGCATTTCAGTTTTTTTTTGGAAATTTTGGACTTTTTTAGAAAAATAGAACTTTTCAAGTGTTTTTGAAAATTTGGATATTTTTTTGCAAATTTTGACCATTTAAGGATTTTTTTAAGGTTTTACTTTTCTTGACTTTAGACTTTTTTGAAAAATTATTTTTTCTCAAATTTAGACTTTATTTGAAAATATGATTTTTTTAAGCTCATGGGAATATTTCGTCATTTTTGGAACTTTTCAGATTTTTGAAAATGTTCACCGTTTTTCAACATTTGAACTTTTTTCAATATTTCTACTTTTTTCCAGAATTTTACTTCTTTAAGAAATTGCAATTTTTTTAAAATTTTGAACTTTTTTTGTAAATTTCAACGATCTTTTAGGAATTCAACTTTTTTGACATTTTCTACTTTTCCTTTGAAAATTGTTTTTGAAATTCCTTTTTTTTTAATTTCGACTTTTTCAAAGTTCGACAATGTCTTGCATTTCATATTTTATTCTTGAAAATTTTGAACTTTTTTTCAAAAAATAGATTATTTTCAAATTTTTTTCTTTTGGATATTTTTTTGCAAATTTTGACCCTTTAAGTATTAATATTTCGACATTTGCAAAAATTTTGACTTTGAAAATGTCAGCTTTTTTAACTTTTTACTTTTCTTCATTTTAAATTTTTTTGGAAATTTTGAAAAATTGTTTCATTTCTCAAATTTAGACTTTTTTTGAAAATATGAAATATTTTAAGCTCCCACTCTCAATGGAATACAGATACAATTTTCCAATGACGTTAAGTACTTAGGGATCTTCATGGCCAAAAACTAAATTGAAACACTTATTTGGAAAGAACTCTTTCAAAAGCCATAATAGCTCCATGGACTTGTCGTACACTTGTAGGAATGACATGGGGGCTGCAACCGAAAATGATATCTTGGATAAACCAAACGGTAGTAAAGCCCATGGTCACCTATGCCTCAATAGTATGGTGGCTAAAAACAAAATAAATTTCTGGGCAAGGCAAATTACACAAGCTACACCGGTTAATTTGCACTGGAATAACCGAAGCTATGGCGTCATGTCCAACAGCTGCAATAGAAGCAATGATAGGCCTGACTTCACTTTACGTTTGTGTGAAAAAGAAGGCAACGCTTAGTGCCTCAAAGCTATTCCAATCAAATAAACTGAAACCGGGTGACTTGCTAGATCACGTACAAATTCTGGAAAAAACTGGACTTTGTCGTTCCATACGAAGTGGTAATCGGAAACCACCAGACATGGAATAGACATAGTGAAAAGCTAGCAAACAGCGCATGTGTCTAATACACAGACGGATCCAAATAAACAGAAGAAGTAGAACTAGGAATATGGGGTCCTAATTTAAGGCTCTTTAAACTCCTAGGAAACACTCCCACAATTTTCCAAGCAGAACTGCTTGCTATAACTCTGTGCGCAAAGCGTGCCTTGAAAAAGGACTCGAAAACGTACCGGTTTATATCGTTTCGGATAGCTAGACTGCATTAAAGGCTCTTAAAGTCATTCAGAATCCAGTAAAAAATGGCCTGGGAATGTAAACAATGCCTGAAGCAACTGGCTGCAAACAACAAAGTAACTTTGATGCAGGTTCCAGGGCATCAAGACATGGAAAGGAACGAAGAGGCAAATAGACTCGCAAGAGGCCTCGATCACATCATTCTTCGGTCCAGAACCATACTTTGATGTTACAAAAAGCCACGTAAAAATGAAACATACTACAGTATAGATATTAGCTTACGCCTACAGTAGCGACAAAGTGCTAAAATTTTGTCACGAATTTTGTTTGCTCATGCGTCAATTTACACAATCCCGAACAAGGTGTCGCAGTGTTCTATGATAACCAGAAATAAGATCTATGATCGTTAAGTAACTGAATGTCAGTTGAGAGTTGCCAAGTGTTCGGGAAAATCAGCACTTAAGCGAATATAATTTTTTATTTTACGTTCATATGTTATTCATTCATGGTAAAAATGTAAGACAATTTATGTAATGGATGTTCTAGAAACTTGTTATGGTCAGAAATTTTCATCCAAATTGTGGGATTTTTAGGGAGATTGTTCGCGAATAATGTTTAGGTCATATGGCAACACTGGATTAGTTTTATTTAAATGTCAGTCTTGTTATAATTCATTGGGCTAATAAGATGAAACCAAATAAAAGAGAAAAAAGGAGAATTTACAGGTTCTATTTATAAACGTAACTCTTAACAGCAATAATAATTTGATAAAATCAGCTTCTTTTTAATTTCCAAAAGACGGCAAACGGTAATATTCAGGTACACCCAATTTGTTTTATTAAAAAAAAACTGTTTTATTATACTCGCATTTGCCAGTTTTATACAAAAAAATAAACAAGTTGTTTCCTGTAGAAATTATTTTGCCGTCAGTCACAATCCGTGTTTAGTTTTTCTTTGTGTATTCTTTATATTAATCAGGTTATCAAAATTCACATTATTTAAAAAATACGGTGAACAAGTATTTTTGGACTATTTGTAAAATAGTAAATTAGAATTTAAACGGTAAAAACAATTGAAATTAATAAACTTGATGGTTTGGTTTAATAAATAAATTTAAATTTTCGCGGGCGTGCACAATCCACAACATGGCTGACTCCACTGAAGGTCAACGATTTTAACTACTTCAAGGGAACCGACACTTCTTGTCGCTACTGTATATGTGAGCTAATATCTATACTGTGCAGATACTTGGGAAGCAAACCAAAGGCTGTTATATTGGAGGAAAACTCCAGGCCTAAGACAGTCAAAAAAGTTCATCACTATCTCAAAAAAGAAGTTTGAGCAGCTTCTCGAACTGAACAAGAACGACTTAAGAATAATAACGGGACTTTTCACAGAACACTTCCCAGTAAAGCATCACCTTAAGAAGATGAGAAAAATGGATGTGAAAACTGCAGATTTTGCCACGTCGCAATAGAAACAACAGAACACCGCTATGCGAATGCATTGTTCAGTTCTGTAAAAGGCTCAAATTTCTTGAAGGGTGACCCTGACACCCCAAGACATAAGAGAAACAGCTCCTAAATAGATAATAGACTATGTAAAGAGTCTAAACAACTAGGACAATTACTAAAATGAGAATCCACACAAAAGATCCTAATGGATCGCTGTGCTGAAAGGTGTGATAAAGCTTTTACGACTCTATTTAAAAAAAAAGCTTATGTGAATATTTCGTCATTTTTGGAACTTTTCTGTTTTTTGAACATTTTTATCTTTTTTAAACATTTGATCTTTTTTCAACATTTGGTCAGTTTTCGGAATTATCCCTCTATTAAGAATTGCATTTGTTTCAAAATTTGATCTTTTCCTTTGAAAATTTCATTTTGTTTCATTTTCGGCTTGTTGGAAATTTCGATTTTTTGAAAATTTCGACCTTCTTTTAACTTTAGAATTGTTTTTGCAAACACTGATTTGGTATTTCATATTTTTGCAGATTTTAGAAACAGCAGATGAAGAAACAAAAATGCACAGAAAAGAAGTTATAGAGCAAAGGGAAAATGAAACTAAAGTGAATAAATCTACAAAAAAGACTACATTACGTTCACACTCGAGAGATCACAATGTGGAATCACATGTTACCGAAATTAGGAATAATCCAACCGGAAGTGCTGAGGTTATAGTATTATCAGATGATGGCGACGACAGCCTGGAAAATCCCGATTTAAGTTTGGCGGGGTTATTAGATGAAGCATTTTCTGGTTCAGACGAATATTATGATGATGATGATGATGCAGGTGATTATTATTATAATGGAATACCAGGACGCTATTACGGAGGTTATGGAGAATGTTATGCTTGCGGACGAAGCGGCCATTGGGCAAACGGGTGCCCTTTTAGATAAGCAATATTGTATTCTGCGTTTAAATTTTGAAGATTTCTTAGAAAATAAATATTTTTATACTTTACATCAGTGGTTGCCAAACTTATTTATCATAACATTGAATTATCAGAAAAAACTGTGCCCTTGTGCATCTACCTTTTCTAAATAAACAAATAATTACGTTTTTTAGCATATGTGCTAATGAAAAAATGAATACTGTTTTCCAAAATTCTTATTTTTAAAATTCTGATTTTTGCATGAAAATTCCAACTTTTTTATCAAGATTTTCACATTAATTTTAAAGTTGCGAGATGTTTCAGATTTTTTAAAGTTTAAAAGTAAAGGTTTCTTTCCCAAAATATTTAATTTTTTTCTCGTAAAGTGTTGACTTTACCATTTAAAGGTTTCGTTTTTTTTTCAAAATTACCAATTTTAACTATTTTCTGGAATTTTTCAAATAAATCTGTTTTTTAGGACTCCATAATTTTAAAATAAAAAGCGAAACCCTTTGTAATCTCACTCTCGTGTTCATCTGTCGGTTAGTCGCAAAGAGATTTTCCTCAAAAACTATGTAACCTGGGAATTTGAAATTATGCACAGCTTTAGTTTTCGATGATCCACGCAAATACCGTCAGTCGACGATTAGAAAAAGAAAATATTTTGTAATTAAATAGGGGGTTAATTTGGTCACCGAAAAATAACATTTTACCTAATATATCGTGCGGGTATCACTGGAAAGAGCTTACTTCTAAGGATCCTAATACATTTTTTTATAATTTTCGGTCCAATCCAATGGTCTTAAAGATACAACTCAAAATGGATAGGAATTGACCGTTCCCCCCTGATCTGGGTTTCTAAAGATCAAATTTAGATTTTAGTATGGATAGTAGATATTACGTCATAGATTATCGGAAACCTGCGGGTTTTTTCGATATCGTAATAGTTGTTCAAATAAAATACTTTATGGAAAAATAGGTACTTGCATTCCAAAGCTTTTTGACCCCTATAGTATTAATTTTTTCAAATATAGAACTCTATTTAGCCAAAGAATAGAATTCAAATACAAATCTTGCTCCCTGAAACCAAGAAAGATTAAAAAACACAACAAAGGTTGCTCTAATGCGTTTCGACACCCAAGCTATCATCTTCAGAGAGATCAGTATCTCACGAGGGATCAATATCTCTTTCACAAAAAAAAGAATAGAATGTAGATCAAATTTGTTACTTTATTTCATTTAGATAAATATTTTCGGAGTTAGCACAGGTTTATTAAATTGCTCGCAGCGTAGTAATTACGGTTGGAATCGAACATTTTAGTGCGATCCGAGGCGATCCCATAAATTGTGTTACGAATTGCGAATGAATGATTTTTGCCTGAGATATTATCAATACGTTGACCAGTTTTATAAATATTCCGATTGATTGTAAAAAAAGCGTGTATTTAAAAATTAACTTTTATTTTTCAGTTATAACAAGATAATTTGGATAACATTTCAAATTCATACATAAATAAAAATGAGTTAGTTTGGTTTGTTGATTGTTCACTGTAGTAATTAGTACGAAATAACTCTAATTGTGCAGCCCCGACTCACTCTCGGCGATGATTTTTTTTACAAAGCCTAAACTTTTTTCAAAATTTCAACTTTGTTCTCGAAACTTTCAAAAAAAGTTGAAAAATTGTCCCAATTTTCAATGACGAAGTCCAAATTTCGATAAGAATGTAGAGATTTTGAAAAAAAAAGTATAAATATTTAAAAATGTTCGAAAATTTTAATAATAGTCGAAGTGAGTCAAAAATTTTTTAAAAAAATCGACATTTAAAAAAATATGGATATCGGAAATTAAAAAAAATTTCAAAATTTTCATTTTGAAGAAAGTAAAAATTAAAAATAATTAATGGCTTTGCAAAATTGCGAAATAAGTAGAGATTCTGAAAATGGCTGTAATTTTGAAAAATCGAAATTTAGAAAGACGTGTATGTGATATTATTTATAAAAAAATGGATATTTTTTTAAAAAAGTTTAAATTTTCGAAATTTTGAAAAAAAAATCAATATTTCAAAAGGCGAAATTTTGAAAAAATTCAGTTTTTGAAAAAATAAACATAGGAATGTTCAAAGAGTGAACATTTTCAAATGTCGAAATTTTCAAAAGTGTTACAATTTATAGCTTTCCATTTTTTTTATTTTGAAAGAAGGTAAATTTTTCGAGATAATTGAAAAGTCTTAAAACAATTCAAAAAAAGTCTTTTTCAATAAAATTGAATATTTTCAAATATTCAACATATCAAAAAAAAGTTTAAATTTAAAAAAATGTCAAAAGTTTAAAAAAGTTAGAAACTGCCAAAATCAAATTTTCAGAAAATTCCAAAATATGCAAAACTGAAGAAAAGTTAAACTGAAATAAATTTGAAATTTTTAAGAAAAAACCAAATTTGTTCAAAAAAAGTTGAAAATTGATGCAAAATCGAAATTTTGAAAAAATTCCACCATTCAAAGATTAAATTTTTAAAATAAGTCAAAATTTGCAGAAAAATGGAAATTATCAAAATAAAGTCAAAATTTTGAAAAAAGCCGAAATTTAGAAAAGGTGTCGAAATATTAGAAAAGTCTAAATTTAAATAAACGACGATTTCAAAATAAAAATTGAAATTTTGTAAAAATACTGATATTGTAAAAAAATGTCAACATTAAAAAAAAATTGATTCATTTAACTCGTTAAGGAAAGTAATTGTCTTTGGCAACAGTGGGTGTTTCACCCGCGTCGTCCAGTAGAATATCAACCAATTGATTAAGAAACACGTTAAGAAAAAAAATATATAATGCTCACAAGTTTAAATACTGAAATTTCCACTTTTTTCGAAAGTTCGTTCGAAAATCCAAAATTTCTAGTAAGTCCAGATTTCATGATTAAAAAGGAGGAAATGTGAAGAAAAGATCAAATTTATAACAATTTACAATTTGGACTTTTAAGAAAAAATTAAGACTTTAAAAATAAAGACAGAAATTTCCACACATTTAGAAAAAGCGTAAATTACTAGAATAAGGATCATTTTGTTAAAAAAAATTCAAATTTTCTAATTTAAACGTGAGTTTAAAAAATTAAAATTTTGAATCTAATTGTAAGTAAAACACTCAATTTACAAAACAAATCAAATTTTAGAAAAAATTAAAATTTCGAAAGAAAAAATTGAAATTTCAAAAGAAAAAATTAAAAATTTCTTACTTAAAGTGGTCAATATTTGGAGCAAAAAAAAGTTGCAAGTTCTAACTCAGGTTTCTCAGAAAAACATTAAATTTTAGAAGAAAAGAAAAATGATTTCAAATTACCTCCCAAAATTTCAACTTTAATTACGAGGTTAACTACATTATTTCTTGATATATTTTGATTTTTAAACCCGATATTCAAAATTATTTAAAAATATATAGATTTAGAGCTTAAAATCGTCATTTTATGAAAAGGGGAAATATTACAAATTTTAAAAACTCGAAATTTTATTTTTTTTTGTTAAATTTGAATCCTGAAAATTCCAATTTTAAATTTGCAATTAATTTTACATCTTTCTTCCCTAAAATTTTGACTTCAAATTGAAAATATTTATTTAATAAACGAGTGTAAATTAAAATAATAGACTTCAAATTTTGCGATGGTTTCTTTATAAATGTGGAGTTATTTCTTAAAATTTTCTATATTAATTTAGTTTTGATGTAAAGATTAAAAAATCTGGTTTTAAAATTCGAACTGAAAAAAATGTATTAAAGTGACTCGTTCACCCTATAAAAATTAAGTTGTTTTGTGAAAATTTTATAATTTAAGAAGTGTTTTCATAAAAGTAAAAGTTAGAAAACCTGGACATAAAAATCAATCAAATTGCCGCCCCTCTTGAATAGCACGCGGCCCTATTGAAATATGACATTTTTCATAAAAATTTTCACTTTCTCTCAAAATTCAGATGTCAGTTTCAAAATTCAAAGTTATTCAGAGTATAAATATTTTTATTTTTTTATTTCGAATTTGAATTTGCAATCTCGAGAAAAAATGTAAATTTCGAGTAGATTCAACCAACGAACTAAATTTTTTAATGAACATTTTTCAAAATTTCCATTTCAATTTCACAATTATTTACAAATTTTAAATTTTTGGATAATTTTGTAGTTTTTATCAAAATGTCAAGTCTAAACGTCTCAGTTGCTTTAAGAAAACATTTTACATAGTTTTTTTGAATTCTTATTTTTTTAATGTCTTATACATATATTAATTCAAAAGTTTTAGGAACAAATAGAAATGTTGGGAAAAAATGAGCATCCAATTTTCGTGTTAAGGTATAAGTTTCAAATAAAAACCAAGCAAATAAAAATGTCTGAATTTCGATCATGATTTCTAAATTTCAGATATTCTAGACATCATCATTTGTTGACTGTAAAGTCTAGGATATACTTGAAATATCTATGTTTATCAAAATTCGGTGCTGAAAATTGAAAACTGCACATTTTTTAAATTTCAAGTGTTCTTTGAAATCTCGACATTTTATTTTTTTTTTTAATTTTAACCTTTGTCTCCAAATTTCGGATTTAATCTTGAATTTTGAAACCCAATTAAATTGGTTTATGTGCAATAAATTCAAATTTGAAGTTTATTCTAAAATTTCCGAAAAAAATACCATTTCTCATTTTTGGAGGAAAAGAGAGAGAGAGAGAGAGAGAGAGAGAGAGAGAGAGAGAAAGTGGGAGAAGTGCGTTATGGAGAATTATTCTCCTAAAAAGAATACATCCGATCACTAGCTAGCAGTTGCGTGTAAATAAATGGGAAAGGTGATCGGGAAAAAGCAGCAAGTGCTTGTTTTTCATATTTTCAGATCAATTTACCTTAAATTAAGTTTCAATATTAAAGTTAAAATTTCGATTTTTAATGATCTAAAATGTTGATAAAAACAAATATTCTACTTGAATTGAAACGTTTGGATGAAAAGTAGGAAATATGAAAGATTACTCGAAATTCATTAAAAAAAAAACACAATTTTCAAATTTCAACAATAAAGAAAAAAAGTACTAATATTGACAAAAATTCAAAATCCCTTATAAAAAGGATTTTTGGTGTAACTTTTTAAAAATTCGATCTTAAATTTGAAATTTGTGAAAGAAGTATAATTTCCAAATTCAAATTGAAAAGTTTCAAAAAAGTCTGCACAGATTGTAACAAATTTCCTGCGCACTACAGGGATCTCGAAAACGGTAGTAGATACAGCATCGATTAAATTGAGGCAAAAAAATTAATTTGAAAATTCAAAAAATAACCAATGTTATTTTAAGTTTTTACTTCTGTCGGCACTCCTTATGACTGCTACTTTTTTTAATAAAAGAAACCTATTTCGAAATATCAACGTGTCCTCGAGATTTTGATCTTCATCTTGAGATTAAAATTCTCCATTTATAAATTTGAAATGTTTAGACTTTGAGCCGCATTTTGAGGAAAAAGTTAACATTTCGGGAGAAACTTAAAATTATGAAACAAAAATTTTAGTTTTAACAACAAATTTAGAGAAAAAAAGTCGAAATAATTAAAAAGATAAGAGTTAAAATTCAAAATTTTGAAAAAAATGTTCCTATAAATTTAATTCTTTTTCTTCAAACTTTCACTTTGACTAATAAATAAAATAAAAATTTTCAGGTAACACTAGGAATTTTGGGAAAGAAGTAGACATCTTGAAGAAATTCCTAAAATTTCCATTTTAATCACAAAATATTGATTTTAAACTGAAATATAACACTATTTCCTTGAAATTTCTTTTGAAACCCCATTTTTTTCGGATTTCGGAAATTCCGAAATTGTTAACTATTTTATCTACTTGATTCCGAAATTCTGATTTCTTTTTTCGATTTGTTTTTCAACGTTTAAATTATTACGAAACCTGGAAAGAATCAGAATTTCGCGAAAATTTTTTTGCTAATTTTTAAAACAATAACATAAATATTGTTTTGTTTTCTGACGACGCCTATGTTTTACTCTTGGCATAAAATATGTGACA
This sequence comes from Dastarcus helophoroides, assembly GCA_028583605.1. Lineage (NCBI taxonomy): Eukaryota > Metazoa > Arthropoda > Insecta > Coleoptera > Bothrideridae > Dastarcus > Dastarcus helophoroides. The sequence continues at coordinate 1,919,854 of CM053335.1, forward strand.
TATCGAAGTATTCAAAAAATTTTACTGAATCCGAAAATGAGAAAATCCACTATGGTGTCCATAAGACAAAACAATTTAATTAACTACGCCACTGTAAATAAGCTTCCAAGCAACCAAAAAACCAAGCAAAAACGGTTTTAATTTTTTCTTTAGATCAAACTACAAATAAAGAATTTAGAGCAGATTTTAGAACATGACTTTTTTCACTTCACTTTCTTGTTAATAAAATCTGAACAAATCATAATGGCATGTTGATGGGCATAAACTCCTAGACTACTTTGCCCATTCAACCAATTTTCTATCTCCACTAATAACCAAGATACCCATGTTATTTCACGTCCATTGGGATACATTGTATAAATTCAAAATTTCGAGACCAACGTCGAAATTACACCAGAAAAGTTACAATTTTGAAATTTTAAAAAAGGTAACGCTTCGCCATGCCGTCTCTCAAATTCCATTGCCCTAGGCGATTGTCGTCTAGTTCGCCTATGTGGCAGGTCCTGACTGGAATTTAATCTCGAATTTTCGAGGGAAAAAAATCGAAATTTTGAGATTAAAGTTTAACTTTTGAGAAAAAGAAATTGAAAAATTTAAGGAATTAAGTAAAATTACTACAGCTAAACATAAAATTTCTAGAAAAATTTAGATTTTTAGGGTATAGCCTAAATTATGAAAGAAAAGTCGAAGTTTTAAGAAAAAAGTTAAAATTTTCAACTTCAATGTTTAGTTGCAAAACAAATTCCAATTTTACTTAATATATGTATAGTAGGTGTGTTGTACGCAGGCGTGGAAAGCACACATACATTTTAAAACAATTAGAAATGTCGAGTTTAAAGTCGAAATTTTGAGAAAGAAGTCAAAATTTCGAGTTTAATATCAAAATTTCTAGATTAAAGTCGAAATATCGAGAAAAAAGTCGAAATTTCGAGAAAAAAGTTAAAATTGCAAGATTGAAGTCAAAATTGGTAAAAATAAATTCTTTATCAATGTCCTTTATACGCCTTCGTATTTCCACGCATTCGTAGGTTTAAACTAAATCTGCTGTGAAAACAGTAGGGCTGGCAACAGTACCGGCCTGGAATTATTTAATCTTTAGTTAAGTGTCTTATCCGCCGTATCGCAATCTATGGTTTTAAGGTTGACAGATGACAAATTTAATATTAAGTTAAATAAATGATTACCCAGATTAAACGCATTTTATGTGAAATTTAGAGCTCCAATAAAATTTCAATATAAAGTTGAACATGACTTCAAAACGAGTAAAAAAAGGCATAATAAAAATTGGTAACATTGGTTATCAGAGGTGCAAATGCGCTGCTTTCGTTTTGAACTACGAATGCAACTGTCAGCTGTCAAAATCTGGCTTGACCTTTTTGTTCTTCTCCTTTGTAAGGAAGGGTCGGTTCTAATTCATCTAAAAGAAAAATCTAAATAATCTCAACAAAATGAGGATCTATAAGGACATTTTTACAGGTAAATAACATCCCTAAAGATTATAAATGTTTGTAATGTGCATATTTTGTGGATTTTTTCAACCTATCCTTATAAATAACCTAATTTCCCAGCTGTCAATTTGTATCTTTTACTACTACAAATTTGGACTGTTTACTTCGGTAATAAATAGCTAAATAGGTAATGTTTTTAATTTTTAGGTGATGAAATGTTCTCTGATACCTACAAAATGAAATTAGTAGATGAAGTGGTTTATGAAGTATATGGTAAATTGGTTAGCAGAAAAACAGATGATATCCAACTCGACGGAGCCAACCCTTCTGCTGAAGAAGCTGATGAAGGCACAGACGCAGCGGTGGAATCTGGTGTTGATGTAATCTTGAACCATAGACTCCAAGAAACTTATGCTTTTCATGACAAAAAATCTTACACATCGTATCTTAAGGATTACATGAAAAAGTAAGTAAACACATTTTCCAGAATCCGAACAATATTGCTCTTAATATCTGTTAAGAAACGATGTGTTGTGAGTAATCATTGACAATTAGTTTGACGGTTAGTGCATTTATAAATTAAAAAAATGTTATTTATGCAGATTGGCTTTTATCTTGGATGCTATTTGAGAAAGCTATTGTTCTTTAATGAAAGTGGCTTCTAAAGTTAAGGTGAAACTAATATAAAAATTCCACGCGGAATGTCTATATTTAGTTGTCAAATTTGCTATTGAATATGGTTTATGAATATTGAACAAAGATTAAATATAACAATTAATTGAATAATTTTAAGTTTGTATAATAATGTTCGAGTTAAATAGCAAATTGTTATACAAGCATATCCAAACTAGGGCATGTCATTGGCAACTTTGTTATTATTGAAGATACAAAATTCTTTAAATTAACAAACTAGTAGTATTTAACGCTCTTTAGGATAGAAGAATGAAAAAATAAATTGAGCATTGTTTTCAACTGTACAGGTAAGACACAATTTTTGTTATGGAAGCCCCCTGTAGAATATTCTTTTTTCTGATAGAACTTCAATTTCTAAGCAAAAAAGCTTATAATGAATTTTCCTGTGTATTAAATTTTATTAACAATAAATACAACAAGATATATTAAAAGTTCCACGATGTTTCTGTAAATATTTGCTATGAGTGGACCTGGTTTCGCTTTTCAGAATCATTGGTGGGTATACCAATAGTTTGTTTACCCGTTGTTATTCTCACAAATTCCATGGATCACAGACCAATGCTCACATAATTTCTATGGCTTTACAAATATTTACAATTGAGACAACTTTCACTTATGAACGAGCAGCTAGATCTGCTGAACACACCTCAATAGAAGCTTTGGGTGAGAATTCGGATTAGATACAATATTCGTAGGAATCTGTGGTCCATGTAGCTTGTTAGCATAACAGCAACTAAATAAACTACTGCTATAACCGCCCATGATGTTGAAAAGCAAAACCAGGTTCAGTCATAGCATGTATTAATTTATTTATAAAAACATCATCGAATTTTTAATATCTCTTGTTGTATTTATTGTTAACTGAGTTTAATCATTAAGAATAATGAATTTTTTCCTAAAGTCAAAAATAACGTCAATATTTTAATTTTAAAATATCAACAGTAAAAACACCAAAAAATTTGATGGCACTAACCTAAATGATAAATTGCAGAAGTGGAGCTCCATGACAATCCCTTTGAAAGATTGACAGTGATACCTTTTTCTGTCAAATAATATCAAACATTAGTATGATTTTATACATCGTTTGGTTCCATACAGGCTTATCCAAAATTTTGTGCATGTACTAATACTGAATAATAATTTTAATGTGTTATTCAGAGCATAACATGCTAAAAAATATAGAAATTTGACTTAGGACCTCCAATATTTGTTACATATTAGATAGGTTTTCAAATTTCTAAACATTTCTCCTTAATGTCTATTTCTTAATAGTGTGTTTTAACTGTAAACTTTATTTTAGATTAGTTGCTAAATTAGAAGAAAAATCTCCAGACCAAGTAGACGTATTCAAGACCAACATGAATAAGGTAATGAAAGATATCTTGGGCAGGTTCAAGGAACTTCAATTCTTTACTGGTGAATCTATGGAAATTGAAGGAATGGTAGCCCTTTTGGAATATAGAGAAATCGATGGAGACTCAGTCCCAGTTCTTATGTTTTTCAAGCATGGACTCGAAGAAGAGAAATTTTAAATTTTTTATTTGCTATTTATAATTTTCATTTTAACATCTTTTGTGTAATTCTATTTATTTTTCTTTATGTCCATGATTATTGTTGATTCAAGTCTACCTGAATTTTCCATTTTATGAAAAGAAGCCACCAATTTATACTCAGAATGTTAAAAATAAAAATAATTTTCTTACCTTGATTATTTGATTTATTTTTTGAAAATAACCCTCTCCAGAGCTGGGTAGTTATTACAAAATGTAACGCATTACTGAGTTAATTTGTAATTGCATTACTTTGATTAAAAACGTAATGTACTGTGTTTGTATCATTTATTGAAGAGTAATAGAATGTTCCTCATAAAGGAATTAATTACTTCTTTTAAATTACATTATAAAAATAATTGAACTTTTTGTAATTTCAATACAATTATGTTATTTCAGTTAAACTTGCTTGGGCATCGGAATAGGAATAAAGTAAAATTGGCTATACCATTTTACATAATATCCAAGTCCAGCTACAGCACTTTATTACTAAGATATGTTCCATGGCATAGTTAAGAAGCAATAGGCATTTGTGCAGGAAACTCGAAGGCTCCTACTTCATAAAAATTTTTTAACTTAAAGTGATTTAAAAAATAGCACTTATTAGCTTAAAGTAACACCCATAAATTTTGTCAGTAGCGTAATCTGCCTTTAAAAATTAAGAAACCTATTGAGAAAATGCAATTTTTTTTAGTTTTAAAAGCCAAACCACTTTAAATTAATAGTTACTATTCTGCTTTGAAGTGAAATGCATTCAAAGAATAAGGAATATTATTTGCCAAAAATGAAGACAATTTCTTTTAACAGATTCACTTGCGATTAATCCAAAGCTTGAGATTAAAGTAAAAACTTTCAGATGAAATTTTGATTTTAAATTTAATGTAGATATTGGAATAAAAAATAAACATGTTCATTGCAAATTGAAAAGTTTATAAAAATAAAATCTAAATATTGAAAATTTAAGTTTTCCTAGATTTAAAATTTCAAAATCTATAAAATAATTCGATTTTGTAGTTTAAATTTCGAGAAAAACTGGAAATTGTTGTTCTGGAATTTAAAAAAAATCTGGTTCAATATAGATTTAAAACAAAATTTTTATTACGTAATTTCATATTACATGAAATTTTGAGAGAAAAGTCCAAATATTGAGAAAAACTACAGTTATATAAAAAAAGTCTTAACATGAAATTTAGGAAAATAGGATCAAAATTTCTAGTTTGAATTTGAAATTTCGAAAAGAACTTTGGAATTAAGGTCGAGATATTTATCGATCATTTTCTAAAAATATTCTAGATTTCCAGTTTTAAACGAGAACTTCAGATTTAAATTCTGAATGTTAAAAAAAACTCATTTCGAAAAAACACTTACACTTTACATCAGGGATGGCCAATACGTCGACCGCGGTCGATCGCAAAAGTTTTAAAAATAGCCCGCGAAGGTAAATTTGAACAATTTGCTTTCACTTAAATTTAAAATTGTTGCACTATGAAAAATCTCAAAATTGTTTGCCCATATTCGTAGCCGCCCGCATAATATATTTTACAAAACAAGTAGCCCTTAATTTATAACAGTTTAGCCACACGTGACTTACATATTATTAAATTCCTGCAATTTGGAGCTTACTTTTGGGCCTTTGAATTTATTATAAAATTTAAATTTTAAACCCTTTAACATTTTCTTGAATTTTCGACCACTCATTAAGAGATTTTGTTCGAATTTTAATATGTTTCGAAAAAATTGATTTTTCGAGATCACAGACAAATTCGAAAAAAATGCCAATATTTTTAGAATAAGTTGGGGATTTTTTTTAATAATTCAAAAATTTTTCGATACTTTAATTTTTTACTCAAAAATTAAAGATTTCTGAATATCTAAAATTTGAAGATTAAAATCAATATTTTTATCGCAATTTTTTTAAATAATTTTGCTTTTTCTTTCGATGTTTTCACTTTGTCTTGAAAATTAGACTTCTTAGAATTTTAATTTTTTTCTCTCGAAATTCGATATAGAAGTTTATAATATACATTTTAAAATGAAACCTGGTATCTTCGAGAGAATAGGCAAAATTTCAATAAAAAATTCAGAAAAAAAGTACTCGCAAATAAATTTTAAGAAAATGATTTTAAATTCGAATAACTGACTTTTTGGAAATTTCGCCCAAACTACAAGATCTCTAGAAAACGTCCAATTTTGAAAAAAAATTTTTAGGTTTTTCTTTTTCGAGATTTAGTTTTTTATCTTTTCTGATTTAAACATATACTTTTTAGATTTGTCAAGAATTGTAGCTTCAAATTCGGCACTTGCACCCTTTCTTCAAATTATGATTCCCTTTTCTCTAAAGTTTGACTTCAGTATCCAAATTTCGACTTTTTTCTCGAAATTTCGAATTTAAACTCGAGCTAAAAAACTAACGATTATAAATTTCATTCTGGAATTTTGATAACAATGACAATTTTGCGTTTTCCTCGATAAAGTCAAAGTATAAGATTAAAGTCAACATTTTAAATAATTTTGATTATTTAATTTAGTCTATTTTTTCTAAATTTTGACAGACTTGAAATTTGGACTCTTTTTAAAAATATTTACTTTTTTATATTAAAATTTGGACTTTTGTCTCAAGATTTCGAATTAAAAAAATTGAAAGTTTAATTTAAAATTCGAAATTTTGGACAAAAATTCAAATTTTTTATTTTAATATAAGTCAAAATTTCGAGTTTTAACTTGAACTCTCATTTTTTCATTTCATGTTTTAATTTGAATCTCAAGAAAAACGTCTAAATTTCAATAGAAAAGGTTAACATTTTTAAAAAGAATCCAAATCTCAAATTTTCTATGAAGAAAATTGAAACTACCTAATCAAAGACAACATATCCAGAAGACTATTTAGTTTCTTATGTAATATCGACATTTAAAAAAAAACAAAGATAACAGCTTTTCGGTTTTAGCTAAAATATTTATGTTCATAAAAGGTTTTACCCCTTTATCACATCAGCAATTAAACAAATAATTACGCGATAATAATTTCGCTAGCAGAACTGGCATTTTCAAACGTACTAATCTTAATTGAATAGCGAAAGAAGCATCGACATCATCTCCATTGAGATCCAAATCTATTTGAAACTCAATGCAATGAAATTTCAACTTGTGAAAAATTTTTACTTCTGTCTCACATTTTCAAGAAAAAGTTAAACATTTCTTAAAGTCGATGTATTAGGAGAAGAGTATAAAAATTTCCAATTTTCATAAGTCTATTAAACATGTTGCAATGTTGAAAAAAATTCTGACTAGAAAAAATACTGTGGTGCTATGGTTATGGTTATATTGTAAGATTTACAAAAGTAATTGATGAAAATGTAATTAATTCCTTCTTCCAAGTAATGGGTACCTAATTGAGTTACATTTTAACTATTGACAATGTAATTCAAAGTAATTTCATTCCTTTTTATGAAAAAGTAATGTGCAATGTAATGATTCCTTTTTAAAAGTGCTTTGCCCAGCTTTGACCCTCATAATTATTATAAAGGTTTTTTTTCTTCATAAAGACTGACCAAAGTTTTAGTGTTGGCCAAGGTTTCAGTTTCAACTACGCTCTTGTAGATTTCCAAACTAAGGAATTCGTTGCGGGAATGAACTGTCCCCGGTAATTCTAACATCGCCATCAATCTATTTCTGCCTCCCATCAGTTCTTTAACGCATAATAGCGAATTTGCGAGCAGCTTGAACTTAAAAAAAGAAAAGTTTTAGATCCAACTGAAATTGAAATATGTTTATCGAAATTTCTGGATTGAGGTCGAGATTTTGAAAAAAAGGTCTAATTTTGAGATTTAAAGGTGAAATTTCAAAAAGCCAACTTAAAATTTCTGTGAAAAAATGTTTAATAGGAATGTTGAAATTTCGAGAAAAATTGCGGGGCTTCAAGAAATTACTCAAAATTTCTGCAAATAATGTTTAGAGATTTTGAGTTTTTATTTATTAAACATGTTCTCATGTCCACCGAAAAGGGGAACAAATTCCCCAGGACCGTTGAGCATCATTCTCGAAATTTTATGTTAAAAGTCTGTTTCTTCTTAAACAACTTACAATAATTTTCCTCAGAATTGCCCAAAATTTCTATTGGATTTCATATCTGAAAATGTTTCTAAACGATTTTTTTCAACTGTTTAGTTTAAATTTGAGAAATACTTCTTTTTAAAATGTCAGCTAACTAAACATTTGCAATTTAAAGTCAGCTTTGTTAAAAAAAGTAGAAGTTTCAAAAGACGTAATTTTTGAAATGCTTCGTTGTCTTGAAGAGTCCAAATTCTAAATATTTTGAAGTTAAAAGTTCAAAATTTGCAAAAAAAGTGTAAAGTCTGAAAAGGGGCTAAAATTTCAAGAATTTTTAAATATTTTGACAAAATCCAGCTTTTCAAATGTCGATTTTTTTCAAATAAAAGTCAAATTTATAAAAAGGGTGAAATTTCGAGAAATAGTCAATATTTTCAAAAGTCAAAATTTTGAGAAATAGCCAAAAGGGGGTAAAATCCTTCAAAACAATTAAAATATATTTGCAGTATTTTCGCTTCAATTATAGAAGAATTTTTAATTCTTAGCACCCAATGCATAAAACTTAAAGGGCCCTGATCTCATAAAATTGCCCCCGAGCCCGAAGATTATTTCGACGGGTCCAGGGTTTCCACCTGTCCCAGTTTAAATTATTTCTTGTTCAAGTGTTTTCCCAATCTTTGGTGTACATTTTAAACTAAAAAAATTGTTAATATACTTTTAATTACTAGCTTTTTTTGTAACTATCAATTTTTTTTTTGAAATTTCTGTTCAAACTTATAAATTATCCATAAATAGGTATCGTCGAGTTAAGTCTAATTTTAATAAACTTTTGAATTTCAGTAAATTTAGAATTTAAACTTAAAATCTTATTGTACTGAAATGTTGTCATTAACCTAAATCTTGTACAACGTAGAAATGTTTTACAATAAACTTCAAACGTCAAGCTTTTTTATTCAATGTCAAAGTAAAACATTTTTTTTTAATATATAAATAGAACAATTAAGCGTCGGACACATATAAGCGATCGCAATAGCGTTCACGATCACGTTCGCGATCAGATATGGTTCTAGAAATCAAATGCGGCCGAACACACTTGTCACAACCTGTCAGCGATATGCTTCGGCCTTGCAGCGTTTGATCACCTATCTACGGCGATATAGGAGCGTTCGCGTTTAAACACTTCAGGTTTTATTTGATCACAGATCACGTGCAATGGAAATAGACAAAATATGTTAGATTTAACAGATTTTTTAATAAAAAACGAAACATTCAATAACATATACAGTGTGTCACATAAGACACAAAACCTAACAACGTAGAATTTTGGTTAATAATTAGGTTGACCAGAAAGTTTGACGTTCAATAGAGAACATTTTCGCGATTTCGAAATTCACTTTGGTTGTGAAATTTCATTTGATGACTAAAAAACCTCTATGGTGGCATAATTATGTTTTGCATGTTGAATAATTCCTGAAAAAATTGTTTTTTTTTTCTGCAGACACTATATTGAATTTTATTATTTTCGAATTAAGATTAATTTTTAATTTTGTTCATGGTCACGATCGTGTATATGTGTTCTCTCCTTTATATGTTCATGATCACTATCGTGAACGTGATCGTAAACGCTATCGCGATCGCTTATACATAGCCAACGCCTTAACACTATTTGGAATAATAATAAAATATTGTTAGTTACATTATTACATAAATATATAACAATTATTCAGTTTTTCTGGATTTGTTATTCCTATTTCCTCCAAAATTGCCTTTACGTTTTCTGGTATTCTTATTAATTTTTTGCTTCTGTCTGGTTTTTGCAAGGGCTTCGGAAGACTTCTTCAATTGTTCTTCCTCTTCTTCACCTTCCAGTACTTTAAATTTAAGTTTAACTTCTCCAATTTGCAATTCTCCATCTGTCAATTTTTTATGCACTTCAATAGCCTCGTTTTCATTGGGAAACCGTATGTAACCTTCTGTATCACCTTTATTAAAATTAATATATGAAACTTCAACATCTCCTGTTTCCTTAACTTTTTCCTTAATTTCTTGCCAAGTTATATTTTGGCCTTCTTCAATACCAGAAAAGTGCAAAATTGCACCTTTAGGTAAATTAACAGCTTTCTGATGTTTCTCTAACTCTTCCTTTCGTTTTGCAAGTTTTGATTCTTGTTTAGCCTTTTTGAATTCTTCAATCTCCTTCCTTTTGTCGGCAAAGTACTGCAATTGGAATTTTCTGATTAAATCAGTACCTTTATATGTCAACTCTTTTTGTTCAATAAACTTTTTGCATGTTTCCACATCTTTAAATATTACAAAACAAGATCCTTTAAATGTATGATCTTTAGTTGTTCTGCGAATGCATGATTCAATTGGGCCATGTGGTTCTAGAAAACTCAATATATTGTCGAGATTTTCGTCCAGTGAAAACCCTTTTACATAGGCTAAAAATAAACATATGCTAAATCCAGTTTCATATATAGTGTTTCGTTAGTACATACCTGTTCTTTCAGACAACTCTCTCCTGCGAGTCTCATCATGTTCTGGTGCAGGCTTCTCTGGATTTCTTCTCAACTTCTGTTTGTCTTCACTAACAACAACCAACTTATTTTCAGATTTCTCTATTGCATCAGCAACTTCTTTTGGATCTGTGGTAATACTCGCCAATTTCTTAAAGGTTAAAAGCACCTCCAGGGGTACCCAGCCATCATCTTCTTTGATTTTCTCTTGCATAAATTTGTCTCTCGGCAAATTAATGTCTCCAAAATAATATTCAATTTGTTTAATTATCTTCTGTTCAGTATCGGTAACCATTTTAAGGCGGTTTATTTCTATTAAAATTTTGAACACGTGCAAATGCAATTGAATTGTTGCAGAATCTCACATAACCTCTAAGACAGAATCATAGATTAAATACAACAGAGTCAACGGACTGAATCAAAGAAAACAAATTCCACAGCGTTGCCACCAGGGTTGCCAGGTGAAAATAAAAATGCATATTAGGTATAAAGAATTATGGTACATTATCCTACAATATCCTTTTTGCTTGTCGTTCGCCGGCTTAGAAATTTTTAAGATTAAAAGTAAAAAAAGCCGTTACACCAGAAGTTTTTGTGACTAAAAAATGGAATAACAAAAAAAATTCTTCCTCGGTCAAGGAACACTTATTGAAATTCAAACTACTAAAATGAAGCCAAAAATGTTGTTTTGTGTTGTTTTTTAAAAATTCCTATTTAGATTTTAAACTGGAAAAATCTTCCTTTTGCCTTTTTTAAAATTTTTTGTTTAGACTTGAAAAATACTCATTTTTAAAACGCTAAGTTTAAAATCAAAATTACGTTAAATCTTGAATTCGTTTAATTTTCAAAAACAGGCGAATTTGTCAAAAAATTCAAGTTGCATATAGTTCCAAAGCTTCAAGAAAAAGGTGAACATTTTTAAAAGAAAACAAAAATAAAATAAAAAGAGTAAAAGAGTTGAATGTTTCACAAAAAGTCGAGATTTTAAAAAAAAAAATCTGAAAATAAAGTTAACAACTTTGAGAAAAAGTCGAACTTTGAAGATAGTGGATCAAATTTTCAAAAAAAAACTAAAGTGAAAATTCTAAAAAAAGCTGGAAAATTTCAAACGCCAAAATTTTGAAAAAATCTAATTAAAAAAAAATTAGATTTTCAATTTTTCAAATAGAACTCCAATTTACTTTATAAAAATTAAAACTTCGAGATAAATTTGAAATTTAAAAAAAAAGTCGGTACAAGGAAAAATCAAAACGTCGAGAAATAGTAAGAAATTCGGAAAAAGTAAATATGTTTTAAAAAGTAGAGGTTTATAAATAAATTTAAAATTTTAAAAAATGTCAACATTTTGAACAAACTTACTTTTGTGTCAAAATGTTCAAAAAATTTTAAATAAATTAAATTCTTAAAGAGATGCTAAATAAAGGTTGAAATTTACAAAATAAGTTAAAATTTGGAAAAAATGAAAATTGAAAAATGAAAGATTGGAAATTCGAATTTTTTTAAAATAAAAATCGGAAAAGTCGGATTTTTTTAATAATCGTCATTTTCAGAAAGTCAAATTTTAAGCAGGTGCCAATATTTTGCCAAATTAAAACAACTGCAAATTTTCAAAAAAAAATGAAATGTTTTTGAAAAATCAACAGTCAGATTTGCAAAAAAGTTGAAATTTCGAGTCAAAATTTTAAAAAAGATATACATATTTATATGCAAAGAAATTACAGAAAGATATACATTTTCAACCATAAGATGCCAATTTTTATTTAAACATAAGTTCAAAAAGGTGAAAAAAAATTAAATTTAAAAAAAAATAAAAAATACAAAACTTCAATAAATAATGTTTAATAGCAAAAATCGATATATTTCAATTTTAAATTCGTAACTTCTAAATAAATTGTTTAGTGATTATGCAATTTTTTCTATTGTCTACTTCAAACGCGATATTTCGATTACAAAAATGTCCAAAAATATATGAGTTTTCTTTCCAAAAAGACGTACTGTTTATGTTGACCTTTTTTTGGATTTTGCGATTTTGAAGCAGAAATATTTTAAATAATTTTAAAAATGTGAATTTTTAACAACAACAAAAAAAAGTCAACACACTATTTTCGGCAAAAATTCTTTGTCCATCATTAAATTGACACTAAAATTATCTCGACAAATGACCAATTAAATGTTCTGTAATTAAGCAGTTAAACGTGCTTAAAATTGAAAATATGTACAACCGCAAGCATAGACTAGTCTCGGCCTTCCTTGGCCTCATCAGTATGGTACGGTGGTTGTATACACTTCCAACTTAAAGCCGTTAGTCAGTCGTTTAAGTATCCAAGAGAGTAAACCCCCATTGGGTGACTTCTAAGTGACTTTTAACTGTTTATTACGCAAACATTTTCGCTTCATGCTAATTGAAGCATTCTTCTGTGCTGAGATAATAAGCGTTGTATATACGAGTAATTACAAGTTTATTACGATGCAATTGAAATCCAATTTCATTAGAATATAATGAAAACTAGATTCCAATTGCAAAGTTCATGTAGATAAGGCAAAGCTTCATGCTAATTGAAGCATTCTTCTGTGCTGAGATAATAAGCCTTGTATATACGAACCTTTACAAGTTTATTACGATGCAATTGAAATCCAATTTCATTAGAATGTAATGAAAACTAGATTGCAATTGCAAAGTTCACGTAGATAAGGCAAAGCTTGTATCACGGGTTGCATCGCAACATCCATTGATACCAGCGAACTCTATAAATCTTATAAAGTTCACTGATTGATACAAACGTCCTCGGCTTGACTTTACTTTCATCTAGTTCGACAAATAATCATTTAATTGGCCATTTTGTTGGATATATGGTCCCCAAATTTCATTAAAAAAAATCCCTAAATTTCCCTAGACACAATCCAAACACTATTTTGTAATATTAAAAGCATAAAAATGAAGTAATTCAGGCAATAATTACTGTATAGAGAAGTGTCCTTTAGTACACGAATAATTTGGTATCATTAGTTAATGCATTGGAGGGTTCTTTTTGTAGCTTTCGTACATGTTCATGTTCGTGAAATTGCTTCTCGATTTTGCTAATTGTATCTTGGGGTATAGGCGATAAATCAGGAAATTTTTGTTGAAATAGACGAGCGACTTCGGCCTTCTATCTTCATAACCGATCATTTGTAAAATTATTATTTTATGCATTTCTGTTAAATGACCCATATTAAAATTTCAAAATGTGCAAAAAGATAACTGAAGCACGATACTGAACACTGTTTAATTCTCTCACAGTTTTAGAAAGTTACTGGGATGTTTTCGACAAAAAGTACAATTGACTATGATCAGGTTGATAAGTTTTTACGTTTCCTTTTTTGCAAAATCGAAAAAGGATATCGAAATTGTTTTGGTCCTTTATAATTCTCGAGGACGAACCGGGCGAGCGGCTATTCGTTATTAGCTTTGTCTATCAGTGTGATGTCTGGTTTATTATGTGGTGTTGTCCTATCCGTGGTTATACTTCTATTCCAGTATTGTTTAATATTATTGTTTTCTACTACGTTTTGTGGCTGGTATTTGTAGTACGGTGTATGAAATTGAACTAATTCGTGTTTCATTGCTAATTCTTGGTGTATTTGCGTGGCTACGTTGTCTTTTTATACAGAATGGTCCATAAGTAATGGTACATAAAGCAAGAGTAGATTTTTCGTATAAAAATAACGTGATTTAGCTACATTTACCTTATACCAAAAGTTGATATTAACAGAGAAACAGGGTGTCAAAGTTAAAAAAATAATTGTGATTTTCTCCCATAACTAATGAACACATTTCACTATAGACAAGAGATTTGGCAGAGGGGGGGTTTCTTTGGTTAAGAAATTCTAATTTGCTAACAGATCCTTAGTAATTGATAGGGGGCGCCACCTGCGCTACGTTGTATTATTCTAAGGCATCATAACTTTTTTGTGACTTCATGTATATTTATTTTAAATAGATATTTTTATTTACCTGCATTTTTTACGTAAAAAACGTATACTTTCTAAATGTTGATACAAGCAACCGTTTTCACGTTCATTTTAAGTTATGTAAACCTGAATTTTTCGCAGTAGATTTCAAAATAAAAGTAATGAAACTAACTCTAAAATTAGTATCAAATAATACTCTGCTGACATTATTATTACACATATTTTTTTTTAATTTCTAAAGCAAATTTAAATGAAATATCAAAACAAAATTTATTTTCAAAAGTAAGTATGTGGGAAATGATCTGTTTTCATGTAAAGGGATTGTAAACAATTAAAAATCTGGCTGTCTTTTATTGAAATTCATCTCCAAATATCTGCTTTGACCACCCAGACTATTAAAATTTTCTTGTGCGGACTCAGAGATCATATCTCACATTTCTATGTTAGAAAATAATTTACGTCTTAATTTTTTGGATTTTCTTTATTGAGATTTTCAAAATTTAGGTAATAATATTATCAGCAAACTAATATTTGACATAAATTAGTTTCAAAGCTGTCTTATGATTACTTTTTTTCAAGCCTACTTCGAAAATTTAATATCTTAGTAATTTAAAACCAAGGCACGTCAAGCTTTAAAGGCAAATATCTTGGAAATGCTTGATCGTATCAACTTTCACAAAGTACACCTTTTTTGCGTAAAAAATATGGGGAAATAAAATAACCTATTTAAAAGTAATATACGTAGGTGCACAAAAAAGTTATGATGATTTAGAATTATGCAGGATAGCACAGGTAGCGCTCCCTATCAGCTATTGGTAATATGTTAGTAAATTAGAGTTTGTCGACTTAAGAAACTCCCTTGTGGCAAATTTCATGCCCATATTACAATTCATTTCATAATTATACGAAAAAATCGACCTTTTTTTCAACTTTGACACCCTGTATCTCTGTTAATATCCACTTTTGGTATAAGGTGAATGTAGCTAAATCACATTATTTTTATTCCAAAAATCCACCATTGCTCTGTGTACCATTACTTATGATCCATTCTGTATATTTTGTGTTAGCTAGAATGTTACAACCCCCTGTTATGTGGTCTATTGTTTCTACTTGTTAGTTACATACATTGCACTTATCTGTTGTTGTATTAAGATTTTTGATGATATGTTTACTATAGTATCTAGTGTTTATATTTGGTCTTGAATTGCTATCATGAATCCTTCTGTTTCGCTAAATATCGTTCCTTTCGTTAGCCATGTTTGCCTGTTTATCGAGGTGAGATTGCGACAAGTAATTGAGGTGTTTTCCATGCAAAGTTTTTTTTTCCATTTCTCTATTTTTTCTGCCGTTACTGTGATATGTTCTTCTGGGTTAAAATTGCGGTTGTTTAATTTAGGCTGGGTAGCCGAGGTATCTATATGTGCTATTGCCCTATGGACTGCGCTTTCCTCGGCTCGTTCTGTGAACTATTTTCTGAGTTTATTCACTTGCTTGTAGTTCATGTTCTTAAGCTAAAAAACACCTCTTCCTCCTTCTTCCCTCTTGAGAGTAAATCTCTCTATATCTGAGTGGATATGATGTGTTTGTCGCTTGTAGTGTTCCATTCGAGTTAATATGCTGAGTGCTTCTAGATCTGTTTCACTCCACTTTATTAATCCGAATGAGTAAGTGAGGATTAATATAGCATATGTGTTTATGGCTTTCGTTTTATTGCGGACTGTTAGTTCACTGTTTAGAACAGTCTTTAGCCTACCTTTATATTCTTGTTTTAATTCCTCTTTTATAGTGGAGTGATCTGCTCTAATTTTTTGTTTATACCCTAGATACTTGTAATAATCTGTTGTATCCATCTCTTCTATCCTCTCTTTTTTGGTCTTCCAGTAAGTAGCTTTCCTGTTTTGTTTGTTTACCTTTAATTATGCTGTTAATTTTGCATTTATTAGTGACAAAGTTCATTTGTATGTCTTTGCTGAACGTTTCTGCATTGAAACCTTATACTATACTATATAAACCCTATATTATCACTACTCCATTGATCTGTTACTATTATTATTATTTTCTTGCTTACAAGATATGTCCTTGGTATAATCTTCCATTCCAGTACCAGAGTACAGTTATTTTTGAGACGGCGCAGTGCTTTTGGTTTCCTACAGATAATTTTACTCGTTTTGTTCATTTAGTACTTTCCTTACAGTAGCACATGTTTCTAACAGGGCAATTTTCTGCATTTCTATATAGATATTAGAGTTTATGCCAAGTTCTTTTAAATTTCTAATAAGTGAATGGGGTATTTCACCCGCAGCGCCAATAAAATGATATATGTATAATAACTCTTTCTTGATCCCACATTTATTTTATTTCTCTTGACAGTGGTAGGTACTTGTTTATCTTGTCTGTATATTTTCTCAGGATGTTAGTAGACAACGGTATCGAAAAGTCCACTAGGTATATTTTACTGTGAGTACTAAGTCTGGTCTATTGTTATGTATTGTGACGTCTGTGATTATATCTCTATTCCAATATATTTTAAATTCATCTTTGTTTATTACTGTATCTGGATTGTATTTGTAATAGGGTATCTTTTGATGTTCTCGTTTGAATCGTCTTAGAATTGCTTGGTGTACTATTTTTCCTACATTGTTGTGTCTCTGCGTGTAGCCTGTTGGCGCCAGTGTTCGACATCCACTTATGATATGGTCGATGATTTCATTTTGATTTCCACACATTCTGCAGTTGGTGTTTACTGCTGGTTGTTTCATTATGTATTTGCGGTAGTTTGCTGTGGCGATGACTTGATCATAAATGGCAGAATCCCTCTGTTTCTGGGAACAGGTATCCTCTGGTTAACCATTCTAGGGAGGCCTTTTCGTCTATGTGCTCTGCTTTAAGTCTCGTTGGGTATCTACCATGTAGTTCCTTGCTGAGCCGTCTTTCGATTTTGTTGTTGGGTTCAGCCGGTGCGTTTAGTTCTGTGGATAGCTTTAACGGGGTGATATTTCTATCGAGCGAGACTGTGCATCTGTATATATTGTTTTGTATTACTTTTCTATGAAAGTATGTTCTTAAGTTTGCAATCTGTTTGTCATAAAGGATGGTAATGTCAATTACTCGACGGCCTCCTTGTGTGCGTGGTAGATGAAATCTTTCAATTGAGCTTTTGGGGTGATGGGGCCGGTATTTTGTACTTAATGTACGTATGCTTCTATTTAGGTCTTCTAAGTCTGTTTTAGTCCATCCAAGTATTCCAAAACTGTATGTCAGTATAGGTATTGCAAATGTGTTGATTGCATTCATCATATTTTTGGAGTATAATTTTGTCTTCATTAATAGTTTTAGTTTTGTTTTAAACCTGTCGGTCAGTAATTTTTTGGACCGTTTGCAATCATTCCTCTGGCTTGTTCGTGCCCAAGTATTTATATAACTCTTCTTCTTCCATTCCATCTATTTGTCCTTGTTCTGTATTACAACCCTCAAGTCTTATCCACTTTCCTTTTTCCATTGCATTTATTCGACATTTGTCTAATCCAAACTGCATTTTTATATCATCGCTGTAGGTAGCAACAATATTTATTAGTTCTTGTAAGTCTTTTTTTGTTTCCGCAAATAATTTTATATCGTCCATATAAAGTAAGTGGCTTATACTTTATACATATTTGTGGGAAGACAAGTAATCGGTCTATATTTACTGGGGTCTCTACTTGCTAGTATGGTTTTGGGGGAGTAAATATGTGATGCGTTCAGTCATGAACTCAGGTATACCTTCATTATCTGTAAGTATCTTTATAAGGAGCGCTGAAATTTTTTGGTGCATGCTGTTGAATTTCTTCCACCATTCCACAGTTGTGTATTTTGTCTTTACCGGGTGCCTTCCAATTTTGTGTTTTTTTAATAGCATTGTCTACTTCTCTTATGGTGATTTTATAATTGTTCATTTCTGTTTTGTTGCGAATATGTCTCTTCTCCTCTTCAATCGACGGGGCTCTTTTTTCATATTGTTTCTCTTCTGATCAGATAGTCTCCCAGTAACCTTTTGCACTTTCATTAGAAAGTGAAACCCATAATTATATGGGTTTTCTCTTTGTTCGTATTGTTGTTGTGTAAGCTGTCTATAAAATTGTTTCTGGTTTGTGCTGAAATTGTGATTATCTTGCTTTCGTTGATGACTGTTCTTGTACCTTTTTAATCGTTTTGCAGTCGCTGCAAGAGATTGTTTTAGATACTTCAGTATCTCGGTTGGATTTGTATTTTTTGTGTTTGTATATTTTTCTATAATTTTCTTTGATTTTCTGTGGGTTTTTCTATTCGCTGTTTGTTTTTGTGCTTGTGTTACTTGACCTATTTCTTTACGTAGTTCTTTTATTTTTCGATTGAGTTTTCTTCCCATGGTAGTTTCCAGTTCTTCCGCGCTGTTTTTTCGGTTTGTAAGTTATATACGTTTTGTTTATGCATTTTAATTCCTGTTAGTGCTCCAATATAAACTATAGTGTGGATATCTACTGGATTGCTGTTATTTTGAATTTTTTGGCCAATCAACCTGTTTATTATGTTAATTATTTATTTTGTGTGTTTATTCGTTTTAACTTTTGGGATTTTTGGTCTCATATTAGATGTTATGTCTGCGTATTCACTAAATGTTTGTTCATAGCATTTACATGTGTCCTCTTCCAGTGCTGTTTCTCTTTCTTGATGGTCTTCTTGATGTTCTTTCCTTTGTGCGTTATCTGTATTTTCATTTTCTTCGTTTTCTTCAGGAATATTGTTTTCAGTATTCCCCAATCCTAATTCTATTGCTACTTCCTGTCTAATTTCGTCCATTCTTTCTCGTGTAATTCTATTTGTTCTCAGTATTGTTCTTTTTTGATCTATGATGTTTTGTATCGTCTTGAAAGCGAGTTGTGGAAATTTTTTAATTGTTTCTGAGTGTAGTTTTTTGCTATATCCATTTGTATCGGATTCCATTTTTGTTAGTATAAGATAACGGTGGTAAATAAATTCGTTTATTTCTTCTGTCCATTTTGGCCGTTGTCTTATTCTTCCTGCTAGGGTGGTTGGCAGACATTATTTTGCCAAAACACTTCTGTCAGGTAGAGCTGGTCCTTGGTCATTGCCAGGGTCTGGTGCAGGAGTACCTGTTCCTTCTTGTGCGAACCATTAGGTCTCCTTAAGGGTAAGTGCATTTTAGAGCTTCTGCCAGCGAACCTCCGATAGCTCCTATTTCAGCCGTTCTTAACCTGGAGGACAGACGCTGCTGAACACCGCTCCTAACCTGGAATCCAGACGTGTCCTGTGCTAGTTTTGGTTCACCCCGAGTATTTCATTTTCTCGGTACCAACCATATCTGGGAGGCATTCCCCTATCCGAGGAACTATATGAGGGACTAGCAACCCCTTAAGAGGTTATTATTATTATTATTATTATTATTTATTTTTTTATTCTTTGAGGGTTTAACTATGTGTGGGGTCCTTAGACCATTCATACAAAGTGGACAGACAGCTAAGTGCTGTTAATTTATACTTAAGACTTTTCTGACTATCCTGCACGTTTCAAGTAACACAGATTTTTGGATTGCGGTTGCAATGCTCGCATCTAATATCTTGACTTTTTCCAGATGCTTCAAAAAGTTTTTGCTAAAGAGGCCAGTTGCTGATACGACGATTGGAACCACTACTACTGTTTTCAGGAAGCGTATTTTACGGTACTCTTCACATAGTTCCAAATACTTGTTTGCTTTTTCCCATTCCTTCTGTTCTAGGTTGTGGTCGTTCGAATGAGCTACATCTATGAAGTATGCAACTTTCTCAGTTTTATCTAAGAAGACGATATCTGGACGGTTTGCAGCTATTGGTTTGTCAGTAATAATAGGGTTATCCCAATACATAAGGTATCTCTCATTTTCCATTACTGGATGTGGTACGTATTTATAATAAACTTCTTTAGCTTTAATTAAACGCGTCACTGCTGCAAGCTCTTGGTGTAAGATGGCTTCTGTGAGGTTGTGCCTTTGTGTATAGTCCGTGAGAGCAAGGGTAGTGCACCCTGATATGAGATGTTCGACGCTTTCTGAACATCTTCCGCATATTCTGCATTTGTCATCCGAAATGGATTGCTTTTCAATAAATTTTCGATAGTTACGTGTAGCAATTACACCGTCTTGTATTGCTATAACAAATCCTTCAGTCTCCGAAAATTCCTTTTCTAAGCCATGCTGTCGAAAGCTCTATATTTGCGTTTGATAGTTTTTGAGAATATTTACCATGCAACGGTTTGACGGTCCAGGCTTCTTTACTCCCACAGATTTAAAGTGGCGAGTGTTTATCTAGTGTCGTAATTATTTTGTGCATTAGGGAATGGTCAGACCGCCTCATAAAATATTTTTTGATGTTATTTACTAGTTTGTCGTACAGAAGTTTCATATTCAATAAACCTCTTCCACCCAGGTTACGTGGTAACTAAAGTTTTTCTGAACACGCTCTTGGGTGATGTTCTCGATGTTCAGTTGGTTCTCCCCTTAGGATTATGTTTACCGCCTCCAGCTCAGTATTTGACCATTTGATGACTCCGAACGAATAGCTCAGCGAAGCTACAACCCATGAATTGATGGATTTAACAGTATTCCTACCATTCAGCTCTGTCCTTAATATTTTCTTTCTCTTCGTATCCCTCTGATTTATAATAAGTCTCTGTTGATAGCCTAGATATTTGTAGCTGCTGTTTTTGAAATAGCGTATATTGTTCTCCTCTAACAGGCTGTCATACATCTCGGGTTTACCTCTTCTCGCTAATAGTTTAGCACATTTATCCATACCAAATTTCATTTTAATAACGAGATTGCGAGCGCCAGCTCTTGGGTTTTATAATTACTTATTGAATGAACCTCGTAGACCCCCGCTAAAGTTGCGCCCGTTAAAGTTGTCCGATAGGTAAAGTTGTCAGGATACAATCGTTAAAGTTGCGCGGATATTCCCCCACTCTAAATTTCGAACAACGAATTGAACTTTCGAGTTTAAGCGCCACTTTTGAATAGCCCACTCAACCGCGCAAGGAGCCATAAAACATATATTTTTCGACAATGGTAGGGAGAACGGTGAGTAGCAACTTTGACGGTCGATCCAGTATGGTGGGCGTAACTTTAACGGGAGTCTACTATAGTTTGTTTGCCATTACAACTTTTAAACTCAAAATTTCGACTTTTTTTTTCTTAAAACTTCAGTTCAACTTTAATTTTCAAGTTGTGACTTCAACTCAAATTGTTTACCTTTTTCTGAAAATTTAGAGGTTTATCTAGATTTATTTTTTATTTCAAATTCTTTCGAAATGTACCTAGACATTTTTCTCAAGGTTCTGAATTTACCATTTCAGTTTATTATTTTTTTTTTCAAATTTTTCATCTTGGATTAAATTTAAACTTGAAAATTCTCTTAGGAACTTACCTTTTTATAATTTGGACTTTTATTTTTAAATATCTGCTTTTTCTGAAATTTTCAAGTTGAAACTCGAAATATTTTTCAGCAAATTTGATTTTGTTTCGCAATTTTTTTTACATTTCCTTCTCAAAATTTCACGTTAACTTTTAGATTTTCCATGTATATTTAAAACCCAAATTTCACGTTTAAATTCATAATTTCAATAAAAATGCCAAAATTGTAAATTTAACATTTAAATGTCGATTTGAATTTCATAATAATTTAATGTGCGCCTTGAATCTCAAAATTTTTTGATTTTGAACTTTCGACTGCAATTTCGAAATTTTAATTTTTATTATCAAAATCTCGCGAAGTGCGAAGTTTCTGGAATCTGTCGGAAATGTGGAGATTTATCTCAAAAGTTAGAAATTTAAAACATTTTTTGTAGTTTTCAAATGTTAGTTTGAAGTCGACAGTAAAAACATCTACGTTAATTTAATGTAGTACATTTTTCTTAGATTTCAAGAGGAAATTTTGAGATTAAACGAGTCGAAATATCAAATTCAAGTTTAATAATAATTAATAGAAATAATAAATTTCTAGCATTTTGTATAAATTAGTAGCTTTGAACATCATTATTTCGTAGATAGAAAAGATTTTGATGATGATTATTATTATTTTTAATTTTACTTGTTTGTAATTGTTAATAATACTTCACTTTGCAAGAAAGTTTTACATAATTTATGTATATCATGTTGGGAATCTTTCAGACCAAAATTTTACCTGACCCTTGAGCTGGCCGATTATAAATGCTACCTTAATATAGTCCGGTCGGTGGCCTTAGATGCACGGTCGTATAGAAGGTTCTTTATAATTAAAATGAAACAGTTCTTTTTGATAGTGTTTTTAATATTCATTAAACAATATACTGTCGTGACAGGGTAAGATATAAATTCACACTTCTTTGATCCCCCAATGACAACATAAAACCGGAACAGAAACGCAAGTAAAATACACCCTAAGCGTAACAACACCTTGTAATACATAGCGTTTTTAAAACTATTGAAGCGTCAAATTACTTCACTTTTTTTCACTTATCTGCTGTTTTTGCAGCGATTTGAAACATCACTCATATTTGTTTAAAAATAAGCAATTATTTTTTTTTTTGTACTTCATAATTATCAACGACTTGTTAAAATGATATATCTACATTTGATTCCTTGTAGTCTCAAATATCAATTTTTTTATTTATAAACGTTTAACCAATATATTTTGTGCGTAATTTGTTTATTAGTAAAACATATACATTACCAACACATTTATCAGTTCCATAGATATTTGGATTGATTGTAGTCTGTATATCTGAAAATAGACAATTTTTTACTTTTTAATTGTAACACAAAAAAATGTTGATAAAATTTCGAATTCATACATAAGTAAAAATGACTTAATTACTTAATTTGGCCTTTGACTTTTCACTCAAGTAATTGGGACAGAACACCAATTGTGCGAGCCCGACTGGCTCTTGGCTGAATTCTTAACATGTAAGTTATAGGCGAAGAATTTTTGGAACAGATTTTAATTTATTGCGACCAAACCTTTCTATCGATTTTGAATAAAAGATAATATAATATGTGGGCTGATATTGTGTCTGAAAAGCTAAAATAACTATGAAGATTTCTAGAGGTACCCTTTTTTGCGTCATCGCAACCTAAAATTATAAATTTCACGGAAGTTCGATGCTTCAATCCGCACGTTAGGGAAACATTTTGAAATAATGACAACATAGCAGCTGCACTGCTCCTTTTAGATACCTTTGTCCGATTTGACTAAGTTCTGTCTCATAAGCAGTGCAGGGTTAGCGGCTTAGAAAACCTACGGCAAAGTATTACTTGTCTTATTGTATCCACGCGTATAGTATAGGCTAAAAATAGAGTATTGGTTACGTCTCCCGTTAATTGAAGATGTATATGTATATTGAATCAATATATTTCGCTAGATAAAGCGCGGAACTGACGTTCTAGAAACTTTTAGCAACGATTGCTGCCGGTAACCTACCTTAACCATAGTAAACTTACATCAATTTTCTTTTAGTTTCTTAAACATTATTTTTATTTTCTTAAAATATAAAAATATTACATTAATTTTTTTTAGATATCTCACCATAGCAGATTTTACACAAAACGAAGATGCTGCTAATTGGAAAGAGCATTCAGATATCATTATGCCCGGTGGAAAATCAAAAGCCTCTCTAGTTTTATTAGAAACTAAAACTCTTAAAAGAGCGGTTCTGTTTACATTATTAAATCCACAGAATTGTGGAGCAGCCTTTGCTGGTGCCAAAAAGAATGTGTCCCTTGATTTAAGTACCCATAGCACCTTGAAGCTAAAAACTAAATCCCAAGGACAGTACAACAAGTACAAATTTCTTCTTAGACATCGTGGGGAAAATGGAAACAAATTTCCTGCTTACATTACAATTTTTGAAGTAAGTTTAAAATTATTTTATTAGAATAACTTCTTTAATAATCGCTATTGCAGGCTCCAACAACTGATTTTGATGTAGTAACTTTAGATTTGAAGGAGTTTAAACCGTATTTTGCTGGAAAATTATCCGAAAATAGTACAAGTTTAGACAAATCGAAAATAACAACTATTGGGATATTAGCATTTGGTGGTCTTTATTTACCCAAGAAGCAATCAGGAGTTGCTAGCTTGGAAATCGAATGGATTCAAGCACACTAATGAGGAAAAATAAGAAAAAATGAAAAACATTGTAGAATTTATTACATAGTAACAATAAAAACTGTTCCATACGTTTAAAAATGTCTAGGACTTTTGAGATCTATCGAAATAGATACCCTGATTATTCACTTTTCAATTATTCGGAAATTTCTTGTTTCTGACTAGGCCTAATTTAACACAGTCAACAATAACATTAAATAAGTAATTTTCAATCTAAATCTGGCACAAGACATTCGTTTAAAAATGTTTCCAGAGAATGGTAAAGATGGGGTCTAACTGATGCTAATCCGTGGTCTTCGTCTGGGTAACTCTGAAATGTGTATTTGTAGCTTTAATGAAATCAGAAGTAAAATACAACTCACTTGTTGTCTAAATAAAATGTCATGCTTTTCTAAAACTTTGGACCACAACATAGACTGTTGATAATGGACATTGTCGTCAAGCGTTCCATGGATTAGAAAATATGGTTTGTCCCTGATTCCTTCATATTTGGTTAACAATTGAGACTCAAAATAACCTTTTAAGTTGTCCTGAAGAGTAGGTAATCCCATGAACCGTTCCGTGTAGATTGAATCTAATAAATAGATAAAATGTAATTAGTGAATGCTTTCATGGAAGGTTAGGATAAAAAAAAAGCTTAACCAATTGTCGAAAATATTGATCAAGTAGTATTTAAATAATTCCTGGCGGGAGCTTTTTAACATCATAAAATATTGAAAGCAAGTTTTTTTAGTTTATGTTGTGCTATATTTTTGCATTAGGTGCGCGAAATAAATGTTTGTTCTACTACATAAGAAAAAAATCACTTGAATGTCCTTTATACACGAATTTTGTGTATGAAATACAAGAAACTTTTGTACACTGATTAATTGGTGTGCAACATATAAGGAAAATTTAGGAGGAAAATCGAAATAACCAAAAACTAAAAATTTTTTACTTCTAACGGTTTTTTCGATTTTCTTCCAAAATTGTTAAAATTTACGAAACTTATTTTGGGGGAGAAAAAAGATGATTCGTCGATAATTAACGTGGTTTAAAAAAAGGTCGACTAGAGCTGACCCGTTTGCCTAACAGATTTACAAAATTCAAGACGTTTATACCGGTCATAGGAAACCCATTTATTCGAAAATATTCCACACTATTACCGATTTCACATTCATTGGCTTTTGCACTTACTGTCCGTATCGATTTTTCTAAGCAAACTAAATTGCATGAAGGCAGAAACTTAAACAATAAACATTTTTGTCTCATCTGTGAATTTCATTATCTAGTGATATCCTTCATGCTGATAATGCGATTCATGTAATAATGTTATAGCCTGGCTATCTATGTGTATCTCCTTCTCTCTCCCTCTTGCCTTGCACGATAATTTTGTTCGCAACTCTTATTTGCATGCTAGACCGAACCCACTAACTGGCCAATACTACAGAAACACATTTCACAGGCGTTCAAGAACGAACTAAGGATGTGTTCAAACATCAATTTAGAATGCTTCTCACAACAAATAAAAAAACGATACTACTAGCCAGTGCCGTAGCTAGTTTTCAAAGAGCCCTGTGCTAGGTGTTAAATTTAGACCTCCCGTAGCACCAAAAAGGATTTTTTAGATTAGAAAAAAGGATATTAATAAAATTTCTGGGCCCCTTTATTGCTTTGAATACCGTGCCATTGCACCTGTTGTCCCTTCCTTTCTACCACTCTGCACAATGCGATTGGATGCTAGGAGCTTTGAAACAATTTTTTTATCAAACATACGAATTTGGCGCTTCTTTAAATTGCCATCTGGAAGAGGTAATCATATTTACCTTTTTCCCCAGATGCTGAACTGGACATTTTACAGAAACTAAATAAAAAAAGATGATTGCCATCGATCAGGAAATGAACAAGTCGATTAAAAAGATTTATGCCACCATAATTTATGACATGTGAGGATCGAAAATCCTTTCTATAGTTTATTTCCCGAAAGTGAAATTCTACGTCATCAATTTATATTTTCTGGATGAGCTTAAGGTTATATTTGAGAGTAATTCATTGGCATTTCTATAAATAAAGATTTTTGTAATTGTAAAGCTACAAAGAAGGGACCAAAGCTAGTTAAAGAAGATGAAGAAGGATGTAGATTAGATTACGGTTAACCTTTTGTATGTAAAGAACTCTTTTATTTTCTTTTAGTGTTACAGTGTTATAAGTTGTCTGAGAGGGAGATTCTGTTAAAGAGTTATAACTGGATTTCAAAGGCAAAGAGAATCACTACTACAGAAATACTTATTATTCCAGAATTCACATAAGGCTTACGTTTTTGGAAAGCAAATTATTTATATATATATATATATATATATATATATATATATATATATTTATGTGACTATCTATACTATTCAAATAATTCAGTAATTTTGCCTCGTAAACTCTAGTCCTCAATTAATATGTTTCCGGGCATTCTGAAAGTATGGCTTTGGCACATTGCACATAGCACTAAATAAATATTTATCGCCTATTATGCCACACACGATTCACTTGTAGCTTCGAAAAGAATGCAGAATATATTTGAAACTGAAACGCCAAGCATGAAAATAATTGCCGATCCGATGGACGCATGATATTGAAATTACATCGATGATTTACAGTGTACATCTAAACGCATCTTTGCCTAATCCATCACTTTACATCGCTAACATATATTGTAGTTATATCGGATGCTCGGAAGACATACTCTATAACTTCGCTTTTCAATTCTAAACATAAGCAATTCGTTGGCACGTCGCGTCTCCGGTAAATGCAGATGCCGATGATGTAGAACTCAACTTTTGTGAAAAGAACTATATGAAAATATCCTTATCGCATGTTGAACTTTTTTACTATGAAGATAACACATTTTTTATCATCAACCTTCATATTACGTTAGGTTGGTTAATTAAACTTATTACGCTCTACTTTTTCTATTAATTATTATGTCATTTTGAATCTCAACCATTAACAAGGATAACATTATTTAAAATAACTATTCTAAATTATTACCGTA
This sequence comes from Dastarcus helophoroides, assembly GCA_028583605.1. Taxonomy (NCBI): domain Eukaryota; kingdom Metazoa; phylum Arthropoda; class Insecta; order Coleoptera; family Bothrideridae; genus Dastarcus; species Dastarcus helophoroides. Next base: position 1,947,229 of record CM053335.1, read on the forward strand.
AAGAAGCCAATCGGTAACAGGGGCTACTGAAATAGCGCATTTAAAGATTCCTTCCTTGTCTGTAGCTAGAGCCATAGCTGATGCATATCCACCATAACTCCAACCCCAAATAGCAGTCCTTTTTGAATCTACATATTTAACAGTCTGTTGAATTTGCCTAAAAATTTACTTATTAATCAGCTATACAGAATGTTAAAAGTTAGCGGTGGAGCTCATAATCACCATATCTTTGCAATATTCTAAGACAAAATTTTAATAAAATTATTTCAAATGTCCAACCGTTTTTGAAAGTAAACCTTATTGAAGGTTTCGCTAAATTTGACATCTTTTTGCCTAGCTCCATCTTTCAAATCATACTATACCATAAACGGAGCGAATCTCTATACATATTATTCAAGCTATGAATTTAAAAAAAAATTGTTGTTTATGATGTAATTTTTTCATAGACAAAACTCAATTGTAATATAAAATTTGCAGACATAAATATTTACTATTCGAAGATCGTATTAGGTATGACAATAGTGGCACAATGAAATCTATTTTTCATTTAATTTTCCACTACAAAGGGTAATAACGAACAAACTAGGTTTAGATAATGTGGAACACTTGGCATTACACAATGAGAACGTAAAAAGTTTTAAACATTTTCCAAATTATTCAAAATTGTTGCAACAATGTAAATAGTAAAAAAGAAAAAGTTCAAAAATGTAGTAATGATGATTGCTGTATTTTTGCGCCCCTAAGCACCTTCCTAGTTTGTCTTATGGATAATCCGCCACCGCACTTTACTTCTTAAGAGACCACATCATGTGGACATGTAAAAATCAGGCAATGTTGCACTTGAATATTGTTATTTTAGGCCTATTGGCCCTTTCTAAATATGGCAAAACCTCTAGTAGTAAGATATTTACTTTAAAAATGAAAAGTATTACTACTATCAAAAATAAAAAGAAGTCTCTTACTTGGTTACATTAATTTGGTCGGCCACCTCAACAGAGCCCAGGTGCCTATAACCTGCAAATAACATTTTATCCCCCTTCAGCCCTGAACCCCTTCCATCAATGGCTGCTATTATAATTTTTTTGTTGGATGCCAAATAACTTCCCCAATCCATTTCAAACTTTTCTGTCACTTGCGAGGAATCTGGTCCACCATACCTAAATTAGCAAAATGTGCACATCGAAGATGGTAATATTGAAAGTGAACTTACACATTTACCAACATAGGGTATCTTTCATCTTCATCTAAATCAGATGGGATAAGAAGAGAAACTTGAGCTTTCATGCCTCCAGCTACATCGAAAGTCATTCTTTTCTTTACTGGAACTTTTCTAGACAGTGTCATATTACGTAAGTTTTCATTGGTATCCCAAACTAACTTTAACTTCTTATCTATTCTATATATGTAAGTAGATGGTACATCAGGTCCATTACATTCCAAAACATAGTAAGTAAAATTGCTGTTAAAAGTTGCTGAATTGTATAGGCATGGCTTGCCTGAAGGCGATTTAATGTCGCAAGAAAGGCAACTTATCTCTTTTGTTATTAAAGATACCTCATAAACATGTTGAACACCTGGATCTTTTTCTGTATTTGCTAGATAATATCTAAAAAAGAATTTAACTGCTTATCGATGTTTAGTTTAAAGAAAAGCAGATAATTATACTCACATAACATTACTTTCACTATTCCAAGATATAATACTATTTACTATGTAAGCACCTCTAGTTAAGGCTACAGGGGCAGCATTTTCTGTAGTATTAAATATTACCAAATGTCGAAAACCTCCCAGCAGTTTTCCCTGATCTTGTGATATTATAATAGCCATTTGGCTTCCATCCTTATTAAATACTGGAGGAGAGAATAGTTCCAACCATCCGGCTCGTTCTTTTAAATGTACCTTCAAACGAAGGATTTTAGGAAACTTTCAATACATTGAAATTAACCAAGACTTACAATTTGTTTTGGCACAATATTATTAGATGTGTAAGTGACTATTGAGGCTTCATTTTGTACTCTGTTCATCCATATGGCTGCTAATGTTGTGTTATTTGCCCACGTAAAAGTTGTTAAAATTGAATTACTAAAACAGAGTTAAAAATGTTAATGATCTAGAACGACAAAAAGAAAATTAGAACAGTATATTATAGGTCACTTATGAAAACGAAGGCTTTCACGGCCAGAGTCAGTACAAGACATACTTCTTCCGGGATTGGACCGTGTTAAAGAATTACTAAAAGTGTTCGACGTTTCAGTCACGATCGTAGGAGGCTTCTTCAGGAACAAAGAAAAGAAACAATAAATAAAAGAAAAATATAAGGGGATATGTAAACATGAAAGAATGAAAAGGCCAATTTCAAAACGTCAGAGCAAGGTATCTCAGTATGTCCACCATACCAGAGGCGAAACTCTTCTGAATTGAAAATTGGTACAAAGGATAAGAAAGTTTAGACAGAAGAGCACGGTAACTCAGTATGTCCACCATACCAGAGGCGAAACTCTTCTGAGTTACCGTGCTCTCGTGTCTAAACTTTCTTATCCTTTGTACCAATTTTCAATTTAGAAGAGTTTCCCCTCTGATATGGTGGACATACTGAGTTACCGGCTCTGATGTTTTGTAATTGGCCTTTTCATTCTTTCATTTTTGCATATTCCCTTATATTTCTCTTTTATTTATTGTTTCTTTACTTTGTTCCTGAAGAAGCCCCCTACGATGGTGGGCGAAACGTCGAACATTTTTAGTAGTTCTTTGACACGGTCCAATCCCGGAATAAGTATATCCTGTATAGATCACTTACTTTAACGAATCTTTTATGGTAATTAATAATAAAGGATACAAGACTGAAAGTAATCAGAATTCGAATGTTGACTGGTTATTAAACAATAAACACAAACTCAAGTACCTTATAAACTTACGTTGAATTTAAGTAATCTGGTGATTCCAATTCTCTTACAACCGCAGGAGCCGAAAGATCCACTAAATGGAAACTAACAAAAGGATTAGGAGCCCCTGCCTACAAAAATGTCTTTGCACTAATAAAAAATGATAAAAATTAGGACACTTACCTTTGGGTATTTAATAAAATTTGATTTAGGATATTGAAAATAGGGATTGCTTGGTTCTCCGTAAATAGGTAGGACCATTGTTGGCGTGTGAGAATCATTAAATCGAGCAAATGCTATCATTTGCCCATCTGGAGAAAATTCTAATGCTTCGTTCGAATTTAAAACTTCCTCTAAAAAATAAAAAAAAGACGTATCACATATTGAAAGTAAAACAGTTATTACATTGCATTATCTGGTTATTATGGGGAATATCTACCGAGGTTAGTCAATTAATTTCATGGAATTAATCACTTCATCTAGCTATTATGTATAATGTCTGATCAAATTTGGTCAAAGTGAATATGAATTATTATGTATGTATGTATGTATATAATTATGTATTTATAATGCACTGGCAATATGAATAATCATAGTATTTAAAATTAATTATTCCTGGAAGTATCCAGTTATTATAAATATACCCATTACCTAACCTAAACAAACCAACAATTGCTTCACGAGCAGCAAATATTTTGCCCCTGAAATATTTTTAATAAATATTATAGATATCTTCCTCAACAAGAATTTTTTTTTTCTGTGGCGAATGTAAAATAAGTAAATTTAAATTTTATAAGCAAGTTGCAGGTGTATATGGAGTTTTCTTAAGACAGTTTCGTAGGCGAGAAAGGTCTATTGCAATGCTTAAGTTAGTAGCCTAACTAGTTAATAGCCCAAGTTAGTTTGCTAGAATAATTTTTTTAAGCTGTCTGATGTGAGGTCCATTAATTCCTTGAAAATCTTAAATCTAGACTATATTAGCAGTACTAGATTGACGTATGGTTTATACAAACTATAGCTTATATCCCCCACAATCTTGGGGGCTCCACGAACAAGTCATATTTGGAACTACATGGTAAGGAAAATTTTTTTAGAAGCCGATTAAATTGTTGGTATAAAGAAGGCCTATGCAGAAAACAATTGCTTTACGTGAAGCCTCACATCTCAAAGAGCTTAGGGCCTTATCAAGTCTAAGGCGGGCTCTGTAATTAGATATTTAAAAAAAATGTCTTGTTGCAAACTAACCAAGACGTTTCAAATAAATCATTCTCTTGCTGCCAGTGGATCATTCACTTTTTGATTTAATGAATATTTAAGAATAGTATTATTACATTGACCAATTTATACTAACTAGTTATTATGGATAATATATAGATAAAGTTACTTATTATTATTATGGGCATCTCAAAAACGACAAAAGAATTCGGTTAAATGGAGAAAATTTGGACAATAAAAGCAGAGCTTCGAACTGAAACTGAACCGAAAACCGGGAACTGAAAAAACCTTTATTTTCGACGGAACGAAAACCGAACCGAACCGGAAAAAATATCGGTTTATTTCGGTTTGTTGAATTTATGTACTTAAAATGGTTTTTAATTTACCCCTAAGTTTGGAATTTATTTTTAGAAATTTTAATTTCTTTTTCAAAATTTTACGCATATCAAAGCTAATTTCATCTGAAAATTATAATTTTTTTTTCAGTCTTCCATTTATGTCTAAAAATTAGATAAAAATCTTACCATGTCCAAATTTTCTGGAAAATATTGTCTTTATACCCAAAATTTCAATCCAAATTAAAATTTTAAATTTTAACTTGAATTTTTTTTTTAAATTTTCAACCTTTTCTTGAAATTGGGACCTTTATCTGAATATTACTTGAATTTTTTCTTTTTTTCTCTTAAAATTTCGAGTTTAAAATAAGAAATTATCCTCTGTTGTAACTTTGGAATAAATCAGTGGCGCATTTTTCATTCAAGCTAGGGAAATTCGGGTTTCCCTAGACTTTTTTTGCAAATTCGAGTTTTTTTGGATATTTGAACTTTTTTTAGAAAACTTTGAATTTACTTTTTTCCTTAAACTTCGATTTTTATTTTCTAATTTGATATCTCTATTTTTTGAAGTTACAAGTTAAATTGTCGATTTTTTGTTAATTTTACCCTTTCGATAGAAAACCAAAATTATGCAAGAAAAGTCTCTCAAATTTTCGATTTTAATTTCCAAATTTCTTATATCCTAGAAGTTTTCAAGTATTGGGTATATAATTTAAGATTTTTGTAAAAATTCCGAGTTTAAATCTAAATTAAATATTTCTGCGACCCAGTTTGGAAATATTTAACTGGGTTGCAGAAATATTAAATAAATAATAGTTCCAACCAATAATAGTCTACAATAAAGAATAAACCCAACATTCCGATTTAGTTTTTCATAAAGCTCAGTTTTTTGAAACTTGAACTCAAATTGAACTTAAAATCCAGAGTTTTAGCTTGAAATTTTAAAACTTGAAAAATAAAAAATATTTTTCTTAAATTTTAGGCAAGGTTAGAGTAGTGACAAAAAACATATAATATTTTCTGAACTACTTTCGAAAATCAATTTTTAATTCAAAAAGCTTTTGAAAATCAAGAAAATGAGTCACCCGGAACTGAACCGAAAAGCGGAAAAAAACGTTATTTTTGTCCGAACGAAAGTCGGAACTAAACCCATATAATTTTTTTGCTGGAACGATAACCGAAAACCGGAATGAAAGAAATAGCAATTCGAAGCCCTGATTAAAAGACTAACAAAATAACGCTCAGAAACATTCCATGCGATTTTTGGGATGGATTCGATATCGGTTTCCTAAAGTTTAGGCCAGCACTTAGGCTGCATGCGATTTTTATTTTCAGAAGTTATTTTAAAAAAATGCAAATTTTCAGATTTTTTATTTTTTTTTGACATCTTTCCCAGAATCCACGCTTTTTGTTGAAGTTTTGACATAATCTATAAATTTCAACAAGAAAGCTGAAATCTTCACTGAATATTTTTCTAAAATTTTCAGATAAATATTCGATCGAAATTGTTACGTCATTTTTTCCTTTTTACTGGGTTTGTGGAAAAAAGCATGTCCTTCCTTTTTTATACGGTTTTCAGAATCTAGTGTGTAATCTAACATGACAGCAAAAATTGAAATGCATTGAAAGTCCTTCCTTCCATGTCAATAACAAAATTAAATAACAAACGAGGGTCCTGATTATACCTATTTATGTTATTTAAAAACAAAAATAGATTTTAGTCGCTCTACTTATTTTGTCAAAGACCTACTAACCTTCGTAGACCCAGTCAGGTACGCCATTAGTGATGAAACCCGTGTCCTTGGTAATCGCCACTGGGTCTTGAAATGCTTCCTTCTTGTAGTAGATATTGTTTTGGAAAACAATGACGAGTGCATTTCCGGTGGGGGCCCACTTTACTAGCTGTAAATCTAGGTTGGCTCCTATAGTTAGTGGTGTTCGACCTCCTGTTTGTAAGTCAATTATCGTGTGCCTCGCTCGATGACTATATCTGTATAACTAAACTAATTATTAACTTGTGCTTAAGCAATTTAATATATCGCGACATCTCGACAATTAGGACCAATTTCCGAGAAAATTACAGACTGAACTTTGGAAAACTTTACAATGAAGGAAAACTTGTTAATTGTTTCTTATTATAATTATATAATTTGATAAATTGAACCTAATAACAAAGTTTTTGACTTGACGGAAGAAATAATAAATAATTTTACCTTTTGATATTCGTGAGATATAAGTAAGTACTTTTTATCCGAAGAGATCTTGAATGAGAATGATGTTGCCATTAACTGAAAGAGATAACTTTATTAATAATAATCAATGTCATGGTTTTACATAATTTGAATTAATTATAATAATTTACTGCAAAATGAAACTTACGGGATCCGTGGAAGGTAAAATAAGTCTCGTTGAATCATTTTGTTTGTCTAGGTTTTTTATAACTAGGTTACTGTTACCATCTTTATAAAGTAGTTCATTGCCTGAAAAGATTCCATTTTTAGTCATTGTCAAACCACTCTTTAGGTAAATAAAATTGGAGGAACTAATATATTGATATAATAATGTACATCTTTTAAATCAGAAATTTTTACATCAAAAGAAAAACATTACACGCTTTTTAAATGTTTTGAAAATCAGTAATACATAGTAGTTATTTAATAATTGCTTTTGGTGGTAGTAAAATCAGTGCTATTTTGGCGGTTACAAAAAAAGTCTGCTTGAGCTGCTATTAATTTAACGTAAAAAGTGGATTGTCATTTTAAAAATTAATGTTTTAATTCTTATATAAACATTTCATTTCAATAACACATTTCAAATACGTATATGGATGAATAAAAAACAAACCCTGATATACTGAAAAAGCATTTCGTTTGAAAAACATGGGTATAATTGGACATACATCAAAAATCTTTTACTTTGAACCTCCTGAAGGCAAACCGGGAGCGATGTGAAATATGCGAGAAAAATATGGTTAAACAAAAATGAATACCAGGGCAGTGCTAATTTTTTCAGATTATTTTTCTGACAAATGAACAATGAAGTTAATTATCTTCTAGATTAAACTGAAAATAGTTAGAAATAACTCCAATCCAAATTTTGGTTAAGGGTAACGGGCACACCAACCTCAAGATGGTCTTGGACTATACTGAGAAGATGACATTAATCTGAATTGATGTGGTTTTGTACTTTTCCCAAACAGTATTTTATTTGGGTTTTAGAGGAAATAACTCATATTATGTGGCAACACTTTATTAATCGCATTTTTAAAAGTATGTTCATCAAACATTTTTATTTCAGCTTACCGAGTATACAGTTTGTAAGATATGTAAATTATTATTTAAATAAACGAAATTGTTCACTTTTGAATACATTTTTTGACACACGACTATAAGATATTTAAAATTCATCAAGTTACAACAGCGGTTTTTTTTTCTGACATTTATAGCCATCTGAAGTAGCCCACATTCTAATAAAAAATAAGTTAAATCGTGGGATAGAATCAGCGCTAAAACTATTAGGACACACTAAGCCAGTCAGACATTTCTCCGTGCTGTGCTGCCCGAATCTGCCCCATGTTTGGTTTTTCATAAACATGTTTTTTCCCACTGTCAGTGATTTTATGGTTAGATTATTATAAATAATGGATTAATTTAACTAATATGGAATGCAACCGTACCCTATAACGTTTGAATAAATTGAAAATTAAAAATTAACTTTAAAATTGATTTTAACTTGATTTTGTTTAAACAATAAAAAATGAACATCTAGACTTCTAGAGTAACGTAACATTATTGGGAAGTGTTCTGACTTATGGAAAGCTTTATGACGGCAAAATTAAATCAGGGTGCAGTTTAATAGGTGTTGCTTGAAGGCGACCAAGATTGAATCTGCCCCCTTTCTTTAGAAATTGATAATAAAATTTGGTGAAATGACGTTAAAGTTCACAAAAACTTGATGACTTATTAGTAAAATTAGATAAATATATTTTTAATAATGAGTTTTATTTTATTTCCTGCCATAATGGTTTATTTTATATGAAAATTTAAATCTGTAATATTTTATGTTGCCAATAGCAGCTTCTTTTTCATTTAAAATATCATAAATCAAGCATATCTTACAAAGGTTATAAATACGACCCTGAAACAAAATAGATATTTTCTGGTTTATTAAAAAAGTTCCATTTTATATCATTAATGAAAAGAATTTGTTAGGATGCTATAAGAAGCATATTCTATTGATGTCATTCGATCTTAATTATTTTTGTACAAAAAGTATTTTATCTATTTAAATCTCAAGAGTTCTCTTTTAAGCAGGAACTGGAGATTAAATTACAAAGGCAAGAAAATCTGAAGATTTTCAATTTCACAATAACACCGTTTTAATTAAGTGGATGACGTAACAAGATCTTACATTTAATCAGACTTCGCTGAATATATATTTCTTTGTACTCAAATCGGACATAACAGGTTTTCTGGAAATGTGTATGTAAAATTTTCGGCGCTATTATAAAATAAAAATATTACAGGTTTAAGTTTGAAACTGAATATCATTTGCAGACAAAATGTATATCGTATTAACAATGGTCAATTAAAAATTATGTAACCTGGACAATGTTTAGTCACTAAGGGAGTAAGCGGGCAGGATTTAAGCTTTTGAGAGGACTGAGGCTACACCGATTTATGGCAACTCTTCCCCCAAGTAAGATGAGTATGAAGAATGTGCTAACTAGTCAAATTTAATAACTTATCCAAAAATTTTGTTATCAAAGGTTATAAACATTATTTCCTTATTGTATCTTTAACAGAATGATTAATCATATCTTCAAAATTAATTTGTCCAAAAATTTCACATCGAATACGCATTAACAATAATGTAGCTAGATGTTTCTCCACCACTGTTATATTTGTTTTTAAATTATATAGGCAAGCTTCCAAAAAAAAAGGATTCGTCCTTTTTCGCAATTAACAATTAATAATCAAGAAATAAATGGCTAAAACATTCGCCTAGTAGCATATTATTGGAGATGGGAGGGCAGAGTTTCTAATTCGTTCGTGAAATTAGGAATTACCTCAAACTTCCCAGTTTCAACTCAACTTTAAATCTTTACTGAAAAAGTCATGATTTAGAGATTAAAATCTAAATTTCGAGAAAATGCAGAAATACAGAAAAAGTTTTCCAGAATGAAGTCGAACTGAATCAAACAATGTCATTATTTTGAAAGGCTAAATGATTTAAGAGACATTTTCTTGAACTTTAAACTTTTTCAAGAAATTTTCAAGCTAAAAGAAAAATTCCGAGAAAAAATCAACTTTACCTTAAAGTAAAAATGTTTCTATTAAGATAGAAATATGAGATTTTTTATACAAAATTCGAGTTTATTTTTTTCGAAATATTAACCGTTTTCTCAAAATTTTCAATTTAATTGTAAAATTAAAACCTTCGATCGTGGTTTGCTCTATTATTGGGAAGTGCCAAAAAATTCGGCTATAAACCATGATATAGATATGGGATAATTTTGCACCAAATCAGTTGTAATACCTTTTTGGATAGGGGAGAGCTTTGTCTAGGTAATAATACCATTTGTTACATGTCTAATAAAGTGGGGCGATGTTTTAATTTTAAGCGGTCTTTATGCCAAAAGTTTTAAAATTTAATAAAAGAAAATTAAAATTCGAACATGCCTGCGCTGGAAAAGGTTTCATGATGGTATATTGTACACATTATAAAAATAGTTTTAACATCAGAAATATTTAGTCCCCCCCCCACTTTTTAAGTCGTGCGTCTATAACACCTTTGGACCTGAACGAGGGGTAATAATGCATAGAGGTAATATACTCACTAACAAAGAATGTAGAACACCTAGTAAACATTTAAATAATATTTTTGAGGAGGGTTACAATGTCTGAAAAGTAATTAAAATTTGGAGTTTCGAAAGACCAACAATTTTGAAAAAAAAGTTAAAGATTGTCTAAACTTAGAGTGGAAATTTAGCTATTAAAGCCGATATTTCGAAAATTAAGAATTTTTTTTAGTCTTAGTCTTTGTCTTGCAATCCCCATGTGGGGTCAGGAATTCTTTCCTGTTTCCCGTCGCTCTGTTCTTTCTATGAAGAACTTTGTCTCATCTCGTTGTTTCTGTTTGCTTTATTCGCCTCTCTAGAGATTCAGACCTTCCATGTCTGCCTCTCTTTTTTCTTCAGACTTTACATATCTGCCTCTTTTGTGCCATTCACTGAAAACGCCCTCTTCACGCGTATGGAGCGCCTTGTCCTTCTTTCGCCTACAAGTCATTTGACCGAGCCCCCGGGTAAACCATACAAAAACCCGGGGTTAGTAGACTGCTATCTGTCTTCTTGTTTTACTCGACCTATCTTCAGTAGTTCCTGCATCTTCTCTATGAAGTTGTTAACTTCCTTTGTCGATGCTGCTGAGCTGGAAAATTGCATTATCATGTCACACAAAATAATGCTTACCTTTGCCCTTTTGTCTTCTCTTTTTTCCTTCTTGTTTTCGCTCTCTTTTTGCTTCTTTGCCTTTCCGTCTTCTCTTTTTTCTGCCTTCTTTTCGTTGTCTTCTATCTTCGCCCTAGCTTTACTTGTGTAAGAGACTTCCTCGATTCTCTTTGCAGCATTGACTCTGCTGCTTCTGGTTTTTGGTAATGCGGGACAACCTCGATAGCTCGCAGGGTGAGCTCCTTCGCAGTTGGCGCATTTTGCCGGCTGTGTCTTCGGAAGTTCGCTCGTCTTCGTCGCATGCTTTGGCCGCATTTGACGCAGATTGGGTCCGCGTGGCAATTCTTCTACGTGTGTCCATAGCTTTGGCAGTTGAAACACTGCCCGACGTTTTTTCTTCTCCTGAGGGCCTCTACTCCTATATCTAGGCCGCAGCAGGTTTTCATTTCGTAAATCTTCTTCTCGTCTCGGTTTAGCTCAACAAAGACGAGCAGCATTATTGTCCTATCCTTGCTTCTCTTGTACATCCGAACAGTTTTAGTTGGATGAAATCCTTTTTCCTTGAAATCCGTTTCAACTTCTTTTTGCTTTAGGAAAGTGGGAATTCCTCTTAGTATTACCTTGAGGTTTCTTTCCTCTGAAAGGGAGTACGTGTGGTACTGAATTTTCTTTTCCTTGAGTTCCTTAACAAGGGCTTGATGATCTTCGGGGCGAGTAGGATAGATTTTTATTCCATCCTTACTCGCTTGTGCCTTGATGTATTCAATTTTCTTCGTCTTCATGGTATTCGCGGTTACCGTCCAATTTTTCTGCTCCCGCAGAATAACTGTAGGTACCTGTCCTTTTCTTTCACGAGTTTTGTTGTTACTTTTGCTTGGCTTTGCTTGAATAGCCGTTATTTTGAATTCTTCAGTATTCTTGCGCTTTACGCGCTTTTTCTTTTCTTCTCTTTCAGCAACCAAGCATTCTACATTTTGTGTAGCGCTGAAGTCGCCTACTTTGTCTTTTATTGCCGTCTCTATCAATAAAAGTATTTCCTTTAATGCTTCTATCGACATATTTTTAAAATCGTCGTCGGATTTCAGGCTTGTTGCCCTTTGGCAGGTCTTCAGCTTTTTTCTCTTCATTGTCGCACAATTCCGTGGGAGAACAAACCCCTCTGTTCTCGCACGGTCACTTCACTAAACTTTAATCGCACTGCAGTGGCACCAACGATCCGGAGACCTGGACGCACACCAACTAATTTTTTTAGCATAAATTATAATTTCGATATTAACTTGAAAATCTAGGAACAAGAAAGAAAAATGAACTAAAAAAGATAGAAAAGTTAGTTGAGTTTAAATTTGAAAAAAGTTTGACTTTAAATTCAAAATTTTGCGATGAAAGTGGAAAACTCCAGATTTATAAAAAAAAGATATTTTCAAAATTCGATAAAAAGCTAGGAATTTTAAAATTAAATTCGAATCGTCAAAAATGTTAAAATTTATTTTACAGTTTAAAATTAAAATGTTATGAACAGATAAAAATTGAAAAGTAAACTTAGAATATTATGAAGAAAGTAAAGAAATCAAAAAATTTGAGTTTAAATTAAAAAAAAAGTTGAAATTTCTGAAAAAGTTCGAAATTTTTCATAGAATATAAGTTATGAAATAAATTCTAGAATTTCATTGATTATGTCTTATTTTATATACAAAGAACACTGAAAATATGGAAACAATTTGAAACAAAGTCAAAACTTTATGATTGCAGTGTCGAAATAAAAAAGAACACTGGAAATTAATTGAAGAATTTTGGATATAAAAGTTCTGAGTTTCCTGTGATGACTCATAACATTGCATTTTACAGTAAATTTGAAATCAAGTTGTACTGAATCTACATATCCTATTATATTTATATAAATGTATCCTTATTTTGTCTGTTTGTTAATCCGTATTGTAATAATTTTTGCTTTAAATTTAAGGTATAGTTGTGTTGGGTCTGCATATTTTGTTTTATTTACGTAAATTTATTGATATTCTCCATGGTTATTAATTCTTACCACTGCCGCCATTTAAAATTTTTGATGCACATAATGCAAGTAAATATTTCCAGTTAAAAATATTTCGAGAAAAAAGTCCAAAAATTTAATTTTAAAATTCAATTCGCGGGATTTCTCTTTCGTTTTACTAACGATTTTATATTGTCCCTACAGTGCAGTGTAGGAAAAAAGTTCATAATATAATTATTGTATATTTTTATGGCTAGTCTATTCTAATCAAACTGCTGTTTCCGTCTAGATCTGGCTCACAACTAGCAATGAATAATAATTAAAAACGTGGATGCAGAGGATGTAACTTATAGGATACAAAGTCTTACAATAATTCTGTAACATTGTGTGAAAGACTTAAAATTCATAGCCAAGGTTCACCCCTCTCCTAAAGCAAGATTGGGTATGCCAAACTGATGAGAATTAATACGATCGAAAATGGTCCTTGGTTTTAAACTCTGAGTGTGATGAATATTCCAATCTTTCGTACATGTTTATCACGAATGTGCATTTAATACACCACGAAAAAATTAATTAAAGACAGAACTTAATACCAAATCATGTTTATCTTAAAACAAACATTTAAAATAAAATTCAAAAAACAATTCACATGTTTACTAATTTATTTATTACTTTAAAAAATAGTTCAATTCTTAACAAATAATAATCATTATTTAAATTAAATTCTTCAAAAACTTAAAAGCTTTTTGCTTCCTTTCGTCATAAATTAAAAAAAAAATGCGTTTCGCTTGTTAAAGGTTGGCAATGGGTTTTCGAAGTGAGGAAGTGGATCCATAAAAAACTCCACATAAAAATAGCTTTCGTGTAAATATCAAATAAAGTGCAGGGTAAATGGTAAATTACATAAATAACAGGTCTGTAACTAAATGCATATTCATTTGGTTGAAATAACGTTTTAATATGTCAAAAGATCTTTATTTCTTTATTACAGGAACAATATTTCTAAAAAGGTCCTTCTAATAACACCCAATAATTCCATTCCAATAAAGATTCGCAACATTTGCATTTATACCTCACTCAATGCAGTTAATTACTTTGTAATTTAAGACTTCTGATATCCATCTCTTTCCCCTGAATAATTTATCTTTAATTAAATGAATTTTAAGCGAGTTATACTGCTATATTTAGCTAATAGAAATAGTTAAACTAAAATATATGTTTTCAGAAAATAGATATATATTTACCTGATACCCAAGTCGCATTAAAACTAGATGGATATAGGGCACCACTCAGTAAATCTTCTAATGCTAAGGGCGTTTTTTCATCAGGATCCTTGTGTTCGTCATTTTCCGTTGATAATAATATAATTGAAATAATTAATAAACCTACGACTATGGCACCTACAACTCCTATAATGAACCATGTTCTTTTCTTCCTCGTTCCTTTGGCATTTAAAAGATCCTGAAACAATGGAGCATTGTAAATATTAAATTGAATTCGTTACACTACACTACACTATGTTATATTTTGTTATACATTTTTACCTCGAAAAATAAGAGTAACCTGAAAAACATACTCTAAAGTTAAGCTTTTTCTTATAAATTGTATTGCGACCAGAAATAACGATATCTTTATTCAACATCAAATATAACTTGCACTAGAGCCTCAAAGCAATGTATTATTACTAATTTTATATGTAGCACTAAACACATAAGGGAAAGAAAGAATGCACCAAGCAATTTGTACTAAATTAACTCGAATTTTAATATTTATAGTATCCAGTTTGTTCATGGGGCCGTGCGGTAAATTGTCTTAGTATGATGCAACTCTTCGAAATGCCGCCCCATTAATTTTTTTAATTTAAAACAAACAAAACAATCTTATATTATGAGTTGAATGATCAATAAAATATTAAGTGTAACTTAAAGTAGAACTGTCAACACGTATGTAGCAATTATTTCAAAATTTCGATTAAAATATTTAATTTTTGTAATATCGTATAACACAAAATATCTAAGTCTATGTCGAAATTATGACCTCTATGAAGTAATTTTATATTTGACATTTTTCCTAAAATTCTGGTTTTGAATTTGAAATTTCGGATTTTTCTCAAAGATTCGACAATTGTTTTTAAATTACAATTTTTTTAAAACAATTTTATTCCAAAAATTAGGAAAATAAAATGTGAAAGTATAAATTATAAATTTGTTCAAAAACAATCACAAAATACTTTCTAATTTAATTCTGTCTATTATTATCAAAAATTTAGTTTTTTTAATCAAAATTTAAACTTTTCCTCAAAATAAAAGTTAACAGTTTTTGCATGTTTATCTAAAATTTTGATTTCAATAGCAACATATAGACTTTTTCCCGAAATTTTATTAACAGTCTTTTGTTACTCGTATTTTAGTTTTGAAAGCATTCTTGAAATGTTGGGATTTTTTATTTATGTATTACTAGCGTTGAAATTCGACCAAAATCAAATACATGTTTAGTATGTATGCAATTCTCAATTCTTCCCTTGATGATTGGAGGAAAGGTTCCACTCCTTTCTTCAAATCATCTCAAATTTCACTCTTTTTAAAAATGTAAGATGTGTTAATCGACAATTTTCACCTGTTTAAAAATTTCTTTTTTTTAATCTGAATTTTTTTCTCAGAATTTCGACCTTTTCTCGAAATTTCGACTTTTTTTGAATATTATGAATTTTTATTGCTAAAAATTATGAACTTGCGACTTTTTTAAAATTTCAGCTTGAAAAAAGACAGAATCTTTGATAACTTCCACTTTATTTTTCGAAATTTAAATACTTTTTAAATTTTAAATTTTTTGAATATGTTCATTCCATAATTGCGCTTTTATTTTAAAAATTTTGAGTTTTTCAATATTTCGGTGTTCTCTCGAAATTTTTACTTTTATCACTTTTTTTGAGAAATTCTGCTTTTTTTGAAAATCTCAGTGTTTTAAAAATGTCGCCTCGAATTTTTGACCTTTTGAAACTTTGACTTTTTTTTTGAAAAGTTTGTGCTTTTGAACATTTTTTTTTTTCAAAATTTTACCTTTAAAAATTGCGATTTTTCAAAACGTTTACTTTTTTAAAAGTTTGTCTTTTTGAACATTTTTCTTTTTCAAAATTTTGACCTTTAAAATTTGAGATTTATTTTTCAAAACGTTTATTTTTTCAAGAGTGTAGATCTTTTTTTTTGATTTTTACCTTATCTGAAAGAATTGACCTTCTTTGCAAAATCTTGCTTTTTTTGATAATATTTACTTTCAAAGGTTTAACTTTTCTGAAAATCGCGACTTTTTTGAATATTTATTTTTTTTAAAGATTTAATTTTTTTTGAAAATTTCTAGTTTTTTTTTGAAAATTGTCACTTTTTTTGAATATTTCTATTTATTTAAAATTTTTCGATTTTTTCGAAATATCGACTTTTTTCGAGATTTCACATTTCGAAATTATGCCTCTTTGAATATTTGGACTGACTTCTGATTCGATGTTAATGAAATACAATTTTTTTAAAATTACTTTAAAATTTTGATTTTTTTAAAAATGTTTACACTTCTATTGAAAATTTCGAATCTCCGTTTTAATTTTTTAAGATTTCCACTTCTTTAATTATGACTTTTTCTTTAATTTCTAATTATTTTAAAAATTTTGATCTTCAATTTCAAGTTTCGAAAATTTTAATTTTTGAAAAACTTTAATTTTGGAAATTTCGATCTTATTTAAAATTTTTACTTCTATTTTTTGTGTACTTTTTTGAAAACTTCTACCAAAGATCTTTCTACTTTTTTTAAAATTTTGACTTCAAAAAATTCTACTTTTAAAAAAAAATTAATGAAGATGTTTCCTTTTTGTTCAAGTTCGATTTTTTTTGAAGTTCGAATATAAGGTTTAAATATTTCCAAATTTTGATCTTTGTTGGGATTTGAGTTTTTCAAATTTTGTTCAGAATGTTTATTTTCCTAGTTTACTTTTTAGGGGAAATTTCGTTTGTTCTGAGATTTGTCATTTTATCGTAAAATCTGGACTTGACTTATTCTCTCAGTTTTTGCTATACATGAAGATTTTGATTTTTGAAACATTTTACTTTTTTAGATACTCTTGACCTTATTAAAATATTTACTTTTTGTGGAATTTTTTAATTTTTAAAATTTTGAATCTTTCAAAATTTAATTTTTTTCTTCATGTCATTTTTCTCTACAAATTGTGAAATTTTTTTCTGGGTAAATTTTTTGCAATTTTTTATTTGTTCAAGATGTCGACTTTTTAGCTTTTTTTTCCTTTTGCATAAATATCAGATAAGCAAGAGTTACAAAAAAAGTTCCGTATTAATAAAAGAACGTTAAAATTTCAAAGGGAGCAGCTCTCAACTCAATGAAGAGCGGCAGGCAGCGCCCAGAGCCACATTTGCCCACCCATGACTCGTGACATAGACCGATATGGAAAAGCAATGTGTAAAAATTTTTAATTATTGAATGGCTCATATTAAATGTTTATTTAGCTACTTATGCCGCCTCTGTAAAGAGGTGCCGCCTGATGCGGTTGCGGTTTTAAAATAAACTTTTACACAAGGTCGTTATCTGCGGAGCTTTACTGCTTATCGTTTTTAATAATAAATGATATGCTTTAAGCATGACATTTAAAGTAATATGTAGCTTGGTAAAGAATTAAATCTCTCTCAACACGTACGAGAAAGCTATATGTGAAACAGTGGAATATGATGTAATATCTGTGTCAATTTATATGCACCACATTATTTAATCATCTCAGTTTCGAGTCCTTGTTGCAATATGAATGCTAACCCTTAAAAACAAATACATACAACAAAGAGACTAATGTATCCTTCACACCAGTAACACATACATTTCAAAATAAATTATCTATCACTGTTGTTAAATTTAACAAGCCAAAACATCAACCATGTAATGCTTATTTGTTTGATATTCTTATGATCCAACACCTTTTACTCTTAAACGAAAATTGTAAGAGGTAGATAGATCAAATAAAAAGTTTCTTAGCTTTGCCTGCGATCTGGAAAACTCGTTGTTATAGTTTGAAAGAAAAGCGGACCACATATACATACTAATGTGCTTTCAGCTTCTTCTGATAACAATCTCGAGAAGAGCAATGAACCCAAACTTAAATTTCACTGGACTCACAAAATTCTTCATGAGGTTTTGGCTGATAAATTTGTGAATCAGGACAACCTATACCAGAATCCTTACGGAAAATATTCCAGTATCAAAAGAACAGGGCGAGAAAGAGTGGGATTACAAATTGCAACTTTAGATACCTTGTCGAAAAAAAAAAAATGCTTTACTGAGAAATTAAATGGGACACCATTGTTGCTTGAGATGCCGCAGAAAAAGAATACTAGTTTTAATTGTAAGGGAAGCAATTTAATTCAAGACAACATGCCATGAGCACTTTAGGAAATTATGAACAACTGAAACGGTCAATTTTTAACTGCGTTTAAACTCCGTTTATCGAAAACCCACCCATACTAATCGTTATTTGCATGCAGAGTCCCATCATCACCCTTCCCAAAAACGTTCCGTCATAAGTTCACTGGTTTCACGAGCTGTAGCAATTTCACAACCAATAAATCTTTCAGACGAGTTGAACAATATTCGTTTCAACCTCCGCAACAATGGTTACAAATCGCACGACATTGAAACTGTCATTAAACGACATCTTCACCCTACCCCTCGTCCTTCACAAAATTCAATAGTTTCTTCTAAAGCCTTTCTTCCTTATGTTCGCGGAGTAACAGATCAAATCGGAAAATTATTGAGAAAACACAACATTAAACCCACTTTTTCATCATCCTCAAAGATCCAACAGCTCCTTCCATCTCCCAAAGATAAAATTTCATCCTTTTGTTCTAATGGCGTGTATAGGGTTCCTTGTTCTTGTGGTTCAGTGTACATCGGAGAAACGGGGCGATCATTTAAGACGCGAATATCCGAGCACCAAAGGTGTCTTAGGTCTGGTTTATTTTCGCAGTCAGCCATTGCCGAACATCAACATGAGACCGGACATAAGATTCTCTTCGATAATATTTCAATTATATCCAATATTCCCAATTACTATAATAGGAAGATACGCGAGGCCATCGAAATCCAAAAATTCCCCAATAACATCAACAGAGACGAAGGTTACATGTTTTCCTCCATCTGGAAACCAACCATCGGAAATCTTCGGAAGTGATCGCACAGACGCGTGGTATATAAAGTTTCTCTTTCCCTCTTTCCTGTCAGAAGAGTTTCGCCTCTGGTATGGTGGACATACTGAGTTACCGTGCTCTTCTGCCTAAACTTTCTTTTGTACCAAGTGTCAATTCAGAAGAGTTTCGCCTCTGGTATGGTGGACATACTGAGTTACCGTGCTCTTCTGTCTAGACTTTCTTATCCTTTGTACCAATTTTCAATTCAGAAGAGTTTCGCCTCTGGTATGGTGGACATACTGAGTTACCGTGCTCTGATGCTTTGAAATTGGCCTTTTATTTTTATTTTTCTTTTTTGCATAGTCCCTCATTTCATCTATTTTTCTTTCTTTGTTCCTGAAGAAGCCCCCTACGATGGTGGGCGAAACGTCGAACACTTTCAGTAGTTCTGTGACACGGTCCAATCCCGGAAGAAGTA
Source organism: Dastarcus helophoroides (assembly GCA_028583605.1). NCBI lineage: Eukaryota > Metazoa > Arthropoda > Insecta > Coleoptera > Bothrideridae > Dastarcus > Dastarcus helophoroides. The sequence continues at coordinate 1,966,750 of CM053335.1, forward strand.
TATCCTGTACTGACTCTGGCCGTGGAAGCCTTCGTTATCATATTTTAACTGCAATTTTGGATTCTTACAACATCTTTTTAGGTATAACTACTGTCAAAAAAGTCAATAAAAATATAATATATCTTGTCATCTCTTAAAAGCTGAAGTCCTTCAGAAATAAGTTTCCAAAGATTCTGTAAATTTATAGAAAGCAAGTGAAATGAACTTGAAAGATAACTATTTTATTTCTTATAAATTAACATTAATGTTTTACATAAACTTGTACCCACTGGATCGTCGTTGATTATCACAAATACCAACGCGGCAAATTTAATTTTTTATTTGCTTTATACCTTTGAAACGAATATAAAAAAACTACATCAACTTGATGTTTCGATTTTTTTTAAACAGCATATTTAACAAAATATAACAGGAATAAAAAATGATCTAAAAAGTGTACGAAGATAATTAATCAATCTGACAAAGATTAAAACAGGAATTCTAAAAATAAATAACGACATGTTCACGATATTAATTGTCAATGCTCAAACTGCCAGATTATTTAATTTTGAAGCATATTAAACATTTCTTGAGAGTTTTAGATGGTTATTGATAAAAAATGTGGCAATGACGGGATTTCCTTAAATAAGGGGAGGAACCTAAGGCTGTTGCTTTTAAAAGGCAATAATCTTTTCTTATTACACTATATGAAAGCTTATATCCTTCCAGTTAATCTGGTGTGCGGTTAGTACAGAAAATTTTGGAGAAAAATCGAAAAACCATTGAAAATAAGAAATTCAGTTGTTTTGTGTTTCTTTAAAATACATACTGAAAACCAAATTAACCCAAGGACATCAGTTTTTTATGATGTGGTAAAAAAGATGCTTACATTAAAAAATCGGGTAGTTAAAAACTGCCCACAAAAGTGAAAACTTAAGTCTATGATATAACAGTTTTTTTTTATTTTTAAATTGTAATATCAAAAAAATTTAAATTTTGTAAATTAAAATTATTATTTCTAGGTTTTATACCTTTTATATTTGTACAAGTATACAATTCAGTATTTCATGTTGTCTATTTTGGGTTACTGTATATTAAAAAACCTGTCACATTATCTAAATTTTATATTTGCAGAGCAAATTTCAAGATATTTTAAAAAAATATGTTTTCAATGTACTGATTTTTCGGATTAACGGGGTGGCGGATTAGCGGATTTCGGATAAGTGAGGTTCGGATAAGCGAGATTCGGATAAGCGAGGTTCGGATAAGCGAAGTCCGGATAAGATAGGTTAGGATTAACGAGGTTCAGAATTACCTATGTTCAGATTAGCGAGGTTCAGATTAGCGAACAAGTAGTTCAAAGTGGCGAAACCATTCGTTTGTGCCCTATCTTTAGCCGCTTAACGCGCCTAAAGAACTTTTCACTTCAAAAAACTTATTCTCTTTTCGGATTACTGGTTACATTTGAAAATTGACAATATTTGGAAAAATCGCTCCTACAAGTCATCTTTCTTTGGGGCATGAACTTTGGTGAAGTCCCATTCTTAAAAATTTAACTAGTGACGGCGGAGGAGGATAAGTTTTTTTTTGATAAATAAATTATAAAGCTAATATTTTTACTATATCTGTTACAAAATATTGGATATCTAAATAAAGAAGTCATAAAGTGTGTTTTCACTTTTTGTTAGAGGAGGATGTAGCGAAAAAACATGGGATTATTTATTGATTGATTTATTTGATGTGTCAAAGATCGCTGTCAATCTGCGTTTTGTTTACTCGAAGTGATTAAATATTCTAACTTCTCTTAAAAAAAGCATGTTCCCCGATAAAGCATGCTGCTTGGAATTAACGAGATACAAAAATTCATAAAATAGAGTTTGGAGTTTTGACAAAGTCCATAACAGGAAAGTTTATTAAAAAAAATAGGGATCTGTCAGTTATCAATCGCTAATCATCAGTATTAAATACACGTTTGAAAAAATACTATATTTACTCAGCCTACTTGATGACTTTTTCATTTGAACACTTGATAATACATCAGTAGATTTTTACATGGTCTTAATAGTATATTAACTTTGGCCAACTTCACATTTACGGAACAATTTTACCAGAATCTATCACGCTAAAACACATACTGTTTTTTAATATAAATATCATTTGAAATTTTTGCTTAAGTTTTTGGTATTTTGTGAAGTAAGATGTAGATATTATATATTATTTCTTTATATTTTGAATTTGACTTTGATATTGATTTCATTTGTTGTTATTTTATATAAATTAAACAACATAATTTTTACTGTACTATATTTTTTTTGATAAAAATTCTAAAACCGACTAAAACAAGCTTTTTGAAAATCTTGAATTCAAAAACCGGTTTTTCAAAAAGTAGGCTTTTGTATGAACCTTACAAAATTTGCTTTGTGCTCTTTTTGTAAAATTTCTATTCAGATTTTAAACTCGAATTTTTTTCTAAATTGTGACCTCTTTTGAAACTTTTCAGTTCAAACTTGAGAATACTCCTTTTTAGAGTAGATAGAGTTGGTTTCAAATTCGTTTTGTACAGTTCACTCAAAATTTTAAGAAAGTCAGATTAACAAAAATTAAAAATTTTGGGAATGGCGAATTTTTCAAAAAAAAATCAAAGTTACAAAAATTCGAAGTTTCATGTAAAAGTCAACATTTTTAAAAAACTTTAAAAAAGGCCAAGTTTTCACAAATAGTCGAAGTTTTAAAAAAATTTAAAATCCGATAATAGTCACAACTTCCACAAAAATTCGAAATTTAATAATAAAGAGTCGAAATTATTCAAAAAAGTGAAAATTTTTAGAAATAAGTTAAAATTTTCAATCTTTCGAATAAAAGTCCAGTTTTCTACATAGAATAAGTCAAAACTTAAAAAAAAAAGTTTTACCTTCCAAAACTAGTCAAAAGTTTAAACAAAGGTGAAAATGTTCAGAAAAGAGTGGATATTTTAAAAAATGGTAGAAGTTAAAAAAAACAATAATTCAATGTAATCAGATTTATGAAAAAATTAAAATCTTGAAAATAAAACGTAAAAAAATAAAATTTTTTTGTGAAAACTTAAAAAAAAATTCCACTACACATTTTCAATAACAAGATGTGAATTTTCAAAAAAAGTCAAAATTGATTGTCAAAAATAAGGTGGTAAATATGACAAAAGTCGAATTTTTTTAAAAAATTCAAAACGCAAGATAAAATCAAAATATTAAAAAAAATTGAAACATTGAAAAAGAAATTTTCAAAAACATTGGAATTTTCAAAAAAAATCAATATATTATGGTAGACAAAAAACCAGGAATTTAAACGAAAACAGAATTTTCAAAATTTTAAAAGAAGGGAATCTGTAAATCGGTTGAACTTTAGAAAATAAATTACAATTTTGAAAAAACGGAAATTGAAAAAAACGAAAAATTGGGAATTTGGAAATTTCAAAAAGTGGAATGATATTTAAAGTCAAAACTTTAACAGAAAAATGAAATTTCAGAAAGTTAATTGAAATTTGGAACAAATGGGAAATTAGAAATTCGAAATTTTCAAATATAAGGTTGAAAGATTTAAAAAAAAATCGACATCTTCAAAAAGTCAAAATTTTAAGGAAAGCCGAAATTTTGAAAAAAATTGAATTTAATCAGAACAAACATTTTAAGTGAGTCAATATTTTGAGAAGTTGAAACTCCAAAATTCAAATTTACAAAAAGAATTGAAATGTTTTAAAAAAATCTAATTTAAAAACGGTCATATTTACAAAAAGGGTGAAATTTTGAGTTAAAATTTTTAAACTGATACACATTTTCAATAACAAGATGGGAATTTTCAAAAAAGGAGTAAATTAATTGTCAAAAATAAGGTTGTAAATATGAAACAAGTCGAAATTTTTTAAAACATTCTTGAAAATAAAATCAAAATAATTAAAAAATTTGAAACATTGGAAAAAAAAATTCACAAACATTGAAATTGCCAAAAAAAATCAAAATATTATAGTAGACAAATGGCCAGGATTATAAAGAAATTAGAATTTTCTAAATTTTTAAAAATATCGGAATTTTTAAAATTAAGTCAACATTTCGAGAAAAATGTGAAATTTTTTGAAGTTAGCAAAGAAAATGTGGACATTTTGAAAAGAATGGATATTTTAAAATTTCAAAATTATCAAAATAATTCAAAATTTTCATTAAAAATTGAATTCTTTAAACGGTGATATGAGAACTCTTTATCTTTTTCCACGCAAACGAAGGGACAGGTATCTGCTAGGTCGAGCTTACGAATTTTAAATTCAAAGTTAGTATTTGTAAAAAATCTAATTCATTATTTTTTTAACATCAAAATGTTTCATTTATTTTTCGAATTTTCGACTAAAATTTAAAGTTTACGCAAATCTTAGATTTAACTATAGGGACTTCCAAAAAAAATTCGAAAGTTTGAAATTAAATATTCGGGATAAACATCGCAACCTTGGGCATAAATTCAAAATCTTAAGGATCTTTTATTATATAAATTACAAGTATTTTTTCGAAATGTTAAGTTTCTTTGAATAATTTCATATTTAAACCTTAAATTTTTTATTTTTTTGTCCAAAATTGTTACTAAAAACTCAAAATGTACATTTATTTATGAAAATTTAGTTTTTACTTTTTCTCTCGAAACTTTGAAATAACTATTTTTGAAAATTTTATTTTAAACTTTAATTTATTGAAACAGCTTTCAATTTTTTCTGGTTTGGACTATTTTTTTCAAAATTCCATATTAATATTTTAAACTCAAAAATTTAAGAATATGTTATTAATATTAAGTTTTAATTTTTTCCCAAAATATAGACGAAATACACATGAGATGAAATTTAGAATTCCTTTTATTAATAAAGAATTTTTTCTCATAATTTCATTTATTAAATCCGAATGTAAACTAAAAAATTAATATTTCGGCTACGTCGAAGTTTCGGTCTATTTTGATCGGAAACCGAAACTGCGACCGAAACCGGATTTTTTTACCGAAACTAGCCGAAACTAGAACCGAAACTGAAACTTCGGTTGGTCTCTAATACTGATTAAATATTGAAGCTGATAGCTTAGTTTTCCGACTTATGATTCACACGATAACGAAACGCGTAAATGAACTACTTACACAAATGCCAATGAAATGTGAAAGGATTAAGCAACTTCTAAGTATTTCTAAATAATAGTCTGAATTGCAGATTTATAACTGTTGCATTCCACTTTAAAATAAGAAGATCTTGAATGAAAATGTGACCGAATTTAAATTACTTGGGCGTAAAAAACTCCCCATCACTTAAAAAGAATGGCAAAATCTGATTGAAGAAAAAAGCCAGTTAACATTTTCAAAATTTACACATATTTCTTACCTTATCTGAAGTATTAAAAATAGTAAAATGATACCCGACCGAGTGTGTGTGCCTGATAAAAATTGCACAACAAATTGAATAACATACAAAAATAAATATTTTTCATTGAAAATGGCAAGGTGTCAGCACGTTGTACATTTCAAACACATCAACCACTTTCTCTGATATCCAATGGAAATTAGACTTCACGTACGGGAACAAAAAAAAAATGATTCAAAAATCAACACTGTATGGTAATCCATCAATATTTTGATCTGCCAAATATTGATTACTTGGGACAAAGTCTAAGAGATTGATTTTGCATTGTCAAGGTGAAACATGATTCTGCGTCACTGGTTGTTTAAAGACTTCTGGTATACAAATGATTATATTCTATTTAGAATTGACTGTTATTTGTTTCGCTAGTGGAAGTATTTGCACATGTTTTTCAAAATAAAAGAAAAAATAATAGAATAAGATACCATTCGCTTCAAAGTACTTAGAGAGCAGTTTTTGTTGGGTATGGCTCATCTTGGAACCCTCACACAGGCCATTTTCTTTCTGAAGCATTAGCATGTAGATCTAATAATGGCCACATATTTACAGACAGCCTGTCAAAAATGGCCTATAGGTCCAGAACTGCAGATTGATTATTGACATAAACTTACAGGTTGCCTACAGATCCCAACCTGTAGGCCACACATTTTAGGTGGAGTTAAGCGGAAAGCGGATTTACGAAGATATGCTTTATATGCAACCGTGAAAAATTGGATTAAAGCTTTAAAACAGGTAAATTTTCCATTGAAAAAGAAGAGCGGTGGGTAAGGCCAGTTTTTGTGTCAGTCCCGGAAAATATCAAAGCAGTTCATAAGACCTCAGAATTGGGCGTAAACGAATCTCCACTGAATATTTTATATGAACGCGTCCAAGTTCACGTCGATTTAAATATGAGAAAATTTTTTGCCAAATGGTTCCCAAAATGTCTGAATGTTGACCAGAAGTGCACGGATAGAAACATCGCGGTCGATTTGCGCTCGGTTTAAAAAAGATGCTGACTTTTCGAGCTTTCTTATTACTAAGGAGGATGATTTATTATTATTATAAATATTACCCATTTTTTGTTTGTAGCTCAGTGTAGCAACAGGTCAACTCAACGAACTGACCAATCAAATTATAACTTTGATTTAAATTAATTGTTTTATACATAAATAAAGGATGTTTTTCGCATAGGATTATTTCAATTCACTTTTTTCATTTACCATTTGTAGTGTTATTTTGAAAAATTAGTTGATGTGAAGATATATTATTGCTGCCTGACTATACAAAACATATTTCAGGGAGTTCAAACTATGAGTAATTAATGTTAAATAGTTAGCTGATAAGCCTGATAAACTACAAGCAGTACGCATGACCTATACCAACATCAGCAACATAGAGCAATAAAAAATAATTGAATAAAAACTTATCGACACTTTTCATACTTTCCACACATTAATATTTCACTTTTTGCAATAAAAATTAATTCTCTTAGAAGCATGCAAAACATGCAAAAGTAATGAATGAAATTTATCCTTATTTAACAGGTACGCACTTCTGTAATTATGTAAGGAAATGAAAGTTCCTGATTTTCCTTGTAAAAATTATTAATAGACATTTCTTGCGGTTATTCAAGTCAACCAATGAAGGGTATACGGACATATGGGGAAGGAAAACTTGCTGATAATAATTTCTAGCGGTTTTTGTCCGTAACCCAGTTAACCTAGCGTTCGTTTCTCTACACATTAACATGCATGTGATGAAGGTACACTCCGCAAAAACAATGTCTTCATGAATTATTTACAATAACACCCTCTTATAATGGAGAAAGTCTTGTTCTTGGATACGATATCGAATAAATTACTTTCAATTTTTTTATCCAGGGACCATGCCAAACAGTTTTGTGAAATAATAGAATACAAAACTGATTAGCATTTTAATAAAACAGGTCAAAAAAAATTAGGCAAAAAAACTGTATCTTAAACGTACTTTGTTTCAAAACCTCTTTATTTGAATTAGAAAACGGTTCATTTTATAAGAATGAATTAGCAAATCTCTAAAGATAAAATACGATATAACACTTTTTATGTAAACAAAGAGCATAGGCATACAGTATACGTTTATGTTATTGTTCTTGGTGGAACAGACTGCTCCTTGGTTATCTTCAAAAATTGATATCTTGTCCCCTGAAACCAAGGAAGATTAAAAAACATAACAATAGTTGTGTTACTCGTAGTATCTTTCTGAAGATGCTAGCTTGGCTATCGAAACGCGTTAGAGCAACGGTTGTTGTGTTTTTTAATCTTTCTTGGTTTCAGGGGACAAAATTTTTATCTTATTATTACCATAATTTACTGCAATTCGACATATTTAGGTTCTCTAGGGCCCTGAATAAGGTAGTGTTGCGAGATGTTTTATAAAAAAATTGTTAATATAAATGTTTAAACAATGTCACAGGAGAAAAATTATAGACGCAAATGAATTGGTAATCTAATGGTCTCCTTAGGTTGTAAAAGTGCATCTTAAAGGTGTTTAAGCAAAAAACATAATCTTTAACATCGTACTACCTAGTACAAAAGGTATTTAGCTCTTATTTTGAAATTCTTTTAAAATATTTGCACCTCAACTTTTTATTTATCTTAAATAAAATCGCTTTATACGATAACATATGTGAATACTATTTAAATTGGCGTGGAAACACAAACCACCATGTTCCAACAGAAGTAACATCACTTGTAGAGCAACCAAACAAACGCTAGTAACGTTCGGTATCGAGTGTTAAAATTTTCATATGAAATAATGAATTCCTGTCGAAGGCTTAGAATCGACGTGTTTACGCAATACTAAATTAGTCCATATTTCCACCAAAAAGATTAAAAGCACCAAAAACATATAAAAGCACGATGCAATAGCCAAATATAAACACCAGCAAACCTGCAACCGTTGGTTATACTCAACAAGTGACGTCACACCTAAAATCATCATGACTAATTTTTGTGACATTCGTTCATCGAGCAGGATATTGCAATTTTAAAATTGTAATAATAATCCGATTACGTGTTTTTTTTTGAATAGAAACCGATAATTTCTTATTTCTTTCTCAATAATGTATCCCATTTATATCATTTAATAGGGTAATTTTTAGAGTGTCAACTATCCTATTTTAAAGGTGTAAAGCTGAGAATGAAACACATTATAATTATCAGATGGGCCAACATAACTAGTTTTATCAAATAATTTTTTCTTTGTGTTATATTGTTTGATTCAATTCAATTTAATATATTCCGATACCTGGAGTCAGATTTTATTATCTAAAACTCAAAGTTTATAATATATAAGGAGAATAGTTCACAAACATCTATAGAATAAGGTGCTTCTATGTTAATGGAATTTATGATGTTATAATTATGCAAAATATGTAAATTTAGTTAAAACTGTATAAATTGTTTTTTTTGTAAAATAGCAAAAAATAAGAATCGACGCGACGTAAACAATGTCTGCGTTTTGAATAAAATGACAAAGAACTACTTTTTTTTTGGAAACATAACAAAGATTCTCGATAATGTAATATCTCATCTGGCACAAAAACTAAACTAACATGCAAAAAATAATAAGGCTATAATTTTTGAATCATTTTTCAACTTAATTCTCTTTTAACTCGGTTTTCATCATCATTTCTACTACTACCAAATATTAGGTTGCGTAATATTTTTACAATTGGTTATGGTAGCGAAAAGACGAAACGTTTAATAAAAAAAATGTGTAGACTACATTGTAAAGAATAAAAAATTCTAACGAAAAAGTGTTATTAGTTTTTCGATTACTCTTTAAATAACACCAAGATAAAATAAAAACAAAAATTCAAAATATTATTTTTTTTTGAAATGTCAAAAGCAGTAAGAGATATTTTCAATTTCTCGATGGCATATTACCGTTTGCAAATTATGCAACTTTGCCCTAATTTAGCCGATGCTCTATTTCTGCCGTTTTCGAGAGCCCTGTAGTGAGAAGCTATGTAGTGTATAGCGATTATTCGGTTTCTTCTATTTCGCAGTGACGAAATTCAACTTCAAAGAACATATAAAGGATCAAAATTGTACAAAAATAAAATAAGTGTTAATATTGTGTTTACTGTTCAGCATAGAGAAAACGGCATTATGATTTGTTTTATTTTCACCGATAGAGTACGGATTACACTTCCAAATTTGAATGGATACAAATTCAGGAAAATGAAATCTTTCCAAAATATAGTATCACCTTCAAAGCAGCGTAATCTTCTATCGAAGGAAGGCATTTGCAAGTCTTGTTTTGGTAAAGTGCACAACACCATCTGAATGAATCTCCCCTATTAGGTATATAAATTTATGCTTTTTAACTTGATTATCCATTTTTAGTTGAGGAAGAGTCACAATGAGATAAATCAAATGATTAGAAGTGGCATTAACTCAGTTATTCTTATTCCCATTTAAACTTTTTCTGATGTAATCCGCCGTGTCATGGGATAAATTCATAACATTTCAGATGTCTTGCATAGTTTACCTAAGATTTATCTACAATTTTATTCTGAGCAGAATTATGTTTTCATGTAATTATCACTAATAACGGTCTAAAACGTTTGTCGTAGTTCATTTAGATTCAACTATTGTATTTTTGAAAGGTTCAAACCAATTTGTGTAGATGTAAAACATTGCTTTCGAGTACTTTCTTTAATATTTTGATTCTATAATGAAATTTTACTAATTGTAAATCTAAAACCAAACTTGGTGCGGACAGTTATTGTTTGAAATTGGCTATTTCAAATCCTAAACACAAGCGAACACAATTGAAATCAGTTACAAAGAATGTCTTCTCTTTTGCAAGCTCTGAAGGCATAATGGAGTGGATTGAACTTAAAAAAAGGTGTCATTGCTGAAGCTCGGCAGCGTTTGACACTTGCTGCGTTCCTTTATGGACGATCATTGTAAAGTACCATCTCTTACTGATATATTAGAAGACGTTACACTCTCACCTGCTGAATGAAACATGTTTCCGAAGTGTCTAAAGTAGAGGATTTGATTTTGGATCCTGACCGCTTTTCGGTCCCAAAATGTTCGGGATTAAGTTCTTCTGATTCCAGGATTTTCGAAATTGAATCATTTTAAAAAATTGTAAAACAGCCTGCACCTAGCGAAACGCTCAGTGTCAGTGCTTACAGTAAAATTGCTTATACGTTATTTTAAAATAAAACATGTACATTGTTGTAATTTAAAATAGGCGCCATCGAAAAACAAGATAGATATGACATGTGAAGAAATAGAAAATACAGTGTTGATGTTCATAGTATTTCGATCATTCTTTTAAATAAGCTGTTACCCCTTTGTTTAAAACGCACTGGTAAGACAACAAATTGGCGACGAGGTAAACTAGATGAACTAGATGAAAGTAAAGTTATGCCGAGGACGTTTGTATCTATGGATGTTGCGATGCAACCCGTGATATAAGCTTTGCCTCATCTACGTGAACTTTGCAATTGCAATCTAGTTTTCATCAAATTTTAATGAAATTAGATTTCAATTGCATCGTAATAAACTTGTATATATTCGTATATACAATGCTTATTATCTCAGCAGAGAAGAATGCTTCAATTAGCATGTGGCGAAAATGTTTGCGTAATAAACAGATAAAAGTCAGTTATAAGTCACCCAACAGGGGTTTACTCTGTTGGATACTTACACGACTGACTATCGGCTTTAAGTTGGAAGTGTATACAACCACCGTACCATACTGATGAGGCCATGGAAGCCCGAAACTAGTCTATGGTTGCTGTTGTACATATTTTCAATTTTAAGCACGTTTTACTGTTTAATTACAAAACATTTAATTGGTCATTTGTCGAAATATTATATTAGCTACCCATTTAATAGAAAACTAAAATAATAAAGATCAAACAATTTAGGCGGTGGAAATAACCTTAAAATTTTTGACCTAGACCCTACATTTATAGAACATAGATATATAAAAGCACACAATAATTTTCGACATAGAAAAAAAACAATAACTTAAAATCATAGTTTTCGATATATGTGGAACTTTTATTAACAAAATACAAGTAACTGACTGAAACATACAATAATGGATCCTCAACAATTTGCGCAGTTTATGCAGTTTCAACAACAAATTTTGGACAGAATATTGAATAAAGGCCAGCAACCGAAAGACTTGCAAGGGGTTACGATCAACACAGCTCTTTTGCCAAATTTTGAAAATTATGATTCGTCAAAGGAATCGTTTCGCAACTATAAAGCGAGATTTAAGAATTTCCTGAAAATAAAAAATGTATTTGAAAATAAGGAATAAAGTGCTAAACTTTTATTAAATTCGATTGGTGCAAAATATTTTAACGTGATTTCAGCACTTTCGGCACCAACATTACCTAGTGAAAAGACTAACGATGATCTCATCAAGCTATTAGAAACGCACTTAGCTCCGAAAAAAACATGAACTCGTGCCACAGCATTAGTTTTTGTCAAAATACCGAAGTGAGAATCAATCGATTGCCGAATTCGTTGCAATACTACGGCCGACATAGGAGATTGTAATTTTAGCTCAGAATGTGAATGTAAAGAATCTATTGCAGATACTTTTCTTAGGGCCCAGTTCATTCGAGGAATCAGAGATAATTCTATTAGGGAACAACTGCTACAATCGTAGAAAAAAGGATTCCACAACATCGTATCACAAGCAGTGGCACTAGAAGCATCAAAAATCAATTCAAAAGAACTGAGTCAAAGAAGAAGAGATCGAAGAAAAACCAGTAAACTTTGAAATTGACTCATGCCTCATGACTCATGACTCATCGATGATATAACTAATAGCTTTTGTGACTCGAAATATTTTTGTCGCATGGATCTATATAAAGCGTATTTACACTTACAAGTTAGTAATGAATCCAGAATCATCCAAACAATATCAACGCACCGGGGAACATATAGAGTGAATCGACTTTCCATTGGTTTAAAAACTGCAGCTTCAGAGTTCAACAAAATCATCGACCAAATTTTGAAAGGATTGAAAAAAAAACAGAAAAGTATTTCGACAACATTGTTGTTCAAAGAAAAACAAAGTAGGAATGTGAAGAAAACTTACGTACATGTCTCGACCCATTGCAAAAGTACGACTTGCAATTGAATCGGCGAAAATGTGTGTTTTTTCAACAACGCATTGAATTCTTGGGGTACGCCATTGAAAATAATAAAAGTCCTAAATTTCCAGAAAAAATTAGGGCCATCATGAATATGCCCCGACTAAAGTCATCAAGCGAAGTCAAAACGTTTCTCGGAATGGTAACCTTTTACAGTCGGTTCATTCCAAACGCCTCTACAGTCACAACACCGTTGCGTTACCTTCTGAAAGAAAATGTACCCTTCAAGTGGACAGCGAAATGCGAAGCAGCTTTTATTCGACTTAAACAAAAAATTGGAAGTGACAGAGCAGTCATGCCATTCAATACAGAATTGCCTGTTCAACTTGCCTGCGACGCAAGCCCTACCGGAATTGGCGCAGTTCTATCGCACATTATCGATGGTCAGGAACGACCAGTTTCTTTCGCATCCCGTTCACTAACTGAAACAGAGAAGAATTATTCGCAACTGGACAGAGAAGTATTGGCAATAGTATTTGAGGTCGATCGATTTTTTCAGTACCTGTACGCCCGACGTTTCCAGCTGATAACTGATAACCGCTATCGAGAATTTTCCACCAGCACTCAAAGATCCCACGGATGACAGCAGCACTTTTATCGGGATTCGATTACAAAATAGGGTACAGAAAGGGCGTCGAAAATTCAAACGCTGATTGCTTGTCACGAGCATCACTGCAGGATAAGGAAGTATTTCTTATTAACGCAGCTATCAACGAGGAAGTTTACTTGCTTTGTGAAGAATCCGTTAACAAGATTTATACTCCAGCAATCACATTCGAATTTATCAGAAAAGAAATTGAAGAGGATCAAAGTCTTTCAAAAATACCGCAAGGAGAAAATGAGAACAGCGAAAGTGATTTTTCTACAGATAGCGGCATTTTATTTAGAGGTCACGTGGTTATTCCAGCAAAGCTACAGTCATTAGTTCTGAAAGAACTTCATCGTACACACTTGGGAACTACCAAGATAAAACAATTCGCACGTCGCTATGTATATTGGAAACCAATTGACAAGACATCGAAAAGCTAGTACGTTCATGTTCCATGCATCCATGGGATGAACCAGAGGAAAATTGGCAGCGTATACACATTGACTATGCGGAACCTTATCAAAACCACTATTTCCTAGTTGTTGAGAACGCTAAATCCAAATGGGCAGAAATAGAAGTATGTTCATCGGCACCATCTTCAACTTCGATTATAACATTACTTCAAGAAATATTCTCTAGACATGGATTTCTAAAAGTATTAGTCTCGGATAATGCCACAATTTTCACGAGCGATCAATTTCAAACATTCTGTAAAAAAGCAGGCATCTTCTGCAAATTCATTGGACCAGGTCATTCAGCTATCAATGGATTGGCAGAAAGAAACGGTCAAAAGCTGAAAAAGAAACTTACAGCGATGACTGCCGAAGCACTATCAATGCGCACAAAAGTAAGAGAAATTCTTTTTCGACACAGAGCAACGGCATTACGCAATCACAAAACACCAGCAGCATAGTATCTCCAGCGAAACATCCGGATCCAGCTTAAAACCTATCAGGTTCCAGGCATCACAAGATTCAGACCAAACAGCAAGACAATTAAGCGTGGGAGAACGTGTACAAGCACGTTACTACATAGCCAATAAGCAACACTGCAAGTTTGGGACTATCATCGAAAGATTAGAACATTTGCACTATCTGGTGAAGTTATTATTTTAGTAATCAATTACTCCCAATCGATGTTCCACCACAGAAAAATCTTTAGAAGAAAAAGTGTCTGACTTTTACACCACTTTGTGAACAGAAACAGATGTGAACGTAGGCGATTTGGTTGCGATTCCAATAAATATGAAAACAAATCAACCTGAAAATAATGATGAAGCAACATACGAAGAGAAGCAGTACCTAGAGCCGATTTTGCGCCGATCCAGCAGGAGCAGGAAACAGCCAACGTACCCAGAAGATTATTATCAAATATAAATATCTTTCATTAAGCGTGGGAGAATTGTAATTTAAAACAAGCGTCATCAAAAAAAAAAGATAGATATGACATGTGAAGAGATAGAAAATAAATTGTTAACGTTCATATTTTTCCGATCATTCTTTTAAATAATGTTACCCCTTTCTTTAAAACCCACCTGTTAGACACAACATACATACAGGGTGATAATTTGAAAAGTAGCAATCAGGAATATTTCTTAGACAAAAATTATTATCAAGAAGATCTGAAATACTTATCGGGAGATTGGAGGGAGAAACAAAATTAAATACTTTTTGACTCACCTTGTCTCGCCCCTTAGGGAGTAGCCACCCCAACTCACTCTTTTAGTAAGAATCTACCATGTTTGGCACATCATTGGAAAGCTCATTGCTTTTTCTTTACAGTCTTATATCAAAATTTTAAATCGTACAATTAGTTCTTGAGATATCGATGTTTAAAATAAGTAACATTTTTGAAAACAAATAATTTTGATCAAGTCTTAGAAAAAAAATTTTATCATGAAAGTTTAAAGTACACATCGGGGTAACCAAAGAATGTATTATTTGCCTCACCCCTCCCCTCCCGTCTTAGGGGCCAGCCACCCCAAATAATTCTCCTAAAAGGAGAAACACCCCATGTAATACCTGGTTGAAAAGATTTATCCGTTTCTCCAGGCCTGTAAAGAGGAATAAAAGACCTTTCCAACTACGTATTGTACGGAGTGGGTTCCTTTTTAGAAAAATTAACAGAAGTGATGAGTTCCTAGTGGAGGTGAGTCAAAAACATATTCTTTGGTTTCGCTTATGTGTGTTTGAGATTTTTATGGCAAAATTTGTTATGTGAGAGATTGTTAAATTACTATTTAAAAAAAAATGCTTAATTTAAACACCCATATCTCAAAAACTAATCGTACGATTTAATACTTTGCTATAAGACTGTAAAGACAAATCAACGACTTTTCAACTATGTGCCGCACAAGAAAGGTTCGTATTAAAAAAAAAGAAGTGAGGAAGGGTGAGTCTAAAAGTACTTCATTTTGGTTACCCCTCCAATTTCCCGATATATATTTCGGATCATAATTAGAGCATTTTTTGTTTAGAAGATATTCTCGATTGCTACTTTTCAAATTGTCACCTTGTATATGTATACAGGAAGTTGTATTCCAACCTAGCGGGATTACTATGCTTGTTTGAAGTAAAATTCTTGTACTTTGAACTAAAAGGTTTGACGATGAGATACCAGACGCACTGTTATTTTTCAAATCACATTTTCGCAATTCAAATTAGAATATACCCATCAGGTTAGTTTTTTTATATATATAAAAAAACGTAACTAATTATCTGATTAATATTATTTTTAAATTCTGTTTGCTTTACATACTATATGCTAGAGTGTTATGTTACATGAAAGTCATCTATTGAGACGATGTTAAGAAAGATTTTTGATAATACAATTTGAAAATAAAAAAAACTGTTATATTATAGCCTTAAGTTTTCACTTCTGTCAGCAGTCCCTATAACTACCCATTTTTTTTCCTTTTATTTGTTACCTCGAAAAACGAAGTTATTCCGGAATCACTTATTTCTAATCCCGAAATTCGGGGATTAGAAATAAGGATCGGAATAGAATTTCCGATTACCATTAAATTAAGGATAACATATAATCACGCACCACTATATAAGCCAAAAATGGTTTCAATCTCGAATTTTTGATTGTAACTCATGCTACTTGGATCATTTTTACGCAGGAAGCCGCCTGACAAATTTCCAAATCTCCAGGCGTCTCGCCTTGAAGATTCCTAGAAAACTTATTTTATAAATTAACGACTTTTGTATCTTTCCTACGACATTTACAATAATTAGCAGACATTGTGTCATTGACTAATTAAAAACTTGGAGTTTAGGAAAAGATGCTGCATTTTACTTGCTTTTTAAAGCCGCAGCTTTGCTTTAGAAGAGATGTTCTGCTTCAGAAGAAAAATTATGTATGTATGTATAAACAATGTAAAAAGAACGTGTGTTGTATATCTGATCATCCAATTAATCTGCATGAAATGGTTAATGTTGTATTTTTACCTGAATACACAAAAACTTAATTAAAGTCGAATATCGCAGCTCCATCTTCGGGCATTTTTGTGCGTGTCCAAACCTAATTTTCCAGTCTTTTAAGCTTCATATGTTTTAAACGATTTATTTTAGTGACGCAATTTTTTTGGTTTAATTGAATAGCGGCTTGATAGGTAAGAATAATTATCGTCCTCAGTAAGCGTTAAAAATAGTATACTCTATAATTTAATCACACAAAAAGTCTTTCAAGGAAAGCAACGGTCTAACTTTAATTTATTACTTTCTTCAGAACTCTACAAAAATACAAAATCCTTATCGTTGCTATGTTATATAAATTTAACTTGTTATCTTCTCATGGCTAATGTGATTTTATTTTTATAAATCTGCATTACTTTTTTAAAAAGTAAACGTTATGTCATTGTAAAAAGAAAGACCTTTATCGCGCTTTGAATTTTAATTTATGAAAGGCCATACTCGGTGTGTATGATAAATGGAAACGATTAAACTCAGTTATTTAGCATGTAAGAAAGTTTACAGTTAATTGATCTCAGAGGTCTCCCTCTAATATTAGGTCTTGATTGTTTGATAGCGTTTTTATTTCACCAAAGGTTGTTGATCATTTTATAATTTTTTACACGAGCTTGTAAAATTACGTACATAAGAAGGTGCGCAGTGTTTTTAAGTTATTTCAAAATACCTCACGAAGTAGCTCTTGGATTAGATGTTTCAATTAATTATTATTATATTAATAACTTGGAAATAAAAACGCTACTTTGATTTAATGTCTGCATCTTTATTTATAATATCATTCACAAATTGTGACTTTCGACAGCTGTGTTGACATTGACGTGTAACTGTAGTTAAAATTTGTAAAATGTAAATTTAAGTGATATTAGAACATAGTAGTGCTTTATGTCCAAGTTATTAATATGGAATATTACAGGATATCAGCTATAATGATTAGTAATGATTACGGAGCGCTGAAGTTAAAAATGAAATAATTAACAATCTTCAATAGAGCATCTGTCTTCATAATTTTGAACTCTTTATGAATAAGGCTACGTTTATACTAGACACTTTATTCCGTACACTTCTCTCTGACATAAAATATATTTTCTCTCTGACGTAAGTGTCGACTATCCTGAGAGAAGCTATCTCCTCCCAGTTCTGTAAATAAGTTTCGGATAGCTGCTCTCGGGGTACGTTTAGATTATAAGTGTCAACTAACCTGATAGAAGATATTCGAGACTTATGTAGCTACACAGCTGGGAGGAGATAGCTTCTCTAAGGATAGTTGACAGTTACGTCAAAAATGAAATATATTTTATGTCAGAATAAAGCGTCTAGTGTAAATGCACCCTCAGGATAGTAGAAACTTATGTCAGAGAAATGTACGGAATAATGTAAACGCACCCTAAAGCTTCACAAAAGATTAATGTAGTTGCTCTAAAATTGAAAACTACATTACAAATATTATTTCAAATACGTTGAAAAAAAGGCTTGCGAATAACGTATACTATAACAGTTGTTGAAAATTGAGATATATAAAACAAAACTTCAGATACATTAGTATCGGAGAATAGTTTTAGTTTTAATTTCGGCTGCCACATTTCAATCAGTATCAAACACTTTTTTCAAAAGTTAGTTTTCAATTACTCACAAATATTGAGTTGTTTCTATGTCTTTGCAGCTAAATTAAATAAACCTAAATATTCTGCTTGCGAAGATGTGGTATGCCGAAATACGGCATCTACAATGCTTTCGAGCAATGCTTCCAAGTGCCAAGGCTTGAATTTTTGTTTGTTTTTCTTTGACTGTTAATAAAAACACATGCTTTGTTTCGAAATGTGGCAGTCGATTTGTTATAAAGTTAAATGGCTTGATACGAACCCACCATTAAGTACTTATTAAAACTTTACACACTAACTGATAGACTACACAAACCCTAAGCTGATAGATCTACAATTCAAGAAACATTAAATTTTGTACACGAATATAAGCTAAGTAATGATACATAGAGCAAGAGTGGATTCTTCGCACAAAAATAACGTGATTTACCCAAATTTACTTTATAACAAAAGTTGATATTAACGAAGATACAGGGTGTCAAAGTTGAAAAAAAAAATTGATATTTTCGCATAACTGATGAACATATTTTACTATCGGCAAGAAATTTGGCAAGCGGGGGTTTCTTTGGTTATGAAATTTTAATTTGCTAACAGATTGCCAATAACTCATAGGGGGCACCAGCACCACCTGCGCCATCCTGTATTATTCTAAAGCATCATAACTTTTTAGGCCTCCATGTACACTTATTTTAAATAGACACTTTTATTTACCTACATTTTTTACGTAAAAAAGATGTACTTTCTGAATGTTGATACAAGCAACCGTTTTCAAGATATTTGCCTTCAAAGTTTGCCGTATGTTTATTTCAAGTTATGTAAATGTGAACTTATCGCAGTAGATTTCAAAATAAAAGTAATATAAGTGACTCGAAAATAGTTTATATCAAATATTACTCCACTGATATCATTATTACAAATATTTTTTAAATTTCTAAAGTAAATTTTAATAAAATACCAAAACCAAATTCATTTTCAAAAATAAATATTCGAAAAATGACCTTTGTGATGTAAAGGGATTGCACACACTTAAAAATCCTGCTATCTTTATTTTTATTTATTTTTTATCTTTTATTAAAATTTATATCCAAATATCTTCTTTGACCAACCAGACTATTAGAATTTTCTTATGTGGACTCAGAGATCATATCTCACATCCCTATGTTAAAAAAGAAATGATGTCTTAATTTTTTGCATTTTTTTTATTGAGATTTTCAAAATTTAGGTAATAACATTAGCAGCAAAAGAATATTTGACATGAATTACTTTAAAACCTGTCTTATTATTACCTTTTTTTCAAGCTTACTTCGAAAATTTAGTACCTTGAGTAATTTAAAACGAAGGCACTTCAAATTTTTAAGGCAAATATCTTGAAAACGATTGCTGTTATCAACTTTCAGAAAGTATACCTTTTTTAGGTAAAAAATATGGGGAAATGAAGTTACCTATTTAAAATTAATATGCATGCATACACGAAAAAGTTGCGATGATTTAGTCATGCAGGCTAGCGCAGGTAGCGCCCACTATCAACTATAGGTAATATATTAGCAAATTAGAGTTTTTTGACATAAGAAACCTCCTTTTGTGCCAAATTTCGTGCGTATATTGCAATTTATTCAATATTTATACGAAAAAACAGAATTTTTTTTTCAACTGAGACATCCTGTATCTCTGTTAATATCAACTTTTGGTATAAGGTAAATGTAGCTAAATTACATTATTTTTTTACGAAAAATCTGCTTTTGCTCTCTGTACTATTACTTATGGTCCCGCCTGTATAGCCTAGTTGAGAATTAAGAAAAGATTTTTCGAAATTTAGCTTCTAAGGGGTAAAAATAGGGTATCAGATTTTACATATGATAAATCATTCGCGTTGCATGCTCTCAATAAATAAAATACATGATTTTTAAAGTTATCTACAATATTTATGTTAGCTCTTACTTTCTTCTTTTTATCATTAGTCTCCATTTTCAGCAAGCCATCAAAATAAGTCAAAATATCTGAAAATAAATGAAATTTTATCTGGACAAAATATAAAATTGGATAAATCAACACACAAAATACGTTATTGTTACGATCATAAGCGTTAAGAGTACGATAAACTTTTGTAAACAATAAGCTAATTTAACTAGTTAGAAGAGAAAATAGTATTTATTATTCATTTCGATCAATTTCGCTCCCTGACGTGAACTATAGCTTACTTATACGTGACTATAATTGCCTATTTAAATAAAATGTATTTGCCTGTCTACAATTTCAAAATAAGAAATATTGTATAGTTGAAATTGCAGAGCAACGGTGTCCAAACGTACGGAAATATCGTATTGTACGGATTATAAGACGCACCTTAATTTTTAAGCAATTTTTTTAAAAAATAAACGTTTGATCATTTTTATTATTAATTATTAGATTGAAAAGACAGATTAAAAACTTCTTAGTTTATAAAAACGAAACGACTTTTAAAATCCCTCATTCATTTTTATGTTGGTTTTTATAAAACAAGTTACTTTCGAAATTTAGCGAAAAAAAATGATATTTCGAAAAAACAAAAACCAAAAATGTAAACTTGATATTTTAGAAATTTCTGTAATATCCATTGCCTGTATGAATGCCCATGTTTCAAGAGAGTCTAAAGCCTTATGAAAATCTATAAATGCCAAGTGGAGGGAAATGTTGTATTTGGTTGTTTTTTCTATTAGTGTTCTAATTGTTTGTAGGTGGTCGATGGTGCTAAACCCCTTGCGAAATCTCACTTGTTCTGCTAGTTGATATGCGTCCAATTTATTGGTTAGTCTATTGGTGACAATCTTGGTCAAGAGTTTATATAGATGAGAGAGAAGGCTAATTGGTCGATAGTTGTCTATGTTTTCATTTTCTCCTTTTTTAAAAAGTAAAATTACCTATGCGTTTTTCCACCCGTCTGGAATTTCGTCTTCTTGCAAACACTTGTTTAAGATAATTTGTAGTTATTTTTCAATGACTGTTTATCTCATTTTTAACATTTCACATGTAATTTTGTCTTCTGCTGGACTTTTTTCTGTTTTTCATTTGCTTGAGGGCAGCCTGAATTTCTGGTTTTGATATTTCTGGAACATCTTCAGAGCCCACGTTACGGATGACCATATTCGTAACTCTTGGATCAGGTCTAAAAGAGGTATAGAAACAGGTGTAGAAGTCTTTAATGTGTTCAGCAATATTTCTATTGCCTGAGATTATGTTACCTTGTTGATCGTTAATTATAGTAATTCTGTGTTTGTTTGAGGATAGTCTTGACCTCAACACCCTCATATTTGCATTATTTCCAAAGAGGTACTGTCTCTCTAAAGATGACAGCTTGGCTGTCGAAACGCGTTAGAGCAACGTTTGTTGTGTTTTTTAATCTTTCCTGGTTTCAGGGGACAAGTTCTGTATTTCAATCTTTGAAGATAACCAAGGACCAATCCGTTCCACCAAATTCGAATGTTCTTTTTCACTTCCGTGTAAATATTTTTATGCGAGACTTTAAAACTTAAGTAAACAAAAATAATCAATTTCGAAAAAATTCATGCATTGTAAGTTTAGAGCATACATTTTAAGACTCGGAATTTTAAGAAGAAAGCTGAAATTCTGTAAAGCAACACCCAAATTTTATCAAAAATAAATACGAAATTTTGAATAAAAGCTTAAGTAAGAAAGCTAAGCACAAAGAAATTTGAAAATTTATTTTCTAAATATATGGAATTTTTAAAATTAGAAATTGTCTTTTAAGATTCTGTCTATAAATGAATAAAAAGTTAGTTATTTCTGCATTTTTGGAAATTCATTCCTTAAGAATAACGGACAACAGTTCATATGGGAAGTAAGGCACTTTTGAATTTAGAAGCGTGATTTTAGAAATGGTTAATGATGGATGAATGTGAATTCTCATTGGTACACGGTACACGGCTTAATCTTTTACTTTTGATTTATTCAGTCTTTAGGTGACAGCAACAATTCTTTTAAAATATTTGGCATAACTTACCCCGCATATAAGATTCATAAACGCTTTCACCTTGGATCACGATGAATTATGGTTTTAGTTTTAAGGAAGAGTTTTTTTTAATTCGCTTTATATCTAACACTCTTATTAGAGCTTCTCATGCCCCTGTACAAATACGTGTATGTACCAATTTCTTTATATTTGAACAATATAAATGCGAACGTGACATGAAGTTATGAAAATGATAGCAATCTTTATTGTACTGTATTTAGAGAGTTCATAAATACATACACCAAACAATAGGGAGTTCTCTTTATTGTAAGATTGGCCTTGTATTAATCCATTTACTTATTTGCAAGTAGACGTTTTGATATTCATAGCTTAATCGAATTCCTAACTTTTATCAGATCCGTCTTTATGTGACGATATTTGTTAGACATTTTTGTAAAATGTATTTTATATTTCAGTATGATGCCACAAGGTTGCAATCAGGATGTCAATTCAAAACAACCTGTCCCAGTAAAATTTTGGGCGTCTACATAGTGTGTCTCACCAGGAATCGTCGCGACCGATATCTGACGAAGTACTCATCTAAAATATTTAAAAAATTGGCAACTTAGCAAAGTCAATGAGGCCAACGCAACTAAAATATTCGCAAAGTTGTAGTATATCCGGTTATACCGGAAGTTGACACCAACTTCGTTATTTTAAATATTTTTGCATTTTGGGATTTTCTTTAATATTTTAATGCTTCTTTGGATACCAATAACTGTTCTTAAAATTTATAGTTTTTGAGATAATTGGATTTTTATAAAAAATTTGACAGATGCAAGGTCCCACGAAATTCTTTGCATTTTTTTTCCAGAAATGAGATATTCATTTTATATTTGGTACGTGAGTAGAACACATAAAAAGCTATCTTGCATAACTTTAATAAGTTCAAAAGCATTATACCGAGTGTTGAACTTACGTCTGAATATTTTGATAAATAAAACAGCGATAAATTTGTTATTTTAAATAGAACACCCTATATTTTTTTTGACCTATCTTATGGAGATTTTAATTATTTTTCACCTAATACAAACCTTTTAAGGGTTGCTGTTACAACTTTTAGAAATAATTGCAATGTTTTACTTTTATTTTCTCATTTCACATTAAATGAACTCTTATAGGATCGCATATCAGTAACGTTATGGATAGAAGTAATCTCTATCGACAATTTAACTGTCAAATTATTTATAGTTTATTTTATATTGTATGGTAAAGCTGAAATAAAAATATGACTGACTATCTTTTTTAGTAATGAGAATTATTTTAAATTGTTTATAAGTTTCTGACGACGTAACAAAGTAATATCACAAACATGTGATACAATAATAAATTTGCTGTTTGATATTCAATTAAGATAAGGGTAAAAAATCTCACAAATTCCTACTCCGTCAAAGAGAAATCAGATAGAAGATAATCTGTTGTTAATAATAAAAATGTCGAAATAGCATTTCCAATGATATCGACTAGGTCAAGTTTTAATTTCAGCTTCATCACACACCATGAACTATTATAAGTAATTTGACTAATTTTTTCATAATTTAATTGTCGATATCGATTGTTTCTTTTTTTAAGTACATTTAATTTGTTTCCACTCATTAAGTCACTGATGTGCTACTCAATAAGAATTCAATTTTCAAAAGTTGTAAAAGAAATCCCGGCAATGCTTATATCAGTTGAAAGATGATTTAAAGCTGCACTAGATAGGTTAGAAAAATGTAGGGTGTTCTATTTGATATAACAAAATTATCGCTGTTTGAATTTACCAAAATGTTCAAACCTGAAAACAGTACTTGGTACAATGTTTTTGAACTTATAAAAGTTGTGCAAGATAGCTTCGTATGTGTTCTATTTACCTACCAAATATAAGATTATTATCTCAGATACAAAGAATTTCGTGGAACCTTGCACTTAAATTTTTTATAAAAATCAAATTATCTCAAAAACTATAAATTTCAAGAACATGTTTGTTATCCAAAGTGGCCTTAAAATATCAAATAAAATGCAAAAATATATAGAGCGTCTTATTTAAAATAATGAAGTTATTGTCAACTTCCGGTATAAGCGGAAGTATTACAACATTGCGAATATTTTAGTTGTATTTGCCTCGTCGACTTTGGTAAGCTGTTAAATTTTCAAATTTTATAGATGGATAGTTTGTCAAATATCGATCGCGACGATTTCCGGTGGGACACACTGTATACTGTATGGCATTAGGCAACAATTGTTTTATTTCAAATTATAATCAACCCGATGAAATACTAAAATTGTAAATTCACCAACAAGTGGCAAAAATGCAATTCATACTAAACAGTATATCTTATTATTGACATATAAGTTGTAAAGCTTGTTTTAGTTTTGGGACAAGTAAAATAATCGCACCATTATAATGGTAAGATTATTCAGGAGTGTAAATTGTCGCAATTGTGAATACTTGTAAAGGAGCAGCTAGATCATCTCAACAAACCTTTGATAGAAGCTTTATATAGGGGTTGGATTAAACATTAGACAGAATAATCGTAGAAGTCTGTGATCTGTGATCCCTGGACGACGCAGAAAAACAAAACCTGGTCCGGTCATATCAAATATTTGTCGAAACATCGTGAACTTTTTAATATCTATTGTTTATTGTTAATATTCTTTCTCAGTGCTCACCTACGTTATAAGGCGAACTCAGGTGTAAAATTTCATGATGTGTTCGAGTTTTAGTAAAAAGGGAAGGCCGCGAAGTGTCTGGCGCCGATTTTGTTAGAATTGTCTCCAATTGTTAGAAACTGACCTACTTCCGAGTTCAAGTGTGACTTGTTCCATTCGACGTCCTGCTGAAGGGCTGAGCAAAGTTAGAATTCATCTTTGCCGGCTCAAACTTCTCAAATTAAACGTCAAAGCGATTTGAGAAGAAAAAATAAAAAGCATAGAATTTGCTCTTTGTTTCGTTCATAGCGAAGTATGTATTTAAAATTCTCGAATATGGTTAGCATATTTATGTACTTTAAATTTTATTAATGATTTTTATTATTATAACGACATTAACATGCACTAAGTTTGACACTTTTATACAATTTATATGATATTTTGTATATATACTATTTCATTAATAGGTAAGTAGACTATTAACGTGATATTTGACACTGAATTTAAGAAACTAATGCATCGTTATCTGGTTCGACTGAAATAGTTGCAGGGATATATCAAGGTGTTCGTTCGATATTCTAGTTTTATTTTTATGCTTAATGTGCATACCCTTGAAATAACTGTTCATAAATACAGTAAAACATCTTTTATCAGAGGTAATGTTAGGAGAAGATACCTCGGGCAAGTAAAAACTTGGATACTACGAAATAGATAAAAAATTCGAATATGTTAATTATGTTTTCTGTAATTCAATAATGACCGAATAAAATGGATGTCATCACAACAGTATATAAAGCTGAAAAATCTAACAAAGGTTGATTAATATTCGGGGTACAAAAAAGCACTGTTACATCTGATTTTCCGTATTATCCGAGTACCCAGGGTGATATTTTGAAAAACAAAACGGTATATACAAAATGTCGAAATCGATCAATTTTGGTTGTGAAGGGGACACTTGATTAGTGTAGATTGAGACTTGCAGATGCATTCCACAAAAATTTAAAATGGGACAAGGGTTTAAAAAATTGGTTGTTTGAAAGGTCCATTTAACCTCTTTTTGGCTACGCAGTAGTTTTTTTTTTTATTTCTACAATTAGTTTTTGAATATACCGCTGGTTTTGCAGCACAGCCCATGCTCATGTTTTTCCTGCACAACATTGTGGTTAAGCGCCTATTGTTAGTAAAATCATCGCTTGTAAATGTCAACTATCAAACAGACAGATGTTTTGATGAAACTAATGCTTGAATCACTGTTTAGAGTTTAGCTTCAAGTAATCAGTTAAACGTCAATTAATAAATGAAGAATCACACCATGAATGATGAAAAAAAATGTAATGTCTTTAAAAATATAAATCCTATTGTTTAAAACAGTTGCATTTTACAAGAGATATTCGAAATGAGCACCGATTTGTTCTAGGCAGTAGTAGATAAGGTTTTCAAATTCTCGTCTCAAGTAAAGCTGCATTCATCATCACTAAAGTAAATTTTTTTACAAAGTTTGGGTTTGCAGCGACTAAATTCAACATAGTCTCACCAAACTCTATCGTGTTTACCAAGCTCTTGGACAATTTTCATTTTATAACGGTGTAACTTATGAATGTTTGTCACTTTACGAACTCATGAATATGAAAGCAAAGTAGCTTCAGCAGTCTGGCGCAAAGAGTTTGTAGGATTGGCAGTAATGTGGCCTATTACCTCAATTTAAATAATTTCATTTACCACTCTATTACCATGTCTTTTCTTATTTACTACCGATCCCGTATCTGTGAAGTTTTGTAGAAGCTCTAAACGTACCACGCAACCAAAAAGGTTCGTGCGGTTTTGAAGGTTAAGAAATAGTGACACAAAAAATGGGTTAAACTTAAATTTATTTTGAAAAATACTCTCAGCAAGTACTACCCTTTCCTATCTAGACACAAGATCATATATCCCATTTTTGTAAAAATCTTGCTTTTGGGAATTAAAGAAGTGTATCACCTCATTTTCCAAACCTCTCTATTTTCAAATCGCCGATTCCGCATTTGGTTGTCCAAGGCCAAAAACAGGTGGCAGTTACTTGGGGCAAGATCTAGTGAGCACGGAGGGTGAGGTAGAACTTCCCATTGTAGTCGCGCTATAGTTTCCTGCGTGATTCTTGCTGTGTGTGGTCTGGCATTGTCTTGATGGAAGACAACGCCTTTTCTGTTCGCCAAAGCAGGCTGCTTTTGACCTAAAACGACCGCAACTCTGTTAAGCTGTGCTAAGTAGATTTCAGCAGTAATGGTTTGTCCACTTGGCAGAAGCTCCTAGTGAACTGTATCTTCTCTAGTCCACCATACACATAACAGAATCTTTTGTTGGTAAATGTTTGGTTTAGCAGTCAACGGTAACGGAGATCTACTGGATAGCCAATGATATGAGCGCTTGTTGTTGCAGTACATAATCCATTTTTCATCCCACGTCAACATCTGGTCAAAAAACGACATTAAGTTGTGGCAAGGAAAGCAGATAAACAGATTGTTAAGCGCTTTAACTTGTTCGTTTCACTCAATTCATGTGGCACCCATTTGCTTAACTTCCATCGTTTCCCAAGCTGGTGCAAATGTATGTGAATAGTTTCATCACTCACATTGAATCTTAGGGCAAGAGCTTGACATGTCTGACTTGAATCCTGCTCGATCGCCAGCTTGATATCGTCGTTGTTGATCGTCGATGGTCTTCTGGAGCGAGGTTCATCTTCCAGATTTTCATCTCCAAAGGCAAATTTCTTTAACCATTTCTGGCCCGTCCGTTCAGCTACAGTACCTTCCCCAAATGCAGCGCATATCTTACGACAAGCTTGTGCAGCCTTGGCTCCAAGTTTGAATTCATAAAGTAAACAAGCACGAATTATTGCATTTGACACCGCCATACTCTGGTAAAGATTTTGCACTTTAATTCAAAGTAACCTAACTTATCAAATACACTGAATGATACTCCTTGACATAAGTTTTAACCTATATTCAAAATTACCCCACCACTACATCCTGTTTACTGAATATAATTCATAAAATTATACAATAAAGAAAAACCGCACGAACTTTATTGGTTGCCTGGTATTTGTGGCTCAAATGTTTATCTGAGTGCCTATATTAAAAACTCTTGCAGGAGCTCTATCACATTTGTTTTGGGAGCCATAAATAAAAATAAAATCAATTCTTTCAACAATTGAGTACACCATTTCCACCCGAACGTGTGTAGATTTACGTTAAAACTGAATAATTGTCAATGTGAATATGTAAGAAACAGTTTTTATTTCAGAAAATATTTGATAGCAACAGAAAAAGATTTACTTTTTTACTTTGCAAAGTTTATCACAAAAGTGACGTTTTCTTAAAAACTATTCGTAGAAATAAAAAACTACTACATTGCTAAAAAAAGTTAAATGGACCTTTCAAAATAAACTTTATAACCCCTTATTCCATTTAAGATTTTTGAGGGGGCTGCTGCCCGGATCAAGAGACTGAAATTTCCATTTAAAAAAGACGATATCACGAAATTTCGGTTTGAAGTAAAGTTGAAATTAAAGAATCTAAATATAAGCTGCTGTTTTATTTTTTGAATTTCGACTTTTTTAATAAACGAAAGTTTTACGAAGAATACATTGAATCAGAAAAGATTGAAAAAGAAGTTAAACTCTGAAGAGAAATAAAAATAAATGGATAAGAAAAAAAATTTAAATCGCATGTTTTGATTAAGAATAAAAATTTTGAGTTTAAACTAAAATATTGTGACAAAGCTGACAAGAATTTTCGGAAGAAAATCGAAATTTATTGGAAAAAATTTCAAGTTTAAATTATAAATTTTTAAAAATTAGAAAATTTGAAATTTTGTCATTAAAATCGAAATTTCATAAAAAAATAAATTGGCACCATTTTTAAGCGAATTTGAAGTTTCTAGAAAATGTCGAAATTTCAAATTTAAAAAATCACTTTCTCAAAATTTTTTGTTTAAAGTTTAAATTAAAAAGATAGCTTAAACGATGAAAATGTTGATTTTATGCCCAGTGAAAAAAATCTTTGCAGAAAAATGTTTGTGTTTAAATTTAAAAAAAAATGGAATTGGTTGCTGAACGGGATTTTCCCTGAAAATTGCAACCTATCTTTATTTAAAAAGGCGGTTCATCGCCTACCTTTGTTTCCAAGGCAATCAAGGCATAATAGGGTTGCCCTTTGCGAGTGGATTGAACTTTCAAAAAAGACGTTTCCAAAAGTTGCAAAAGCTCATTAAAAAAAATGATGGTGACGTTATTCTAAGAAAATCAATTTTTGGCATTTTAGAATTGGAAATCGAGCTGTCCGAGCGATTTTCTAAAAATTGTTAAATGACGTTTTTATGAATATTGTTTCATATTTTTGCATTACCCTGTAGGTTGTGTAAACGTATTTTTATCGTTGACAACAATACGTTATAAACATAATCTGCTTTACATTAAAAAATACTAAAATATCCTATATTTTAATGAATCAGGGATTGTCCACAAACATTAGTCACGTTTTGTTGTATTATTGTCGTTTGATTACTTTAACAAATAAACAAACACTGTCTTACACATGATTTTATTTATACATACTATCATTTACGATTCACTTCCACTAAAGTGGCTGATAATAATAAATATTGATGTTTCAAATTACCTCTTTTTTATAGTTTAATGACACGTTACAAATAATTAGCTGCTAATCAAAATAAATTAATTAATTGCTTTCTTACGTGCAGAATTTTTGATAAAAGTGTACACCTTAAATTGATGTATAATGCTTTCATTTATGAGATTGATAAAATCAAATATTTTACGCTTATGGTAAAATTATCGACTAGCAAGACGTTGTGTTGAAATAGAACTTTCCGTCCTACATACCTCCTCCGAATTTGGTGGGTTATTTTCAAATGGAATTTCTCACATTTATGACTATTTCCTTATAATCCATCAATGTGTTTGACAACATTCTTCTCTCTAGTTTTCAAATAAGTTAATTTTACAGTTAGCTTAATTTAATTATAATAAATTATTAATTTGCATATTTATATTTTTAATTATATGTACATGTATAGCTCAATTTTTATTTTGCTTATGATCCACCAACATTATTTTGGTATTGCGTACCTTATTCTATGTAAGTCCGAGAATTTTGTTTATATTATGAGCATCCTGCTTACTTTTTATATCTACCATAAATATTTCATTTATGCTAATTATTGTTAGATATGCGTCTTAAATGGATTGTTGGAAAGAATTCGACGATGACATAAAAACATTTATTCAATATTTATGGCCATACATGTAGATTATGCGATAAATCTTATTACCAATTAGTTACCTTGAAAATGTGTTTACTCAGCTTCCGTGATTGCTGAAAAAAACTAGAAATTTTAATGAAAAGACAAATATAAATTTAAAAAATTGCATTGATTATTTGAACAAAGATTTACTGGGTCTAATCTGAAATTTGAGTTAAGAAATACAACTCCCAAATTATTCAAGAACTTTAAGAGCAATTACTTAAACATTCATTTACACTGAGGTTGCCATCGGCCTGTATTTCCTAAGATGTCCTGTATTTATGCATAAATTTAAATTTTCTTCGAGGACAAGCCGTATCAAATATTTTGCTGTGAAATAAAGATTTCTTTTTTGCTCGGGGTAGAATCCTACGACAGTTAAATCTCAGACTATTATTGTTAGGAAATACTAGATATTAGGACGTTGAATAACCGTTGCAATTATATTTTAGGAGCCAGAGACCGTGATCTTTTATAAATTCCTAAAGACAAAAAAAAAACATATCGGTGGCCAGCCAACTATCGCAAGATATGATTTCAAAAATAAATACACTTATTAAAACCATTGCTTTATTCGTAGTTTTTAGTGTTTAAAGGCCTTTCATCATTTGTCCCTTAAAAAAAGTCATGAAGTCATCTAGGGATGTATTAGTTTATACGTTTGACTTCATTTTATAAAGTTGATCAAGGGAATTTCAGATCTTTGCTGGAAAAAATAAAAATGGTCATGGTTATATCTTTCCAATACCAACAACTTCTTCTTTTTATTTTGATAAGGTTTGCATAGCTGGATCCCCATTCCCAATGAGACAAATATTGAAAATATTTTAACTTTGCTGACCCATTATTTTATGGGTTCTGTATATTCAAAGAAAAAAAACAAACGGTATAATCTCATTCTCATAACACTGTAACATTCTGTCAAATTTTCATTTCCTATGGCGCTCACGTGGTGCAGTGTTAGCTATTAATGATCCACGCAAACATCGGCAGACAATAATCGTAATTTTTAATATAGTGATCTCAATGCTGCAGCCCAAAATTTGCAAAAATAGACCATTCCTAACTTTCTAAAGATAAAATTTACATTTTAAAACGGTTGGTAGATATTCATTGATAGATTACTGGAAAACTGCGTGTTTTTCAATACTTTACCAGTTATCAAGAAAAAGTTATTCTAAGTAAAAATAAGTATTTGCTTGCCAATGCTTTTTGATCTATGTAGTATTAATTCTTATTGAATAAAAAAATGTTAGTTAACCGAAACCTAAAGTACAGATCAAATTTGATCTTTAAATTAGTGTATTTAGATGAAAATTTTGGAAGCTAGCACAGGTTTATTAATTGCTTTCAAGACAATAACTACGGCAACTGTAAAGTATGTCTTTACCAAAGTGACTTCAACCAGCGAAATAGAAGAGAAACACCTTTTGCGAAGATAGAAGTTTACTCAATACGGGTTACAAATAAAATCTCAAGTCTACACACGAAACTTAAATAATCTTGCTTAATGCTCCAGAGAAGATGAAACCCTCCGGCTTGGCGATCAACTATACCTAAACTTTGGGTAAAATCCAACAGTAACCGTCGCAGAGGTTATGGAATAAATACACCTCGGCCAACTGAAACATTGGGAACGAACATTTTAGTTCGACCTCATATAAATTGATGTTTTTTGGAAATTATTGTAGAATCTGAAATTAATCTGAAGTGCTCAAAATTCTGCAAACAGTTAGGCATTATCTTCCGAAACCACTGCACTACCCCCAAGATAGAGATACATATGGTCATTGATCCATCCAGCCAATTTTGTTGAGAAACATATGACTCTTCTCTCAAACTATCCACACTCGACCGAAAATCCTTAAGCATGGATACTCTTTTAAGAGAGCAGGTAGCAGCAATGGATTATCCATAACCCAAACTAAGCACGTGCTTAGGGGTGCGAAACTCTTAAGAGAACGCCCCAGAAAACGCATAAACTTTTTTTAGTCATCAAAAATATTTTGAAGCATGATTTTAATCACCGAAGAATATTGTGAGGGGCGCTATACAGTATTTGCGTATAGTGTTGTCAACATTTAATCCACCATTGAAACCAGGGCAGAAGCACATTAATGCTCAACGTAATCATGTTCTTTCAAGTGTCCTGCAGAAGCAGGATTCTATTAAAGTTTCCGTTTAGTAGATAGTGAGTCTAATCCTATATCTTCTAAACTTATTCATTGAGAGATAAAAGCATATTGTTTTTTGTAAGCAGGATATCCATAAATGTGTGAGTATTTGTTGCTGAGTTTTAATTCTTGGCCGATTTTACACCATTCTCATAATTTCTTCTCCTGCATTCAACTCTTTATAGCAAGGGTGTTAGTCGTATTGTATTCCTGTTTTCCATAATGCTTTTAAATCAATATTAAGTCAATGCTATTTTCATTAAGTAATAAATATTTTAAGGTTAGGTGACATTAATATAACTGAGATTTTACTCCTCTCTGTGCTTTTAGAATTGCGTGTCTATCCCTCCGAAGATGATAGCTCGGTTATCGAATCGCGTTAGAGCAAGTATTGTTGTGTTTTTTAATCTTTCTTAGTTTCAGGGGACAAAATTTGTGTATTAAGTGTATTAATTTTTGAAGATAACCAAGGGTCAGTTCGTGCCACCAAAATGTCTATTTAGATATTTGAATTTGTATTACTTAGATAGGTATAGCTAAATCTCTTTCGGCCAGTTTGGTAAAGACTGTGTAAAATACCCAACTGTATCGCTTAAAAGATTGTTAAATAGTTATTTATTTTTGTAATTTCTTTGGGCAGCTATTCCAATCCCAACCCAATGTATATATACCTATTATAATTTCTAATTCGCACATAATTTTGAACACAATTTAATGTACAATTGGTTCTTATCTCTAAAGAGGTGCTTTAATCTATTATAAGTATTTAAAAAACTTTTTAAGTGCAATTAACTCACAAAGGGTAACCCTATTATGCCTTTGAGGCATTGCCATTTAATGAAAAATGAGGATGAAAAACCTTTTTAAATACGCATAGGTTGTAATTGTCGGGGAAAATTTTATTTGGTAACGAATTCCATACTTTGGAAGTTCTGTAGAAAAAAAGAATTTCCATAGACAGAGATCCTTACTGTGCCAAGCTGGACCGCATAAGACTTTGATATCTCCGACTGTCTTGTATGCCTCAAGAATTTTGTGCTTGGAATATCAGACCTATCATTTCCTACGAGCATCTCCCATGAAAGTACTTGTAGAAAAGAGATAAATCCTCAACCATTCGCCTGTTTCATAATTATTTCAACAATTGTCATTGTTAGCCTGTTTCATAATTATTTTAACAATAGTCATTGTTGAATTGATGTGCATTAAAACTTTAAAAGAAAAAACCAGTTTATGGGCTACCCTAAACCTAAAAAAACGTACTTTCTCTACTATACATCAACTGAGATATCCTCAGAAGACTTTAAGGGCTTGATAAGATCAGTGTCAATTAAATGGACCTTCACAGAATGGAGATTATAAATAACCCAACCTGAAGGAGATCTTTAGACGAAGATGAGAGTGAAATACAATAATTGTCCCCTGAAACCAAGGAAGATTATAACCACAACAAAGGTTGCTCGAATGCATTTCGACAGCCAAGCTATCATCTTCAAAGAGATACTAACACCTAATTCTAAAATTTACCCTTATACAGGGTGTTTCATAATTGCATGCTGAACCGGCAGGGGGATATTCCTTGGGCAATTTTAAGACAAAATTTTCATATTAACATAGGTCCGGAAACGCTTCATTTTCGATATACAGGGCGGTAAAAATTGAAGAAAAAATCGGTTTTTCTTCAATATTTCTGAGACTGGTTTAGATATTTTTTTGATATTCAGTACACGATATCTGGGTATAAAAGCAAGTATTTTGACAAAAAAACATTTGTTCTGATTCCACCAGTGGCGTTCCCACAAACAGGTCGATACACATTTTTGAAAAAAAAATGTGACGCCAATGCTATTTTTTAAAATAAGAATTATTTTCCTAGTCTTTGTTGTGTTTCTATCAAAAATGAGCTCTTGACTTTTTGTCCTACGACGGCCGGTTTCCGAATTAGAAAATAAAAATCATTTACTTGCTATGCCGCTATGGTAGATTAATTTATTAATGAAATCTTAACAATGAAATTAATTAAATCATATCAGGTGTTGAAAATGTCCACCACCTGCAAGTATGCACGCCTCAACTCTTCTTCTCATAGATTCGCGTACTCGTTGAAAAATTTCTGGCGTATTTTTTATAGTGTTGCAGGAATCTGTTATGCGATTTCTCAGTTCTTCTTCAGTTTGGATTGGGGTGCTATAAACTAAGGTTTTAAGATAGCCCCATAAAAAATAATCTAGACTGTTCAGGTCAGGGGATCTAGGCGGCCATAATTCTGTTCCTGCTCTGCCTATCCAGCGATTATTGTAATTTTGGTCCAAATATGCACGTGCCAAAACACTAAAATGCGCAGG
The DNA here is from genome assembly GCA_028583605.1 of Dastarcus helophoroides. NCBI lineage: Eukaryota > Metazoa > Arthropoda > Insecta > Coleoptera > Bothrideridae > Dastarcus > Dastarcus helophoroides. The sequence continues at coordinate 2,001,421 of CM053335.1, forward strand.
GGCACCATCGTGCATAAACCACATTCGATTTCGGATTAAAACGGGGACATCTTCTAACAGCACTGGTAAATCATTTTCAAGAAAGTGACGATAATTTTCTCCATTTAATCTTCTTGGCAGAAAAAAAGGGTCCAATTAAATAGTCGTCAACAATTCCTGCCCACACATTTACCGAGAATTGTTCTTGGTGATTGACTTCGACCATGGCATGCGGGTTCTCTTCAGCCCAAAAGTGATTGTTGTAATTGCATTTCGAGAAAAACTGGCTTCATCAGTAAATAATACTTCTCTGTCAAATAGTGGATTTTCAACAATTTTTTGAATAAACCATTGGCAGAAATTTATACGAAATGGTAAATCCCGAGGCCTGAACCCGTTGAATATGGTAAGGGTATAACAAAAAATCGTGAAGTATCCTCCAGACTAAAATACGGGAGATATTTAAATTACTAGCAATTTTCCTTGTGCTTATTTCGGGATTTTGCTCAACTGAATTAAGAACAGCTATTTCAGTTTCTTCTGTTCTTGCGGTTCTTTGTGCCCCTTTTAAGTGATGATCGGGTTTAAAACATCCCTTCTCGCGTAGTCTTCTATGAACGCTTGAAAAAGTTCGTGCATCTGGCACAATTCTTCCTGAAAATGCTCTGCATACAGTCGCCTGGCTTCAAATGCATTTCCATCCGCAAGACCGTACATGTAATGAATATCGGCAAACTCAGCATTCTCAAACATATTTTCTTATACTTATCAATCACTCACATTCAGATAAAGTATTGAAGTGAAAAATTTGACACTTGGTTGTAAACACAAAACTAAATCTCAGTGGCCTACTAGATTTTCATTAATAAATTAATCTACCACAGCGGCGTAGCAAGTAAATGATTTTTATTTTTTAATTCGGAAACCGTCCGTCATAGGACAAAAAGTCAAGAGCTCATTTTTGATAGAAACACAACAAAGACTAGGAAAATAATTCTTATTTTAAAAAATAGCATTGGCGTCACATTTTTTTTTTCAAAAATGTGTATCGACCTGTTTGTGGGAACGCCACTGGTGGAATCAGAACAAATGTTTTTTTGTCAAAATAGTTGCTTTTATACCCAGATATCGTGTACTGAATATCAAAAAAATATCTAAACCAGTCTCAGAAATATTGAAGAAAAACCGATTTTTTCTTCAATTTTTACCGCCCTGTATATCGAAAATGAAGCGTTTCCGGACCTATGTTAATATGAAAATTTTGTCTTAAAATTGCCTAAGGAATATCCCCCTGCCGGTTCAGCATGCAATTATGAAACACCCTGTATACTAAGAATATTCACTTCGTGCATGATCAACCGCATCCGAACGCACATGCGCATCTAATCATACACGTCGTAGTGTCACACCTTATCTATCTACCTTAACTATTTTTAACAGAGATAAAGGCCCAGCGCAACCATTCATAAGGTTGTCTCCAGCCTTATGGATAGCTAAGCTTTCACATGTATTTAAGATATAATTCTTATTTACTATTCTTAACAATTTAATATTATTGTCTATCCTATCGTCTAATTCAAAAACAGGTCTAACCACACTTGACTTCTCAGTTCTTCCGTACCTCAAATGAGGCAAATGCTCATTCAGTCGGGTTTTCAGAGATCTTCTAGTTTGCCCGACATACTTTTGAGGACAATCCCTACATGAAATTTGGTAAATACCGGACTTGTCCATTTGCTCTACTTTATCCCTCAAACTACCCAAAAGCAAATTTTATTTGCCGTTAGAACTACAAATACCCCGGGACCCCTGTTTTCGTAAAATTCCACCAAAACCATGCGTAAGCAAAGGTTCAAAATGAGACGAACTTTTTTGTTTTTATCAGCTCGGAAAGTTGTGGTATTCACCAAAAATCAAATCTTAGTTTTTAATGGACAAAATTTTGAAAAAATTCAAATGATTTAAAAGGGCAAAATTAAAGAAAAAAAGTAGAATATAAAAAAGTCAAAACTTTTAAAAGGTCGAAAATTCTAGAATCGAAATGTTCAAAGTCGTCAAAAACTGATACCTGCAAAAAAGCAGTATTCTTCGAAAAAAATCTAAATTTACAACAAAAAATTCAAAACTTTAAATGTATTTAGATTTTGAAAATTAACGTCGAAGTGTTTCTTCTTAAGTTGAAATTTTAAAAAGGTCGCAAGTTCGTAATATTTAGCAATAAAAAGTCATAATATTCAAAAAAAGTCGAAATTTCGAGGAAAGTTTGAAATTCTGAGAAAAATATAGGATTTAAAAAAAAAAGTAGAAAAAACTGTTATGGGGCGGCATTTTGAAGTGTTGCTTCATAGTGAGAAAATTAACCGCACGGTCCTATATTTAGGGACTGAGCTTTAGACATGAGACCAGTACTTCAGCGTTAGTCTAACTTGAACTTGATAAAGTGAGTAGATTGTATCAAATCTTTAATCATTAATTTGATTAATTTTTAGATGAACTAATGATTAGAAAGCAAACCATTTGTCTTAACAATGCCCAGGATTGTTCTGACAGGATTAGAAAAAAAGGTGTCCACTTTGAAATGGCGGTTTCAAGTATTAAGGCTGAATCGAATGATATCTACGATATTTGAGCATATTTTCCTATTTTTACTATCCAACATAAATTTACTTTTGCCAAGGTGTAAATGCCTTCCTTATTTACCTTTTTCTCGCTATTACTTTTATAATTAAAATCAAAATCAAGATTAATTTTTATGTTCTGAGCTAATAAGAAAATCTGCCATTGAAAATTAAAAGTAATAAAAAATATCAATAAGGAATCCTTAATCAATTTGTTACAATTTTTAATTGATAGTAAAACATTATTACATTTGTATAGATAAGAAAGTGAACGAACTTGAAATATATACTGCTTGAAGAATTTTACTTGGAAATTATGTTCCATTATTATTATGGTACTAAAATCTACTCATAGGATTTAATCAATTGGCAATTCCTACTATTCAGTTTCTAAATCCTACGTTGCTAGCTACATATTACATTGATATATCTATAAAGCAATGTACGTTTTGTTCGGAGGCGTATCAAAGTTAGCAGGGCCCCGTGCAACATACTGCTGGAAGCTTCTCCAAAATACAAAAACTTTATATCAATATTGTCATCAGTTTTTTTGTAGGGGACCTCTGTGCAGTTGTTCTATATCGCGTTCGCAATAATTTTTTGCCTGGACCCCTAACTGGACTCCTGTGCAGTTGCACATGCTGCACACCCTGAAGTCCGCCTCTGCTTTCTATTTAACTACAAAACTTTTGATTGTTATTACGAATAGATAGATTATTATTAGATATTTTTGCTAATAATATAATTTAAACTTCCAAAAGTATAACCTTAATGTGGTAGATTTGTGACATTTGATAAATAAAAATATTTCATGGTTGTTTTGTTATTTGTATCCAAATAGCCAAAACATTGGTTACGTTGGCTTAAGATAAGGATCTGAAAAAATCGAGTTGGTTTGTCATTTTATCTTAAAATGGGGAAGATGTATTATTATGTGAAAAAAAATGCGAAGTATGCGTCCTTACAGATATATACCTAGCCATTACTATTGCCAAAAATCTGAAAAAAGAACATGATAAAATTACTTGATATTAAAAAAAATATAGCGTTTTTTTTATAGATTTTATTTTATCTGTAGACATCCACTTAATAAATTTCTTAGCGCTGCCTGACGGACAACGCATATCCTAACCGGGTGGGTCTCCAAGCATGAAATTTTTCAAACGAATCAAAAAAGAGTATTTTTTAAAATTTAACTTCTAATGGGGTAAAAGTGAACTTAAAGGCTACGAGATTTTTATATGAAGTATAATACACACGATTTATTTAAAGTTGCTTATACATATCTTTATCCTGATGCGGAAAGAAAAACCTTGCTAATTTATGAAGTCGTTTTAACCACAATTATCTCTTTTGTATTTCTTTAAGTTTGGAATTCACAGACGCAGAATTGTAGATAAGGCCGATGATACGTATCGCACATAATTTACAGAAAGTTAACATTTTGTTGCAAAAAGGGGAAAAACATTAGCACTGCATATAAGGTTATATATCCTCGGGGAACTGTATCGCCCAAAAGGAAAGTTAGTTACACATAGCCCCGGAGGAGAGGCTATGTAACGCAGTGGACAAGGTACTATTTTTTGTGCCGCATTTAAGATGTTATGTACATACATTTTTATCGTTTTTTTTTTCTATTTATAAGTTGTTAGTTATACATGAACCAAATTGGATAACGTAACATATAAAATACGTCATTGTTATCAATTTATCATTAATATCTTTGAAAGAGGACGATAAGAGTTAAGAATAGCATAAACCTTTCAAAGCAATAAACCGATTTAACCAGTTAAATACTAAGCATACAAGACCATAAGAGAAAAAAATATTTATTAGGCCTAGCGCTGACATGCAACTTTTAGTCGGCAGATTGTTTGGTTGCCAAATTGTGAACATGCTCTTAGATCTAGCGCTGACATGCAATTTTTAATCGGCCGACTGTTTGGTTACCAAATTGTGAACAACATGTTCTTATGGAACCTCGCACACATGCAACTGAATAGTCGCCCGATTAAAAAGTTTGTGGCTGGGTACAAACTCAACGCAACTTTTCGGTTGTACAACTGCATTGTAACGTACTGATTTAGATCTGACCGCGCTGATTAGCAACTGAACAGTTGGCTGAAAAATCCGAAATCTGCTTATAGTCTTCCTTTTGGAGGAATAGAATATCTTAATTATGTATTTGGGTATATTATAGAAGGTGCAGTAAGTAATAAAAGTTCATCAAAGCTATTAATACTCATTATGTAATAGTTAAAAAAGGTATGTTTTTAGTTCTTCATATATCGTAATTTATAAAATTAGCCTTTTAATGAACTTGACTTATATTTTGTTTTTCTTCTTCCAAATTTTAGAGCAAAAAGACAAGCTATCTCTTTGAACTTCATTTTAAATTAATGAATTCTAAAATTCGGTTGTACAACTGCATTGTAACATATTGTCTTAGATCTGAAATTTGCTTAGCATGGACTTTCTTCTGGGGGAATAGAATCTCTTCATTTTGTATTCTGGTATATTACAGAAGGTGCAATAAGTAATAAAGGTTCATCAAAGCTTTTAACACTTATCCTATAACAAAATTTATCGTAAGTATGTTTTTAGTTTTTCAAAAATTTATAAAATTGGCCTTTTAATAAACTTGACTCATAACTTTTTTCTTCTTCTAATCTCTAGAGTGACAAGACAGAACTATCCCTTTGAACTACATTTTTAAACTGATAATGATGAATTCTAACAATTGGCCGACATATGAGTGCATCTTTGAGTCGGCTGATCATTTAATCGCCAAGGTCGGCGCACATGAGTGATTGGGCAACCAAATGGTCGGCCGACTAAAAATTGCATGTCGGCGCTAGGCCTTAGATATTTAATTTTACCAATTTGAATCCCTGGCGTGAAGTATAGATTATTTATATGTATATACAATTGCATATTATAAATAAAATTGATGTGCCTATCTATGATTTCAAAATAAGAAATATTAAGATTTCTTTTCCATAAAACCATAAAACATAAACCATTTATTCTAATTTTGGATAGAAGTTGATATTGCGAATGCGAGCTGTATTAAAACAGCGCTCTTTTACAAAAATAGAATTGAAATTTTGAATTTCATTTTTCATCACCAAAATTTAAAGAACTGGTAAAAATTTTGAGTTACCTCCAATTTACAGAAATAAATCGATGGTAAAACTAAAAGTGCACATCACGAAAATTTATTTTATAACATATTTTTGACTTTTTTTCAACATTTTAACCTTGAACTGAAAATTTTTAGTCGAAATTTAAATTTCCAGAAACATGCAGAATGTTAATCTTTAAGCTTAACTATTACTAACATGAAATATACCTTAAGCCACATGCGTTTTCCAAAAATATTCAGCATCATATTGTGTTTTTTATATGACCAGGTACAGTAGTTGTAAATAAAAATCTTTTGTTCGGTAGTGAGCATCTTGTTAAGTGATCTTAGTGTAAGGATTTAAGGTAAACGCCAAACGTGGGAGCGGAATCGAAAATTAGCATTGCGAAAATTTGTTGCTATTACCACACACCGATCCGAACGAATTCGCGATCACTTCCGTTGAAAATAATTACAAGCAACGATAAGTGTAGTTGTGCTTAAATGATTATAGATTACAAATATTAGGCAAATTATAGGTTACAAATAGGTTGAGCCATCCTTACTGATGTTTTATTCAAGTGAAGCAAAGCTAATGTTCCTACAGTGCAATTGAGGAGGATGACAAATGCGCAAAGTTGGTTCTTGTATATCGGGTGTAGCAGAATCATGGTACACCCCCTATTTTTTCTTTATTTATGAAGACCAAATTTTCAAACTTGCTAACATTTAATTTATTTATGAAAATTTGACATAGAAATGACATTTCTACTGCTATCACTTTCGTGCTGTCACTTTCGCTAAAGCTGATACCAACTTTTGATTTTTAAATGGAACATCCTGTATATTATAACATTTTTGAAATCTGCACAATTTTCCCAATACAATGTACCTAAAATAGGTGATTTTTGAATGATCGAAAATTGTTTTTGGTTTAATTTTATTTTTCAACCTAGAAGGCTATGACTCTTTTTAATTAATTCTAATGGACCACATTAACACTACAAGAATGAAATCGCGTAAAAAATGAGTATTTCGCTCTTTTATCACGGGATAAAATTACCAAAAATGGTTTTTATATCATAATTTTGTATTTTTAAATGACACCATCTTAGTAATGTGGAACGGCAAAAAAGTATGGCGAATCTAACCATATTTTGATTTTTGCTGTAAAATTAAAAGAACTGAAGTTATCGCCAAAAGAATTCAAAATATTTGGTTTCAACTTATTTGAAAATTTATTCAATAAAAACAAAACAAAGTTGTGAAAAATAAATTTAAAAAAATGACTTGTCCTAGGTTTTCCCAATTTAATTCTCCGCAACGATAATGTGGTCGGATAGAATTAATTAGGATGAGGATGATTTCAACCTTCCAGGTTGAAAAATAAAATGGGACCAAACAAATGTTCGATCCTTTAAAAATTACTTATTTTATGTCCCGCTACGAAAATTAAATCCCAGATGCTTTCCGCTCTCACGTTTCGCGTTGGTTTGCGTGTACCTTTAAGGACAAAATTGTTTGTTAAAAATCAGTGTGCTATTTGTGCAGCTTCTATTTCCACGACAATATTTCGATATCTTCTATTAACGTTATATCGTGCATTTTCTAGAGTTGCAGCTATCTAAAACTGCATAATATTATAGTTCTAAAATATATAAATTTGATATGTCACTGTATTTCCTGATCTTGTTAAATTTTATTATTAAAATTGAGAGCCAGATTTTCAAAAGTACTTAAGCATTTCGTTATTTAATAATTTTTTGAGAAGGATGAAGCAATAAATTAAAAATTAGATACATATTTGAATGCAGGAGTGTGAGAGCATAATGCGTAACCAACCATCCCGAATAAAAATGATCTCGAATACAATACGCATTCAATATAATGCATGTCTAAGACTCGAATACAAGAATCGGGTACAGTATTCAACAACGGAGAAGTTAAAATCGGAGATGTAGCATAGTTAGGAGACCGATTCTATTGACTACTCAGCATTCCAGTGTTTTGTTGTATCGGACTACCACAATCTCGAATACATATTTTATATTTGAATACATATTTTGTATTCGAATCTAAGTATTTTGTATCTAAGAAAGAAAGCGAAATCAAACTTTAAAGGGTAGATGAAAAGATCCATACTAAATCGATCAACCCAGGAAAACTAAAGTAGGCTTTAAAAATATTTAAATTTTGATGTTGACAGTTTATAAGTTATTGATTTGTATAAAAAATTTAAAATTGCTTTAAAAATAGTATTAGAAATGAATGCGAAGTGTCCAGTTATTAAGAAATGTTACCACTCGTAAACTTTTGCATCGAGCAGAATGTTGCGTTGAATCAAATCAATCAAAAAACAATACTTTGAACAGTTTCTTTGGCATTATTTTCCGACGTTCATGGTTATTTTGTCAATTAGATATTCGTAAGTCACGTTCTCTTATAAACAAAATTAGTGTATTTCCTTGTAATTTATTTAACATATTTTTCTATCCTCTGACTCAAAATATTTGTAACTCCCACTTATCCAAGTAACTATTCTTTTTAACAGAGAACTTAAACATGCATATCTTGAAAAGTGTATCTAAGCAACTTTATAATTTAAATACAAAGCAAAGCACATTGTTTTTATAAGTGTCAACAGAATCGATTTTACACCATTTAAAGTTCGATTTGGATTTTTTCTTGGATCCAAAATACAAAGTCTGATGCATCATTGGAAAGGGACTTTTGCGTATAATTTAAATTTTGCGAAAAATATATAAGTGTTATTTGAAATAAGAAAGTTAGGGTCGTTTCCGGTTAAAAATCGAAAGTGACAGAATATTAGTATTAGGCTCAGTGTAAAGAACTGTAGGTGTTAATTAAATGCCGCAAATTTCAAATTTATAACTCATTAACTAACGGAGATATGCTATTGGAACAATACAACTGGGACACCCGGTATAGTAATGCAGATTACTTGAGTAAAGAGCACTAAACAATTTCCATGAAACAAAAAAAAGTTTTCATTAATTTCGTTTTTTTTCGGAAACGAAAGAGAATTACATCTTAGTCTTTTACACTGTACTTAAAAAAGTTTAACCTACAATATGTACATATAAAAGTTATAAAGTTTTGAGCTTCCTAAGTTTGATTTTTCCGTAATAAACTACGTTTTCCGTTAATGAAATATTAACTATTCAAGCAATCCTTTTCTAAATTATTATGATTCTATTATGAGAAATTACGAATCGATAAAAACAAGAAAGGCATAAATCGAGTAAGAATTGCGACCTGTAGCGTGATGACAGACATTTACGCAGATTGACAGTCGTTTGTCAATGACGAATTTTGGAGATAATCGCAATTTAAAATTAAGCAAATAGTATCATCGTATAGAGAAAGCTCTCCTCTATCCAAAAAGCTATGCTACAACCGATTTGGTGAAAAAAACCCGAGATATAATTATTTTTATGGCAAAAAAAGTGTTTTTTGGCATTTCCCGATAATAGACCAACAACCAAAGATCAAAGAGTGTACAATGTTTTATAATTTACCGGAAAACTGGTAAGCATAAGCAGAACAAATTTTAATTTTTACCATGAATTACCTCGAATGAATATTCATTGAAAGTACTTACATATGTTATTAGTTGCTGGGTTTAATAGCATCAAGAGGTGTCAAATATATTGAAAATATGGCAAATATTCTCTTCATCTTTTGTGAGGACGAAATACGGCCAACATAAAACTAATTTGCGTTACTAACATGCTCTAATGTTAATAGTATTATGTGTAAGATGTGTAATAGTATTAAAAAAAGATTTAAACCTGCAACCTATCAAACCGATAAAGCAAAATCTGTCACCTTAACCAGCTAAGTTATACCGACCGTTAACAAGAATATGAATTTTAATTGGTTTTAAGGTGGTCGGGGCGGGATAGTCCTAGCAAAACGTAAATAATATTATCAGTGGAAACTATTTCGCAATTAATGATTAAAAATTGTTATAAGATTTGCAATACATATTTATTAATATTACAATAAATACGTGTCTAAATCATTATTACCACTATATATGGCTTATTTATAGCTACCAATGTAAGTTAAGATAAACTGCTGGATGTTTTGTATACACAAATTTCAAAAAATTTAGAAAAACATAAAAAGTTGTATCAGTCTACGATTTTAATAATAATATCGAACCAAATAACTAGAAAACAACAGTATAATTAGCACAATACCATAATTTAATACTAAGGAAATCATTAAATCAATTAAATATTTTCCTCAAAAATAAGGGCATTTATCAGTTTTGAGGCGGCAACTAATTGACACCCCTGACTACTGACATTTACGTAAGCTATCAATAAGTAATATAAACAAAGGTAAATAACTAATAAACATCATGAACTTAGGATAAAAATGAGAAAAAATATGTATATGAAAAAGTTTATAAGCAAACATTAAGTCAAAGTAACCTAAGCACCAATCAACCTCTATCTAACAAGGTAAATAGAGTACATCAATGTTGATCATTATTTTAATTGTTTAATTGTAGAATCTCTGCGTATTACAACAGTGAATACTATATTAATTTGTACAACAAGAGCGGATATGATGAAAATTTTAATTTGCAAATAATGAAATTTTAATTTTTGATACTGCATTTAATCTGAAAATTAAAGAGTATGTCTCTTATTATATTGCATTATAATTTAGAAAGATGCTAATAATAATATAGAAACACTTAGCTTCCTGCTTATTTTACAAGCAAATATTCTTTAATACAAAAAATTTAATCTAACAAGTATAAAATAAATAATTATATGTAACAACAGGGCCACATTTATAAATTATAATACTATTAGCGTTTTTAAAGTTGAAAATTAAACGCATTATTGTATGACCTGGTAAAAACGTATGTTGGATCATATGGCCTTTAGTTTATTTATGCTATAAGTATATACGCCTTCTAACTCAAATATTTGCTCCAACGATGAAAGAAGCTATATTACATTTAGCAGAAAATTAAATATTTTTCCTTCTTCGATTGGAAATCCTGTCATTAATATATAACACATCAATTTCGTGTGTCGGGGCAAAATGTTTGGAGAATATATTTTTTTGTTTGGATATACTTACGAGGCTGGGAGAAGATTAAAAAAATAACGATTTTATGTTCACATAATTGATTAGATTCTGTTTTGGAAAACATTGTACACTACTCTGACGTAACTAATTAATTTTCTGAATTAAGGGTGTGTAAGAACATTGCATTATATTCATACAACAGCGTTCAGTTAAGTTTAATCAAGTCTAGGAAAATGGTATAACAAGCAGTTTTTTTATATTATGCCACTAAACAAATTGATTTACTAAACGGAAAATCTTGCCATACTTATCATTACGTCATTTGAAGGCTCGTGAAAAAATGAAGAAATTTCAATTGGAGATAATTTTTCAGAATAAGCTTTGTAAGTTTTGTAATCAGGCACATGATTATTATGCAAGTGTTTACCAATTAACTGTTAATATTACTCAGTATTAAGCCAATTAAGCCAATGGTAATTAGATTTGAAAAACTATTGCATTGTTAATAAAAACGTATATGACAAAGTTATAAAATTCTAACTAAAAAGTGGGAATTTGTTGTTTTTTAAAGTACACAAAGATGTTAATTTCCTTCTTAATGACAGGAATTATTAAACATAATTAGGAGTTGACAATTAACATTCTCCATATTTCTAACCATCATCATATTTTTATTTAGAGAAAAAATACAATTTATAATTTTATGCAGATTCGGCATTCTGTTATCATTATCATTCATATTTTGAAGAAGGTGTCTTGTTCACCCAATAGATACAGCTAGGCAACTTCTCCTCAAAAAAAGACAGGTTCACACGATATTAAGAAATAATAATAAAGTGCCGTGCTAGTAAAAATATCATAAAAAATAAAAGTCGAATAGTTTTGTAAAAAAATTTAATAAATTATATTAAAACTATTCTTTATTCAATGCAATTAGGTTGTGTTATTTCTTGCCATTTACAATTAGCCCTCATTATAATTCGATGGGATTAAATTCGCAAAGATAGGGAAGCAATCGCCAAAAAGTAATGTTGTGTTCCTTTGCCCTCTCGTCAAACACATCTCTCGGAATAATATTAATCTAATGAACAAGATCCAGAAATTCAGCCCTAATTGCTTGCTTCAAAATGAATTTCTTCCTGATAATCTCCGGTTTTCTTTGAGACGAAGCAAAGGAGACCATCTTCTACAAAACCCTCCTCTGATCCTTTGTGTAAAATTACATGGATCCTTCAAGCCAGTCGTTTTATGATGAAATAGTACAAAATACAAAATCTATTTGGTTATAATTGCCACTTTAAAAGTCAACTTGCTAATGACACGACCAATCAAACTTATTTTGATGTATATGATGTGGGATTTTTAAATACAAACAATGCAATTAATTTCTTCAAATATGGCGCTTTGTCTATGGGGGTGGTGTCACTATATCTGTTGGGTGAACAAAGTGTATATGTAATAAATCCCACAAATAAGAATTTTGCTCATTAACGCCCTCGATTCTATATTTACTTTCACGTTGTTACTTCTTCCTCTGTTAGAGTGAAGATTCCTCGATTTTCCTTTGCACGCTATTTTTCAAACTCAGATACATATTTTATTACTAAACAAAGTTTTTCAAATTAAAGTACATACTAGAAGTATTTTGAGCTACTTTCCAACAAATAGCCGGCCATACACGAACGAATCTGATCTAGGGATTTAATCCATATGCATTGGTCTGCGTATTTGGATCGTAATATACCAAATATAATGTATTCCACTAACGTACATATCTGTGCACATATTAGATCTTCCCATCAAATCCATTAGTTGAAATCTTTACGTTAATGGCTTAATACTCGTCATTTTTCAAAGAATTGGGTTCGGCTTGCGGTATGTTTGCCTCACCCGAGATTTCGATTGTGTTATCTGGCATTTTTGGGTAAAAGATGTCAAAGTCAGAACGAATCAAAATCTTTGACGGCCACCAACTGAGATTTTTTAGTCTGTGCAAGATAAAGTCTGTCGATTAGTCTGTGGCTCGGCCCTGCCCATTAAAGCAAAGTTAATTCTGCTAATTTGATATGTGCCATACCAAATTGGTCGGGTAATCCGCTGGTGTATGGCCAGCTAATGGCAATATTAATTTACTTTCATCCATTTTGTAACATTTTTTCGAGGTCCTCACTAGCTTGTAAAATACAACGAAAACATTCGTCATATAATCCTCACTTTGGGCTGCCCTTAATAGCGATGATTTTTAAATCATTTTTTCGCATTTCCTTTATTGAAATTTATCGGTCTCATTCTTCACCATCATCCGTTAAATCAGTGGTAGTCAATCTGGTCCGTATCCTCCACTAGTGATTGTCAAATAATTTGCGATATACATACAATTTAAATGTGACGACCAAAAAACCTTTTTTTTTTTGGTCATTAAAAATTTTTTTAGCTGCCATCATTTTTTTAGTTGTCAATAAAAATTTCTTCAGTGGGCGGTATGAAATTTGAACCCTGTGTCAAAATTTATATTTTTATTTAGATTTTTTTTTAAATTTCGACTTGTAATTTAGACTTTTTTGTAAATTTGATTTTTTTGCCAAAACTTATTTATATTTGAAAACGTTGACATTTTTGAGAATTTCGAATTTTAAATATTTGTTCTTTTTTCAAAATATTAGCTACAAGTTAAAAATTACAAAGGCCACTAGCAGTGAGGTAACTTTCTACTATAAAGTCAGTTGTAGCCCTTTCAACCATTTCACTAATATTTGATTTTTTCTCGAAGTTCTGACTGTTTGAAAACTTCGATTTTTATGAAAGTTTTCACTTATTTAAAAATGTCGACTCCTTTTCGAGATTCAAGTTTTTCCCAACATTTTGACTAGAAAAATTTCAATTATTTTGAAAGAATTTGATTTTTTGAAAGTTTCTACTTATTTAAAAAGTTCGATTTTTTTCGAGACTTAAAGTTCATCTCAAAATTTTGATTATTTTTGAAGTATTCGCTTTTATTTGAAAACGTCAACCATTTTGAAAATTTCGACTTATTTGAGAATTTCAACTTTTTTGGATATTTCGGCTTTTTCTCAAAATTTGGACTTTTCTCGAAGGTTTGACCTTTAGAAATTAGACTTTTTTAAAAGTTTCGATTTATTTAAAAATGTGAACCTTTTTTCGAGATTTCGACTTTCCTCAAAATTTCGACTCATTTGAAAATTTCAAATTTTTTCGGATTTTGACTTTTTTAAAATGTTGATTTTCAACTTTTTTGAAGAATTCGATTAAAAAAAACTTTTTTTCCAACCTATTTAAAATTGTCTACTTTTTTCCGAGATTTCAACTTTTTAATAAAGATTTTGATTTTATAAAAATTTCACATTTTTTTTTTAAAATTCAAGTTTTTAAAAACATCTTTTTTTGAGATTTCGGCCTGTGTCAAAATTTTTACTCTCTCTTGAATTTTTGACTTTTTCTCAAAGTTTTTGATTTTCCATTCCTATTGAGTGGCATTTTCTTTGTCAGTTCTTCCACACGTCTAGATTTTAGTTATTATTTTTTTTGTCGTTGAGATTGCCAATCTTTTATAGATTGCCCCAAACAGCGATTGCGTTAGATCTTTGTTTATCAATCTCTGTTTGTAAAAATAAACGATAAATATAAATAATAGGATTTAACGTTTCGGGCAGTTCACCTCTCCACCCGTCGTCAGAAATAGAAATGGTTTACAATATTAGATTTACAAAATGTATCTACTGTCAGAACTACTGCCACTCAATAAGAATGGAATTAACGAAACTTCACAAAGAAGATGCAGAGAATATTTTTAGCTTTTCTTGAAATTTCAACTTTCAAGTTCCGATTTATTTAAAAATTTCAGCTATTCTTTTCAGCTTTCCACTTGTTCCCAAACTTTTCATTTTCTGAAAATTTCCACTTTTTTGAAGAATTCGACATTTTTAAAATCTTTGACTTTTTTATTAAATGTTGACTCTTTGAAAATTTTGACTTTTCAAAATTCTGACTTCTCAAAATTTCATTTCATTAAAAATTTTATTTTTACCCCCTCTGTTAGAAATTTTCTTGGGGTGCTGCTACGTACCATTTCAACCTCCTTAGGTCACAGAATGCCGTTGTGATGAAGTTTAAAAAAGTTATGTTTCGAATTTTTTTACTAACCTCACACAGTTTGGAAACCAAACGTTAGTTTTCCAATTTGCCTTCTTCTCTAAATTTCTTTCTTTTATTCTATAAATTCCAAAATTTCATACGTTTGCCTAAACCTCAATTTTTTGCGATGCCTAAATTTCGTTTTTTTTTTCAAATTTTTCGCAAACAATTTAAAACTGTTCTATTTTCACAAATTTCGACCTTAAAATGAAGGTTTTGATAATTCTTGTTGAAATACGATTTTTTTAAATTCAGTCTAAAAATAAATTTGAAAGTAGAAATATACAAAAAAAAAACAGAATATTCTGATTAACTTTGCAATTATTGTTGTCTGTAAAATTTCAAATTTCAAAAATAAGTTGAAGTTTACAAAGTTCTTCACTTAAGCTTTAAGTTTACATGTTTACGCCCTTTCGATTAATTTCTTCAAAATTTCGACTTCAATATCGACATTCTCAGCCTTTTTGGACCAAAAATAATTTTTTTTTAATTTTACATTTTATTCAACAAATGTAATTTTAACTTAACTTCAAAATTTCAATTTTTTGTCAAACTTCATTTTAAACTCGTAACTTTTTTCCTTTCCTTGAAGTTTTGTATTAAAAGTCAATTATTCGAGTTTTTTTCTCAGAATTTTGACTTTTTTATAAGCCTTTTAACTAAAACCGTTTTTTTTAAGTGAAAACTTCTTTAGGCGCGAAGGCGGTTAAAGATAGGGCACAAACGAATGGTTTCACGTTACCAAGAAACACCACTTTAAACTGCTTGCCAAATAATTTCAACGAAAATATGGAAAATTTTAACAAAATTGCAGTTTTTTTTGAATTACTGCATAATTTCGGTAATCCGACACCCCGCTAAACAGAACCTCATTAATTCAAACATTGCTAATCCGAAAATCGCTAATCCGAACCTCGTTTATCCGAATCGCGCTTATGTGAACATCGCTGATCCGAGCCTTATTTATCCGAAACTCGCTTATCCAAAAAATCAGTACCTTGAAAATATATTTTTTTGAAATATCTTGAAATTTGCTATGCAAATATAAAATTAAGATAGTGTAACAAGTTTTTTAATATGCACTAACTCAAAATAGACAAGATCAAAGACTATATCGTATACAAATATAAAAGATAAAAACTAGTAATAATAATTTTTGATATATACTTCTGATATTGCAAATTAAAAATTCAAAAAAGTTCTGTTTTATCATAGTTTTAACTTTTCACTTCTGTCGTCAGTCCCTACAACTGCTCAAGATTTTTTATTTTTTTTAATAGCTGCTTTAAAATAGTATTTAACAAAAATTTTTTGTGGACCCCGAAATTTCCATTTTGTACTAGAAAATTTTAGTTGAATAGTTGAAAATTTTCACTATTGATTTTAGTTTTAAAATATAAATACTTTTGAGTTTTAATTAAAAACCTTCAGATAGTGCAATTTAAAAAAAAAATCAACCTATTAAGCTTAAAGGTCTCAATTTTAAATTAGTAAAGCATTTATTAAGTCAAAAAAATTTTATTGAAAAACTTAAATAATTTCGACTTGATCTAAAAATGTTGAACTTTCAGAGAAAAACTTTTAGACTTTGGATTGTTTTATTTATTAAAAATGTTACGAAAAATAATTTTTATCATTTATCTTGCTCTTACTTAAACCTATATTCTTTTACTTTTATTAGGGGGTGGTGGGGTACAATGAGACAAGGGGCAGATAGATACACAAGCATTATTTCATAACTGATTAAATGTATTCTAGAGGTGACATTTCTAAAACGCGCCTTTAAATACTATGTGAACGTAGCCGTCGCGATTGCGCAGACAGCCAGTCAACCGGTCGCATTTTAAAAAATAAAACGTGTTTGGGAGTGCGGCCAACCAAAAAAATACGCGAAATTTAAAAGTGTTTCAGTGATCTTCTGTGCGAATTCGTAAAAATCTGTATATACCAAAGATAAGTTAGAGCATTAGATATTAAGGCTAAATAGATTAGATTAATTAGTGGAATGTGTTTTTTGAAAAAAATTTTTGGAGTACTTTATTCCAGCAATGTACGGGCACAATGATCAATGCGTTAAATGTATTAAAGTACCCCCATATAATTTATAAAATATATTTTATGTATTAATGTATTAAAGTACCCCCATATAATTTATAAAATATATTTTTGAGTTAAAATTATATATTCTTTTGTTGTCATCAGAAAATGGTGCGGACCTATAAGCCGAAACCTGTAAAATGTAATATAGATGAAGAGACGATTAAGACAGCCATATCTATAGTTACTTCGAGGGTATTATCTATATAAAAAGCAATTTGCAATAAAATGTAGGACTGATTAAGATCTTTTCACAATATAAAAGTACAATTTTCATTAAAGTGTTATAATTTGAACCAATTTCATATAATTTCCACTCTGTAACAAAGTGCCCCGTTGGTGGGGCAAAATGATTCAAAATCAAAAAAATAAAAAAATAGTTTTTTTAAAAACCATTTAATTTTGAAAGGAAGAAATATTATATATTTTGAGTTTTTCAGTTATTTTTCTTTCCTAAAATGTAAACTAAAATTTAATTTTGAATTTTCTTGTTTTTTTTTAAATATAATTATTTTGGTTTTGTAATTCAAAATATATTTTAAAAATTTATTTGAAAATATAATTATTTTTTCTTATTTATTTCATGTGATTAATTGTTACAGAAGGTTACTCAAAAAATGTCATGTTTAAAAAATCTGCACAAAATCACGGCAGGTTAGCAGTACATTAATAAATAACATGTTTTACATTTGACAAAATTAATTCAAAACATGCTAATTTTCGACATATTAGTTTGTTGTTTTTAATGGGAAAAACAAGATTTAGTTCAGAATATTACAAATTAAGTTTTTTACTTCGTTTCACAAAAACCGAATTTATCTTAGGTCTGAGACTTGAAAAATGAAAGTAGTAAATATAAGTATTCGGAGAATATCAACTTGAAATCCTTATGGTAGATGATAATTGATAGGCTATTTAAACTATTATCTATCATCTTCATTAAAATAAATGCCGCTAATTAAACTTTTTTCTTTAATTACTGAATATTTCCTTTGCATCATTACTTCCAAAAATGTCTAAATTATTAATATAACAATAAAAATAATTTTACCTGATTACTTTGGGCCATTTCCAAATTTGAACTGCCATTTCTAGCATTCACGGACATAATTAAAACACAAAATAATTATTAAAAAAAAACTAGTTTACTCAATTACAGAACAGATCCTGGACTGAACAACATACACGGATTATTTCGCGTGAACGGTCTTAGAAAATAAACAATCTCGAACCATGTGCGAGGGCAGGTATATCGCGAAAACAAACAAGGTAGCGATCAGTTCGTTACCTATCAGAGGCGGCGATTCGATTTAACTGAGAGTGAAGTGAAACATTATGCCGCGCTGCCGTTGCCTCGTAACCTCCGCAGCACAATTACAATTAACAAGTTTGCTGTGCAGGTGGGGAAGCGACTTAAAAAAACTTTCTAATTCGACAAGACGCTACCTCTGGGGAATATTGATGTTCGAATTAACTCTACTATCTCCACTATTGCGCCAAACTATCTAAGCACACGCGAATCCGGACGCTCGGGGTGAATTTTATCTGTAAGGGCTATTTGTATGCCGTTCCATATATAGATAACATCTATCCAAAGCTGTGGATTGCCTTGTTTTTATTTTCGTAAAAAAATAGCCTCAATTTATCAAATAATGACTAATAAAAACTGCTTAGTTAATGACCTGGATTCGAAAAAGACATTTCTGAAGGATAAATAAAAAATTAGTCAACTGTGTAACAGTGAATAAAACACTGTAATTGTTAATTATTAAGTAAATGACTTAAATACAATTTTATAAATGTAAGAAACTTTGGACTAGTACTAGAGGAGATGCTGAACAATAATAGTAATATGCAGCAGTGACACGAAATGGCCATAATTTTAAAAATAATAGAATAGGGAGTAGGATGTTTCAGAATTAACTTGTCTGCAATGGATCATCAAAACCAGAAAAATGCTCTAAAGAGGCAGATTTTTATGACCTTTTGGCCATTCAAAGTGTAAACATACTACCATCTAAATGTGAAAAGAATATAGATGGGTGTGCAATAAGGGCTTGATGCTAAGGGGAAGTTGTTTTCTTTTAAAATTTAAGGTCGGGACCCGCTCTAGAGGAAGGTAAGTTTACAGGCTAATATATGGCTGCGAACGTTAAAAAATGTTGTTAGATAGTTAATCAAAAGATTTTGAATTTTGAAGCATGGAATGTTTTTCTTCCTAATTCAAATTTAGACATTTTTTTATCAAATTTCTGGCACTATAACGAACATTCCCAGTCATTAAAAGAGAAATGAAAAAAGTTGAAGATTTTAAAAAAGTACATTTTCGGAATGTCCAGTTACTTGAAAAATTGACTTTTTATCAAAAATCATGTTTAAACTAGAAATTTTGACTTTTAAATTCGAAGTTCCGATTTTATTTAAAAAATCTTTCTTGAAATATATGTAGAATGAAAGTCAATATTTTAAGATTTTAGTAGAAATCAAACTCTAGGTTTCGAGATTAAAATTGAAATTGCAATTTGCAAAATTATTTCAAACATTTTCTTCGAATTTCACTTCCTTTTCAGTAGATCTACTTAAGGAATTCTGGATAGGTGTTACGCCCGTCACGCTTCAAATTTTGTCCAAGTAAGACCCTTTTGGCACACTTCGTTGCCAAAATATCCTTTTACTGGTCACGTCCTTTCATTTGATACATCACAAAGCTGTTACGTCATTTCCGGTCTAGAAATTCTCCGATATATCTATAGTTTTCTTAAAATTTTGATTTCAATTCAAGCTTTTAGCTTTTAGGTTTTTAGTTCACAGATGCGATTTTTTTTAAATTCATTGCAAACACCGAGTTTTATATAAAATTTAACGAAAAAAAAGAAAACTTAAACTTTTTAAACTGCAAAATCTGGGAAAATCGATATCTATAAAAAATCCGAATTATAAGACTTAAATTAGAAATTTAAAAAAATATCCAACGTATGATAAATAATTTGTTTTAAAATATTCGAGCTTTAAAAAGCAAGACAAAATCTCGAGAAAACATCTGGTTATTTTAGGTGGCAGAAAATTTTCAGAATTTTAGGTTTACTCTCGAAATTTTGAAGTAAATAACGAAATTAAGATCTCAAATTCAAACGATCAACTTTGTTTTCAAAATTTCGATCGTAAACAAAAAATTATAAATTGTTTTAGCCTGAAATTAAAAAGAAAGCATGCTTTGGAAAAAAAAATGGCAAAATTATATAAAAATTAAATAGGCATCATTTTTTTATTGAAATAATGACCCATTTTTCGAAATTTCTAATTGAAAAGTTTGTAATTTCATAATAAAAATACATTCCAAAAAAACTCTTAAATTTTCAGTTTTAAATTCAAAATTGCGAACATTCTGGACTGTTTGTTATGAAAATTTTGACTTTCTTACCAACATTAATCTTAATCTACAAAATTATTACAGAAAAACCCAGATTTTGAGTTTAAAGTCGACATTTCGTGAAACTATATTCAGCCTTAAAATTGGAATTTGTAGAAGAATTTCGAGAATAAACTTCAAAATGTTAAAAAAAAACTGTTCCTTCACATTTAAATTTAAACATCGCAATTTCTAAATTGAAGACAAAATTTTGCCTTATGTTTTTTTTAAATCTCCTATTGAGATTTTAAGCTCGAAAATTTTTCTAAATTTCGACTTCTTTTAAAACTTTTCAATCGAAACCTAAAAATACTTCTTTTTAAAGTGTCAACTTCAAAAACTGATATTTAATTAAGTGTCTAATTCGTTTTAAACAATTCGTTCAAAATTTAAACATTCGCAATTTAGAAAGTCAGATTTTTAAAAAAAATTAAATTTGTAGAACAGGCGAATTTCTTAAAAAGTCAAAGTTAGAAAAATTCGAAGTTTCGAAAAAAGTGTCAGCATTTAAAAAAATATTAATGGGTCGAAATTTCTACAAAAAGTCGAAATTTAAAGAAATATAAAATTCTGAAAAAGTAATACTTTACTAACTTTTTACAAAATTTTCAAATTTTTTGAAAGTGTTGTCAAAAGTTTGAAATTTTCAAAAAGTGAAAATTAATAATAGTCAAATTTTTCAAATAGAAGTCCAATTTAAAAATTATAAAATTTTCTAAAATAGCCGAAATTTTCAAAAAAGGTCAAAACTTCGCAAAATTATCAAAAGTTTGAAAAGGCCAAAATTTCTAGAAAAAGTCACAATTCTGAAAAAAGATCACAATTTTATGTCAAGATTTTCAAAAAATTCGAAAATAAATCAAAATCGAAGAAATACAAAATTGTGAAAAAGTCGAAATTTATAAAATAAGTTAACATTTGAAAAAAATTGAGATTAAAATAAAATCGAAATTTTGAAATCCGAAGTTTTTAAAATATAATCTTACATAGATATATTTAATATCGAAATGTTCAGGAAAGCCAATATTCAATAAAAATCAGTCAGACTTTTCAAAAAGTTGTCATTTTCAGAAAGTGAACATATTCAGAAATAATCAAAATTTTGAAAAAAAATCAAACACTTCAAGAGCCTAATTTTTTTAATTGCTAAACGAATTAATAGTTTCAAGTCATTTGTATAGAGATTTAGAGAGTAACAGTAATATATGTAAAATTAGATGGAAGATGAACAGTTTGAAAGAACAGTGGCTTTTTACTCATAAGGCAGGTGCCTACAAACGGGGGCGTCCGAGAGCGGATTAATTTTTTTTTAGTAATAAAAAATAATTTGGTGAAGCTCATCTTTATTTTTTTTAGTAACTAGTTAAAGTATATTGTAAAGGGCGCTATGCAATATTTTGGCTAGGGAGGGCGCTGTCAACATTTAATCCGCCTAAAAAAAGAATATTTTCAGAGGTCGAAATTTTCAAAAAAAAACAAACTTTCAAAAAAGAATTGAAATAGTTTTAAAAAAGCTGAATATTAAAAGAGTCAACATTTTAAAAAGTCAAAATTTTCGAAAATAAGGTTAGACATTTGAAAAAGGTCAAAATTTTCCAAAACATTCAACACTGCGAAATAAGTTAAAATATTTAAAAACAATTGCAAAATTGAAAAGGAAATTTTCAAAAAGTTGAAATTTCCAAAGAAGTAAATTTTTAATAAACTGTAAAAAAGTAAAAAGTTTTCAAAGAAAATTAAAATGTTTTTCAATAAACCAGAATTTTAAAGAAGTTGGAGTCGAATGAGAAAATTTCGACATTGTGAAAAATATGGATATGTATTTTAAAATGTCGAAATCTTCGAAATAAATCAACATTTTTAATTAAAAATCAAATTCTTCACGAAAAAGTCGCGTTTTTCAGAAGGTGACTCAAGAATCCTTTTTTTTAATGTAGACGAAGAAGAGGGTATCAGCTAATGAGGTTACAAATCTGTATGGAACTAAAAGAAATTATTTTATATTTTTGGTCCGTTTTAAAAACACATTTAATTAAAAAGTTTGTTTTTTTTTATTTAAAATCTTTTATTTGTCATTTGAACACATCTATTTTCAATTGGAAATTTCAACATTTTCTCAAAATTTCAACTTTTTTTACATTAATTTCGGACATTCAAAATCTCGGCAATTAAGTTGAAAGACGTGTTATTTCCGTATCAGAAAAGAAGCGAAATAATAAAATGAGCTTTGAGGTGCAGTTAAGAATACGGCAGGTTATTCTTCTTTTTAGAATCTTATTGGTCGGAAACATTACCATTTTCAATTTCATTTTAACATTTCTTCTACCCAATTTGGTAATATTTGAATTTCTAGGAATTCAGTCTACAATATTCAGAAACATTTTTTGATTTACGACTACTCGATAGGTAAATTATTAAAATATCATCACATGACAGCTGACAAAGATAGGTTAGTTTTTTTACACAGTATAGCAAAAAAATGAAATATAAAAGACCAAAGCTAACCATATTTTTTTAAAATAAATTACAAGGATAAAAAAAATGTAAAAAAAGGTTGTAGCATTGGACATCGATACTTTGCTCTCTCTTGAGCTCATCAGCAATGCATAATAAGGAACGATAACAATAAAGGAGGAAGAATCAGTTAAAATGTTAAAAATAATGAATTGAAATACATAAGAAAAATAAATAAAAAAATAAATAAATAAGTCAAAATTTAAATATTAGAAGTTCAATCCACAAGAAACAACTTCATTACTAAAAATTTTAATATTTCTAAACTGGGTGGAAGGTCTGTTAAGCGGAAATTAATAACACGACGGGATTTCCTACATTTAGAAAATGTTGCCAATAATATACAGGGCATGGCATGGATCCTTGTGTGTATGGACAATAAACTGAAATATTTTAGTGAAATTCATCTAGTGTACAAAGCTCGAGATCTTTCAGGAAATTAACCTAGGTTATACGACAGTCATTATGTAGTGTGGAACAGCCGTATCTCAGTTATACTACAAATTTATGAAAAATCTCGAGACATGCCAATTTTATAATTTAAAATGACATCCTCCACGGTAAAAATTTCATCCCTAGATGCAACCTCTTTGAGTGACAGTTGCAACAGTTGCACTAAATTTTTAAACCAAAAGAAGGAACTTGTTTTACCTCATTTGAAAGGTCTTTACATTCTCTATTCATTCAGCTACATCGGGGGTTTGGTTTTATACACGGAACTTTTCATAAAACCCCATAAAAAAGTTCAGGGCGACAGGTCTGGTGATCGTGGTGGCAATTCTACCGTACCTGATCTCTCTATTCATCGATTTGGAAATGTAAAATCGAGATATTGCCGGACGTTGACCTGGTAGTATGATGGTGCTCCATCTTGCTGGAACCATATTACATTAGCTGGAACGTGTGGATTTTCTTGAGCTGAATATAAGTTTACCAAAGCTTGTACAGTGTTGTTTTGAAGCAATGCTAAATTATTATCTCCATTTAAATTTCCATCAGTGAAAAATGGACCAATGATATGATCTTCAATAATCCTTTCCCAAACATGAACTCTTTCAGGGTTCTGTGTATGCGATTCTCTCATCCAGTGGGTATTTTCACTAGCCCAATAGCGACAGTTTTGACGATTTACATAACCGTGAAAAGTAAATGTGGACTCATCAGAAAACAATAAGTTTTCTATTTGGATGGCATTACTATCTAATCTTTGCATCATTTGGTCACAAAAATGAGTTTTTGTACCAAAATCGACATCACTGAGCTCTTGACACGATGCATTTTTTTTCTTTCAGTACATAAATAATCGAAGAATGACTAACAAGTGCTGAAGCAACTTGTCGACTTGAAGAATGTGTATTTTCTTGAAACTCTTTCAATTATTTCCAATTTGGTATCATTAGTTAACGCATTGAAGGTTTTTTTTTAGCTGTCGTACATGTCCATGTTCGCGAAAATGCTTCTTGATTTGACTAATTGTATCTTGAGATATAGGCGGTAAATCAGGACATTTTTGTTGAAATAGACGAGCGACTTCGGCCTGTGATCTTGGTATATTTCCATAACCGATCATTTGTTAAATTATTATTTTATGCATTTTTGTTAAATGACCCATATTAAATTTTCAAAATGTGCAAAAAAATAACTGAAGCACGATACTGACCACTGTTTAATTTTCTCACAGTTTTAGAAAGTTACTGGGATGTTTTCAACAAAAAGTACAATTGACTATGATAATGTTGATAAGTTTTTACGTTTTCTTTTTTACAAAATCAAAAAAGGATATCGAAATTGTTTTTGGTCCCTTTATGATTATCGAGGACGAACCGGACGAGCCATTATTAGTTATTATTGTAGAAAATTTCATCTAGTTGATAAATTATATTTCTTATTGTTTATTTTTTATATATTATTGTGCAACAAGAGCGGATATGATGTCCATATCGCACCAGAACGAAGTTTGAGCACGACACCGAAGGCGGAGTGCCTCAATCGTTCGAGTGCGATATGGACAATCCGCTCGAGTTGTACAGCGTATTTTTTCCACGACTACGATCCCTCAAAAACAAAAGTACGATTTACCAAATATTTTTTTCGTTAAATACGTCAACTTGACAAATTCTATGGTATAATTTTGAACCTAAAAATGACATTCACTTTTATCACATGGTCATGATTGGTCAATTTCATATCCACACTAGTGTGGGTATGAAATCGACCAATCACTACGCGACTTACACTATATCCGTTCACTAGATTGATATGGCCTATCTATCCTGCTCGCAAGTTATAAAGAAAACAGTGAGTATACGGGTGGGAGTGGGAAAAGGTTATTTTAATATATGACTGATATAAAATTAGTCTTTTACTCAAACCATGGGTCTGTTTTAGCTTTTTAGAACAAAATCTCAATAACTGTCCATTGTTATTGTTAATGGGAATGGCAACTATGTACTAGTCACGATAGACCTTTAACGGTATGCTGAGATTTTGACGCAAACTCGTCTTTTGGTGCATTCAATATAAAAAGATCTACTAATCGAGATATGGCAAAAAGTACTTTGCTATTTCAATTTTTAAAATTGGGGTTATTAGCTCTTACGGGTGAAGGAGTGGATGATTGAAAAATACATGCCTAAGTGGCAATTTAAAAATAAAATCGACCTGTCCGGAATTTTTTTGAAATATGTTTGCGGTTTTGTAGAATTCATTCGTTACTTCGGGAACTCTGTACTTGTGGATTGAAGTGAAATGGAAGACAAGATTCTTTCAAACGGCCACCTTAATTCCCGGACTCAACCACTCTAGTTCTACATGATAATATTCTTTTTAGAGCTTAACGCGAGTCAGTAGCTTAACTGTAGACTGCAGAAAAGGATATTCCAAGAATCTTTCAAGTGAAAACTATCTGTCTGCTAACAAAATAAACACACCAAACATAAAAATATGTAAATCTATTTACTATGAATTGTGATCATTATTTCTTTGCAACATTTTTTGTCGAATACTGCATTTTTAATGATTTGCACAGCTATTTATTAAAACACTGTTATTGAAATTTAATGTAAATAATATTGTTGGATATTTCAGTAAATGATTTTGCTCCAGATAAAATTTTATTGGCTTTTCGATAAAACCATTTTTTTAGAATACCTTGTATTTTTTATTATCCAATACATTCGCCATAATATTTTTTTAATCTAGAGTTCCAGGATGAACCTTTGGTTCTTCCGTTAGCTCAAAGGTGAAGATATCAATCCTTAAATTTTGTTATCAAAGTTTGTAACATTTATTTCAGCACCTCTTTTTTGACCCTAGGCGGATTGTACACCTTCTTCCTTTATGGCCGTTTAGTTTTTTCTAAACGCCTAAAACGGATCCATTGTTTGAGTAAAATACTCAGTTATCTCACTTATATGTATAGGAAAATAGTGTGTGTTTTATTTATTCGCCTGGTACATCGGGTCTTTTAGACGAATGACTAGTTTAGGCCAGTTAAATAAGAAAATATTTTATTACTTTGTTATTTGCCAGCGTTTACCAAATTGCCTAGACGTTTACGTGTAGCTAAAAACTGCGTTATTCTAAGTGCCTGCGACATATACACCATTTCAAATACTTTGGTGAGATGAAAATTATGTTTAAATGGATTTCATAAGTACCGAACCACCACCGATCTCTACCGTGAGAGTGTTACCTAATATGTTTACCATTAATAAGGACTTATTATTCCTTGACGCATTATGAACTACTACTAATAGCGAGTCCTAGTCATTAATGTTCTACGTAATGGATTGATCTATCTCAACCTCCCAACTTTCACTCAACCAAATATAAGTTAAAGAATATCATGCTAAATGTTTAGAGGTCTGCATTAGAGTGATTTGCAACAACTTCTTAAATCCTTGCCAAGCAATAATTGTTGAAAAGTACCATCAAAATACATTAACAACTAAAGCGCAGTTATGCAGTTATTCATCTACAAAAAATAACCTTTTAAATGACAAAGTTTGGCCTTACATCTTAAGAAAGGAGCTGTAGAAACTAAACAAGTTGGACTATGAAACATTTGCTTTGTCCTACGTGTTTAGTACCTTTTTATCAACAAGAACTACATTAAATTCCTTGACAGCTTTTTATGCCATCGTTGTTAAATATTCTAGCAATAGATCAGGATATCTTCAAAGAAATTAACTAATGAATTCCAGGCTTATATGTTACTAGCATATCTAAATTTACCTCTCGATGGCAAACATCCTATTCAAAATTTTGCACTACTTTTGCATCAACATAATATATGTTGAAACATAGGCTTCCCAACCGATTGGTTATTTCCTTTATTTTTTTGGAAGTACATAATAAGTGTTTCTATATAGTCTATATAAACGCGCATATGTCCATACATACATATAGGCAAAAAAACTTTACGAAGATCTTAAAAAAAAGTTTATCATTGAAGCTGTACTAAAAAGCAGTTATTATTCGTAAAAAACAAATATAAAAAAATGAACTAAAATTGTAATGCACCATTTCAACATAAATTAATTTAAGAGTAATTAATAATAAAAAAAAAGTTGCGTCGTTCTGTCTTTGTCCAGTAGCTTGCGTAAAGGAGACCCATGAGACAATTTAAATTGTAGGAACATGATGTAAATTTTTATATAAATGATGTTCTTAGTTTGTTACATATATTACAAACGTCTGGTCGATTAATTAACATATAAGTTAAGCGTTCCTAAATTAGAGTCGTTCAATTATAAATCCTAACACGTTTAAATGTTCGCCTAATGCCACGCAAAACGTGGTTGGTATAACTATTGAACACGTTCTTTGATACAACCATTGGAATGGTCGATGATATATTCAGAATAGCACATACCTTAGCAAAATGTGACATTTCATCTTTTTCACTCATTAACTCAAAGTAAGCCTCGTCTGTCTTAGTGTTCAGTTTTTCGTATTTGTAATTGGCATAGTTTTTCCAAACAAACGACATAACACACGTTCACTTTTTATTTAACTGATTGAATTTAAATCTCACAGAATGAGTTCTTTCATCTTTGTGGCGGAGTAGCGGATATAATATTCACTTTCTCCTCGAGCACTGTCTGAAATAATCACGTTGTTGGACTTTTACAGATTGAATATGGTTAAATATATCCATTATTTTTACATTAGTCTGTGCAGGAAGTATGCGGTCGATAAAAAATCAAAGTATATATATGTGTAATGTGTAATATACCTAGATATATTCGCATTTGTAAAACGAATTATTGCATTCCCTTAATAGCATAATAATATTTTATGCTATTAAAACAATGGAAAGTGCGATAAGGCATTTCTTTATTACCCTGATTTATCTATTAAAGGAATTACAGTAGAACTCTGTTGGTCCGACTCTCCGGATAATTCGACCTTCAGTTTGGTACTAGATAAAATTAATATTTTTAAATTTGTAGCTTGTATATCTCTTTACTACGCAAACTTTGTAAACAAAAAATACTTTTAAAGTGTATCAAGCACCTTGATACATCTCGTTTTGATACATTTAAAAATATGCAGTGATAGAGATGCAAAAGCCTGCCATTCAAATCTACAGAAGGAAACGATTTTGGCTTTCTTTTATTGTTTATATCGAGAATATTACATACATATCGATTAAAACTAAAGTATGTGTTATATTAGGCATTATATGTATCTAGGCAACTCAGAGAATACATTTTTACTTAAAATGTGTCTTAATTTTTTATACTTCGGATAGTCTGACCTTTTTTGGGATCCGACCTGCCCCTTACTCCCGTCATGCTTGGATTGAAATGGAGTTCTACTGTAGTAGTTCGAAGTTAATTGCATAGAGAGTAGTAGTAATATATGTAAAAATAGATGGAAAATGAACAATTGGAAAGAACAGTGGCAGATTATCCATAAGACAACCTGGGCATAGCCGAGTTCAGTCCCTGGTCTATAATCTTGCGCTAATGACAGCCAAGTTCAGTCCCAGCTATAGTCAAATTCAGTCTGGCTCCTAATGACCCACATGCTAGTAATAAAACAATTATCATTTATCATGGGATTACAAATATTTATTTATCATAAAATAAAAAACTACTATAATTAAGTTTAAACATATACATGCATAAAACATATAAACCATTAAATTTTGAAATGGTTTCCAACAATTTTAACAAAATCGAACATTGTTATGGAGTGATTATTAAGCTGAGTTATTTGAAAATCCGAAAATTTTTTATTTGACAAGACTTTTGAACTGTTATATTTTTATCATTATTTTTAACACTTTAATTGTAATGGTAGGAAGCCCACTGAAATTCTATTAAAACATTAAATTTATGAACAAAAAATATTTTAATGCGTGCCGCCCAAATTGCGGGAGGAAATTCGGAAGACTCGGTGATTAATTTTCCACCAAATTACCGGTAAATTTTATAACTTGAGGATAATTCGGTCGGATTGCCGCGAAGTTGATGGTAAATTCTGGTTCAAGAAAAGGCAGTCCAAAGCAGATCCTTAGGAATGCCTCTATCTCAAAGTTATGATCTCTATATTCATATAGAGACTGAGATCAAGTTGTTTAATTTTTCTATACCCTGATTGGCTCAAATGAAATTTACAACCAATAATTTAATTTTTCTTGGTTTCAGGGGACAAGTTCTGTGTTTCAATTTTTGAAGATAACCAAGGACCAGTCCGTTCCATCAAAAATAATTTTAGAGCCTGGCCAAATTTCCTGCACGCATTGCTGGATAGCTTCTTCAAAGTCTGCTGCCATCATGGCTGCAGTAAAAAAATAGCTCTACTTTTGACATTCTTCTTTGACGTAGTTAAAGGTGAGATGATGCGTTGACTTTCGTTTATTGGGTAATAGACAGAACACTAAAGGCACGTAGTGGTCATATTTTAATCCATGTATCGTAAACATTTGCAGAAAAAACTTTGTACAAAAAATGAATGCTCCATCGACGTTTATAGTATCAAAGGAACACAAAAATGTTAGATTTGTCTTACACGAGAAGATCACGATATTGTCTATCTTGTCATTTACAATTTACAAAATTGCTCTTTTCGATTCGTCACCCTTTCGTGATTCTAGTGCAGTGTGAATTTGTTGAATATCCATTGGCACTTTAGGCATATCTTTTCGATTAGCGTTATGTATGTTTTTTTCTGATACAATTCACATCAAGTGTTGTTAAGGTGTCTACGTCACTGTTTCGGAGTTCCTTATGAACCAGCTTTGAAAGTTTTTCATTAATGTCCTCGGTGACTTAGCGTTTTATTGCATTGCTCAATAAATTTCTGTTTAACACTTTCTCACAATTAAGTTAATGACTGTGATTGTCAGAAAGTTTTACAACTATATTAGATTTTCCATCAGTTTTCAAAAAAGCCGGACACTTGAAACCAAAACTGCACACCCAACGTTTTTCATCGGCAGAAAGTTTCTTGTGATAGCGAAACTTAAAATTGCTGTCCACAGCAAGTGCTTTGCTTTTCTCGCTTTAGGCAAATTTCAGTGACGCCATATTATTGTTTACAATATCGCTGACACACAAGAAAGGTAAAAATCAAAAATGCAGAAAACGTTGGTACGAACGCACAAGTGCTAGGATAACAACCAGACATCATACTTCTCTAACTTTGCCAGGGCCTTTTAAGGAATGGATTTATAAAAACTTTCCAAAATTTTGACCAATAAATTTAAATTTAGATATTCGTTATTGTTCAATTTTAAATTCGTTAATGCTTATGACCACCCTAATTGTGCTGGGACTGAATTTACTTATCTATATTTTTGGAATCTCATTAATGCAGGTAAACTGGACTGAACTCGCCAATTCTGGAACTAGGCTGGTGCCTAGGGATCCGGGCCACAAGCGGGGGCGTCCGCGAGCCGATTACCTTTTTTTAGTTATCCAAAATAATTTGTTCTTTTTTTTAGTAACTAGTCAAAGTATACTGTGAAGGAGAGTATGCAATATTTTAGCTAAGCCGTTGTAAACAGTTACTCCCCCTGGGAAAAGAAGGGCATGATGTTATAGCTTCAGTACTTGTTACTGTTTGTCAGCCTATTTTATGTAAACAAGTTGTCCAGCTTTGTTCAAAAATTAATATACCACTGGGGAGTTTACATCTACAGTTAGCAACCAAACTCTTCATTAATAATACACCTTGTAGTTTAACCCTTTTGTATGTATTAAATGAGTAATAACAATACAATAGTATATAATAGGTTAATCATATTTACGAATATATGAAGATAATAACAGGCCATTAAGGAATAGAGAAAATGTTCCTAATCCTTGTACATATATTAAATTTGTTAAATGTATCTCCGACTAAAAGTAAAGACCACGTAGATACTATTCAACTGGACCCAGCCCTAGACCGAATGTATATAATATAACAATTAAGAAACGTACCATGAAAAATAAACACAAATTAAGTAAATAAACGATGCCTAAAACGGTTATAATGTATTATATTTTATGTAAATGTTAATTTATTATTTATTAATTTAAAAGTAATAATTTTAAAATTATGTCGACTGCAATTCCTTCAGGTGTATTCGCAATTTACTATGGACTATAGATTGAGATTCAACACATATACAAAGATATGTTTTGGAACAATTATAGGAAAATTACATTCTAAAAGAGCTAAACTAATCTTTGCCACGCACAAAAGTCTAGTAAACCTATATTTAATATTTATTTTATGGTAATTTAGCCCCAATCTAAGTTTTTCGGGGATGTAATGGGGTGAAGACGTTTGCATAAGTTTCATAACAAAAATAGTTACATGCGACATGCGGTTTAAACCTACCCCACAGATTTATCAGATGTCAAAGGAAATCATGACCCCAGGCAGGCGCCCAAATTTGGGGGCGGCAGGTTACGGCCTAGCAGTATCTGATAAGTGCATCGTCGTCGGAATAGGTACGTACTGTAGTGATTACTAATGTACTAATCGTTTTCAAGTTGTTATATTTCATTTATTTTAATTAGAATTTTGTTAATATTTTCAGTCCCAATTTAGGTAAGGAATATTTTGTAGGCTTGAAGTGTTAAAATTAAATAAATATGTTTTAGTACACATAAGGGTTGTAAAGGGAGGCAACCATTTAAATTCAGGCAATGACTGTTTATAAATTTAGGATCTTTCTGTTAAAATCGGTAAATAAATAATTTAGTGAATTTATAAATGATTATCTATGGTCCTGAAAGGGATGATATGGATACATTGTAGCATTTAGGATGATCTTTATTATTATTTTATCAATAGTCAGAATTTTTAAGAGTGAAAGATATGTTGTTTTGTCGCCAAATTGTTTCAAGTGAAAGATTAAGAAACACTGAAACATTTTTTAAAGACTTCAAGTTTTTTTAAAATGACATAAAATTGATATTCTATAGGAAGTATTTTTTGTCGCTAAGAATCTAAAAGAACGTCAAATAATGCAATTTTGCAATCTCCCTAATTAAAATGAAGAGTTACGGATTTTTCAGATTTTTCCAGTGAATTAATCGGAAGTTCGTGAAAGAGAGTTTAATTCAGATTAAAGTGTTAAAGTCCAAGATTGAAGTTTATTCTAATTATATTTACACTTACAGATCAAACCTCTGAATTTTCTACTGGAAATTTTATATTTTTTGCATTTTAAAATTCATAAAAAAATCAAAAATTTTTAGGAGTTTATGCTATTTTGAGAAAAATGTTCGAATTTTGAGAGAATCTCCATATGCACTTTATAAAAATTTTGAGGCAATACTAAAAAATTCGAGAAAAATAAATTAGCACCATAAAAAAGTCAACATAGGTATTTTACAAATATTTTTTTTGTTCAAGAAATCAAAAATCCTTAATGGAGTAAAAATTTTTCAATTAAAATCGAATTTTGTAGACAGTTTTCACAGAGAGCTAAAACTTTTTCTAAAAATGTTGAATTTTTTTTTCCAAGTGATAATCTTTCCTCGTAAAAAAACATTTTTAGATTTGAACTCAGGATTTTAAAAAAGCAATAAAATTTTAACCAAAATTAAAAATTCTTTCTGGAGGTTTTGCTTCAAATTTACAAATATTTAGAAAAAGTAGAAATTTTCCGAAATTTTCTTCTTTTTCGGAAGTTTGCCTGTTTTATCAAACAACAACCTGTATCTCTGAAAATAATTGCTTAATTTAAGAAAATAAGACACTGTTGTGTACAAAATTAAAGTACCTTTTAATCGATGTATCACTTAATTTGCCTATTGAAACGTTTGGAGGGTTGCCTCTCCCATAATAGGGGGTATAGTCCGTAAAAAGAAATTTATGTAAAAAAATATCCCCCTTCATTCAAAACAGAACTGTCTCGAAGTTTTTCCCAAAAATAATTTTCCTGCTAGTTATTGGCTCTATTTTCAAGAGTACACTCTGTATAATAATATATTTGTTTGGAAAATAAAAACTTTATTTTTTAACAGCATTTCATTTTGTCCACTTTATTTTTCAATATACTTAACTTAACTTTGTCAAACTGGTTTCCAGTTTTTCATCTCGTCTGAAAAATAACTGCGTTGTCAATGAGTAAGTTGAATAACATTCGCTTTTGTCAAACCGTTTTTTTTTTCTCACAGATTTGTATTCGATAAATAAAAGTCCAGTTCATAAAATTTTAACTTTCGTAACGGTCGATTTGTGGTGGGTGCTTTATTTTAAGGAAAAAGCTTTTTCTTGTGCACCAATCATAACCGATTTGTTGCAACACTGTGTTGCTCTTGGCCATTGGACGTACAATTTGCATTTTTTTCTTTGTAATCGACCGAAGTATTCCTTGCAAATTTCAAAAGACGATTATCACCTTCGCATAAAAATGTTTTTATCTGCTTCAGCACACTTTCACAAATCTTTGTCCACTACTTCTATCTGGAATAGAATTGTTGCATTTTCCAAATAACATTATTGAAACACAGAACTTGTCCCCTGAAACCAAGAAAAATTAAAAAACACAACAAAGGTTGCTCTAACGCGTTTCGACAGCCAAGCTGTCATCTTCAGAGAGAAACTAACATCTAATCTTAAAACTAACCCTTATATACTAAGAATATTCACTTCGTGAGTGATCGGCCGCACCCGAACGCGCATGAGCATCCAATCATACACGTCGTTGTGTCACAATTCCTTATCTATCGACCTTAACTATTTTTTACAGAGATGAATGGCCTAAAGGTCCAGCGCAACCATTCATAAGGTTGTTTCCTGCCTTATGGATGGCTAAGCTCTCACATGCATTTAACATATAATTCTTATTAACTACTCTTAACAATTTAATATTATTATCTATCCTATGATCTAATTCAAAAGCATGTCGAGCAGCCACACTTGACTTCTCAGTTCTTCCGCACCTCAAATGAGCCAAATGTTCTTTCAGTCGGATTTTAAGAGATCATCTAGTTTGCCCGACATACTTTTGAGGACAATCCCTACATGAAATTATGAAATTTGGTAAATACCAGATTTATCTGTTTGTTCTACTTTATCCTTTAAACTCCCCAAAAGCGAATTTAATTTTCCGTTAGAAGTATAAATAACCCGAAAGCCCTGGTTTCGTAAAATTTCACCCAAACCCTGCGTGAGCGAGGGTTCAAATGGAAGTGAGACGAAGTTAAAGTTTTTGTTTTCATCAGCTTGGAAAGTTGTAGTATTCACCAATTCACATTTGAATTTTTTCTTATTAATAATTTTATAAATAATATTTGGATCGAATCCATTAACTTCAGCTATATGTTTAATTGTCTTCAACTCCTTTCCGAATCTTTCCCTACTAAGGGGAAGACTCATAAGACGATGGGCAAGGAAGTTGAAGCTTGCCATTTTGTGCTGTATGCAATGGTTATTTGAATAATCCCACACCAATGCTTGTCCTTGATTTCAATCCATCGGTGAACCAGAACGTATGTCTCAAAAGTTTTGGCACAAAATATTTAACCATATTTTTGTGCAATAAATAAATTTATTTACACTTAGTACTTACAACTAATACGATTAACACCTTGTAAGTAACAAAATTATTGGCTTAAACCAAACGAATAGAGACCTTTACACTTACACTCTTTCCCATGTATTTAGCGCGCCCCGTTCAATTTGCGCGCAAAAAAGTCACTCTAAATACACAATTGCTACTTGAGAATAGAATAGGTTTTAGAGACCATCTTTAAAAAAAATCTAAAACCCATTATTTAGTAACCTTTGATCAACACCACGGTAAGTGGTAACTCTACATCAGAAAAAATGACTGAGCAAAAGTATCACACAGCGCGCAAAACTCAAAATATAGAAAATCGCATGCATTGCCTGTGTATCATTTACTAGTACTACTAATCTTGCTGAATCCCAAGTATGTAATCCCGATCAATCGGGACTGAAAAATGATGCGGGAGTACAGTATATCGGGATTCCGATATACCGGGACTGCAGTTCCTACCCGAAACCATAAGCTTCCTAATTTATCTCGGACTCGCCTAACTAAAAATTTGTGGGCACTTTTATTTCACAAACTTACAAAAATATATTGAAATTTCTATCTTAATTATCAAATTTGTGAATAATTTTAATTAAGCAATTTTTTACTTTTAATCACGACATTTCAACTTTAATTTATATTTTTAGAAAAATTTGATTTATATAATTTTTACGACTTTTTACGAGGAGTTTAAAAATGCCAAGATTATAAAAGCGAAATTTTGAAAAAAATTTAGCTTAATGACATTACCTTATCTTTCAAAATTTTTACATTAGCGCTGGTTCAAAATTCAGAATTCTTTAAAATATTTTGACTTTCTTTCTAGACATTTAATTTTAAAAAATCCCCTGGCCATTTTGAGAAAGCATTAAAAGTTTCAGGAAAAATCAAATTTTTTTTATGAATTTTATTTAAAGACAAAATGTTGAGTGATATTAGTTTTTGTTAATAGATTTTATCTTTTGGAAATTAGAGATTTTTTTTTTAGAAAATTTTGACTTCAAACATTTTTTTCCAAAAGTTATTACTTCTCTTTTCTTTGGATTTAGACAGAAATTGTAAATATCAACTTATTTCTAAAATTTAAATTTAAAAAACTAAAAATTTAGAGTTTTAAGAATTTTTTGAGAAAAGTTTGTTAAAAAATAACATATCCCATTTTGTGTTCGGAAATTCAAAATTCCTAAAAAAGTTAATATTTTTAGAAATGTTTATTAATGAATTCAGTTGGTTAATTTTCTAAAACGACTTTGTCCACTATAAATCTAGACTTTTCTAGACATTTCGAATTAAAATTCCAAATACAAAAAACTCAAGATTAAATTCAGAATTTCGATATCTGACACTTTTCACAAAAATTTTCGAGGTTTCTAGAAAGAATCAAAGTTTAAAAAAATATTTGTGGGTTTGAAATAAATACCAAAATTTTAGACTCTGAATTTTGAGAAATAAAGAAAAAAGTATTAACATACTAACGCATTTAAGAAAAAATTTAATTCAAATTAAAAATTTCCAAAAAAGATAAAAATTTTGATATCAAAGGTAAAACTTACAAAAAAATAAATAACTTTATAGCAAGAACTTTTCTTTAGAAATTCGGAAGAATCAAATCCATTTGACATGGCAAATTCAGGTAGCAACAATAATTCTAGCAAACATTGAAATTTTAAGATTGCCCAAAATAAAAAAAAATGTAGCCACTTAGAAAAAGAGTTGGAAGCTAAGAGGAGACTTGAATTTGAAAAAAACATCTAATTTTTCAGACTTTAGAAAGAATATCCAAATTCCAAATATTTGGATGCAAACTTTAATTTTGAGATAAAAGAAAAAAATAGGAAAATTTCATCGAAATTTGAAAAAAAATGTTAAAAAAAAAGGTTTTTCTCCAGCTGACTTCAAACTATGTCTTTGAATAGAGCACTTTCTAGAGGCATTTTTCATACACAAGTGCAGGTTATAGAACAGTTCATAGATAAATTTTAGAAATGGAATATCTTTCGAGTAATTTTATCATCTTACCCACACATCTGTTTTTATTTAGAAATTAAATTAAGTTAAGTAGGCAACATGAATCAATTGTCCTGCGTTACAATAGAAGGCAAAACTTTAATGGGACTGGGTGGGTCATAAAAGTAATTGTAGTTAAATTACTTTATCAGAATGTCAGAAGAGTTACTCTAGAATTGTTTTTAGTGTATTTTCTTTATATTTAAGTATAACTGTATACAATAATAATATTAATAGTAAAGTAGTATTGGACCCTGGCTTCTTAGCCTCTAACTTAAACGCAAACAAAGACTAAATAGTTTTAGCAGAAGGATCACAGCCCGATAAACCCCCTTTTTTAAATGAGGATAAATTATAATTATTGGGAAAAATTCTGTTCCGTACCTAACGAATTTCATAGTTTGGAAGTTCTATAGAAGTTCTCACTGTGCCAGGTTGGATCGCAAGGGAATTTTTGTCTCCGACTGTATTGTATGTCTCAAAAATGTTGCCCTTAGGGATCAGATCGATCAATTCCTAAAGGCATCTCTCATGAAAGTACTTGTAAAAAAGAGACAAGTTACCAGACATCCGTCTGTGCTGCAGTGTTTCGAGAGAATCGGTCCAATTCTCGTCGCCAATTAGGCGCATAGCTCTCCTTTGAATTGAATCCAACAACTACAATGTGCTTTAGGCTGAACTCCCAACACAAGAACTGCGTTTACCTAACTTGAGCTTTGGAGAGTCATCAGCTGTGGAGAGGTAATTTTTTCAACTCTACTCCTAGATTGGATAGATTAGATCCCATAGGGAAGATTTTATTGTCCAATGATAATATTGATTGGATTAGCCCTTGATGTTTTCCTAGAGAAAACAGCAGCCTAAGTATTTATTTACATTGTCATCAAATCTCTGTAAAACTCAAAATTTCTTCCCATATTTAAAACCAATGCAAACCATTGCCGGTAAAAAATAAAATAACTCGGTTTTTCTATTAATGTATTACAATAATTATCTAAAAACAAAATAACAAAGCCATATAACCACACTCTTAAAAGTTACGTATAAAAAATACGCTTATTGTTTTAAACAATATTGCAAATGTAACAATATATAGAGATTTCTTAGACTTATTAATATTCATCTTTCAGTCATGGAATCACAGTGATCCTAAGTACACCCTCTCATCCGCATTATTGGTCACACCCTAATAACACCTGTGCTGATTTTATCGTATGCTTCTGGAGTGAGGACAGTATAAGAACCAGAACTATCCAAATAATATATTGTATCTGTTATTTTCGATGGATCGAATCCTTCCTTTTGTAGATCATTTTTCTTTAGCTTGTAAGTTCCTAAAGTAAGTACAATTTGTTTAAAATGATAGGAAACTGACAAATGATTAAACGTTTAGCTACCTGTCATATCTAGTTTTCTCAATATCCTAAGAAATAAGGGTCTTCCATATGAAGGCAAAGATTTCTTAATTCCTTCAGCTAAAGCTTTGAAATCGATAGTGTTATCTGGATCCAATATGGCAGCCATTCCAGCTCGTCCTTCATGACCTCTCACTTCGACACCATACACTACAACGTCTTTGTACGAAAGTAAGTTGCTTAAGACAGCTTCAACTTCTGATGTTGAAACGTTTTCTCCTTTCCACCTGAAAGTGTCACCAGTTCTATCTTTGAAATATAAATAGCCGAGTTCATCTGCAACTAGTAGGTCGCCTAAAATTAATAAAGGAGATGAAAACTGCAAGATTGATTTTTCAGCTAATATTAACCTGATAAAAATGCCATATCTCCCTTGCGAAAGACATCGTGAACTATTTTCTTCTTTGAGGCCTCTTCGTCGACATAACCTAGAAACGCTCTAGAGGGATTGTCGGGAATTATTTTTCCAATAAATACTCCGGGTTCGTTTGGTTCGCACAACATGCAGAGTCCTTTAGCATCTCTTATTGGTTCGCCGGTGTTAGGATCAACTTTGATTATGGAGATAGGATAAACTGACGGTATGATTCGTGAAACAAAACCAATGGATCCGACGGTGTTATCAACATTTACTGCAAAATAATTAAATTATAAATTGACTAATTCCTGTGATTGAAATAAAATTAATATGATTATTTATTTATGGAATGGAAAACCTCAATAATTTAATAAAAAGTGATTTATTCTTATTGCAGACTGGTGACCTGTCATATTATAGGTATTAAGCCAATGACCTGTATATACCGCATTAGTACTAATGTTGTTTCAAAAACAAAAATTGAATTGGGACCAATCAAGACTATTTTTTTAATTGGAATACACTTACATTGGCATAGGGAGTAGGGAAGTTGAAGCTTAAGCTTAACATATCTTAGACCTAAATCACCAAAACAGGCAATTTGACAAATTAAAATGTCCCGTTTAGTTAATAAACACAAAAGTAATTTAATCGGCTATTCTCATTTTAATGGGAAAACACAAGTCAGATGAGTTATACAAAGTGTTATTCATCTGGACATTCTGGTCTGAATACTTCTGGAAAAAAGCAAGATCTTTTTCATTTTGCATCTTGTAGTAAAGAATCTTCCGCATATATGAATACTGAAAGAATCTTTATTGCTCTAGTCTCTTCTTAATAGAATCATTATGTAAAGCTGCTTTAATTTATGGTTGCTTTGCAGTTCATTTTAACATTGGAAATGTTTATATGGAGATATGGGGTGAAGTTTCGGGTTTTCGTTCAAGCTTGAAAGAACAAGGTGTCGGTCGCTCTGACATACTCGCCAGTCGAACGCTCTCGGCGTTGAGAGGCCGGCGTGAAAACTATGGGAGAATGTTAAGTTTACAGTGCACCATGTTCGTTTAATCCAGTGACGCCTCATTGGATAAGGCTATCAGCTATGGATATTAAGAGGGTTAAAAATAACGAAAAGTATAAGACATATCGAGAGCGTAAAAAACGTTTACGAGAGATTGAAAATAGAGAATCTAGTGAGTTAAGTACGAAAACACCGCTAACAAAAACTGAACACAATAGGCGGTATCGTGAGCATGTAAAGATGCGTAAACTTAAAGGTTCTGAAGTTTACACGGGCTACCCAAGTCAGCGG
This sequence comes from Dastarcus helophoroides, assembly GCA_028583605.1. Lineage (NCBI taxonomy): Eukaryota > Metazoa > Arthropoda > Insecta > Coleoptera > Bothrideridae > Dastarcus > Dastarcus helophoroides. The sequence continues at coordinate 2,041,498 of CM053335.1, forward strand.
CCCTTAACTGAGGGGTTATAATTCCATTATTATGCTGTAAACTCTTACCCTAAATCCAATTCACGTACTGTCTTAAAAACCTTGAAGTATTCAGTAAACGAATGTGGTAATATATCTGCACTTATAATTTTTAGGGCTCAAATAAATGGAAATTACTTTTACAATAAAGTTGACAAATGTTTGCTTGTAGATTAAATATATTTTAATATTTCATTGTTTTCGCTTTGTACTAAAATATTTCTTTCAAGAGCCATGAGCATAGATGCCTTAATATTATTTTAATTTAAATTATTTCGTAGTCTATTTGGTTATACGAGTATATTTCAATTTAAAAAATAATCTTTCCGAAGAAACTTGGCTAATGGAAACTGTAAATTTAGAAAAGATAAACATTGCGGAAATAACCTTAAAAATAGAAAAAAGTCGAAAGAAAAATATTTGAATATTCAAGTTTTCACTCGAAATCTCAAGTCGAATACTTCGATATTAAGGTCGAAAATAAAAAAAAAAGCTAAATAAGGCCAAAATTTTGAATTCAGAAAAGTTGCGAGAAAGACACTAAAAAAATAGACAATTTTAGGAAAATATTCCAGGATTTCAAAAAATTCATAAACATAAATTTCAAAACATATGTCAACATTTTGAGGTTAAAGATAAAATTTTGCAACTAAATCAAAATCATTAAAAAAAAATTAAATTATTTCATTTAAAGTCAAGATTTTAAATAAATGACTTGTGTTCTTAAAAAAAGAGTCTTGATTTAACACTGGTTGAAACCTTTATTGGTGTTGCAAATAAGAGTAGAAAGTAAAGTTTGAATTTTGGAATTTTAAAATTTGAGGAAACCCACCACTCATGATTTAATAAAAAAGGGGTTTTTAAATTTCGAAAAAAAAGTTGACATTACAAAATTTCGATAAAAAATTTTGAGTTTTCGAGTTTATATATTTATAATTTTAAGAATTTTTTAGGCTGAGGTCACAATTTCGAAAATAAGTCAAAATCTTTAGAAATATTTAAAATTTATTATTTAACATGAAAATTTTAAACAAAACATAAATATTTATTCACAGTTTAAGAAAAATAAATGACACTTTGAAAGGTTGAGGAATTTTGTGAAAAAGTCGTAATTTCAAGAAAATAATCTATATTTATTTTTTTAATGCAATATCTTGGGTTAGACCCGCAAGACTGATGTTCAAATTTTGAATCCGTTTGAAATCCGAAGTTTTAAGAAAAAACACAAGAATTGCAAGTTTAATGTAAAAATTTAAAAAAATTGGAAATTGTGGAAGAAATTATTAAATTTCGGAAAAGCCCAAAATTTGTGTTTATAATTATTTTGAAAGCATAAGCGCATAATTTTGTAAAGAAGAGTAAAAATAAGAGTAAAATAGATTTCTAGACGATTTTCTTTAGGTTAGAAAATTTTAATCTCTCTGGATAAATAAGACTTCAAAATGACCCTTGACGGATCAACCAAAATAATCAATAAGTAATCGAATGCCGGGTTCGCTACGTTCTCTTCTAAAAAAGAGCACACTTGATGACTTTTTCATTTGAACACCCCATAAAATTTTAACTGACATAAATTGAAATTTACTAATTCAATCAGATTCACTCTGTCATTATTAAACGGTTCGAGATAATTAAATACCAAATCTGTTGCTAATTTGAAGCCCTTATCGCTTCCCATTTTTGTTTTTAGATTCATTTAAGTGGTCAGTTCATTACGACAAGCGTATTTTTGATATTAAGAAATTTCTTTACCTTTTCTTTATCTTTGCGATTCTGTGGAAGGAGATTCAAGTGACGTTATTGAATCATTGTCATTGTCAGCTAATTATTATTATTAATTAATTATGCAATAGAGTTGCTGCAAGACCGCTTTAAAATAAAAGAACGGGTCACAACCGTCCTAAACATTTTTTAATTTACAAGAACCACACAACCCTGTCTAAGATAACTAATTAACTGTAACAAAGGTTTTAGAGCTTTCGGCAAAAAAGGGAATTACTTTTATTTATTATTCCCATAAGAGCGGAAAAATTAAACGACCATGCAAAGCGAAAATGGCAATCAGTACAACCAGTACAGCTCTAGTTTTAATTAGAAATAGGTGCAGTAACTTTAAACAATGTCCAGTGTTGTTAAATCCAGGGTGTCAAGCGAACATCATTACTTCAGCATTAGTTAAAAAATTGTAATTTTCTTTAAAAGAGTTTGAAGTAATGTACCATATGAATCAAATCACATCTAAACGAATTCACGTGTGATCTGGAATATGATAAACAAAATCACAAAACCAACCTTAATTTTTAAGATTGATAAATTTGCTATTCAACTGCCCTCTAATGTTTTTTTAGATGATCCTGATTTCAATGCGAAATAATCTAAATAGATTTATTAACTGAAACAAGTTTATTTTGAGAGTAATTAGAAATTCCATTGAAATAAAAAAAAATTGACTTCATTTTCAAGAAACCAAATTGAGTTAAATGCAGCTGGTCATTTAAAAGTCCATTCAAAGAAACAAAAATATGACATGCAATTCAAAGACCATAAATTTTTGTCAGGAAGAACAATTACATGACCGGGGCAATAAATTTTAGGATCAAGAGGAAACTGAAAACAAAATACTTTTATCCCAAGAAGAAAAGGCCAGGAATAACACTTTCAAGACAATTACTACTTACGACCACCCTGTGGTCTATTCATTGTAACGTTGCTTTTCAAAAAGGAAAGAAGGCACATTCAGTATCAATAAAATGATTCTTAAACTTGGAAAAAACAGAGATGACAGAATATCTAAGAACCACTTGTCGGAATGACAAATTTCTGAAATGTACTACTTATCCAACCAGGGGGTTCAAACAAACTGTGAAGGGCCATAAAATTCATGTGGTGTAAGACACATCTGCAAACACTTTCAACACAGTCAGCCTTAACGACATTTTAATCAGTTATAAAAAAAATAAAAACTAAACGTAATACCTATTGTTGTAAATCAATACATATTTTATGTAATTATTATTATTTACTACTTCGAAGATACATAGATAATTGTCGGGGCGGATTTCAAGGGGTGTCGGATAACACAAAGGTCGACGCCACCAAGATTCTAGCCATAATCTAAATAAATAAAGGTTTCACATTTCAACATGATCGGTAAAGAGGTTATGAAATTATTAATTAAATTATTTTTATAACAATTTTGAAAGTCTGCAATTCGAAAAGTAAACATTTTTTATTACTTTTTTGTCGTAATTCGTATTTATTTATCATTCCGAATCAACTACCAAGCGTTGTCTTTGAAATTTGTAAATACCCTGTATAACCTTGTATGTTAAATAAAGTGTTAATTATGTTTCTATTTGGTGTTATCATTTCCAATATCTCCGTTGGTTGCAAGGATTGCGAAATCTGTGAATTTTTTTTATTCCAATTTTAAATTAGATTTTTTATTATGACTTTAAAGTTGCAAATATTTTTTTCCTAAAAATTTTAACTATAATACACATCACAGTTTAGCTAATCTTTAGGATGAACCTGCTTGGTATTGGTCTAGGAATGTACCACTCCTTCTTGCAAAAACTTTTATTCCGAGTAAATGATGAACAAAAAATTTCAAACCAATGTAGATTACAATATGGGGTAGTACAAGGTTGAATCTCCCCTTCTTCACTTTCTTCGGAGTAGATATCTTCAAAGACTCTTACCTAAGCAGAAATAATGTAAGTTTTTTGAAAGGAAAATATAGTTTCTTTTACTCATTTTTTTGGGCAATTACAATGCCTAAGACTATAAACGGTTCCACAACTGCAAAACATTACTATGATAAAGACAATGTTGTCAAAACTTCCATATCAAAGGTTTTCTAAACTGCACATTTAAGAAATTGCAATTTCTCAACTTGAAGCATCCCTTAAAATTTTAAATGTAGTAGCAGAAAAATTTGATTTTTTTTAGTTGTATGTTAATATAATTAACATAACAGTGGTCCTGAAAATTGCTTCCAGAAAAGGATAAGAACATTACCTATGTTTTGTATAATTAACAAGTAATAAGAAAAAATAAAATTCGGTTCCTAATTTTTTGTGGAAACAACCAAAATAAATTACAGTAAGATCATCATTAGGTTTTTTTCAAACAAAACCTTCTGTCAAGCAAACTTGTATTTATTTCCCAGTATAATTTACATTCTCTTTGCCTTCGAAATCTAATAATAAATCTTCAATAGAAACTCTTCTCTCGGTCAGCACGTAAAGAATGTATTATGCTAAAAGAAGAATTATTAAAAAGGTAACCCCTAATCTAATGTGCTTTCTTTTTTCTTCTTCTTTGACTGGATTTGAGCTTATATTTGCTGGTTTTGCTGATAACGAAACGCAAATAAATTTCTCTCCTTGAACCGATTGATTTAGAAAATACATTTGATGACGTAGAACTCAAGTTTCGTGAAAAAAACCCATTTTCGACACTTTTTGGGGGTATTGAACTTATTATTGAAGATAGAGGGTTGGGATTTTCACTTTAGTATTTTACTTTTTGATCAAATGAAAGACTCCAGTCTCAAATTCGTTACAGTTGCCTTAGTTTTTAAGCTACAGGATTATTTTGTAAATGTTCACTTTTTAGACATGCTCCCTCTTTCCATTATGCCTTTACATATCAAAAAGGTAACAATTGATCTTGTTAGAGTTTTTTACTCCAAGTTCAGTGGCGTAGTCAGTGTTTCTCTATACAGTCAAATTTTTGAGATTTTAATTAAAGTTATATTTTTTAAATGGAACACCCTATATTCTGTTGCGCGTTATCGGTTCGAAAATTAATACTTCGTGAATTGTAACCACTTTATTGCCAAACTGATTTCGGAACACTACAATTATAATTCTCTTAGGTGACTAACCAACTGACTAATTAACTCACTGTTTAATTAACTGACTTATTCACTGTTTGATTAACTGACTGAGGGAAAGAGGACCGCGTTTTTCTAGGCTTCCGGTTTTCCAGAAGGATCTCCGTACAGATAATATTATCGCTTGATTCATTATCGCGGCCGCTTCCCATTATCGAATCTTTCTAGAGACTTCCTTACAAAATCTCTAATACAAGTTCTATAACTACATTTTGTTAAAATATTATTTTTTGTTTGACCTACGGTCATGGTGTGCAATACTAAGAAATGGTCAAAATTTCGAAGAAACGTCGAAATTTTCAAACAAAATGAAAATTCCATTTAATCATGTAAAAACAAGTTGAGTTTTGTTACTTTATAGACGCAGTTGGTTAAATTCCAATCATCAGTGATACAAGTAAATATTGATCCCCATATTTCCTTTCGATTAATAGTTTTTAAGAACTACTGTATTACATGGTTTTTTGAAAATTTCGAGTTTACACTTTTGATTTTTACTTTTTTTCTTGAAAGTTCTTTTGCAAACTCAGGTTTAAAATGTCTTTAAAATTTTTCAGTTTATTTAAGAAATTGCGATTTTTGTTCCGAAAAGCCATTTTTTAATAAAATTTTAAGGATAACTGAAAATTTTACCTATTTTCTTCTTCCTCTTTACTTTATTTTCATGTAACAAATTTTCAGTTTTTTCGAGATTTTGATGTTTTCCCGTCATTTTGATTTCTATTTTCTACTTTGTTACCTATACTAACATTTGGACCATAGATTAAGGCTATGTTGACCAGTTCTTTGAATTAAATTATGATGTTTTCATACCGTAAAAGAGGTCCAAGAGGATTTCCGGGTAGCCCATGTAGGCTAACACGCGTCCCAAAATGATAAAAATGTAATCGACTAAATTTGGACATAACAACCTTACATATGGTATAATATGCTAAGTTCTCATATAAGGACGGCATAATCGAAAGGGTTAGATTTCAATTTTTTCTCAAAATTTCGATATTTAACTTTAAGTGGAAAACTAAACTTTTTCAAATTAAAATTAAGATGTTCCACTGTCTCAATTTGGGAAGCCTCACATTTCGTTTTAAATTCCAAATGTGATAAAAAAATAGAAATTCCCACTTTTAACTGAAACCAGAGAAAAAAACGAAATTTGTGAAAAAAATCCCAACAAATTTCACGTTTTTGTGAAACTTTGAATTTTTCTTCACGAACTACATTTAAAATACGAAAATTCCAAATTTTTCTCAAAATTTGAAATTTAACATTTGTATTTAATTTCGGGATGTTAAAATAGCTTCTTGAAATGTTGACTTTGATGACAAATTTTCAACTTCTGCGTTAAAATTTAAAAATAGGAATTCAGCGTTTAAACTTGCAATTCTGAGTGAATCGAGATTTTGAAAAGAGTTTAAATTTCTGAAATAATGCGAGTATAAGTTTCAGCATTCGTTTACAAATCTCGAAATTTCATTCTTTACCAACTTTTTTTCGAACTTTCCAAAGTTTGCCTATCACCTCCTCCATTTAGAAAATATAAGACACATGATAAAAATAGTCAATACAAAAAATTTTGTTTATTTTTTTAAATATCATATATATAAACAAACTATTGGAAAATGCTATCCATAATATCAATATCTTCCGTCCGAAGTGAGGTCCGAAAGTAACGCAAAAATATAAAATTTATGAGAATTCCTAGAATCCTATAATAGATTAATTTTTAATTCTAGTGACACTATTTAGGGATAATTTTGTCGATTCCCCTTCCACCCACTTGGAATGAAAGCTACTTTTTTGAATGTTTTAAATTAAAGGAAGGTGTGTGTGACAGCTCATTTAAAATTTTTTAATTCTCTATCCAGCAGCGTAATGCCTAATACACACTCGCAACAAAATTGCGAAACATGGGTCTATAGATAATAAAGTTCTGCGATTGTCTATAAACAAAAGGGAAACAAATCACTTGGTCTACATTTCGTTATAAACAAGCAGCAATTCCACAGGTCGCTGTCCCACTTGTTATGGTGTCTCGGAAACTAGTTTAACTGAAGTGCGCTGCTGTGGACTGCTGGTAAAGTCCCGAAACCATTTTGACATTTGTTGGGGATTGTCTACAGACAAAATGCTCGATTTGTCTCTAGAGAAGTGCGCGATTTTGTCTATGAATGTGTACTAACCTTAAGTTTTTTGAATTTTAATAATATTGATCAATCAAATTAATTTTGATAATTTTTAAATGTATTTGAAATGCATAAAATCAAATGTAACATGAGCAATATTATAACGCAATGTAAATAGATGAAATAGGATTTAGAATAGAATTGTAGAATTTAGTAAATAAAAAAAGTTTCTAGAAGGTTCTGATAAGGGGAAAGCGGCCGCGATAACGAAACAAACGCCAGATAAGCGTTCCAGAAATTTCGGCATTCGATAAGCCTTATCTGCCGAAAATTCTGGAAGCCGTCGGCTAAAACTATAAAAAGGCGGTCAGCTTTCCCTCGAGTCAGTCAGTTAGAAGTCAGTGTAGTTAGTGGCTTAGTAATTGGTAAATAAGTAGTGAGTTACTGTTGAGTTGAAGTGTGCCGAGTTAATTCAGTAATAAACTGGGTCGTATTCCATAAGTGTAATCAATTCGAACCGATAAGCCCGTAACAATATTTATGTCTCAAATATATGTCAGATTAAACTTTTTTAATTGATTTTGTAGCACAATTATTCAATTTTTTTCTTACGCGCATCAAACGTATCAAATTATGCTCAGAAAATGTCATTTTAGAATTAAAAATTGACGTGTTTCCCATAAACCCTGCGTAAAGAAAAAAATGTTAAATTTTTTCTGATATGTTAAAAAAGAAACCTTTTTATTTATTTCTTCTTGTTGGGTAATTTACCACCTATGTGTAATAAGAAAAAAATTGAATAATTATGACACAAAATCAATTAGAAACGTCAGATTTGACCGATATTTGGTATATATAAGCATATTTTAGGATACATTTGATTGTATATTGAAAAAATTTCAAATTTAATTTTCTTCATGACTATTATTCCAATTCAAAAAAACATAACTGCTGGATAGACTTAAATACCCTTTATACCCTTTAAAATGAGCTACTACACGCACCCTCGTTCAATTTAAAAATTTCAAAGGGGTAGCTGTCACTCCAAGGAGGTTGAAAGGGGGAGAGATGAAATTATGCTTAAAAGTGTCATTTTAGAATTAAAAATCGACCTATTTCAAGATTGTACTTACAAACTTTAAATTATGTAGATCAACTTTTCCCGAATAGTGGGTCGCGACCTGTCACCGGGTCATAAAATAAAATACCGGGGCCCAGAATTATTTCCATATTACTCAATCCTATTCATAAAATTTAGGAGAACAAGAGATTAAATTTCTAGAGCCTTTGAGCCTTTTGTAATCCTGTAAATGTGAAGCAAGACATTTTTTTGAAATTATGATTGGCTTTTCTTCAAAATTTTTGTTAATAAACTTAAATTTTCTCATATTTTTTCTCAAAACACTTTTTTAAGTAAATTATGAAAATATATAAAAATTTATATTATGCATTTCAATTTATTATTTTTAACTACTTCTTCCTCCTTTAGTTCCATATTACTCACAGTCATCAAATTTAGGAGAACAAGAGATTAAATTTCTAGAGCCTTTGAGCCTTTTGTAATCCTGTAAATGTGAAGCAAGACAGTTTTTTGAAATTATGATTGGCTTTTCTTCAAAATTTTTGTTAATAAACTTAAATTTTCTCATATTTTTTCTCAAAAAACTTTTTTAAATAAATTATGAAAATATATAAAAATTTATTTTATGCATTTCAATTTATTATTTTTAACTACTTCTTCCTTCTTTAGTATTCCCTTTTCTTGTTATGCATTGCGAAGAGCTCAAATGAGAGGGAAACATCGATCTCCAGTGCTACAATCTCTTTTTACATTTTTTTTAAATATTTTTATAAATTAGGTATTAAAATAATGTCAAAGTCTAATTTTGATCTTTAATATTTCAAAAATGTTCCCTAATCTGTGTAAAATAAACTAACCTATTTTTATCAGCCGTCATTTTAAGAATTTAGATATCACGTGGTAATATTTCAAAAAATGTTTCAGAGTACTGTCAACTTTCATTACCAAAAAAATTTAAATATTTTCAAACTGAGTCGCAGAAATGTTAAATAAAATTAATAATGATAATTTTTTTCAAAATGTTCTATAATTTCTATAATTACTTTAAAATTTCGGCTTTTTTGCATTTTTTGACTTATTTTAAAAAAAATTTATTTTCAAAATTTTGAGTTTTTCGCGAAGCTTACACTTTATTTTTAAAAATTCGACTTATTCTCTAAATTTCGTTCTTTATTTGAAATAACGACTCATTGTAACATCTGAAACCTTTTTGAGATTTTTCTGATGAAAATTTCGACTTTTTTCAAAAGGTGGACTTATTTTAAATAATTCTATTTTTCTCAAAATAGTGATTTACTGACACTATTTTTAATCTTTTCTGAAGAATTCAATTTTAATGAAAATTACAACTTTTTTTGAAAATGTCGACTTTTTTAAAATTTTTACTTTTTGAAATTTTGACATTTTAAAATTTACATTGTTTCTGGATATTGATTTTTTTGTAAAGATTTCCATTTCAAATTTTCAAATTTTTATCGGAATTTTAAACTTTTTATAAAATCGATTTATTTAAAAAAATCGACATCCAAAATTTCCACTTTTTTTAAGTTCCCATTTTTATTAACATTTTGACCTTTTCTTAAAATTGTCATTTCAAATTTTCTTTTTCTCGATTTTTGTTGTTGTAAATTTAACTTTAAAAAATCGACATTTCAACATTTTGAGTTTTTTGAATATTTATACAAGGAATTTTGACTTTTTTGTACATTTTGGCTTGAAATTAACTTTTTGCAATTGTTGACTTAAAAAAAAATGCTGCAAAAAAGTTACCTATATTCGCATTTCCCTCAGTAGCTCCATAAAATTCAGCAACTTTTTTTATATTGAACCTCTCAACGAATTCGTTCCATATTTGCGGTCTGAGGCCATTTCCAAATATCTCCCGTACGTTATGCTGCTTATCGGTAGGCTTAGGTGGAACGGCTAGTATATACCTACACATTTCGCCAATATATTGGGCAACCTAGAGAAGGCAACAATTATACAATTGTATATAAAATAAACAACAGTAGGAAAACTTACAGTACAGTTGTATTTTTGGCAGTCGGGGAAGTAGGCTGATGCGGAAAACTTTTTCCTTATAACCAACGTGGAACCATAGATAAGCATTTGTCCAACAGCCATACATCCACCTGCTGTGTGATAAAGTGGAAGGGGTGTGTAGAAACGATCTGATGGTTTAAAACCGGAAAGCATATGCATTGCGCAGGCTATAAATACAAATCTGAAAGTAATATTCATTAATCAATTTCCTTAATATAGTCCATGGTACAATTTTACCTGGAATTACTAATAACGGCAGCTTTGGGAAGTCCTGTGGTACCGGAAGTATAAATGTACATGAGTTTGTCATGGTGGCCAACTTTTTCATTAATTTGAGGTGGAGTGGATGGAGCGTTATTGATCAATTGATCCAAGTTTTCAAATCTGCCATCGATATTAATTTTACTATTTTGTTCACAATTTACTTGATAAAGAGCAATTTTTGATTCAACTTTATCCAAAATTTCGGAAACGGCTGTAATATAATGGCTGTAATATAAATGACATGTTTTAGATTAAAAAATGGAACTCACCATCCGCTAATTCAACGCCAAATATAATAGCCTGGCTTCTAGCCACTGTAATGGAATGAACCAGTGAATTCAGTCTTTGATTGGTATTTATTAATGGAACTATAACACCTAATTTAGATAACCCTAACCATAAGCCTATAAACTCTGGTTTATTTTCCAGAAATAGAGCGACAACATCGCCTTTTTTATACCCGTGGCTTTTGAACACATTTGCTACCTTATTGCTATACTCTTCAACCTGAAATATTCCAAAGTGCCAATTATTTGACAAAATTGGATATTTTGGAAATAACTTACTTTTATGAAATCCCACTCTTGATCTTCAAATATAATACATGGCTTGTGGGGATGTTTCTGAGCATTTTGTCGGAACAGATCACCCAATGTTAAATCTTTTCTTTGGAATCCTTTAATTTGAATTAGAAGTCGTATGTATTTTACTAAAGCTCTGCAACAAAAAATACACAATTAGGAGAAAGTAAATGTGAAAGTTCATTTAACGAGATGTCATTAGGCGCAAATCTTCCGAACAAACTAACATCAATTATTATATTAAAGGTAACGTTTATTTAATGTGTATGATTCATTAAAATATATGACTTCAAGAGAAATTTGCAGATTAATGAGGGGAGAATTAAACGTCGGTGTCCGCTCCAATATTTACTCCAATACTTTTTAAAAACAAATATCTTTTTTCGAGATCAGAAATGGGCCAAACTACATTTGGCTCGTCTGAAGTTTTTATGCCGCCTGCCGCCAATTAGAAGAATACGAGGGCAGTTTGATAAATCAGTGACTTTTTGAATTTCGTACACAGTAACTTTAAATCCAGCCCTACTCTCGTCAACTGCTAGCTGTGAATAGACTACTGGCGTTGGGTGATAAGTAGTATTTATCACTCAAAACTACTGGCAAAATTTGAACAAGCTTAATCTTTGAGTTTGTTTAGCAGCCATTATAAGCAGATAACCATGTGAACTTTCAAGACAATAGACTGGTGCGCACGTGTGTAGTCACCAAGGCAAAAATCCATAAATTGAACTATTACCATCCGACATATTCTCCAGATTTAGCTCTGCTATTTCCAAAGAACCTGGAGAAATCACTGGGTGGAGAGAGATTTGGGTTGAATGAAGAAGTCATCGCTAAAAAAAGCCTTTTTGAGGGCCTTGAGAACTAAATGTATTGAACTAAAATATCTTAAATTCAAAAAGTCACTGATTTATCAAATTACTCTCGTATAATATGTAGTAATATAATAAATAGAAAAGTGATGTCGAACTTGTAAACAAAGTTTGAGTTTTCTAAAAAAAAACGAAATTTTGGGATTAAGACAGAAAATTCAAATAACATTTGAAATTTCAAATTTTGTCACAATTTCTGCCAGCGACGTTCCTATTGATATTTTATTGCGTGTCCAAGAGTCAGTCAAGTTTCCACTAGATAAAAATTTTAATTAATTGTCGAAATGAATTTTCCCAGAATTTCTTTTTATTAATTTGAACAGAAAGGCAAGGTCGATATTTCAAGTTAATATAATATTATATTCCTTTCCTGCTCAACCTCCATACAGGCAGTGGGGAATTTAACCTCGAAAATCCTAAGTAAATGACAGTAATTTATGAGAAAAAATAAATTTTTAGAAACATAACTTTTAATTAAATTTTTTTAATTTTGTATTTCGGCTTTTTCTTCATCTTTTCAATTTTTCCAAATTTTCCCAACTTCAAATTCGTAAAATTTAAAGTTTTCCTCCAATTTAAAGTTTGCATTCGAAGATTTGGATTTTTTATGAAATTTGAATTCTTTCAAAATTTCGGAAAATTATTTTTTAATTTAAAGTTTCCTCTCAGCGTCCCAATCTTTTTTTTAAGTTTCTAATTTCAGTTTTAATTCTCACGTTTCGTGTTGGGCCATCTCAAAATTTATTTATTTAATTATTCTAGAATTATTTGGTTCTATCCGAAATTGTAGTGCATCTATTCTTCGGAAATTGGAAAAAAGGGTTTGCTATAAAGTTATTTATGGATTTTTTTTAATTCTACCTCTAATCTAAAAATGTTGAACTTCTTTCTGAAAATGTTAAACTTGAATTAGATTTTTCTTTTAAATTCCGGGTATTTCTACATGTACTTTTTATTTTTTTTTTTTCTCAAAATTTAGAGTTTAAAATAATGGTTTTTACTTTATCCCCACAAATATTTTCCTAAAACTTCGGCCTTTTTTAAGAACCTGAAAGTTTCGAGGAATTTTTTGTAAAAAATGTCATATATTCAAGTTTTAAACTGAAAATTTCGTGATTAAATAAAACTTTTGGGGAATTCAGAGTTCTTTTTTTCTTCTCGAAATGTTGGCTATTTTTACAAAATTCTGAACTTAAACTTCCATGAATTTGGAGTTTTAATTGCAAATGTCCAGAAGTGCCTAAATTTAGAATGAACAAAGTCATTTAAGAATAAAAAAACGAGTGAGTAAAAACTTAAAAAAATAAAGCGAAAAAAATGAAATACAAAAATTAAAAGACAAGTTTAAAGATTTATCTATCAAAAGTTCAATATTTTTTAAACATTTTGAAGGTTTGGGCAAAATTTATAGAACAAACTCTGAGGTTTCTTGAAACTTTACTGTTTTTTCAAAATTCCCAGTGAACATTTTTTTCTTTATAAAAAAAGGTTTAAATGTCGTGAGAGAAAGGACTTAATTTTTTTAAAAGTCTGAATTTTGAATCATTGCCAATATGAAGATTTTTCTCAAAATTTAGAGTTTAATCTCGAAATTTCCAGTTTTCTACACCTAAATAATTTTTAAAGTGTTTTTGACTTAAAATTTAGTTTTGTCTAGGCCAATTTTATGTCGAAATGGAAATTACGACCGAAACTTGGTGGAAACTGAACGAAACCAATGTTTCTGCTGATTATGATACCTTTTAAATACTAAAAAATACGACTACCAAAAAGGATCTGGTTTAGTCCCAAATAAAACATTCCAAAACAACTTTTAAACAGTTTAGATTCAAAGGACAGAAGAAATTATCTGCCACAATATTAGTACCGTGCTATTCATGACGTAGCTGTTTTTAAATTCAAGGATTTCCAAGTATACTTCACTGAACCCCGCTTCTTAAAAAGTTATTAATTCATTGAGATAAATCTTGTCCTCGGTCGCAATTTAATTCATAATTTGACGTTATGTCATCTAATAAAGTGGGTAAAAAATAAACTTGTTATGAATATCCCCCCTTTAATATTTTATTTTTCATTTTATACTGGAGGGTTCATTATGTTATCTGTAGCACGACGCAGGAAAAATACAATACGCATAAATAACTCAAAGGTTGTAGTTGATTAAATAAAGGGAGACGAAACTATTTTAAAACTTGTTTATTGATTATAAACATTAATTCTAATTGTTTAGGACCAAATATTCCACGTGTGATGTCTTAGGGTAAAGGTCAAAGTACACATATCGCACTACATATCCAATATTTCTCCTATAGTTAAGTCACTTTATGTTTACGATTCATATCTGTTCTTTAATAGTATTTTATTATAGTTAACCGGTTTCATAATAATTATATTAGAGAGATTACAGCGGTTTACTTAATTGTCAAGAGTGCTGTCTGAGAAAAATTGTGCTTAAACTATTATTGCCAAAGTTAAAGACATCCTCCAAGGCAAGAATGTTCTTAATTTGTTCTGTTATTATGGATTTACAAGAAAAACCTGAGTTTTCGCCATAAAACTATATCTCGGGTAGTCTGCACTAAATCAGTTGTAATATAGCGTTTGGAAAAGAGATCATTCTCTAAACAACTATAATCATTTTTTCTGCAAAATTAATCCTCTTGTTGAAATTTCAAATCTCAAAATTCGTTTTTTTTTGTACCAAATTTGTTGAAATTTCAAATTTATTCTTAAAATTCGAGTTTTTCTATTAAAATAGAACTTTCACGAAATTTCGAACTTGCATACCAAAATTTGTCGTTTTTTTCTCCAAATTTCACTATTTCTCAAAATTCGAATTTTTTTGCAAGTTGCAACTTTTTTTTTAAATCCGACTTTCTGCAAATTTCGAGTGAGTATCAGAGTTTGCCTTGCCCTTTAAATTTGTTCCTTTTGATAAACAGAAAAAAATTTAAAAATTTTGAAAAATATTTTTTTGAAATTTTCAATTTTTATAAAATGACAAAAATTCGAAAACATTTTCTTTGAAAATTTCAAATGTTTTTGTTGAGTAACTTTCTAGAATTCCCAACCTGTTTTTCCAGACATCACGGTGAGGCAAGGTAGGGAGCCTATCTCCCTCTTGATTCAGGAAGTCATGAAAGAATAAATAATTAGCCAAAAAAATTTCACTTTTTCTTATACTTAGTCTTTTTTTTCCGAAATTTCGATAAAATTTAAAATGTTTAATAAATTTCGACTTTTTTTCGAAATTTCGATCTTTTTCTTGAAATTTCAACTTTGTTTCAAAATTTATTTGAGTTTTTGAAACTTTCGGTTTGTACTTCGAAATCTTGTCTTTTTCTCAAAATTTCAATAATTTTTTAAAATTCGTATTTCTCAAAATTTCTGCTTATCTCAAAGTCCATTCTTTATTTTTATTCTTCCTCAAAATTTGACTATTTTCTCAAAATTTGACTTTCTGTATGAAATTTCCATTTTTTTTTTCTCGAAATTTCGTTTCTGTTTTCGGAATTAGACTTTTTTTTAGATTTTCAACTGTTTTTTAAAGTTCTTTTTTTTCTAATTTAAACTTTATTCGCAAAATTCTATTTTATTAAAATTTAACGTTTTCTGTAAAATTTCTACTTTTTTAGAAATTTGGGCTTTTTCTCAAAATGCCATTTTTCTTAACAATCCACATTTCCAGAAATTTCGACCGTTCAGAAATTGATTTTACCGACATTTTTACTGGGTTTTTAAAGTTTCTCTTTCTCTCGAAATTTTGATTTTTATCTTGGAATTCAATGCTTTTTTTCTTTATTCTTGGAACATTTCTACGAATTTTTCAAAATTTGTTTTTTCTCAAAATTTTGAACCTTTTCTACTTAAACTAAGTCCTTTCATAAAAATCGCCTTTTCCTCAAAATCGTCTTGTTCGAAATTTCCATTTTATTCCAAAAAATCTATTTTCGACATTTCTTTTAAAAATAGTCTTTTTTTTATTCCCCCATTGTTCCTGATATTCGTCTTTTAAATTTGACTTTCCGGAAATTTTAACCCGTATCTCAAATTTCGTCTTACTTTCCGAAAGTTTGATTTTTATCTCAACATGCGATGTTTTTAAAATGTTGACTTTTCCTCGAAAATAACTTTTGCTTGAAATTTCGACTTCCGCAAATTTGTTTATTTTCTATAAATTAGATCGGAATGTTAAGAAATAAGTAAAAATATTGAAAAAAAGTATTTTTGGGAAATTTCGAAAATCAGCTTCTTTGGCTAAATTTAAATATTAAGTCAAATTTTAAATAAAAACGAAGCAATTTCGAAAAAAATGTTTTGCAACTTTTTCTTAAATTCGACATGTTCTGAAGATTTAGCCTTTTTTATTTTATTTTAGAGTTTCTCTGGAAATTTCTACTTAAAATTAAGGGTGAAATTTCGTTAAAACGATTTCTTGTAAATTTCAAGGTAATGTCAAAATTTAAAAAAGAAAAACTCTGGGAGAAATATATTTAGAAATTGCGTCTATTTTTCTCTAAATTCGGCTTATTCCGGAAATTATGACTTTTTTTACAAAATTGACTTCTGAAAATTTCGAAGCTCTTCGAAAGATTCGGTTTTTATTTTAAATTGATTTTCTGACTGTTTGTTCAAAACTTTGCTTTTTTTAGGAACTTGGACTTTAATCTGGAAATTCAATCCCTCTAGTTAATACAGCTTAGTGAAAATATACATACATACATACATGCTCAGCCGGAAGGTTTTCTGTGTTGCTTTTGTGGATCATCAATTTTTCAAAATTATTAAAATAAATGAATGAAATCGTGCTTACGCCCATGGAAAGGGGTCTGTGGTGTTTTTAAAGTTTTGAAAGTAGTTTACGTCTGCAAGATTAAGAAACTGCTTTAGTAGAGAAGTAAATCGGAACCAGTTTACCGGTACATTTCCAAATACCCCATAATAATACTTCTGTTCTAAGCTCTTTTATCAAAGTTATCATTTCTCGAGTTTAAAAGATTGAAGGTCAAACGCGATATTTTCAGTAAAATGTTAAACTTTGGAAACATGTTGTAAATAATAGGAAATAAATAAATACATTTTTTAGGAAAATTCTGGATTTTTAGTCTTTAATTCGAATGTTTGAAAAATTTCAAAAACTCGGCAAAGTTTTAAAAATAAACCTACAGATTTATATAAAAAAGATCCTTAAAATATCAATATACAGGGAGATTCAGTCATAATGACATTAATTTTAACTACGTGTTCGGAAGACTTAGTAAAAACAGAAAATGGAAAAAAAAATTTATTTGACTTTTTAAAATAGACCCAAATCAACCTATTAACCACCAGAAGCCCGGTGCTACTAACCACAGTAAATACTTTACGGTAATAGACGCTTATCACATTATCATCCACTCACCAGTTGCAATGTTAAGCCGGAGTGGCGAAACATCGCTAATTAATGGGCAACAAATTTCTATTAGTTATTTTGATGAATAAGTATTTGTATTTTCATACACTTAAAACGTTTTACATTTTTTTGTTTCGTTAATCAATCGATCTGATGAAAAGTAAAAGGCAAATTCAAAAAATAAACGAATACAAACGACTCAATTTAAATTAGTAATTCTACAAAATAAATAACGATAATTGGTTTATTTAATTTTGAAGCATATTAACGTTGAGCAGTTAGGTTGTTGTTTATAAAAAATATGTCAACGATAGACTACAGTCAGAACAGATGCAGTGTTCTTACATTAATACTCGAGTGCCTCTTTTCTGAACTATTTTAGACATTTCGAGCGCATGAAAAAAGTAATTATTCGTCGATAAACTACACACCGTTTAAAAAATGTCCATCGTATCGCAGAGGATCACAAAAAATAAAACGTCGGAAAATAACTCTCGAGTATTAACCACTTTTAACACTTGCACCTTCAACGGCGAATTTAATTCATCATTTGCAGCGCGTATAAAAAAGCAAATCACCCAACGACTTTTCCGCAACCATCTGTGCCGTCAGGATCATTTAAGGTTTTTCGTATTGTCATTTAGACATAACCTAGCCATGTTTTGTTTCGCTCGAGTCCCAACTGCGCAGCCGTAAATTCTTCTACTTTCTATTTATCTGGGCCTTGGAGCTTTGTAGTCGATAACAGCTTAAAAAGGGATTTAAATTATGATTTTAAAATATTTTTTTTCAGCGCAATTATACCTGATTTTTTTTTATTCACGTATTCATTTTATACCTACTAATTTTTCTCTATGTTCCCGTAAAATTAAGTTTTCGAAATTAATTTTCGAAGTTTTGACTTTAAAGATAAACCACTTTCTTCGAGATTAAAATTGATATTTTGAAATAAACATCGATTGAAAGAGTAAAATGTTAAAAAAGTTAATTTATTTTTAAAGAAATGAGTTTTTTTTAATTTTTATAGTTTACTTTAAATTTTCAATCGTTTATCTCGAAGATTCATTTAAAAAATTCTCGAATTTTCGAGTTAAGATGGATATTTTGTGAAAAAAGTGCAAATATTTAAAAAACTCAAAATTTACACAAAGGAATTAAACAATAGTACCTGTATGAAAAAAAACACAAATTTATTTAAACTTGGAACTTCTAGAACCACTCGAATATATGACTTTGTACTTGGAAATTCAAGTTTTGGAAAATCAAAATTTTGAGATTTAAATCGAATTTTTGACTATTTTTTTACAGATTTCAACTCTGACTCTAAATTTAATCATTTTCTAAATACTTGGAATTGTTCGCATAAAATGTCGACTTTTTTAATTAAAAATGAATAGCATTCTATAAGGAAACAGTTATAATTTCTAGAAAATAAGGTTCCAAATTCATGAAAAAAATAATAATCTTGAAACTTTGCACTGCAGTTCCTAAATGCTGACTTTAAATTTAAGTATTTCACTTTTTTCGTTTTATTTTTTTGAACTTGAATTTTTTAATGAAAACCCCCTTTATAAGAACAAATTCAAAATGTCTTCAAAAATCAGAAAAATTATAAATTTAGAATCTAAAATTGGAATTTCTAGAAAAATTCGAATATTCGGCATTTTGCTCGAAATTTTAATTTATGCAAAAACTCGAAATTCCTTTTATGACAGTCGAAATATTTGCATATTCTTTTAATAACCTTAAACTCCCACTTTAGACTTAAAATTTAAATTTTTTCTTTCTGTTATCTTAGGCTTTTCTTGAAACATTGTGTTAAAATTTTAAATGTTTTTATAAATTTTGCAATTTCTCAACATTTAAATCTACGAACGAATGAATTTAAACTTGAAATTTTTTACATCGAAAATTTGATTAAGTAGTTAAACGAATTTTTAAATTCCATTCAAAATATCTAGTAATATCCAACATTTTAAAATAGTTAAACTGGAAATGTAATGTTTTATTAAAATTTCATCGACAATTTTCTTTCGAAATTTTGGTCTTAAAAACCGCTTCGAGATTAAATTTCGAAAATTGACGACACAATTTCTAAATTCATTTTAACTTCACTGTCCCTGAGTCAATAAATATTTAAAATAGAAAACAATTCCTAGATGTTTAAAAAATTTTCATTGTTTCTAATAATTCGGAATTTTAATTTACAGCTTTTGAATTTTTAACTTTGACTTAAAATAAGAAAACCAGATTTTTCCTAGAAATATTACCTTTTTTTTAAAAATGTTGACTAATCCCATCGGAGCGAATTTCAAATTTAAACTCAAAATTTGGTATATTACAAATCATTTATTTTCATAAAAATTCTAACTTTTTCCTCTAACTCGTTTCTTAAAAGTTTGTGTTTAACTTTAAAATGTTTAAACTGTGAAGCTTTCTTTAAATAATAAACATCGAACTTTCCCTGGAAACTTCGGTTTGTGCTAGAACTTTGCATTTTAAACCTTAAATTTTAACTTTTGTTCTAAAAATTCAGTTGTAAAATCTAAAATTATGATCTGAAATCAGAAATGAAGACTTTTTTGTAGAACTTTTGGATTAAGTATTGTCTTCATACAAATTTCAAGATTTTCTCAAAATATTGATCTTTTTTTAATTCCGAAGCTATATTTGAAATTTTCGAAATCGTTTGAATTTTTATGTACCAATACCAGAACCATTTTACGACATCGTTATTGTAGATATTTCCAGAACATCGATGTATCATTTGTTCTTTATACTAATTAGTAATGTGAAATGTTTTAGGTTATGAGAAAAATATCGCAAGTTAGAGATTAAAGGCCAAATTTCAAAGTAAAGCTCGAAAGTTATATCAAAAGAAAAATTCCCAACATTTCGAAAAAATATTTACATTTCGGGATTAAAATTTCGAAAAAAATTCAGTGAAAACAAAAAAAAAATTCAACAAATTTCCAAAAAATAAACTTACGTTGATAAAGGAAAGAGTGAACGTTGGAAATGTAAAAATAGAATTATAAGAAAAACAGTAAAACATTTTTAAAAAATATCCTAAATGTAGAGGAAAAATCAAAATATCAAAATTACATTCTTTTGAGTGTATAATTATGTAGCAGAAAAAAAATGAAAAATTAAAACTATAAACCTGAAATTTTGAAAAAAATTCAAAGTTTCCAAAAAAAAACTATAATTTATATAAAAAACACTCTCCAATTTCTGAGTTTAAATTCGAAATTAGGAATTTGTTAACGTCGAAATTTTAAGAAAAATCGGAATTTATAAAAACAATCAAAAATTTTTGAATTTTTGAATTGTGTTTTGGTAAAAGGTAACAAATTAAAAGTGAAAACTTGGAACTAATAAACCAAAATGTTGCATTTACAGCTAAAATTTCGGAAAGCAGTGAAACTTGCGAAATTAAACTCAATTTTTTCAAAGAAACAATAGAAATTTTATATCCTTTTTAAGGAATTTTTAGGAAGAAAATAAAAATTTGCAAATTCAAACTTTAAATGTCGCAAAAAATCAAGAGTTTCCAACAAACCATAAAATACATTTAAAATAATTTTCTCGAAATTTTGAATTTAAAATTAAAATTTCGAGACTTATCTTATTTTGGTGGAACGGACTGGTACTTGGTTACCTTCAAAAATTGAAATACACAACTTGTCCCCTGAAACCAAGAAATATTAAAAACACAAAAAGGTTGCTCTAACGCGTTTCGATAGCCAAGCTATCATCTTCAGAGAGGTACTCTCTGAGTATCTCCCGGAGTATCTTTCTAAAGATGATAGCTTGGCTATCGAAACGCGTTAGAGCAACTTTGTTGTGTTTTTTAATCTTTCTTGGTTTCAGGGGACAAGTTGTGTATTTCAACTTATCTTATTGACATCGAAATTTCTCCAATTTTATATTTTGCATCAAAACTTTGCTAATCAATTAGATTAGTAATACGCTTGAGGATGCCAGTTATGCTGGCGAAATACGTATCGCGTAATTATTTATTAATTGTTGATGCGGTAAAAGAATAAAAACTACTTTGAACTTAATCATAAGCCGCCACAGTGTTTAGTTCACTGCCCTAGTAAATATGGCTTCCCGGTCAATACTCGGATCTAGTATCGTAAGCTTAGTTTTAAAGATGTAAACAATTAGAAATAGGAAAGGCAGCAAAAGCCGGACAGAATGGATTTAAATACCAACGCAGATGAACTCGATGCCTCCTTCTGTTGTTAATCAATTAAATTAGAGATAAGCTTGAAGATGCCAGTTTTGCTGGAGAATTAGCATCGCTTAATTATTCATTAATTTCCGATGCCGTCATGAGGTAAAACCTTCTTTGGATTTAAGTAAAATGATGTTCATGAATTAGCTAAAGATAACAAAATTGCCCCCTCTAAATAACTCAGCTCTCGTTATTATTTGAGTTTAAAAATAAATTTCAATTTAAATTTTGCAATGAAAAAGGTAATATTGATATATTACATTGCTAATTACTCCTATCTTATGTACTTTCACAAATTGCATTTTTAATTTAAAACGAATGCAATTATAGACGAAAACAGGTAATATGTAAATTTTAATTTTATTTAAATAAATATACATTTCAAGTCACTTTAAAGAAACTAAATTTTGCTTAATGAACAAAATTATGCATGAAATTTTTACAAGTTGGATTGTATGTAAATTAACACATTTATTGTGCCAATATTCTAAATTTAATATTCAGATTATCATCAATTAATAATTTATTGCTTATTTTGAAGAATCTTATATAATTTTTATACGACTAATATAATCAAGAAAAAACAACAGTGTTAGTAAATTAACGAACGATTTCAAAGAATCATTTAAGGTTAAATGATATTGCATTTCAAAAAATAAACAATTGAAGCAAAATATGGAATTATATCATAACTACAGACCTGAGTGTACAAAAATGGTAAATGCATGTTATAAATGAGATAACAAGAAAATCGATAAAATGCCAAACTCTCAAAATGGGCAAATGTTGTAGCATTGAAGCCTTTTATATGCGAGAAAAACCAACTTAAATATTTAACAGATTCGGAAGTGTGATTTTACTAATATACCTTTACTTCTTTGTGCAAAGAATATGTAAATGAAACAAAAGCGATTTGGGCAATTTTGTACACAAAAAGGTGAAAAGAGATATCAAAAATAAAACGAGGAAAAAATAATAAAAGCTTCCTATAATTTAAAATTTTTGTGAAGAATACATGAAAAAATAAATTGAGTACGTACTTGCAACAATCGAAATCCAAGAGCAAAAGAAAATATGAAAATTAATATGGAAATAATAATAACTGTTTTATAACTAAAATCTTTATAACAAAGAATATATCAATAAACTAATTAAACAAATAGATAAAAGTTTTGAAAATCAACTCTTAGTTTGGTGAAAAGGGAACTCCAAAAATATTAAAAAAGTAATAAAAAAGAGAAAAAAATGCCTTCATAATCGAAATCCTTGTTCATCAATAAATCATTCAAAAAATAATGAAATATCAACTTAGTTAATTTTAAAAACTGACTTTTTAAAGGGGTGAAAGTATCTATCATCTGAAGATGACAGCTTGGCTGTCGAAACGCGTTAGAGCAACCTTTGTTGTGTTTTTTAATCTTTCCTATTTTCAGGGGACAAGTTCGCTATTTCAATATTTGGTGAAAGGAAGAGGAAGTATGAGTACCACTCTGCAATAGAGCATCCGAGGCTCAGGAAAGTGAATGATATCCTTTTTTTAATGATCATATTTTGGAGGTCGATATTTTTTTAGTAGTTAAAAATATTAAACTTTATATCTTGAAGGAAACCCATATGCATTGCAACGGAACCCAAAATTTCTGTCGTCGGGCCTGAATATCCAAGTTAATATAGAAATCAATCAATCAATGGATGTTGCATTGTCTGTCTTTAGATCAATATACATTAAAATAATGTTTATTCTTAAAATTTACTGCTTTCAAAAAATTATTATCAGTTCGTGTTTGGTGATCTATTTTTTTTCTCTTTATTTCAAAATAAATTATCATTCAAAGAATACGTTTAAATTTTAAAATATTAATTTACATTTTGAATATTTATTCTGGAATAGTCTAATTTTGAATTGAAATTTGAAAATTCAAATAATAATAATAATGATCAAAATGACGGAAAAAGGTCGAAATTTAGGGTAAACCTGAAATTTCCCGAAATAGTTAAATTTTGAAACAAACTGAATATTTAAATAAAGGGTTGACCATTAGGAATAAAATAATTTTTTCAAAAAAAGATGAATTTAGAAAATTTCTTAAAATTTGGAGAAAAAGTTAAATTTCCAGGAAATACTTTTAATTTTTTTAATTAAAACTGTGACCTTTTTCAAGAAAATAAAAGGAAAATTTGAAGAAAAAAGTCGGAATTTTAAGAAATATAAAATATCAAAAATCGACTTCCAAAAAAATGTCAAGTTGAGAAAAATGAAATAAAGAAAGACGAATTTTGAAAGAAGTAGAATTTTGAAGTTAAAATTCAACATATTGTGACAAAAATTGGATTTTTCAATATAAAATCAAATTTTGAAAAATAATGATGAACAAAAGTTGAAATGTTGAAATAAAGAAGAATTTTCACGACCGAAATTTCCAGCAAAACCCGATTTAAAAAAACAATTTTAAGAAAAACATTTTTTTACTCCTAGAGAGGTCTGCAATCTAGTGGGCAATAAGCGTTTGGTATATGGCAAAAGAGAAGAGAAGGACATGTAAAGTATCACTCCAGTGAGTGATTTTCAAATATTTCTAAATCATAATCTAGAAATCATTTTGATTAAGTTAAGAAACATGAGAAATTAAAAAATACCAATTTTGAAAAAACCTCTAAATTTCCAGATCGGACTTGAAAAAAAACTATTAGAGAAAATCACCTCTTTGAAAATAAAGCCAAATTTTCTAAAAAAAAACTTAGAGAAAAAAAGGATTTCTTTTGGAACGGACTGGTCCTTGATCATCTTCAAAAATTGATATACAAGTCTTCTCCCCTGAAATCGAGAAAGATTAAAAAACACAACAGTACCTGCTCTAACATGCTTCGATGGTCAAACTATCATCTTCAGAGAGTATCTCTGGAACGCGTTAGAGAAGCTGTGTTTTTTAATCTTTCGTGGTTTCAAAGAACAAGATTTGTATATCAATGTTTAAAGGAAATTTCGATAAAAAAATACGACTTTAGAGAAAGAAGTGGAATTTTTCCGAAATATAAAAGATTACATTTTAAGTGAAACTTAAAATTTTTTGAAAAAATGCAAATTTTGAGATGCAAGTTGTTTCCAGAAATTCGAATATAAAGAAAACGTAGAGTTTTAAAAAAAAATGAAGAAACTGTAAAAAAAGGGAGTTATAAACAAAGTCGTTTTAAAAAAGGATCAGAATTTTGAGAAAAAATGGGTATTCAGATAAAAGCAGAAATTTCCTTGAGATAGTCAGATTTTTAAATATATGTAAATAGAATTTTGAAATAAAGAGTTGACTTTTGAAGATAACATCACAATTTCAAAACAAGGATGAATTTCGAAAAAAAAATTAAAATGTTTAGAGAAAAGAATTTTCAAAAAAAGTTTTAAAGTTCCTGAAAATCAGTTTAAAAAAATACATTCTCAGAAAAAGCCGAAGATAAAGAACAATGGATTTAAAAAAAACGACTTCTGAAAAATGCAGTCAAAATTTTGCGGAAAAGGTTGAAATTTCTAAAAAATATTCAAAATTTCCAAGCGAAAGACCAATTTTAATTTTTAGAGTAGTTTGATAACAAAGTCGTAATTTCAAAAAACACGAATTTCGAAAAAAATCATTTTGGAAAAAAGCCAGAATTCTCAGAAAATCAAATAAAAGAACTATTAAAACTTTTGGAAAGACTTAAAAAATGTCGAAATTCCGAATTTTTTCGAAATAGTGGAATTTTGTTAAACAAAGTTACATTTTTAAAAATATTACTCTTAAAATTTTTACTTTTTTATTTAAATTTCGCTAAGGAAATTGAAATTATAAGAAATTTTCCTTAAGAAATTTCTGAAAAATATTTTTCTCAGCATTTTTATTTTTTATTAACATTCCCATCTAATTTAGAAAAATTAAACGATTTTTGAGAAAATCGATAATTCAAGGAAAACCCAATTTTGAGGAAAAAGTCAACAAAACATCGCATTTTGAGATAAAAGTCTAAATTTCGAAAATAAGACGAAATGAGACACATTGAAATTTTCGGAAAGTCAAATTTAAAAAATCCAAATTTTCAGACAAAAAAGAAAATATTAGTTAAAATGTCGGAATTTGGAAAAAAGGCAATTTAAATTTCGAAAAAGACAAGGTTTCAGAAGAAGAAGGATTACGAGAAAATGTTTAGACATATTAAGTAGGAATTTTGGGATAAAAATCCAAATGTCAATAAGGCAAACGAAAAAAGGCACTCAAATTTCCAGAAAGATTCTAAAAGATTCTAAAAGATAGGAACATTTCGAATAATAAGACGAATGGCAATGTTTTGACCTTACTGCTAGATACACAATATATTATTTACGAAAAAAATTAAATTTTGAAAAAATAGAAAATAGTCACATTTTGAGAATACTAATTTATGAATAGACGAACTTCAAATTATAAGGACGTTTTGAGCAAAAACAAATTTTGAAAATAAAATTTGATATTTCCAAGAGAATAGATGATCAGATTTTGTAATCATGTCGAAATTTAAAAAAGTGACTCATTTATAGGAAAATATCGACATTTCGAGAACAAGAGGAATTTCTTGGAAAAATCGAAATGTCCAAAGATAAAAACAAATTTTGAGAAAAATTAGAAATTTTGAGAAAAGAATTGAAATATCGGGAAAAGATCAATGGCGAGAAAAAAAATCGCAATTTTGAAAACAAGGAAAATTGTGAAAAAAGTCAAAATTTGAAAAAAGCCGATATTTCCCTGCTGAATAATTATACTCTTTTTACTCCTTAAATCTAAGGAGGGCAAGTGTCTCACCGTGGCATATTAAGCAATATTAAAATATCGAAATTTTGAGAAACAAGCTGGAACTCCCAGAAAGTTGGATTTAAAAATACACTGAAATTTTTGTGAATTTTTTTATTTTTAGAAAAGAATAAATTTTCAAAAATTATTTTTCAAATTTTGCAGATAAATATTTTTCTCAACATTTCTTAATAAACCTTTTTATTAAATACTCAACGAAATTTCGAGAAAAACGCACATTTTGATAAACAGTTAAAATTTGTAGAAAATAGGATTTTGGAAAAGGCGCAATTTCGGAATTTTGAGAAATATCAAAATTTCAAAAAAAAGAACGACGAATTTTCAAACAAATATTCGAAGTTTTGAGACACTAGGTAAAAGAAGTCGAATTGAAACAGGAAAATTTTGCAGAAAAAGACAAATTAAAAAAAAAGTTCGAAATTTCAAAGACGAAATTTGAAGAAAAAAGGTATTTCTGGAAAAAGTCCCTCGCTTAGCTGTTTGAGTCAGGGGGGGCAAACGCCCCATACTGCCCTGTTGTCGCTACGCCCATGTCCTGCCTGACTGAATTGCCTCCTGTCATGTGTATGTGTCTAGATTTACGGAATATTAGTATAAAAAAATGGGATTTTATTTTATTTAACTGGACATTAACTGAAATAGCACCGTCACCTGATAACTAAAAAAAAGGCGCAAAACGAGATTTGCGCCTTCAATCGGTTGTGTCGAAAATACTGTACACACTACATAGGTATACAGTGGGGTTCGCTTATAATGAAGCTCGAGGGATCGAAGAAATCGGTTCGTTATAAACGAAGTTCGCATTAAACGATAAATAATAATAGCATTTCAACCGTCCGTAGCTTACAGATTTGATCGTTTAAAGCGAAAGTTCGTGTTAAGCACGATAGACTTATACCGGCATGCTGAGATTTTGACGAAACTTGTCACGGGCGCCCAGGTTACGTTAACTGCGAAACAAATGTGCGATGCAGAACATTGCTAACAGCTAGTATGCTAACATTCTGGCCGATATCTCCGCTATTTATTGACCGATTTTAAAAAACTATTTTTTACTGTATTCAATATAAAAAGATCTATTAACCAAGGTATCGCAAGGGGTACTTAGCTATTTAAATTTTTAAAGTTGGGGTTGCTAGCTCTTAGGGCTTAAGTGGCAATTTAGAAATAAAAATCGACCTGTCCGAGCATTTTTTTGAAATATGTTTGTTGGCGGTTTTATAGAATTTATTCGTTACTTCGGAAAGCACGGTATAATGTAAACATCTGGGCTTTTGCATCGCGTATTACGTCAAAAGATGCGCGTGGACATACCGGTATAAGTTTATCGTGGTATTAAGCAGATTCGTTATAAACGGACATCACTGTATACTATTTCGATCTTTTGTAGTAGGCTGTCATAATTTAATTTATTTTATAAACATACAGGAAATGTTGACAAGTAACAAACAACAATTTCAATGGGGTTATATTGTCAAAAACATCAAAATTATGTTGTAAGTGGGGTTTAGTGGAATATTATTTTGGATCCTTTTTAAAGTCAATATTGTAAATATGTGATTCATGTTCACACATATTAGCCAAAATGATATTATGTTAGGTCAATGTTGAAAGCATAACAAACTTTTAAACTTTAAAATTAGAGTACCAACTTTGGCTCAGGCTACTAAGGCAGTAATAAAATAAAAATCCCCATTTTTAGCAGAAAACAATTCAAATTCAAAAGTGTTGAGTAGACCAAATTCCATTCATTAAATATTCCATTCAACCACATAATTACCATTTCTCAAGATTGACGTCATATGTGAATTTTTAATGAAAATGTAGAACGTCACATCCTTGAGCGAAATAGAAAAAAAAAACAAGTACTTACGAGATATCCCTTGGAGCTGTCCTAAGGGCGACGTAACACCACCTATATTTTCCTGCGGCAAGATACGCAACTATAGCTACCAGAATTAATTGAATCAGAGAAATCCATCCTAGAAAGTACCAAATTACGGCCGCTAGACCCACTAACACGGCAACGATCACAGACATGACCAATACACGCCGAAGTAAGACGCGAACTGGTCGAGTCTTCAAGCCTCTCCGACGCGTGGCGTTTTCTTTACTTGAGTCGTCTAAAGCGTTTGAAGTTGTCTTGCCGCTTTCTAAATCGTCTGTTTTCGATTGATATTGGATCTGAAACAAGGTTATGTTTATGGGATGTGTGTTGCCTATAGATTATAGAACATTTATAGAGGTTTTACTTAGCATGTGCCGCCATCTAAGAATTAATCTTGAAAAGTATCTCGATTATCAATGCAGTGAACTCTAGTTCACTGATCAACGAACAAAAAAGATCATGTATATTTAGGAATTTTATAATTTAAAATAAAATTCTACTGATGCAAATCTATTTCAAGTAATAACATTATTTTAACACCATGCCTAAATAATAAAACAATAATTTGCTATAGTGGACGCCGTTTAAACCTTTGACTATAGGACTAGACATATAAATGGACGGAGCATTAAATGTGTTGAACAGTACTAACTTGGGCTGTAATTTTGGAATAAAGGTGAACTCTAAAAAAGGACAAGCTACAAAGAGTACGTTTTGCCATCGGGATCGAGTAAATGGTCATGTCCAGAACCAACCAATCCATTCATAATATTGAATTTGTCGTCTTTTGTCGCTTATATGTCATTTGTGTCGTGAACTGGTCTTGTCTTTGGTGTCGTGTTGGCGTTTGTTTACATTTTTATGCGTTCTACTTTTGATAAGTTTATTGTTTTGTGTGGTTACAGTTAATCAATTTAGATAATTTATTAGGTTTAAATGATTTCGGGAAAATAGGAAGTTCGATAGTTATAGGTATTTTGTCCTGTTGGTGTCTTGATAATGAGGTTGATCTTACCCAGATTCCTGACTTTTAGATTAATGTGTTCCGCCGATATCCCTTAGGAAAAAAGGTGTTTCAACATTTCATTTATGAAAACACACAAGATTAGCTATTCATCTTCATAAAATAGAAAGTTATTTATAATTTTTTTTTTAGAAAAACGATTTTAATAAAGATGCAAATTCAAACATATTAATCAGGCATATCCGTAATCGAAGGGGAGACTTTACGAGATAGTAAAATTATCTTCAATATTTGGACATTGGAACAATGTTCAGTTTTTTAATATCGGTAACTTAATAACCAGATATGCCTATTCTGTATTCCATTTTGAGGTTCTTTTAGGTATGATTAAACAGCAAAGAATTATTATCACCTTAAATGTACCATCTTTGCCCACAAATTTAAGGATGCAGTTCTTGAAATTACAGACAACAGGTTAAATATAAAATTCATTTCTAATTTGAAGTTTTTTTTTTCGGTAATATATTATTTTTCCTATATTTCTGTTTTATTTCAATTTAAAGAAAAAGTTTTTGTATCTTTCACTATACTTGTACATCACGAATCCTTTTGTAATATTTTACAGATCAGTTTATTTAAATAGTCATAAAAATATTTTATGCAGCGACTAAACATTTATATAAGAGACGAAAATAATGGATGTGTAAATACGTTTCAGACAATTTTTTGTAATAAAGATTGCTTCCATTTTGTCGTTAATATAAAATATACTTTATGAGACTTAGCGTTAGTGTCGACAATTTCATATGTTCAAGCATACGCAAATGGTCGATCCCGGTGGCTCGCCGATTGCCTGTCTATTTTCCCTGCCCTTGTTTTGGACCAAATGATCCATCCATTTATTTATATTATCTAAGGTTTAAACCAAAGTTGCAACATTTGAATCTTTACCTTCAGTCAATGTGGCCAACCCTGTCTTGGAGTGAAACTTAACATGATCATACAAATGTTTAGAGACTTTTAAAATAAATTCCCTGGCAAAAATATGATCAAAAAGTGACCAAAATAAAATGGTCGCACTGTTAAAAAAATTATCGCTACAAAATAATTGAAATAAAAAAATAATCAAAAGAATTACAGGATTTTATCCTAACAAAAATAATTATGCTTATCATAAATATTTTGAATTGCTTTTATCCTTACATTGGGTGTTCAGCTGAATAACAATAGGACGTAGCGAAAAAGGCATGCGATTACTTATTTATTGTTTTGGTTAATTTGTGTCATTTTATTCTTTTATGTATGCCTTTATAGGCAAATGGGATAAAATTTTCCAAGGGTGTATTTAGATTAGACACTATTCCTCTATTTCTCTCTGACATAAGTGTCAACTAGCTTGAGAGAAGCTATCCGAGACTTATCTACACAATTGGGAGGAGATAGCTTCTCTCTGGATAGTTGAACTTATGTCAGAGAGAAAATATATTTTGTCAGAGAAAAATACAGAATAAAGTGTCTAATGCCGGGATATCAAAAATTATCTTGGTCAAGAGTGGTTGTGAAATGTAAAACGTATGTCATACTTTAAATTTTTGAATATGTTTTGTTGTGTCAGAATCTGTCAAGTCATTGTGCTGAAATTTTCTAATCCAGTTTTTGAATCATGCCTCTTACCACACAGCACAAAATTTTCATGATTGAAGCCTATTTTCAAACGGATGCGCTAGTTAATGGAAATTGGCAATACAGTCAACGTTTGTGTTTGGACAATTTTCGAGAGCATTTTCCAAACGTGGCAATATTATCGGACATTTTTTATGCGTGCCTTACAAATTGTGTTGAAGTGCTTCGCGAAACTGGTTGTGTGACTCATAAAAAAGGTGCTGGTAGACCAAAAGTTCGTACAGAAGAAGTTGTCAATGACGTTCGTCAACGTATGGAAGAGGAGCCTGCAAAACCTTTGAAACGTCTTTCTCAGGAAATTGGACAGAAGATTTTAAAGAAAGACTTGAACATGCATCCATATAAGATGCAAGCATATCAAGCTCTTCTGCCCGCAGACCACCCCAGACGCCTTGCTTACTGCCATTGGTTTGTCAATAATTTAATGAATGACGATCTTCTGGACTTAACTTTTTTTTCTGACGAAGCGTGGTTCCACCTTTCGGGATACATCAATTCTCAAAATATGCGAATGTGGAGCAATGATAACCCTCATGTTTTTACTGAATCGCCACTACATGCTCAAAAAATTGGTGTTTGGATGGCAGTTTCTCGCAGAAGAATAATTGGGCCAATTTTTTTCGATTTCACCGTCAACGCAGAAAGGTACAGACACAACTTTTTGGCTGAATTTGTGCAACAGTTAAACGATGATGAACTTCGGTACGGTTATTTCCAGCACGACGGTGCAACAGCACATACTACACGAGAAAATATTGCTTTCCTCCGCGAGTTTTTTGATGACCGGCTGATAAGTTTGCATGCAGAAGTTGAGTTTCCTCCGAGATCACCTTGGTTGACAATTATGGACTATTTTATATTTCCTTACTTAAAAAACAAGATTTTCGCAACTCCGGTAAATAATTTGCAAGAACTGCAACAAAGAATTGTTCAGCAATGTGCAACCATAACGCCAGAAATTCTGCAAAATGCTTTTCACAGCATGAGGAGGCGCGTCAACTTGTGCATCGAATAAAACGGGGGACGTTTCCAACAATTACTGTAATTTAGTTTTTCTTTTTACTAAAACCGTTATTTCATAATTTGTAGTTCATTATTGTTTTACAACTGAAATAAATAGGTATGAAATTTGTAGGTCATTGATGATGATGATGTCAGTGTGACAGTGACAATTATGTCAAATGTAAAGTAAGACACACGTTTTACATACCACAACCACCATTGACCAAGATAATTTTATCCCGGTATAAACGCACCGTTAGTGAATGAATGGCATGTATGGGAATTACTACTAAGAATGTCTAAAGAGGAAAGGTCGCGAAGTGTCCGGCGCCGATTTTGCTAATTTTCGGATATGTTTTAGAGGAATAAAATCTAAGAGACACGTATTTTTTTTATCGGCTGATAAACGGTTTTAAGGGTAGTTTTACCCCCTCAAATTTGGGGAAAAAATGCAGATTTTGCTATTTCTTACATACCAAAAATGATATTCGAGTTGTTTCTTTTTCCAAAAGTTTTGTTTTAACGAGAAATAAAAGAAAAAAAAATTCAAAATTTTCCCACCCCCATCATGGGGGCAAACTACCCCATTTAGAAGTTTTTTAATCATGAAAATGGTAATTACGTCAGCAAAATTTTGGAAAAAATATATGTTATTTTATACACCAAAACTAATTTTACCTGTTTTTGGATTTTGTCGAAAAAAAAAATTTTTGGAGGGTAAACACGACTTACACGAATACGTATATGATAGGATGTATTTTTATGATTTTTGTTTTATTTTTTTTTCTGAAGCGAAGGATTTCGACGAGAAACTAATAAAATAATTTTTTAAGATTTTTTCGGTGACCCCTCATCCCCACCCTCCACCCTTCCCTTATAGGAGGCTGAGCTACCTCCTTAAAAACCGGAAAATTCGAGATTATTATGATCTATCTACTATCTATATACACTGAAAGAAAATTTTATCAATTTTTTTTACCCCCACCCCTCCTGATAGAAGTAAATTATCCCCTTATAAAATTTTTAATTAACAAGGAAATAGTCATTATAACAGCTTAATTTTGAAAAATAAATGTTATTTTATACATCAAAATTAATTTTACCTGTATTTGGGTTTTGATGAAGGAAAATATTTTGGGGGTAAACACCCTTTAACGCAAATATTTATATATAATAGGAGATATATTTGTATAATTTTCTGTTCGTTATTTTTGAAACGAAGTATTTTAAAGTAGGTAGAAAAATATTTTTAAATTTTGGTTCTACCGTTCCCACCCTTCGTCTTGGCATACCAGTAGAATGAGCCAGTTAGCTATCTACTTGAAAAAGTGGAAATTCGAGATCATTGCTGTCTCTCTAGATACCACAAAACAGAGTTTAGAAAGTTTTTTAATTTTTGCATTTCCCATCCAAGGTGACATCCTTCTGATAGAAATAGGACGCGAGGTGTGGCAGGAAAAATTCGGAAAAATTATTTTTATTGTTTCTTGTTGAAATATTTCGTTCCAGGAAAAAAAGAAACGAATATCTTTACCGCCATAATAATATACACTTAAATGTTTTGGTAAATTCCCATATTTTTCATGTAGGTATATCTAATATACAAAACTTCTAAATTTTTATAAAGTTCAGACAACTGACCGCAGTTTTTATATAGATATTTTATATACATATTTGCTCTAAAGAGTGTTTACCCCCAAAAATTTTTCTTCGACAAACCCCCAAAAAATTCAATAAAATAAGTGTGGTATATAAAATATAGTGTTTTTTTTTTGAAAATTTTGCTGTTATAATGACAATTTTTTAAATGCTTAAAAACCTCAGAAAACCCCCTTACGAAGGTGCAAAGTTTAGAATTGTTTTCGGTGTATAAAAAGAGATCATAATGATCTCGAATTTTCCGACTTTTTTAAGCAGATGACTCACCCTCTGGTAAGATAAGGTGAAGAGAGGAGAAGATAGGTGACTGGAAAAGCTCAAAAAAATTAATCTTCTAATTCCTTGTTGAAATACTTCGTTTCAGATAAAAAACGAATTAAAAATCATAGAAATACATCCTATTATATATGTGTTTGACCTAAAGGGTGTTTAGCCCCAAAATATTTTCCTTTACCAAAACCCAAATAAAAGTAAAATTAATTTTGATGTATAAAATATCATTTATTTTTCAAAATTGAGCTGTTATAATGACTATTTTCTTGTTAATTAAAAATTTCATAAGGGGTAATTTACCCCTATCAGGAGGGGTGGGGTTAAAAAAATGTGGTAAACTTTTCTTTTGGTGTATACAGATAGTAGAGGGATCATAATAATCTCAAATTTTCCGGTTTTTTAAGTAGATAGCTCACCCTCCTATAAGGGAAGGGTGAAGGGTGAGGGGTCACCGAAAAAATCTTAAAAAATTATTTTTTTTTAGTTTCTCGTGGAAATACTTCGCTTCGGAAAAAAAATAAAACAAAAATCATAAAAATACATCCTATCATACACATATTCGTGTAAGTGGGGTTTACCCCCCAAAAAAATATTTTTCGACAAAATCCAAAAACGGGTAAAATTAGTTTTGGTGCATAAAATAACATATATTTTTTTCAAAATGTTGCTGACGAAATTACCATTTTTATGATTAAAAAACTTCTAAATGGGATAGTTTTCCCCCATGAGGGGGGTGGGAAAATTTTGAAAAAATATTTTTCTTTCATTTCTTGTCAAAGCAAAACTTTTGGAAAAAGAAACGGCTGGAATATCATTTGTGGTATTCGAGAAACAGCAAAATCTGCATTTTTTGCCTCAACTTTGAGGGGGTAAAACTACCCTTAAAACCGTTTATCAGCCGATAAAAAAAATACGTGTCTCTTAGATTTTGGTCCTTTAAAACATATCCAAAAATTAGCAAAATCGGCGCCAGACACTTCGCGACCTTTCCTTGTAAGTTGTACGTGGGTCGTGAAAACTAAAAACGTTATTGTCAAAGTAATTTGAGTTTAGATAATTAAGTGATATGCATTTTGTGCATGGGTTCTGTCACATGGTCCTATAATGGAAACGCAACTGTTTAGGTTTCAGCTAAAAATAGGCCGAAAGTTCATCCAAACAAAAATTAAAGTATTAACCAGGGCTTCGAACCAGAACTGAACCGAAAACTGATAAAAACCGTTATTTTCACCAGAATGAAAACCGGAACGAAACCGAAACAAAGTATAGGTTTATTTCGATTCGTCGAATTTATATACTTAAAATAGTTTTTATTTTATACTAAGATTGGAATTTTTCTTTGAACTTTCAATTTTTTTTTTAAATTTTACAATTCCATGCAACTTTCATCTCATCTTCATTTCTGATTAGATTAGAAACTCACGATCTCCACATTTTCTAGAAAATATTGACTTTATTCTAAAAATTTCAAGTTTTAACTTGAATCTTTTTTCAAGATTTTCGACTTTTTATTGAAATTTGGACCTTTATCTGGAAATTACTCGAAATAGTTCTTTTCTTCTCCTAAAATTTCGAGTTCAAAATAAAAAAAATTTCCTCCGTTGTATCTTTGGAATAAAGTAGTAGCATGTTTTTCATTCAAGCTAGAGAAATTCGGTTTTCCTTACAATTTTTTTTTCGAGTTTTTCTGGAAACTTTTTTAAAAAATTCCAAATTTACTTCTTTCTTTAAATTTCAATTTTTTTTTCTAATTTGATATCTCTGTTTTT
The DNA here is from genome assembly GCA_028583605.1 of Dastarcus helophoroides. Taxonomy (NCBI): domain Eukaryota; kingdom Metazoa; phylum Arthropoda; class Insecta; order Coleoptera; family Bothrideridae; genus Dastarcus; species Dastarcus helophoroides. The sequence continues at coordinate 2,077,067 of CM053335.1, forward strand.
AAGTTATTAGTCAAATTTTCGATTTTTTATGAACTTTTTTCCTTCACATTTCACTTGGATTTTAGTATTCCAATTTTTTTCCGAAATCCCAAATTCAAATTCCTGCTGCCGAATTCTTCAATTTTCCAAAAATTCCAAGATATGATTTTTTCTCAAAATTTTCGCTAAAATCTGGAAGTTTCAAATTTAACCTAGAAATTTTTAATTTTCAAGTCAAAATTTCTGCAAAAAATCCAACATGATATTCCAATTCAAAGCCGTCAACATGTCTACATAAAGGGTAAGGAGGTTGCTAGAGAAAGACTAAATTTTGGTTAAAGTAGAAATTTTAGAAAGACAAAATAATAAAAAGTACATACAAGTTTAAATTTAAAACTTCAAAAGAAAAAAGTTAAAACTTTCTCAAAAATTTTACTTTTTCAGCAACATTTTCAGAAAAAAATCGAATATTTGGGTTTAAAGTCGAAACTTCTAAATTAGGGCAGAAATGTTGAAAACTCTTGTTTTAAATAAATTTAAATTTTTTTTTAATTGTGGCGGTCCCGCAAAATCTTGTCTAAGATGTTTTGTATAATTTTCACATATATTTTATCCTTCGGGGAAAATTCATAAATGAAAGGTTTAAATGAAATTATCCCCCGTTAATCCTTAAGATTAAAACGAATTTTAGGAGGTCATAGCTTAGTTATTATTCATCTCTATCTCTATCTTTCATCAAAACATAAAATATACAGGGTATTCTATTTAAAAAATTATAATTTTGTCAAAAATCTCAAAAACGCGATGCTCAATTGTTTTTTCCATAATGCCATCTTAATCAGCATCAAGAACTGTACTAATTTAACCAATTTTGTATCTTTAATAACAACAAAATTAGCAATGCTGCCGACTTAACTTGAATCACCCTGTATATAAAATACGAAATGAATGATTTAGCACATTCTTGGCCTATTTTAATAATTTGACCTCTAAGGCGAAGAAAGGGGGCTTAAAGTATGGGGCAACAAAATTAAAAAGGCGTTATGTAACCCAATACTCTGTGTAAGGAATATATGCAAGAAATAACTAAACACTTGGTCTCTTTTAAAAATTGAAACCTAAGGCGACGAAAAATAATATTAATTAATATTAATCAAAGCTGAAAAAAAGCACAATTTTAAAAATTTGAAAGTTTCAAGAATAAATAAAATTTTTAAAAAACAGTAAAAACTTTCAAAAGAGGTGGAATCTAAAAAAAGTCAATTTTTTCAAAAGAAGACGGAATTCTTAAAAATATTCAAGTTTTCAAAAGTAACCAAAATTTGCAAAAGAAAATTGAATGTTTCAAAAAAGTCTAAATTAAGAGAAAAAGCAAACATTTCTAAAATAAGACATAACTCTTAAAAAACTCTAAGAAAGAATCAAAATAACGAAAATTTGTTTGAATTTCCAAAAAAAAAACTCAAAATCATAAAAAAACATCAAAATTTTCAAAATAAACATTAAAAAAATAAGAAGTTTTAAAAAAGCCCCCAATTTGCAAAACAAAAAATCAAAAATCGAGGAATAAGACAGGATTGTGAGAAAAAATTTGAAATTTCAAGAAAAAGATAAAATTCTAAAAAAAGTTCAAACTTTTAGATTTAATATCCTAAAAAAGTCAAAGAATAAATATTTTTAAAAAGGTCAAACATTTCAAAAGAGAAAAATTTTTAAAAAATTATTGAAATTTTAAAAACATATGAAAGTTAAAAAAAAAGGTTCAATTTTTCAGTCAGAACTTTGTAACAAAATCAAAAATTTCAGAATAGGCAGGATTCTCAAAATAAGTGAAAAATATCTCTAATCAAATCGAAATTTTCAAAAAAGGAGTACAGTACACATACACCAAAATAGATTTTTTATTAAAAAATTCAAGAAAAACTATGTAGAGGAGCTTGTGAAATCTTTAAAACAGTCGATAATAAAGAAAATAAAGGGAGGGGGTCCATTTAATAAGACTTACCCTGTGCAATTTTTCAGTAAAGCCAATGAAAGAAGAATAAAAATTTCAAAAACTCAACATTTTTAAAATGATTCGAACAAAGCATTCGAAATTCACGAAAAAAAAACGAAACCTTAAGAAAAAGGCAAAGTTTCGAAAAAGAGTCAAAATTTTTTAAATCGTAATTCTGAAAAAATTACCATCAAAATTTTCAAATGAATTTTTTTTTTAAATCAGAATTTACAAAAGAATAAATTGAGAGAAAAAGTAAAAATTTGTTAGTCAAAGATTTGAAAAAAAGTCAAAATTTGTAAGAATGAAAGACTTGGAAAATATTAAAATTTTTAAACAATTTAAATTTTAAAAGTAAACATTTTGAGGAAAAGCCAAAATTTAAAAAAAAAGGTGAAAATTTTGAAATGTGACATGTTTAAAAAGAATTCAAAATTTTCAGAAAAATTGAAATTTTCAGAAAAGATCCAATTTAAAAAAAAATAAAGATTTTGAAGAAAAAATTGAAATCTTGAAAAAACCGACACGTTGAAAAAACCTCGAATAAATAAAATTTTTTAAACAAGGTAGACTTTTTCCAAAAAAGTGAAAACTTTCAAACACGTGAAGGTTTGAAAAAGGTCGAATATTTTTTTAAAAAGAGAATATTTTAAAAAATAGCACTTTTCAGAAAAGTTTTGGAAAAAAGTTATAACTGTCAAAAGATCCAAATTTTCACAAAAAAATTGCAATTTTCAAAAGAGTCGAAACTGTTAATGGGTCGAGTGTTTAAAGGAGTCAAATTCTCAAGTTGAAATTTTTAAAAAGTCTATTTTAAAAGTGGAGAGTTAAAAAAAACATTTTGAAAAAAAATAGAAACACTTTAAAAGATTTAAAATTTTGAAATTAACTCAAAATTTTGAAAAAATGGAAAGTTTAAAATAAATGGAAATTTAAAAGGGCCAAAATTTTCAAAATAATTAGAAGTTGCAACCAGAAGTACGATGTAACCCTAAAAGTTTCGCTAAACGGTTACATCGGACACTGTTTGAGGAAACTCTAATTTTTTTTCTAGTGTTTTGGACATACATTACAGCAAATTTCATTGAATACAAGCGTTTTCGGCGCCACATGCGTTTGAGTATGTTAAAAAAGCAGAAATCTTTAAAAACAGCGAATACTTTTTAAAAAATCGAAATTTTTAAAGAGGGTCGAATGTTTCAAAATGTCGAAATATTTAAGTGGTCGAAAGTTGGGAAAAAATTAATTATTTTAGAAAAAATCTAAATGAAAAAGTCAAATTGTTCCAAAAAAATTTCAAATTTTGAAGTAAATATTTTCAAAATAATCAAAATTTAAAAAATATCAATTTTTAGAAAAAGTTGAAATTATCAAAAAGAAATTTGTTTTTTCTTCTTGTTAAAATTTTAAAAAGTGGGATCAACAACGAAAATTCAAAAAATTTGAAATTTCGAAATTTATGAAAAAGAAATGAGATTTAAAAAACTCGTAAATTTAAAAAAGCATAAATTCTCGATAAAGTCGTAATTTTATACTCCTATTCCTTTCTTGATATCGTCAAGGTAAGAATTAAGAATATAAATAAAGAACGATTATTAACGTGGCAAACAATATGTTCTTTACAGGTGCAATTAGTCGAATTGCGACCACAATATACGTTCAATTGATTAACAAGGAAAGTACCCGAAGTGTACCTCATCCATTTTTTTCATTTTGTAATATGTACACAAAAAATATTAGACACGTATTTTTTTTAGATGCTAACTCGGCGATATAAGTGGTGAAACCCCTCTTAAAGTTAACCCTCAAAAACAGTTTTTCTTTAATATCTCAAAAATAAATTTTTTTAATGAAACAAACGCCACATTATTTCCCATAAAAATGCACCTCTAGCAACATATCATTTATGCCAGAGAATTGCAACCCGTAATTTGTAAGGGAGTGAGTTTTATTCTTTTTCTTATATATCAGCTTTTAAACGACTGTATTTCATTGAATTTGGCAATTTTACCAAAAAAATTAAAAAATATAATTGACCTGTCTCGGGGTTTTGCAAAACAAATCATTGGAAGGGGTGATTTACCCTTTGGGTTAATTTTTTTCTGTGCAGAGATATGGAAAATTAATCACAATATATATTTTCCATTTTATTGTTATAATGCTTATTTCAATATATATTTTGCATTAACATTGAAATTACGTAACACCCTTCTGGAGTGTCTGGAGTGTGCGCATACTCTTCGGCATGTTAAGCGAATTCCGTTCTCACCGTTCGTCAATTGGAAATACAATGCGTGAGCAAGAGCGTTGAGTGATTTTTCACTTAATGGCAAAAGGTTCATCCACTCGTTGCGCAAAGTATTATCATTAAATTTCTTGTCGTTGAAGATGCAAAGCCCGCCGAAATTCTTCGTAGACTAGAAGCACAGTTTGGGAATACTTGTTTGAAGAAAACTAAAGTGTTATAAATGTCACAAAAAATTTTTTTTTCGAGGGACGAGCTCAAGTTGAAAATGAACCCCATGCCCGTCGTCCTGTGACTGTGGACAAGATTAACGCTGTTCATCGCCTTTTGGAACGTGATCGCCGTTTAACTGTTGGTGAAATTGCAACTCAGATAGGGATAAGCTTTGGCAGTGCTCAATCCATCATTATAGACGAGCTGCAATTTCAGAAGATTTCTGCCAGGTGATTCTTGGTACCGAACAACAGAACAACTGGAGATTTGTTAGCGCCATCTTGGACGTTTTCAACGTAAAAGTGATGGTTTATTGCAACGTATCGTTACGTGTGACAAGACTTGGGTCCACCATTACACCCCTTAACCTAAACAAGCAAGCGTGGAGTGAAGAAGAAAGGGGGAAGGTGCACCCGTCAAGGCAAAAACTCGCCTCTCAGCTGGAAAGAATCTTACGACAGTGTTTTGGGATTTTAAAGGAGTTGTCCACGTCGATTTTCTGCATGAACGTTGTACGGTTAATACTGCCCCCTACTGCCAGGTATTGGATGAAGCGAAAGGTGCATATCGACGAAAAAGTCGCGAATATTTGGTCAGAAATGTGATTTTGCTTCACGACAATGCCCGCCGCCATTCAGCCAATCTGACACATCAAAAATTAGAGGAAATGCATTGGTCAACATTTTAACAGCCTCCGTTTAGACCCGACTTATCACCATCCGATTATCATTATCATATGTGGAGGTGACTGATTCCATGATGATGCTGCTGTTGGGACATTTGTGTTCAATTGGCTGCAAACACGTTTCCTTTCTTTTTATAATGATGACATTAAAAAACTCCTAATCCGTTGGGAAAAATGCATAACAAAATCAGAAGATTATGTAGAAAAATAGTTAACATTTTTCATATATGTATCTTGTACATCTTGAGTATTCTTAAAAACAAATTCCGGTTCATATTTAATTTACCCTCGTAAAATAATTAAATCGCTTGGCTATACATCGAAGAAAAATAATAGAAGATCATTTGTTCGGGACACAAAATATATTTGTTTGGGTGCACCAATAATAATTTATTTTTATTTAAAAAAAACCTGTTTGCTTGGTCTGAATCGCACACATTAAAATGTGTTAGCTATATTATTGTACTGAGCTTGGCAGTGGTATACAAATATAAAAAATTTAAAATCTAGAAATAATAAAATTTACAACTTAAAAATTTTTTATTTTTAATATTACAATTCATTTGAAAATAAAAAAAAAACAACTACATATATCATACTTTTGAGCTTTCACTTCCATCAGCAGTCCCCAAAACTGCGACTTCTTTTTCAAATGATTGTTATTATTAGAGAAAGTTAGTTGGCTAAATTTAAACATTTAACTGCAAATATATCAGATTCAACACCTCAAAAATTTTATTATTTATCATATAAGACTAAAAACGAGATTCATTACTTTTATTTGATTGAACACATATAATCTACACATTATAAGTTAAAGAAATGCACACCGTATTTAGGGACACATGTAAATTTTTATAATTTTAAATACGTTTTGGGTTTCGCCTAAACCAGAACAAAAGCCGGAAGTCGGTTTTAGTTTCAACCAAAAATCTGGTTTCGGAAGGTCTCTAACTTGAATACTTTTCAAAGAATAAGTAAGAGTAAGAATAAGTATACCTATTATATATAACTCAATATTTGCAACATTGTGAACGTGGCCAGAGTTTACATAAATTAACACTTATTATTTTAATCACGGAACAGCACAGAAATAGTTTTTATAGTTTATTTAATAATGAGTACGTTATTGTTAAAGGGTCTATTTACTTTTCACACCACATTGCTAGAAATACGGACATATAACCGTAATGGACTTCATTTCTCTAAGCTACTGACATACATATTGCTACTTTCATTCCTGTTACTTGCTAAATAAAATAAATTCATATCGTTACGTTTTAAATAGAAGCAGAAACTGCTTCTGGCATTTTCTAACAACCTATAATTATCGTGACCTCAGAAATATTCTCGAAAGGCATCAGTTTTTCAAACCTACTTGTCTCTCGGGCAATAGAAAATAGAGAAAAATGTGATGATTGAGTTATTTTTAAAATTGTTTGATTTACGTAAATCTATATATTCAGTCTGGCCTATGTGACTACAGGCAGATATATTTCCTATTTAGGAGCAAAAATAATTACATATATCAACACGATTGAAACTAAAAGCAGAAAATCCAAGGATAAACAATCTATTACAGATATTTTACAATGTTTAGCATAATTAATTTGCAATAATTTGCAAGTATTTAGCTTGTACAAGGAACATTTCCAATCAGGAAGCCTTTGGTAATTATATTTTAACATCCGCTAGAATAAAATTAATGATTTGTGGTAAAGAAAACAAGATATTGCTTTCAATAGGGTACAAAAAATGAATATCTCATTGATATGTCACAAACAACAAAGTTCAATGGATTATAGCAATAAACTGACTTTTTGCAAAACAATGAATCGTTAAAATGATAACTACTCCCTCGATCTTTCACTATATATCATTGTATCATACTTATTCTCGATTTATTTCTGAAAGTGTGTGATCAAGCTATTATAATAAAATAGTAGGAATAAGTAATTAGTTGACCTGAAAAACAGTTCATACATAATGTTTACTAACTGACGTAAATCACGTAGGGCACCAATATCGTTTAATCATAATTTTTCATAAATTATTCATAATTAACTAATAAATTAATTACATCGTTTAACTTTTGGTGTCACATTTTTGGCTTATATGTTTATCAAATTATTTTACCTAGCATTAATATCTCCATCGCAATTATTTTAAAATATGATCCTATTTTATCAGTAGGTCACAAAAGTAAGTGCAAAGCGCAAATGGGTCTCATTTTCATCTGAAGTAAAATAATAAAGTCTGACCATTTTTGTGCATAAAAAATAACTTTACACCGAACGTTGCTTCTACTGCTTCTACCAGAATTAAATTTATGAATAAATTATTTTTTTGTTAAACATTTTAATAAATGTATTTAATTGTGATATTCCAGGGAACAGAATAAGTATATGAAATAAAAGTAAATTTGGAGATTTTCAACAATTTTATTTATAATATGACGTTTTTAATTCTTACTGTGTGCAATATTATACATCGTGGAATTTTTATATATCTTGTTGTATTTATTGTTAATAGAGTGTAATAGTTATCAATTTTATTCATATTTGAATTAAAGACACCAATGACATTCTAGGTCTAGAGCCGGTGTAGGGATATGCTAGTGTGTCGCTGGAGTTCCTAAAGTATACTGTCAAAATATTAAACTTTGAACCTTTGTAATTTTGAAAAATTTGAATTACCCCTTTAAAACTTCTTTTAGTCTTCAAAATTTATTTGGCCGGAATGATTGAGAATTTGCGGTACATTTTTTTAGTCGTCAGAATTTAATAAGTTAGAATCGTTGAAAATTATCTAACCAAAGATCAAAATTTTTATGTATCCGTTCAATTTTAACCAATGTTTAAACAGAAAAAGCTTGTGAACCAATGGTCTAGGTGGTCATCTGTATATTACTAAATTAATAAAAACTGTATTAGAGATAATTAAATATTTAAATATAAAAATATAATGCAGTGTGCTTTCATGAATGGGTTTCAAAAATTAGTAAATGTCACAATTTGCTTCAATTTTCAAATTTATAATTATGTATCTCAAACAGTGAAAATAGATTTGTGAGTTCGACTTAACCTATAGGACTACTTTTGCTAGATCCATTTCATTTTTTCTTATTATGTCTCATGAAACCATTTGGTGTGTAGTCTTTAAATTAAACAGAGTGACTATTTCTGCTAAGCGTCAGATGATCAACTGTTGGTAGTTCAGCTGTCTGCGAACTTACACTACAAGTTTCGAATGCTGCGCTATTGTTAGTTTCTAGTTCATATTTTATTTGTGAAATACGCCAATGTGCGCCACACTTTTAATAAAGTCTGGTCTTTTCTTCAGATGTTACTTTCATCCTTCCGAAGTATTTCATTCTACACCGAATCAATGAGGGTCAGCTGCACAAAATATGTTTTGCCATCTCTTCCGATAAGTTGCAGAATCTATAGAAAACACTGTCATTTGCTTGAGATGAGATCTCAAGAAGCAATATCCGGTAAGAAGATGAGTGATTTTATCTTATTAGGTAAAATGCCTAACTTTCCTTAACTAATAATTAACCAAAAGCTTTCTCGCTGGTCTTTCACCTGAAGTATTTTTCCAGGAAGGTATTCATTTGTCCCCTTTCCCAGTTGGGAATATTGTTGAGTAATTCAAATTTTGGTAACGTCAAATAATGGTTCGAGTCAATGAAAAATCATTTTGTTTGACCCGAACCATTATTTGACGTTACCAAAATTTGAATTATTTTTCAACCCAGGTTTTCACGAGGCAATATCTGGTATTTTATTTACTTCAATACCTTCATGACCTGGCACTTTAATTTCACGTATCAATCAGCTCAAACAAAGTAATTTTGGCAATGTTCACTTTGTTTCAGCCGCTTACTTGGCAAACACATTTCCTATGACAAAGCAATCACCCTGTACCTAAGTATTGTCTACTTTACTACGTTCATTAACATGATTTTTAAAGCAAAAGAAAAAACTTCACGGCTTGGTAAATCTGCTATTTATAAATTGAATTGCTCTGTCTACATAGGAAAAACATCTCGAAATTTTCACATTATGTAGAGTGAACATCTTGCTTTCTTCAGAAATAAACATTCTGAACGATAAAATTTTGTAAAGCATTCATTAGAAACTCAAAGCAGTAGTAGTTTTACACATTCGCAATTATACTAACAAACTTATTTTTTTGAAAGCGACAGAAGATTAAGAATATTTACAACCTCGACAATTTACACTCATGAACAAATAGCTAGATCTTATGAACACATCTTTAATATCATAGAAGCTTCAGATTAAAGTTCGGATTGGACGAAATATTCATACGAATCTGTGACCCATGGAGGCTGGCCAGCATAACAGCTGCCAAATAATCTACAATATAATCGTTGACGGTGCTGAAAAGCGTAACCTAGACCGATCATCTATATTTGTATATCAATATACTAAAGAGAGAACTACTGATCGACTGAAAAACCTAATCATCAACGCGGAGCCGAAACTACTGAAATTAGAAACACGAAATTTGGAAAGTTACTTCCTTTCGCGGTAAAGATAAGCAATAAGAAGGGATTTTTCGAAATTCGTACTCTAAGGGGGTAAAAGGAGATGAAATGGTATCTCGAAATTAGTACAGAACAAAGTTGAGACCTAAAATTTTGTGTAAACATTCTGTGGCAAATATAATTGGAACACATGTTTGGCAGATTTTAACAATTCAACTTCTAAGGGGGTAAAAATGGGGGAAATGGAGTTTCGCAATTAGTATGAAACAAAGATAATAATGAGTTTTAAGATCTAAAATTTTCTGCAAGTAACCCCCAACAAAAATAATTAAACCCATAAGGGGAAAAAAGCGATATTACAGTTTGTATGGAAAAAATTTTGAAGCGAACAAAATTTTGAAAATCGGAATGTCAAAATTTTAAGAAAAAGCCAAAATTTAAAAAGGTGGAAGTTTTTAAATATATCAGCTAAAAATAATTGAAATTTTCCAAAAAAGTCCAATATAAAAAAATCAAAAGTTGGAGAAAACATGTTGAAAAAAAAATTCGGAAACTTCAAATAAGTAGAAATTTTTAAAAGGGGTGAATTTTTTCAAAAAAAATCAAAATTTTCGACCACGCGGAAGTTCTTAAAAAAGTCAATTTTCTTTAAAAAACGATTATTTTTAAAATTTGCAATTTTCCAAAATATTAAATTTTTGAGGAGAAAGCTAAAACTGTCAAAAGATTGGAATTTTTAAAAAAAGGTTGGATTTTTTAAAAAAGTTAAATTTTTTTAAAAGGCCGAACGTTTTTATTAAAGCTGAAATTCAAAAGCCAATAGTTAAGAGAATAGCAAAATTCTGAAAAAATAAAAATTTTGAAAGAGGTACCATTTTCAGATAAAGTAAAAATTTTAAAAAACGGGAAGTTTTTAATAAATGGAAATTATAAAATGCCAAAATTTTTAAAATAAGTAGAAATCTTTAAGAATTGCAGGCATTTAAAGAAACGAAATTTTCAAAAAAAGTCCAACGTTTCAAAAAGTCGAAATATTTAAGTGGCCGAAATTTTAAAAAAATTAGTAAGTAAAATTTTTTGAAAAAAACTTAAAATTTTGAAGTCAAAATTCTTACAATAATAAAAATTAAGAAAATATCTACATTTTTAAATAAAGTCGAATTTATCAAAAAGAAATCTGTTTTTAAAAATTTTAAAAAAAGTGAGATTAACACCAAATATTCACAATGTTCAAAAAAAAATTGAAATTTCGAGAAAGGTCGAAAATCTGAAAACATTGAAATTTGTAAAGAAAATTCGAAAATTTGAAAAAAATTGAAACTATCGATAAAAGTCATAACTTTCATATTCCTATTATTTTCCTCATATTGCAGAGGAAATAAATAAAAATTTAGTTATAAATAAATACCAATTAATTACGTGGAAAACTATTTCGTTTTTTACAAATGCAATTGATGGATCTTCGACCACAAGCTACGTTAGTATTAATATTTGTCCAAACATCGTCGAATTTTTAATATTTATTGTTGTATTTATTGCTAAGACGTTTTATTTCTTATTAATATCAAATTGACAAATTAAAACGCAGAAGTCTAAAGCATTATAAATTTAACCTTATTTAAACTTTAAAGGATAAATGTTCATATTTTTCCATAAAAAAAAACATGTAATCATTCCAAAGCTACATACTAATTGAACACTCTAGTGATTTTGTTACATTCTCTTGCTAATAAATAACGGTTTTTAAATTGTGCAAATAATCATTAAATTTTCTATTATAAACTTAGTTTGCATAATAAGAATGTGTTTATTATCTATTGCTTCGATTATTTACTTAGCAACAATGGCTATTATCTCGAATACTCTTAATAATTAAAAGCTTAATACAATTATGTTATTGATATGCCAACAATTATTGTTCTGGAACAAAATCTCAAAGGATGCTTTAGTTCATGTCAGCCATTAAAAAAATGTTATTTACACTCTAGTTTTAGAGACTTCAATTGGTTAATTCTCCAAGTAATGTAAGTATGTTTTTGTTTGTGTATGTTTTTGTTTATCGGGTTTTCCATTGTTTCAAAATTAACCTGCAATATGTTTAAACTTTAGAAAGATTCAATTTTAACATTACAATATTTGATTTTAACTTTTAGAAGAAGTAATTAGTCTATATTGTAAAATAAATCTATACAGCGTAGCTATCTGGTGGGGAGGAGGGAGGACATGGGTGGTAAATGGCCACCCTAGAAAACTCATTGCCCATCCCAGCAAAATCGAAATATATATGATTGATACTTGTAATTCTTTAGAGGCCCATCTTATAGAGCTCAATGCCCACCCTACAAATATCGTCATATAATCTTTGCTCCCCCTAAGACAAAATCATAGCTACTCCCATACGTGTTACAGTTGTTTGTGATGAGGATACTTGATTGTTAAGTATAACATGAGTGACTGGCAATTCATTACATTCTGAAACTGCTCTATGGGTTGAGGTTAGAAGAACAATACGACTATTAAAACTACTGAATAACTTCTTTGTAGATGACCCGACAACATTGCCCAACCTAAGATTTTGTTTGCAGAAAAGTTATAATAGAATCAGGATGCTGGTTCAATTAAAACGAAAAAACCAGCCTAAACACCCTGCTTTTAAATAAACAGGCATTTAAAATCTGGGTGCAGCTAGGATTGCCTAAAACTAGTTCAGCATTTATGTCATGCTTTTCGGGCCCATTGTGTTATTTTTGTAATTTAGATGTTCTTGGTCATTCATTTAGCTGCCAACCAATTTTATTGAGAAACTAAAGAAGGCCTCTTGAATGCGTCTCTGTCAATTGGGCTGTACTAAGCCAGAACCGAAGTTCTGTGCCATTTTCATTTAGGAAGACTTTCGACCCTGTTATGATTGACAATACTGTGAGTTTCAGCGCTCTTCTGTCTTGAATCTTGGGGGTTCATTCCTCAGTCTTTGCAAATCACTTAAGATTCTACTCTAGTTGATGTACTGGCCTTCTGTATTGAAAGCATTTTCTTTGTTTGGGTCATTTTCACCTCTTGTTATATCAGAAGTTGAACCAAACTTTGCGGTTTTAAATGAATTACACCCTGTATAAAGTATAATTTTTAAAGTCGTTATAAAATGTTTAGTAAGTTTTGTTAGTTATTAGTTTATCTTTATCTCTAGCCGTTTTGCAATTTAATTGCAATTTTCTTGAAAAATGTGTCTTTCAAGCTTTCACTAAAATTCTAATATCTTTCAGAAATATCCAAATACATCGCTGACATTCTCAAATTTTAGTGCTAATTTTTTAAACATCCTGCACATTATATGTGATATTTAGTATTGAGCTAGATTGCTCTAGGTTTCATTCAAGAAAAACTTTAATTTTATCGATTGATTCTTATATTTATGAGATATTAGGATTTTAGTGAAAGTAAAAGATTCACATTTTTCCAGAAAATTGCAATTATAGGTTAACGCACCGAGGTCAACCTTGGGCCAGAATCCCTCGGGATGTACGTCGACCTCGGAATGTTATTATTCTGTAACACCCGCAATGCCTTTGACGTTTCGTGTCCTACAAATCTGCTATTTAATTCGATTTTTTTTCACATTTACGATTAATTAATTTGTGACGTCTATTATGTTAAAATGATTTGATTTAAAAGAGAGCAACAATCAAAATTGTTTGTGAACGACGCTGTTACATAGCAACGCTCTAGGGCGTTATTACTACTACTATAACATATCCCAAAATAGGGCTATTTTTGTAAAATAACAGGCTATTATTGTGAAATAACAGACCTGTAAGACATTAATAACTATTGCGAATCGGTCAAAAATAAAAATGGGGGGGAACCTATTAAGAAAAATATACAATGTTCATATTTTGCTGAATACAGTAAACTACGAATTTATCCTTTAAGAAGAGTTTATCTCATTCCTATATGAGGTGTCTTCAAAAAGTAAGGTGACTTTTCAAGTTTCGCGGGCACATTCGATTATCGATTTTTTGTTGTTGTTGTTGTTGTTGATGTGTTGGTACACGTGTCCCGAACATATGTTCACAGTTTCAAGTACATAGCTACTTAGTTTGTTTTTGACAGATAGAAAGGTTAGACTAGGGATGATCGATATTAGAAAAACATCAATATTGACATCAATATTAACATCGGTTCAAAAGTATCGATGTACGATGAATATCGAAAAAAAATATAGATGTCCGAAAACATCGATGTTTTAGGTAAAAAAAACAATCCATTTTATTATAAGGCATACATATAGTAAGCGACGTAAGCAAATTCATGGCAGATTGTTGGGTTACATGACTGCAAAAGTTTGAGTTTACTGGACAGACATAGAGTACAATATAGAGTAAATTTACGATACCTATTATTTCGTTTTCGAAATTTCATTACTAAAAAAGAATTAAGTTCTACTAACACTCGCTCCCACTTTATTCTTAGATAAGAAAAAAAGTTGACCATGGCTTGAAATTGACAGTTTTTTTAATTCGTTGGTTTTAATTTGGTTACATCGATTAGCGACATCTAGTGTAAATTGGGCGAAGGTGAAATAGTACTAATAGCAACATTAATCAGCAGCATTTGGTACACCTAATCACGCTAGATGGCCTAGCCCTAGACTTAAGAGTGTATCGATATCGATGTTCCGATTTTATTCTCATAACATCGATGTGTCAATATTATCGAAAACTTAACATCGATATTAAAACATCGATGTTTTTCCACTTAACATCGATGTTCATTCACCATCGATGAATATCGATCATCCCTAGGTTAGACGTATTTTGTTGTGCTCAGAAGATATCGTCGAGGCTATGAAGAAAATTGTTTTTGAAAAGTTACGAATTACCATAATAGAAGTTGGTGAACATGTTGCCATACCAGTCGGCTCGTGTCATGCAATTTTTTCCGATGTTTTGGGCATAAGACTTATGTCAGCGAAGTTTGTTCCGAAACTTCTGAATTTCGATCTGAAGAACCGTCGCATTAGCATCACTCAGGAGCTCTTGAATGACGTCAGTGATGATCCTGATTTGCTCAAAAGGGTCATAACTGGTGACGAATCATGGGTATATGGTTATGTAGTCGAAACCAAAGCCCAAACCTCCCAATGGAAGCACCCAGGAGAGCCAGGGCCGAAAAAAATACGCCAAGTCCGATCAAATATAAAAGTTTTGGTCACTGTTTTTTTCGACTACCATGGCGTAGTGCATCAGGAGTTTTTACCTCAAGGTCGTACGGTCAATAAAAAGTATTACCTTGAAGTTATGAGGCGTTTGCTAGAAGCAGTACAAAAAAGAATTGTGGAAAAATAAGTCATGGCTTTTGCATCACAATAATGCACCTGCTCATTCATCGTTGCTTGTGAAAGGTTTTTTCGTCAAAAACAGCACGACAATTATGCTTCAGCCACTATATTCACCGGATTTGGCCCCCTGCGACTTTTTTTGTTCCCAAAACTTAAAAAACTTAGGAAAGGACGGAGATTTGCAACGACGGATGAAATAAAAACTGCATTACTAGAGGAGCTCAAGGCTATACCAAAAAGTGCTTATGAGAAGTGCTTTGAACATTGGAAAAAGCGTTGGCACAAGTACATTGTATCTGAGGGGGATTACTTTGAAAGGGGCCAGTATAAATGTTGATGAATAAGTAAATATTTTTTCATGAAAATATAGTGACCTTACTTTTTGAAGGACCTCGTACGTAACGACTTGCTTGATAGACTTGTTTGCATAAACAAGTATATCGACAAGTTGGACATACACCATGCGTCTACCATATTCAAACTTTTATTTAATGGGACATACTGCACATCTTCTATAGAATCTAAGGGTAGGTGAGTTTGACAGATTAGTCAAAAACACATCTACACTTACGATTTGTATAGCAACTTGCTTGTACACACAGCTTCAGTTCATAAAACTTTTCAAGTTTATTAAACTTAGTTTTGCTTAAACTAGTCGTTCAAACTTGCTTTGGACACTTAATGACTTGTTTATACACACTTGTTTATTTTTATAAATTATAAATTCCAAATTTCGGCTTTTCCTAGAAATGTTCAGATATTTTCAAAATGTCGAAATTCTATTGTTTCCAAACTTTCGACTTCAAAAGACTGATATTTTTGGAAAGCTCTACTTTTTTCTCAAAATTTCAAGTGGCCACTTTTTCTAAAATTACTTCTTTTGATCAATATTCTGAGTTTCTTTCATAATTTCAATTTGTAACTGGCAATTTTGGCATTTTTCCCCACAACTTTGTCCTTTCAAAACATTTTCACTTTATTTTTGAAACGTTGATTTTAAATTAGAAATTTCAATGCTTTATTACTATATTTTTAGTATCGTTCTCAATTTTACCTTTTTTAACTTAGTTTACAATTAAAATTTAAAATTCCGATTTTTTTTGAAATTTAAATTTTCTCTATTTCGTCATTTAAATTGTAACTTTAAACTGTATTTTTTTTTAAGATTTTCTACAAATTTAGGTTTTTTTTCGAAATTTTATTTTCTTTCAGTTTAAACTCGAAATCTCGATAAAATTATTTTATAAGTTCAAAATTTTATCTGTCTACAACGTGCTGTCGAAACATTTTCATTTTATTTTCAAAGTATTGACTTTAAATTGAAAATTTTAATTCTTTTTTACAAAATTCTCAGTCTTGCTTTTAATTGAAACGTTTTTTCAAACTGAGTTTCCAATTTAAATTCAAAATTTCTATATTTCATTGAGATTTAAATATTCTCTATTTCATCATTTAAATTTTAACTTCAAACTTTATTTCTTTTTAGGATTTTTCTGTAAATTTAGGTGTTTTTCGAAATTTCATTTTCTTTTTTTACTTGAAGTTAAAACTCAAAACCTTAGAAATATATTTTATATATTCCAAATTTTATCTGAAAATGTTGACTTTTTTTCCAGATTTTCCTACAACAGACTTTAGAAGTATTTTCATTTTATTTTCATTATATTTTAATGGTTTAAAATGGTTAAATTTTCTCTATTTCATCATTTACATTTTAACTTCAAACGTTATTTCTTTTCAAAATTTTTCTGTATATTTAGATTTTTTTTCTCAAAATTTTATTTTCTTCTTCAATTCCAGTTTAAAATCGAAGTCTCAAAAAAAAATATTTTATATATTCCAAGTTTACTGAAAACGTTGACTTTTTTTGAATTTATTAGTTTAAAACTTTCTTCTAAAATTTTTAAATCAAATTCTAATTTTCAATTCTGTCCTAATATATTTTTTACTACAATTTTTGTTGAAAGTTCGTTCGAAATTTTGAATTTTTTTAAAATTTTAGTTTAAATTTCCAATTGTTACTTTTACTAAATTTTTAACCTTAAACTCAAGATATTTTCCTTATTTTTCTTTAAAATTTCGATTTCATTATATTGTCAAAATTTCAATTTTAAACTAGTTATCAATACATTTTTCCATATAGTTTGATATTCTCTTAAGATGTTTACCTTTTCTGACATATTTCCATGAAATTTTCATTTTTATTTAAAAATTTTTGTTTAATACGAAATATTTACTTTTATCCTTAAGTTTTGGCTTTAAATGCTTTATTTCCCCCCTCAAAATTCAATTATTTACTAACAAAATCGTGATCTAATTTAGAACTTCGCTAAAAAGAAGTCGAAATTACAAATTTGATATCAAATTTTTTAACGAAATCTCTCTCGTCTTTAACTTCAACATTTCGACGTTCCGCTTTATTGGAGATGTCAACATTCATATCAAAATATTAGCTTGAACTTAAAATAAATTTTTTATACTGAAATTGAAGTCTAAACTTCGAAAACAAAAACTTGTCAAAAATTCTTTCAAAATTTTCTAAAAAAAAATCGAAATTTTAAGTTTAAACATATACCTGTTATAATTACAAGTTTAAAAAAATGTTAATATCATTTTAAAAAGTTTGAATATTATCATTTTAGAAATCTTTAAGAAGTTAGCGGACATTATAAGCAGTCGTGGAGTCGGAACGCCGTAATTTTGAAAATAGTTGCCTAATTATATTGCAATTTGTTAAGGCAACATTTGATTTCAATGCTGATTTTGGGAATTTTATTATTTAATTCGATCAAAATATGCGTAGTCTTGAGAAATACTTATACATGTATATATAAGTTGCATAGTCGTATAATCCGCTCTCTTTGATACAATTATTTTTGGACCAATGCAATATACAAGGTAATTCTAATTGTAGTACCATAAATTCAAATTCGTATTTTAGAGCCCAAAATAAGACGAAAAGTCTAAATAAACATATGTCGTAAAACGCTTAGTTTCCGAGTTACAGGGTGTGGAAAGTTAGTTCCTAATTAGAGTTTTTAATTAATAGTTGCGAAACGTGTACAGATAATTGAATGAAATTTAGCACAACTCCATATTTCTTTGTGCCCTTTTCAAAAATGTAAGAATAATTTTTTAACAAAAATATAAACTACAAATATTTTTACATAAAAAGGGTACTCTTACCGAAATTCGATATTGTCAGCGGTAAAACGCATTTTTATATTCCGATGAATTAAAAGCGGTTGCCCAAAAATATTGTAACGTAATGTAAATAGATGAAATAGGATTTAGAATAGAATTGTAGAATTTAGTAAATAAAAAAAGTTTCTAGAAGGTTCTGATAAGGGGAAAGCGGCCGCGATAACGAAACAAACGGCAGATAAGCGTTCCAGAAATTTCGGCATTCGATAAGCCCTATCTGCCGAAAGTTCTGGAAGACGCGGGCCGAAACTATAAAAAGGCGGTCAGTTTTCCCTCGAGTCAGTCAGTTAGAAGCAAGTGCAATAAGTTGGTTAGCAATTAGTAAATAATTAGTGAGTTACTGTTGAGTTGAAGTGTGCCGAGTTAATTCAGTAATAAAGTGGGTATCATCTATCACGTGTATCAATTCGAACCGATAACGCACGTAACAATATGGACTGTAACACATAGTTGACATTGAAATGAAAGAAAATAAATAGTATTGACATTTCCATGTTTTCTTGTCACCGGTAGCCACTTTGAGCAATTTCTGTAAATAAAATCTAATGTTTTTAAATTTGTTACTTATAAAATGTTTACGAAACATTTTTTTTATTTAATTATTAGTTAAAAATATTTTTTGTAAAGTAGATTTTAAAGTCAACTTTGTGTTACACACATCCGAGATTTTTATGCGAGTGTTTTTAAAGCATCGAAATATAAAAATGCATTTTACTCGAAAACGTCTGACAATATCAAGTTTCAGTAAAAGTATCTTTTTTACGTAAAAAAGTTTGTAGTTTATAGTTTTGTTATAAAACTGCGACAAAAATGCACACAAATTAAATAAAGTACATTTTAAGCACTGCCCCCCACTGGTTAAATTCTGTTAATTAATTCCTAGATTTTTAAAAGGACACGATAAGATGTAAACTTGTGCCAAATTTTATTCAAATATCTGTACACGTTGCGCAACTATTAATTAAAAACTATAATCAGGAACTAACCTTCCACACCTTGTAACTCGGAAACGAAGCATTTTACGACACATGTCTATGTAGATTTTTCGTCTTATTTTGGGTTCTAAATACGTTCCTAAATTTATTGTACTACTTTTAGAATCTCCTTGTATAATAGGAGCACACTAGCTCACCTGCCGAAGAACAATCAAAACGCAAACAATAATAGCCAGTACTGAACTGAAAGGAGATGCTGAAGATCTGAATTTGATTATTTGTAAGATCGTCATTCAATAAATAGCATGTACTACTCAGTCATGCTTACGACAAAATATTAAGATAGCAATGAGAATAAATCATGTTGTATTTCAAAAAAAGTGCGCGATTCCATCTCACGATAGCACTCACCCTCATCGCATTCCTGATCTAATGCAAGAAACCATTAGAGAAATGTTTTAGAATATAAATTACCTACCACCACCTTACTTAGAAGCCAGATTTGACTCATTGACACCTTTACTTGTTTGGTCAGCTCAATGAGGCATTAAGAGAAAAAACTTTAGCAACAACAAATTGAAAATATTTGTAGGAAGCTGGTTAAAACATTAATAGAAAATTTTCTTTACAATTGGTCTAAAAAAGTTAGTTCATCATTAGAAAGAAGGAAAACTATAATTTTGTTATTTTTTGTAAAACCCTTTGTCCCTTTAATTATTGAATATTAAAATCATCTAATTGTAAGTTACATTGCATTTGAAAATGAAAATAAAGGACCATAATTCATGCACATCTTGATCTGTAGACTCCAATTTGCAATTAATATAGAAGAAAGAAAGTTGCAATGTGCAACTTTTTTTACTTCTATTGTTTCTCTCAATTATCCTATAATAACTCTTATACAAATTTAAATAATTATTAATTCACAAAAAAATAGAAAAGCAAACGTAAAGCATTATTATTTAGCAGCAAATTAATTTAAAATTAATGTAACCATAGTAACTCTTGAATTTTCAAAAAATGTATGACTAGCATTCTTTGGAAATATTATGTTATTTACCCATCTTATCAAAAATTATAGTTTAGAAGTAAAAATAATTCGTAAAATATATATTTTTAAAATCTAAATACCTTGCCGTTTAGAACACCGTCCTTTGCCATTTTTCTAAGTACACTTCACTACCAAATAATCCAGTCAAAACATAATATCTATTGCGTGTGTTCGCACACAAAAAAATTTAAAAAAAACTGATATCGCGAAAGAATGCACTTCAGTCTTCTTACTAATTTCACATGCTTACAAGTTTAAAGTTCTTAACTTTCTGCTGGTAACGCTGCATGGTACGAACGGAGTGGTAGCCCCACCAGTATTTTCGAATCGCATACTAAATCCACCAGTTTTGTTGCAAAATAGAGAGTAATTATATAAAATTTCTTTTCGTATTGTCGAAAAGTGACATGTTCGGTTAGCATGCCGGATTGCCGGAGAAATCTAAAGTGTATATGCTTGAAGATTTAGGTTGTGTTCATTTAGAACGGTGTATGAACTAAATAAGTTTATGTTGAGACAATAAGCCATGTCAAGCATAATGCGATAATCTTGAATGCTTTTCATTTGTGAAAGTTTCAGATGTATTGAGTTCAACATTATCTAGAATTTAGATTATTATCCATCCGGCCAGCATGTAGACACAACTGCAATTTTAAAGTAAATTAATTACTAAATATGCTCTTACGTGAAAATCTAAAAGTGCATTCGCAAGAACTGACAAGCAGGAAATCTGAAATTAGATAAATTCATGAGAACTGAAATTTAAAAGCATCTAAAAAGTATCTATTTGTGGCCTCTAAAAAAGAAAATTGCATAAGCGAATTCCATTATTAAACTGAACATAGAAATCTACAATCTATTTTTACTCTAAAATTTAAAAGATCGCAATGTGAATGTGAATCACTCTTATGAGAGGTGAAGTTGGTTTCTTTGCTGAAAAAAATATAACGATTCTTAAGCTATAGGGGTTATTTCCAATAAACTTGCTCTCTGCACTCTACAAGTTCAATTTAATTTCAAAACATCAACTTGCACTCTCCAAGTCCATGTTTTGAAATTTAAAAAACTTTGATTATCTCCGAAAATATTTGAGAATAAATATATGTGTGCAATTTCGTTTTTATTTATTTTTATTTATTTATTTATTTACTTATTTTTTTACTTGAAAAAAGATACATGCCAAAATAAATTTTATAACTTTATGGTCACTTTTCTCCTGTGTCAGATACGGTAATTAGATTTTTGATCCGATGTTTAGTCTAATCGAGACCCATCATCAAGTTTGTTTCTTTTTTAAGTGAAAAAATCTTTAGGCGCGTTTGACGATTTTGGGTAGGGGGTATGCATGCCCTAATGTTAAAAGTATGGTATATTCTACTTTTAACATTAGAGCATATTTCAATATATTTCTTTATCAGTAAGATTCATTTCCGCACGATACTAGCATCCAAACTATCAATATAAAAAAATATCTCAATTTGACAGACTTTATTTTCAACTATTTCCAATATTCTAACTTGTTTACCCATGTGGGTTAGAACTACCATTCATATTTCCTAGTTTTAAGTTTTTAATTTTATTGGCACTCTCCAAGATTGCCTATTTTTTTTATAAAAGAGAAAATGTTTATTTTATGCTTAAAAGATACTAATTTTTCATTCTGAATCGGAATAAATCAAAGAAACTCATTATTAACGCATAATAACTTCATTTAGAATGTTATTTTTATTGTTGTTATTAACATTTATGTTTATTAATTTTATTTAACATTTCTGCTACCTAGTTTGGAAATATTTAAATTTTTATTAATGAAAGTTGACAATTTCTGAAACATTTTTTGAAATATGACTACGTGATATTAATAAGAGTCCACCATGAAGAATAAAAATTTGGTCGCACTTTTTTTTATTTTACATGTAATACTGACAGTAAATATTAAATATATTTTCTAATGCCCAAGTTTTAAACAGAGGTGCGTCGTACCTTTGTAAATGGAGAAATTAATCGGGAAACAATGCATAGAAGTTTTTTTCAAAATTTTCACCTCTTTTGAGAAGATCCACTTAAATCTTGAAATTTTTATTTATTTATTTTTTAATCCAGAGATTTTGAAGAAAGAGTAGAAATCAAAAAAAAGCATTATAAAAATTGAAAAAAGATTTCTAGAAAAATTTTCAACATTTTTTTGTTACATTTTTTTTTAACTCGACTTAGTCAGAATTTAGAGTTTAATCTTTTGATAGCTATTTTTTTAACTTTCAAATTTGAAGTTAAAATGTCGTGACCTAGAGTAGAAATTTCAAAAGACAAGTTTAAAATCTTTAGGTTAATTTCGATAATTCGAATATTAAAACCCTAAACTCGAGCCTTTGATAAAAAAAGACAAATGAAATCAAGGTTAGAGAAGAAAAGTCAAAATTTCGAAAAAGTTGTAGATTTTTTTTTATTTATCGGATTTCTTTAGTAATTTCAAATTGTTTTGGAGCTAAAGTCAAAATAAAGAGAAACAAAAATTGAAATACAAATCCTGAGAAAGATTAAAAAGCACAACAAAGATGATAGCTTGGCCATTGAGATGCGTTAGAGCAACCTTTGTTGTATTTTTTAATCTTTCTTGGTTTCAGGGGACAAGATTTGTATTTCAGTTTTTGAAGCTAACCAAGGACCAGTCCGTTCCAACAAAATAATGAAAAATAATTACAAAAAGTTGTTATATAAAAAAAAATTTCGAGTTGAAAGTCTGAATTTCTTGGAGATCATAAAATCGACAGTTTGAGAAAACGTCGAAACACCGACAAAAAAGTGAAATTTCAAGTTAAAAATCACAATTCTTAACTTATTTCTTAAAATTTCCATTTTGAAGTCAATATTTCAAGACTCGCAGTACACTAAAGGCATAATAGGGTTGCTCTTTGCGAATGAATTAAGGTTTAAAAAAAAATCAGAAATTTCTAAATAAACATGTTATTTACAGAAAAAGTGAAAATGTCGAAAAAATCGGATTTCTTAAGCTCCAATTTTTCAAATAAAAATTTCTAGATAAACGTCAAAATTACAAGATTTCTCATTTTTTTTTCTTAAATTTTCAAGTTGAAGAAACAATTTGGAGTTTAAAAAAGAGTATTGCAGATATTTAAAGCTTAACATCGAAATTTTATTTTCAAACTTAAATTTTCGGGGTTAAAGTAATGCAGAATGAAATTTCTACAAAAAAATGCAGTTTTGGAGACTGCCGACAGAAGTAAAAACTTAAAGCTAGAAAATATGTAGTGTTGCAATTCGAACCCACACTAAAGAAGTCAGAATATTGGAAATATTTGATATTCGATCAAACTGATCTGCTTTGATTTGGATACTAAATCGTGTGGAAACACGAAATAGAATATGCTTTTAACATTGGGGCATGTTAGTAGCGCGTAATGGTGATGCTTATGGTCATGCCAAAGCACAAGTTTACCCCCTATCCAAAATCAACGCGCCTAAGAAAGTTTTCACTTCAAAGAATCAAAATTTTCAAAAAGTTGACTTTCAAATTTAAATTCATAAAAACTTTAACACTTTGATAAGAGGTGAAAATTTTTAAAAAATTCGAAAATTTGGAAGTTTGGAATTTTTAAACATATCAAAACTACGATCATCAGTACGGTTCATCGGAGAAGCAGCACTATACATTTTTATTTTTCACTCTCACTATGTAAATTTTTATGACTGAAAATTAAGCCCTCGTCGTATCTGAAATTTTCCTTTCCAGCCACCTCCCTCATCGTAGGGGGCTGGTTGTATACTGCATCAGCTGTATTTTTCTATGATAAATAATAATGACAAAAATAACTTGTACAATTTTCACATCTTTAACATTTTTCTTAATTTATGTCAAATTTAAATTGTAGGGGAGACTGTTGTACCTTTGAACATTGTTTTAATATTTGCAGTTCTCACTACTTCAACATTATTTTCTACTAAAACAATATTTTAATCTCGTGTAATAGATCAGTACCTTGAAGTATATACCTATGAATATAGTATAAAAATTTGGAAAATAAATAAGAAAATAATATTTCATTTTATGTGTTTTAATGTTCCATGGTACAACCTTGAAACGGGTAGGCGTGTTTCTTGAGACATGAATTTACTGGTCATTTTTTAAGATTTAATATACTCATTGTCAGATAAATATTTATTTAAAAAATAACAGTAAAATTATACATTTCATTTCACATTGTAATTTTTAAAAGCAACCTGGAACCATAACTGGCTTGCAACTCTATCGGACCCCTTCATTGAAATTGGTTGAGGAAGTTTCATCACAATATCATTGTCATTCACATCAAATATTTGCTCAGACTCCCTAACAAATTTGTTGCTACTTCCAAGACGCTTATAAAATTCAATCTGAAATTCACTGTCTAGTAAATCTTTTGATGTAATTTTTCCAATATAGCAGGTAGTCAATCCTCTTTTATTAGGAAATTGAACCAGAACATAATCACCAGCTTCATAATGGCCTAATGAAAAATCAATTTGCTCTTGAATATTGGTGACGTCTTTAGAATAAATTTCTGACTCACTGTCACCATTTAACACCAAATTAACTGATTCATTATCGGTATCACTTTCAAAAATATTCTTCTTGACTTTCTTGATTTTATATTCATGTTTAGTGTTTTTCTTTGAACTCGTTGACCGCTTTTCTTTTCGTTTTTTTATTTCTTCCATTTCTGACGTGTTAGTTATGATACGGGTGTCTCGAGATTTTTTTCCTTTTTTTACATTTCTCCTAGATGCAGCCTTTGGATATGGGCGAACTGCTTCCGGCAAAACAAAAGAAGTGCTGGTTGTATTAAGTGAAGGTGTCCTCTTCACTAGAGCAGATGGCCATATTGTTGAATTTAAAGGTGTCTGCTTGCTAGTTGAGGGTATCGTAGGAATCTGAAGTAACTCATAAGGCCGGTCGGTAACATAGGAAACAAGGTAATCCTGCTCTGAGAAAACTTCACGATCAAAAGGGTAAATTCCAGGTTTTTTAAAACCACTTACAATATTGCTTGTTGTAAACGCTCGAGGGCAATCTTGTCCTAAAACAGCAATATTATAAATTGTAAAGGTTTTACCTAAATTATTTCTCAACCACGCATCAATAAACTGATCATAGAAGGTTTGCAGGGGTCCATAAACAGAGATATCCAGCGGCTGAAACTTGTGTAAAGTATGGGACGGAAATGTTAACATCACAATACCCACTTGTTTTGCATATTCTACGGCTTCTACTGACAAGTGAGTTTTGTGGTTATCGAGAATAAGTAGCACAGCCTCATTTTTTGAAGGTTTTATATGTGATACAAAGTGTTTCAAAAATACTAGGAATAAACCTTCAGTGCTCCATCCAGATTGGTTAGCACCTTCAACCGTTCCAGTAGGGGCTCCAGTGATCATGAAATCTTTAAAACGTACCCTCGGAAAAATCAGCATGGGAGGTATATGGTTTCCTACAGCATTTACTGCTGCAATAAGTGTCAACAAGCTGACCACGTTCTGTGGAAGTTACGTTCCCAATTTGTTTTTCTCCTTTGAGTGCCAAAATTTTTGCAGATTTTTGAACAGTTGTTAATGCTGTCTCATCAGTATTCTAAATTATTTCAGGAGGTATTGGTCCAAAACAGTTATAAACAGCTTCTAAATTATTGAAAAATTTTTCAACGTTGTTTTTGTTAAAACTGGATGACCTTGATAAACTTGTTGCTTCAGGCTTTCTTACCAAGATGGTGTTGTTCCGCTTCATAAACCAACGCATCCGTTCTTTACCTCCCAGCTAGGAGGAATGTTTTTATTATTTGCATTAGCAAACTTGTAGGCCAACTCACAAAGACATTTTTTACTAAGACCATATTTCATTCTGGCCACTGTTCACATAGTTTGCCAAACTTGATTCCTCTGCATCAGTAAATACTTTTTTACGTCAAGTCTTGCAGAATAGGTAAATGTTTTTTCTCCTGATTTTCTAAATTGTTTTAAGTGCCTTGAGAGTGTGGCAAGAAAATTTTTATAAACTTTACATGCTTTTCTTAGTGAAATACCATTGCCTCAAGTAACTACTTCTACAACTCTCTTAAGTAAAACAACATCAACAGCTGGCCTTGTTTTCCCTTGCTTATTTCTAGGCATTTTTAATCTGTGAAAAAGAATAATTTTTAAAGTTTTCTTCAATTATTGTTTGTAATTTAAATATTCTTGTACCTTGAAACAGTTTCAAGGAACAATGACACAATATGTTTCAAGGTACAGTAGGATAGGTTAGGTTAAACAGATTTTATTTACCGACAGTACATGATGTGAATTTGAACAATTGATATACCAAAGCACTTACCAGAACCTGATGCACAAATACACATACAAAACTTTCAATTAAACTAACAATATTCAAAGTTATTAGACACAATCTCAAATTGGAAATATTTGGTTTCGACACCGGAAATATTCTCCGTCCTATAACTAATGATAATCAACGTCAACGGAGGTATGTTTTTGTTCAACATGGATTCCAGACTGGGTTGCGTTAGTGGTGACGAGATATGGCGCTAAACTTAAAATTTAAAATTTTTCGGGCATTTGTTCCAAGGTCCACTATACTCAAGGAACAACAGTCTCCCCTATTTGAAAATCTTATTTCTGAAGAATTAGGTAATGTAATTACGAAACGTAATTCATTGCCTCTGAACTGAGTGCGGCATGTTGGCGTATGACACAAGCTGGTACCGCAAATGCTCGGGGATTCACAATATCAAATAATATTGCAACGCTGCGCATTTTAATGTTATTTATCAATTATATTCAATTCATTTAGTTATTTATCAGCGGTAGAGGTGTTCGGATGGTAGTAATCAAGACGAGTGTGAGGGCAGTCGACTTTCTTCCTCATCAGTTAATGTGCCAGGTACCGCTTTTATGCGGGAGAGTACATCCCTTGGTGTCTGTAATACAGTTCTTAATAAAGCCTTTAAGGGATATGTATATATACATCGTTTTCTTTTGTGGAAGTTTGTGGCCTGATGGCTATAAAAGAACTGTCTACACTCCATATCCTTTGTTATCATCCTTTCACTTATCGATTGCCTACGCGCGCGTAAGTGATCGTTGTGTTATGAAGCTGTTTTGGTAAGTTTTCTATTTGTCTATTTGGAATATTTCTCTATTTTTATTTTTGTTTTTTAATTGTGTTCTTGTCTTTTGTGCCGTGTGTGTTCAAATTTTTCTTTGTTTGCAGATTGTGCTCTAAGTTTCCACCAGTAGGAAAAAATTTTTATATTTTGTTTTAATGTTTCTTTATATTGATGTGTTTCTGTGTATTTTCGAATGTTTCTAATTTTTTACTGTTAGTTTGTAGATTTTTGTTATTTAATGTGGCATGTCGCAATTTCAAAATGCAAAAAAATGTAGTATGAACAGAATTTATTATTTATTTATTTCAGCTTTCTAATAAACAAGATTATTTTAATTAGGTTATGTTAACTATTTTTTAGCAACCGTCAAGTAATTTTTTTTTAATTTCATTTCATCATTTATTTTAAGCTGGTGTATTCTATCAATTGTCTTCGCATATTGATTGTTTAATGAAAAACGTATCACATTTACGTTTTATTTTTGTTGTTTTTTGTTGAAGCATTATGTATTATATTTTTAACATTCTAGTTCTGATAAAAGTTTATTTTCGTCTCATTTTCTAATACCTTGTCCGTTTGTATGTATATTTTATAGTTTCATCAAAAAGAGTACATTTTAAATGTTGAGATATTGTTTAGTGTTTATTCTTGTTTAATTGTACTATTGTACAGAATATGAAATCGATTTCTTATTCTTAAATGCTTAATACATTTTATATTTTTATTTTAACACTTCTTTACATTGATGTTTATAATGTTGTGCGTTATCGATGCCAAAATTAATACTTCGTGAATTGTAACCACTTTATTTCAAACTTAATTCGGAACAATTCAATTATAATTCACTGGCTAACTAACTAACCTGACTAACTAACTGACTCTTTAATTGACTGACTCGCTATTTAATTAACTGACTGAGGGAAAAACGACCGCGCCTTAATAGGATTCCGGTTTTCCAGACGGATATCCGTAGATAAGATTATCGCTTGCGGAAATTTCTGGGGCGCTTATCTGCCGTTTGATTCATTATCGCTGTCGCTTCCCATTATCAAATCTTTCTAGACAGTTCCTTATAAAATCACTAATACAAATTCTATAACTACATTTCGTTACAATATATTTTGTTTAGCATTTTCCAAATTTTAACACCCTAATCAAAGACCTTGAAGACCTCTTAAAGACCTGCCAAATTTTCAACAGCTAAATGTAAAAAGCGGTTTTACGGTAAGAATTTTTATTTAATTGCACATTTTATTTAATAATTGCCGTATTTAAATTTTATCTGATACTATCAATTCGTCTAGTTCTGTTTAATTTTGTTTAATAGGTCCCAATGACCGGCGATACCGAGCCTAATACTTGGTACATTTTTACCCAGGATAGGTAAATGTTTATCAATTTTATGTTGAGAAGTGAGTCTTGGAAATTCGGTATCGCCGTTCGAAATACCGGAGGCAAACAACTGCGTTGGAGAATCAACGAAGGATGTAAATATTAAACTTTCATGTGGTAAGATTTTTGTTGAGAAAACAAGGGACATAAAATTGTAAAATATCTTTTGTTTGATGCTGTATTTGATGTATTGTATATTTTGTATTTTTATGTTGTATATTGTATGATTATATTTTGTATGATTTTATCTTGTATGACTGTATTTTGTATGATTGTATTTTAAATGATTATATTCTGTATGATTGTATTTTGTATGATTGCATTCTGTATGATTGTATTTTGTATGATTGTATTTTGTATGATTGTATTCTGTATGATTGTGTTTTGTATCATTGTATTTTGCATGATTGTATTTTGTATGATTGTATTTTTTATGATTGTATTTTGTATGATTGTATTTTGTATGATTGTATTTTTTATGATTGTATTTTGTATGATTGTATTTTGTATGATTGTATTTTGTATGATTATATTTTGTATGTTGTATTTTGTATTTTATATTTCCTATTTCGTATTTCGCATTTCCCATTTCGAATTTCGCATTTCGCAATTCGCATTTCGCATTTCATATTTCGTATTTTGTATTTTGTGTTTCGTATTTCGTATTTTGTAATTTTTATTTTACTTATGTGATCTAATGTTAACAGTGGCATGTTAATAACGAAATTAGCGTGATGGTAAAGTAAAAATTTTGAAAAACTTTCTAAAAAACAAATAATAAAATTTACAAAAAGTCGAAATTTTGAAAGAAGTTGATTGAAAAAAAAAAACAAAACTTTGGAAAAAGGCCAAAATTTTTAAAAATTGTCAAAATTCCAAAAGGTGTCAAAATTTCGAAAATAAGCCAAAATTCTGAACTCGCATTTCACAAAAATATATCAAAATTAAAGTACAGATGAAAATTTGAAACGAAATAATTTTTAAACTGAATCAAAATATTGGAAAGTGGTCAAAATTTTGAAAAAATGAAATTTTGGAAGAGTTGAAATTTTTGTTGTCAAATTTTTCAAAAAGTCAAAATTCTGACAGTCAATATTTTCTAAAAGATAAAATTTTACGAAAAAATAAAAATTTTGGAAAATACGACAAGAAATAGGATTTTTTTTAAAAAGTTTTAATTTACAAAAAAAACAAAATTCGAGAAAAAGTTGAAGATTTGAGATCGAAATTAATTAAAAACTAAAATAGAAAAATTGGTAATTAAATAATTTCAAATTGTTAAAAGGTGAAAATTTTGAAATCGAAAATTTCAAAATATCGATAAAAATCTTGAAAAGATCGAAAATTTGAAAAAAAAGTAAAAGTTTCGAAAATTGGAAATTTTGAAAAAACGTAGAAACTTTAAATCTTGAAATGTCAAAATTTTCAAAAAGAATTTGGGCAGTTATGGGAACTGCTGACAGAAGTGAAAACTTAAAACTATGTTAAAACAAATTTCAAGATATTTCAAAAACGTATGTTTTTAGTATACTAATTTTTCGGTTTATGCGATGTCGGATTATCCGGTGCCGGATTAGTCGGATAAGCCGGAGCTTAAAATTTAAATGAATTCAAAGAAATCTCAATTTTACATTTTTATCGATTTGACCTTAACCTAAAAATTCCGAGAAAGAATCGAAGCGATTTTAGAAAAATAATTAAACATGAAAAAAAATCTAAAGTTCAAGAAAAATTTAATTGTATAAAAAAATTTTGTGATAAAGATTAAAGCTTTAGGAAAAAGAATTAAATTAAACACAGAAAAATAGTTTTTAGTAATTTGAAAAAACACTGAAATGTTTAAAGAAAATTTCAAGTTTAAGAATAAAATTTTATCAAAAAAACTAAATTGAACAAGATGAGAAAAACGTTTTTTCAGGACAAAAACCGAGGTGTATAAAGAAAGTTCCCTAAATTTAGAGTTTAAAATCAAAATTTTAGAAACAGAAAAGACAAATTTAAATCAGGAATTTTGTGGACATTTTCTAACAAAATTTCAAGTGAAAATCGAATATTTCAAAAAAAAAGTAGAAATTTTAAGAAAATCTCAATAAAATTATCAAAATCTTGAAATTCATATCGAAAATTTGGATAAAATAAAAATTTTCAATTTAAAATTGATATTTCAAGAAAAGTAGAGGTTTCGAAAAAATCAAAATAACAAGAAATCTTTGGAAAAATAATTCGAGCTTAATCCTGACAGTCAAAATAAATATTCAGTTTAAATTAAAAATGTCAACAACAAAAATGTGAAACTCTAGAAAGGTTTAAAAGGAAAAGGGGTTTAAATTGAACAAATTTGAAGCATCTAAAAAAAGTAGAAATTTTCTAATTATAATCGAAATTTCGAAAAAAAATGTTTTAAATCTTATAGAAAGGCAAGAATTTGAGTCTAGATCATAATTTTAGATTGAAATTTCAATTTACAAATTGGAATTTTGAGAAAAGAATTAAAATTTCAAGGTCAATTTCAACAAAAGGACGAAATTTAATGACTAAAATAAAAATTTGGAAATAAAAGTGAAGGGGTGAAGCAAAAAATTAGAATTTCAAATTCAAATTCTAAATTTCTAAAAAAAGTTAAAAATTCAAACTCCAAATTTGCAGATGAAAATGGGAATTTTGAGAAAATGACTGAAATTTCAAATCTGAAGTCAAAATTTTAAGAAAAAAGAAAAACATCGAATTTGAACTGTAGCTCTTGAGAAGAGTAGATCTAACAATAAGTATTAACATTAAAAAAATATTCATTGACGTCCCGAGCAATTTAGGCACCCTAAGAAAAAGATCTACATAGCGCCCCTTAATCGTTGCTAACGATCCAAAAAACAAATCTTAAACTTATATTTAGTTACTAATTTTTGTCGACAAAAAAAGAACCTTGCGTTCTAGATGATCGTCTCGTTGGCCTATGTGGATGGACCGGCCTCGAAACAATCAAAAACCTCTGGAAAAAGTCATCCCAAACAAAAGTTGAAATTTTAAACAAAAACAACCGAGTTTTTGAAACAAACCCCAACTTAAGAAAAATATCTCAAAATTTAAAGTTTACAGTTTAATTTTCTAGAATAAACCCTATATAAATGTCCAAGAAAAAAGTCGAACTTACGAGCTTAAACTCAAAATATCCTCTATTAAAGTCAGAAAGTTGGAAAAACAGTTAAAATTTAAAAAAAAGAGCCGAAAATGTCGAAAACTAAAATTTGTAAATAAAAAGTAACAATTTCTATAATTATATAAAATTACATATCAGTTTTGAAGAAAAACGTAGAAATTACCAATTTAAGGACAAAAGGTTAAAAAAAGAAATTTAGGTACAACTAAAATGTTTTGAGATGAATATATACATGTTGAGCAAAAAAACTAAATTTCGAGTGTAACGTCAAAGTCTCGAAAAAAAAGGCAAAACGTTTAATTTTAAAGTAAAAATTTGCAAATAACAGTGAGATTTTTGAAAAATGTCCAGTTTAAATTCGAAATTTTCTAAAAAAGAGTAAAATTCTCAGGTCTGCATTCAAACTTTTAAAAGAGGCAAATTAAACTCGGACTTTAAAAAATAATTTTTTATGTGTAAAAAGCAAATTATAAAATAAAAAAAATGTCAAGAACCTTCGAAATAGAGATTGGGAAATTGCGTAGTCAGACTTAAAATTTCAAAGTTCAAAATTTAATTTTTTCTTTAAATGTTGGTTACAGAAAATACTGAACTTTAGCACACAAGTTGCTTGCTTGCATGATCCTCAACTGAAATTTCACGCGCAACCACTACATTCCTTCATAACGGAGGTCTATCGAACCGAATAAACAAACATTATATTCGATCATTTATTCTGTGCGATGTTTTTCCAAATTATTTTTTTCTTAACGTTTACTTCATACTTGTTTTTTTCTCAAAATATCAATTTCAAGTTTAAATTTTTGGCTTTTCTAATTTTATTTTTCGAAATATATTCTTTATTTAGTCTTTCGAGATTCAGACCAAAATATTGAGGATTTTATTTTACGCAACATTTCGAGCATCTTCTGAAAATTATGACTTTTATTCGAAATTCCGAGTTTACACCTTCAGTTTTAAATTTTTTCCGTTTTCCAACATTTATTATTATTAATATTATTATTTAACATCTACAGAAATTTCTAAATTTGGATCGTTTTCTGATATTAAATAACTTCTTCATTTTACCAATTTTTACCTAGATTTTTAATTTCTACTTTTTTTTTCCTAGATTCAACTTTACACTTTCAAGTTTTATTGTTTTTCATAATTTTTTATCTAAACCCCAATTTTTAATATATCTTTTTAAATATATAATGATGATTTTTTTTGAAAACTGTTCTAATGAAGGTCAAGTATATATATTTTTTTAATTTAAAGTTTAAGTTGTACATTTCAACATGCCTGAATGCCTGTGATAACACAAATGAACTACCTTTCCTGCTAATTTTAAGGCAGTGTTTCCCAAACTTTTGACATCTGTGTACACTTTCCATAATTTTTCGTGACGGTAAGTCCCTTCGTTAAAAAATTATATTTTAAATAATATATAAATGAGGAATTTGAACAAAACATCATTTTGCAATCTACACAAACTCTTTAAAGCTATAGAAGCTGATTAAGATAATTTTATTACGTTTGTCCAAACTATTAATTTTTAATTTTTGAATCATCTGAAGCCGCCCAGTGCAGTGCGTATCCTAAACAAACTCTTCCTGTATCTCTGGGGATATGCCTACCACACTTTGGGAAACACTGGTCTATGGCAATCAAATATGAATTGTATCATCGACAAAGTTAGGTAAACAGACCTGCAGGGAACTAAAGTCCTAACATAAAAAACGTATAGTTTTTCGTTCTGTGTATATCGACTACCGAGGTAATGAAAGTGACATTTTTTACTATACAATAATAAGTCCATAAATATTAACGCTAAAAGAAGTAGGAGATTATTTCAAAATTATTAAATTTGTTTTACAACTGCTATTTGACAATTTGTAACACTTAATTTCGGCTGACATATGTAACTTTTTTGCCCCACAATTTCGCCCTTCTCGCTTAGCCCCCACAAGCCTTATCCTAACCTCGCCTATGAACTATTGAAACAAAAGGAAAAATTGGACAGATATCAGACTTACAAAAATGTTAAATGCCTATTGTTCAAAGGGAAAACCGACTGGAAATTAACTGAATACGAAATTTTATTTATGTTAACGTGGTATTCATTACTGCTCAAAAACAGTCACTATCAATTTAATAGTATGTAATAATTCTAATAACCGTCACCAGTAAGTAAAGTTAACCATAAAATCGCACTGCAAGGCATACATCTACGTAATCTATTTTTCGCTTTTTTTTAAGTGGCAGTTGTTTTTAGAATTCATTTTATAATTACATATTATAATTCGTTGTAGTCAAAGCGGCGTCATAAAGTATTTTTTATACACCTACCTAGCTAGGATTTTTATTGCTGGAAAAATATTTTAGAGCAAGAAAGGAAATTTATTCACTTTTCTTATAAAGAAAGTACCAAAACTCCTGGGACATAAAGTTTTCACGAATTGTAGCTGTCAATATAAGTCAATTGGACTCGACTTATCTTAATATCAAAAAAGTACCGTTTGTCCGTGAAATGAGTTTAAACTTAAAAAAAAACATATTTTGGTACGATATTCAAAGTACGTGATTTTTTTTTTCATTTTGCAAATATGATATTTACAATTTTTTCTACCTGTTTGCACATACTATAGAAATTGTTCTTTTTGTAGTGCACGTTCAAATTGATTAAGATTTAAGATGAAGTAGTGCTACAACAATCTTCTTTTTTTTGTTAACATTTCGACGAATCAGAAAATAGAACAAACTCTCTTAAAATTCCAAAAAGTGGAAGATGGACCTTTCAAATGAGGAGCAATTGCAAGCATGGTATTCAAGTAGAAAAAAGCAACAATTTTTAGAAATGATGCCGTCGACATTTCAAAACTACCGTTGGCAGGATAAAATAATATTCGAATGTCTTGGATAAAATTGCTATTGATTAAAATTAATATTTCAATTTCTTAATAAAATGTTAACTTTATGCTAGAAGTTTTAAACTCTGAATCTTGATAAAATTTTAAAAATTTGACTTCAAACTCAACCTTTCTACTTTTCTTTCAAAATTGTAAGTGTTTTAGACCAACATATTAAATTATCAAAATAACCACCAATCTTGACTAAATATTCTATACTTTCACTGTAAGCACAAAATTTTGAGAAATAGTTCCAAAGTTTGCCTCTAACGTCAACATATCTACTTTGTGTTTTTTAAAACACTGGATTTTCAGTCTAAGTTAAGTTTGAAAATTCGATCTTCGTCTCAATATTTCCAAAAATAATCGAAATTTATACTTGTTTTATTAGAAATTGATGTAAACTATAGAAATGAGTTCAATCTTAATTTTTTCCTGATATTTTCTTTTTAAACTCTAGGTCTTACTGTTGGACAAAAATTTCAAAATTAATTTCAACTCAAAATTTCTAATTTTCATTTAAAATTTAATTTTTTAGTTTAACTTTTTGATTCAGTCTCAGCATGTCTGGGAATCTCCACTTTACATCAAAATTTTAACAAAAATTATCGAGTTCTACTATAAACTTAAATTTTTAGGAACAGATCGAAAGTTCGAATTTAAACTCGAAATATTCGTATTGCAATTTTAATTCTGAAGAAGGAGCTTGTGTTTCAAAATTTTGATTTCATTTTTACGTTATCACATCAAATTTTTATAAATACTGGAAGTATTTTTCATAGCGGACTCTTATTGGTCGGAAACATAATGTTTATCAATTTTATTTAACATTTCTGCGACCCAGGTTAGAAATATTTAATTTTTTTAATGAAAAGGCAGAAGGAGGACTATTGGCAGAAGTGAAAATTTAAAATAGGAAAATAAAGAGTGGTTTTTTTCATTTTAAAATTAATCCCATTATCAAATATTAAAATTTCATAATTTGTAAATTAACATTATTAACATTAGTCTGGTTGTCACGTCTCTCGGCACTCCAAGCAACCAATTATGTGCCGGGTTTTTTCGTATAGTTTACCACGCCAGCTACAGAATTCATTTATTAAAATACAAAAAGGTTGCAAATACAGAATTTGTATTTTTTTAAATATGTAAACCAAACAAAAACACAATCAAAAAATGACGGAATGCTATGAAGGTTGGTTTTTAGGGTTCCGTACTTTAAAAGGGAAAAACTTTGGTTTTTAGGGTTCCGCACTTTAAAAGGAAAAAACGGAATCCTTATAATCTCACTCTCGTGTCGATCCGTCCGTCCGTCTGTCACAAAGAGATTTTCCTCGAAAACTATGTAACGATGACCCACGCAAATGCACCCAGTCAGCGATGAGAAAAAGAAAATATTTTATAATAAAATAAGGGTTAAATTAGTCATCGAAAAATCAAGTTTTAGTTAAAATATAGTGGAAATATCATTAAAATTTGAAAGAGCCTCCTCTAAGGATCCCAAAATATTTTTTTTAATTAGTTTAGGTCTGATGGTCCTAAAGATACAGCTCAAAATGTATAAGAATGGACGGTTCAGCCCCTAATTTTCTAGGTTTCTAAAGATAAAATTTGGATTTTAATGAAGTTAGTAGATATTAGGCCATCGATTATCGGAAAACTGCAGGTTTCTTTTATATCGCCATGTTTGTTGAAAAAAAAATGTTTCATGAACAAATAGGTGCTTGCCTTCGAAGGCTCTTTGCCTCATATAGTATTAATTTTTTTAAATAAAAAACTTGATTCTACCAAAAAAAGAATGCAGATCAAATTTGGCTTTTACATTATTTCATTTAGATGAATATTTTCGGAGTCAGCACTAGTTCAAGCAACGCTGTAACTGCGGTTGGATTGAACATTTTAGCGCGATTCAGGGCAATCCTATAACTGTGTTAGTCATTGAATTATTGCGAGCAGCGAACGGATGCTTTTTAGCTGAGATATTATCAATACAGTCACCAGTTCCATAAATATTGCGACTGATTGTACAAAAAAGTATATATATATATATATATATATATATATATATATATATATATATATATATATATATATATATATATATATATAATCAATTCCCTTACACCGTAAGGTGTCGGGATTGGTATTCTCTATTTTATTCACAAAATTTTTTCCATTCCTTTTTGTTTAGCGCTAAAATTTTTGCTTCGTTTAGGTTTACTTGTCTCTTTCGGATTAATTTATCAATGATGTCATCCCATCTTTCTTTAGGTCTGCCTCTACGTCTCCGGTCCGATGTTCTTGCTTCCCATATTTTCTTTACTTGCATGTTATCTTTCATCCTTTGTATATGTCCCCACCAACCTAATTGTTTTTCTTCGACAATTTCTAATACAGGCTTAGCATCCAGTTCTTCCCTCACTTTTTGATTTCTTATTCGATCTCTTCTACTTATTCCCTTAATAATAATTCGCTCTTAAGAACTTCATCTCGACTGCTTGTATCCGGCTTTTCATTCTCTCCGTTAAAACCCAGGTTTCACTTCCAAATAGTAGTATCGGCTGGAAGATAGTTTTGTATACCAACATTTTCGTATTTTTGGATATTTCTTTCTTCTTGACTATGGTTGCACACATACTGTAATATGCTTTAAGTGCTTTCTCTATTCGTTCATTGATGTCCCTATCCTGATTTCCTTTATTATCTATTATTACTCCTAAATATTTGAATTCCTTGACCTGCTGTATATCCTTATTTTCCAATCGTATATTTATTTTTTTATTTTCATCTTCTGTTATCGCCATTACTTTTGTTTTATTGACATTTATTTTCATTTGCTTAGATTCTAGAGCATCTTTCCATATTTCTAAGTTAGTTTGTAGGTCTTCGGGTGAATTGGCCACTATTACTATATCATCTGCAAATGCACATTCTTTTATACAGACTTTTTGTAGATTGTAGTATCCTACTTGTAGGCCTGTTGTTTTAGTACATGTTTGTTTGAGTATGTCATCTATCAGGATAATGAATAGTAATGGGCTAAGTACTCCTCCCTGTCGTAAACCATCTCTTGTGTAGAAAGTAGAAGACTGCATATTTCGCGTTCTGACGTAATTTGCATTTTCCTCATATATGCTTTTTATTCCAGCAATTAATTTTCGGCTGACTCCTCGTTGTTCCAAACTTATCCATATTTCTTTTCTGGGTGCTCTGTCGAAAGCCTTTTCAAGATCAATGAACGCTAGATATGCCTCTCTCCGTTGTCTTAATATTTTATCCGTAAGTTGTTTCATCGTGAATATATGGTCCTGTATACTATGGCCTCTTCTAAATCCACTTTGGGATACACTTAATTGCGTTTCTATGACTAAACGGAGCCTGTTTGCTAACACCCTTTCATATATCTTTGCTACCGTGCTCAATAAAGTTATACCTCGATAATTTTGGCATTGTTTTCTATCTCCCTTTTTATATATGGGCATAATAACACCTATTCCCCAATCTTTAGGTATGTTTCCTTTTATCCATGCCTTATTACAAATGTTGTACAAGAGTTTTACACCTTTCTTTCCCATGTGTTTAATCATATCTGGTGTTATTCCATCATGTCCGGGTGCTTTTCCACATTTTGTTGCCTTGATTGCTTCTTCAACTTCCTCTATCGTAAGTACTTCAATTTCTTCATCTGCTATTGTGTCAATTGTTGTTACTTCTTTGCCTTCTTGTGTCTCTGTTTCCAGTGGATTTAATAGTTCGTAAAAGTATTCTTTCCATCTGTTCATAATTAAATTCTCATCTTTTAGCAACGCGCCTTCTTTGCTTGTTATAGTCGTCAATTTCTTTTCTTTTCCTTTTCTTATTGTCTTCACTGCTTTATAAAATAGCTTGCGATCTCCTTTATTTGTCTCCTCCATTTTTTTCCCAAAACATTCCCATGCCTTCTGTTTAGCTTCCAAAACCATTTTTTTTACTTTGGTTCTTCTCTCCTTATACAAAGTGTATTTTTGTGCGGTGTTATTATTTAAGTACTCTTTCCAGGCTTGTTTTTTTAATTTAACTTCTTTTTTGATTTCATCGTTCCACCAGGCAGTTAACTTTTTATTGGCGTTGGTTGTAATCGTGCCACATGCTTGTTTAGCTGCTTCTATTACTACCTCCTTAAATATTTGCCATATGTCTTCAATATCTTTTTGTTCAATCTCCTTTTCTATATTACTTATTTTTTCCTCAAGAATTTGGTGATAACTGTTTGCTATATCTTTTTCTCTTAATCTGTATGTTTTAATATTTTCTTTTTTTACTGGTGCAGTTTCGTGTCGTTCGTTGGCACTCCTACACCTCTTCTTTTTCCTAATTTTTGCTACAACCAGGTAATGATCACTAAATATTTCCGCACTTCTTTTGACTCTTACATCCGTGATCGATTTCCTATTATTTCTTTGCACAAGTACGTAGTCAATTATGGATCTTTCTTTTCTGTTTTCCGCTATTCTTGTAAATTTATGTATATCCTGGTGTTCATAAAACGTATTTGTTATTATGAGATCGTTCAATATGCAATATTCTATCATTCTTAACCCATTGTTGTTTATTTTTGTTTCCCCACAGTTTCCAATCACATTTACATTTCTATTCTCTCTTTTACCCACCCTACTGTTAAAATCTCCCATTACGATAATTTTACCTTTACCTGTCTCTGTGGCCCACGTTAGTTCCTCCCAGAATTGATCTTTATTACTCGCTAAATCATCTTCATTTGGTCCATACACTATTATTATGCATATTCGTTCCCCATATATATCATCAAATTCTATTTTTAGTATTCTTTCAGAAATGCCTTCCCAATTTAGTATATTATCAACTAATCCTTTCTCTATTATGCACCCAACCCCTGCCGCAGCATGTTTATTTTGTTCTACTCCACTGTATATTAAAAGGTGTCCATTTTCTAGCACTAGTTCCCCTTGCCCCTCCTTCTTCGTTTCTGTTAATGTTAATATTTGTATCCCTGTCATTTCAAATTCTTCTATTATTTCCTCCTCTTTTCCCCTTAGTCCTCTAACATTCCATGTTCCCACTTTCCAAATTTCTTTTCCTGTTTTTTCCTTTTTACTTATTTTTTCTATTGTTGTGTTTTTATGTGTTTTCGTATCCATTTTCATTGCCTTGTTCGTCATCATACTATTTACCTCTTTAGATTTATTGCTCAGTTTTTTGAATTTGTATTTTCTAATTTTTCCTTGGTTTTGTTCCATTTCCAAGTTTCTCCATCAACTATTATCTTGTTATATCCCATTTTGATATTCTTACCCATGCGTTTCTCCTCTTCTGCTTTATTTTTTAGTTGTCTCTGCTTCTCCCTTTCTTTATGCGTCAAGTCTTCATTTATGAAATTTTTTTCATTAATTTTTCTAAGCTTTGATTTGTTTTTCATAATCCGTTTCTTTTCATTTTCATTTTGCAATTTTACAAGATATATATTTCTACCAATGTTGTAAGTTTCTTCAACTTTGGTTTGTATTTCTAATTTTTCTTTAAAGAAATTTTCCATTTCTGTAATTAAAATTGCATTGTCGTTTGTATTTACTGTTAGACCGTTGACAATTATGTTATTTTTCCTTTTATCTTTTTCGATCCACTCCAAATTATTGCTTATTATTTTTATATCCTTTTTCATTTTCTCGTTTTCTTTTATAATTCTCTCGTTTTCTTCTCTTAGTTTGTTGTTTTCGATTTGGATTTTTCTAATGTCGTTATTGTATTTTTTCTGTTCATTTTTTATTTCTTGCATTTCTTCTCTTATATCCTGCATCATACTTAGTATAAGATCAAGCTTATCCTCGTTATCAATTGTTTTTGTTTTTATTGGCGTTCTCGACATTTTTTTTGTTCTCGTTAAGGTTTCTTCTCGTACCCTTTTTCTCTTGCCTCCTTCGTCTGTGGAGGACTCCTCCATGTCGGCGTCTCTCATATAATTCTTGTCCA
Source organism: Dastarcus helophoroides (assembly GCA_028583605.1). Taxonomy (NCBI): domain Eukaryota; kingdom Metazoa; phylum Arthropoda; class Insecta; order Coleoptera; family Bothrideridae; genus Dastarcus; species Dastarcus helophoroides. The sequence goes on from CM053335.1 coordinate 2,117,805, forward strand.
TGTTTATTTCTTTATTTCAGCGCTGATTCCTAATCTGATTACTATATGTTGTGATGCACGTCTTTTCCACGAAAGAAACCGTTCCCCGGACTATCTCCTCGAAGGTCACGGTTTCTTATCTCTTATCAGAGCTAATACAAATGCAGCGTCTTACCTTAAATTACTAATTATTGCACTAATCTGTTTGTCTCTAGTGTTGTTTTAATCACTACACTGCTCTTATTGTTTACACCTTTGGTTTACCACAATTTTCAGAAATAATCGCTCATTAATTCCCGTAGAATTTGGGTTTATTAATGGAGCATATATTTAGCAGCTGCTTATGCACGCACCATCACCACCTACCGTACAAAAAAGTATGTAATTTAAAAATGAACATTGTTTTCAATTATAACAGTAGAAAATTCAGATAAAATTTTAAATTCATTGGATTCTAATTGTGCCAGCCCGACCACTCGGCCGATTTTTTTTTAAATAGAACACCCTGCGTATTTTTGCTTTTTCGAAATCCTCGTACTTTTCTAATTCCAAATAAATACAATAAGTCTACATTAGGACAATCTTTTCCCTACTTATTTGAGACTAATTTATCGAAAAACATTATTTAGCCAATCTTGTTAATAACCTGTGAATCAAAACAAAACACTTTTTCTGTCTCATATTTAAATTATAACGTTTCCTACAGCAATATTAGAATCTGGTTGTATTTAAGTAAATTTTAATAATATGATTCAACGCAATGGTAATTTTGGCTACTATTAACTTATTTAAATAACTGAAGAATACATAGTCCAAATATAGACTTATTATAGAAATTTGGAAACAGAAAAATAGGAGATTTTCAAAAAAGTATTAATATACAGGGTGTGTCATTAAAAATAACTAACCTTAATAGCATTTCGACATTTTGCCATTGCCTTTTTCTTTGGTTTGATTTGGTTGACAGATTAAAAAAATGTAAGTAAAACCCTGCAAATTTTGTATTTGCAACTTTCCTGCATCTTATTAAATAAATCCTGTAGAGGGGTGGCAACTTATAAGGACAAACCCAGTACATTTTTATATCGTTTATTTATTAGTCAAATACAACTTAATTAAAATAAATATAAATAATATTAAACTTTTAACCCAAATATTGATAACAATGATGAAAATATTTGAAAATAAATGCTTTGCTTTTGTTATTCATTTTCTATATAAAATATTAATATATTTAGTACTCACTGTTGTACTGCACTATGATTCTACAATAAAACAACTAAAATAATACAAAACCTAAAAATATTTAAAAAAGTACTAAATAAGCAAGTTAACTTATATTAAGCACACAAGCTGTGGGTAAGACGATCTCGCCTGATAGTATTCGGATTCAAATCCCGGTGCCTATAACGGATTTTTCACCCTGTTAGACGTATTACTTATAGCTACATAATATTGTTGACATTAGAGCATATTGGTAGCGCAAATTAGCGGAACCATATGTTTTTCCCCTATCAAAAATCGCTCAACGTTCCTAAAGAACTTTTCATTTCAAAAGATCATCAAAACTGAAACCTGGCGATTGGACGATTTGTCGGCTTCGTTGACTATGAAGACGAACCTAGTGGCCATTCATCACCTTCGACAACTGAAGGTAAAAATTTGCGTGTGCTCATTCAAGAATAGCTTTTTTTGTGCGAGTACCAATCATTGACAATTTTAAGTACAATAATGTTTGCGACAATGGCACCAAGACAGATTTCCGCTGGATCTACGAAGAGCGACAGTATTTATTTAAGAAGTACCATTCTTAAATGAAATTAATGGTGATGAAATTTGAGTATACATCTAAGTAGGAGTCAGTGAATAAATATCAATTTAAAGAATACAAAACAGCTCATTCATAATAAAGAACAATAATATAATCAGATCTGTTCAAAACGTCATAGCAAACATGTTTTGGGACAGTAAAACTATTATTGCCATTGATTTTGCAACAAGAGCAACCATTAACAACAGTGGGGGAGACCGGGGCAAAGAGGACCAGCGAGGCAAACAGGACCTGTCAATTTATTTTCAAATTAATGTAGATTTCAGCCTTGCTTTCGTTCCCAGAGGTTGACACTACTTAATTCTATGCGTTTGACAGTAATTTTAAACATATGTAAAAACGAGTCTGCATTCTACGGCTGTTTCAACGAATTTAAGGTAAATACTTGTAATATTTTATTGAATTACAGTATGTAATTTTTGAAAATGGATATTTGCTAATAAAGTGCTTTTCGCTCATAGAAAACTATATATAATTAACAATGTTTTTAGACAAAAAATGTTTTTCTTTTGCAAGGGAAAATTTTATTTTACATTCGGGGCAAAAAGGACCAGACATCACGGGTCATAGGAGAATGGTCCTATGTAATATGCCCATTCATTATTAATTCAGAATTATCCTGAAAAAGAAAAGATTATTCCTTTAATCTAGGTTATTTGTGGCAAATGCATTAAAGAAATCTTCGCCAAGCTCTTTCAAATTTGAAAAAAGAAGAGCAACACCAAAAACATAAAGGAATACTCAAAAATTTAAAAAGTACGCCCGTAAAGGGGGATTTGGAGAAGCAAAAGCAATGTTATAATGTAAAGATGGGAGATCAGGCACTGAAATAAAATGCATAAAACAAAATGGTCACAAAAATGTCGACAGCGATAACCATAGTTCTGAAATAAAGACGAAAACGCTTCAGAAAATAAAAATTGCTGGAAGCAGCCACGCTGAATAAGATTTCGGGCTACTGAAACGAAGCACGCGAAACTGAAGATGAGAACTAACAAAAATATAAACTGTGACTGCTAAACTGATCCACAATTAGATAAATACCTATACTTTAGTGAAAGTTATGGTGAAAGCAAATTAGAGGAAGGTTGGATTAGATGTCAGGAATACGGAAAATGAGCCCACGATGGCTGTGCAGGAGTAGACGAGAGAAAAATTTATATGCAATTTATGCATAGCACAAATAGGGTCCTATTTGCCCCAAGACTCCCAAGACTGGAGGTATATAGAATCGGGATCACTTATTATTTGTTTTACTAAACAACATTATTTTCAAGTTTTTTTTACTTGTTTTGTGTTATTTTTAGTAACGCGAAATAACTACTGTAAAAGTATATATACTCGTTTTCCTTAAATTTGTAGAATTAGAATTAGAGAAACTATTTAGGCAATTGTTTTAAGTGGTTCGCTTTACCCCGCTCTGCCCCACTCTATTTTATGAACATTACGCCATGGTAAGCCTGACTACACAACACACATTATTTGCTACATCGCTGGCGATTGCCAAAAATGGAACGGTTCTAAATTATTCCCTTCGAAAGAGAATTCTTTACCCTGAGTTTCACAGAACCCTTGGTTTCCGCAAAAGCTTGAAAGGGTTCCCTTTGAGTCATACATTTATGCGCTTTTCTAAAATGATCAATTAAATCTCGAGAGATGAGCTGTGCCAATAGCTGAGCATCGACAAAATATAACAACACCCTTAGTTTAACCCTCGGATGACTTCATGCAAAATTTTTGATAGTTCTCATTTTACCATAATATAACCATTGTAATGCACTAACTTTAACCCAAATAATAATAATATTTATTTAACAGTGGCAAAAATAAGGCCTTGTCATTTGTGAAAGTATTTCCAGCTTTTAGATTATAGAAAATTCACTTAGGTCCTTGATGCCTATTTGTTTAGTTTAAACTTCATATTGAGTCATGAAACATACTTATTTAACTTACCATGACAAATTAACAATGCACAATATTTTCACTTGTTATATACTACAAGAATTTACGAATGTCATGCATTATTAAACTTAAAAATAGTACACGCACTGTTAGATTTTGAATAAACCGTTACGGACTTCGACCGAATTCTACGTTATTATGTTTCAAGAAAGGTGACAATATACATTGTCAAAAAATACGGCATCTATTATTAGCTATTATAATCGAAATAACATTATACATTATTCGTACCTCTAATTACATGATAATCAAAGCATATGGATTAACATTTCGCCTTGAATATTGCAACTTGAGCATTTCATTAAAAAGCATGTACGAGCCATGTCGCAGGAGAATTGAACCACCCTTATCAATGTTCTATTTCTATGAATATAAAATATGTCCATCAATTTCAGTGGAAAATTTAAATGCTCTGTATAAAGTAGGACATTTTGCTATAAATACATCTCATTGTCATTATTATGCTGCTGAATTTTAATATTAATTTTTGTTTGAAAAATAGAAGTTATAGTTGTGCTTGTCGCGAATGTATTGTACCACTTTTTTAAAAATTTCAAAAAATTCAAAATACGTTTCAAACGTCAATGTTTGTTTGTCGTAGTCACTAACATTATACTATTTAAATAAAATAGACCTTAAATAAAGCTATACATTTATTTCTTATGCTGCGTGGAAAACCTATTTCTGCAGACCTTCGTCAGGACATTATAACTGACCACAATAATGGTAACTCGGGTTAGAATATTTCAAAATTATTAGGAATACCTAGGTGTACAGTGCACAATATTATTTACCGATATAAAACTGTTGGACATGTAATGACCTATCAAATAAGTGGCAGAAAGTCGAAAACCACTCTTCCGGATCAACGTGCATCGGACAATTTAATTAAAAAAAGACAAAAGGATGTCGTCTAGGGAATTGGCTGTTTAATAGGGTGAAACTATTGGAAAATCCGTATCCAAAAATACAGGTCTGCGAAATATAAAAAGACTTTGATACGGATTTTATAAGGTATGTAAAACTTACTTATAAATTTTAAAATATAAAATTTTGTCAAATAAAAATGTTTAGGCAAAAGAGAAGCCACTTCTTATTACAAAGCAAAAGAAGATTATGTTGAAATGGATTCAGAAAGACTTCACATGGACTACCAATGACTGGGATAAAATAATTTGGAGTGATGAATCTAAATTTGAGATATGTGTGAGAGATAGCCGAAGTAGGGTTTTAAAAAAAAATAGAGGAGCATTATCCAGTTACATTAAAGCGTAAGATTAAATTTCCAGCTTCAGGGATGGTGTGGGGTTGTACATCCTCTCAAGAACTGGGACGACTATTTATGATAGATAAAACAATTAATGCTGATAAATATGGAGAAATTTTACAAAATGAAGAATTGCCATCCATTCCGACGCTAGTAATTGGAAACGGAGAATATATTATATATTCCAGCAAATGGTGCTTTACACCACACAGCAAAGATAGTTAAAAAATTTTTTAATACACATAATATACCATTATTAGAACGGCCGTCTAGTAGTCCAGACTTGTCGCCAATAGAAACATTGTATCATAAAATGAAAAAACAATTAAGAACTAGTCCCGTACGTACAAAAGCGAAATTAATTGATAAGTTGAATGAAATCTCGCAACAATTTAAAGCTGAATTTTGCAAATCACTAGTGAACACGCGGTCTAAACGTATATGAGTAGCTTTAAACCAAAAAGGAGACTGTACACAGTGATAAAAAAATTCCAAATAATCATAGTTAAAATAATATGAGAAAAGATGATTATGTTGGTTTTTATTATATTCTATTTAAAATTTAATATAGTTGTAAAATAGATTCACTTTATTTATAATAGGGAAAGCGGTTAAGTATTACTACTATTAAATTGTTTCTTTTTGTTTTAGTGTTAGTTAAGTTTCTTTTAAATAGACATTTTAACAAATTTTTCTAGTGGTTTAATTCATATGCGACAGGGCTCGTAGCTCTCAGGGGTGTCACATTTTAGGAGTAACTTTTAAATTACATTTGTAATTGATTGATAAATTCTCATTATGCCACTGTCTAGATTTAAATAATACAGGGTGTCCCAAGATGTTCTTAACAGACGATGCCTCAGTTAGTTGATAAGATAGATAGATGAACAAAAAAATTTTTTGAAGGGCATCGTTCCGGCTACAACCCTGAAGTAACCACCCTCTCCCTTTTTTTCAAATTGCAATCCCCATTTTTTTTCACTAAAAATTAATTCTGAATTTCTTCTGAATATAGTAATTATATGTAATATTTGATAATTGAAGTGTCCTGGAACCGCTAAAGGAAAGAATAATATTTACTATACAGGATATACTTCTTCCGGGATTGGACCATGTCAAAGAACTACTAAAAGTGTAGTTACTATAGTAATAGTAGTAGTAGTAGTTCCTGTCTGTATAAAATAAGGTTTTATCAAAAAACGATGGTTCTATGAAAATCTTGAAAAGAATTACCAGCAAACTATTGTGAAGTAGAATAATAAGTGACAACATAAGAGAGACTTGCAAACTGCAAAGTGGATAAAATTGTTGAGTGGTTGACATTTTTAACCCTTAGATATAGTGTACATCTCGCTGTTTTCAAAAATGAACATCCAAAAAGATCAAATTTTGCAAAGCACCTATTAGAAACAAAACATAAACATACAAGCGCGAACACAGTAGCAATTCACTAATACTATCAGCTAGACCTTCTGGACACACTTCTAGTTAAAACTTGGGATGGGAATTCGGATTAGATGAAATATTCGTAGGGGTCTGATCTGTTAGCATAACAATGGCTAAACAAACTACTACTATAACCGCTGACGATGCTGAAAAGCGAAACCAGGTCCGATTATAGCAAATATTATGGAATTTTTAATATCTCTTGTTGTATTTATTGTTCATAGAGTTTGAAAGTTATGAATCATTAAGTGGATCAAAAATCTAAGAATAATGGGGAACAAACTAACTACTAGTATAACCGCCGACGATACTGAAAAGCGAAACCAGGTCCGGTTATGGCAAATATTATGGAATTTTTAATATCTCTTGTTGTATTTGTTGTTTATAGAGTTTGATAGTTATGAATCATTGAATGGATCAAAAATCGAAGAATAATGGGGAACGAACAAAATGAATTAGGATACAATGGTCAGAATAACGACGGATAAATCACCGAATAGCAGAAGGTTGTTAAGACTAAAGAAAAATGGTAGCATCCATAGGAGGGATACTGATGATACCAGACAATCAAGCCTAAATTAAAGACGAAAGAAGAAGAGGAAGAAATTTAGTAAGATGCACTAGTGCAGTTACAAGGTTGAAAAAAAAATAATCCACTAACTTAAAATATCAAAATAAGGCGAAGAATTTATATACTGATAAGTTCTTTCTTGCCTTAATTTTCTATAGATAATGAACATATTAATATGGTTCATTTTAATAAATAATTTTCTCAAGCATGTGATGTATAACATTTTTATGCACCATGTTTTTAAACAAGATGCGTTCCATTTTTCGGAGAAAAAAGATGGCAAAGCAAATAAGTTTGGCGTTGTACTTTTAGTATATTTCATTTAAGTAGTACTCATCCAATTATCCATACTGGTGTTCATTAATCTTATTTTAAACCTAAAAAAAAACATTGCATGTATTCCACATTAGCAGAAAGTTGCTCTAATTGTTTTCATATAAACATGTAGTTATTTTTATTACATTTACATGGTGTTGCTGTTGTATATGTTTTCGTGTGAGACAAATAATAAATAACCTGTATTCACAAACTTGAGCATAAAGACGAAGGATTTATTTATTTTTGAGGGCAAGGATAATAATTGTGGTAACAAATATTAAAGATAATCCTGCAGTGGCGGACTAAGCCCGTCAGAGGCCCGGGGCGACAAAGCTGAATTGAGCCCCCCAGCTTTAAAAAAAATGTAGTTTTACAAGCCTTTTATTCAGTTCACATTTGTACGTATAAATAAGTGTTTATGTTTATTTCGTCAAAATCTGGCAAGTAAAATTTAAATTCGACTTAAATTATTTAGGCTAAATAAACATACATACCTACAATATGGAATGGATATGGGCGAGGAAAATAAAATACGAATCGATCGACAAAAAAAATTATATAAAATAAATCAAAGATAGATTTTTTATTTTTTGTAGCGTGTTATATGTGTTTTCGTGCATTCAATTTACCGAACTCCTGAATAACTTCTGTGAAATCGATTTGAAAATTTTCTTTCTATTGAAAGCACGGCTAGATTAATCAGTCGCTCTTGACCCATTGTAGATCGAAGATAATTTTTAATTAGTTTAAGTTTCGAAAAACTCCTCTCGTACGATGCAACCGAGATGCAAATGGTCAAGAAGTATTGATGTATAAGCGATATACAGGATAACGATTCACTGAAGTCCCATTTTATTATAAATTTAAGGATTTCTCATGCTCTCCATTTGGCAGCAACGTCCATACTCGTATTGGTGGCTTTTACATGCCTGCGGTACCTTTTTATTTCTGGGGAAACTTGCTCCTTGTCAAATTCACCATAAAATTGTATCAGATTGTCAACTGCTACAGCCAGAGCGTCATCTGAAGCTTCTAGCATAAACTTTGTTTCAATAATTTGGAAAATATTATTGATTTGTTTCATGGCCCCGTATCGTGGCGACAATTCTTGTATAAATCGGTCTATGCATTCATACATGGACCGACGTATTTCTTCTTAAATTGATAATCCAGCATCATGAGCTGATTCACCCGGCATCGTTCTTTTTACCTTCCATCTTCCTCGTTTCTCGATGTTGATGTCCACGTCATTGCATTTTTTATGCCAAAAGTTACAGTATTGTCTACAATCATGGTTCGTTCGGTCTCTAAATACTCATTCAAGGCATTTAGTTTGGTGATTCCTGTATCTAAAGTCATTTTTGGAGACTGCAAATATTGTTGAACTAAATTTACTTCCTCCAGTATAGAAAGCCAGAATTGTGTATAGGTTAGAAAGGTAAAATCACAAACAGCCGGCAGGAGCAGACTTGCTCCTGATCTTGTATCTAGATTTGCTTTTGTTGGATCTTGAAAATGTTTCAAGCCACTCACAATTGTCTCTATGTTTTCTTTTACAACTTTTACTGACTCGTAATGAGCGCTCCAGCGAGTATCCGATAAACGTTTTAAATTTTTTCCAGTTTTCTCTTTCAGAAATTGCCATCTCTGTGTAGGTGACGAAAAGAACGAATATAATTTCTCTACTGTTCCAAAACACGTGACACTAGAAGAAACGCATGCAAATGCATGAACTCCTCAAAGATTCAAGGAATGATTAAAACAAGGACTGAACAATGCCTTTGGATTTACTTCTCGGATTTTTCGTTGCACCCCTCCATGGACACCTGACATTGACGCGGCATTGTCATAACCTTGAGCCCTGCACAACGCAATATCCAGTCCATCTTTTTCCAACTGTTGCTGAATGTCTTTTGACATATCCTCAGCAGTTTTGACAGACATTAAAAAAAAACAAGAAAGATTCTCGTACTTCCACAATGTCATTCTCTATATGAACGAATCTAATGATTTGACCCATTTGGTCTATTTTACTTTCGTCAGGACTGCTGTCAAAAATGATTCCGTAATACTTAGCCTTTTTAATATCTGCAATAATTTTTTGCCTTACATGATCACCCAAACATTGAATAAATTCATTGTGTATTCCTTTTGACAAATAAGATGGTACTCTCATTCACCCACCAGCATCCTCTTCTAGTTTTAAGCAATGCTCTTTCAACACCGGATCATATTTCGCTAACAGTTGTACTAATTCTAGAAAATTTCCCCTGTTTTTCGAAGAAATATCTTCACGCTGGCCTTGGAAGCCAAGATTTTGTTGGGCTAAGAGTAGCGTTACATCTAAAAGGCGATATAAAATGTTTCTCCATTTCTTAGTTTCATCGTTAATAATCTTCAAATTATCTTTATCAATAATTTTATTAAGTTTCAAACCCATTGTCAACGCTTTCCATTTTTCTAAGTTTGATAGATGTTCATGAGACGATTCATGCTGTGATATTCTTGGATTTAATTTCCACCACTGACAAAAACCAGAGACAAATTTACTAGTGTGATTGTCACCCTCAGATGCACATAATCGGCAGCAGTAACAATATAATTTCTTTGTTGATGGAGAGTATAGCATCCATTTCCTTGAATATTTAGTCTCGTTTAAATGTGAGTAAAACCACGGCAAAGTTAAACAACGATGTGTTCCCTTAGTGCTTTCACCTGGTCTTTCTACAGATTCAAAAGGTTCGACCTTGTTTTGAAATATTTCACTGCCCTTATTGATAATCGAAATTCTGATATGCTCTGGCACAAGTATTGGCCAATGTGCAGCATCATTGGATGATAAGAACTCTAACTTAGAAGCAACGTAGTCTTCGGCTTCCTCAGTATTTTTCTTTAATTTATTAGTTTTATATTCCTGTATTTCAGTGTCAGTCACGTCGGAGTTTTTATTAATATCACAGTTAATATACTTTTCAGTTATGTTTGCTCTTTCAATATCAATGATTTGTATATTAGATCCCGATTCAACAGTTTCATTAATTTCTTCGGCAACGCCACTTTTCTTCTCTTTAGAATTCGAAAGGTATTTGGATAAAGATCCAGCAAGCAATTTTATCTCTTCAGTCTGCGCTTTTTTTAGCTTCCTTTTCTGAGAGCCAGATGATTGAATCCTTTTCACTAAAAATAATGAGATAAATAAGAAACTTTTATAAAAGATAGCTAAATTACATAGACTAAAAAATTATTATTTGCATAAAAAAACAATATTTTATGTGTTGCTTAAAAGAACATATCTTAAATTCCCCCAATTCCCCCATGCATTTTACAAATGCGCCTTATCTTATTATTAGTGCAGCAAATTAACGATGTCATGAGCAGCGATCGAAGTAGGTAAACTATTTAGCTAAACTTCTAGAAACAGACATAAATTGGAAACATAATTACAACAATATTTTGATAAGCGGGTGTTCTATTCCCTAATAAACGTGCACTACAAATAAAATAAGGACTACTCGCGAAATGCAAGAACTGAAGCAATGTACTCGTAAGTGCATATTGACTAGAAACTACAGTTATAATTTCTAGGCTAAATTATACAAAGAATTACTTACTTTTTCCAAATACTCGAAAATGCACTAACTCAACTCTGAACTTATTTACTTTTATACCGCAACAAAAATCAAAAACACTATTACACTTTTTAATGAAATTACTTTGAACGGATAAGATCGCGTTTATTTCTTTACAATTTGAAAAAAGGCTTATCCGTTCGCGAAAATATCAGAACACACTAATAAACTATTAAATATCAACGTAATAAAATTTAATATATTTTAAGTGAGACCAATGTTTATTTTTTGACGTAAATAGAATGTAAATGTAGGCGTACAAGAGTGAATTATTTGTACTTCATTCATTCAGGGATTCCTGGGGAAGTACCCGCTACAAAGACGGGAATTCCCCCAGCGTATTGGACGCGTTCAGCAAAGTTAAAAGAATATTAGTACCGCGTAAAAAGTCTAGATGGCTGTAGTGTTTTGATCTTGATGAAATTATGTAGGTACTAAGCACATTTTTAAAGTCTTTCCTGACAGCCAGGCTTTTACTACAGGATTTTGGACATCAGTAGTTGCATCAAACATAACATCAAGTTTATGTCAAGTCGTACTTAAGTAATATTTGCATCTAAGTTAAAGACAATATGTAGTCGTAATTTGGTCAAGTTAACTACAAGACTTATAGTGAACTTGTAGCAAAAACTTTTGGTTAACTTAACGACAATAACTTGCATATGACGACTTTTACTTAAATTGTATCAAAATTAACTACCAACTTAACTATTATCCAAGTCTTTGTGTTAACTTGACTTCAAAGTCCGTCTCTAGATTGACGTCAAGTTGAGTATTAAGGTGGCTATCAGGGTTATTTAGGATTTGATCAGGGGAACGCGGAGGCATTTGGGGGCCCCCCAAGACCGGAGGCCCGGGGTGGGCCGCCCCTTCCGCCCCCCTGTTAGTCCGCCACTGCAATCCTGAATGAAGCTACCGAGTTATAAATACAATGAAATCGCTCTTAAGCGGACAACGTCGTGACTGCCAATATGAACTTTCCATTATACAATCCCAGAGTATAAAAAACTAATCGCTTAACAGAGGTGTTTGTTCAATAGAGTGTTCGTTATGAGAGATTTTACTGTATTATTATAAAATAACAACCTCGTTATGTACGATGTAACTAAAGCCACAAATGTCACTAATAGTGAGGTAGCATATTTCTTGAAAAACTCGAAATTTGGGACATATTTTGTTAATTAATTTATTTATTCAAAATTTAAGTAGATTCCATTTAGGAAATTATTAGGTACTTACTATGTCTCTTTTTAAATTGCTGTTATTTTTCCAAAATTTCGAGTTGAAATTTAAAAAAAATTAATTTCAAGCTTTTCAAATTTTAAAGTTAAATTTAAAATTTCAAATCCTTCCACAATTTCGACTTAAAACTTAATTTGGCGATTCTATTTAATTGTTCTTAATTGTACATTTTTACGAAAATCTCGAATTTCATTTTTAGAAATTGTGGATAATTTCTTGAAACTTGTAAATTTTTCTCAAATAAAATTTTTGGTAATGTATTTTTTCTCAAAATTTAGATTTTTTTAATATTTGGTATAGAATTTCAAGTTTGGTTTTTGGAAATTTCGATCCATACCTTAAAATTTAGTTTTTTTTTTTCAAAATTTCGACCTTAATCTTGAAATTATACTTTTTTCAGACAATTCGAACTTGGCAATTTTTCCAATTTGATTCCGAATTAGTTTGAAATTAAAACATGAGATCTCGATGTTATTCTCAATTTCGACTTGAAATTTAAACGGAAGAAATTTTTTATTAGAGGTGGAATTTCGAGTGGTATAAAATAATTTTGTCTAGGAATTTCAACTTCTTTGAAATTTAACATTTTTATATTTTTATTAACTGAATCTAGGTATGAAGAAAACAATTTTATAAAATATGTTTTTTATGAAGCTTGAGTAATTTCTCGAAAATTGTATTATTTTACGGTGGAAAATAATGAGCACGTGTAATAATTCAATTTTCATAAGCTTCGGATTCTGCTGAAACCAAAACCGAAGCCGCAATTCGGTTTAGGCTAAAAATCTAGTTTCGCATCTAATAAAAATAATTCCCCAAAAACTCTTCATAAATTTCTGCCTAAGTTATATTTATTAGGTTTATTTTCAGCAATAAAACAGATTCCAAGGATACTATCTTAATATCATTAATATTAATGTGTGTTATGATTAAGTTTAAGATATTATTAAAAACAGAATACTTGGAATGTTGACAATGAAACCTCAAATGCGTACAAATTTCCTGTAAAAGCATATTTTCCTCAGAGAATTTTCGTCCACTGCACGACGTAAAACTAAAAACATGTTAATTAATTTTAAACTTGAACTTGACCTTCTTGTAAATACAGGTATTGGAAAGGTTCTATATCTTTTTTTCATTCTAAGAACTACACTATTTGCGCAAGCATAATAATTGACGGCCTTGAATTGGGTTGTTGTCTTTTGCTCCTGGGGTCCCATTAAGTAAATAATGCACATGTATTTTTTCTTGATGGGTCATTTGTTTAATGTTATGCAAAGAATTGAAGGTAGAATAAAAATAGCCGTCTTTCATGCTAATCGAGAACGGGTTTTATCATGGGCACTATCAAGAACCCAAATAATAAAAAGCAGAAGGCCTTTAGGGACTGATACCTAGTATCAAATCGTACATTAATAAAATGTAAAAATGTTCATATTCAATAACGGAGTTTCATAAAGGATTTTGCAACTCATCTTCATAATGTTGCGTAAACTCAAATTAATATGTATTTAATAACCCTATACGTTTTTATTTTATTAGTGGAAAACAAAGCCTTGTAGGCGGAAATAATTGATGGTTTGCTTTGTATGGCGCTGTTAAAGTAATTTGAGAAATACGTACGGCCATATATGCTTGTTAAAATATGCCGTGTTGTGAAAACACACTTTCTTCATAAATGTGTTCGAGGTGACTGGATGTAAACATTATGTAAAGACAGTATCGTGCCTATTTAAATTATGTAACATTTTAAATAAAAGGTGGCTTTAAGCACTTAACACACTAAGTGCACCTTCAAATTATAAATGTTTTTGTTTTACAGTATACCTAATGTAACCAATTATTTTTTCGCTCAAACAGGAACGCAGATTTTTTTATATTAATAAAAAAAACAGAAAATTTATCTCTCTGAAGATGTAACGTTTGGTTTTTAATCTTTCTTGGTTTCAGGGGATAAGTTCTGTATTTCAATTTTTGAAGGACCAGTCCGTTTCACCAAAAAGAAAATTAAAAAATTTCGAATATTTCTTATTAACTTAAATGTTAAATGTTATGACTTTAAATTATTTTCTTCAGATCAAAAGTCCCCTCCCTCCTTCCATCTTTTGAATGGTTATACTTATTGATAGAATAATGAAATTTCGAGCATGAAAATAAAGGCTGGTAAACTTCTCAACAAAAGATAGTATTTAACGTAATTATTATTGATGATGTCATAAGACCCTTGTGACTAATTATATAAATGACACCCTGTAACAAGTGACACCTCATTTAAAAAATATTAAAAATACCTATTCAGTCTTATGTAACCTTTTAAAACTACGCTAAACACCAACAAAATTAGTATGACTGAATATGTCTTTGAAATACCTTTCAATTGGGCCGTTATTTGCTGTAAGGTGCTATTTAAAATTTTTAGTCACAGTGACTTGATGACGTAATCTATGGCTATTACGTCACTTTTTATCATTAATTGAAAAACTTGCAACCCTTTATTTTACTCTCCAAACTTCATTAATCTACGTATAACCCTTCAAAAGATAAGGGGAGAAGGAGGCTTTGGACTACCACTGTGTAGTGTACAATCAAAGCATTTTTTATAATTCAAAGTTTGGCTTGCAACTGTAGTATCTCAAGAAGAACACTTTTGCTGTATATGCTATCTGAAGCAATATTATCGCTAATAATTATTAACATTAACAATAATGTCAATCCAGAGCTAGAAATATGAACTATTTAACATTTCTGCAACTAAATTCTTACAGCAATATTACTTCGTTTTTAGATCATAAAAGTATCAATAAACAACACAGTATTACACCAAGACATAATTTTGGTGGAACGAACTGATCCTTGGTTAATTTTAAAAATTGAAATACAAATCTTATCCCCTGAAACCAAGAAAGATTAAAAAACACAACAGAGGTTGCTCTAAAGCATTTTAATAGCCAAGCTATCATCTTCAGAGAGATACTAACACCTAATCCTAAAATTAACCCTTATACTAAGAATATTCACTTCGTGCATGATCGAACGCACCCGAACGTGCATACGCATCTAATCATACACGTCGTAGTATCACAATTCCTTATCCTTATTAACAGAGATGAGTGGCATAAAGGCCCAGCGCAACCACTCATAAGGTTGTCTCCAGCCTTATGGATGGCTAAGCTTTCACAAGCATTTAACATAGAATTTTTATTTACTACTCTTAACAGTTTAATATTATTATCTATCCTATGACCTAATTCAAAAGCATATCGAGCCACACTTGACTTCTCAGTTCTTCCGTACCTCAAATGCTCCTTCAGTCGAATTTTAAGAGATCGTCTAGTCTGCCCGACGTAGTCTTAAGGACAATCTTTACATGAAATTTGGTAAATACCGGAGTTGTTCGTTTGCTCTACTTTATCCTTTAATCTACTCAACAGCGAATTTAATTCGCCGTTAGAACTGTAAACAACCCGGAAGCCCTGTTTTCGTAAAATTCCACCTAAACCATGCGTAATCGAGGGTTAAAATGGAAGTGAGACGAACTTTGGATGGAAGCCATTAACCTCAGCTATATATGTTTAATTGTCTTCAACTTCTTTCCGAATCTTTCTCTATGAAGGGGAAGACTCATAAAGCTATGGGTAAGAAAATTGAAGCTTGCCATTTTGTGTTGTAGACAATGGTTAGAATCGGAAGTTATATAGCGGAAGGTGCTGGTGTCTTTCCTATGTACATGAAATTCTAATCTATTTTTATTTCTAATAACTAAAGAAGGAACATTACCATTTTTAGACATTTTAGTTATTAGGAATAAAAATAGAATAGTATTAGAAATGATAGATTCATTCTAAAATATCCGGAATTTTTCTACCGCCCAGGGGTTAGGAAGAACGCGGGAAATATAAAACGGAATCGTTGGCAGTTATGTGGAGAGCAGATCAGTTTATTTAGAATTATTCACCTGGATGATGTTTTCGTGCATGCTTTGCCAAATTATAAGTAAAACTAAATTGTTTTTCGCACACAGAACATTCAATCTGGCTTCTAGACATTTTTAATACAATACACAAAACTATTTTGAATTTTGAAATGGTAGAAATGAACGCAAATGTATGGTTTGTTCGCGTTGCTCCGATTTCACTCGCGACATTTCACCAATGCAATATCAGAAGATGAGTGTCGGCTAGCCGCTTGTAATTTTAGGATTAGGTGTTAGTATCTCTCTGAAGATGATAGCTAGGCTATCGAAACGCGTTAGAGCAACCTCTGTTGTGTTTTTTAATCTTTCTTGGTTTTAGGGGACAAGATTTGTATTTTATTTTTCCAAGACATAATCTTTAAGATGCACCGGTTTGGTAATCCTTTATCAATAGAAGTGATCTATCTTTTAGAAACTTCCATTCCGAAGTTGAACAAGAATTTTCAAACCAATATATGTTGCACTATGGGGTTAAAAATGGCTGAACTTGTCACACCTCTACTGTCTCTTCACGACAGGCATTCCCAAGGACAACCAGACTGTATGTATTAACCTCCTATGCAGAAACAGTAAGGTTTCTGCAAGGAAAATATTTTTGTTGTTGATAAAGTATGGTTAGTGACACTATTTTTCGTAACACTGTTTATTGAATCTAGAGCTATTCTAAAGTTTCAATGCTGTCATCTAAGCATAATAGTTGTAATTATTATTGCAAACAAAGGGTTATTTGCAGTTTTATATTAACAAGTAAAGCTGTTCTTGTTTAATTGCCTTACCTTGGCCAATTTAAAGAGACATTATTTTATTGTTGTTTGAGTTGATTATATTTGTCCAAGTTATTTTCTTTAGTTTAAATGCACGAAAAAAATTAATAAATAAAGTTAATATAATATAATATACAAACAGAATCAAAGTTTGTCATTTGGAGCACCTATTTTGAATCTACCGATAAGTTCAGTTCAATATATGCTAAAAAATGATTATTTAAAAACCAAAACAAAGCGCAGATAACAATTTAAATTCAAAACGCAAGGTACGGATTAAAAAATAAGTAAGAGCGCTTAATGCTAGAAGAAAGTAACTAAATTGATCGCGAGTTTAAATCTCGAATGGTTGACCAGGACAATCCAAAACCTCTAAAAAGTATGCATTTCACTTTGAAGAAGGCAGAAAAGTCTGTAAAATTTAACAAAAAGCAGAAAAATCGACGACTAGAGCTATCTAAAAAGAGGATAACAAGTAATCATGATTGGTCCACTACTTTGTTTATGGACTAAAAAAGTTTAATTTTGATGGCTTGGATTCTTGAAGCTCATAGGCAGATGAAGATAGAAAAATTTATCGAAACAGACGTCAAATGGGCGGAGGATCGATAATGATCTAACTTGCTCTACTTCCTGTCGATATTTTGGTTCTAGTAGATGGATGCCTAAATGCTCTAAGATACATCGAATTTCTCGATCAATTGCTTTGCCAAGAATCGAGACACCTTTTCCTAAAAACTTGTGTTTTCAACAAGATAATGCAAGACCTTGTGGCTATACCATGGCTAAAAGTAAATAGTTGGAAGCATACTCGACTGGCCAGCGAGAAGACCTGACCTTAATCCGGTTGAAAACATGTGGAAAATGCGTTTAAATATCGTTCACGACAGACCAGAATTAACAAGAAAAGAAAATCCATGAGATGAGATTAAATTTGCTGCAGCAAAACTTATGCAGGAGGTAAGAGAAATTCTAGTCGAATTGGATCGAAATTTTGCAGCAACACTGATCATTGTGGTTTAAAAAAAAGAAGCTATCATCTAAAATTGTGACTGCCAAATCGAAAAATAACAGTCGCCTTAGAAGCACAATTTACGACAAATTATGTGGTTTTGATTAAGTTTTAAAAAATCTGTCTTAAATTTTTATACTTAAGCTGCTATTATTCATAGTTTTCGGTACTATTTAAATATATATTTGTTACCTATATTGCAATTAAAAAATACTTTCATATGTATTCACCTTGTAGTTTTTATTTATTCCTATTATTTGGAGCGTTACAAAAAATTGTGTCGCCAACCACAATTACAATACTACAAAAGGCTTCCAGTGCTACAACAAAAAAAAAACATATTGATGACTTTCTTTGGTACCCATTTAAAGATTTGCAATTTTCAAAATTTCGAGCAGTCCTGAATATGTCTTTAAACAACGCACACAAATAACCACTTTCTTAGCAGCAGCATAATTAAAGAATTTGACCTTGCTTGTGGTTTCTTGAGTCGGTGATAATGATATAAGAAATGATCCTGAGAAATACTTCGGCAAAAGGACAATAATGTGTTTTGTATTAGAATAAGCAGTACGAAAAAAAATAAAAAGTTAGCTATTCTTTTTAGAAACAACCAAAGTAAACTAAAATAACAACATAAGTTTTTTTTTAATCTTTTCTCAAGAATCTTCTCCTCATTCTGTAACTCAGCTATGGAAAAACATGGTGAGGCTAGGATTGTGGCATTGGATATCTCAAAGGCTTTCTACAGAGTCTGGCACCGATCCCTTCTCGCCAAATTAACATCTTATGGTCTTCCTCCTCGACTCTGTCATTTGATATCCAATTTTCTCGCTGACAGATCTCTTCAGGTCATCGTCGACGTATCTCATCCGAGATATTTGCGCTTAACGCAGGGATGCCTCAAGGGCCTGTTCTGTCTCCTACTCTATTTCTGTTACACATAGACGATCTCTTAGCTTTAACTTCCAATCCTATATACAGCTACGCAGATGATAGTAACTTTGTGTCATATTTTTCTCCGACAAACCATTATCTATCGCTGCTTCAGATCGACTAAGGGAACAGCAGATACAGACGATTAATCGGGATCTCGAGATTATTCTGGAATGGGGTAAGAACAATTTGGTCGACTTCAACGCTTCAAAAACTCAGGCCACGGTTTTCTCTAAGAAAACATTAATGGATAATGCAACAAACATACTAATGGACGGTAAAATCCTTCCGTTGGGATCTAATCTATCTATCCTAGGAGTGAATGGGAGCACTAACATCTCTTGCGACGATCATATGCGCGCCCCTCAGAAGCTAGGCTTTCTTTTTAGAGCTAAAAAGTACTTCACATCTCATCAGCTATTAACACTACAAAACTCAAGTTAGGCCAACACTAGAATACTGTTCTCATGTTTGGAGTTCAGTCCCAAAACACACTTTAGCTCTCTTGGATTTAATTCAAAAAAGAGCGATTCGCCTAATTCATGACGCGAGTATGACCGATCCTCTCGAAACACTAGAGCACAGGCGTATGGTTGGTGACTTTCTTTTCTACAAGTACTATCACCCCCCAAGGGCAAGATTCTTGAGGCGTACTAGACAGTCGAAGACAGCAAATTCCTGTGCGGTCCACCTTGACACAGTGAGGACTTCTGTCTACGGAGACTCTTTTTTCTATAGAACTTCCAAGTTATGGATCTTGTTACCGAAAGGAATTTTCCCCAAAAAATACAACCTATCCTTGTTTAGGAAGGCGGGTCATCGCCATCTATCCTTGTTTCCGCATCCTACTCGCAGTGCTTTGAAAGCATAATGGGGTTATCCTTTGCGAGTGGATTAAACTTAAAAAAAAGGCAGCATGTAATAAAAGAAAAAAATTGGTTATGGTAAAAGTTTTGTTTACAGATAAAAGGTAAAACGTAACCTAATAGCTTTAGTCTTATATTTAATGGCTTTGCTAATTACTAAAACTCCTATTTAACAAAACGCCAAGGAAGTACCCTTAAATGTGACCTTGAGCTAATTATTTCAGAAAATACATTTTGTGACGTAGAACTAAGGTGACCACGAAAAGCAAGAACTATGCCTTTGAAGTTCTCCCACACTCTTTCCAACGTTTGCTAATTTATCAATTGGATCTCAGGGTGAATCGCATCTTAAGCTCTAATGTACGACCAGAGGAAGAAATGGTATATGCTGAGGTCTGGATAACGCGGCAGCAAAGGCACATCTCCAACTCTGGAAATAAGAAGAGTGGGGAAGGTAATCCGAAGTCATAGATGGGCTGCTGTACCATCTCGTTGGAACCAAATTTGGTTCTTGTTTAGTCTCCTTCCAATTTCCTGGGAAAAGGTGTCCGACTATTTTAATATACTGTTCATAATTTACTGTCATGCTTATCTTCCAAAAAATAGGGACGATGAGCAGCGACCCGATATCGCACATGTCCGCTTAAAACGAACCCGCTTATTACGAACTTTGCCTTTTAACATAACAAACAAATATGTAAGAAAGTATATACAGATGTTAATTAGCATTTATCGTTTATTACGAACTTCGCTTATAATTGATTATTTCGATCTCTGAACTATAAACGGACTTCACTGTATTATTTTTGAATAATTGAAACAACTAATTGTCTTAGAAAATAGCGTCAATTTTAAGTTTACACCACATAAATAAAAGGCTGACATGTAAAATACAAACGCATTTCAGTGATTCAAAATCTAAATCCACTGTAGGTATTAATTTCTATTCACTTTGATGAATATCGAAATTATTCGAAGTTTTCAAATGAAATAAAAGTACAAGTCTGTGATCAGCAATATCCGTGAAGATATATGTAAGATAGATTCCAATGCCTTTCCAGGGGTTGGACACTTTTTACCCCCACCATGACAACTTTTGACATGTCACAGGTCCAATTACCAACATACTTACTAGTAATTTTACTATTTACATTTTGGCATTTTGCTGAATTTTACATTAACAACTGCAACTGTCACTATCATTGTCGAGAGCTTTTTTTGTCTTTTATTGTTGTTTATTTACTTGCTATGTGACATAATAACACTATTTTTGAAAAATTCAGATCAGGCCACACCATTATATAAACTAAAAATTACCATAATCTTGAAATATTTTGTCATTTATAGATTTCCAAGCCTTCCCTTTGACAGAGTGTCAGACGCCAGTGCCTTTCTGAACTTTTGCGCAAGCTGTAAGAATTATGTTATTTATACATTTATTTGCACAACAAGGGTTGTAAAAGAAAGTACAAGAGAAATTTAATCGACTAATTTTAAGTGGTTTTTTCATGCAAAACTAAATAATTCTAAAGGAAGTTTGAAATAAACCAAACATTAAAGGCTAACTCTCACTCAGATTTTAGAACAGTTGGAATCAAGTAGTAAAAATTATGGATCATAATAATGATATCAAAACAACAAACAAAATGGTAAAAATGTAATTATTAAAATATCACAATAAATAATACTTATTAATTATTAAATTATGTAGGTTGCCATGCTTTTATAATATGATCTTCCCCTCCAGTGCAGATAAAACTCCTATCAGATGCAACATCAATTGTAGTGACAGCACCTAAGTATTATAAAATCACAATTACTAGAGTAGCAAACATTGTTTTGACTAATATACCATCATGTGCTTGAACTTCATACAGTAACTTAACCTCAATTATATCCCAAATAAACAAGGTTCCATTTTGACATCCCAACGCCACTAAAAAGTCACTCCAACAAAGGGAAACAATGGAAGATTTTAAAGTTTGACTAAACACAGGCATTCCTGTGCATATGTCAATTATTTGGAAGCACTTGTCATGTCCCCCTAAAGCTAACTTAAGTCCATCAGGGCTGTAACTTAAGGCTAAAATTGCGGAAGACTGGACTGAATACTTTTTAAAAAGTGTGAAATTTACAGTTTCCCAAATATACACCTCGCCATCGTCTGTGCCAACAGCTAAGTGGGAATTGTCTCTGAAAATAATTCAAATGTATTGGATTTTTAAGCCTTGTGGGTTAACGTACGGGTTAAATGATAAACAATGCACTTGGCTATTGTGATCAAGTTGTTTTTTAAGGCACTGTATAGGTTTTATAACGCCATCTGCATTTAGACCTTTCCATACTTTCACACTGCAATCACCACTGCCTGATACTAGAATGTTAGACAATTTGCCCCAACATAAACACGTTATTGCATCTTCGTGAGCCAGAACGTTTTCCGTGACTTTTCCATAGTCCAGGTCATATAACAAACTTTAGAAATTTTACATTACAAGAAAATGCTTATTAAAAAAATAACACTAACATTTGATTATCCCAACTGCCAATAACAATAATGTTAACATTAGGTAAGCGAACGCAACTACTTAGGGCCATATTTCCGATATTAGCACTTCTTGTTTGTTTTATATGTTGTAAAGAAAACATTTTTAGTTTTGAGTCGTGTCCGACTGATATCACATGGTTTTGATCTTCGCTAATAAATAAACAAGATACAGTACTTTTATGAGTGTTAAAACTGAACTTGGATTCTAATTTTGATATGTTATTCCATGTATCTAAAAAATCATATTGGAATAAATGCACATTGGCATAAACATGCACATATTATACCTTTATTTTTCACTTCAGGAAATACATCAGAAGGTTCTTTTAATAGAGGTATTCCAATTTTTCTCTGTGGATGGGGAACTGTAAATACTTGTTTAGGTACCTGACCGAATTCCATAATTTGTACTTTAAGAGCAAATCTCTGGTTGAAGTCCGTAACAGAGTCTAAGTTTACATTACCTTCATAACAGACTGGGTGAAATACTAAAATATAAAACAGAAATAGTATCTAAGAAGAGCTTCATTGAAAAAAATATAAGATAATCAGCAAACTATGGTTCATTTCCAAACACTTTTAAGGAATAAGATTCGAGTTATTTCAACACTTCAATCAAATCTGCATGTATGTATGTATATACAGCAAAAATAATTCCGACTAGGTTTTTTTTATAAATGAAACTTAAATAATAAAATTTAGCATTAATCCCACAAGTTCTAAACTGTTCGAGTCACTATGACCGTTGATTGAATACATTGAATCAACCCTATGACTAATAAGAAGTTAAAAAATTATTCCCTAGAATAGGTGCACCAATTTTCGTGATACGATCGCGATTCCAATTTTCCAAGTTTGCATGGTATTTCAATCAAAATGTCATTAATATGTGATTAACGTTTTTTTATGTACAGGACGATTTGCATAATACGACATTCACAAGTCCAAAATACAAGCCAATATACACATTCATGAATAGGAATAATAAATTATCAAGTGTACTACATTTGTACATTGAACAGCCCCGATATCATGCCTGACAATATCGCTTGTGCAGAAATAAAACCCGAAATTTTAGTCAGAGTTCGCCGGTCTAGGATTCAAACCTGTTTGCAAAATAAATGAATTAACATCTTTTAGCATAATAATAATCTTGTTTTGCCACAGTTGCTAATTAACCCAATAAAATTAAAGTTAAAATATCCTATTTTTATTTGTTTACGATGAAAACATACTTTTAAATCATAATTTAAACCCCTTTTCAGGCTACCATGGACTTCAAGCAGCTTTGACATCAATAAATAATGCGACAACTGCGTCATAACTTGCAAAGGGATTTGGGGAAACAAAACATTGTTTAGTACCTCTAGGAAGATGATAACGTGGCTATCGAAATGCTTTAGAACAAATTTTGGTGTATTTTTGAATCTTTCGCGTTTCAAGGGACAAAATGGGTATATCAATTTTGAAAATAACCAAGGACAAGTCCGTTCTTCTTCTACCAAAATTGTTTATCTTTATCTTGAAAGATGAAAATCTACAAATCATTAAGTGATACTTTCGGTTGTAAGATTCAGAAGATATCATTAGACATTCACTTTTTCGCGTGCAAATCAGCCGATAGCGAATTGCATTAAAAAAAATGAGTGAAAGTGCTAAAAGGGGCGAATACTCAATGGATATTTCCCGACGACCATTACAAACGTTTTAAGATTTGTGAATCGACGAGAGAAAGGGATGATGTCTACGAATTTCTTTTAAGCCGCGCGTTGTTTACGAATCATCTTTTTCCCGCACATACGCCACGGAAAAATAGGCACTCGGGTATTCCTGTAAATACACTACACCTACCCCGAGAAATTAAATGTTTGGGCTATGTTAGGAACACTATAACTGCTACATTTTTCATAAACAATAATTAACTGCCGACAAAAATGTGTAATATGGTCCGAAATTAAATAATCCGGCAGATGGGGCACTGAACATTAATTTTGCGAATGAGTCGTTATTTATTTTTTTAGAATTATTGTTTTAATTTGTGTGATACGGTTAACTATTTTGGTGCAGTTTTAGGATCATTTACTTTTCAGCATTCCTGTTTTATGTTTCGACAGGCTGGTTGACAATATCTCGTCAACGCCAGCATGTACCACCGGTATTTCACGAAGAAGTTGCCGAGCATGGCGTATTCCATCGATGTAGATATTTTGGGCTCTGTTGCGCCCCTGATACTTAGTATTACTAACGATAATCCGTTTTCTCATCTAGTTAGCTAACAAAACGTCATTACCGAGTTTCGTACTATGGTGCCGATACGGATAGTAAAAGATATTGGCAAATGCAATGATAAATTTTCAAAAAAGGTGGAAAATTAAAAAAATAAACTTCGAAATTTCCAAACAAAAATTCAAAATTGAAACAAGTCCGAATTTTCAGAAAGCCCAAATTAAACAATATTCAAAATTTTCGAAATGTTCAAAAAAGTTGAATTTTTCAACAGTCAAGATCTACAAAATAATTCAAAATTTAAGGACATTTTGAAAAAATATGTTGAAATATTCAAAAAATCAAAATTTTTAAAAAAGTCAAATTCTTCAAGGGTTAAAATTTTCAAAAAAAATAAAATAAAATAAGTATAATATTTCAAAATAAATCGAAACATAAAAAGTGAACATTTCGAGAAAAGTCGAAATTTTCAAAATAAATCAAATTTTTAAAAAGTCGACATTTTGATCATTATACCGTATATTCATTTTTTTTTGACAACGCTTATCGGTGGAAAAAAATCCTTAGGCAGAAACGTTTCATTTCAATGGAATTGCAATTGAGATGGACAAAGGACGAACGCTTGTCAAGCCGGAAATGATTGTAAAATGCACTTGTCTCCGGGCGATAATTGTTTGTCTTCTAAGAATAGAATTCATTGAGGTAGCAAATTGATGAGTATCGGTTATGAATAAAAGGCCTTGGCGGTCAAACAGAAGGCAGTCAAGTGTCAGACACAAAAAGGTGTAGCCTTCCACCGTAGTTTGTCAAGCGATTTTTTTGAAAACATTGTGCAATGCTATAGACCCTCAAAAAACCTTTGCTTGATTTTTATTTTCATTTTATCTAAATTTACTCGGTGCGGTAAGAATGAAGAGTCGAAATGTTTAAAATAAGCCAAAATTTTGAAATAAATATTTTAAAAAGTAGCTATTTTAAAGAAATTGGACATTTTGAAATTCGAAATTATGAAAAAAGTAGAAATTTTCAGAAAAGTCCAAATCTAAAATAAGTCGAAATTCTGAGTCGAAATTTTCAAAAAAAGCAACAGGAGAAATAAAAAAAAGTCCAAAATTAGAAAAGGCAAAACTTCGAGAAAAAGTTATAATTTGAAGTCGATTTTTTTTAAAATATGTACTTAATTAAAATTTCAAAAAATCAAATTTAAAAAATATTTCTATGAAAAAGTCTGAATCTGGTAAAAATGAGAATCTAGAAAATTTTGGAATTTACAAAAATCTCCAAATTTCGACAATTGAAATTTTGTTGTTACAATTTTAAGAAAATGTCATAATTTTTATAGAAATGAGCATTTCATGAGAGGAAATTTTGAAATCCTGAACTGTTTAAAAAGATGGAAATTTGTCAAAACCTCAAAATTTTTATACTTTTTTTTTCAGTTTACCTTTTTTTTGTAAAAATGGAATTTTTGAATATGTGGTCTTTTTGAAAATGTTGACTAACTTTTTCAAATTCCCTATTTCATCAAAGCTTCCGCATTTTTATCAAAATTTCGACTTTATTGTAAATTTCGACTCCTTTCAAAAATGTCGGCATTTCAAAATTCCACTTTTTATCAAATTCCCGATATTTAGGCGTTTTTCTTGGATCGAATTTATTGAAAAATTTCTACATTACAAATTCCCACTTTTTTTAAGTTCCCATTTTGAGGAACATTTCGAATCGTTCCCAAAATTTTGGGTTTGTTAAATTTCGTTTAAAAGTTCCAAAATTTTCAAAAAAGTCGAATTCTTCAAAAAGGTCAAAGCAATTTTCAGAAAAAGTACGCATTTCGAGATATTAGAAAAGTCCAAATTGTGAAATGAAGCCGAAATGTTTATAGAATGTTTCAAAAGATACAGAAGTTGGAATTTCGAGAAAAAAGTTTTAATTTTAAAAAATAAAAAGAAAAAATCTACGAAAAGGGGGATATTTTCGAAATTTAGATGAAAAAACGATATTTTGAGAAAAAATTGTTGACAAAAATTAGTAACCCTTGCTTAGTGCAAAACGATTGATTTTTTTGAGATTATTTATTTTAAAACATTTCGAAATTTGAAGTAGCCTTGTTATCAGTAAATTTCCAGTCAATATGGCACTTTTATTTTTTCTTTCAACATAGAAATATGCTATGGAGCCACTCCGTCCTAAGCAAATAAAAGATTAATATTACACTTACAATTATGAGCCTTAATAGCCTCTTTTCCCTGCTGCTTGTAGCCAAAAATCAAATCAATCCACATGTGTAACCTTTGTGAAACTATGTTGCATTCCAATGCTTCACGCAATATCTCGATAAAGTTCTTATGTCCGTTGGCCCAAGGTGGCAGTTCAACATCTTCAACCTTGGCTTTGTTAAAGCGACAACCAAAATTTATTCCCTTCAAATTAACCAAAAATTTACCCTCTTGCTCGGTATCGTAAAATTCTGGTATAAGCTCTTTAAAATCGGCCATATTTTGAAGGCAGTTTTTGTACACGTCAGTCATTACATTAAACATACGATCTGAACAATCGAATTTACCCCCTTGCAGACACAAAACATAGTGGGGATAAAGACGTGCTAAATAAAATAACACAAAACCTGGTGTCGAATAATGCGATCCATACAAGAATTTTGGATCATCCATTTCTTCGTATCGTTCAAGAAGGCGGTCCAGTCTTGTTTTATTTAAGGCACCAATTGGTTTGGACAAATCTCTAAAATTTTTCTCATCGGAGAGATCCAAGGTATTGCTCTCGTAATTTGATATAATCCATGGAAAAACTGGATATTGAGTTAGATCATTTACAGTACGATCTCCCAAACTAGAATGTGTAATTATATTTTGGAAAATGATTGATATATTAATTACCTATTAATATAAAGAAGATATTCGAAGTTAGATATAATACCATTTTGCCATTGCAACGTCATAATATTCTGTTCAATTTCGTTAAGTTTTAACTCAGGTTGCTCTAGTAAATGTTTATACAACATATCTCTTTCTTTTTGATTTTTAAATAGTAAATAAATATGGGGATTTAAAGAATTCTCATTTGAGTATATTTCTAAACCCTAAAAATTATGCTTATATTATTTATTATTTTAATGTTTTAAATATATTATACTGCAATATTCTTTTATTATAGAACACAATATACTTACGATATGTTGAAGTAAAAATCGTCGTTTTACAATGCGTTTAATACTGCGTAATTCAATTTTAAGTACTGGAAACTGACAAAATTATTATTAAATTTGATTATGATATTTCAGGAGTCCATTCAATTACCATTTCAACATTGTTGTACGGTTGAAAATAAAGCTTAAGATTTGATAAAACAATTCTTCCTGGATTGACAACAAGAGGCGTAACTTTTTCGCCTTGCATTTCCAATATTATTTTTTCATGTAACTCTAACCACAGTGGATCAAAGGCAACCCTTGAATGTCTTGAATATACAATAGTAGCAATCTAAAAAATAATAAAAACGTTGTTACGCTAGAAATACAATGTGAAATTGTAACTTATATCAATTTTACAACAAAGCAGGAAAATACAATTTTTTACATACATGGGTGCCTAAAAATATTTTTTTTTGGAAAATTTGCATATTTATATAGTAAAGCTGTTACCCGCGACTTTGTCTGCGGATTTAAGTAAATAATTAGAATTTAACAGAAAAACTGTCCAAAATTAAAGAGAGTTTTTAAATTTCTTAAATGGACGGATCAATTTATTTGTTTTAACGTTCTAATTTGTCTCTGTAATAGATGAAGCTGCGGATCAAATGAGGGTTCTTATTAATGAAATTAGTTGTGGAGATCGCAGTATCTTCTTTTGACTAAAGGGTTATTGATCAGACCCTATTAGAATCGTCATATTTGAAAAGAAAAGCCCTATCCAAATGTACAAAATTATTCTGTAAGTTCCATTTCAAATAATAAACCTTTTTAAAAACACCCTACATAAAGCCGAATACAAGGAAAATATAAAAAAAGAACAAAAAAAAAATCGACGGGTTCGAGCGATGTTTTATAAAACAATGTTTCCTCTGTTTCTGAAAATTAGCATTACTTTATGGACGCAATGTATAGGTATATGTTTATTTGGGATATATTTAACATTGCTATTTGTCAGTTCCCTATTTGCTCCGTAAGCGAAAGCTGTCTAAATCAGAAAAAGAGAAAGCACACGGTGCTGCCTGAGATTATTAGTTAAAGGTAGAATTTTGTGTTTCAAGAAAAATTGGTTACATAAAAAAGGGCTTTATTTTCATATAAAATTTGTTACCGTTGCACTCTAAAATAGGAGAAATTTCTTTCCAAATACGAATTTACTAAAGTATGAAAGAATTCATAAAATACGGGAGAACTGACAACTAGACCCGCAAAAAAGCCGAGAAGAGAGGGAGTCGTGCCCACGAATTATAGGATAGTGCACGCCATATATTGGCCATGTATAAAAATTGACGGAAATAAGTATAGAAAGTGAAGTAGTTCCGACTCTTTTCTATCTCCCGTTGAAAATCATTCGTCAATGGTCATGTATGGGCACACAAGCATTGATCAATCAAAGTCGCAAAATATCATAATAACAATTGCAGCTCAGTTTTTCTGTTGAAAGGCTACAAAAAAACCCCGGAAACATTTTAAGATTTCTCCTACATCATTTTTTTTTTGTAAAAAAATATGAATGAACACACTAAGAAATGACATTAAAATTAAACGAAATCGCCAAGTTTTGACATTTATCGACATGTATTTAGTAGTCATATTTATTTACTTCGTTCCTTATTGATAATAGAATTTCATCACTCCTACACTCTAGACGCTTTTTCGACACCGTTTTTTACGTTCGTGCACTATCCTTACTCTATGCCTTATGACGCTGTCGAACTGTAAGACCTCCTCTAATAAAATCCTACCTGCAAACATTAAGTTTGGACCCTCATCGTTAGAAGACGCCATCGTCGTTTTGTCATTGCCAAGTTTTGCATTTATTTACATAAAAAATAAGTCGTGCCATATGCGCGAGAGTAGAACATCGAGAAATTGGGCAAAATCTGACAACACTGAAGCGGACAAACAGACGAACAAACACACTTTCACATTTATATATTAGTAAGGATAGTTAAAAATGACAACACCTTGGGGCGACGAAACCTTATCTGTAACCATTCAGGGATACTCAGAAAGAAAATTAACTTTCTCATTTTAAATGCAACGTTTTGTACATTCTTGAAAATTCAGAGTCCCTGAAAATTGCAAGGGGTAACCTTTTTAGGTCCTTGGCTGCTGGACCTTTTTAGCGCGCTACTTTCAAAAAGAAAATTTAAAGTGGGTTCCAGAGTTGAAACAAAAACTCCTTATCAAATAAAATAGACGACTAAAAAAAGGTCCTCCTACTATTCAAATTAACATTTAATATAGTCGCAAAGAAATGGAGACTTCAAGAGTCAGATCTAAGGGGGTTACATGTCGCAGCATAATGGAAAAATTCACAAAATTACAAATGTGCAATCTAGTCTCTGGTGCAATCGTAAAAAAATGCTTTTAATTGAGAATTCTTAAACTTCGATGCCGTTTAAATTTCTTTCTCGAAATATCGACTTTAAAATAACAATTTCGAGATATTTTCCTTCTTGAAATTGAAATTTTGACTTCGACTCGAATGTTCTCAAAGTTCATTATTCTCCAAAGTTTTAGTTCAAGCTCAAAATTTTGACAAAAACCAGTGGCGGCTGGTCTTAAAGAGCGCAGGAGCGCGCGCTCCTCGTGAAATGAGCGATCTATTCTTTTCGGTTGAATGTAAAATACTTGGATTTATCACATTTTTAAACACAAAATAATGATGTACTAATTAACTAATAATACTTGTGAGTGACTTGGAATAAAGTACGCAAACGTTTGATTCCATTATATTAAATATTGTAAGGAAATTTAAATAAGTTGGTGTGCGCAGAATTATGCACCTAGCATGACTGCCGTGCGATGCCTATCAATGGCCTCCACGGGATATGGAGAAATAATTTACAGAACACCACGTTAAAGCTAGCCCGGGGTACGCCGCTCCGCGCTTATGCGCTATTGCCAAATGGTGAATACGAGTCAGAGTTTGGAGTGTCTATTTACATATGATGCTAAATGCGTAAGTACCGGCTGATCTGATTGCGATTGCTAATTGTGCTTGCTGCTTACAGACCTAACTGCCAATAGTACTGCTATTCAAAAAGGAATAGCAATACCCATTCTAGGGTCAAATTATTAATTTGTAAATTTGGATTTAAACAATTTTGATGAGAAAGTAATAAACACTTTATTTCTTTAAAAGATCGTAGAGCGGATTTTGTTTAAAAAAATATTTTTTTGTGTTTTTGTAGAGTTTAATTAGAATCTTTTAATAAAATATATTTTACTTTCAAATGCAGTTTTCATGAAAAAGTGATAAAAGTTTTTTCCTATGAAAGGAAACAATTTTAATTAAGTAACCCAGAGCCGTAACGACGTGCAACCGTACAGAGGCTCAGTAAGGGGCTCAGAAATATCGACAATGTTTTTTTTTGTACTCGATAAAAATAATTTATAGATGATAACCCAAAAATATTTTGGAGGTTATACGATGTTCATTAAATTTAATTCCTAAAAATACTATTAAATATCACACCTTTTGTATCACTTTTGTTTCATTTAAATTTAATACCTTGCTATGACATTGGAGTCACCTAAACTCTTAGCTACTAATATTTTTGCATCTGCGCACCCCCTGTCAAAAAGTCACCAGCCACCACTGACAAAAACCTATTTTAAAAAATGAAGTTATCTAGACACGAGTTCCAAATTTTCAACACTTTTTTTGTACTCTATTTCCAACTTGAAACCCGAACCTATCGACTTGAAACGCGAAATATTCATATTTTTAAAGCTTCTTCTAGCCAATTGATATATAATTGTTATTGCTTTCTGCACTTCTTAATTTTTTTCGGAATTTCAAATCAAAAGACGAATTTTGATAGTAAGGTTAAAACATTTTGAGAAAAGCTCGAATTTCCAAGGCAAAAATCAATTTTCCTCTATTAAAATTTCATTCATGACTTTGCTATCAAAGTTTCGTTTTTTTTAAGCCAATTATTTTATTCTTCCTTGTAATTTGTTTTTTGATCGAGGTCGTATTTTCTAATGAAAACGAGTCTTCTGATAAAATTTCGAGTCTAAAGTCCAAATTTCGAGGTAAGTCAATTTTTGAAGTGGAAACTTCTTCAGGCGCGTTAAGCGACTAAAAATGGGGGATAAACTCCTGGATTTGCCATATATGTAATACACATACATATATGGGTTTTGCGTTACTAAAAAACGCTATTTGAAGTACTAGTCGATTGTTCTACCACTGCGCCACTCCGGACATTTAATGACATTTCTTAAAATCTTTCCTCGGATAATCCGTCACCCGGCTAATCCGACATCCACATAATCCAAAGAATCAGTACATTGAAAACACATTTTTTTTAAATATCTTGAAATTTGTTATTGCATAGTTTTAAGTTTTCACTTCTGTCGGCAGTCCCCATAATGCTCAATTTTTTTAAAGACGAAATTTCAGAAAAAATATTCGCTTTAAAAGTTCCAATTGAAAACAAAAATTTAGAATTATCTTAAGAAATTTTAAAATTTTATTTACCTCGATATGTCTTTCGTCTGGAATTTTTGACAGTAGAATTCGAAAAAATATTTTTTTTGTTCCAAATTTTATAGATATAACTATTTTGCCATCGTCAAATTCGAATTTTGAAAAATGTCTTATAAAAAATTATTTTTGAAATGATATTCGAAAACTGGAAATTTAATTTTAAAAACTTCTCTTTAAGCAGGAAATTTCGGAAATATTTTTTTACAAACTGATTTTTCAACACATCTCCACTTTACTACTGAAATATCTGTGAAACTACTGCATTGTGCAACATTAATGTTGACATTTTTTCATAATAAATTGTGAGTTTTTTATTGATATTTTGTGATTTTATTCAGGACTTCATTTTGTATTAATATACAAGTTTTATCCTTAAAATTATCCAAAGTTTAGTAATTATGAAGTTAACTTCTATGACAAAGTTCCTAAATTTCTGCGACATTGCAGCCAATAATTCACATTACACATAGAGTGAGTTGCAGACATTTGGATTTGCTATATTTAACGCTATGAAAGAAATTTATAAATTAAATTCAGGCCTGGTATGATTGAAAAGTCTCAACCCTACACAAATGCATAAAATTTGCACAATTTTGTAATACTCACCATATCATTTTGTTCTGAAGGGGGTAAAGTGCTTGCTCTATGCAGCTGACAAATCTGTGGTAAACAATGAACAATGTTAGCATAATTAAGAACAAATAGAAAATTTGCTGAACCTTTAAAAACATATGGAGCAATAACATTATTATCCAACATTTCAATATATTGCCTACAATTTACAACTAACACGTTATTACTATCTATGAACTTCAAATTGCCCTTCCACTGCTCAATAACCACACATTCTTTTAAAGGGATCTTTAACAGTGGTTTGCTGATATCTCGTGGTTCAAAAACCAGGGATTTCGAACACATTTTTAGTCTACCATCTTGTTTTTTGTAATCGTACGACTTCGGTGTAATGTCCGGGGGTATGAATTCCACGCTGAAATCCTCGAAGTAAATTTCGCCGGGGTCCAACAGTAATAAGGAAAATCTGAAATTGCAACTATAAAATATTTCCACCAACAAAAAATACACTCACCTCCCCTTTTCCATCACTATTTGCTGACAAACAGATGTAGAAGTTGTGAAATACTGCAGTTGCTATCAGGTGCGACTATTTACTTTTCGTTTTTATTTTTTTTATTAATACTATTACATATTCAAATCTTTGATAACCCAACTTTCACCTGACATTGACCACAGAATAACTTCAAAATTGACACACTTTGCTGAAAATCATAGAACCGCAAAACACCTGTTTGCTACAGCATCAAGGAAGCGTCTCTTATTGAAAAAAAGTTGGTCATGTTGAGACTTTTGTCGTTAGTTGAATAAATAAATATAGCCCATTTCAGACAAATGAACATAAAACTAGGTTATGAAGTATTAAATTACCCTTAAAAAAAGTCACTGAGAGAGTCACTAGGACCGTGCTGGCTTCACGAGTTAACATTTTGATGATTAATGGGTTGCCTATATTTCAGGGTTTCTTCGAAGAAATAATTGGAATACATATTTTCCATATTACTTACTACAGTCAACTTTCGATAACTTGACACTCGTTAATTTGACAACTTAGATAATTTGAAATTTTTTCCCGTCTCTCGAAAAATACTCGATAAATTGAAAAAAATGTATGTGATTTGGTCCCCTCGGTAATTTGAAGTTGTGGGAATGAAATCTTGCTTGTCCACATTCTATAATTGGAACTCAGACTTTCCTACTATCTACATATAATTTGAAGTCTCAACTCTGATCACTATCGAAAACTGATTGGAAATTGATAAATGGAAGTCTGGAATTAAGGTGGGCTGCCTAAAGATTAGGCCAGCACTTAACTTAGGTAACTAAAATTTTCGCTGCGTAGTAATAGAAAATAAGTTCGTATCGAGTTGTCATCGAAATCAAACGTGTAAAAATGTCTCAATTAAATATTAGGTATCATATTTGTCATATATTTCTCTTGTATCCAAAAATTTTCCAAACATTAAATAGACACGCCAATTGAAGACTTTTGGGCAATATTGGGTAAAAAGGTCTATGATAAATACTGGAAGACCAAAAATAAGGAACGGATATGATGCCGAATCTCAAAAAATTCGGGAAATAGATAATTTGACTGCCCAGCACTTGATGCAACAAGTCAGGAAAAATTGAATGCCATCAAAGGCAGCGGAACTTTAGGAATAATTTGAATGTTGTTTTTTGTTAAATAAATTGTAGGGAAAACATTTTTAATATATGCTTCGAACACACTTCATTATTATTTTTTTTATATTACGCTCAGATTTTTTCCGAAAATGTTGTTACAAATGTTTTTGGTCCCATTGTGTTATCTTTGTAATTGGTCATTCAATCAGTCGCCCAATTTTATTGAGAAACTGAAGAATGTCTCTTGGATGTGCCTCTCTCAAACTGGCCCCACTAGGCCAAAAGTTCCCCAGCGTGGATCCTCTGATGATAGATGGAAGTCGTTCACTCAAATGAAAATTAAGGACATTTTTTTTAATGAACGTTTGAATATTTTACAAATATTGTGAAAGAAGAATCACAAATTTTAATTAAATTGTTGTTTATTTGAATTTTTACCCACTCCCTCTTGGTGATTTGAACAACTATCAGTGATGGAAGCAGAAACTCGGGAAAGGAAGTTCCAAAATTCGCTCCTTTCTTATCTAACTAGATATTAGTAATTATACTGGAAATAATGTGTAAAAGTTTCATAGAAAGAGAGGGAGAGGATTAAAATATTAAAAAAAAGTAACATTTTCTAAAGAAATTCGGATTCTTCAAAAAAAAAATGGAACATCCTTAAATTAAAGAGAAAGGCCGGAGAGGAAGAAGAGGAAGGTGGTAAGGTAAAGAACAAGGAATACGAATTACACAGAAAGATCAAGAGAAATGAAAAGAGAACGATAAAAAGATAAATAAAAAGGGGAAGAGAAAAAAGAAAGGGAAAGAGAAAAAGAAAAAACAATAAAAAAGAAAAAGGAGAAGGGAAAGGGAAAAGAAAGGATCTTGAAAAAAATTCGAAATTTTCAAAACGGACAAAATTTTCAAAAAAGATTTTGAAAAAAGTTCAACCTTTGAGAAAAGGCTGAAATTTTCGAAAAAGTGGAAATTTGGAAAAGATCGACCTCTTTTAAAAAAAAGTCAAAATCTTGAAAGTCACAATTTTTATAATATCAAATTTTCAAAATAAATACCAAAGACTGAAAGCGGGAATTTTTAAGGTCATTGAACTTTAGAAAAAAGTCCTAATATTCAATAGAAATTTTCGAAAAAAAATAAGCTTAAAAAATATTAGTATAAGTCGAGGCATTGAAACAAATTTAAAATTTGGAAAAATGTTACAATTTAAAAATCAAACTTTCAATGGCAAAATATTAAAAATGTTAAAATTTGCAAAAAAGTGACTTTTTAAAAATAATTGTAAAAAAGTAGAAGTTTTAAAAAATGTGAAACTTTTAAAAAATCAAAAAGAAACAAATTTCAAGAAATTCAGAAAATTCTGATTTCCGGCGAATTTTCCAAAAATTCAATATTTTGAAAAAAGTGAAAATTTTCAATAAAATCGAAAATTTTAAAGAAAGTAGCATTTAAAAAAAAATTGAAACAAAAAAAAATAATTTCCAGCAAAAGTCAAAATTTCAAAACAAATCGAAGTATTGACAAAAACTAGAAATTTTGAAAAATTTGAATTTTTTAAAACGTTCGAAATTTTCAAAAATTCAGATTTTTTAGAAAAGTCGAAATTTTGAGAAAATGTTGAAATTTTTAAAAAGGTGGAAATTTGGAAAAGATCAAACTTTTTTTTCAAGAAAAGGTCAATATTTGAAAAAAGGATCAAAGATTTAAGAGAAAGTTTCGAATTTCAAAATTTCGAAAATAAAAAAAGGCGAAATTTAAGTGGTCCAACTTTTGAAAAATATTCAAATATTCAATGGTCGAAAAAAAATCGAGTTTAAAAAAAAATTAGTTGAAATACTGAAACAAGATTTGGGAAAATCTGAAGATTTAAAAAAAATCAAGCTTTCAGACACAAAAGTTGAAATTTTCAAAAAAGTGACTGATTTAAAAAAGATCAACAATTGTAAAAAAAAGTCGATGAGACGTTTAAATTTTAAGTCAAATTTTTCAAAACAACAAATTGTTAACAAAAAATGTTTTAAAGAAAGCAAAATTTTTCAGTCGAAATTTACAAAAAAGAAGCAACATTTTAAGGAATCTGAAAATTCTGACAAAAAGGCGAATATTTCAAAGAGTCAATATCTTGACAAAAAATTTTCAGTAAAATAGAAAATTTCAAAATAAAACAGAAAATAATATGTAATTTCCAGAAAAAAATCAAAATATTGAAAGTAAATAAAAATTTTCAAATAAGTTGAAATTTTGAGAGTCGAAATTTTCAAAAGTCAAAATTTTACCATAAGAGCCCAATCTTGAAAACGGTGAAAATTATAAAATGTCGACAGTGTCAAAAGCCGAAACGTTTAAAGGGAAAAATGTTTAAAACAAATCGAAATTTTCAACAACATAAAATCAGGAATTTTCTGAAATGTCAAAATTTCGAAAAAAATGGGAATCTTGAAGAAATCGGAGTATTCAAGAGTTGAGATTTAAAAAAAGTAAAATTTCTTTAAAAAAAATAATTTACAAATGTCCAGTAAAAATGTTTAAAAAAATTAAATTTTGTTTAAGAAGGCTGTTCGTCGTCATCTATTCTTGATTCCACATCCTACTCGGGGTGCTTTGAGGGCATAACGGGGTTATCCTTTGCGAGTGGATTGAACATAAAAAAAACAGGTTTAGAATACTCAAAAACGTAGTTTTCAAAATGTCCAATTTTTAAAGAAGGTAGGTTTACAAAAAAAAATGAAATTTGAGAGACGAAATGTTCAAAATTGGTCGACATATTAAAAAAAAATTTTTTTTAATTTCAAAGCTACGTTAAAACTGTTTTAAAAGTCCAAATTAAGAAAAAGAGAATTTTCCAAACAATATTTTTACAACCGTAAGTTTTTTAAAAAAATTACAATTTTAAAAAATAGAAATGTTCACATTTTCAATTTTGTCAGAAAAAACACAATTAAAAAAAAATAAAATTACAAAAAGTCAACATTTTAAGAAAAATCTATATTATTAGGAAAAATGAAATTTTCCAAAAAAAATCGAAATTTTCGAAATAAAAATCGAATTTTTTGAAAATGGTCGAAACTTTTTAACGAATCGAAAATCACGTGGATCCATCACTCTCTTATTATTTTGAACTTTTGTTTTTGGTTCCTTGAATTTCAAATTATTGAGAGTCGACTGTATTTTACAATTTAATAATTTTCAAGAGAAATTGACATCAAAAATAAAAAAGCACTTTTAAAACAACCAATAAGAAATCAAAATATTTAATAATATTTAGGTTAGGATTTTAAGAATACAGAACAGTATTGAGAAATGTCACAGCACTTCTACACGACCATGTCTAAATATTACTACTAGTTCTTGTTGTTGCAACTATACTTTGTTTACCCAAGAAATATAATTAGGCCACTCCCTTAAACAAAACAAGATATTTGAATAAATTATTTCTATTTGTTGAATCTGAAAATTCCCTTATTACACACACCAAAAAAGTTTGGTTGATCGCTTAATTAGTAGCATTGACTTATTTCTTGATATCGTGTGAACCTGTCTTTTTTAAGGGCGAGTGGCCTAACTATATCTCTTGGGTGAACAGAGTGTACAAAAGTTAGAAGTCCACACCCTACTCTTATGCATATTTATCCGAAATGGACTATACGATATTTATATGTTCATTTAACGACAAAAGTCTTAAGATAACCCACTTTTTTTTCGATAAGTGTCACTTCTTTCACGCCGTACCAAACACTCTATGGTTGTCGATAATGCAGTTCACTATTAAAATGACGCATGTCCGAGGTGCGTTACTTGGCAAAATTTGACATTCGAAAACATTGATATTGTCATCTTGAATATATTCCAAAAAAACTTCAACAAAAAATGGGTGTAGTGGAACCAGTTGACGTCGAAATGAAGAACGTAGATAGTCCAAGCGGTATGGAGGCTGGCGACACTAAAAGAGACGGCGACTTGCAAAGTTTAATAGAAATCCGCGAACACGCTCGACAAATCGAAAAAGCAGTCGCAAATAAAGAAAATCGCTTTATTCTTCGAGTTTTGAGATGTTTACCCAACACCAGGCGAAAACTGAACGGAGCTGTACTGCGAGTACTTATAAACCAGGTATATCCGGTGAATGAACGCGAAAGCTTGTTGGCTTTCGTGGAAGAAGCAGTTGCCGGTTCTGAAATTGACACACAGACACAAAGGGCGCGATCAGCCACGAAGAGTCCCCTGCCTGAAGTTGATGCTTACATCCATCTATTAATTCTGGTACGTTTAATTGATACAAATAAGCTTAGCGATGCTGCTAAATGTTCTCATTCGCTAATGAGCAAAATAACAACACAAAATAGGCGGTCATTGGATCATATAGCGGCAAAGTGCTACTTCTACCATTCAAGAGTAGCTGAATTGACTGATAAACTTGATTCTATTCGATCATTTTTACATGCACGCTTAAGAACTGCTACTTTGAGGAACGATTTTGAGGGGCAAGCTGTTTTAATTAATTGTTTGCTGAGAAACTACTTGCACTATTCCTTGTATGATCAATCTGACAAATTAGTCAGTAAATGTGTTTTCCCTGAAACAGCAAGCAATAATGAATGGGCCAGATTTTTGTACTATTTGGGGCGCATTAAAGCTGCTCGATTAGAGTACAGTGTAGCCCATAAACATCTAGTGCAAGCAATGAGAAAAGCGCCACAAAATGCCGCTGTTGGCTTTAGACAAACAGTGCAAAAGCTGCTAGTTGTTGTAGAATTGCTGCTAGGTGATATTCCTGAAAGACAAATATTTAGACAGGCCAGTATGAGGCGCTCGTTAGCACCATACTTCCAACTGACTCAAGCTGTTCGAATGGGGAACTTGCACAGGTTTGGGGAGGTTCTAGAGAACTTTGGGCCTCAGTTCCGACAGGATCACACGTTCACTTTGATATTGCGTCTTAGACACAATGTTATCAAGACGGCCATCAGGTCAATTGGCCTGTCCTACTCCAGGATTTCCCCTCAAGATATCGCAAAGAAGTTGGGATTAGATTCTGCTGAAGATGCCGAATTCATTGTTGCTAAAGCAATCAGAGATGGTGTTATTGAAGCTACGTTGGATCCTGCTGGTGGCTTTATGAGAAGCAAGGAAAGTACAGATATTTATTGTACCAAGGAACCTGAAATGGCTTTTCATCAGAGAATATCTTTCTGTCTGGATTTGCATAATCAGAGTGTTAAGGCGATGCGTTACCCACCAAAAGCATATGGGAAAGAGTTAGAATCTGCTGAAGAGAGAAGGGAAAGAGAACAACAAGATCTTGAATTAGCCAAGGAAATGGCTGAAGAGGATGATGATGGTTTTCCTTAGATGTCATTTTTCCTTGAATAATTTATACTGTAATTATAAATCATTACTAGATGTCTTTACAATTAAATTTGAGCTTGCTAAAAATATGATCTTTTTTTTTATTTCCTAACCAGAAATTCGCTGCCATACACAGGTTCTCTTTAAAGTGAAAGTACATAGGAAGGTGACTTTAATTTTGAAATATGAACCTATTTTAAGTTTAATTTTTCTACTCTTAATTTGGTTAAACAAGTCAAGTATCTTTCTCTTGAAAGCTCCTTACCCCTCACTGCAGCCCTTAACATACATTATAAAAGAAATTTTGACTTAACAATTTTATTTTATACTTTAAAAATATTCACTTTTCTGGTTGTGACATGTAAGACACAGTAGTACATGAATTTTTTTTAGATATTTTGCGATTTGGTGCGCCACTGATATTTCCAATTTTCTCCATCTGTCTGATAAAATTCTACATTACCTAGTTTCTCACTAAATCCTGATGATGTTGAGTAGTTGGATTTTTCCAAAAAGCCCAAAATAATATTTTTAAACACTCAAAATTTTTAAAAAATGTCGAATTTAAAAAAAAAAGAACATTACAATCATTTTGAAAAAAAGTCAAAGTGAAGACGTAATAAAACAAAAGCAGAATTGTTCAAATAGAAATTGAAATTTACAAAAATTGAAACTTGTTAATATTATGACATAAGAAAAAGTCGAAATTTTCAAAAAACGATAATTTTTAGAGTCAAAATTTTGCAAAAAGGTTAACATTTTAAAATAAACCAAATTGTATAAAATAAGAAAAAATTTTCAGTTACTTAAAATTCCAAGAAAAAATGGAAATTTGAAAGTCACAATTTTTAAAATACAATTCAAAATTCAGAGGAGGCTCAAAATTTTGAGAAAGAATTGGATAATTAAAATGATTCACAAAAGTCAGAATTTGGAAATGTGAAAAACAAATTTTTTCCGGATTTACAAAAGATTTCTTGGATTTTAAAAAAAGACGCAATTTTCAAAAATAAGCAATATTTTCAAAAAAGTGACTAACAAAAGTAGAAAAATCATTGACGATTAAAACTGACAAAAAATCAAAATTTTGGGAAAAGGTTGAAACTTTCAACTCGAAATTTTCAAAATACGTATAAAGTCAAAGTCTGAAAAAAGGTTGGAATTTTGAAAAAGAATAGAAAAAAAACTAAGAAATAGTTAAAATTTTAAGATGTCGGAATTTGCGAAGACACAAATTCAGAGTCGAAATTCAAATAAAAAAATCTTTTTTGAAAACTGGTAGACATTTTGATTAAAAGTAAAAATTGTAAACAAAAGGGAAATTTGAAGTTAGAATTTTCAAAGAAAGTATATTTTTAGTTATACAAATTTAAAAGAAAGAAAAATTTATCGAGGTATATAACAAAATTTTGAGAAAAAAATCAAAACAAGTCAAAATCTAGAAGTCAGAATTTTGAAAAAAATATCGAATATTTAAAAAAAACGAAAAAAGTCAAAATTTAAAAATAGTGTAAATTTTGAAATGTCAACATTTTCAAAAATAAGTCGAAATTTTCGAAATATATCTAATTTTTTAGAAAAAAATTTGGAATAGTTTTCAGGAAAAAGTCGAACTTTTAAACAAATCAAGATTTCCAAATTTTGAAAAAAATTCGAAAGTTTGAAAGAAATTGGAATTTTTCGAAAAAATTCAAAGAAAAAGATTTTGAAAATGTTGACATTTTTCCTCAATTTCGCCTTTAATATGCAAATCTCGATTTTTTCCTCGAAATATACAGAGTGATTCATCATTATTGTTCTAAGATAATTTAAGATTGGATCATTTGAGCCAAAATATGAGAAAGAAAGTTTATATTCATACACGTTTGATTTTTAAGATGGCAAGTTTCTTAATAAAATCGTTCTTTATTAATATCTACTAAACGCTTGTCGATGACAATGGGTAGCTTTAAACAACGATAAGTTGTAATTATTATCGGGGAAAAGTTCTGCTTGGCAAAGAGTTTGTGTTTGGGAGATCTGTACTAGTCACAAACAGAAATTTTCACTCAGAATTTAGACTGCACAGCTATTTGTAGA
Organism: Dastarcus helophoroides; assembly: GCA_028583605.1. NCBI lineage: Eukaryota > Metazoa > Arthropoda > Insecta > Coleoptera > Bothrideridae > Dastarcus > Dastarcus helophoroides. The sequence goes on from CM053335.1 coordinate 2,159,708, forward strand.
CTTCGATTTTCTTTTGTGTCTTAGCAATATTGCTCTTGTGGGAATCAAAACATATCCCATGAAAGTACTTGTCGAAAAGAGACAAGTTGCCAATCAACCCCCTCTGACCTACAGTGTCTAGAGAAACTCGGCTGATTTTTATCAAGTGAACCGCTCTCCTTTGAACTGAATCCAAAAGAGCCAGCGAATGTTTTGGGCCTGAACTCCAAACATAAGAACAGTACTCAAGTGTTTTAGCTCGAAAAAGAAAGCCCATGTTAATAAGCCGATGTTAATAACTTTTTCCATTACTTTAGATATCTTGGACAACAAAGCTATAGGACAATAATGGTTAATCAGATAGCTGTTTCCCAGATTTCTAAATGTTGGGAATATGCCTTTGCTATAAGAAAGCATGAACAATACTGGAATTAACTAAAGGACGTACCTCTTACGAACAATAGGGAGCTCGAAAAGAATTTTTCTGATTGTACACTGTCTGAAAAAACCGCAAACATTGATTTGTCAACCCTAGGAAAAGTTGGAGACTGCGTTTTGTGAATCAAGCTTGGAGTTTTGAGGAAATAATGAGGCTCGCAGGTGCAGGACGTCGAAGAAATAGTATTGTTCTCACCGAGCAAGGGTGGGAAATTTTGAGATGTAAAGTTCTCCTGATTAAATCTTTAAATGTTGTTTTCTCTCGTTCAAAGTTAAAAAAAAAACGTTGTCGTTTTACTAATATCGAGTTTTTTTGTAATTGCAACTTGAATCGTCAAACTGTAAGAAGAAATTTTCTTCGAATGCGAACGCAAATATTTCTTGGGGTTCTGTACTGTTTCTATTCTTTTTTGAGGTATCATTTCGGTTTCTGTTAAATATTTTAAAATCTCAAAAAAATGAAGCTTTGAAAAAGTAAACTTATAAAACTAAAACGTGTTGTTAGTATAATAACTGAAACAATTTTCTAATCAAATCAGTAAAATAATACAATATATAGTATTAATTTTAACAAATAAAATACAATGGTAATAATAAATAAAACATACTAACAATGATTATGTAGAGTGTTTCAGTCATAGTGTCATTGTTTTTAACTAAGCAAACAGAAAATCAAAAATAAAACAAATAATAATTAACTTGCTGCATTAAAAGAGAGGCAAATCACCCATAAAACCTCTCTAACATGACGCTACAACAAATGGTTGAAGACTTCTTAGGTCAACAGCTAAGGCAGCCAACTTTTGCAAAGAGCAACGCGGGACCGGATATTGTGAGATATACTGAGAGTATTCGGCTGGTGGGTCATATGTACGCATTTTTAGCAACAAAAGAAAGGTCCTTCACTGTCCGTAACTTATTTTTGACGACCAAAAAAAAACTCCTCAACTTCTATTTCTTTCATTTCTATGCATTCACAACACACAAAAAATCTTGCTGCTTCTTTGTATTCTAATTACTATTAAAATGCGTGACATGTGTTTTTTTTTTTAATTTCATCCACTCGCAAAGGGTAACCCCATTATGCTTTCAAAGCACTGCGAGTAGGATGCGGAAACAAGGATAGATGGCGATGAACCGCCTTCTTAAACAACGATAGGTTGTAATTTTTGGGGAAAATTCCTTTGGGTAACAAGTTCCATAACTTGGAATTTCTATAGAAAAAAGAGTCTCCGTAGACAGAAGTCCTCACTGTGTCAAGCTGGACGCGACTGTCTAGTACGCCTCAAGAATCTTGTCCTTGGGGGGATCAATCCTATTAGTTCCTGCGAGCATCTTCCATGATAGTACTTGTAGGAAAGAGACAAGTCACCAACCATACGCCTGTGCTCTAATGTTTCGAGAGAATCGGTCAGACTCTTGTCATCAATTAGGCGAATCGCTCTTCTTTGAATTGAATCCAAGAGAGCTAAAGTGTGTTTTGGGGCTGAACTCCAAACATGAGAACAGTATTCTAGTGTTGGCCTAACTTGAGCTTTGTATAGTCTTAATAGCTGATGAGATGTGAAGTACTTTTTAGCTTTAAAAAGAAAGCCTAGCATCTAAGAGGCGGATGATCGTCCCAAGAGAAGTTAGTGCTCGCATTTACTTCTAGAATAGATAGATTAGATCCCATCGGAAGGATTTTACCGTCCATTAGTATGTTTGTTGCATTATCCCTTGATGTTTTCTTAGAGAAAACCGCGGCCTGAGTTTTTGAAGCGTTGAAGTCGACCAAATCGTTCTTACCCCATTCCAGAATAATCTCGAGATCCCGATTAATCGTCTGTATCTGCTGTTCCCTTAGTCGATCTGAAGCAGCGATAGATAATGGTTTGTCGGAGAAAAAAGATGACACAAGGTTACTATCATTTGCGTAGCTGTATATAGGATTGGAAGTTGAAGGTAAGAGATCGTTTATGTGCAACTGAAATAGAGCAGGACACAGATCAGACCCCTGAGGTACTTCTGCGTTAATCGCAAATGTCTCGGATGAGATGCCATCAACGACGACCTGAAGAGATTTGTCAGCGAGAAAATTGGATATCAAATGAAAGAGTCGAAGAGGAAGACCATAAGATGTTGATTTCACGAGAAGAGATCGGTGCCAGACTGTCGAAAGCCTTTGAGATATCCAATGCCACAATCCTAGCCTCACCATGTTTTTCCATAGCTGGGTTACAGATATGAATAACATATGTCAGTAGATCGCCAGTGGAACGTTTTTGTCTAATACCGTATTGCCTGTCGAAGATGATTTTATTTTCCTCCAGATATCTGTAGGATGCATTAGGCGTTTTCCGGAACATTTTATTAATTATTTCTAGGCAGGACTATCCGTGCTATTCCGGGACGGTCCCAAAAAATCCGTCTCAACAGACCCTTATCATTGATCATCCATTCAGCGGTTAGGAAAAGCGGATAGGAAAGAGCTAAACATTACTCTAAGAATTGGATATGGTACATATCAAATCCACGGAATTAACGTTGCGGACAAAGCCGAGTCACAGACTAATCGGCAGACTTTATCTTGCACAGACTAAATATGTCAGTTAGTGGCTGTTAAAAGTTTTGATTTCTTCTGATTTTGACGTCTTTTACTCAAAAATGTCAGATGACAATAGCTTATTCTCGGGTGCATGCAAACATACCGCGAGCAGAGTCCAATCGTACAAAAGAGACGAGTATTAGCCCACTGACGTGAAGTGTTTAACTGACGGATTTAATTGGAGGTTATAATATTTGTACAGATATGTAGATTAGTGGAATGCATCATATTTGGTATGTAACGACCCAAGTGATCAAGACCAAGAGATCAGATTCGTTCGTGTATGGTCGGCTAATGAGCAACAAAACTTTATGTAAATATTTTACCCCATTATATCCTGTATTTTCATACACTTTAAACTAATTTAAAAATAATTCTATCTATTTTACATTTTTGGTTTCGCCAATTAACCGGACCGTTACGTTTTTTAATACTCCAAGACGGTTTCCGGCGCCAAAAACCGTCGCGGGATAAAAAAATAATAATAATAATAAATAACAATAAAAGTGTAAACTTGTAACTTTGGGAAAAGTATCGAAACTTGCGAATTCATAAAATTCATTTAGAAATGGGTTGAAGCTCAATATATTGACATTAAAATTTTGAAAAGAAAAACAAACACAAACTTCCTAAAAAATGACGTTTCGTATTTGAAATTAAAATTTTAAGGAAAAAGTTGAAATTGGAATTAAAAAAACTAAAAGAAAGTTAATTTCTAAACTGTCATTAATTGTGTTGTAGAAGAGACCAGCTCAAACAAAAATTTTTCTGAAGTTATGGGTGCTCGTTTGGGGAACGTATTCAAACCAGAGTGTTTCAGGCAATCAGTACTTTGGGAAACATATCTTTTAATTTGTTCAATTACCTGTTTCTTTTCTCTATTTTGATAATTTACTTTGCCTTACGATCCGGGCTCTAACTTCTAGTAATTGATGTAATCGTTTAGATAACGATAAATATTTAATGATAGATGTACTTTTTAAGAAGCAGTTTATAAATATCTTGCTAAAAACTTCATAAAAGATGCACCATTATAAAAATATAAGCCTACAAAGCTTAACTGAGTTATACAAATAAATTAAATAATAAGTAGTTATTTTTTATCACTTCATGAAGATCTAAATTTCCTGCAGAACAATTCAGCTGCAGAAAATATTTGTTATTGAATTTGCTGAAGTCAATGATTTGAGTACTAAGCATTTAAGCGCTTGAAAACATAAATAGTCGCACGTTCCACAACATAAAATCCTGGGCGATGTTTACTTTACAATTCGCGAAAATGTACCAAAGAAGGTGTCGCTATGCCCCAAGAAATCTAATCAGCCAAAGTATTACCAATTATAGCACCGGATGTTATGTCTTTGTCAGATTAGCTGTTAAAATATATGAATATACACTGAGATATCAATTTAGCATAAGAATATTTCTACAACTTTTTATTTTATTTCGTATTTTTCAATTATTTATTTTAAACTTCTTGAGCATCTCGGGGGGGGGGGCACTTGCCCTTGGTGTCGCCCTCTGGATCCGCCACTGATTATTACATATGCATGTATAAATAAAACAGAAAATAATAGCTTGATTAAAAACTGGCACCCCGGGCGATGGTCTTATCTTGTGCCTAACCCGCCCCTGGCCCACTGGTTGGCGACTGCCTTGCCATATGGACTGCCAAAATAATTTTGACAATTATAAAAAAAGAACATCATCACGTTCTTGGGCCTCTCTGTGGCCTGAGGCCCGGTACAGTTGTACCCGCAGTCTGCCCCTGCCGACAGATCAAGCCTAATAATGGGAGACTCTGTATAAACGTTCTTCCATTGATAAATACACCTCTTAGCTGATAGGAATTTTCAATTTTGCAATATTTTAATACTTTCGGACATGGCGGTTTTGATGGTTCAATTTTATTGATTTTGCTGAACTATTACAAAGCTTAATTTCTTGCTTTTAAATTTCCCTCCATTCGGTAAAGTAGGTCATTAGTCATTTTGTGAATTTTTATATAGTTTTTATATGAATCGTCTCCCGAAATACTAACGCATATATTTATAATGCATTTGATGGCTAATAGTTATATTATAAATGTCCATTCTTGGACTGCTTGAAATAATACCTATTTATAAATAAATCCTACGTATCTGAATTCAAATACTGTCAAATTTACCGCCATATTTGCAGATGTTGATATATTTTTTATGAGAAAATCAGATGGAGATAAATCTCAAGTGATTTGATTTGGTGGTGATTCCAGCTCATTAAAATAGTTGAAATGTGATAGTAAAGATATTATTTGAGTAAATTATTCGTTTTTAGTGTTATTAAAAATGTGTTAGAACGGGATTGAATCAAGAAGCCATCTGTGACTTTTCTGTCAGTGATATTTCCAAAGAAATAAAAATATTGAACATCTTCCAGGGGCTTCCATTCCATTGGGACCGATGAAGATTTTAATGGATATTAAATAAAATATGGTATAAGTGTCAAAGATGCATTTACCTTGGCATTTAGCTGGATGAATGCATTGGATGTGAGTATTTAATTATAAATGTTTAGGTTATGTCACCAATTTATTAAATAATATACACAGAAACAGAAAAATGCCGGTTTCTTTTGCAAATGTACTATTACAAGGGAATTTTTGTCGGGAAATAATTTTAAACCAGAATATTGTCATGTTTATAACATGAAATACTGCAATTTTTGTAAGTGTGGGTCAGGCCTAACATTCTCTTAGGGTGCACAAATTTATAAACATTTTGGTTTACCATCTTGCAGTGATGTAAAATTAACTTGACCTACACACTTGCTTTTAACCAAACATTTAAAGAAAGATAAATTGTTTTTTATATCAATATATCATTATATATAAGCATTTCGAGGGTATTCTAATATACCTTGCAGGTAGGGTTCTCACCTGTCATGTCTTGATTTACGGGATACTAGCACAGAAAAAACTTTTTGGGTACTTCTGGCGCAATGTATGCACAAATAACAGTTTTTTTGTATGATTGGAGAAAATTGTACTCATTGGGCAATTCGAGAGCAGTATTGCCAGATGACTGAAAAATCTATCTTGCACAAGAAACTTGAAAATTTGTCAAATCTTTGGGAAACGAGTCAAACTGTTGAAGAATAACTAATTTTATTAAAAAAAGGTGATCATAATTTCAAATGTATGCTTAAATGTTGACTTTCCTTTCAAAAGGATTTTTTCAGATTTTCTAGGCTTATTAGTAGTTGACATTTCAAATTTAAAGCACAATTTTCAAATAATAGAAAAAATTTGGAGTACAATTTTGAATATCTACTTTTTAATCTGGAGTTTTTTTCTGGAATTTTGGTATAACATTTTTAGTTCATTTTTCCTAAAATATCCAAATTATGTATTTTTTAGGGATAATTTTTTTTTGAAAATTGGACTTTAATATTAATGTCCCCTTTTTTTCACAATTGTCATTACAAAAATTGTTTTGTTTTTATAAATTTCGAACTTTTCTCAGAATTTGGAATTGTTCTCGTTTTTTGAATTCAAAAGCTTAAAGAAATTGAATCTTTCAAATTTTTGTAAATAAGTTTAGTTTTTTTATCGAAACTTTCATTTTTTAATGTAATTTCCAGGTTTACACTCAGAATTTTCCTTTTTTCCTGCAATTTAAATTAATTCAAAGTGTGGATGTATAAATGTTGAACTTGGTCTTTAATATGAACATGTTGGCCTTTTTCCACAGATTTTAAATTGTTCTGGGTTTGGGAAATTTCAGCTTTTTCCTTAAAATTTAAACTTTTTTCAGATTTCCCAATTTAAACCTACAATTTTCGATCTTTGCTAAAATTTCCATTGTAAGTCTAAAATCTTACATTATTCTAGAAATGTTGATATTTTTCTGTCAAATTTTAAACTAAACATTTCGACTTTTTTAAATACTCGAGTTCGAGAGGAAAATTTTAACCCTGTTTTCGATATGAATGTCAGGTTTTAATTGTCTTCATGAATTTAGAGATACTTTTCGCAAAATTTGTTTTTTTTGCTCGAAATTTGAATGTTAAATGTTCAAGTTCGAAATTCAAAAGGAATTAATTTTATAAATTTCGACTTTTACATCAAAGCAAATTGTCGTTTGGACATTGATTTTTAAATTTTTTCTAAAAATTTTAATTTCAAAATAAAAATTTGTTTTTCTAGTTATTTTCACTTTTTCTACTTTGATTTTAATCTTAAACTGTCAACTTTTTTCAAAATTTTGGATATACAGGCTGGACCATAAGTAATGGTACATGGAACAAGAGTAGATTTTTCATATAAAAATATCGTGATCTAGCCACATTTACCTTATACCAAAAGTTGATAGTAACAGAGATACAGGGTGTCAAAGTTAAAAAAAAAAATTGTGACTTTTTCGTATAACTGATGAACACATTTCACTATAGACAAGAAATTTGGCATATGGGGTTTCTTTGGTCAAGAAATTCTAATTTGCTAACAGAATGCCAGCAACTCATAGGGGGCGCCACCTGGGCTACCTTGTATTATTCTAAAGCATCATAACTTTTTTGTGCCTTCATGTATACTTATTTTAAATAGATATTTTTATTTACCTACATTTTTCACGTAAAAAAGGTATACTTTCTAAATGTTCATACAAGCAACCGTTTTCAAGATATTTGCCTTCAAAGTTTGCCGTACGTTTATTTTAAGTTATGTAAATGTGAATTTTTTGCAGTAGCTCTTAATATAAAAGTAATAAAACTGACTCTAAAATAGTTTATGCCAAATATTACTCTACTGACATTATTATTACACATATTTTTTTAAATTTCTGAAGCAAATTTAAATAAAGTACCAAAAGAAAATTTATTTTCAAAAATAAGTATGTGGGAAATGACCTTTTTCGTGTAAAGGGATTGTAAACAAATAAAAATCGGGCTGTCTTTTATTGAAATTCATCTTCAAATATCTGCTTTGACCACCCAGACTATTAAAATTTTCTTGTGCAGACTCAGACATCATATCTCACATCTCTATGTTAGAAAATAAATTACGTCTTAATTTTTTGGACTTTTTTTATTGAGATTTTCAAAATTTAGGTAATATTATCAGAAAATTAAAATTTGACATAAGTTACTTTCAAAGCTGTCTTATGATTACTTTTTTCCAAGCCTACTTTGAAAATTTAATATCCTAGTAATTTAAAAGCAAGGCACGTCAAGCTTTAAAGGCAAATATCTTGGAAACGGTTGCTCGTATCAACTATCAGAAAGTACACCTTTTTTACTTTTAAAATATGGGGAAATAAAATAACCCATTTAAAATTAATATACAGGGTGAGTCACTAAGCGGGAATCGGTTTTTGGCAGACGTATCGTTCAAAATATCGAAAAATGTTTCGAATAAAAGTTGTTTGAAATAAAGTTCTCCACAACCTAAAATTATTGCCAAATATGGTTGTATCGGAAATGAACATTATTTTAAATAGAACACCCTATGTATTTTTACATTTTTGGATTCCTTGTTAAAAATGAATATGAATTTATTAAGACGACATAGGCCCTTAGTTGAACCGTTTTCGCGTAATTTAATTTTTTTGGTTAAATTTGACGATTTCGGAGCTTGACGCCATTAACGATATTTTCCAAACGCAATGACTCAGAGTTGTGTGGCATACGGTTTTGGATTCAGGAAGAAATGGAGTATTTGTTTACGTCTTTGCTGTTAGCAAGATTTCTTAAATTTCTTCACATCCGTCGACTCAATTCTTCAGTTGTTCAAACATGCATAACTTAATTTTTTTAAATGGAACCACCTATCTTGGATTATCTTATCGGATGCGAAATTAAATTACCTTTTTTTTGGTACCAGGTATTGCCACCTCCGTCCAATAATTTTTGAGAAATTAAGAATTTTGTAAACATTTTAATTAATTTGGTATTATCGCGTTAGCCCTGGATGTCGAGGTTTTGTTTCAACTCGTTTGTCCGGCAATAACTGACAGTTTATCTCATTGTTGTCGCGAGGTCTTGGTATTAGTACTGAAAGACAATGTTTTCTCAAGAAGAATTGGTCGATATGGTTTACGCCTTGGGCAGTGCTGACAGAAATCCATTTCTTGCCCCAAGAATTTATGCCCAACGCTTTGCCGATCCGAGACATCCAAATTCAGCGGTATTCGCTAAATTGAGAGAGAGGTTTGAGCGAACTGGTTGTATCAAATGCGAGAAAAAGGAGCGTAGAAAACCAACGACGCATGAAGAAAACCAAGTTTTAGTAGCGGCTGCTGTTGTCCAAGATCCGCACTTAAGAACCAGAAGAATAAGTGTGACATTACAAATAAGCCAAAAATCGGTTTCATGATTGTTGTGTAAAAACAAGTTTCATCCGTATCGTGTCCAGCTAGTACAGGAACTCAATCAAGCTGATTTCAACAACCGAATGCAGCTTTGTGAGTGGGCGTTACGAAAACTACAAGAACAAAATGACTTTCTGGACAATGTACTATTTACCGACAAATGTACATTTCATAAGAACGGCTACCACACTCAAAATCCTCATTGGATAAGGCCCTTAGACCATCAGCATAGGTGGTCTCTGAATGTTTGGGGTGGTGTAATAGGAAGATTTGTTGTCGGACCACACTTCTTCAATTTTGAATGCCAACAATTACTTGCATTTTTTGCAAAATCAATTGTCCGAAATGATAGACAATTTACCTCTTGCTGTCGTGCGACAAATGTGGTTCCAACATGATGGGGCACCGGCACATTATGGAAGGGATGTAAGGGAGTTCCTCAATACACAATTCCCTAACAAGTGGATAGGAAGAGGAGGTCCAGTGGCATGGCCCGCAAGATCGCCGGATTTAACTAAGCCAGACTTTTTCTTGTGGAGTCATGTTAGGCAAGTTGTGTACCAGGAACCACCAACTACCCGAGAAGACATGATGGACCGGGTTCGTGTTGTTTTCCAAAATATCAATGAAAACGTCTTGGTGGATGTGAACAATTCTTTGCTACAGAGACTGCGCATTTGCCATCGTGAAGCTGGTGGTTATGTTGAACGTTTAATTTAATGTTATTATTACCATTGTTTATGTATTCTTCTTAATATTTGTTGCAACTTACTGTTACCGATTTGTTTATTGTTTATTTACTTTCTTTAATGCTTTACACTGAAATCCAATGATGATTTTCAGTATCGTGGTGTATCGTTTCCTTCCCAGGAAGCGGTTCTTAAAAAATGTTTGTACATTAGTCGGTAAATAGTACAATGTCCGAAACGGTCACTTTGTTCCTGCAGATTATGTAACGTCCATTCACACAACTGCATCGATTGTTAGTTAGCTTGATTGAGTTCTTGCACTAGCTAGGTGTGATACGGATGAAACTTGTTTTTACATAACAATCATGAAACCGATTTTTGGCTTATTTGTAATGTCACACTTATTCTTCTGGTTCTTAAGTGCGGATCTTGGACAACAGCAGCCGCTACTAAAACTTGGTTTTCTTCATGCGTCGTTGGTTTTCTACGCTCCTTTTTCTCGTATTTCGTACTACCAGTTCGCTCAAACCTCTCTCTCAATTTAGCGAATGCCGCTGAATTTGGAAGTCTCGGATCGGCAAAGCGTTGGGCATAAATTCTTGGGGCAAGAAATGGATTTCTGTCAGCACTGCCCAAGGCGTAAACCATATCGACTAATTCTTCTTGAGAAAACATTGTCTTTCAGTACTAATACCAAGACCTCGCGACAACAATGAGATAAACTGTCAGTTATTGCCGGACAAACGAGACGAAACAAAACCGCGACATCCAGGACTAACACGATAATACGAAATTAATTAAAATTTTTACAAAATTCTAAATTTCTCAAAAATTATTGGACGGAGGTGGCAATACCTGGTACCAAAAAAAGGTAATTTAATTTCGCATCCGATAAGATAATCTAAGATAGGTGGTTCCATTTAAAAAAATTAAGTTATGCATGTTTGAACAACTGAAGAATTGAGTCGACGGATGTGAAGAAATTTAAGAAATCTTGCTAACAGCAAAGACGTAAACAAATACTCAATTTCTTTCTGAATCCAAAACCGTATGCCACACAACTCTGAGTCATTGCTTTTGGAAAATATCGTTAATGGCGTCAAGCTCCGAAATCGTCAAATTTAACCAAAAAAATTAAATTACGCGAAAACGGTTCAACTAAGGGCCTATGTCGTCTTAATAAATTCATATTCATTTTTAACAAGGAATCCAAAAATGTAAAAATACATAGGGTGTTCTATTTAAAATAAGAAAGTTGTGTTCATTTCCGGTGCAACCGGAAGGCCGCCATATTTGGCAATAATTTTAGGTTGTGGAGAACTTTATTTCGAACAACTTTTATTCGAAACATTTTTCGATATTTTGAACGATACGTCTACCAAAGACCGATTCCCGCTTAGTGACTCACCCTGTACGTGGGTGCACAAAAAATTTAAGATGATTTAGAATTATGCAGGATAGCGCAGGTAGCGCCCCCTATCAGCTATTGGTAATATGTTAGCAAATTAGAGTTTGTCGATTTAAGAAACCCCCTTGTGCCAAATTTTGTGCCTAAAACACTTTATTCTATAGTTATACGAAAAAATCAAAATTTATTTTTCAACTTTGACACCGTGTATCTCTGTTAATATCAACTTTTGGTATAAGGTAAATGTACTTAAATCACATTATTTTTTTTCGAAAAATGCACTATTGCTCTGTGTACCATTACTTACGGTCCAGCCTGTATAGTGAAATCTCTCTTAAGCGGACACCTTCGGGATTATCAAAGTATGTCCGCATATCGGAGGTGTCCGTTCATGAGACATGGTAACTACAATTTGTTTCATTACTTATTATTTCCGTTTCTTCAGATGTCAGAAAGGTGTTGAGACTTGGAATTCCTTTTTTTAACTTCAATGTTCAAATTTCGTGATTTAAAGTCAAATCTTCAAGAAAGAACCTTAAAATATTGAGATTAATTTGTATTCCATATTGAATTAAACACATTGAGAAAAAGGTCGAAATTTCTAGTTTAAAATTTAGAAATTAATTTCGAAGGCTCGAGAAGAATGTCAAAAATTTTATTAACATAAAAAATGAAAATTTTTGAAAAAACTTGAAACATGTTTAAATTGAAGATTTCAAGTTTTGTTTCTTAAAATTCCGACTTTTAAAATAAAAATTTTTAGAAAAGATTCAAAATTATTTTCGTTTAGACATTTTCTTTACAAACCTTGACATTTTTCTCATAATTTCATGTTTACACTTGGAATTTATTATCATTTTCTTAAAGCTGTCACTCAAAAACCTAAAATTTGGGATTAGAATCTAAATTTTGGGAAAAATGTTGGAGAAAAGTTTTGGGATACTAAAAAAAAGTTGTTCCAGATATTTAAAGTTTAAAATCAAAACTAAAGCTAAAATTTCTAAATTAAAACCAAAATTTCCTGAATTCCAATATTTAACCTTAAATTCAAAATTTCAAGAAAAAAAACACAATTTCCAAAAAAAACGTTCGAGCTATTTTTAGAAATGTTAAGAATATTTTTCAAAAATATCAACTTTTTTCAGAGTTTCAAATTTAAAATGGGACTTTTAATTTATTTCTTTTTTGCTCTAAAATAAAATGTTCGAAATAAAGTCGTTTTTGAGACGCAAGTCGAAATTTCAAGAAATAAGTTAAAATGTTAAAATCAAATTAGAAATTTTGACATCAACTCGAAATGTTTTGATAAAAAAATCGCATTTACGGTCTAAATTTCGAAATTACAAAGTTTACTTTGACAAAAAAGACGAAATTTCAAATTAATACTCAACATTTTTAACTTTTAACTTAAAGAAATAAAATGTACACTTTAAAATCAAAATTTCGAGAAAAGAATAAAAATTGTGAAATTTATAAAAAAATAAATAAAAAGAAAAGATGTTGGAAAAAGGTTGACACAAGTTTAATTTGGAATTTTTATTTTTTTTCCCTCAAAACTTTGAATGTTTCTAATGTTTTTTCATAAATGTTCACAAAAAAAATTCACAAAATTCCTTGAAATTTTTAATTATTTTCTTAAACATGGCTTTAATGTCGAAAATTTGTGATTAATGTCTAAATACAGGAAAAATGCTGAAGGCGATTATCGGAATTTTCAATAAATAAATAAATAAATATTTTGCGTGTAAAGTTGAAATTTTACGTGTAGTGTAAACATTAAAATAGGTTCTCTGGAAATTTCGATTTTATTTAAAGCATAAATTTCTAAACTAAAAACACAGCTTAAAGATTTTCTTTAAATACAGAGTTTTCACATCTTAATATTGGATCTCAAAAGTGTTACATAAATCAAAATTTCGCGATGTTTTTTTTCTTAGTTTTTATTTTGATTAGAAATTTAGACTTTTTTAAAATGTAACTTTCCTCTTTCGAGTTAAAAGTCGATTTCAACAAATAAGAGCATTAAATTAGAAGCTTTGAGAAAATAGTCAAAATTCCGGAAAAAATCGAGTGCTTAAAAATCAAAATTTTGAGAAAAAAGTCGAAATTTAGCTGCAAAATTAAACATTTTTGTTTCCTGCCCCTCCCTTTCAAAATAAAAAATATGTACTTTTTCATTCTTCATGGGAAGTTCCCATGGATAACCGATCTACATTGAAGATATCTCTTGACTCTTTCGTCAGTGGATCGTTGCGTATAATTTTGTATAGAAACACGTGTCCGCATCCGCCAAACTGAGAGTCCGGTCAACAGAGGTTACCAACAGAGTTTTTAATGAAAAACGAAAAAAAGATTATGATTTATTATATTTACCACATCGTGACTATAAAAAGGTTTGCATTAAAAATAAAATGTAATGCCAAATTGCGAAATACTATATATGAAATTAGGAAGTAGGGATGGGAAAATCTTAATTACTTATTGTAATATAGGTGCATTCAACGAAAGTGTTAAAAAAATGTTTTGTATACATTAAAAACACAACACCCGTGAATGTCTGCATTTAATAACATATACAGTGTGTCATATTAAACACGAGACTTGGCATAACGTAGGACCTTGGTTATTAGTTAGGTTGACCAGAAAGTTTGACGTTCAATAGAGAACATTTTCGCAATTTCGAGATTCAGATTGATTGTGAAATTTTGTTTGATGACTAAATAATTCCTGAAAAAATTTGTTTATTTTTTGTGGACACTATATTGAATGTTATCACTTTCGAATTTAGATAAATTTTCTTAATCAGTCAATATAGCGGTAAAGTGAAAAACTTCAAAGAATGGTGAAGTTTTTCCTGATAACCTCATATATTACGTTCGTAATCTTGATCGTGGTCGCGATCGCATACAGTCGACTCCCGTTAAAGTTGCGCTAGTTAAAGTTGTCTGCTCGTTAAAGTTGTCAGGGATACAATCGTTAAAGTTGCGCGGATATTCCCCCACTCCAATTTTCGAACAACAAATTGGACTTTAGAGTTTTAGGCGCCACTTTGGAGTAACAGATTCATATTACACGTGTACGCAGAGACATAAGAGAGTATTTTTTCGATTAAATTATTAAAATTAATAATTAATTTGATAATTATAAATTACTGTAGTAGCTATTTAATAAATTCTTAAATTGTTTTAATGAATAATATATTTATATATTTTTTAAATTAAATAAATTACACCGGCACACAAAAATAAAAAATTGGTCTATACATTTGACCTGACCCATCGAGGGTTATGTATTTCGATGCGCTGAACTCGAATTTGAGGTATGTTTAACCCGTATATTTTGAAATTTTGAACAAATTGCAAAAAACCTCTAAAAATAGCTAAAAATCGCGTAAAAATAAGTTTGCATACGAAACAAAATTTCTCAAACTAGATCAAGTATGTTTCTTATTTACTTCAATGGGTTGAAACCAAATCCAAGATTGATTTAGCTCGTTAACCTTCCACATTTAGGGTAAATTGAAAATAACCTCTGAAAATCGCTGAACATCGTAAAAATTGCAATTATGCAAACAAAACAACGTTTCTCGAACTAGATCAAGTATGTTTCTTATATATTTTGATGCGCTAAATTCAAATTTCAAATTAATTCAGCTGATACACTCCCTAAATTTAAAGTAAATTGAGAAAAACCGGTTCAGATCGCTAAAAAATCGTGAAAAATTGCAATTATGCAAACGAAAAAAAAATTCTTAAGCTTGAAGAAAGTATCTTGTATATTTTGATGCGCTGAATCCATATACAAAGTCTGCGGAAAAAAGTAGTAAATAATTTTAAAAATAGTATTGTTTTTACTTATAATAATGAACTAAACATAAATGCTTTTAATTTATACTATAACATTAACAGATTGTATAAAGTCCAGAAAAAATCTGCCATCATGTTGAAAGAGAGAATTTTAGGATGGTCCACAAATTCGAAGTTTATTTGAAGACCGAAATTTCATCAAATAAATAATCGTAGTGAGAATGTTTCTCAGAATTTTTGGGGAAATAATAGGAGTGAAAATTACAAGAATTTGGTTGAAGGGTTAATGGAAATTTTTAAAAATTTACGTTGCTTGATGAACCTTAAATTGCACTTTCTTTACTCTTTCTTCTTGACTACTTTTCTCAAAACCTTGGAAACTACAGTGAAGAACAAGGAGAATGATTTTATCAAGACTTGAGTAAAATGGAGAATCGGTGTCAAGAAAGATGAAACGTCAACATGATTGCAGATTTTTGCTGGACTTTGAGGAGAACTAATTAGAAAAAATAGAAAACGAAAGAGAAACCTACTGCATCAAGAATTCGAAGAAAAAAGAGCGCGATACAAGCAAAGAAGAATGTAAAATCAATTAGGGTCGTTTTTTTTTAATTTTCAATATATATGTTGTAGTATAATTTGGAAGGAATTATGTTTAATTCATTACTATTTTTATACTATTTTTTGATATTATCTACTACTTCATGAAGATTTTTTATGAGTTTTTTTTTTGCTATTTTTATCGTTTTTCCGCAATTTACTAAAAGTTGGAGGATGTATAAGCCAAACCAACTTCGAATTTGGATTCAGCGCATCAAAATACATCAGAAAAATACTTGGTTTAGCTTAAGAATTTTTTTTCCATTTGCATTATTGAAATTTTTCACTTTTTTTAGCGATTTAAAGCGGTTTTTCGCAATTTAGGGGTGTCAGCTAAATCAAATAAAGATTTGAATTCAGCGCATCAAAATACGTAAAAAAGCATACTTGATCTAGTTCCGATTTTTTTTTTCGTTTGCATAACTGCAATTTTTACAATTTTTAGGGATTTTTCAGCCGTTTTTTTAATTTACTCTAAATTTGGAAGGTTGACGAGCCAAATAAACTTTGAATTTGGATTCGGCACATCGAAATACATGACACATATCTCACCTAGTTCGAGAAAATTTACTCAAAATTTTGAGGGTGTACAGGTTAAACGGACCTCAGATTCGGATTTAGCGCATCAAAATATATACTCCTACCTGGGTCTAGACAAATTTACAGTTTTTTATTTTTGTGTGCCGGTGTTATTGAAATACCTACAGTGACTCACTGCTGATTCAAAAATGTATGAAAACTACAGGTACTCAATATGTCATAATCTTAAATGAGTTAAATTTGTTTATATGTTTATAATATCTTATATTCATTTTTCGGTAAAACGACTCTAACGGTTTTGATAAAATTGTTAACTAGGGTTTTTTTTTGAGTCGAAAATACGATCCAGATAGGTGTCTTGGTAAAAATTCGGAATCAACAGTTCTTGAGAACATTTTAATTCTTGAGGAACAAATTTTTTATCTCCTAAACGGCTCTATCGATTTCGATGAAACTTGGTAACTAAGGTTTTTTTGGTTTAAAAAAATAATACAGATGTCATTTTATTAAAATTTGATATCACCATTTTTAGGGACATCTTGCTCATTGAGGAAGAAATTTTTATCGCAGAAACGGATATATCGATTTCGATGAAATTCGGTAAATAAGGGTTTTTTGGATTAAGAAAACGAAAAGCATAAATTTGGGATCCTATTTTGTCAGGGACATCATTGGCCTCCAGGAACAATTTTTATTTCCGAAAGGGCTTTATCGATTCCAACGAAACTTGGTAAATGGAGGATTTTTGTGTCAAGAAAATAATCTGGACGGATTCAATTTTAGTAAAATTTCGGTATCGCAATTTTTTTAATTTTTAACGAACTTATTTTTTTTTTGAGGAACAAATATTATTTATATCTGAAACGATTATGCCTATGTTCTATCGATTTCAACCAAAATCGGCAACAAAGTCCTAATGCACAGACCACTAGGTTTGAGCATTTATTAAATTCAGAGTTTGGAAACCAAAGACCAGTTTTAATCGTCAGTTTGGTATATCCAACCCAAATGCTGACAAATGCTCCGACAAGTATGTACTATAGATTCAACGGACATCCTCCATGTGACTCCTAAGTACTACCACCTATTGGTTCATAGAAGAAACTGGGGACAATTTCAACAAGAGCTGCATACTGCAGTTTAGGTCTATTTGCATCCGACACTTGTTGGAGTTGTCCACAGTTCCTTCTATGGACCAATCGGTGGCGGTACTTAGAAATCACAAAAAGTATATTTGTTGATTCTATAGTATACAGGGTCCGCCATTAATGCGTGGACGGAGAATAGCTCCTAAGCCTGAGAAGATATCAAAATAAAATTTTACCCAGTGACGTACATATATTGGGAGTACATTTTAAAATTATTTTTATTTAATTGTACCAATCATATACAGAGTGTTGATATAAACTTACTCTTTTTTTAAATGGAACACCCTATATATTTTTACATATTTGGATAGCCCTATAAAAATCCAGCAAAATAATATAGAGTTTATGGGGGTTTTGATAGGTGGTTTTCCTAATGGAGGATCATAAATCAGGAAGTTGGACTCCGATGCAGTCTTTTCTAAACACTCAATGTGATGTAGTATTAACCAATTTACAACAAAATTAATAATTGATAACCTTTTAGTTTCCATAAACCATAAACTTGTTGTCTTATATTACTTAGTTATGCAGAGTGATGGAGGTTTGCAAATCCAAGCCTATTGGTCCGTGCATTTAGATTATAGTCTTCTGGAGCTTCCCTAGAGAGCAACCACTTCGCTAAGTGTTTGTGGCTCAACTGTTGATAGTTCAGTTACTTATGATCCACTTTACATTCTTAGGGGGCTGCATACTCTAGTCTAAGTTCCATTCTATTTGCATCGGTAATCAAAATTTTGTTGAATTGGAAAAAGTATCTGTAAAAATTTAGGATGACAATTTTTTTCAGGAACTTTTCTTCTTTCAGGAACATTTTTTATCTCCGCAACGACTCTTTATCAGTTTCGATGAGACTTACTGACCAGGGAATATTTGGGTCAAGAAAATGATCTATGTAGATGCAATTTAGCAATTTTAGTAAAAATTCGAGGTCAACATTATTAGGGACATCTTCCTGATTGAGAAGCAAACTTTTATCTCCGAAAAGTTTCTATCGATTTCGATAGAACTCTTGTAACTAAGGGTTTTTTGGTTCAAGAAAACGATCTGTATAACTTCAGGATCACCATTTGTTAGGGGCATCTTCTTCCTTCAGGAACAATTTTTATGTCCGAAACGACTCTTTCAATGTCGATGAACTTGGTAACTAGGACATTTTTTGGTGAGAAAAATGATCTAGATATCGAAGCAATTTTAGTAAAAATTCGCATCCTTACTTATTAGGAACATCTTCCTTCTTGAGGAACAATGTTTTCTTTCTGAAACGTTTCTGTCGATTTCCAGAGAGAGGATCACTATTTTTAGGGATGTTTTTCTCCTTCAGGAAAAATTTAAACTCAAACTTCAATGAAACTTGGCGAGATTCTTGGATGATAAGTGCTATTTTGGTAAAATTTCAATGTCACCATCTTTTAGGGACATAAAATATAGGTTATTATTGTACGTGTAAATTTAACTTTACAATGCGACCCAACGTTAATATGAAAAAAAGTGAACAAAAAAAAATGCTGAAGTAAATATGAACAATTGTGTAAACTTATTTGCATTAAGCGGAATTTTAGAGGCCTAGACACGCTGCGCGTGTTTTGAGCACGAAGTGATGGACACGCTAAGCGTGTTCTTAGCATGGAATGCGTTAAATGATGCAGTTATTGTGTTTTATTATAAAAGCGCATATAAAATAAGCAAATGAAAATTGAGGGAAATGTTGGTTGTAGTAAATAGTTTTATCTATTAGATATTTACTGCATCATTTAAGCTGTGAGTAAGATGTAATAATTATTTAATACAGATAAATTAATTTCATTTACCAACATGTTTAGAATTAATATTAAGCTCTCAATAAATATTTTTCACAGCTATTAACAATTCTAACATCAAACTTTGACTATTGCTACAGATATATGAAAAAAACATTTATATTTTTTAAGAACTTGAACTTTTAAAGTTATTCATTGTTGATTAGTTTTTTAATGAGATTATGATGGAGCTGCTGAAGCAGTTGTTGTAATTCATCAGAATGTTCTCCATTTTTTTGATACCTTGAAGAAATAACCTAAATCCCCTTAATCCTTTAATAAAAGTAGGGCTAGCATTATCTAAAATAGAATCTGTAGGCATTGATGGTAGATCCGTATATTAAATTTCATCATCTAACTTTTCAGCAGCATCATTATCAGTCTGTCTTGACAGTAGAATGTCCTCATCACTTAGTGCTTGCCAAACGAAATCATCAGTATCTATATCCAGCCAATTATTAATCTCATTCGCAGATAATTCATTAAACTGCTGGGTTTTTTTTAACAGAGCTTGGAACTCAGGCACTTCAAAAAAACTTCACTTCCTTCGAACTTCGCAGATAGTTTTTCGCCATGAATTATTTTCTCATTTATTCCATGTTTTTTTTTAAAACGTGTAAGCCACTTATCATTAACTACGAAATTTTCTTTACTTCCAAGACGATTATTAAAAAAACAACGCTTTTTTTAAAAAAATAGTACAAGATGCTGCAAATACCATGCTTCTTCTTTACTTAAACCACTCATAAACTTTGCGATCGAGAATGCTATCTTCTACCCCTTTATATTTTTTCATCGTTAGATTATCTCACAAGCTAGCAAGTAGATTTTTTATTTGAAAAATTTTTGTTTTGGCATTTTTAATTTTAGAAACAGATAGTCTTGTAACGTTATATTCTAATGCCACTGTATTCATCGATTCACCAGCTTTAATCCTTTCTATAATTTTACTTCCATCTTCGATCGACAAACTTGTTCTTTTAACCTACAATAAAAGTTAAAATTTCATTTATTATTCATATTTGTATTTTGTATTTATTTTTATATTAATTTCATGCATATAAAATATTTATTTTGTTATTTTATTCAATAAATTTTTAGTAAAACCAATTATTATTAACTAAGCAGTAATATGGTAATTGAATATACTTTTAATACATTAATGATACCTTTGTTATTCATAAGTTAGGTTATGTACGATGCCGCGCAAGGAGCAATCTTTCGACAATGGTAGGAATAACGGGGAGAAGCAACTTTAACGGTCAATCCAGTACGGTGAGCGCAACTTTAGCAGGAGTCACCGGTATATGTGATCGTGATCGTGAAGGTTATCTATCGCGATCGCGTATGTGTGACCGACGCCATTTACAATTTTGGACTATGAAAAACTGTCCGTCTAATGATGTCGGTTCATTAGAGGTGTCCGCTACGAGACGCACTGTACTCGACATTTTTCTAGATTTCAATTTTTTCCCAAAAGCGTTCTTTTTTCATAAAATTTCTTTTTTCCTTCAAAATTTCGAATTTATTCTAAAATTCGATTTCTTTTATTAAAATCAGACTTTTTTAAAATTTCCAAATTTTATTTCAACATTCTTGGTTTTTTTTTTAAATTTCGTCATTTTGCAAAATTCAAAATTTTGTTTTTTTCTAAAAAGACAAATATTCCAGAAACTACAAACTTGTTTCGCACAATTTCGACTTTTATCTCAATAATGGATATTTTTTGACTTTAGTGGGGCAGGGGGAAAAGCTTGTCCTTCAGTCAATCTCTTTTTCTTGAGATTTTAACTTTTTCCTAAAATTTTCCTTAAAATTCAACTTTTGTTCGAAATTTCGACAAAATTTGACTTCTGCGAAATTTCGAATTTTCACCAAATTT
The DNA here is from genome assembly GCA_028583605.1 of Dastarcus helophoroides. Lineage (NCBI taxonomy): Eukaryota > Metazoa > Arthropoda > Insecta > Coleoptera > Bothrideridae > Dastarcus > Dastarcus helophoroides. The sequence goes on from CM053335.1 coordinate 2,180,928, forward strand.
CAACTTTTTTCTTGAAATTTCGATCTTTCTCTCAAAATGTCGATCTTCAGGAAATTTTGATTTTTTTTTTCACAATTTGATTAAACCATCGAAACTTTCGAAAATTGTCTTTTCTCGAAATTTCGATATTTCCAAGTTTTTTTAAAAGGTCAGGTTTTTCCAGAGACCAAATAGACTGAACGTTTCAATCTCGTAGCATGTGAACTGTTGACTATAAAATACTGGGAAGAGGGAACTCGGTATCCGCCTACTCTTGACACTCCCGGATTAAGTCAAATTTGTAAATATTAAACCTTCCTCGCGACGGTTCTAACGACTCTTTCACACTCGCGAGCCCGAGCTTTTTCCGCTCCTACCTTCCAGCCTTTCACACGGAGAGCTTTTCGGCTCGAGCGCTAAACATTGCGTCCGTCGTTTATTGCAATTAATCAGACCTGGATAATGTTAAAAAATCCCTGTTCAGAAATTCGAAAACTTTGCTCCAATTTTTACGTTATCGTGGTTTTTGTATGAATTGGAATTTTTGTACCAAAAGGCGGATCGGATCAGTGTTGTTATCTTTTGTGTCGAAAAAATCGGGGTAGTCCATCAATTCCCAAAACTTTTTATTACAAACAAAATCAGTTGGAAATATTGCGCAAAATCCAGACACGCGAAATTTTGATCGGGACTGTCCCGTTCAAATCGTGACTGGTGGGTCGGATACTGATTGAATAAATTAACAATTCTACATCAAAATCCATCTCGACTTAACGCTGGGGAGCGAGAGCCATGAGCGATTGTCCCTCTTCTCGTGTGAATGTCATTCCTCCCTTTGCATTTCGAGCAAGAGACGTGACTTCCTTCTAAGCGGACGCCTCGAAATGCACGAGCCTTACCGGCTCTCACTCGCGCGTCATAAAGGCCCTTGCGTCCCATGTGAAAGCTCCATTGTACTCTTTGCATTTCAATCTTGGGAGCCGTCCGCTCGCTCGCGAGTGCGAGCCTTACGGCTCTCCGTGTGAAAGAGCCGTAACGATTTAGATGAAACTTTCAATACGTGATGCGTGTGCGCAATATTGTTAAGCCGGTGCTGCAAATATGTGATGATTGCATTGAAACGGTGGCTCGCGCACGCCAATAACTAAATATTTATGTTTTATTTTTACCTATCCAAAGAATGAAACTCTTGATTTTCCTTCACTAATATGTTTCGATAGTGTTCCACAATACATTAACCCATATTTAATGCCTATTTGCTAAAAAAAAAACCGATGTGGTCTTCGCAAAGGTCGGTTAAGGAATAAGAGCGCGTTGCGAGCTGGACTTTCGCCAGGCTTTCAACTGCCTTCACTGGTTACCCTGCAGCGTTCGGTCTATTAAGTCTCTGGGTTTTTATCTTACATTTGATTTCCTGAAAATTCCGATTTTATTCCAAAACTTGTTTTTTTTTTAATTATGTCGTCTTTTTCTAATCAACGGCTTTGTACTCAAAATTCTACTTGAGTGAATTTGACTTATGGTTGCTCTTGAATAGTCAATATTTAAATTTGCTTTTAACCATATATGTAATACTTCATATGACCAGCTCCCTATTCTCTTCGCGAGTTTATTGTGACAAATCCCATAAAGAGAGAACATGGGTGATTGGAGAGTATTGCGCATGAATGGACGAAATGAACGAATCGCTAGACGCGTATTAAACCGGTGTTTATGTTTAGCCGTGCACAGCTGATTTCTAGCATATGCGCATTGCGACTCATCACCCCGTGTGAAGCCTGGCGAAAAAGAAGTCTTTCCCAGCTACAACGCGGAGCTGGCCATATAGAAGTAATACATATATGCTTTTAACGCAGTAGGGGATTCACATCCCTTTTTAAGATGTCTGAGAACCTCAAGGATTCCGAAAACTTATTTTTAAAATGACTGACTTCCCTATGAAATTCCATATGTTAAATATGAGCTTATTTTGATACTTTACTGGATCATATTTCATTAATGTTTTATTTTCAGAATTTTATATGGTAACTTCAATGTATACTGGAGATGGTGTGTAAAGAGGATGTTTTGTCATGGTTTAAAGACTTGGACAGTTATAAAAGAATAGACGTTTTACATGAATTGTTAATAATGTGTCTTCCTTTTGAATTGCGATTTATCGGGAGTTGTGTGGAAGAATTGGGAAAGCATTCGTTTCAGGAGCTGAGAGGACCGTCTATATTCGCCAATGACATAGAAAAATTATCCAAAGACACATCACTTAACCAGACTTTATTAGACGAGAGTGTTAGACATCGTGTTTTAATTTATTTGTCATTATTATCGTCTAGGAACTATAGTGTAGCTAATTGGTTATATAAAAGTCATTTGAGGACAGAGTGGGTCGAGGAATTTACAACAAAAAACTACGTAAAAGATGAGAATTTATTAAACGAAATGCTGCTTTTGTACACCATGGCGTTACATCATCCCGCGTTTTCTTTCGAACAAAAATTATTCTTCGGTATGGTGTTGGCGCGTTTACTGGAGTGCAAAGAAAATAAGAGTGTTGTATCGCCCAAACCAAGTATATATGGTTATCCACCAGGCTTCGGGTATCCAACTCAAAAGGTAGTGCTTATTTATGAAAAACTTTTCACTTACTTTATTGTTTATAAATTCGGCTTTAAAATTTAAAAAATTATTTTTCATAGAATATGACTGAAGTTCCTACAGTACCAGTGAAAACAGCGATGCCGATGTCTTATGGTGATTTCAATTTACATCAACAAGCGCCAGGGCTTACGCATTTGGCTCAACCGCCTTTGGAGTTTATAACCACTCTCTGGCCTCGCCCAGGTCTTCATTGTGGCGCTCCTGAGGTAGGCTCTTGTCATAATAATAAATTATTTGCTCGTCTCAGTTTAAACAGCAAGAAATTTTGGGTTCTTCAGATGCCCCCTTTTCCTCCACCTCCTGCCATATCTCCTCTAGTCAGTCAAGCGGGCACCCCGTCGCACAGCAGAAGCACTTCGCCCCAGCAGCAGCAACATAGAGTGCCACAGGTGAATTTGAGAGTACCACCACCGCCACTGTTGCCAACCCCTCAACCTACAGCTCCACCCACTCTCGATGTGATATTACCGCCGCAAATGGCGCAGGACCCGCTCTCTCATTCTAGTCTGCCTATATTTGGCTCAGAACTGAAACTTCCAGATGATGAGGTAAGGAAATATGTTGCAGTGTGAATTAACGAATACCTAGTTGTTAAAATTTATTCTCAATTTCCAACAAAAATTGATAATAAAGTCGGGCAAAATTTACTTTAAGGTACAATTAGACGACTTTTTGCAGAATAGAACCAACAGTTATTGAGAAATTAATAGTTAAAGTTTGACACTAGTTCCTAAACTACCAATTCAAATAAATACATATTGGCCAATAACATATTTTGACTTAAATTATTTACTGTGGAATGTATTTATTTAAACATTATCAAAAATAACATATCTACTGAAATTTTATGTTTTTGTGGGTTGGTTCCTTCTTGCAAAATAAAACTTTGTACTTGTATATAAGGAAAAGCCAATTTCCAGGAAAAAATTCTACATTTCCAGAAACATAAAACTCTTATTTTAAGATAACAAATGAAACTTCAAAAATATAACAAATTTTGAGACACAACTTAAAATGTTCGAAAAGACATCTTTCAGAAAAAGACGAATTTTGAGAATCGAACCGAAATTTTGAAGAAGGCGAATTTTAAGGAAAAAAGTGAATTTTAGGAAAAAGACTAATTTTAAGGGAAAATATCAGAATTTCGAGGAAAAATGAATTTTGAGAAAAAAGTGGAAATTTCTAAACATAGTATATTGAATATCTAAATTTTAAATAAAAAACATAATTTAGAGAAACAACTTTAAGAATCCAGTCGAACATTGCTGGAAATTCAGATTCTAAAATGTCGAAATTTTCAGAAAAAAAGCTTAGTGTTAAGGAAAATAACGGAACATCTAAAAAAAAAAGCGAAAACTTCAAGGAAAAAGTCAAAATTAAAGAAAAATGGAATTTCACAAAATAGTCGACATTACAAGAAAAAAAGGACGAATTTTGAGAAAAAAAAAATGAAATTTTTGCATAGAAAATTAAATTTTTAGAAAATGGTCAAATTTTAAGAATATCAGTTTATAAAAAAGACGAGTTTTTAACAAAAATTAGAAATTTTCAGAAAAAGACCAATATTGGGTAAAAATTTAAGATTTCCAGAAACATAAAGAATCCGATTTTTGAGATAAAGTTAAAATTTCCAAAAAATAACGGATTTTGAAAAAAATGATAAAAAATATTAATTTCCATAAACAAAATCTAATTTTGAAACAATGGAAATTTGGAGAGAAAGATAGAAATTTCGAAAAAAAAGACGAATTTTGAAGAAAAATTCGTCATTTCCAAAAATCTCAAATTGTGAGCTACAAATGAAAATTTCGAAAAATAGTCAAACTTTAAGAATTCATTCAAAATTTCTGACAATTCATATTCCAGAGGGTAGAAATTTTTCAGAAAAAAATCCATTGTTTTTTTTTTGAAATTTTTAATAGTTTTTTGTTTAATTTGAGCTTTTTATGAACAGAATTTCTCAACATTTCGACTTCATTTCAAAATTTTAATTTTTTTATCAAAATTTGTTTTTTTTTTAATGTTAGTTTTTTCAAATACTTATTTGAATTTTAAAAATTTGCCTTTTTGCAAATTTTGAAATTTTTCAAATCCTTTACTTTTCGAGAATTTCAGATTTCTCTGAAAATGTCAGAACACAAACTTTTAATAATGTCGAATTTTTTGAAGAGTTGATTTTTTTCAAAACTGGGATCTTATTTACAAATTTCGACTCTTTGCAAAAATTTGGGCTCCTTTTAAAAATGTTTACTGTTATTGAAAATTTCGACTTTTTATGCTTCAGTTGCTTCCCAAAATGTTTACTTTTTTGAAAATATCGATTTTTTTTACAAATTTCGACTTCGAGGTTTAGATTTTTAGTTAGTTTAGAAATTTGGCATTTTTTGTGAAAAATCCTCACTTTTTTGAAAATTTCACCTTTTTCACATTTTTTTGAAAATTAAAATTTAAAAAAAAATCGAAATTTTGACTATTTAAATTTCAGTTATTTCAAAATATCAACTCTATTTTAAAAATTGTCAATTTTTGACTTTTTCAAAATGTTGACTTTTTTCGATTTTAACTTTTTTTAGAAAATTTTTAAAAAAATTTAAATTACAACTTATTACCTTTCAAAATTTCCATTTTTTTTATAAGATCGAGTTTCTGACAATTTTAGCTTTTTTTGAATATTTAGACTTCAAAAATTTCGAATTTTATTAAAAATTTGACGGAGCATTTTTTAAATCTCAATTTCTGTCAAAATTTTAACCATTTTTGAAATTTTAGATTATTTTTCAAAATTTCAGCTTTTTAAATATTTGATTTTTTTTTATTTTTGTCAAATTCGGGAATTTTTTGCAAATTCAGCTTTTTCATTATTTTGACTTTTTTATTTTTTTTTGTAAAAATCGGGATTTACCTTTTATTTCAACTTTCCGCGAAAATTGCGACATTTTTCAAATTTTCGACCTTTTCTGAAAATTATAACTTCAAAATTTTAGCCCTTATCAAAAATTTTACCTTTTTTAATATTTTCGAATTTTTTCACACAATTTGCAACCTTTTGAAATACCTAATTTTCCTGAAAATATCGATTCCAAAATTGGTCCATTTTTCAAAATTTCGACTTGTTTTGAAAATTTGAAATTTTTTGAAAACTGCCTTATTTTTAAATATTTATTCATTTTAAGAATATATCTTTAAAATTTCAACATTTTTAGGGTTTCACCTGTTTAAAGAGTTTGTATATTGCAAAATTTTGACCCTTTTTCATGTCGACTGTTTCAAATTTTGGGCTCTTTTTAAAAATTCCCACTTTTTTGAAATTTAATAATTCAAATTTTTTAATATCAAATTTTTTTCGAAAATCGTGACTACATTTCAAAATTTTATATGTGTATTTGATGGAATACCTAAGTACTTGTCTTCCTTAGATCAATATCGAATTATCTGAAGAAAAAAAATGATTCGATACATTTGTTTAAAAGAATTCCCACAGCATTACCTATTTCCCTCATACATTCGTAAAACTAAGACATTTCGTTTTAAAATAAAAATATTGAAATTTGAGATTAATTTTCTTTTGCAAATTGATATCAATGCCTTATATTTTGTAGGTACTTTCGAATAAGAATTCGTTATATTACCTTAAGGGTATGAATTGCCAAAAAACGCTGATAAAGTAACTGTTTTTCATAATTGAATCTTCATATTTCCAACTTCAAAATTGAGAACTTTTTTATATAATAATAGAATTTTTTTTATCTATTTAACACTCTTTCGGGATGAATTTTCAAAAATCCTTTCGTAGTGCGAAATTTTATACTTCTAAACCGATCAGTTTAGGCTATGTCAGAGACTAAATAGACTGAACATTTCAATGTTGTCTCATGCGTACAGTTGAAGCTAAAATGCGGGGTAGTGGGAAGCTGCATCCCACTACTCTTGGACATGGCCGGATTAAGTAAAATTTATAAATACGAAACTTGCCGCGTAACGGTTCTAACGATTTAGATGAAACTTTAGAATTTTTATAAGTGCTTTTTGGTAAAAGTTCAGGAGAACTATTTTCAAAGACATCTTGGTTTAATAGTAAAATAATTTTCTTTCAATACGCGACGCCTGTGTACAATATTGTTAAGCCGGTGCTGTAAACACGTCATGATTGCAGTGAAATGGCGGCGCGCGCACGCCGATAATTGAATATTTATATATTTCATTTTTACCTACCCAAAGAATGAAACTCTTGATTTTCCTTCACTAATGTGTTCACTGAGGTTTCAACAATGATCCACAATACACTTCCCCATATTTTCAGGCCGTTTTCTAAAAAAAACCCCGATGTTATGTTCGCAATGGTCTGTCAAATAATGAGAGTGCGTTGCTTACCGTCTTACGTTCAGTCTATTTAGTCTCTGGGCTATGTGTTGTCTGACAATCAGTGTTTAGAGTTTTATTAAAGTGAAAAATCCTTTCTTCTGGAACCGAAATAATATCCTCAATGTATCCGTATCCAGATCGGAAATGACATATCCATAACAAATCTAGTTTCATGAAATGCAGATCGGTTGGTAACGCTACTTTCGATGGAAAACTAGTGTTCCGTGGAACATTCTTAAACCAAATAATGCGTCAATGTACTAGCCTGATATTTATTAAAATTTTCATTCAAAAGGATTTTAACATTTTTAATACAAATTTTATTTTTACAGCTGACCACCCTTCAAGATAGCAAACAGTTAATGGATACTCCTTGGGCGCCGCCTGGAATAGTTCCGGAGAACTTGAAGCACCCGAACGGCATGCGGTTTCCATCCTTCAAAAAATTACCCAAGCAACCATATCTCTTGGAGCAAATGCAACAACTTAATTTAGAAGGGGAAAATTCACTATACCACTCCAATTCCTCCAGCAACAGTAGTCTGAATCAAACACCACCAGAAACACCATCAGCTACATCCGTAGCTCCCCACGGTCCCGGAAGGGGGAGTGATTCAAACACCACCAAACCTCGCGTCAACGGAATCCCTTTCCCTCCCCCACCTTGTGGCGAGTCCGCCCCCCTTGCGGCCCCACCACCGGCAGCGGCATTCAACAATTGCTCAGTGCCTTACAGTTATCCGGCCACTTTCACAGCACAGCTTCCTCCCCCTAACAGGTCTTTATTTCAGTACAGCCAACCTTACTGCAGGTTTACAACTCCACCACATTTCCCTAATTATCAGAATCACACCGATTGCACATCGTTTTCCACCTACACTCCTTACATGTCTTTAATGTATTCTAGCCCCCACTTTACAAGAACGCCCGCGTGCTGCTACAATTGTGGCGGCGCCGGGCACATCGGCAGCGACTGCACGCAACAGAACATCGAGGATATCACCCAGAAAAAAACTTATATTCTGGAATATGCGCCCCCACCGTTGCAGCCACAGACAGATTCCTGCGATAAATAGATGATTTTTTTTTAAATTTCAACGCTGCATAGTTACCGTGTTTGATTTTGATAGTGTGGGGGTCTTATAGGTCACCAATTTTTCAAAAATGTTTTTTTTTCGAGATATACATTACAAAAAAAAGCGCTACATAATTGAGAATGGTATCAACGACTTGAGTGTGTATTGAATTTGTCATGTTTGGATGGTTGTAATTCACTATTGAATATTTTAAAAAATATTCTTGACATGCAAATTTGAACATTTTTGGACACATGTGATCCCATCATCACATCTTCAATAAATTATGTCTTTTATGACAGGAATTGTATTGTAGATTTTATTATTGTTATTATTTTTATTTTTGAATTTGTATTATAAATTTTCCGCCTGAATTGCTTTGTGTTGCCTAATTAATTGTTATATTTTTTATTTAATTTATACATTTTTAAACAACGTTACCTCTGACTAACTGAAGTCTTTGAAATATTTTACTCCATTCTAATTAAGCTATCCACAGCTTATTAAATTTTTGACAAAGTTTATGTTTAAATTGATTGGTAGCATATTTAAATTCTTGGTAAAAATCATTCACAAAAATATCTAGGAATTTAACTTTTTGGACATTATCATTTTTTGATATCATTGAAAATGAATGAAATATGTTTGATATCATTGAAAAAAAAAAATGTTGATAAGCCTTCAAAGTAGTTGTGTTTTGCTCAAGCTTTCAATCATAACTAAATATTTTTGCTGTTTCTTAAAAGGTTTACTGCTGAATTTTCATAATTCTTCTTTGAGGATAAAAAAAAGATTTTTTTTTAAATTTTAGAAAACAATTTGTTGAAGTAAACAAGAATTAGTTTCATTCAAACTAAATTAAAGTAAATCAAAAATTAAAAGAAATGTAATTTTTGGACACTCGCCTTTGGAATCTCTTGTTCGAAAGGCTATGATTTTGGTCAAATTAAGAGACACCTTCTTGAAAATAAATTTTAAGTAATGTTTATACTTTTCGAGTTATTTGAAAAAAGAAAAACGTAAAACATTTTTTTATTTTTCTTGAGAAATATCAGTGGCACCGCTTTTTTAATAAATTGGAACATTTTTTATGGTGCATTTAAAACTAACGCATTTTTTTGACTGAACACCCCCGCCATAAAGTTCATTTTTTTTATGGGTTGGGTATTTGAAATAGATTTTTTTCCTGTTTGTTTGGTTTTCTCCCATGGCTCGTATCTTTCCATGAGTGTGATGAAAAATCACAACTATTTTATTTTTTTGATCAATTGTAAAATAAAGTATTTTCTGAATGGAGTACGTTTAAAGTTAAATTATTGCAATGGAGTTTCTAGTAAAAGTAAAATTTTTCATCGGTTTTAAAATGAATTTTAGAAATTAGAACAATATTAATTTATATTAAAAAACATCCATAATCGGATATTTTTGTTCTATACTTGATGCCAAATAGTAAACCAAAATGATACTTAAGTTATTAACAAACACTTAATATTTTGTGAATATGCAAAACGGCAACATGTTGCACGGTGTCCAAGCTAAGTAGGACCAGTATGATCTTGGAAATGACAAAGAGTTACAGATTAGGTTAAATGTGAGAAATGTTTCGTTTTTAAAAACGGACAAATAAACTGGCGCCTTCGAACTTTCGATAAGGTTTTTAATTTCTGAATTATTAATAAAAATGTGAAGTTTTCGATGTTTGCAATTACATTGTTCTCTGAAAATAAAAATCGTATCGAATGTTTCTGGGCGTCACTTTTTTAACTTTTAATTTTAATTGCGCAAGTTTTTTCCCATTTAACCGAATCCGTATTTTTTGTTATTTATGAGTTGCCCATGTGGGCCCACCGTATTTTGGACACAGTGTGTATTTTGTTGCATTTAAAATATGCCATATTCAGAAACTGAGAGTGAATTTTAAAGTAATTTATTATTGTGCATAATTTGGAAAAGCAAATTTCGCGTTAAAAATATTTTACAAAAACTTCAGTGAAAGTTAATGTTGTTGAATAATAATTTGACAATTGAAATTTGAAATAAGTAATTTTTGTTTTTTAATTGCAGTTTATATGCAGCGCTGTAAAATTAATCATTTTGAATCTCTTCGACTTACACTTATTTTATCTGTACTTATCATATCAAGTTATTTTATCGTTTCTCTTTGAATCATAAAACAGTATAAATTGTCAAAATTTGTAAAATATAGGTCATGTGAATTCTGAGTGGCTTTAATTTTGTAATGTTTAAAATGTGAATATGTATATGTACCATAAATACATTGTTCTGTAAAATAATGAATTTAATGTATATAGTGATATGTAGCTAACATTTAAATATTGATATATTTATAATACAATCAGCATCTGACTGAAAGTTTACTTAATAAAAAATAAAGATTTTATAGTATAATTCGTTTTTTATGTATTAAAATTAATACCATTGTAAAAACTAAAAAATGTAGACCTCATCTTATAGGCGCGTAGGCCAATTTATGAGGTAGTAAGAAATAGAGAGAAGCAAGAAGACATCAAGATTCTAATGAAAATAAATTTAGGAAACTACATAGGTCTTAAAAAGAAATAAGCTTACACATTGTGGGTGCTTGTCCACATCTTGCGAGATGCAGATACAATCTGACTGGCATAGAAACATTAAGACCTGGAAGGAATGGGTATAGGCGAGAGTTTAAACCTGATTGCAAAGATTGTAAGGAAAATTCGAACAAGCTTGTAGAAATTACAGAGGATTTTTGAATCTAGGTGAAAAAACCAATAATGACCCCATAAAATATTTAAAAAAAAAGAGACTTATCACTTGAGTTACGCCAGTGTCCACCGCCGGAAATTTTTTGTAAAATACGTTTCTAAATTTTATCGAAAAGTACAAAAAAAATTAAAAAACTAATAACAAAAAATGTGACTGTAAAAAACCATAGAAAATTAAGTCAAATAGGGTTGTACAAGAAATTATTAAATCGTTATATTAAAATTATCCTTTATTTAATGCAATATCATAGTAAAAATATTATAAAAAAAAAAGAATAGAAAATATACTATATACAAAAACCCTACATAATATAATGTAAATTGTATTTTTCCAGTGTTCAGCAATTACAATATTTCCGGCTTGAAAGAGTGACGAAAGTCTTTTAGTCTACAGGTTGTATTATTTCTTGACAATTAGCCTTTTATCTGCCCCTTTATAATTCGATGGCAATGAATTCTGAATGACAGGGAGGAAGTCGCAAGAGAGAAATGTTATGTTCCTTTGCCACCTTATCAGTCACATTGCTTGGAATAATATTAGGCTCCTTGAACAAGACCTAGGAGTCCAGCCCTAATTATGTTTGCTTCATAACGAATTTCTTCCTGATAATCTCCAGTTTTCTTCGAGACGAAGCATAATAGACCGTCTTCAACAAAACTCTTGTGTAGAATTATAAGACGATTTCCCTTGCACGATGGCTCCTTCAAGCCACTTGTTTTGTAACTGTATAATACGAAACATGAAACTTATTTGGTTATAGTTGTCACTTTAAAAGTCAACGTTAGTAATAATGAACTTTTGATATTATCAATGTATCGAACACATTAAACTTTCTAAGAAACAACTAATTAACTGCTAAATACAAAAGGAAATTTGCAAATCACAATTTTTTTGCTATTTTGAGATTTTTGCGCCAATTCCAGCTTTTCTTGAAAGCTTTCAGCAGCAAAATGTAGTAAAACAAAAACAAAGTTTTAACTTAGTCCCTTTCAGAATTGCTATTCAGACCTAGAAACTCATCTGAGCTATCTTGTTTTCGTTTATTTGCAGCTCTTTCAGTTTTTTCTTTCTTCTTCTTTTTGCTTCAGTAACTTGTGTTTGGGTTTGTCACTTTCTTGGAATTTCATTTTTCTGGGCCAGTTCTTTTTCATCATGTTTCTTCAACCTAATATTAGCTTTTCTGATTTTTTTAATCTGCAATTCTGCTTTCTTTTGAGCTTTGTCTTCATGGTACCTTTACTAGTGTTTTCATGTTACTATACTAGATATCACTTCCCTCGGTAAACTTTTCTATTTTTATTGGGCTCTTCAGTCAGTCTCAGCAGTTTAAAGAGTAGCAGTTAAGGAAGTACTTTGAAGACAATAATATCTTTTACTTTGGACAATCCATCTTTCATGCAAATCATTCATGTGAATCTGCGCTACAGTATGTATCTCTAATTGGAGAAAGGAAATAAATAAGGGTAACAATGTTTTGACTGTGTTCGTCGATTTAAAAAGAGCGTTCGAGATTCGAGGCTGTAGAAGTATTTTTGAAGAAGTTAGAAAAGTACGGTGTAATGTCAGGAGCATTTCTATGATTTACGGACTATTTGCATAAAAGGTACCAAAAAACTAGAATAACGGATAATACCTCGAAATCAATAGAAAGCTTATACGAAGTGCCGCAGGTTTTTGGGGCCATTGCTATTTCTTGTGTATGTGAATGATATAAATGCAGTTCAGACAAAAGCGTTTGTCAACAATTTTTTGATGATACATTGATCTCAGTGACAGGAAGAAATTTTGGGAATTAACTGATACATTAAATACTGAACCAGAACAATCGTATAAACGGATGTGTGGAAATGAAATGAAGTTAAATGTTATAAATACAAAATGTATAGTGCTGGGATCAAAAACAAACTGTAAAAAATATAAGGATGCAAACCTATTTGTCAAAATAAATACAATAAATCTAGAATTTGTAAATGAAATAAAATACTTGGGGGTGATGTTGGATCCCAACCTGACATTCTCTGGACATGTTGATTATGTATGCAAGAAAATTGAGAAAAAAGTTGCTTTTTTATCGAATATCTAGTCTTTACACGGAAAATAAAATTATTAATTTACAGCACAATTATTCTTCATCACCGCACTTACTGTGTTTCTCTTTTGTTAGCTTGTAACAAGGAAGAAATATACAGATTGCAAAAGTTAGAAAATAAGTGCATAAGAATTGTATTGTGGTGCCATCGACGAGCACACACAATTTATGTGCTAAATGAATGGTTAACAGTGGGCCAAATTAGATATGTACAAGGCAAATCTAGTGTTACTTTATAATATAAGGCACGGTTCATCCCCACAATATATTAATAACTTCATAACTAAACGTTCAAATATTCATTCATACCAGGTACGATCTAGGGAAAATTATCACATCGAGTTGGTGAAAAAAAGTAAATTGTAAGTCACTGTTTAATGATGGAATGCGATTGTTTAACGAGTTACCACCGAGTATAAACAATGCATCTAATTTGTATGCGTTTAATCGTGCAGTAAACTGGTGGATACGGGGTTTGATACTATATGAACTATTTTTTATGTTTATGAATGTTTGTTTTGTATCATTTTCTATTATTTTGCATGTATCATATATAGTATGCCCCACCGGAATCACGGCGATCGATATGTGACAAAGTACTCATCTTGAAAATTTAACAACTTAGCAAAGTCGACGAGGCCAACACAACTAAAATATTCGCAGTTGTAGTACTTCCGGTTATACCGTAAGTTAATACCAACTTCCTTATTTTAATGAGACACCCTATATATTTTTGCATTTTTGAATTTTATTTGATATTTTAAGGTCACTTTGGATAACAAACATTGTTCTTAAGATTTATAGTTTTGGAGATAATTGGACTTTTATAAAAAATTTGACAGATGCAAGGTCCTACGAAATTCTTTGTATTTTTTTTCCACAAATCGGATATTAATTTCATATTTAGTACGTGAGTAGAACACATACGAAGCCATCTTGCCAAAGTTCAAAACTACTAAAACGAGTGTTGAATTCACGTCTGAACATTTTAATAAATTCAAACAGCGATAACTGTGTTATTTTAAATGGAACACCCTATATTTTTTTATCCTATCCGTTGATTGAATACATCTGTTTTTACTTAGAAACTAAGGTCAATAAATAACGTAGTTCAATTGGCCTGCGTCACAATAGCAGACAAAACTTAGAAAGGGGCTGGGTGGGTCATAACAGCAATTGTTCTAAAATTGCTTTTCGTGGAAATTTATGCTTCAAGTTTCGGGAGAACCTTAGCTCCGCTCCGCGGTCAACTTTCCTTTAATCCGAAGCCTTAACTGCGCTCTGACTGTGTTGGGATCTTTAATCCTAAGACTGAAATGCGCTCCAAGTTGACAATTACAGATATGCAAGTAGGTAGCCCAGGTATGAACCGCAGAAATGTAGCATCGGCAAATAAAACACAGATGCAGTGGAAAAATCATGGCATGTATATTTTACTACATTACACAACAATTATACATACATACATTTTACAAAACTAAAAACATTTTATACAATTTTTACAGTACATAAATAATATTTCTTATTTTAATATAATACAACTATTATATTTATATGATACACATTTTACAAAATCATATCTGCTAATATGTTTTGACTCGCACTGAATAATTTTATTAGCAATAAAATCTCTATGCCTTTTTACAATAACGTGCGGTTTCCGACTTTCTTTTGCACTCACAATTTTAGTTTTTATATAAGTATCTATCTGTACAGATTTTAGAGTTTTCAGAAATACATGAATATTTGGATGAGGTGAGCAAAATAGTTGGTTAAATTTGGAATGGAAGGACTCACTTGCCTTTGTTGTCCTACCAAGAGATGCACTGCTTGCGGCCCAAATGATGGAGGAAATAATGCACCTTCCGTTACGTAGTTGTAGGTCAAATAGTCCGGAAATTGAAAAATTTGTGTGTTGCTGGGAATGTCCGACATTAAATCGCAAACGAAGGCATCACTGACTTCACTTGGGTCCAAGAACGTCAGTCTTCTGCAGACTTTTCGTCCTTATAGTGAGTAGCAAGTCCCAGTTGCTGAATTTTTCGCCACCATGCTTGCGCCAGATGAAATCTGTAGCCAATAATCTTCACCATAGGAATATTTTTCATCACACTTATGTGTATCGCCTTTTCAAAATCTACGATCATGGTTTCGGGGTTCCATAATAAATTTCGTTGCTGACATTTCCTTTTCAGCACATCAAACATCACACATCCGTAGGCAAAACGCAGTGGGGACGTAGATATCACCTCTACGCACATGAATTGTGAATAATTGCATAAAATACTTTGTGCAATAATCGAAAGTTCCGTCAACATAAATTTCTTTGCTTTCGCTTAGGAACTTCAATTTGTATATGTCATTTACAAGCAGAAATGGTTCACTAGTCGTCGTTGAAATTGGTACTGCGTCAAGAAACTAATGAACATGTTGTGTTGACGAAGGCAGTTTTGGGATGAAGAGCAATTTTTGTCGGGAGGTGGATTTTCGAATATATCGAATATCCTTACATGTCAATGTATCCAACACTCCTTCTTGTGATTCTATCTTACTGCGAATGAGCTTGGCTGTTTTCTCACTAAGATTTCCTTCAGCCCGGCGTTTTACAGAATTGTTGATCTTCTGACGATTTAGAATCTTCTCTTCATTTTCTTCGTGAATATGTATGCCATTAATTTTAGAAAAAATTGGATTGTCTTCGCCGATGGTGTAGAGTTTCACACTGCACTTTTTCTGAGTACAAGTCCAACACTACTCTCCAGTGGTCTTCAAAACTTTGGACTTTCGAAACTTTTGGTATTCGTACAAAATAAGAGGGAAGCCCCTTTGACGTAACATTTGCTTTAACATGTCGCTTGCGAATGTCTTACAGAAAATGAATACACAAGACTCAAGACAGTTCCTGTTATTTTATAGTAAGCTCGAATTTGAGTGGTCAATTTACTTTTTCAGCTTTTCCAGCTGTTTTATTAAGTACATATTTTTGCTTAAATTCTTTAGAAATGCAACTGTACTTGGGAACATCAATAGAGCAATAGAAAAGGATAAATAGGCAGTAAACTTTTTGAAAATAGTCCAAATCATGTATAAAAAGCAAAAAACAAGCGAAATTAAAATTAAGGCAATAACGCATGAAAACCGCTGAAAAAGGTGAAAAAGTAGGACATGACATAAAATTCGGTCTCTAATAATTATTATGGCAGTATTATGGTATTATCAAAGCTGTCTTTAATATTAAGGCCAGAAAAAAATAATACGCAACGTCCAAAACTTAGGGCTTATTTCTTAAACAGAATTCATGTCGGTTTAAAATAATATATAATGCCGAAATGCCAAAAATTCTTTCTAAACAATAAAAAATAATTTCTAAAAAGTAATAATTTTTATAAATAAATTACTCAAAAAGTCAACAAAAACTTGAAAAAAGGAATTACATAAACTACGAATTTTAAAGAAAAAGTTAAAATTTCGGGGTTAAATTAATTATATCAATTAAATTAGTTTACAAAAAAGTTTATTAGAAATGTTAAGAAATACGCATACATAATCTTTTTACACCTGTTTATTGTCGGATTTATCGCTTAACTCATTTGTAAATTGGTTTTAAATCCTTTTGGGAATCTTTAATTGAATTCAGTGAAAGAAAAATACAACGATTTGTTTATTCCAACCAGAGCATTTTGGCTTGTTCAAGCAACAATGCTAATGCCGGAGTTATCATCTACAAAGTCATAAAACAGGGTTTATTTCGCCTGGTGCTGGAGGCTGGAACCTGTATTTACCGCCTCCCTCTGTTGGTGAAAAGATTCAACAAAAGGATGCAGAGGACCAAGGATCATTGAACTCTATACGAACTGGAACGGGCACGCCGTGTTACGCGACTGAGGCAAATATTTTTTTATGCAACCCGCACTAGTGACGTATTTCGCGCTCTCTCTAGCACACTATTTCTTATGGGCTTGAAGAACTCCAGTTAATAAAAATTGAGATTTATTACATAAAAACAACATATCACAAGCAATTCTTTGATATGTATTAATCTATTACTTACCCCACTCAGAGAGAATTTCTAAAACAGAGCTATAATATTTTAAACAATAAAATGTAGGTAGATAATTAATACTACAAGGGCATCTTTTGACAAAATAATATTTGCTATTCAATCTTTTGTCCCCTAAGTAATTTTATTACATCTAATATATACATTATAAAACATAATACAATAAAACAGTCAACAGTTGTTAAATAAAATCAGTTTGGTCATTTTTTGTCTGACAGAAGCCTCTTCTCCATTCAATTTTAAATTACTCAGTTTTGCCTGGTGATGAAGTCTACATTTTAAAAATAAGTTTACAACACTTCTAATTATATGTAATTCATGCAAGTCTTCGGACAAATATTCCTCTGTTACCGGGTGTTTCGGTTTAAATAAATGTACCTTGGTGCCAAAATTATTAATTGCTACATTCTCTAATCGTGCTCTAATATTTATTTTGCTGTTCATGAGATCAGTATTCTTTTGAAAATAGCGAACTTGTCTCTCTACAAAATGCACAATTTTATAAACAATATTCGATGCGTGAAGTAAACCGCCGCGTGTAAACATGTTGGTAAATTTTTTAATATTTATTGCTGAAGCACAATACAAATGATCAGTTGAAAGATTTGTGTATTTAAATAATAGTGCTGTTTTGTTGTAATATCATATATGAGTCTATAGAAGGATTTACTCCTTTACTTACTTGATTAGCTAATCAATTAAGACTAGTACGCTTCAAAATGCCAGTTCTGCTGGCGAAATCCATATCGCGTAATCATTTGATTAATTTCCGATATGGTAGAGGTAATTTATAAGACACAGTATTTAGTTCAGTGCTTTAATATCATGTATGAATAAACTAAAATTTATTATGCATGCTTCGAATGCAGTAAATGTGTTTTTTTACTCGAATGAATCTATTTTAACTCTTTTTTACCGTAGTCATACAATTTTAATAATAAATTTACTAAAAGATTATTCCTTTTTTAATGATATATGTAAATACATAGTTCTTATGTCAGCTCGGAATATATAAGAAATTTTGGGCGCGTTTTTCTGAAATATCTCTTCAGGGTAGATGCAACTTTCTTGGGACCAGAATTAATCGTTAATTGGTACAAAAATACAGCAAGGCAGGGTATCGAACAATTACTACATCTCACGTGCATCTCTAGTAAACATAAGTCCTACACAGGTGCGTATCACCTATTTATACCTGGATTTTATACAGCTCGACGCACAAACCACTATGCTACTCACAAGTTAACACAGGATAGAAATACGTCTTTCATAAAGCTATCCTTGTTGTTTGCCCCTGCCTCACTTTGCTTCGGTAGCAGATACGGCACGAGTCCCTTCCAGTTCGTATAGAGTTCAATGCCAAGGATAAGATCAAGTGGACGCAAAGGTTATCAATAATTTTGGTGGATGCGTCCTGAAGCAGAGTTCCTTGGCATCTAACTTTTGGTCTACGCTTTTGGTCTATTCCTTTCGCCATCTATACTTTATTCAATCAGCGGCCTATCTTATGTACATAGCCAACTGCAGTTGGAGTCTACTTTCAGAACAAACGGAAATACTACAACTTTGCGAATATTTTAGTTGTGTTGGCCTTGTCGACTTTGCTAAATTGCTAAATTTTCAAATTTTTTAGACGAGTAATTTGTCAGATATCGATCGCGGCGATTTCCGGTGGGCACACTGTATATTATATTGTATTATGATTAGCAGGGCTCGGATTTTACTCCCTAACAAACTTCAAAAATATGATTCTTTTATGCTCTAAAAAAATGAAAAATATTCCCATAAAATATTCCTTAAAAAAAATAGTTCCAAGTATCTAAAAAAATATTTATTGTTATGTCACTCATTAACATTATTATTGACATATTCAATATATTTTACTAATTCCTTAAAATTAATAAAATAAGATAATTAAAAATTAATTAAATATCTTAAATACCCATAACATGCATTCTATTTATTAACTACATTAAGGTGTTCGCGCTATTACATTTAATTATGCACCATTGTTTTAAGTTTTCAAAAAGAAACGACCTCCTATTATCTTTGAAAATTTGCTTGTATTCTGAAAAAGTTCTTTCAACGTCACAAGACGTTACCGGTACATACTGATATTGTAAAATTTCTTTAATGGAATGATTTTCATTAATGGCATCTTCAGAATACTTTCCTGTTTTAAACACACAACTATACTCTCTCAACGTTTTATACCCTGCATTTTTATTAAAAATCATATCAAATTTTTCCAAATAATTTTTATTGTTTAAATCTAAAAGTTTGCTTCTGATGTTTTCAATGATAGATATACTTGTACCAAGATTTATTCCCGACTTTGTAGTTGTGTAAGGGCACCTATCAAACATGAAAATTTTGAATTTATAAAAATGAGATTGGAAAAGCCCTGGTGTGTTAATCAGCAGTTGACATTCCTCTATTGATTGAGCTTCTTCCTTATCAAAAGCATTGACCACTTGTTTAAAATCTTCAAAATTGTCCGCATAGTAAATAGCTGCCTCGAGCCACATGCCTCATCTTGTCACAATGGGCGATGGCGGTAAAGGGATGTTAACTTTGTTTCGAAAGTAAGTTTTTCTATGTGGCGCTTTAAAAAAAAAAATTTCCCACTTGCTATTAATTGATTGACGCAAGGATGTTAATATCTTATAAATTCAGCCAATCGGTGTAGACCATGAGCGAAACAAGTGGTATGGATTATTTTGGGAAATAATACCGACAAGCCGGTCACACACTTCTTCATATATGTGGCTGCATCAGTGGACACGTGTAAAATTTTGTCATACTGGATTCCATGAAGACGTAAAATTTGCAAAGCGTTATTAAAAAATCCCGAAATTGTAGCATGATTGACGTTTTCTAGCACATCCATGCTTAACAAAAATGGTTTTCCGCACGCATTTTCACCTAAAGTACCAACTACAAAATTTGCTACATGCCGTTGTTCATTATCTGTTGTTTCATCTAAAGAAACCCACAAATACTTGTCCTTACACTCTTGACGCAACAGTTCTAATGTGTCTTGATACAATGTCGGGATATAATTTTTTCCTAATGTAGAGCAAGATGGTATTGTTCGAGGAGTTTTTTTGTTTGCCAAATCTTGTAAAAATTTGCGAAAATGTTCATTCTCCAATTTCTGCAAGGTTATATCAGCGGATATAAAAGCTGCGCCTAATTTCTTATTGAATGATTTCCCCGATGAAAGTTCTTCGTTTACTATGACTAAAACAAAGTAATAGATTAATTTGCTTAAATATAGACATTCATAAAAACAAAGTTACCTGAAGGAAGCAACAACTGAGGTTTTTTAGACGATATGCTCGCGTCACGTTTCATCGACCGTAAATGTTTTGCTATTTGTAGAAGCTGCTTTAATTGGGAAATCTTGTTTGCTGTCACTTTAATTTCGCATACTTTACAGAACAATATCTCTCCGTCGGTACTAAAATTTGGAAAACTCTTCACGTAGTTATTTAATTTTACTTTTAAGGAAAGGCTATCCTTCGGCATTTTGATTTTTGCTGTTATTCGTTAGAAATAGAGAAATAAACTGAATATCTAATAGAAAATTAGTTATTAGTAGGCCTACTTATCAGGAAAATGACGTACTTAATGCTAAGTGTACTTACTAATGGGCCATTGCCTAAGGGCGGGGGTAATGGGTTATCCCCAGTAATACCCTACTAAGAGTTTATATATTTTCTCTTATTGAGAATTTAAGTTACGGAGGTAACATTCCTAAAATATGAGTTCACTTTAAAATTCTATAAATTATGCTTCAACATCAAAAATCAGCCAAAATATGCTTTTACATATTCTTTATGTATAAGTCATAAAATCCGGGCCCTGATGATTAGCTATGCTAAATTAAATAAATTATTATTATTATTATTATAATACCCTTTTCAATGTTCTCAACGACTTCTGTTGACGCCCTAAAGTGCCTGGCTCATTACTAAAAGTGAACTATGTATTTGACATGCTAGGCTATTTACCTGTTATGCTATTGGCTCTTGCATTTCTTGCACCTGAACGACGTGTCTAAGCTTTCTGCGGCAAAAGATCAAGTTGGAATTAAGTTTTGCGCAATCCTTCCAGAGATGGGCCATTAGAGAAAGGATTTTCTGTTTTTTAATCATTGACTACATGTTGAAAGCGGTCTGAAACTTCCGCTTTAGTTGCAGAAAATCCAGCCTAGGCCATTGACAGAATCCACTCCCTTGAACCACGGCAAGTATCGAAGTCGGTGCCACTTTTCTCTCAATTCGATAACACGTTTTTCTAAACCTTTGTAATGAATTGCGCGACTACAAATATTTCTAAAAAGCAATTGCTAATGGAATTACTTATCTAACACCTTGAGAAGTGCTTTCCATAGTTTTCTGCGAATAATTCCAAAATTTTGGACCCTTTCCTTTATCTGTGTTCTCTAGAAAAAAGTAAACAAAGGAACAAAACAGCAGATTACAAAAACTAACTTGACTTGTATTTCAGCGGATTACAACGGTTTCACACCCGGTTAACAGTTAAATACTTGGCAAGTGCGAAAAGAAAAACACCATACCCACTACTGGTTCCCGTGCCCAAAATCGAATAAGATCGAAACAGGGTGTGTTTACATAAAAAATTGTAATTGTTGCCCTTCCAAAAAAGTGTTCTTACAAAAAAATCGGAATATGTCGGTAGTGGGTACAAGTGCCCAATAATAAAACATCACTAGACTTTCTAAACTAGTAGTGGGTACATGTTAAAAAACCATTAAAAGAATATCCAATGAAATTTTGTTCAATTAAAAGCTTATGGACCCTAATAGAGAGTGATGCCCATGGCTGATAATCAAAACTTTGCAGCTCCGTTACACATGTTATGCACTACCAGTTTAAGTATGATCAAACTGCCCTTGATCCAGGGTGGGAGTTGTAGTTCAACCCGTTGAAACTAAAGGATTTATCGAACAAAATTAGGTTGGTTTGAATGTTATGCATGGGATTAAACGCTTATTATAAGCTTTCAAGCTGAAAGTGCCCACTACGGGAGCAGTGCACGCCACCGGTGCTTTTAGCTTATTTGAATATCTAAACTTTGACAAAAAAAATGTAACTTTCCAAAGGATAAGTTAACATGTTGAGTGATTTCTCACAATTTATAATTTTTCGATTTTGTTTTAATTTTCAGGACTTCTTCGAAATTTTACTTTTTTGGTGGAAATTTCCAGTTTCAATGCAGCACAAAATTTAAAAATGTATTTTTTTAATTTGGAAACTTCTATTTCCATCTCAAAATTTTGACTTTTTTTCTTTAAAAAATAAATTAAGTCAAAATTCAAATAAAAAATTAAAAATCTGAAACTGTAATTTCAAATTAAATCTAAATATGAGGAAAAAGTATAACTTACCAAAAAAACATGTTTTAAAATGTATGCTTTATTGAAATTTCTACTTTTCGCGGACATTTTTAATCCTAAATTTTCCAATTTTAGAAATTTGTTCAAAAATTTCTGAATTTTCAATTGTCGATTTTTCTTCGAATTTTAATTACAAAATGTTGGTTTTCTTTTCAAAATATATTCGCTTTTTCGTCTTATATCCATAAATCAAAATTTTTAAATCTAAGAATTAAATTTCGAATTTCTGGAAAAAGTCCGTTCATATAAAACGTTCAATGTTTATTAAATTTCTTTAATTTTCTCAACATTGCCGGATTTTAGATAACCAACCGTTCACCAAAATTAAATCAATGAATACTGAAACATTCTTTTATATTAAATTATTTTCTGTGAAGGTTTTGGTTTCATAACCAAGGCGCTCATTTTTACTTGTTCTAAAGCCAAAAATAAACTAAAAATGCAGCTCTGACTGATGTTTGTGAACTAAAAAAAGGTCGAATATAACTGAAATATAGGATAATACTATATATTGTAGTACAGTTGGCCTACTCTAATGTTTGTAGTTCCGTTATGACTGATGCACCTTAGTGGTCAATAGTGGAAATTGTAGTCGAGGCACCGCGCAATCGCCCAACACGCGGATCTGGCTCCCTCGCATTTCGCAGCCCGATCAAAGGGGAAAAATACCTCTCCAATCTTCCATCAGTGTATACCTAACATTCAAAAGATCTTTAACTTAGGTATATTTAGAAATGTAATTAAAGACTTAAAACAAGTTTTGGCATTTATTAACATTGCATTTTATGTTCATAATTACAAAATGTTTAATAAACCTTTTTCTTTTACTCTTTAAACTACCAACCATCTCACAAAATCTTTAGTACTGATATTAGTTTATTTACATTTTTATCACAGCATAAAATAATTTAAAAATAAAATGATACATTACAAATGGATTGAAGACATAATTTAAAAGTAAGATAAAGGTACTAAACAGGAATGTTGTATTCAATATTGAAAATGGTTAAATCTACCGCAATAATAAAATAAATAAAAGCTACATATGACATTTTAAGTTAAAAAGCACTATTGCAAGCCATTTTGAACTTATCCTAATTTTTTTCTTTATCATAGTTCAGTCAATTTTTCAATTTCCCACTAATTTTGTAGAATAATCGTCACATCCTTTGGCAAAATGGTAATGACCATGATGATAAAATGATTCTTGAGGGTTTTCAAATGATTACATTAACCATCAACTTTGCGAAAGTCTCGGTTTTTGACTTCCAATGTAAAATTTCGGTTTGCTACCAAACCATGACTTCTTCCATTCTAACGTTTCATTGACTAACTGCTCCTCTTCGGCCGTAAATTTCAGAAGTGTGGATATTGCTTTGGTGAGATGTTGAGCCTCATACTCCCTGCTTGTCAGAAATTTTAGCACTACATGTTTAAGATACTTAAAGTTTACGTCATCGTCGTCTTTACGAACACTATTAGGAAAGTTTTTAAAGGACATTTGACTTGGAACTAACACAGCAGCCGAATTATTTTCCGTCAAATCACTATGATAATTCGGATTTCCCGGAGTTCTCAATTCTTGCTGCAGCGTTTTCTTCATATCAGCCAATCGTAGTTGTAAAACCTTAATGTACTGAAAATATAAGAATTAACCTACGATGAAACTGTGAGATTAAAATCATACTTTATTTTTTTCTGAAAGTTGGTTTTGCAAATCAACAATTTCGTTTCGTAAATGTTTTTCTATTTCTTTCGCTTCTTTGTGCTTTTTGACCTCCTCTTTAAATTGACTAACTTTACTCAAGAGTTCGTTTACATCGTTTTCCTGTCTCCTTTTCTCTTGTTTTACCAACTCAATTTGTTGCGATAATTCGGCGTTCCTGACTAACGCGGAATTTTTCTCAGATGTTACCCTGAAACTCTTCCACTTGATAAATTGTTTAAATTGTAAGCTTTTATTAACCTTGACAAAGTTTTCTGAACATTCAACGAATTCGATTTTTCTTCAGATAATTCCTTTTCTAATTTAGATACAATTTGTCGCAAGGAGCTGTTCGTTTGTTGTTCAGAATCGACTGAGACTTTCAACTTGCTGCACTCTTCTTCGGACTTTTCTAGTTCACTTTCTGTATTTTCCAAGTTTTTCTTCACAACTTTTACTTCGGTGTTTGAATTTAGCTGTAAAAATGAATGCATGTAGAACTTTGGAAAAAAATTTAGAAATAGGGAATAGGAAAAATTAAGCAAAAAGGAGAAGAATATTTAAAAGAACCCAAATACTTAAAATAAATTTATTAACAAAAATAAGCAATAGTAAAATAAGGAGTAAATAAGGCCCGTAGTTTAAATCAGCGTGCTCAAAAAATAATAAATGAACCGTAGCACTGGGTAGATCCGTGCTCAATAACAATATACCTAGAGAAGAGACAAAGAAAAAATATAATGCATAAAATTAATGTAAACGTGAAAAATAACGATTATTTATGTAAATACAATCAATTATAAGCTTATATGTTATAACTAAAATTAAAACAACTTATAAAGTAACTGAAACAGAAACCAGCATAAAAAAATCACTTTGAAATAAAAATTTCCCATTTGTGGAGAGTAATATATGCCAAAAGATGTTTTAGCTTTGACAAACTCCTCTGTACCTGGTAGCCACTAGAGTTCGGTGTTTTAGTTCACTGTGGTGTTCATTGCATAAACTCAAATAGTTTTCATAGTTGAACTGCAGTTCTCTTTTCATTTAATGTGGACTTTTGTTAGAAATTTCGCAATTAAAGCGGACATTTCAAAATCCTCGGATTTTTTGTATAAATCTCGATTTTCATCGAAACATTATCATTTATTTTCAAATTCTGAGCGCAAATTTACGATTCTTATCTCAAAAATTAAAGATTGCAAGAAATGTTGACTCTTTTCCTGAACTCAGAAATTTAGAGAAAAAGTTCGAAATGTCTAAATAATTTAAATTATTTTATTATTATTATTATAAATTTTTCTAAATATAGCCCAAATTGTCATTTTCTTTTCTCAAAATTTCCACTTTTCCTAGGAAAATAACGATTTTAAACTTGCAGCTTTGTAAATATACATTTTGTTAGGTATACTTTTAAACACTCCTAAAAAGATTACTTAGACGGATATTAGATTCCAAAACGCTCAGTTGATAAGTTTGTTTTCGTACCTCAAAGGAGAAACATGAAATAAAAATGTCCCGACTTTATTCAGTGTTTTATTCAAGAAAATCGCGAGAATCTAACTTCAAAAGTGCAAAACTCAAAACCACGTTTCAAACTGGAAATCTAAATTTTTTCTAAACAGTTTGACTTTGAAGTTTCCTTTTAAAGCACGATTTTTTTAATACATAACGAGTTTTTCTTAAAATGTGGACTCTTCTCAAAATTCCAAGCTTAAACGTGAAATTTTCAAAGCAGGAAATCGGACAATCTCTTTTAGCTTCGACTTTTTTCTCGATTTAAAAAATTTTTTAAAGGAAAACTTTTACTTACAGGAAATAAGAAAATATTCCTGTTTACACAAAATTCCGAGTTTATAAACTTGTAATTCTGTGGTTGTAGGGTAAAAGTACTAATTAATATATTTGAGATATTGCCAGACAAAACTTGCTCGTACTTTAATAAATAAAAAAAGGTTAAGAATACATGTATGCAAAACTGCCATTATTTCACAGACGAAGCACTTAAATGTTTCGTCACCCTAGAATCGTGAAGTGTAACGTGCAACATTGGCAAAATCCATTTTCCCAAGAACTTGACTTGAGCAGATTTACCTTGGAACCACAGAATTATTATACATTCTCTATTTTAAATTACAATTTAATTTAGAATTTCATGTCTTTTCCAGAAATTTTGACATTTTTCTCACGCTCGGGATTTTAAAGACGTCTGAAAAAATTATATTTCGCATTTACGTAGAGACTTGAAATTTCTCATTAACATCAAAATTTGGGCCTTTTTTAATGCTAACTTTTATATCCTATGTTTAAGTTTGATTTTAGAGACCGACCGAAGTTTCGGTTTGTACCGATTTCAAATCTAAACTCGGAATTAAAAAAAAATAAATTTTAGAAAAAAATAGAAATTATCAAACACGTTGGAGTTTAATAGCAAATTTCGATGTTAAAGTATAAGTTTTAAAAAGAAGTATAATTTTCAAATTAAAACGAAAAACTTAAGAAAAAACCTCGATATTGGTAAATATTCTCAGATTTTTAAGATTAAAATTTAACACCGAAATTTAAAAAAATTCAAACAAAAAGGAAATTAAAAATGTATCAAAATTCTAAGTTTTAAAATCAAAGAAACTTAATATTTTAAATTCGGTATTTTAAGAAAAAATTCAAAAAATTCTAGTTAAGGTGGAATTTTTGAGAAATCGTATTTCCATAAAAAATAGTCTACATTTCCAGTTTAAGTAAGAATTAAAAAAAAATTCAAAATATCAGATTTATATCCAGAATTTTAAGAAATTCAACAATTCGAATAATTTCGCATAATTGATAAGAGGATGATTCAAAATTCATGTACATATTTTAAGAACGTATTCTTGGGGCTAAAATAGAACCTTTTTTTCTTATAAACATGTGTCCTAAAATGCACTCCCTCCGAGTTACAGCTGTTCCAGTGTCCGAGAGCTCAAGAATGGATGATTTTATCACGGAGAGAGGGGGGGTGTTATAAAATTATTAATGCACTCTATTAAAAAAAAAATGCCCCTAAACTTGGTTACATTAATAATGATGGTTATTTTGATAATACTCCTCTTGAGTTGACCACGATTTTCTTGTAAATGGTTAGTTGTATCAAAAAAAATCAAGAGATCAAAATGTTAGATGTTTTCACTGCCACTTAGACGATCCTACTCAAAATAAAAGTTTCCCAGTGGAAACGCAAAATTTTGACCAAGAAAAATGTAAACTCCTCTTCAATCCCTTAGACCTAAATTTACAGTATTTTTGAATAAAAAATAACTAAAGGCTTGAAAAAATAACTAGAGTGCTTGAAAAAATAACTAGAGTGCTTTAAAAAACAGGGGTTGTAAATTTTCAGATGGTTTGACTAATAACTGTAGTCACAATTTGATATAATCATTTTTCTAGCGCAATTGTCGGTGGCTGCAGCTCAGAGGGGGTGCAATGTAATATTTAAAAAAAAACTTAAAATTTAAAGTTCTAATTTAAAAATTTCGATTTTGAATTCAAAAATTTGAATTTTTCTCGAAATTCCGACATTTGAACCGCCAATTGTACTTGAAGGTTCAAATTTTAAACATTCGAAAAACAAAACATTTCGGGGTTAAACTTGGAATTTTGAGAGATTTTTTAAAATGTTATTTTTTTCATTTTTCGAAACAAAATTTTTACTCTTGAAATTCCAACTTAATCTTTAAAACAAATAATACAAATAATTTTTTTTAAGTTATAAACTTCTAGCTTATCTCTATATTTTGATCGCTGAAATCGCTGAAATTAAAAAAAAACTAAATTATAATGTTAAAGAATATTCAAAATAAAGTCAACATACTAAGGAAAATTTTAAAATTTTTGTCAAAAAATTCCCAAAACTTCGAGTGTTCTTAACTTATTTTTTTCAAAACTTATATTTCATTTATAAACTTCAGAAATTGTTACTTACTACTTAGTAAGTAACAATTTTTATGTTCTAAAATTTCTTAACTTCAAAAGTGTGACTATTTTTTTCAAAATTAAGATTTTAATTTTTAAAATTCAGTAGCTAAACATTTAAATTGTTGGTGTTTTCTAATTTCAAGCAGAATTAAAGTTTCAACCTTCAAAGTGAAGATTAAAGTTTCGAACTACTTTAGAAACAATTTAGAAATTTCAAGTTAGACTCGAAATTTCGCGCATTTAAAAAATAGTAATTTCAATCGATTTTAATTTTGAATTTCAAACTCAAAATTTTTAGTTTTTTAATAGATTATTTTTTTTGGAAATTTCGAGTTTGCACTAGAAATGTCGACCTTTTTTTTTTAATTTCGAGATTTTTTTGACACATTATAACTTTTTTCTTTAGCTTCAAGTGTAAACTTGAAACCAAGAGCAAGGAATTTAGAGATTTTAAAGCCTCGAACTTTTTTTTGAAATATCCACTCCTTCACGTTCACCTCGAAATTCGATTTGAACTACATTTTTTTTGAAAAATTTCTGTATTCTTTCATAATTTTAATGTTCTTTCAATTTTAACTTTTCCTAAACTTTCTTTTATAATCTCGAACATTAAAAATTATCTTTTCCAGTTTCCAGTTTTTTACACTCTGACATTAAAAAAAAAATTTTCAATTTAAACTTGAAAATGCCAAATGTTTTTTGTAGATAATGGATAAAACACGAACTAAGTTAGCGCATAACTTCCCAAAAAACCAAAAAAGATACAGAGAATATTTAATATTCTTCTTAAAATTTTGAGTTTGAATCGAATTTTTCATTTTAATCTTTCAGCTTGATATTTTGCGTCAAACTTTTATGTTTAAAGAATCTAAAAATCTAAAGGAACCAAAAAAGGAAACCGAAGTTCTGCGATTAAAATTATTTTGAGAAAAAACTGCTTTTCCAAAAACCACAATATTTCGCAAAAAAAAACAAAATTTTAATAAAGGGATTTTTTCGAATTTCATCTTTTGGATTTTCAATGTTGAATTCAAATTTTCAACTTGAAAAATATTTGCACTCAATAAGTGCAGTCAAAATTTTGTGGATGAAGTTAAAATTCTGAAAGTAATGTCGAAATGTTTAAAAAAGTAGAATTTTTAAAATGAAAATCAAAATAACTGAATGAAAAACAAAATTTCAAAAAAGAAAAATAATTTCCAAAAAAGAGGATAAACTTCGAGAAAAATTTAATTTTTAGTATTTTTAGAAATTTGTTTTTTTTTTCTGGAAATTCGAAGTTTCAGTATCAATTCTTAGTTTTCCAATATTCTGATCTTAAAATCGGAGTTTTAATCTTTAACACACTGTCAAGTTCGTATCAAACATTTCAAATATCAAAAAAAATAATTGTGATTAAATTATAAGTTTTATAATGAATTTGAAAATTTTCCAAATTTGGATAATGACCTAGACATGCAACAAGAAGGAATTTTTGGAAATTTTCCCTTTGAAGAGATGAAGAAGCGTGTCAACATTAGCAAAGAAAAAAGTTTACAATCCAAAATTTGGTGTAAAAGATCCCTGTTATAACAACTAAAACAGGTATTTGGACGATTTTAACAATTTAAGCTTAAGGGGGTGAAAAAGTGTTCCAAAGTTGGCACGAAAAAAATTATAAAAGCGTTTTATAACTCGACATTTGTTCATGGAAGAAAAATTTAAACACGCTTTGGAAGAAATTTTTTTTGAAATTTCTTCTAGGATTTTCTTAAAGTTATTTTTTCTTACAAATTGCTTTTTATGCTCAGCTGTTTTTCTCAAAATTTGATTTCTATCAAATGACAATTTTTTTAAGATTGCAACCGTTTTTCTTTAAAATTTGTTTTTACAAAAATAATTTCAACTTGTTTCTCAAAATGTTATCTCTACCAAATTTAATTTTTTTAAGATTGCAACCGTTTTTCTTTGAAATTCGTTTTTTTCAGAAACAAGTTCAACTTGTTTCTTACAATTTGTCTTTTTTCCATAATTTTTATCTAGAAATTCAACCTTTTCTCTTTCTGAAAATTTCGATTTTTTTCTCAAAATATTTTTTCTTCCGAAATATTGACCTTTTTTGTTTTGCAATTTAGGCTCTTAATAATTCGAATTTATAATAAGAATAATGGTACGCATTCAATGTAATTTTTCATTTCTCTAACATCTAAAGAGGAATTTGTCAAGCTGAATAAATCATAAAGATCGGTTAAACCAAGTTTTATAACATTATAAAGAAATAGAAAAAAGAAACATAAAATGCCAACAATTTATTTTTGACTCACTAACTGAGTCCTAAGGAATGCAGTTTCTTCTTCATTTTCAGCCTTCAATTGCTTTATCTCCACAGATAATTCCTCAAGATCCAAAGTCAAGCGTTTTATCTTGGTTTCCTTATTTTTTAATTCTAAACGGTTATATTCTAATTCGGCTTCAAGTTGCTGAACTTTCTCCTCAGAAGCTTCCTTTTCGTGAACCGCCCTTCTTCTTTCAGCCCCCTCCTCTGCCGCTTGTCTACTAAGCCTACCAACCTAAAAGCAAGAAATATCCATTGCTGTTCAAAAAATTCACAGTTCCCGAGTTCACAGTACCTGAGTTTCCAAAGCGGAAATTTTATCACTCCATGAGGTTTTTATATCAGCAAGATGTAAATGTGCTTCTTCGAGTCTCTGTTCCAACAGTTTCCTTTCGGAAATCACATGTTGATCCTCTGACGTCTCGTTTGCAACTCTTTGCCTCAAGACTACAACCAAATCAGACAAATGTCTCCTTTCCTCCTCGCTTTTGGCAAGTTGTGTGGCAAGTGAAGCCAAATCTCTTGCGCTGGAATGACGCAAAGCTTCTAGGTCGTCCTAAAATTGCAAAAAACATTGTTAATGGGGTTCATTTAAACTGGAATAATAAGCTATAAGCGTAACATACCTGAGTGTGATTGCTGAAGCTGTATAAGCGTGACGAAACGCAACAAAAAGTGTAATCTTGAATAACAAAAACAAATACACGGTCATTCACGTCAATGTCTAACATTTTTGTAAGATTGTATAAATTCCAACTAAATAATAAGCGACATCTGAATAATTTGTTTCACGGCGTCAAAGAGGTCACATGCGAATTCATTAGGATTTACTCAAACTAATAACAGACTTATATCCTGACTATTAGTAGAGGAATATATTACAATTATGCCTACTGTTGCCAGGGGTAATATGCAAAATTTAATAAAATAATATTAAAAAATCGAGTATTTGGTTTTTAAATCAGAAGAACTGAAAATGCTAGGTTTTTATAGATCAACGTTTCTGTTATTATTAAATGATTAAAATAATGGTAATGTTCGATTTAATATTGAATGATAACTATTTGGCAAGTAATTTTGATAAAACTCTTTTAAGTATACACAATTTAAGGATATAACTGACTGATTACCATCTCTGAAAGTATTACACTTACAAACCTGTAATTTGGCAAATAGGTTTCTTATAAGACAATGGCATTCGTTAAGATAGGATTTCTTTGGATTCGGCCTCTAAACGGGTGAAAATGTATATCAAGTAAATATGAGATGAATCAGTCCGCGTTGTATGTAAATGACTATTAAATTTTCGAATCTTTTTTTTTCAAAATTCGTATATCTCTAAACCTGTTTTTTTTTTAAATAAAATTAAAATCTAAAAAAATTTTTTCTTGGGATTTAAATCATTCTCGACATTTTAACTTGAATTTCGAATTTTCTACTTTTTTCAGAAGTTTAAACGCAAACACTAAAAGTTTTATACATATAACTTTTAATTTTTTTTCGTGGTTTGTTTTGTTCTGAATCTGAACTTGAAATGTTTTCCTTTTTTAAATTTCGAATTTAAACTTCAACTTTCAAGGATGATTTTACAAAATCCAAATTTTTTTTGGTGAAAATTACCAGTTTTGATTTAAAACTGTAATTTAGCTTTTTCTTAAAATTTTAAAACATTCCTTTAATTGTATACTTTAAATCCAAAATATCAATGTTTGCACGAGTTTGATTCTTTTTTCGAAATTTCGATTTTTTAGAAAAGGAAAGCTTCAATCCAAAATTTGTTTCAATAGATTTCGACTTTCTCACCCAATTTTAATTTTCTTTAACATGCTTAAACTGGAAATATTTACTTTTAATCTCTTAAATTTCGACTTTTAAGTTACCCACTTTTCTTTTATAATTTATACTTTGTTTTTTCCAAATGTTGACTTTTATGTTAACATTTCAGCGTGTTAAAATTCTTGTTTAAAACTCGAGATTTCAGTTTAAATTCAAAACGACAGGAAAAAATCAGAAATGTACATTTAAAGTTCGAATTTCGATAATCTTGAAATTTCTTTTTTTGTTCTCTAAATTTCTAGAATAACATTAAAAATTTGAGTGAAAAACTTCGATTTCAATCTCATTTATGCTGGAAATCGCAAAATGTCAACTTAAATTTCGTGATTTTTCTTTTAAAGATTTATTTTTTCAACAAACGTCGAGTTTTATGTTAATTATTTCTTCCTATTTCGAGTTTAAATTAAAAATTTCATGAAAAAAGTCAAAATTTGAAGTCCGAATTTGAGTCCAAATTTCGTTTTATCTAGACATTTCGGGAATGAAATGGAAAATTTGAATTCAAACATTCGACGACCTCAATGCGGAGAAAAAAATGGAATTATTTTTGATTTGTCGAGGTTTATCTTAAAAGTTTAAGTTAAAACTTGAGATCTATTCTACAGGATGTCCCGTGTCATTATATTTAAATTTTGGGAGTATAAACTAGACTTAATTCTAAAACTAAAAAACCCAAAAATTGTAGGTCGATGTTCTTTTGTTTAAAAGTTACAGGCCTATGAAACTTAATCAAAATCAACTAAGTAAAAACATTATTCAAATAATAACCCAATTTTCGATTTAAAAATTATGATTGAATTAAATGTTTTAAATGCCGTTCTCCTTGTTGATTGCAGGCTTCTGCTCGTAATCCAATGGACAAAGAGGCACTTCTTATTTGAAGTCTATTTATCCGAATTTGTTGAGCAGCTTGCTGAATACGTTCAATTTCTTCTTCTCTCGTGTTTGAAACT
This sequence comes from Dastarcus helophoroides, assembly GCA_028583605.1. Taxonomy (NCBI): domain Eukaryota; kingdom Metazoa; phylum Arthropoda; class Insecta; order Coleoptera; family Bothrideridae; genus Dastarcus; species Dastarcus helophoroides. Next base: position 2,214,099 of record CM053335.1, read on the forward strand.
TTACTGTAAACTAAATTTTTCATATATCCCCAGAAATAAGTCTAGAAAGTTATAGTCAGGGTAATTTGACGGCCATGCAACAGGACCCCCCCTCCAATCCATTGTGGATAATTGTTACTGAGAAAGTTTCGAACATGTATTCCAAAATGTGGTGGTGTGCCGCCCATTTGAAACCACATATCCCTCCTAAATAGAGCGCAACTTCTTCTAAACGAGGTGGTAATTCATCAGTAAGAAATTGTAAATTTATTAAACGAATTGAAGTAGCTGAAACGAATTTACCATTGTCGTCTGGTTTATTCTATCTAAATATTAAGATAGTCACGCTAAATTTTGAGCAACATTTTATTTTGATCCTGTTGGCACTCTTGCATGACTACCTAGACCTTTAATTTCTTGTTCCGTAACAGTTTGTAACATAAATAAAAAAAAAATCTCTTAGCTCTGCTTATTGTCTGGATAACTTGAGGCCTGTAAGTTCTGAACAAAAGAAAATCGACCTACAACTTTTGGGATTTTAAGTCTCAGAATTAAGCCTAGTTTATACTCCTAAAATTTGAACATACAGGGACACCCTGTAAACTACTCTGAAATGTCGAATTTAGTCCAAATTTTAAGATTAAAATCGTAAATTTAACAAACGTAAAAAATGCCGAATTTTTTTCCCAAATTTCAGCTTTTAGTATAAATTTCGAGATTAAAAAACTCGGAAACTCAAATTTAAGACTTAACATTGATAATCGCTTTTTTCCCTAATTTATTAGCTTAATAACGAAAACTGGAATTTAAGCTCGAAATTTCTAGTTTAACCTCGAAATTTTTAATTCCTGAAATTTTGATTTTAATTTTAAAATACATATTATTAAACAATATTTTCATTTTTGCCACTTTTGCAGTTAAAAGGCCGGTAGGTAAACTTACGAGGTATCGATAATACCGGCATTGAGCGGGATTAGAATTTTTGATATTCCATATATTGGGATAACAGTCCCTAGAAAACAGCTTTGGGTGTAATTATCGGGGGGCAGTAGTATGTGGTGCACAATGATACTCATGGGCAACGGGTCCTCTCACAGTCTGTTAGTAGATCCAATTTAGAAATTACGAATTTATAAAAAAAACAAACGTAAACTTCAAATTCAAAATTCGGTCGAAAGAATTTGCTACCGAATTTGGAAAGAAAAGTAGAAGATTCATATAAAGGTGGAAATTAAAAAAAAGAAAACTAGAATTTTATAAAATGAACTTCTCGTTGAGTTAAATTTTAAGTAAAATGAAAATTTAAAAATAAGCTTACCATTACGAGACAAAGTTGAAGTATAAAAAAAAATGAGGAAAAATGGGTATGTCTAAAAAAAGTTAAGTTTCTTGAAAAAATGCAAAGAAGTCAAAATTTTAGGAAAGAAAAATGAACATTGACCAAATTTTTAGAAAAAAAATAATTTTCCAAAAACTCAAATTTATTTTCAAAAGCGCTTAAACTTATATAAAATCAATATTATTACGAAAAATCGTAATTTTGACATTAAATTAGAAATTTTGAAAAAAACAACTTGAGTTTTCAACTTAACAAACCAGATTTCAAAGAAAGTCGAATTTTTGAGATTAAGACGATTCATTTTCCAAAATTTTACAGCTTGGGATCTCCGCATTATTTAATCCTTCATTGGAAGTTTAAAATATGAAATGTTTGTTTGAGTTCTACTTACTTTAATTCCAAACTTGGATTTTATTTGGAAACGACTTCAAACCCCACTTTTTTTCGAAATTACGAGTTTTTATAAACAATACTTTTTTCTCCAAATTTTATATTTCCTTACTTCCCACGCCGTAAATTTGTACTATTTTTCCTAAAAATTAAGTTTCAAACTCTAAGATCTAGAAATGTTCACTTCTGTTGAAATGTTTACTCGCAACTTCGACTTTGTTTTAACATTTCGAGAAATGTTTTATTAGTATCGTTTTCGAAACTTCTTTCATCTCAAAATTTATTTCAATCTTTTGTTTTATTTCTAAAATTACAACTTTAGCTAAACTCGAAATATCCACTTGACAGACTTTAATTTTATTTGGAAATTTAATTCCGCAGTTTAATTTATTTTTTTCTAGTTTAAATTTGAGATTCTTACACAAATTCCCAGACTACTGTTTAAATTGTCACTTTTTAAACATTTTTACTGACAATTCGAAGATTCAGAAAAGTTTATTTTAATATATTATTTTTGTTTTTTTTTTGTTCGATTACAAACTCCTAATTTCGATTTTTTCTAGAAATCTTGGTTTGATTTCAAGTTCAATTTTTTTTCAAAATTTGAGTTTTTGGGAAATACGTTTTTTCTCAAAATTATAAAAATGTAATTTTTAAGAAAGGTCAAAATTTTTGAAGATATTTATTTTCAAAAAAAAAAAAATGAAAATCAAGATTTTCTAAATAGTCAAAATCTGGAAAAAATGCAAAATTTTCAAAAAATAATAGAAATTTTTAGAAATTACACATTTTGTAGAAATGTAGATTTAAGAAATGAAATTTTCAACAAAAGTAGAAATATTGAAGAAAAATGAAATAAAAAAAGTTTAAAATTTAAAAAATAGTTGAAATTTAAAAGCATTTAAACCATAAGAAGCAGACATTTTTAAAAAGTCAATATTTTCAAAAAATCTCGAAATTTTCGAAAGTCAACAACATATTCAGAAATGATAAAATTTTCAAAAAAAATATTGAAAATTTTAAAAATGTTCGAAATTAAAAAATCGAAACTTTTAAAAATGTCAAAATTGTTAGCATTTTGAGAAAAAGGTGCAATTTTGAAAAAAGTTTAACTTACATAAATATCGACAATTTAAAAAAAAAAATAAGAAAATGTCGGACGTATCAAAAAGGTCAAGCTAAAATACCGAAATTTTGGAAAAAAATCTTAATTCTGAAAAAAGTAGACATTTTCAAAAAAAGTCAAAACTTTTAAAAGAATCGAAAGTTTGAAATGAATAAAAATTTAAAAAAAAGTTTAATTTCCTAAAAATTTTTAGAATTTAAAACAAAAAAAAACAAATAAATTTTCGAAAAGTCGAAACTAAAAAATAAAATTAAAATTTTGCAAAACAGTTGCCATTTAAAAACATCACAGTCAGAAAAGCCAAATTTTCAAAAATGAGGAATTTTGAAAAAAAAATGTCGAAATTATCAAAAATGTCAAGATTAAAATAAACCGAAATTTTGAAAAAAAGTAGATCTTTTCAAAAAATTGAAATCTTCAAAAAAAACTAAATTAAAAAAAGTAGTGATCTTTCAAAAAAACCCGAAATTTTCCAAAAAAAAAGAAAGTGTCATAAAAATAAACAGAAACGTTGCAAAGAAAGTTTAAAACCAGAACTGAACCGAAAAAAAATCGTTATGTTTACTGAAACGAAAACCGAAGTGGAATCAGAAAAAAATAACGGTTTACTCAGGTTCGTTGAATTTGTTTGTATACTTAAAACAATTTTTACTTTATCCCAATTATTCCATTTTTTTCAAAATTTTACACAAATCCATGCAACTTTCATTTGAAAATTACGATTTTACTTTCAATCTCTCATTTTTTTTTAAAATTTTTTTTGAAATTTGAAGTTTTATCTCGAAATTATTAGAAATATTTCTTTTTCTCCCCTAAAATTTCAAATTTAAAATAAAACTTTTATGCTTTGTTATAACTTTGGACTAAAGCAGTGACGTGTTTTTCATTGAAGTTTTCTTTACAATTAATTTACACATTCGAGTTTTTCTGAAATTTCAAATTTTTTGGAAAACTACGATTTTTTCCTCTCCCTATAATATGCTCCCTATTTACTGAAGTTATTAGTTAAAATGTCGATTTTTCTTGAATTTTTTCCTTCTCACTTTGATTTCAATATTCCAATGTTTTCTCGACATCCCAACTTTAAATTTTAAAATGATTTTTTAGGATGACTACTTCCATAAACTTTCAAAAATTCAAAGATTTGAGGTTTTCTCAAAATTTTTACTCAAATTTCGATAGTTCAGGTGAGGTCTCGATATTTTGAATTTTTCCTGCAAATCTGGAATTTCAAAGTCAAAATTTAAATCCGAAATCTTGAATTTGAGGTGGAAATTTCCAGAGTAAGCTTGAAATGGTAATGATAACATTTTGTAACATGATAACAAATGATAACATTTTACAAGACTTTGATTACGCTAAAATAGTCATTTTTATTATTTTGAAAACTTTGACTTTTTCTCTCAATATTTCGACTTTAGTCTTGAGGCTGCGATTTTTTTCAGATTGTTTTGAATTTAGAAGTCAAAATTGTGTGTTGTCTGAGATATTGTTTCCGCAAAACTTCTGATTTAGTTCGTTCCGTTGTTCGGTTATGTCAAAGATTTTTAGGATAGCGTCTCTCAAATAGTGGACCGAGACTCGGCACCGCGCCACGAAAAAAAAAAAAAAATACTGGGTCGCAGGATTATTTCCCTGTTGTCCAATCATATTCATAAAATTATGAAAATAAGTTCCTTTTGTAATTTTATAAGTATGAAGTAAAAAAATATTTTTTTAAATGACTTTTTTTTAATTTTTGTTCGTAAATTTAGATGTTTTCTTATTTCTTCGTAATTTATACTCCCTAAAAATAATGGCTTATTCTTCTCGAAATTTAAATGTTAACACCCTGACGATGTATGCTTTGCTTTAACGGCCGGCGATTTCAAACTATAACGAAATCAACCTATTTGTTTTTTTTTAACTTTCGATATACATATATTTTTTTATTTCGACTTGGTTTAAAAAACTTATTTCTAGAATGAGTTTTTCTAAATTTAAATTTTCTTTTGTTGAAAATTTCTACTTATTTATCTAATAGAAATTTTTGAAAAAAATTCTTTTTTTTTTCATTTTCTAAACTTTTCAATTTTTTTTTGAATATTTAGACTTTTCAAAATTTTGACCAACTGCAGATCTCAACCTTTTTCAAATTTGTTACATTTTTTAAGATTGTGTCTGACTGAAAACCTCGACCTTTTTAAGAATTTCGACTATAAAAAAATCCAACTTTTTTAAAGAATACCCCTTTTCTTAAAATTTCGAAATAAAAGAAAAAACTTTTTAGAAAATGTTCACATGTTTCTAGTTTTTTTATTGATAGTTTCAAGTTTTAATTTTTTCAAAATTTACAATTTTTTTTTAAATTTTCACTTTTTTCAAAATGTTGGATTTTTTTTAAAATTTATTTTGGGAATTTCTCTACTTATTTCAAAATTTCGACTTTTGTAGTCATGTTTTGACTTCCACCTTTTTCCAAATTTCGGTTTTTTTTTGAAAATTTCAGTTTATTTATTTTGAAACTTTCGATTGAAAATTTTGACTTTTTTCGAATTTTTCAGTTTATTTTTAAAAAATTCGAGTCATTTTCTAAATTTCGAACTTTGTCTTGAAATGGCGAATTTTTTGAACTTTTTGAAATTTTTTTTTATAAAAAAAATTCGATTTTTTTCAAAAGGTGGACTTTTTTAAATAATTCTGTTTTTTCTCAAAATAGTCACTTTTTGATATTACTTTTACTCTTTTCTAAAAAATTTGATTTTCATAAAAATAACGCCTCTTTTTGAAAATTTTGACTTTTTGAAAACTTTTTCTATTATCTCTAAATTTTTACTTTTTTGTAAACATTTGGATATCAAATTTTCGCCTTTTTATCAAAATTTTGACCTTTTCATAAATTCCGATTTATTACAACAAATCGACATTTCAAAATCTCCACTTTTTTCGAATTCTCATTTTTATTAACATTTCGACTTTTTTTCTACATTTTAGCATTCTCTAAATTTACTTTTTGCAATTATTGATTTCAAACAATTCTGATTGGTTTAATTTCGATTTTTCCAGAATTTCAACTTTTTCTGAAAATTTCAGCATTTCAATATATCTATTTTTATTTTCAAAATTTTGGCTAATTTTAAAAATTTCGATTTTTTTAAAGTATGATTTATATTGAGAATTTTCACTTTTTTTTTTCGAATTATGTGAAAATTTCCAATTTTGATATTTTTCTCGAAATTGCTGGTTTACTTAGAGAAAATTAAAGATTTAAATTTGGAATATTGATAAGAATTGAAATATTGGATTCACAATAAAAAAAGTAAATTTCTACTTTTAAGCTCGTATTTTGAAACTTCCATTTTTAACCAGAAATCAACTTGTTCATTTGTTTAAATTAAAATGGAAACTGGGAGATATGGTCAAAAGTTGTAGGAAAAAAAAACAATTGTAACTTCTGATTTCTAAATTTCAAGAAAAAGTGCAAAATCAAGGTCAATTTCAATTTTGAAAAAAATTCTAACTAAAATTGGCTTCAAGAAAAAAGACGAGTTTGAGTTTAAACTGGAAATTTCAAAAAAAAAAAAATAAACATTTGCATTAGAAAAATATAAATTTTAACTAGCATTAGCAAAATAAAAAAAAACCCTTAGATTTCTAAAGTCGAAATCTTTTAAACAAATAAAAATTTTAGGGTAAGTATCGAAAGTTTCAATTGGGAATTTTTTTGAAAAGCTTTGCTATTTCATGTTTTCTTTTGGAAGTTCGATTTTATTTTCAAAATTTTGGCTTTAAGCTGAAATATTAGAACATTCAACATGTTTTCTGGAAATTTTGAGAAAAAAAGTCTCTATTTAACAATCACTTTTTAGAAAAATATACAAAATTAGTCATACTCAAAAAAGTGTCAGAAAGTACTCAAATGTGATAAGAAACTCATCATGGAGAATAAAATTTTCTTGGACAAGGGCCCGTTGGTTGCTAACTACTCCACTGTTGAAAAACGACATAATGTCTGCTTTTGCAGGTAAACATATCCTGCTTGTAATCCACTACTAAAACATTAACATATAACTCTTTCACAACTGAGCGAAACCAAACTGATGTAATTTTTTTGAATTAAATAAGAATAAAAGGCAAACTGATAAAAATAAGGTTTATAATAACAGACACATTTAAATAAGCATTTCATAAACTAAACCTGTAATTTTGCCCAGAATTAAATACAACAACTTTAGAAATTTGGTTAGTACATTGAAAACTAAGATCCAGTTTACACAGCAAACAATTCCTTTACTTTGTAGCACATTTTTATGTACAAATACTTATTTTTTACAAAATCAACCAAAATAAAAAACGTTAGTCATACAAAAAATGAAATAAAAATGCATAATAAAGCTAAAATGCGGAAGCAAAAAAGCCACCTATTCAGAACAGGACAAGATTCATTTTTAATGGACACTTATTTACCTTGTTTATCAAGTCATTTAAATGCTGATGCCAAACTTTGCTTATACGATTTAATTTATATTAAATAAATTGTATCCATACTAGGCTCACAATTAAGTTCTAAAAAGCATTTTCTCACACTTTATGTTAAAGCAAATTTTATGCATTAGTCACAAAATTTTAATACTTTAACCATTTTATACTTAAATTACAGAAATACACTGATAACAGCATGCATAATTATAGAGATAACACAACTGAATAAACTTACCTTTTACAGGTAACTTGAATTTAAATTTCACATAATATACAAATGCAATTAAAGTTATTTTACCTGAACATCGCTCAATTGCTCTTCCTGCCTTCGTAATCTAGCAACTTCATTTCGCAACTTATCAAGCTGTGTATTAGCTTCTTTAAGTGCAGCTGCTTTCTTAGACAACTCTTGCTCATGCATTAGTACTAAATTCTTCACTTTGGAAAGCTCCTGAGTTTGAAAATTTTCAATCTGTTCTTTATCTTCCTGATGCTCCACTAATTTTTGTTTAAATTCTGCAAAGTCCGAATTAGAAAATTCTTATTCACAAAAACTTGTCAATTACCTTCTGCAACTTTTAGTTTCTCTTTACATTCTCTAACCTCACGGTATGATTCTTCTTTCTCTTTTTCCAGCATGTTGATTCTTTTGTCCTTTTCCGTAATTATTTCTCGCCATTCATGCTCTTTGTGGTCTAATTTCCTTGCGAAATCCTGTTCCAATTTCGACAATTTTTTTCTAAAGTCCTCGTTTTCAACGGTATCTTCCTTGAGCCCATCTGAGGATACAATCGAGTTTATGCTGGATGTGGAGCCCTGGTGAGACCGCCCCCGCAACGAGTCTAATTTTTGAGCGGTCGAGGATGTCAGTTTGGCAGTAAATTTGGACAAATCACTGCCAGTCTCCTCTCGTATCTTATTTTTTAAATGCGCGAACATATTTCCAGCTTAAAAGATTACCGCTTACTCACTAACGTCGGAATACTTTGTTAAACGATGAACACATTTGGTAGAATGAAAAATGATAGCTATGGAAATTATTAAACACTCATATTAAATTAACAAACAGCTGTCAACCGGACACTGAACCGTCACTAGTAAAAACATAAAACTGATGTAAATGTAAAATCACAAAATTACAAAATATAGTAAAAGCTCACAAAAGACAATTGACATTTGACTTGAACATAGAGAGTAAAACAATAGATGATACATGATATCGTCGCTAAATTAATGGCTTAATCGGAGTTTTTAACTTAATAGAGAAATGTAGGCAGCCCTGTGATCACATTTTTTATGTTATCTTGCAGAGACTGGTTTGTAAGATATTTAAATTATTATTTAAATAAATGAAATTGTTTACCTTTAAAATCATTTTCTGATAAACGACTATAATATATTTAGAATTCTTAAACCCTCCTCAAACCTCAGGACATCTGACAAAAATGACTTGGTATTTTTTTTTCATAGAAGCGAAAAACAAAGATTGAATTATATGTATAGTCCATTTCAAAAAAATATGCATAAGAGTATGTCGGGAAGTATTAAATACACCTTTAGATAAGTTACTATAAAAACAGAAATATCAGTAGAATTAAAACTAACTTTACGGGCAAACGTTTTCACGATTGCCTATATTTCAGGATTTGTTTGACAGAAATAATTCAAATAAATGTTTTCCATATTATTTTCATTTGCATTATTAACAATTTAATCATTTTCAGCAAAAATTGACATAAAATATAAAAGAACTGGTCCTAAAACAACATAACAAATAAAAATATTTAATGATATTTAGGTTAGGATTTTAAGAACCCAGAAGAGCATTTGGAAATTTCCTAAGGGAAATATTATAGTGCTGCTACACTACCATGTAAGAGTCCTTGTTGTTGCCACTGTAAAATTATAAGTTCAGTGCCTAGTCTGATGCATATGTTTCTGAAATGGACCAGAAAATCACCGAAGTTATACATACATTTTAAAAAACTTGAAATTTTGAAAATAAAATCGAAACTTCCACGTTTTTGTTAAAAATTATAAATTTGTCTACATTTGTTCTGACATTTTTATCTAAATTTTTACTTTCCTCTAAACAAAAATTTTTTGGTAGTAATTTCACAATTTTACGATGGCGCAGAAAGATCTTCCATTAAAAAAAATATATTTAGAAATTTCGACTTTTTTCTGGAAATTTCAAGTTTTCCGTCGTAGTTTTGAATTTTTTTCTCCGGATTTCGACTATAATCTTAAAATTCCGATTTTTTTCTCGAAATTTTGTTTTTATCTCGGACTTTCGATTTTAAACTCGTGGTTTCGACTTTAAACTTGAAATTTCGAAGAAGGCAAAAATTTGGTAATTAAAAGTTGAAATTACTGAACACACCCTATTGCCAACTGTTAATATTGCTCGGAAAGGGGAGTGGTGGGACGCAACTGTCATTTGCTTCACTTAACCATAGAGTCATAGAGCATAGAAATTTCAACTATAATCCCGAAATTTCGAAAAAAAAGTCTAAATTTCGAGATTAAAGTCGAAATTTCAAGATTAGAGTCGAAATTGCGACTTTAATTTCTGAATTTCAGGAAAAAAGTCGAAATTTGTCACCGTATGTCATTTGACACTTGTGTTTGTCTTTGATCTTTGATTGTAATTGTCACTTCATCAACTGTCAAGTCCAAGTCTTTCAATTGTCAATTAATTGTGTAATTTGTGAATTTTGTGGTGGACCTATTCCGTGTTTTGAGAAATTAATTAAATGTTTCCATAACAACACACATTCTTCGGTGACAATTGATTTCGAATAAATTGACAAACTTTCCTGAATTAGTATCCTTTTTCCCCCATTGCGAGTTCGTGAGTAACATATTTGTGTTTACATCACCTAAACCCTAACCTCAAAATGCCTCCTACAGATAACACACCAAACATGAGCACCGGTTCTTTTGAATTGTTGTATTCTTTGCAAGCTTACAATAAAATTCCCGTGTCTGAGTATAAGTCAAAAACTACGGGTCTAACGGTCGTTATAGCCGAAGTAGATGGACCAGTTGTCAATGGCTTTTTCTGTTTAGGTAAGAAGTTTTATTTCTTCCTCATTTGGATATTTGCCTTAAAAAATTTGTTTCTATTCCATACGTTCTTTATATTTGAGCGACCCCTAATAGTAATTATTCTAGAGGTTGCCCCATTGGACTCTATATCAAAGGCAGTTTGAATAAGAGTATTAAGTTTTGTAAGATTAAAAATTTAAAAAGAAATTATATTTTAAATGTGGTAATGCCTTAAACTGTTAATGGCGAACATACGCTACCCACATCTGTCTCTTTTACCTACTGCAATAATCCCGGAATCTTTTTTAATATAGCTTAAATATCTGCCTCTTATTCTGTAGACGATCACATGACCGAGCCTCCTTTTTAATGCTTTGCCCACCACCCTTTGATTCTCCATTATTTTTATGTGACTAACAATTTTTTGTACAAAATGCATAAGTTTGGGTAACGTTCCTCAATGTCACCAAGACCAATAAAGAGAATAATATATTAACTTTATTGTTGAAAGTTCAATTATAATTTCGAAATTTCTAAATAAAAATTCTTAGATTGATTTTAGTTGTATGCCTTTGGAAATAACAAATAATCACTGACATTTTATTTTCTACATTTCAGTTAAAATTGTAGAACTTTGTTTTCCAACAATCTAAAATTTATCTAGACATTTTCAGTTATTTCCACATTATTATTTTAAGGTGGAAAATTTTAACTTTTTTCTCGAAATTTTGGTTTCTGCTTCTGCGGATTTTCAGAACTACGGTTAGCTAGTGTTTAAAAAAATATATTTGAATTTGGCAGACTATTTTTCTTTTCAATGTTCAATTTTAATGATAATTTTGGGTGTAGAATCAATTCTTGAATTTCTATATCATCGCTTCTTTGAATAAATCCCGAAGCTGGTGTTAACAAGTTACCAAATAATAAAGCATGTTGCCGTTGTCCTGAGATTATTTTTCATCATTGATCAACTGTTAGAATAAATAACCCATCAACTATGAGAATGAGTACAATTGAATCAAGTTATAAAGATGTAAAATGTGGTTCCTTGCTACTATGCTTATTTTTGTTTTAGTAACTGAAGCATTTGATGATGACGGTTTGCCTCACACCTTGGAACATTTAGTATTTTTGGGGAGTGAAGATTACCCTTACAAAGGAATCTTGGATCTTTTAGCAAACAGATGTCTAGCTTCTGGTACTAATGCTTGGACTGATATAGATCATACTTGTTACACTATGGAAACGGCAGGCGGCGAAGGATTCTTGGCTCTCATGCCAATTTACCTGGAACATATCCTATATCCAATACTAACGGTGACCTAAACATTCGTTAGTTTTTAAATCTTAAACAATTTATTTGTTTAGGAAGAAGCATTTATAACTGAAGTCCATCATATCTCGTCTGAAGGTGATGATGCCGGCATTGTCTATTCAGAGATGCAAAGTCGAGAAAATACCGCGGAGTCTCGCCTTCACCTTACCATGGCGAGAAGTATTTATCCAGGTCGTTGTGGTTATTCTTCAGAAACTGGCGGTATCATGAAGAACCTCAGAGAATCAACCACAAACGAAAAGGTGGTTCAACATTTTCATTCGAAATTTTTGATCACACAGTTTCGTTTTTAGGTTAAACAATACCATAAGGAGTTTTACAGGCCTGAAAATTTAAAGGTTATTATAACCGGACAGGTTAAAGCCGAGGAAGTGTTCAGGGCTTTAGAAAAGTTGGAACAAAAAATTGTATCCAAAGGAGATAGGGGGGATTTCCAAAGACCTTGGCAAGGTCCTGTTCCACCTCTTGAAGAATCCAAAGATTTAGTTATAAAGTACCCAACTGACGAGGAAGACAATGGTTTATTTAGCATAGCATGGAGAGGACCCTCGTCAGTCACAGATCAATATACACTTACAGCAACTTCTTTACTCTTAAAGTACCTTACAGATTTGTCTGTGTCGCCTTTACCCAAGGAATTTGTTGAAATTCCAGATCCTTATGCCAGTAAAGTATGAATTATATTGTGACATATTTTATAACATTAATTGTTGATATTTTTTATTTAAGGTTTGTTATAATTTGTATGAAAATTCCGAATCTTGCCTATATATAATGTTCGAAGATGTTCCTGTCAAGAAATTGTCTCAGGTGAAACCCAAGTTAGATGAGGTTCTTAGGAGGATAGTGGACAATCAGGATATTGACATGGAACGTCTAGTCAGTATCATTAATCGTCACAAGTTAGAAAGTTTGAGTAATATGGAAAATGACCCCCATCATACTGTTGCATTTATGATAATAGGACACATGCTTTATGGAAACACAAAGGAAGATGTAAGCCAGCTATTTACTTTGTTAATTCAATTCTAAGGCCACATTCGTTATTATGATTGAATTACAGGTTTGAGAGCAACTGTAACAAAATGATTTTTTAAATTTTGTAGTGCCACCTAAAGTGTATGTACCTAATATTTATGTTATAGTGGTTTTGACTAAAGCAGGGCTTCGAACTGGAACTGAACTGGAAACTGAAAAAAAAACATTATTTCAAAACCGGAACCGAACTGAAAAGAAAATATTGGTTTAATTTGGTTTAGTACAGATTCAAAAGTCCACAGTTAACAAAACCTTGCTCCTCACTTCAATTTCAATTCTACATTTAAAGTCTTGAATTTCAATCTAGAATTTTCTCTTTACTATTATAGTTATTATTCACGATTTTTTTAACTTCGACTTTTTTATTAAAACTTCTAATTAACATGGTTCATCGCCATCTATCCTTGTTTCCACATCCTACTCGCGGTGCTTTGAAAACAATAGGGTTATCCTTTTTTTTGCGAGTGGATTAAACAAACAAAAAATACCGGTCTATTATGTAGAATTTTTGTAACATAAATTTTGAATATTTTCTACAATTTCACCTTTTTTCTCAAAATTCCGAGTTTACACATTTTTTCCTATTATTTAAATTTTTATAAACCATTAGTGCCCAACCCGCAGCTCGATATCCATCTGGTTTACAGATGGATCAAAGACAGCACATGGGACTGGAGTGGGAATTTATGGCCCTAACTGTAGGTTCTATAAAGCCTTGGGAAAAGACCCAATTGTCTTTCAAACTGAAATACATGCAATAGAACTCTGCGCCTACGAGTGTCTTCGAAGAAGCCTGAAAGGAACAAAGATCTACAGCCAAGCGGCAATAAAGGCTCTCAGCAGCTGCCTTGTCAAATCCAAACTAATTTGGGACTGTCAACAAACGTTAAAGCAACTGGCTAAACACAACAGGATCAGCCTTAAGTGGGTGCCAGGGCACAAAGGAATACAAGAAAATGAAGCTGCGGACCAACTCGCTAGAGAAGGATCTGCATCATCATTTCTTGGACCTGAACTGGCTTTTGGTTTTTCTAAAAGTTAAATCAACAATGAGGTCAAAAAATGGGAAACAAAGTCAAGAATCTCCAACTGGAGATTATATCCAGGACTGCGGCAGGCGAAAAGATTTATATCTGGAACGCTTGAAAAGACAAAGGTCTACTTAGAACTCAGCAAATCCGAATTGAGGATCCTAACCGGCCTCTTAACAGGACATTGCCCTATGAGGTACCACCTCAAGAAAATGGGTCAGGCTGAAACAGACCTATGTCGCTTTTGCGCAGAAGCTGTGGAGACTGCAGAACATGTGCCGTGTAAGTGCGATGCGCTTGCGCGCAAAAGGCACGTCCAATTTGGATGGGCGTCCTTAGACCCCTCTGATGTGGAAAAACTCAATCCGAGGTCCATAATAAACTTCTACAAGAGTTTGAAATTGGGAACTACATAGCTCAGGGTATGCACAAAAGATCTCCTTAGGTCATGGTGCGGGGTGGACGAAGAGAAACACGAAACGACTCATATATAATCTAATCTAATCTAGCCCGCAGCTCGAGTGTCACGTGTGGCTCGCAGTAACTTTGATGTGGCTCACGGTCATTGTGGAGAAAAGAGGCATATATCATCTTATTTAGCAAATTCATGTGTTCAGATTGAAGTCGAAATTTGTAGCCAAAACTTAAAATTTCGGAAAAATCGGAAAAAAATTAAAAAAAAAACCTTTTTGTGACGTTTAAATCAAAGGTCAGAAATTCTAGAAATTATTCGACTTTATCTTAAAGAATCCAATTTTTAAATTTTATGTTTAAATTCGAAATTTTGAAAAAAAAAGAAAAAACCAAAAAGTGCAATTTTAAAATAGAATTTTTAGTTTTGAATTAAAAATGTTATGCAAAACATTGAAAATATATAATATTCTTATAACCAAAATATTCAGCAATTTTGAACTCTAATACTTAAAGGCAAAATTTTGAGAAAAAGGCCAAATAAAAAAAATAATAGTTATTTACAAGAATCTAGTTCTAATACGAAATTTCAAGAAAAAGATCATAATTTCGAGTTTAAATTCAAAATTTCGATTAAAAGTTCAAATTTTGAGATAAAGGCCAAAATTTTGAAAATCCCTAGTCTAGTTTTCGCCTTTTACATTGAAATTTCAGAGAAAAATATTTAAGTTCAAGTTTGAATTCAGAATTTTTAGACGAAACACGCCTAAGTATTGATATTTTTTCAAATTTTTTGGTGTTATTCTCGAATTTTGAAATTAAAGTAAACAATTCGATGAAATAGCTAAAATTTTAAGACAACTTAAAATTTTTGTGAAACGTTTTTCTTTAACAAATCGAATTTTTTTCGAAATTTCGACGCTTTCCTTAAAATTTTAAACCTAACCACCGCATTTTGAGAAAAAGTTATAGTTTCTGAAAAGCTTAAAATTGATAAAAATGAATTTCAAGTTAACAAGAAGTTATGAGAAAAATTAAAACATTTCAAGAGCTTGAAATTTATAATTCTTTTACTATAAGTTTTCGAGTTTGTAAATATCAACATGGAATTTTAATAAATTTTTTCGAAAATTTCGAAGTTAAAGTAGGAATTATGATACTTTCACTTTGATACAAACTTTCTTAGAAACTTGAAATTTTTTCGAAGTTTTGGATTAAAACTATTTTTTATATATATTTGGAATTTTACTCGCTGTATTAGTAACTTAAAAGTTTTGAATTCTAAAACACCAAAAGATCCTTAAAACCTTTGGTTCAAATTTAGAGTTTTCTGTCAAAGTGTTCAGTTCGACATTTAAATTTTTATTTTTTTTCCCGAAGTTTCAACTGTAGGATTAAAATATCGACTTTATTTCGACTGTTCAACTGTTCGACTGTTAAACTGTTCACTTTCAATCAAAATTTAGACTATTTCAAAAAATGTTGATATTTTTCTCTTCAAATTTGGGTTTCTTTCATTCTTAAAAAAACAAAAATTTTAAATTTAAACTTTAGATCTTCAGAATACAATACAATTTTGAAAATTACCTGGAAATGTCTTTAAATTTCCTCAAAACTTAAAAATGTCTAAAAGGATTCGAAATTTTGATAGTTTTTGTTAATAAATATGACTTTTTTTTGAAATTTTGACGGTTGTCCTTTAAATTATAATTTTTAAGTTTTTTTTGTTCGTCTTTAAACACGAAATGTAGCCTTTTTTTCATAAATTAGAGCTTTTTCTTGATATTTAAATTCGAATGTTCAGAAGACCTTTTACTCGGAATTACTTAAAAAAATTTGAACTTTTGACAAATTTTTATTCATGAATTTAGTTTATTTTTTCGAATTTTGATCTTTGATTGAATCGAAATTTAGATTTGTTTCTAAAACTGTGCAATTGCTCCCTTTAAACTTTAATTGAAAAATCAAATAAAAAAATATTAAGGCTTAACTCACAATTTTAAGAAATTCAAAATTACAAAACACGAAAGTTACGTAAAAAAATTCTAAAGTTTTCATTTTAATCGTAACATTTTGACTTTCAACCGATTGTTCGAGTATTTTCTTGAAACTTTAAATTTCTGGTATAAGTAAGTCGGAATTTTGCAAATTGAGTAATACTTCGTTTTTAATTTTGAATTTTTTGCTAAATTATAAAATTGTTATTTTTTTATTATATTTATTCAGTATTTAATTTTTTTTACCTTTGTGGCCCGCCTAAAATTTTTAACTTAAAGGTTGGTCACCACTGTTATAAACTCAAGATTTCGAATTTTGTTTTTAAATTCAGAAATGTTCGATTATCCCGTTATTAAATTATGTACTGAACGGCATCTCATAAAAACTTCCTGTAAACAATTTCAGTATTAAATATATATTTTATTTTAGCTTCAGCAACGCTTGAATCCCTTAACAGACATCCAAAAACTTCTAACTGAACCCAAAGAATACTGGGTCTCCCTCCTGCGGAAATATTTTGTAGATAACAAATATGTAGCAATCCAGTGTGTACCTTCTACCGAAGAACAAGCAAAAATGGCTGTTGAAGAAAAAGAAAGGATACAGGACCAAATCCAAAAACTCGGTGAAGACGGTTTGAAGAAAAAAGGCGAGGATTTGGAAAAAGCGGTAGAATTTAATGAAAGACTTCCTGAGAAAGAAATGTTGACCTCACTACCCATACCTTCGGTTGATTCCATAAAGTTTCACAACATTGCTAGATATAGCAGTTCCTCCAGTGAAGGCAAAGAAATCGACTTGTCTGACACACCGGTGTTTACGTTCTTTGATGACATCAAAACGAATTTTGTTTATGTAAGTTGATTCAAAATTTTGACCGCGTATTTGAAGTAACGTGTTTTAGATATTTGCACTTCTGGATACATCTAATGTTCCCTCGGAATTGCGTGTTTATCTTCCTGTACTTCTAGAAACAATCTTGGAAAGTCCAATTTGCAAAGATGGGCGCATTATTCCTTATGAAGAAGTAGTTTCACAGTTAAATGATGATACTGTGGCAACTACTGCTCATTTGGGTCTCGGAAAGAGGTCATTTTTTCAATGTGGTAGTTTTGCAAACACAGCCACTGTAATGCTACAGGTTGAAGCTTCAAAATATGAGCGAGGTTTAGGTTGGTTGCAAGACATTTTATATAATACTCTTTTTACGCCAGAAAGGCTGAGGGTTATTGCCGCCAAAATGAACAATGCCGTTGCACAAGCAAAGCGAAATGGTAGAGATGTAGTTTCCTATATTATGAAAGGTTTAACTTATGTTGAAGGTAATCTTTTTCCAAGAAAAAACAAAAAGTTTTATTTATTTTTAAATTTCCAGATTGTAATATTCAACAGAATGGAATCTTGGCACAAAATAAGTTTTTAACTGGATTATTGGACAAGTTAGATGGTGATAATGCCCAAGAAATAGCTGAGGTGTTTGAAAAAGTGAAGAAAATCATAACACATCCAGATAATGTCGTTTTATATTTGGCCGCCAACTTGGCCAATTTGACCAAACCAGAAGAGCCACTGAAAAAAGTCATTCCATCTAGTTTAGTAACCAAAGAAAAACCAAAACCGTAAGTTGATTATACTTGGAATGTATTTATTTTATTAGATAAGGGATCCCCAAGGTTTTGACCATGAGAACCCCTTTTATAATGCAGCAATGTTTAATGGGCCACAGAAAGAAAGAAACTTTATAACCTGATTTTACTTACATGTTGCAAAAAATTTAATACAATAAAGTTATAAAGTAGTGTATTAGTGATAATAAAATGAGCAAATTATCATGTTTTTATAACAAACTAGCGAACCTCCGCGAATTTTCTTATAATTTCAGCCAGCATGAAATTCGGGTTAATGTTTGTTTTGAATTCTCTGTAATTCTACTAAAATACAGTGAAATTTCTCATAACGGACAGCTCCATTGAGCGGACAGCGGAAAGTTCTATATAAATAAACCTCTGTTAAGCGAACTCTCCCTTTATATTTTGGTACAGAACTTATCAAAATTCTCCCTTAAACGGAAGCCAGAAAATATTTGGAACAAAAGTAAAAAATTCTAGGCACTATTCGAAATCAATTTATTTAAAAAAAAAATAATTTTTCAAACTTCAAGTTTAAATAGGTAATTTAAAAAAACATTTCAAGAGATATGAAAATATGCAAATGGAATTTTGAAAAATATTATTATTAACTTTAAACTAAAACTTCTTAGATAAACATAGACATTTAAATATAAAACTCATAAGAAACAGATTCTCGCTCTAAAATTTAAACACAGAACTGCGTGGAAAAGTCAAAATTTTGAGTTTAAATTTGAACAAATGTTAAATGTTAAATGTTCTGTAATTAAACAGTTAAACATGCTTAAAATTGAAAATATGTACAACCGCAACCATAGACTAGTTTCGGCCTTTCTTGGCCTCCTCAGTGTGGTACGGTGGTTGTATAAACTTCCAACTTAAAGCCGTAGAGCCGCAGAACATTTAATTGGTCACTTGTCGAACTAAATGAAAGTAATGTCATGCCGAGGACGTTTGTATCTATGGATGTTGGGATGCAACTCGTGATAGAAGCTTTGTCTCATCTACGTGAACTTTGCAATTGCAGTCTAATTTTCATTAGATTCTAATGAACTTAGATTTCAATTGTATCGTAATAAACTTGTATATATTCGTATATACAACGCTTATTATCTCAGCGTTTAAATTCGAAATTTCAAAAAAAAGTTAAACCTCAAGATTAAGGTTAAGATTTTAGGAATCAGCGTTAAAATTCTAAAAAAAGTTTAAATTTAGAGTTTTTTATCGAATTTTTGGAGAAAAAAAGTTTCAATCCAAAATTTTTAGGATAAACTCAACATTTTTGAGATTAAAGAGAGGAAAGGAAAAGAAAAAATTCGATCAATAGCTGACATTTCAACATTTTGTAAAATATTTTTCTTTAATTAATCAGGCTTTATTTGAAATCTCGACTTTTTTTTTGGAAATTTCGACTTAAAATTGTAAGCTAAAATACCGAATTTTTAGAAAAAAGTTTAAATGGCCTGAGTAGTCCAAAATTAATAAAAATAAATGACAAATTAACGAGAAATTTAAATTCAAACCTAAAATTTAGTAAGTTTTTAAATATTGAACTTTTGAAGCTCAAAATTTTGAATTTAAAGTCGAATTTGAATAGTTTTAAATAACATTTTCACTTTGACAGAAATCTTCTAAGAATTTAGTGTTTAAACTTTGCACTTTTGAAGAACGAAATTCGAAAAATTTAAAATTAAAAATTTATAAAAATATAAAATTTCGATTTTAACAACAATTCTATGAAAACTGGAATTTCAAAATTAAATTAAAAATTTTGAAAAAAGGTAAATTTAACTTTTTTCAGCAAATTTTATTTAGCAAATTCTTGTCTCCAGATTGAACTCGAAATATCTAGAAAAGATTTCATTTTTAAAGTCAAATGTTCCGAGTTCTAACGTTAAAATTTCGAAATAAGGAAAAAGAACATTTTCATGTTATTCGGAGATTTTCAAATTTAATCTGGAAATTTCGACCTTCATTATTCACGAAATTTTGACTTTTAATCCATTTCGAATTTAAACTAAATATAGTTTAATATCGAATTTTACATTTGAAGACATTTCTAGAAAAAAGTCGAACTTTTGTAAAATACTGCTTTACCGCAGAGCATTTAATCGATAGTATTTCAAATTTAAAATCGAAATTTCGTTTCTAAAGTGAATATTACGAAATGAAATAAAAATTTTAAGTTCCTTTTGGTATCAAAAATTGCAGCTTTGAGCTTCAAAATTGAAATTTTGAGAATAGAGTAGAAACTTGTAAGTTTAGAGTCAAACTTTTTAGAATAAAGTCGACATTTAGAAATTAGTGGATATTAATATCGAAATGTTGACTGGTTATTAGATTTGAAGTTCGCGGTTTAATGTCGAAATGTCCACAAAAGAGTTGAATTTTCGAGTTTATTGATATTAAGTTGAAATTTGGAATTTCAAGTCCAAACGGAATGTTGAAAAGTTAAAATTTGGAACTTAAAGTCGGAGTTTGCAGAATAAGTTTGAAAGTTCGTCAAAGTTTCGAGAGAAAAGTTGAAAATTAAATCTGAAGGCGAAGTTTGGAGATTGAACCCTCAATGTTGAGATTAAAGTGAAACGTGTATAATTTATTCATTATTTTAGGTTAAGTAGCATCCCAGATCATAAATTCTTAAAACCTTGTGAAGAGGGCGCTCTTAAAGGTTGTCTTGTTGGAATGGGCTGCTTAGAATCTTCCTATTTGTATCAGACTGTGAAGAGCATATCAGATCAAAATGATCCCGATTTACCCGCTTTGTTGCTTTATTTACAATATTTAGTTCAAACCGAGGCAAGCTTAATGTACAAATATTTGGACACCAATGTAAATGAGTAAAATTTCAGGGTCCTATTTGGAAGCAGGTCAGAGGCAAAGGTTTAGCTTATAATTATAGGATGAGAGTCTTAGTTAATGAAGGTTTGCTGTATCTTATTCTTGGCTTAGCAACCAATATAGTAGGAGCGTATAAGGAAGCTAGGGAAATAATAAAAAAACAGATTGAATCTAGAGATTTCGATGATAGTTTAATTGAGTCTGCTAGAAGTTCTCTCATATTTGAAATAATTGATGAAGAAAAGACTGTTGGTAATGTTATTAGCTTGTCTGTTTCTTCCTATTTCCATGGAGTTGATTATAAATATAATAGGTAAATGACATTTATATTTTGATTCTTAGTCCCTAATTATTTGTTTTTGATTTTGTAGGAAACTGCTTGGCCTTATTCATAAAGTAACGGTTGATGATTTAATACGTGTAGGAGAGAAGTATGTTGCTCCACTTTTTGATCCTGATAAAGTCAAGACTGCTGTTGTTACTGATCCAGCAAAAATTGAAGACATAACAGCAGGTTTCAAAGGGTAATATTTGATATTTATTATTGTATTAAGATTAAAAATATTTTTTTTATTTTAGTTTGGATTTGGACCTAAAGATTTACCAATCACTTGAAGAAAGTTTCCTAAATGTATCCACGTAATTTTATTAATTACTGTATTTTATTGAAATTTTTATCTATTGTGTGCTTATCTAATAAAACCATGAAGCCAAAAGTTTATATTATTTGGAACTTGGATAATGTCTCCAAATGCACCTGCTAGGGTCTGCTGTGTGTGTATTAGTCACTCTTGTACAAACTTGAAAATAACGTCCCCCTCAAAGTCAATTAAAAGTAACATTTTTAGGAATATTTTTGACTTTAATATCAAATTGTTAAATTTTATTACATGACTTAACTTAAAATTTTAGGAATGAAGTTGAAAGTTTGGTCTTATAGTTAAAAATTTCTGATTAAGGCAAGCCACATACGCATGGCATCCTGGTTAGGTTTCCAAATCAGAAATTCAGGTTAAGGAACCAGAATGAATGCAATTCAATGAAATGTGATACCTAGTCAGGAATCTGAGTGTGTGCACGACTGAATTTCTAATTTGGACACCTAATCAGGATTCTGTGGGTATTCGGCCAAATTAAAATAGAAATTTTAAGAAGATGAAAAACTTAAACTTCAAATATTGAGAAGAAAAAAATTCTTCCAAATACTGCAAATTTATTTTAAAAAAGTTTCAATTTAAAATTTTTCTCAAAAGTTTATTTTGAATTTAGAAACTAATTTTTACCTAAAAAGTTGAACTGCTTTTTGAAATTTAGACTAGTGTAATTTGGACTTCATTCACAATATTTTTATTTCATATTAACATTTCTAGATCCTGCTGTAGGAAAACAGGACTAACGCTAAACCTGTCAAAGACATTAGTCCTAATATTCCCTAGGAGATAGAAACCAACTCCCATAGAACCACAGTATTTATGGGGGCAGGAGATAACGTACTCTACCTCTGTAAAGTATCTTGGAGTTTACCTAGATTCTAAACTAAAATGGAATTTGGAAAGCCAAAGAAATAATTTTCTGGGCATGTGGGCATGTAGGGAAGCCCTGGGCAAAACCTGGGGTTTAGAACCAGGCATAGCGCTGTGGCTCTACAAAACGGTATTGTTACCGCGTTTAACCAATGCTGCTGTGACATGGTGGCGTAGGATACAAACAGCACACAAAGAACCTGTTAAAGATACTACAGGGCACTTAGCTTAGGGCTGCTACAGGGGTATGTGCACCACTCCAACAGAAGCTCTAGAGGTAGCACTAAATATGTCTCCTCTAGATGAATCCATTAAGACCAAGGCTAACTTAACGGCCTATAGATTTAAGTCTTTAGGGAACTGGAGGGAGGCAAGGCGTAGGTCAGACTACATTGGAAACTTCAACAGTCCTTTTACCTCAGCACAAGACCGCACTCCCAGGAAACTCTAGTTGTACGGAATTATAAGATTCTGACCCCGAATAGAAAAGATTGGGAAAAGCCAGAAACTGTGGTAGGCCAAGGAAATGACGTCTGGTTCACAGATAGATCCGGTCTTGACTGAAGATATGACAGCTGGGATCTGTATACCAAGCAATAATTACAGATTAAATATTTCAATGGGAGAGCATACTTCGGTCTTTATGACTGCATTCGAATTTTTGTATTCGAGAGCGCGTACATTTCCAAATCAACATGACGCCTAGTCACCCAATCTACTTCTGCGTGGATAACCCTGCAGCGTTAAATGCTCTGGAGGGGTATACCACCAGTTCGACCGTAGTGTGGGACTGTGTGTAAACCCTTAATAGACTGGGAGAAATCAACAAGGGTACACTTTTTGAAGCCCTTGCAATCGAGGGCTGAAGCATCTATTGAAATGAATAAAAGCAGACTAAGTAAAGCACTAGGTCTGCTCACAGGCCACGGAAACTTTAAAGGATACCTGGTCGAACTCGACCTAGCAGAAAGCGACCGATGTTGATTGTGTGGAAAAGAAACAAGTTTATATATTGTGATGCTTGTCCAAACGTTGCCATTTACAGATATAATCTGACTTGAAAAGAAACATTACGATCAGAAGATCTGGAAGGAATGAGGGTAGATGATATGTTGAGTCTGGCTGTAAAGCCGGGAATGCATTTAAGCAATGCGTACATTTTGTCGGCAGCAATGCTGGAATAGGTTCCCTGATTGGTCAGAGCAGAACTACATTAGGGGCTGTTTTGAAGCGGTCGAGGCTAGGGCACAACTCGCACGGCACCATAAATTTAAAACTTTTACACTTATTGAAGCTTTATTCCTGATTTTGTCGATGGGGCTAATCGGGGCTAAACTACCTTTTGCTTGATGGAACGGACTGGTCCTTGGTTATCTTCAAAAATTGAAATACAGAACTTGTCTCCCGAAACCAAGAAAGATTAAAAAACACAACAAAGGTTGCTCTAATGCGTTTCGACAGCCAAGCTGTCATCTTCAGAGAGGAACTAACATCTAATCTTAAAATTAATCCTTATATACTAAGAATATTCACTTCGTGCATGATCGGCCGCACCCGAACGCGCATGGACTAGCTTTAACGTGGTGTTCTGTAGTTTATGCCTCCGTATCCCGTGGAGGCCGTTGATAGGCATCGCACGGCAGCCACGCTAGGTGCATACTTCTGCGCGCACCAACTTATTTAAATTCCCTTATAATATATAATATAATGGAATAAAACGTTTGCTTTCTTTATTCCAAGTCACCCGCAAGTGTTAGTTAATTAGTATATCATTATTTTGTGTTTAAAAATGTGATAAATCAAAGTCTTTCACGAGGAGCGCGCACTTTTGCGCTCTTTAAGACCAATCGCCACTGTATAGATGGCAAAACTTTTTGTACACACGGTATTTATTTTGTTAGTTACACGTTAAGCAGTGATATCTTACTGGCCAATACTGTATGCTGGGCATCCTATAAATAGAATAAATAATAAATAGAATAAACTTATCGTTGTTTTAAGGATTATAGACTATTAATATTTCAAAAGAATAATTCAAAACTACATATTTCAATTAGCTTACAATTTTGGCGAAAGAACTTGGAAATTCTATAGAAAAAAGTCTGCGTGGACAGAGGTTTTTACGTACTCCGCTAAGTTGAACCGCATTCGTGGTTTCTGACTGTCTTGCATATCTTGCGAATGTTATCCTTGGGAAATCAGATCTATTAGTCCCTACACGCATCTCCCATGAACGTACTTGTAGAAAAGAGATGAGTCACCAGTACTTCAGTGTTTCGACAGATTCAGTCAAATTTTCATACTTAATTGGGCTCTTCTTTGAATTGAATCCAAAAGAAACAAAAAGTCCTTTGGGGCTGAACTCTAAACATGAGAACAGTGCTGGCCTAACTTGGGCCTTATATACTTTTTGATTCGAAAAAGCTGGCCTTGCTTCTGACTTGGCAATGACTTGCTTATGCTCGTTCCAGAAGTTAGTACTTGCATTTACTCCTAGGATAGACAGACTGCATCCCATAGCGAGAATTTTACTGTCCATGAGGTATTGGTTGCGTTTTCCCTTGATGTTTCCTGAAAATAGCGGCGTGAGTTTTTGGGCGTTGAAGTTAACCAGATAACCTGACACGACTTTGTTGATCTACATAACAATAGTTGACAAGTGTCATTATTGTGGGTCGAATTGAGTTTAAATTACACATTAATATAATTATAAAAATGAGGCTTGCTACTGAAAAGAATTTAGAACATTGTGCCCAAAACATTTTAAATGTAGCTCTAGAATTATTTTATGTCCAACTGTGTTTAATTGACACGGTTGACGGTTGTTATGTAGCAAAGTGACGCATCTATGCAGTTAAGTACCATTTCACTAAACGATTTTGAGTTTAGTATGTAATGTATTAAACAACAAGTGTAGAAGAGAAAAGTTTAACTAAACGAGTATAGCGTATGAGTACGAACCGTGTTAGGTTACTAGGTGACGAAAATAATAAACATAATCTTTCTTAAATTTTTAACTTGTAGTGCTTTCATATCTATAATTATTTGTTTATACCTATCGCGAAATGCGAAAAAATAGTATAAACAAACTCGTGAGAAAAGCAGTTTTACTAAACTCGTATAGCTTTAAGTTTAAAATGCTATATTCGTTTAATAAAGCTTTGTTTTTCTAGACTTGCTAATATACTATTTTAGTCTTTCGATTACCTTTCAAATTACGCCAGAAAAAAATAAAAACAAAAATTTAAAATTTTATTATTTTTTTCAAAAGTCTCAAGAACAGCAAGAGATATTTTCGTTTTCTCAACGGCATATCTTCGATCGTCAAATAATGCAATTTCGCCCTAATTTAATAGATGCTGTATCTCTTACTGTTTTAGAAATCTTTGTAGTGAGAAGCAAATTGGTTACAGGCTGCATAGATATTACATGGGATGGATGAATCCAAACATTTTTTGAACACTTCCAGATATTGATTAATTTATCAACGTTACTTGAAATATTTTACTTTTATTTTGTGCGCTGACTTAGTGACATCACTTAACAAAAATAAGAAGAAAAATAAAAATCTCAATTTTTGTTTTAAAATTTATGAACAAATTCTTTTTAAATCGTGTATTCACTAAGACACGAGTGTGATTTGTAATATTAGTGAATGTGCGATATGCAAGTTAAAAGTAATACCGCTGGAATTTGGGAAACTACAAAATTTTCCTTAAAAATTTAAGAAATCAAATTCTCTTTCCATTTCTAGATTAACGATTAATTTCTCTTCATCCTTATCCCACTGGGCATTTCCTTTTTGCGGGTCTACAGGCTGAGGTAGTGGCACGTCTAATCTAAAATTAGGCGTTATTAATTCTAATCGTTCGGTCAATATTTTCAGATCCATGTTTTGTCGTTTCTCCCCAGGCAAGAATACTTCAATTATCATTGTTTCGCAACTAGCCGTCGATGGATTTTTATTACCCATCTGAAATACTAATAATCAATACGTGATATTGCAGATAGAAAAACATCAATACCTGCAAGAAGACATCGGAAGCAGAGACCTTTTGTCTATATGAAATCTTCCATTTAGGCGTTTTTCTCCAGTCAATTTTATCTCCTTTTTCATCTTCCAAAAATTGTGTAATATCGTCCGGGTCTTCAACTTCTCTATTTCTATTTTTTTCAGGCTCTAGTTTGGCGTAAGGATTAGGTTTTTTTGGGGCATTGGGATCTTCTGCAATATTTGAAAATAGTGCTAATTAATTAATGGTAACTTTACGGCATAGTGCTTACCTTGTTCTTCGACAGTGGTGCTGCTGGGTCGATTGTAACATTGTCCTTCATTGTCTGATTCATCAGAAGAATCATTTTTCTTGGTATTTGTTTTGAAGAGCTGTTTTAAAGCTTGAATTTCTTCAAAAGTAGCGGTCATCCTTAATTTTTTGCAGTATATGACATTATTGATAAAACTTTATTTACGTTGCTAAGGCAATGTCTGAAGTATTTAGACTTATTAGGTGGGAAAATCGTCATGTAAAATCACCTGGCAACTGAAAAAAAGAGATAATCAATTTTTTGTAAAACTGTCATTAAAAGTCACATTTTTAGTTCATTGATAAGTGAACTAAAAATTGACTTTTGTAAAGACACTTGTCAAAAACACTAGTGCGACAAAGTTTTTTCGCACTAGTGTTAAAAGTAAATATAGCAGCAAACTTTTTTTACCTTGACCCGGTTGTTTTTAATATTTCCCCTTCCCGATCCACTAAAGGATGTTTTAATTATATTTTAATTTATAAGAATTGATCATTTGTGAATATGAAGACAATTCTGCAAGCTGGTATTTTATTTTTGTGGCCCGGTGCCGGGTCGTGACCCACTATTTAGGAAACACTGATATATAGCAATATGCAATCTTATCAAATAATAGAAAGCTGTACTGGTAAAATTAGAAAGATTTTTTTTTATTTTTGGATGAACGGACTGTTTCCAAATATTAAAATATATTCGAATAGTTATAAATTATTTATTTATAATATTAATATTACTATTACAATCTGAACGGTTACTTATTTGTTTTCCTGAGAAAAGTAATTGCAGAGGTATTTATGCTAGTAATCCATGCAAAAACTTCGACATGCTTTTAGTCTTCACAATATGAAACAAAGATTTTTTTTTTCAAATTCATCAAGTGTTAATTTATAAAATTCCTTACTCCAAATAATCCAAAAATTGACGCAACTTTTTTCTACACATTTGGTGTCTGGGCTTAATTCCAAAAAATCTTGTACGCTTGTTTTAATACTTTCTTATATCCTAGTTGTGCTTGATTTGAAAACTAGCTTTTATCATAGAGAGATTCCATAACTTAGGATTTCCTTCAACGTAAACCAAAAATATATTTTTAGTGAAGTTATCTTCCAGATTCTTTATTTCATAGCATCATATTGTCCGGATTTCTGGAGCAATAAATCTCAGTTGATATATTTGCTGTTTCTTCAACATCTGGTGGAATAATACAATTGCTTTAATTTTTAATCTTTTCTTCAAAACTCATGTTTATTAGCTTTAAAATTTACAATATTTTAAAACAGGTTAAATTGTGATTACTAATAAACATTAAACAACTTACAATTGTTTTACTTAGTTACACTCTGTCCAGTACCTGACTTGATTATCAGATGTAACCGTCAAATATGTAATTCAACACGCAAACAATAAATCGAAAATTCAATCCTAGAGACAGCATTTTTCTTTTTCATTTAACAGTTTTACAAAAAATATTGTATGATACACTTGTTAAAAGTGATTTTATTTTGTTCGTGGGGTTGCTCCACCCGCTACGCTCGTTCCGCAATACACCTCACTCACAAAATAAAATGTCACTTTTAACACTTGTATCATAAATAACTGTTAAAGAAATATTTCTGGGAAAGAGGTAGATTCACCAATTTTAAATATTTTTTTCCTAAAAAGGCGCTAACAATTAAATTTTTTAATTGAAAAATTTATATAAATTTTTTAGTGAAGTTATATTTAGATTTTGAAAATTTGTTTCACAGATGAAATTAAACAATAATAATTAAAAATTTATAGAGTACAATTTCAAAAAAAAGTAAAAATAACAAAATGTTTTGCCAATGTTGGAGCCTTATCAGTTATCTCACAAATTACAACTAAATTATTAAATTAATGTATGTACTGTATCATTATGAAAGCTACTTACTATATTTTACACAGGTCAAGCTGGAGAATTATTCTGCACAAGAAATAATGAACATTTTAGAGGTTTTTTAAGTTAAGATTAATTTCACGTGATGTTTTTTAAACAACTTTCCATAATTTTAAACATAATTAAAAAAATAGCCTACTAGTATTAGAAAATTATAACTTAAGCATTAAATAATCTAGAATCTTTAGAAATTAATATTTATGAACACATCAACTCATTCTTAAAATAGTTAGGTTTATCGAAATATCTTCGTTTAAATTGATTCACTATAAGCAATCATGGGCGCCGACAAGATATGCTTTAAGGTAAGACAACATTCATCTTAAAAAAAATGATGTCCAAAGTAGAAGTAATTTGATATAATTATTGAAATTTCCAGAAAAAAGTTGAAGTTTCCAATAAACATTATTTTCTAAATTTCAAAAAAAACTTTTCTCAACACTTTTATTTCCTTTATTCTTTACACTTTGACATCATTTTAAGAAAATAAAAGAATTTCTATAAAAAGAAATTGACAAATTTTTAATTAAATTTTGAATTTCGACAATCTTGGATTTTGGTTAAATAATTTTAGTTTTCCGGAGAATGTTTTTGCTGTCGTTTCCAAAAAAACTTTATCCAAGATTTTATTCTCTTTATTAAAATTCTGACTTAACTTTATGGAAATAAATTGTAGAAAAATATTTTAAAGTTTGAGAAAAAGACGAACTTTGAGAAAAAAAATTAAAATTTTCCGAGAATAGAAAATATCGAATTTCGAAATAAAATTCCACATTTTTAAAATAAAATTAAATTAAAAAATAGTCGAATTTCAGCAATACAGTTAAAATTTTGAAAAAAAGATGAAATGTCAAAAACATGACGAATTGGGAAAAAATCTTGCAGTATCGATAAAAAGGCCAAACTTACAAAACGTGAAATTTCCAAGAAAAAATAAATTCTGATAAAGTTCCTAATTTAAGAATAAAATCGAAATTTTGAAAAAAAAACAAATGAAATTTCCAGAAAAGAGTCAAAATTACGAAATGACTAAATGTCGAGCAAAAATGGAAAACAAAATTTCCAAATTTTGCGAAAAATTACAAACTTCAAAAAAAACGCGAAATTTTTCTGAGAATGTTAAATAAATTTGAAAAAATTCAAATTCTAAGAATAAATTTTGAGCAAAAGGTCGAACGTCGATATTTTCCAGAGAAAGACCAATTTTAACAACAAAAATCAAATTTTAAAGATACAATCGAACGTTTGCGGAAGTGAGTTAAAATTTCGGCAGAACGACGAATTTCGAGAAATAATTGAAATGTGCAGAAATCTAAGTTTGATCTCTGCGGTAAAAGTCAAAAATTTGTGGAGAAGATGCATTCGGAGAAATAGGTCGACATCTCTAGAAGATGGTATTTTTGGGAAAAAAGTTAAAATTGTCAGAAAAAGAAATGTTTGGGAAAAATGGCAACAATACAAAAAACCAACTCTAAAAAAAGTCGAAAATCCGAGAAAAAAAAAACCGAAATGCAGAAAAAATTAAGAAACGAAGAATTTTAATGACGTTGAATTTTGAAAGTACATAATTCGAAATTTCGAGAAAAAGGTCAACTCTCAAATTTTGAGAGTAAATTTAAACTTTACAAGGAAAGGATAACTGAAAAATAAATTCAAATTTCGATAGAGGCGAAATTCGTTAAAAAAGTGCTGAAATACAAAAAGTTAAATTTCTTCCAGAATATGAAATTTCAAAAAAAAATCAAATCTAATGATCCAAACACTACTGATCCATAATTAGGGTGGTCATAACTGTCAAGTATTTATAGGGTATGTTTATTTGCTAAATAAATTTTAAACATGAAAAACTTGCCGAAGTAATTGTTTATTACAGAGGAGCCGTCAGGACAGAGCTCTGAGAATCAGGATGGCGATAGAAAATTTTCGACCCTTATCTTAAAACTTCGCGATTTTGAACTTCGAAATTTTAATTGCTTCAGTTTTAATTTCCAAATCGTGATTTTTTTTTCTACAAATTTTAATTTTCGAGATTTCGATTAACGAGAAATTTTTTGAATAAACTTTTTTCAAGAAATTTTTAACCCACCACCGGGGACAATTGATCTAATAGATATAAGGCGAAATATTTCACAGTTATTTTGCAAACGCGATAGAGCTAGCCTTTTATGTATTCTAGTCTTTTTCCTTGATTACTGCATGTATGACTTTGTTAAGTGCGGGGGGCCCAATTTGAGCCAAAAACGATTTTAGCCCACTGGGTCCAATAACATTTAATTTTTTAACTGAAAGATAACTGAACATTTTCAACTTATTTCAATTATTTTACAATTGTAATAAATTAAATCGTGTATTTTTTCCTGACAGGTCCAAAAATTATCCAATTTTGGGTAATATGATCTGATAAATACTGGCTTGGCCATTTAAAGTGGAAGCAATGTTTCCAAGAAAAAATGTTAAAAAAACAATTTTTTCGTTGTTCATTTAGATAATTATTTACTTTGGTTCAAGGAGATATGTTCCAATTACTTTTTGAAGATGATCTCGCACAAATGGCGATCTTTGGCATTGAGCGCCAAATGTGCTCTTTTTTCGCCGTTTTCCATAACGGTGGTCCATGTTTCGGCAGAGATGACGACGATTTCGCTTTGTATGTTGGTTTTTAATTAAGTTAAAGTCTTGGGTTATTGGCGTATATCTTAGATTTTAATAAACTATGCAAATAAAAGTCTGGTGGCGTTAAATCGGGTGATTTGTATGGCCTGTTAAAATCGCCATTTGGCAAAATCGCCAGCTGTGTTACAGAGTGGTTACAGGAATGCCTAATTTCTGAGAACAACGCACGTTCGACATTATTGGAAACTCCTAGTCTCTGGAAACTCCTCACACTGGCTCGTACGTAGGGATGCAACATAGTTCAAAAAAAGCATCGATGTTTGAACATCGATATTTTTTTTAATGAAACATCGATGTCTCAAACATTGGTTTTCGGTAACGATGCATCGATGTTTTTTTAAATATTTAATTGCGGGTCAGTATTACGAAGGTGTAGAAAGGACATCAATTTAAAAAGAATTTGTTTTAGAAATTTCGAGTTTAACGTTGAAATTTCGATTTTTTTTCGAAATTCGAGATAAAATTGAAATTTCGACTGTAATTTCGAAATGTCAACTGTTTTCTCGAAATTTAGCATTTAATTCCGAAATTCTGATTTTTTTCAAGAAATTCGGAGATGAAAGTCAAAATTTCGAGTTTAATATCGAAATTTCGACTACAGGTAAACCCAAAACATCGACTTTTTTTTTACATTTTGAGAAAAAGTGGAAATTTCTAAGTTAATTTTAGAATCTCGAAAAAAAAATTCGGGATTAAAGTTGAAATTTCGAGAAAAAACTTGAAATTTCGCCTTTCAACTCGAAAGTTCTAAAACATTTTCTTTTAATTAATGGCCTTTCTAAGTAAATTTTTTTTAATAATTATTTATTATGAAATGACAGTTATTTTTTCCCTCCAATATATTTTTTTTCTCCAAATTTTGACTTAAAACTAAAAATCTACGTTTTTTGAATCGAGGATATTTCGAGAATACAGCCCAACTTTGGAGAAAAAATTCAACATTGAAAAGTTAAATAAAAATATTAAACTTTTTCACTTTAATCTCAAATATTTATAAATATGTTCCAATTTTTAATAAAAAGTCAAAGCTCAACTCCAGATTTGAAAAAAAAGTTTATGGAAAAATTTTACAAAGGCTTAATTTTGAAAAATGTTAAAATTTTCATAAAAATTAAAATTTTCAAAGAAAGTCGAAATTTTGATAATATTCTTTTTAAAGTCAGACAAAATTTTGTAGAAATGCTAGTCAGAATTTTCAAAACAGCGAGGTTTTGAGAAAATATTAAATTTTGAAAATTTTCTTAAAAGAATTCAAAATTTTTTAAAAAAAACGATATTTTCAAAAAATTTAAAATTTTTGAAAATATAGACATTTCCATAGAAATTAAAAATGTTCAATAAAAAGATTTCCAAAAATGTGAAAATTTAAAAATTTCGATATTTTAAAAGGAGTCGTAATTTGGAAAAAAGTAAAAGATTTCAAGACAAAAATCAAAATTATTTTCAAAAAAAAACTTTTTAAGTCGCACTAATTTCATTCGAAAATAAATTATAATTTTGAACAAAGGAAAGATTTATTCTTGATTGTGAGCTCTTATTGGTTGGAAATATTATGTTTATTAATTTTATGTAACGTTTTTGCGACCCAGTTTGGAAATATTTAAATTTTTATTTTTTGTTGACAATATTTTAAAACAGTTTTTGAAATATGACTACGTGATATCTAAATTTATTTAAAACGCCATTTCATGACAGTTGACAAAAAATAGGTTAGTTTATTTTACGTAGAATAGGAAAAAAAGAAAAATAGAAGATCAAAATTAGATATGAAAAAAATTCGTTTTTCGGATAAATTATGAAAATATAAAAATATAAAAAAAAAGATTGTAGCACTGGACATCGATGTTTCGCTCTTATTTGAGCTCGTCAGCAGTGCATAACATGGAAAGAAAAAAATTAGGAAAAAGTAATTAAAAGTAAAAAATTTAAATATATGGAAAAATGTTTAAGATGAATAGACGTTTCATCAATACTTTACGGTGGTAAAAATTTAAATATTTGAAGCCTGATTCACAAGAAACAACTACTCCGAGGGCTAGTATCCCTTCCGGCATTGAACTAGACTTGTGGGTCGAACTTACATGCTCTTGGTGATTACTGTTCCTAACCGCCAGAAATGTTAAATAAAATTAATAAATAAAAGGAAAGATTTTCAAAAAAGGTCGAAATTTAAAAAAAAATAGTTAATATTTCAAAAAGGGGAAAATTTTGAAAATAATGTCGAAAATTGAAAGTCAAGATTTTCAAGAAAATCTAAATTTTCAAAAAAGAAGGTCGAAATTTTCAAAAAAAAGCTCGTATTTTGAAAAGGTTCGGAGTGTTACTAATTTTCAAAATTTTCAAAATTTTCAAAATTTTCAAAAAATTCCCAATTTTTAAAAGAATCGAAATTTTGAAAAACATACAAATGTTGAGAAAATATCAAAATTTTTAATAGTCCAAATTTTAAAAAACGT
This sequence comes from Dastarcus helophoroides, assembly GCA_028583605.1. Lineage (NCBI taxonomy): Eukaryota > Metazoa > Arthropoda > Insecta > Coleoptera > Bothrideridae > Dastarcus > Dastarcus helophoroides. The sequence goes on from CM053335.1 coordinate 2,247,603, forward strand.
CCACATTTTCATAAACAGTTATAATTTTCAATAAATAGTCAAGATTCCCAAAACAGTGGATATTTTGAAAAATTCGAACTTTGTAAAAATGTTTTTAGAACCGAAGATTACGTTTGAAGATTTAAATCTTCAAAGTAGGCATTTCGAAGTCACAGAGTACATTTCCCTTTTAATCTTAAATGGTTATAAAAAATCTAATGTTTGATAAAAATTCAACATTGAACTCCGGATTTAGAAACGAAGCTTAAATTTCGGGAAAAAACTTCTTTTTACAAAAATAAAATTTCGTTTTATATAAAATTTTACGACAGATTCGAGATTTCTAAGAAAATTTTAAATTACAAAAATATACAATTTTTAAATTTAAACATGGAATTTTCATAAACATTTCCAATAAAGTAGGTACTAGATTCTTTTTAATCAAAAATTGACAACTCAAATATTCCAAATTTGGAAATTTGGTTCGAAATTTTGGTTATTATTTGGAAACCTTTACTTTCGAATCAAAAATTAGATTTTTATAAAAATGTTGATTTTTCTCTGGAAATTTCGACTTTTTTGTAGAAAAAAAAAATAAAATTGTAAAAAGTCGAAATTTACCTAAAACAAATTTTTAAAGCACCTGAGAACTTTAAACTTGAACTAGAAATTTTGATAAAAACTGGATTTTTTTATTTTCATTTTGCTCGAAACTTTAAAATAACAAATACTAAATAAATAATAAATTATTGTGAATTTAAAATCAAAATTTTAACAAATGCAGTTAATGTTTTTGAGTTTTCAAAATTAATATTCGAAAAACTTTTTTTAGAATTTTAACTTCTCTTTCAAATTTTGGACTTTTTTAAAGAATGCGAAATTAAAATGTTTGATCTGTGAATTTTCAAATGAGTAATTGTATTGTATAACTGCGGCATACAAATTGAGCAGCGATTTGTTAAATATACAGTCCTGCTTTCCGGTGATTAGTTACAAAATTATGTGTTCGTTTATCCCATCAGTTGTATGCAACAGATGGCGCTAATTCTGTTGCAATGCGACACATCGATTTTTTAAACATCGTTTCATGTTTTCAAAACATCGAACTATCGTTTGCATCCCTACTCGTACGACTTCGATATTTTCATCGTAACGTCTTGTTGCTTGTCTGGATACGTAGCTGACATTATTAAGATTGCCGGAGCTTATAAATTTTGCTTATTGCTTCATAGTATTATCACCTGGAGCATTTTTCCTCTTTGTTTGTTTTACAAATAAATGTTTATTTTTTATAATTGAGAAGTTATTTTGAATGTACAACTCAACAATTTCACCGTGTTCTTTCGGAGTGTACTATTCCATGAAATACATTTCCTTCCATTGACGTTTCCAGAGCAGCATGAGACCATTTGACATAACTGTCAAAAGTAATAGAGTTCTCCCATGCTTCCACTTTAAATGGCCAACCCTGTACATGCTCCCGTTTATGTAACATACTCTAATTTTTATTATTATATCAGCTCAAAGGCTAACAATGGGTAATTATTTAATTCAGAAGATTCCGAAGTGAGAGATATTAGGTATTTATCAGTTTTTTGAAGGCTTATAATTGTTCTGGGATCGTTTGACTTCACGATATGTAAGGTATAATGCGCCCGAAAAGTGATTGCCCTCGACGAAGGGTTAACTATTTCTATAAAATTCTATATTCCATTTCATTCGGAAAGTGCTTTGTTTCTTGTAATTTTTGCTTAATTTAATTTTCTTGACATTCAAAGGTTCAGCAAATGATGTTGGTTATAAATGTAGCCTCTGCCACGTACCAGAGAAAATTCAATAGGCAAGGATGGAATAAAATATGGGATATATACGCAAAGTGGGCACAAAGCAATCGAAGCAATAATTAGGTACTAAAAAAAAGAGACTTTAAAAAACTGGTTAGAGCCAAAACTGCTTCGTTAGTCACCAAAAATAACACCTTAAGATAGAAGATTTTTATATTACTGTGAACATGATATTGTATTTCGTAGGGGCCCTCACCTCTGCGTTGTACAGGACCCCTACCAACTTTTCCGCCCCTGTTATTAAGCGTTAGTTATTTCCATTTGTTTCCCACAGTTATCTTTACTTCTTATTGAATAGATTTTAAAATGAATTGCAACTGAATATTCTGATCTCTTTTGGCGGTAAATTCTGTTCTTTTCGTTTCATAGCAAAAGTGAAAATATGGTTAGATTCGCTATTAATTGTACTTTATCGTGGCACTACAGAACCATTATGATGCCATTTAAGAAAATAAATTTATGACTAAAAATCATTTTTGTCACCTTTATTTAATAGAATCTAACATTCTTTTTTCTCATGATTTGATTTTTGTAGTATTAATGTGATCCATTCGAATTAATTAGGATAAGTCATAGTCTCCTACACTGAAAAATAAAATGGATCCAAAAATTATTCGATCCTTTAAATATCACGTATTTTACATCTATTGCATTAGAAAATTGTGCAGATTCCAAAAGTGTAATAATATACAGATGTCCTATTTAAAAATCAAAACTTGACATCAGTTTTAGCGAAAGTGACAGCAATAGGAATGTCATTGTCATGCAAAAAATTTATGTTTCATGAGTATATTAAATGCTGTAAGTTTGAAGATTTTATCTTCATAAATAAAGAAAACATATGGGGTGGACCATATTGCACCTGATATTCAAAAAACATTGTGGCATCTTTACCTGGACCATACGATGTATTTTTTAGATTTTTTATCCTATATTTCGTTTTTGATCTAACATCAGCTTTATTTTTTTTAACGCGGATCTGATTATTAAGCTTCACAAATATAATATAATATAATATTACAAATAGAGTGATATACCACATAATATGCAGGGTGTCCCAGTTTTAAGTGCCTTAAATGAAACAGGCTATAGAAAAAGTAATGTTAAGGAAAAAGTTTCCTATGAACATGCATCCGGAAACTCTTATTAAAAAAGATACAAGGTGTTAAAATTTGAATAAAAAAAGTTTTTGTTTCATTTTCAAGCTTTCAGAATTATTTAAACTAAATTTACACATGGTGTGTAGATGAAGGATCATAAAATAAGAGAAAATGAAGTTTCTATCTCAACCAGTGGCGGAGTTGCAGGTAATCTGTGATACTGTTTTGAAAAAAAAAAGTAGTACGCCACTAAACAAAATGAAATAAAATACATTTTTTGGATAAAGCATTTAATTTTGAAGAAGAGTTTTTTCTTGATATCTTTTTTTGGCATTTGCTACCTTATGTTTTACGTGGAAACTGTTCGAATACAATGTATGCTGGTCTTTAAATAATCACTGACTAACACAAAGAGGGGTAAGTTTAAGATGCTACGACACTGGATAAAATGAAATGAATTAACAGTTTTGAGTAAAGTTGACTCTTAACGTTCTTTTATATTTGTGATTATTGTGACAAAATTTAAATTTTTAAGACTTTCCTTAGTGAAAGTACGAGTGAGAGTGATGTTTTTTCCAAAAGCAACGATATGACGCAACCAGTGGCAAATAAGGAAATATGTCAAGAAATAATTTTTATTCAAAATTAAATACCTTACCCAAAACAGGTGTTTTATTTCATTTCTCCAGTGATGTACCGCGTTTTTCCTACAATAATATCACAGATAACTCGTAACTCCACCACTGGTTGAGATAGAAATTTGGTTTTATTTTATTTTGTGATCATTCATACACCATGTGTGCAAAATTTGGTTTAAATATCTTAGAAAACTTGAAAGTGAAAAAGTATAAACTTTATTTTTAATTCAAATTTTAACACCTTGTATCTTTTTTATTAAGATATTCCGGATACATGTTCATAGGAAACTTTTTGCTTAAAATTGTTTTTTCTATCATCTGTTTCATTTAAGGCACTTAAAACGGGGACACCCTATATAAATGTGCGAAACACTATAATATAATTTATTTTTAATCCAATTGTAGTTTGTAAGTTTGATAGTCACAAAGTAGGCGTAATTTTTGTATATTTGTGTTTTTTTTTTTTTTTTGAAAATTATGCTGTATAAGATTTTATTTGTTAGTGTTTCATTATGGTCAACTAAAAATAAGAAACTATTTTAATCATAAATATGATAAATGAGAAAAAATAAAAATACATGTATTTGTTGTTATGTTATAATTATAAATTGTTAAATTAGTTACACATAATTAACAATAAAAAAGGGGTAAAATTCACCATCTTCATATTTAACAAGAACATTTCCACTAGAGTTTTGTGTCGCGTCGTAACCACTTTGTGGAAGAATGTTACCAGGGGAACCAACATGAGAGCTTCTATATAAAATTTTGGTAAGAAACATGGCTTTTTCCGGAAAACCCTTCCCAAAGTTGCTTGCAAAATGAAAATTAGGACTGAATGAAACTCCTTTTCCACATGTGCTTCCATTGGATTTGCCACTTAATCGCCAATCAAAATTGTTTTGAGAAATATTTGATATGTTATTAGTTTCAGTTGCATGAAATACTCTTTTTTCTTCACAGGTACCAAAACGTTTTAGAAATTGTAGTTTTTTCAGCTGATATTGGCAGTAAAGAAATGGATTTATTATCTCTCGAATTTCTCTGATGTTGACGTTGGGCATCGGAGGTATTATTTGTGGCCACAAATGCCTAGGCACAAACTCAAAGAAACAAGTCACTCTAATCGGAGGTAATTTGTTTTCGGGAATAGTTGAATAGATGTCCTGTACTAACAAGGGCCTTAGGTTGATTGGTTTTGCTTTAGGTAAATATGACTTGTTATAATTCGTATTCTGTTTGATTTCTTGGTTCACTATACCTTTAATAATTGTGTCGAGCATGACGCGTGTTGTTGTTACGATTTTGAGCTGAAGAACGTTTCTAAATATGTATCTTTATGTATATTGTTGCACTTCAGTACAATTAACTGATGTGAGTGCATTCATATCACTGACACAACTACTTTTGCAGGAACTTTGCGTCTGAATATTGTGATACAGAATTGAGATAAGATATCTAACAATAGTTATTCATTAATAGAGGCCGGATTTTAGGTAAAATCATATGATCCTACCTTTTCACCTTTTTTGACGTTTTTTATGCATTATTGCTTAAATTTCAATTTCGCTTGTTGTTGCCTTTTTATAGATTATTTCGACCTATTTTCCAAAAATTTAGCGCCTATTTATCCTTTTCTATCGGTTTTCCCAAGTACATTTACAATACACTTCTGAAGAATTTAAACAGAAATATGTACTTAATAAAATAACGCAATAACATGGAAATTTAGTCCACTATAATAACAAGAAAAAACTTGAAACATAAATTTCCAGCAATGTAATTTAAGTACAATTACTCTTACATACGATCCACACAGACCTTTTAAAGTATTGTCTGCTGTTATTGATCTATACATTGTTTATTTATCCTAAATAGGTAATTAAGTAGGCCCAATCTTCGTTATTCCTTTGTTGTAAAAATGTATGAGGAGAAAATTTCCTATGAAGGAGCAAAGCTACTTAAAAAGAACTATCAAAAAGCAGTGGCGGCTCGTAGCCAAAACTAATGGAGGTGCTGCGACAATGTTTAGCGTTTTATGTTTGATCCAAAATGTCGATTTCTTTAAAATTTTAACTTTTTAAAATTTTAGATTTTTTAGAAAACTTGAAAATGAAAATTTTTGAATAATGTCACGTTTTTTAAAAGACGGGATTTTTTCCAAATTTCGATTGTATTCCAAAATTTAGACTTTTTTCTTATAATTTCAACTTTATTTTATTTTTAAGTATTGACTTTTTCAAAAATCTGTGTATACTGTTTTATTTGTAATTCTTTTTTGAAAATTAAATACATTTTTTCAAAATTTTCACCCTTTGAAAATTTTTACTTTTTCTGAAAATGTTAAATTTTTTTAAACTTTTGACTTTTTAAATTTTTGGACCCTTTTTAAAATTTCAAAATTTCATCATTTTTTTTTGAGAAATTATATTTTTATTGAAAATTTCGATTTTTGATAATTTTGACTGTTATTTTAACGTCAAGCATTTTTCAAAATTTCGACTTTTTTGCAAAGTTTTGATTTTTTGAAATGAAGACATTTTATAAATTGTCGACTTTTTTCGACTATTTTTGTTTTTTTATTACTTTTAATTTTCGAAATTCTTTTAAAATTTCTTTTTTTAAATCTTGACGTTTAACATTTTTTCAAACTTTTAATTTTGCTGACTTAAACTTTCAGTCTTTTTTAAAAGATCTTCAACTTTGGTTCAAAATTTTAACTACCAAAAATTTAAACTTTTTTTCAAATTTTTAGCTTCTCTTCGACTTTTGAAAACCTCGATCTATCTAATAATTTTTGACTTGTTTTCCATATTCTGGCTTTAAAGAATTTTGGTTTTTTTTAATAATTTGAGTGAAAATTTTCCAATTATTTAAAATTTAAACTTTTTTAAAATTTCGAATTATTTTAAAAACTCGCTAATAATTCTCAGATCTTTTGAATATGTCTAATTTTTCAAAGTTTTGATAGTTTTTTTAATTTCGACTATGAAATTTCGACCTATTTGTTTGAAAATTTCTTCATTTTCAAAATTTTAACTATTTTTGAAAATCTGAAAGTTTTTAAAAATTTTTGCCTTATCCTTAACATTTTTTATATATTTCGTATATTTCTCAAAATTTAGAAAGACCAAAGCTTCAAAATATGTCGGCTTTTTTTTGAAAATTTTAAGCTTTTCTTAAATTTGCACTTTGCTAAAATTTTAGACTTTTTTAATTCCCACTTTGTTGAAAATTTCGGTTTTTTAAATGTTCGAATTTTTCAAAATTTTAACTACTTTTCAAAATTAAAAATGTCTGGAAAACTTAAAAATTTCGACTATTTTTTTTAATTTAAACTATTTTCAAAATTTCAACATTCTTTCCAAACTGTCGATCCTTTATTTGAAAATTTTGATATTTCTTTTAAGTGAGACATTTCTTAAAAACTCATTTTGAAATTTTCAACTAATTCGTCAAATTTCGAATTTTTCTAAAAATTTCGATTCCATTTCACAAGGTTAACTTTTTTTCAAAATTTGGATTCTTTTTGAAAACTTGATTTTTTTCAAAACATTATTTATAATTTTTGTTTGAACATTTCCAATTAAATCTTCAACTTTTAAAAAAAAAGAATTTTTATTTTCAATTTGAACTACTCAAAATTTCGACTTTTTCCAAAATTTTACCTTTTCAAAATTTTTTTTGATAATTACGAATTTTTTGATTATTTTGAGTTTTCTCCAATATTCAAAAATTCAGCTTCTTTCAAAATGTTATTAAAAATTCTGCAATTTATTTTAAATGTCGATATTTTTCCAACATGTTGCCTTTTTCCATTCGCAAAATTATTGAAAATATCGACTTTTAAAAATTTAAAATTTTTTATCAAAATATTAACTTTTTTCAAAACTCTTATTTTGTTTTGGAATTGATTTTCTATAAAATCAATTCCATTTTTTTTTCAAAATTTCGGCTTTTCTAATAACTTTGGCTTAATTTTTGGTAACTGGTAATTTGTTTCTTTTTAAATTTAAATTTTTTGGTATTATTATATTTATTATCTATTTATTTATTATTATATTAAAATAAATATTACTCCTAGTAACAAAACTTTCGATTTTTAAAATTGCGCGAAGCTGTAAAACAAATTTCGAAAAAGGCTTGCAGTTTATGTAGAAATAAATTTTCAAAATTTAAATTTTAATCTCAAAATATTGACTTCAAGCATTAAATTGTTGATTAATTTTTTGCAACATTTCAATTGCTTTTAATTTCGAAATTTTTGGGACTTTTTTTAAAATGTTGACTCTTTTTCTCGAAAATTTCAATAATTCCCGCTTTAAAAGTCGAAATTTTAAGAATGTTTTTGACAATTAATTTATATTTAAAAATTGTTTTTTTTTCTTTGATTCCTAAATTGTTACTTTATTTCAAAACTTTTGTATACAAATAAAAAATTTCAACTTTTCCTAGAAATATTGTCTGCTTTTTCTTCAAATTTTGCTCTTAATCTTTTAATTCGAACTTGAGAATGTCAAGAATAAATTTAACATTTTTAGAAAAATTGGAAATTTTGATTCAGAATTTTCTTTGGTCCTATAGTAGTAGTATTTTTTTTAGAGAAAATCAAATTGCAACAAATGTTGAAATTTACAAGGTTCATTTTTTCTTGCAGTTTCAATATTTTTCTGTTTTCTTATTTTTATGCAAAGTTTGAGTTTATTTTCTCTAAATTTATCTATATAATAAAACAAAGTCGTGTTAGTTACACTATGTATAACTCCAGAACGACTGAACGGATTTTTATGTTCTTTGCTTTGTTGGATTTGTGTTGGTCTCGAATAGCAGAATAACGACTAAAATATTGAAAAAAATTACATGTTTTATAAGGAATCCATGTACACTGCCATCTCTAATTCATAACAGGAACATGACAGAAATGTACCGCAACTACACCAATCGTAAATGTGTTGTAATCAGTTTCCAGTAGATGGCACTGTATTTGTTTTGATTATGGCCCATTTTTAGCAATTTTTCGCATAGGATTCACCTGGAAACGGGCGAGCGTATTAAATATTTTAATGTAAAATTTAATGCAGCTAGTAAGTTAACGCAATATTTATTAAATCTAAGGTGGTACGAAGATCGCCAGGACCAGCTAGTATTTAATAATTTTCAGTTTCTTATCAAAATTACAAAATAAAAGGAACTTTAAAATATTAACATTTCGTGAAAAACTTTATTATTTCTAAAACAAATTAGAGAAATCAAAATTTTTACAGGAAAAAATATTTTAAGGACAAAATCTCCAGCAAAAGTCGAAATTCTAAAAAAAATTCTTTGCATAAAATGTTTAAAGAAAAACACTAATTCCCTTGGAAAAAATCAAAATTTCTTAGAGAAAATCGAAATTTGAGAAAAAATTTGAAATATCTTTACAATTGATTGAAATTGAAATTTCACGAAAATGATCCATGACCCTTATTTCATTTTAGAAACATATCGAAATGCGAAAGTAGTTGAAAATTAAATTATCTGAAAATTTCTTCGTTTTCTCCAAAATGTTGACATTTTGATAGAAATTTTAGGGTTTTTTGCTAAACATTCTTATTAAAATTAGAAAGTATAATGAACTATGAAATGTCAAAGTCTAGTGAAAAACTTGACATTTTTAAAGCAAATTAGAGGAACATAAAAAAATCTGGAGAAGTCGAAATTTCCAGAAGAAATTTTAACGACAAAATTTTCAGAAAAATAGGAATTTATAAAAAATTTCATTTTTTAAAATATTAAGGAAAAATGAAAACTTGGCATAAAAAATTAAAATTTTCTAGAAGAAATTCAAAATTTTTATACAAAAGAGTTGAAATTGAGATTTCTGATAAAAACTCAATTATTCGCTATTAAATTTTTGTTTACAGAAATATTAAAATGCCAGAAGAGTTGGATTTAAATTTTATTTTAAAATTTTAATTATTTTCTTAACATTTTTACAAAAATTAGAAAAAAAATCAAAATAGGTTTTAAAATCCCCTAATTTCGTAAAAGAAACTTGACATTTCTATAAAAAGAAATCAGAGAAAATTTATAATCTCTACAAAAAATTGTTTAAGGAAAAGTCTTCGGAAAATTTTGAGAAAAAACTCTTAAGCGAAATTGGGGGTGCTACAGTTCCACAGTGCCTATACGCGAGCCGCCACTGTCAAAAAGTATGTTGCTTATACTTCTTATAGCAAAAATAACGTGCTGCATTATTTTCCTTTTCCGAAAATAGGCAATATTAAAGAAGACGTGCCTTGTTTTAAAATGTCCATCTTTTGAAAAAAAATAAAGACTTTGGCTAGATTCGCGCTAATGGTGAAAGCAATTGCTCGTTACCGAAGGATGTAATTTGAACATTGTCTGTCCAGATAGAGAAAAACTTTTTAAATTACGAGGATTTATTGCCGTGAAGATACGCAAATTTTACAGTAGAAAATATTGAGAGATGTTTAATTTTTAGTTGGAAAAAAGCAACGTTCAAAATAGTCAATAAATATTTTTCATGTTAATTATTGTTTTGACCTTTTTATGCCTATTTGAGAATATTTCGCCTTTTTAGTGCCTTTTTTAATTGTTCGTTTTTGCCTAATTTAACATTATCCTCACCTTTATACCTCATTTGGGTGCGCCTAGAATCCGGTCTCTATTCTATAATTTGCAACGCTTGCAAATATTTATTAAATTAAGTTATCGACATTTTTTTAGATAATGCAGTTGCTTATATTTATCAGGGATTTGAACTATTATTTTTGTTCGTTTCGGTATTAGATTTTTGTTGTAGAAAAAAGATAATATCGGTTCGCTTCCGGTTTTCGTTCCCACAAAAATAAAGGCGCCTTTTTTCTGACTTATGATTTAGTTCCTTACCTAATGCAAGCTTGGCATCATTGCAACTCGCTCCTTTTTATGATATGATTGTTTTAATTATTTTTTTAATAATGGTCTACCTATTCCTAATTCATATAACAAGTTTCAGAATTTTGGTCAATTTTTCAGAATTCTGTCCCACTGTGCATTCTCTCGAAAATTTTTAGAAACTTAACACAATTGTATTAACATCGTTGTTTCACAATCTTTCAAAAAATCTGTTGTTACGAGCTCCCCCGGGAGTATTGGGACATTCTGTATGAGAATTTGAAGTTTAAATGCAGTTTTAAAAAACTAAATATCTTCAATAACAGAAATCTCATTATTCGGCTTCAGTCTCGAAATCACTCCATTTAACTGGAATATTCGAATTGGTCTCAAAACCTTAATTTTAAGTTTAAAACTTTAAAATAAAAAAAATCAGAATCATTAGTCATAACTATTAAATTTTATTAACAATAAATACAAGAGATATACAAATTTCACGATGTTTCTATAAATATTTGCTGTGACCGGACCTGGTTACGCGTTTCAGCATCGTCGCCGGTTATACATACTAGCAGTACAAAATGAACAACAACCAGAAGGCTTGAGTTCCGTGACCTTCAAGCACGTCTATGTCGAAAATCTATGGCAAAAGCGCCAGTGCAGTAGACATGACAAGGTCCAAGATTTTAAAGGAATCGAGTCCGGTTGTACATCCAACTCTTGAACCCTTTTCTTTAAGATTGAAGTATCATATTTCGTTCTACCAATGTTAGTGTACAATTCAGTGGCGGTTCGTAGTCAAAACTAATGGGGGTGCTGTTTAGCGTTTTAAAATGTTTAAGATTTCGACTGAAAATCTCGACTGAGAATTTCGACATTTTCTAAACGTTACTTTTCGAAAATTGCAGATTTCTTTGAAAACTTGACAATAAAAACTTTTGGTAATGTCGCGTTTTTTGAAAGGTTGGATTTTTTTCCAAGTTTCGACTGTATTGCAAAATTTACATTTTTTTTTTGTAATTTCGACCTTATTTTATTTTTAAGTATTGACTTTTCTGAAAAATTGTAAATACTCATTTTTTTTTGAAAATTAATTATTACATTTTTTTAAATTTTTACCATTTGGAAATCCTTACTTTTTCTGAAAATATAAATTTTTTCAAAACTAGACTTTTGACTTTTTATAAATTTTTGATTTTTTTCTAAATTTCATCTTTGTTTATAATTTTTTTTGGAAAATTATAATTTTTTTATTGAAAATTATGATTCTAAATAATTTCTATTTTTTTTTGAAAATTTCGCTACTTCTTAATTTTCAAAATTCATTCAAAATTTTGATTTTCTTGAAAATTTTGAAATTTTATGAATTGTTTGACATTTTTCCAAATTTTAATTTTTTGACCTAAAATTTCAACTTCTTAAAAATATCTTTCACTTTGATTCAAAATTTTGACTGCCAAAAATTTTACCTTCTCAATATTTCGACTTTTGAAAATCTCGGTCTATCTGATAATCTTCACTTGTTTTCGAAATTCCAGTTGTGAAAATTTTGGTTTATATTGAAAAGTTGAGTGCAAATTTCCCAACTATTCAAAATTTAAAATTTTTTCAAACGAATTATTTCGTAAATTCAATAAAAATTCTTAAACCTTTTGCAAATTTTGAGTTTTTTTTTTATTTCGACTGTAAAATTTTGATCTTTCCTTTTTGAAAATTTTTTTTACTGCAAAATTTTGACTTCTTTTGGAAATTTGAAAGATTTTGAAAATTTTTGCCCCGTCAACAAATTTCGACTTGCTTTGTTGAAAATTTTAACCTTTTCTTAAATCTGCATTTTTTAAAAATTTTTGACTTTTTATTTTAACTCCCACTTTGTTGAAAATTCCGGCCTTTTTCACATGTTCAAATTTTACAAAATTTTGACTTTTTTATTTCAAAATTTTGACATTTTTTCAAACTGTCGTTCCTTTATTTGAAAATTGTGATATTTTTTTTAAATCAGACATTTTTGAATACCTTTTATTGAAATTTTTATTTCGTAAAATTTCACCTCCATTTCAAAACTTCGACTTTTTTTCAAAATTTTGACTCTTTTTGAAAACTTGACTTTTTTTTTGAAAAGTTCAAACCTTTTTAAAAATTCATTTATACATTTTTTTAAACATTTCCAATTAAATCTTCGACTTAAAAGTAAAAATTCTTTTTAAACTTGAACAACTGAAAATTTCGACTTATTTCAAAATTATACCTTTTTGATAATTACAAATTTTTCAGTAATTTTGGGTTTTCTTCAATAATTAAAAAATTCAGCTTCTTTCAAAATTTAATCAAAAACTCTGCAATTTATTTTAAATGTCGATATTTTTCCAAAAATTCGTCTTTTATTCACATTCCCAAAATTATTGAAAATGTCGACTATTTTAAATAAGGCAATTTTCTTTCGAAATCCTTATTTTCTTTCGAAAATTTAACTTTCGATGAAAATCTCAAAATTTTTTAAAATTCGACTTTTTTTTTAAATTCGACTTTTCTGATAGCTTTATTTTTTTAAAGTGGCAATGCTTTTCTTTTTAAATTTACATTTCTTGCGAAAAATTTCGAAATAATACTCGAATTTAAAAAATTAATATCAAAAATTTCTGTTTTTAAAATTGTGCAAAGTTTTGAAACAAATTTCCAAAAGAAACTTGCATTTTGTGTAAAAATAAATGGCCAAAATTTAAATTTTAATCACAAAAAATTGGCTTCACTAGGACTTTCTCTGGAACTTCAAAATTACTAAAAAAAATTAAATTAGAGCAGTAAATTGTTATCTTTTTTAATATTTTTTGATTTTGATTCATTTTAATTTTGAAATTTTGAGACTCTTCTAGAAATGTTGGCTCTTCAATATTTTTTACTTTAAAAGTCGAAATTAATTCGGAAAATGTTATTTTTTACAAAATGTTTACAAATAAGAAATTTCAACTTTTTCTAGAAATATGACCTACTTTCTCTTGAAATTTTAAATTTAATTTTTAAATTTCGATTTTTTTTTATCGAAATTTGAATTCTAAATTTGAACTTGAGAACTTCAAGAATAAAGTTAACATTTCTAGAAAAATTGGAAACTCCGATTCAGAATTTTCTTTGGTCCTACAGCAGTAGTAATTTTTTAGAGAAATATCAAATTGTAAAAAAGGTTGAATTTTACAAGCTTCATTTTTTTTGAAATTTCAATATTTTTACCAAAGTTTTCTTATTTTTATGCAGATTTGAAGTTTATTTTCCCTAAATTTATACTTCATAATTTTCAGTTTCTTATCAAAATTACAAAATAAAATGAACTTTAAATATTAAAATTTCGTTAAAAAGCTTTTAAATTTCCAAAACAAATTAGAGAGAAATCAAAATTTCTACAAGAAAAATATTTTTAAGACAAAATCTCCAAAAAAAAAATCAAAATTTCTGAAAAAATCCTTCATATAAAATGTTTAGAGAAAAAACAAATTTCATAGAAAAAAAATCAAAATTTCTTAGAGAAAAAAATCGAGATTTAAAAAAAATTGATGTATCTTTACAAAAAATTTTGTGAAATTTGAAATTTTTTGTTGATAATGTTGATATTTTTATAGAGCTTTTAAGGTTTTTTTTCAAACATTTTTTGTCAAGACTACAAAATAAAATAAACTTTAAATTGTCAAAATGTCATGAAAAACTTTTTTAAAGCAAGTTAGAGAAACATAAAGGAAAATCTGCAGAAGTTGGAATTTCTAGAGGAAATTTTAAGAACAACACTTTTAGGAAGAATGGAAATTTCGAACTTTGCAGAAAAATCGAAATTTCCTAAAAAAATCGAAATATCTGAAAAAAGCTCAAGATTTTTATGCAAAATGAGATTTGAGGTAAAAATAAAAAAAAAACCGTATTAACTTATTTTTTAGAGAAATAGTAAAATGCGAGATGATTTGGATTTAGATTTTTTCCTGAAATTGTAAATGTTGACATTTTCAAAGAAATTTGAGTTTTTTCTTAACATTTTAATTCCTGTTCGAAATATTGATTTCTTCCTCAATACTTTTACAAAAATTAGTTTTCAAAAATGTGATTTTGATCAAAATTAAAAATAAAATAGGTTTTTAAAGGTCGTAACTTCGTGAAAGGAACCTGAAATTTCTATAAAAAGAAATCAGAGAGGATTTAAAATTTCCACAAAAAATTGTGTATTAAAAAGTGTTCACAAAATCTTGAGAAAAACACTCGTAAGCGAAATTGGGGGTGCTGCAGTTCCACAGTGCACGTCAGCTGCCACTGCTAGAATTTAATTCCTGAAAGTTATTCCTATCATTACTCAAATATTGTCAAAACACAATAATTGAAATAATGTGTAAAAAAGCTGTTTATGACAATTCGTGACATCACAAAATAAATAACAACCAGAAGGCTAACTCTCCTCAAGTGACCATTTGAGTATCGTGACCTTCAAGCCCGTTTACGTCCAAAATCCACGTCTAATTTGCTAGTGCAATAGAGATGAAATGTCCGAGATTTTAAAGGAATCGAGTCCGGTTATATAACCAGCTCTGTTGATCCTTTTGTTTAATATTTAAGTTTCATCTTTTGTTCTACCTATATTATTGTAGGATTTAATTCTTTAATGTAATTACTCAAATAATATCATAACCATAACATAATAATAGAAACAATATGCTGTACGCTTATGTAAAAAAGCAGTTTATAACAATTTGAGGCCACAAGCTGTTGGCATCGGACTCAAAGAGATAAGGCGAGAGTTAACCAGTTTGTTGTTATTTATTTTGTGCCAGTAGTTTATCCCTTGTTATGCTTACAAAAACAAACTAACTAGTATAACCCCCCACGATGCTGAAAAGCGAAACCAGGTCCGGTCATACCAAATATTCATAGAAACATTGTGGAATTTTTAATATCTCTTTTTGTATTTATTGTTAAGAGAGTTTAATAGTTATGAATATTGAAGAATTCTACCTAAGGGTTAAAAATGTCGGAATCATTAGTTTAACATAGAAATGGCAGAAAGAGATCAAGGAAGTTTTTTTCGGAATTTTGACTTTTTTCAATAATTTGAATTTTTTCAAAATTCGAATAGTTGATAAAATTAAAAATTGCGAGAATTTAAAAATTCTTAAAATTAAAAAGAAACTCGTTTTCTAGGATAATACAATCACTCAGTATATGTTAAAATATGCCTTTAGTGCTTTAAAATTTTGGATTGAACAAGCATTCAAATTTTCGTGCATTTCCAGTTTTCCTTTTTTGTGGAGATTGACGGCCCACCGCACAATCTTTCAAATGCGGTTAGGACTCGGACCTGGCCTGGTCGATAACGATCAAAATATTGAATACACAATGTGTATTTAACAAGTGAAAAATAAATATATTCTAATGTAATCCTCTTATAACATGATATCTGGAGATATAAATTTTCGAAAAATATTCATTTCAAAGGGAGCCCACACCTCTGCTGGGCCTTCCTGACTGCATGCCTGTTCCTTCCTCTTCAATAAATGATAATAATCTTTGAATTCAAAAATGTGTGAATAAACTAATTTTAATCGCTGTTTGTGCTCTTCCCTTATATTTTGCACTCAGAGTGATTATCCTGGTGAATACTAAATTGTTTACCCATTGTTTTTTATTGTTAATTAGTTCTAGTTGTTACCTATTACTTTAGTTGTACATTTTTTTCGATATTGGACTACCAATTTCTGTCTTGCTAGGATGTTATTAATTAACACCAATATTTTTTTACTTGAAAAGAAAGTGCAGAATGTTTAGTTCCGCTAGAAGCTAACAAATATTTTTTGGACAATAATGTTTTTAACAACTAATGCTACAATACGACGATAGTTCATTAAATTGTTAAAATAGAAAACCTATGTTCATTTAGATTAATAACGAAGAGATGTATATGCGACATATGGCATAAACGTTTTGGGAGAGAAAGGTATCGAGAAGTTGAAATGTATTCCGAGTGTTTTTTTTTCTAAAATTTTAGGAGTTAGATGTAGCTTGGGTAAAGAAGTTTTAAATTCAAGTTGGTGTACTTCATTAAACTGTATTACGCATTTTACTAATTCTTCAAGCGTTGGAATCAAATTTCCTTCCCTTACGTTATGTAAAAACTTTTTACAGCACAACTAATTTTACAATGACAGACATATAAATTCTTCATGCAAAATTTATAGTGATAGCGCAACATCCTGCGTTTTTTTACTATTTAATCTTACGTAAGTTAATATGCTTGGCGATATTGGCTTTTTCAGTTCTTTAAGCGTACTTCCAACAGATATGATACCAAACGTGACAAGCATTAAGATGTAGCCAAGCGTGATGTCATGCTGTCTTGGACGTACAGAATCACAATTGTTGTCTTTTACATTATTATCTTGCCTCTTACACACCTATCTTGGGCACACTCTGAATACAAGAATCAAAAGAAGTACCTGTAAACGAACGCGACATAACTGTTCTTATATGTGTTCAAATCTGCAGAAATTTCAGTGTGACGAATGCTGTAAAATAAAATTTTTGTAATGGTTGCTGCTATGTTAATGACAACTTGTGCCGCCAAAAAACCTGTAAGGTTTAGTGATAGTGTCACTCAATTCCCCGTGATCGAAGAAAATGAAATTATTGAATTGGACTCACTGGAGAATTCGGAAAATAGTGGGTCGTTAAACGTAAGTGGTTTTTATTACCCGCACAAGAATTTTGATGACTCGGTTATTTTGGAATAAATCAAGCAGCAAATTGTTTAACAGAGTTTGATGAGAAATCAAAAAAGTAAACAGATGTATGCTATATGGTAGAATATTAAACAATTTGGTAATTTTATTAGGTCATAAGCAAGGAAATATGTAGGTATCAAATGAAATTCTAAACAGTCATTTCATTTTGGTGGAACGGACTGGTCTTTGGTTATCTTCAAAAATTGATATCTCCTAAAACCAAGAAAGATTAAAAAACACCATCACACTTGGCTAGCGAAACGCATAAGAGCAACTGTTGTGTTTTTTAATTTTTCTTTGTTTTGGGGGACAACATTTGTATATTACAAGTTATGTCATTGTTTATATTTAACAAATTTAATATTTTTTCTAAATATTAATAATTGTTTGCAAATTTTTAAAGACCTTGAAGGCGGTAATTTGAGGTTTTTTTATTTATAAAAATTCATCGCAGTTTGTTCTTCGTGTTCATTAATTTTAGGGCCTACGATAAATAGATGTTTTCAAAAATTGTTTGAATTGCGATGCGATATACACCATACTTAAATAAAATCAGAAGGAATTATCGAAATGCACCAGAATCCCGCAACACTCTTGCGTCGAGCAACTCATCAATTATTTTGCCAGAAAAAGTAGGCGTTAAAAATTATAATCTAAATTTATATTACATAAATAAAATGGTTGTCATTTAACAAAAAAAAAACAGTTATTCCGGTTTTGCAATTCCTGTTTAAAGTGAAGTATAGTCAGGGAAGGTATCTTCATTCTAACGTCTTTTAATAGCGACGACGACGATGATGATCCGTCACATAAATGTAGATAGGGTAATTCTAATACACACAAGAATAAAAAATCATTCCGAATATGTTGGACCCCCTAGCTGTCTTAGAAATACCCCCGGCTAGTACCTATTATCAAATCGTTATAGAGTCACTCTCTTCCAAAACAAAGCCATACCACAGGAATTAATAAGGTCAAACTCAAATTATATCATTAAATATCTCAAAGGCCTTAGACGGAGTCTGGCATCGGTCTGTTTTCGCCAAATTGGTATCTTATGAACCATCGGTAATTTGATATTCTACTTCCTAACTGATAGATCTCTTCAGGTCGTCGTTGATGGTATCTTTAATTTTCTGTCCGATAAACAGGTTGTACCAAATTTGATTTTCACTATAGTAATCTTAGAAACTATTAGAGATGCAAAAAGGACTAAATGGGCAAAGTAGCGCAGAACTCAATGCCTGACAATATTCTGCTGAGAAAACAAATTAATTCCAATTCGACTTGATTTTATTTAGAAAAAACTGAAAATTAGTCGTACTTGTTTATTTGAAGTTCGATCTTAAATAATCAAAATTTACAGTTAGCTGTTTTTTAAGGTCCTTTCATTGGTGGACGAACTTATAAACTACCGAATTCATTTATAAACAGAATTTTCCTCGATAATTACAATTTATCCTCCTTTGAATCGCCATCATACTCATAGTGCTGCCAGGGCTTTTACGAGTGAATTGAACTTAAAAAATTAAAAATATATGCATTTATCTGAGTACCATGCGCAAAATCGGTGAACCTTGCACCACACTTCATCGTCTATATCGAAGTTCCTAAAACTCATGAAACAGTAAACCATTTACTAGTTGTAGTGACTTGAAATCGCACCTTGTTCATTTTTTGCTGGTAAAAACAAAAAAAATTCATAAGCTCAGAATTATAATATTGCGAGAAAGAATGCAAAAGGCCATAGACAATGGTCGCATGTTCTGAAAATGTGTGACTGTTTTAGGATGGAGCAAAATGCTGCATCTATTGATTATTTTTTATCACCATGAACTATTTTGCAATCTACCAATTGTAAAGAATAGTTCTTGTAAATGCTTATTTGTCTGTGGGGCAATCATTCATAAGGATAGATTTGTTTTGTAATTTTAGTTTGAAGTAATTCTTTGTGTTTTTTTTATGCAGATTTGGATCTTTTTATTAAAAAAGTGTTGCGCAAAATTTCTTTTCGTGATTGGTGACCACGTGACTCAGGAAAATAACATTTTTATTTTAGTAGAGATTGATTCATTATAAAGCGAGTATTAACATTCTGACATGAGATACTCATCGGTTGTAATGCCTTACTATTAAAAAAAGATACATGATCTTTAACTTTGGTCTGACCTATTTTTATGATAAAGGTATGGCTTTGCTAAAGCACTTACTGTTTACAAGAAAAATGCGAAAAAAAACAAATGCTTTTATTCTTTGACCTTAAATAGTTTTTTTTTAACAAACGTAGGGTCGGTGGGAATTTTAGGGATTCTACTTGTAATAGTTGTTACACCTGTAGCAGTTTTCTTTCGGACTGTAAAAATAGTTTGTTCTTATGTCAAATACGTAATTATAAATCCTTGTATTTTTGCTTCATTACCTCTGGAGTCGTACGCAAGGCCTTAACTGAATATAGGCTCATGGCCCATCGTGCATTAAGATACATCAAAAACTGCTTTGATTTAAGTGCCATTACAAAGCACTAAAAATTTCTCTTTCATCGTCGGCTAACAATGGGGTTGTCAGGTTGGTAATCGATCCATCCACGTGGAGTCCCCTAATCATCAATCTTGCATGATAAAAAAATTATGGTAAAGATTTTATGTTCGAGAATTTTTTCAAGTCAATAGCTCAGTCCTATGACGGAAGATCAAATTTACAGAAAGAACAACATGTAGCTGTACAAGATTTGAAATGAAAAAGGGGCGTCCAGTAGTTTTCAATATATGTCATTTTTCCGACATTTATAGAAAAATACCAAAATAAATGAACGGAAAAGGACTGTTAACCAACACTTGCAATAGATCAAGTAAAACTCTAGGAACTTACCTTACTAGACTCAACCATCTAAACTTCAAAAGAAATAATGATACTATAAAAGAAACTCAAATAAAACGAGAAGATTCGATAAGCATTCAAAAGGCATATTAACTTAAACATCTTAGAAGTGTCCGTAAAACACACGCAAGTCAATATCAAACAAGCAAATACTAAATGCACAAGAAAGAGGAAACAGTAAACACAAGTCTCTTACGATGTCTTAAACAAATTCAAAAGCGGACATTTAGCAACTAATTACAAAAAAGATGAGAAAATGAACTGTCAAGAAACAGCTTTAAACGTAATTCAAAACCAAAATAATAAAACAGTAAGGTCCAAATAAATTCAGTAGTTCACAAAATTAACTCAAAAAGTCGGCATAAATTACTTAAATGTACTGTAACAATTCATATAGAAGAATCCAGCCTTTCTCACATTTTCTAATACACAAGTATAAAAATTTCCCAAAGCTATAAACGTGATGACTTACCGCTGTTTTCAATCAGTTAAAAAAAAATCTATAATCAATTATTTTTCCCATTGCAATCCCAGTTGTCTTTCAACAAAATTATTACATTACTCATATTATACAATTCGTACAGTAAAGTTTCAACTAATTCTTCTCTTTTGCAGAACGAAGTTGTAAAAAGGGATACAAGCTCTGAGTCCAGCCACCAATCTGTAATACATCTCAATCTCAATGGAATATGCAAAAATACCGATGTGGATGACATTAATGAATGTTATGTCGAAGAAATTGTTTTACCTGGTGAATCACTACAATCTCTTTCTGAACTTCAAACACTCAGCTTACGATCCAATGGGATTCAGAATTTTCCGAACAGCATATTGCAGTTGACTTCACTGACGACTCTAGATTTATCAGACAACAGTCTTTTGACTATTCCACCAGAAATAAGCCAGTTATTTAAGTAAGTATAGACACAGTAGTCAAAACAATATTTTGACTCATTGGTATTACACCAGAGAATTTACTTGAATGAGACTGAATGCAAAATTATAAAATTAATTAACATCAATCAAAAATAGAACGGTCACTTGTAAATTTTTACCTTTAATCTCTGAACTATTGCCCAGTCAAATTGTGCTGAAAAAAAGCGTCTATCTTGTAAAAGGTAGTGCTGATTTTTCTTTCATCAGGTAAAAGAACCAAGTTTTCGACATTGGAAGTCCTGTGCTTAATACGCAATCCTCAAAAAATTAAAATGTCCTACTTTTTTAGCTTTCTGGAAACAACTTTTTCTCTAAGCGATATAGTCTAGTAAGAGTTTTTATCATTTATAAAGAGCACGAAATGATCTATAATTCGGCATACACAGTTTTTTTCTAAATTCAATTTTGCCTCAGTTACAGAAGTTATGAAAAAAGTCATTTTCCTAAAATTGTCCCAAGCAAGGTAACAATTCATTTTATTTTTTTCCGGAATAAAGTCAATATTCTGCACTGCTTTCACCTCACTGAACTGTGAAGGTACCAAATTTGGAAATTTGTGATACTCGACGAATGACTTCTACACAAAGTCATCTGGAAACGAAATAATTCAATGGTTGAGATATTTAGTACTTACGTGAGGTACTTTGGAAGTCACTATAGAGGAAGCATTTTAATAATGTTTGATGGATATTTCACAAATGCTGTACAAAAAGTACCAACAGTGGTGAAAGATATTGATGTCACAATATATGTATGTGCATGAGAAAAATAAATTTTGTTCTGTGCGTAAGAAGCGCCCGAAATTAAAAATGTTTCAGTTTTTACCCAAGCTGATACAATCCCTTGGGAAAATAGCTGAGGCTGCACAAAGTTTCTTTGCAGCTATGTCGTATATGGATGATTTATGTTACCACAACATTGTCAGGTATACCTCCAGAAATAATTGAGATTAGCACGATTGCTGTCAACCACCATTTAGTCCGGACTTTTTATTCAGTTGAAAGGTAGTTGGGGGTTGCACAAGATTCTGTGAAATGGGGATGCAAAATGGAAACATAGCAATCAAGACCTAACTCCAGTTACAACTTTAAAGAATTCAGCTCATTACTTAACTTGATATCAAGCATATGTAAAAAAAAGCTGCAGCAGATCTTGCAGCTGCAGAAAATCGGAGCTCAAGTATTCTCTAATCTACAAACACTTCTGTGGACAGTCTTATACAAAGGTTCCAAGAGTGTTTAACGATGATAATAAAGAGGACGACACTTTTGGCATAATAGAAGAATAGTGAAATATGCAAATCTTTCTTCTATATCAGAGTTTTCCATCATAGTTCAGGAAGATTTTTCCACTCCTAGACAGTTGAGTAAATGAATGAAAGGGTAAAAGGGTAAATCTCGGATTGGCAATTATTAACAATAGAAGTATTCTATTTTAACAGTCAAAAATAAAACCTTCCAATATTAATGTTTTCACAATTATTTTATAACTAATAAAAGTGTGTTATAACTGTTATTTTGAAATATTTTTCTACTTCAAGTATCCAGAACTCGCTTGCTATTAAATTTATAAAAGAACTTTATACTTCAATTGTAGGTCGTTTTGTGTTCTTTATAAAGGATAATGGCTATTTTTACGCTAGGTTCCTTAGAAAAAAAAGCTATTTTCGAAATTTAAAAAAAAATACGATATTTTAATTTCTTTTTGAGGATTGCGGATTAAGCAAAGGGCTTCCAATGTCGAAACCTTAGTTTTTTACCTCTACTTTACTCCAAATAACATGAAAGAAAAATCAGCCTTACCGGAGCTTTTGCAAGGTAAAGCATAATTTGACTGGGCTAATATAATCTGAGCCAATTTAAACGCGGATCAGAGATAGATAGGTTTTAATAATGATTTACTTCAAAGACCATTAGTGAATTAACAATGTTTAAAAAATTTATATACCAGCTGGAGCTGAGGTAATGGATTGGACCAAAATTGATAGGTAGATTTTCAAGGTAAAAATATAGAGATTTATTCGAACTTAATTTAGTCCAAAAGTTGAAAGTTAAAGATATTTGTTTTGCGAAGACTCGTATTTGGAATCAGTTTTTGGATTTTTTTTTTGGCGGCCAATTTGTTCCGGTCAAAATTACTGCATACGTTGTTATAATATGATATACCTAATTGTTAAGGGATGCAAAAACTTTTGCAACAACGTCTATTGTTTTGATATATTTTGTAGGCGTAGTATACATTATGCTTGCAATTTAAAAGGAACTTAGGCGTAATTTTGTTAATGTATCAATCCAATTTCAGTTTTATATGGAGTGTAAAAACGAACGATTTGACATACATTTGATTTTTTTTTCATTTCTGTAAAGGTAAAACGCCGTTAAAGCTTTTTGTAATGGCCACTGGTTAACAAAAGGTATTTTCTCAGAAATCATTTAAAAATTCAATTTTGAAAATTTAATATTGTTCTGATGTATCAACTAAAGTCATAATGATCAAATTAGATCCATGATTATATTGAGTCTTCATGTCATCTATGTGTGAGATTGTACAGAGTTTAAATGTATGAAACTCATCTAGAATAACTTCGATTTATAGGAAGTTCGATTCAACAGGAATTGAAACAGATTTACTTTAGACAAACACAATAAAAACAATAATCTTTGGTGCTGAAAAATGAGTTACTTACCGGAAAAGTAATAAAAAACAGCTTTAGTTCAATGGTAATGAATCGGCACACAAGTTGGACTGCATATAAACACAACTTTGTTTCTAATTTGGTTAATTTGCTGCGAAAGCCTAACGTTAGTTCAGACATTTACTACGAGGGTAAATTAAATATGAACCGGAATTTCTATCATGTCGCCATGAGAGCGTCGGGAATATGCGCATACTCTTAGACATGTTAGGTGGGGGATATCACACGACTTTCTGCGCTCAAGCGAATTCCGTTCTTGCCATTCATCATTTGTAAATACAATGAGTAAGCAAGAGGTTCATTCGCACGTTGCGCAGCGCATTATTATTAATTTTTTTGCCGTTGAAGGTGTAGAGCCCGACGAAATTCTTCGTAGACTAGAAGCACAGTTTGGAGATACTTGTTTGAAGAAAACTTAAGTGTATGAATGGCACAAACAATTTTTGAAAGGACGAACTCAAGTTGAAAATTAACCCCATGTCCGTCGTCCTCAGATCAGTGTGACCGCGGACAAGATTAACGCTGTTCTAGCTGATCGTGCTGTAACCATAGTTGTCTCTAGGTTTAATTATTAGAACAACAAATTCTGTTTTTATAGAGAATACAAAAAGAAAAAGAGCGGAAAATAATATGACACTGAATTTGCTGTTGTCCATCATGCAGCCAGTTACTAGATTATATCTTTGAACCTAAATATTTTTATATTGATAATATGTGAAGAACTATGAATTGTTTCTGTGAAATGCTTTGTTGTGGACCTGTGGTATGGAAAGTGGAAACTATTTAACTTCCTCTTCTGGGGCTATTTCTCGACAAATCATCACCTTGTTTTCTTCATAGGCACTACAAACCACAAAAAGTTCGGTATTCATCTAGGGCAATTGGTTACTTGAGTATTGCTGTAACTGCACAGTTAAATGTTTAGAGTCATATGTTAGGAAATTCCGTAGTTGAGACATTTTTCATAAACAATAATCCAACTGCCAACAAATGTTTAATTGTTTAATATGCTTCAAAAGTAAATAATGCAGGTTCTTTGAGCGTTGAACATTAATTTTTCAGATGCGTCGTTTTTTATTTTTTAGAATTCTTGTTTAGTTTTCGTAAAACCGGTTAATTATTTTCGCATTACTTTTTTTTCGCATTATTTTTACGATTGTTTTGTTTTATTTTTCGTCATGTCTTCAATTAATTACATGCTTTCGGTATTAGCGCCAGTGCCAGTTAGGTACCGAATCGCTGGATAATCAGGGAGTGGCTTAAATGAGGATGTCTTGATTTGTCGATGCAATTCTTTTACAATACGGTATCTATTCGGCAAACCGACTCTCGGTATGCAATCAATATCAGTCAAGGCTCGGCATTTACTGATTGTAGTAATTTATTTGCTATTGCCCTATTCCAACATTACACTATAATCTTCAAAAAAATAATGGCAGCAGAATCTGAAATGTTAAAATTAGTATTATAAATTAAAAAGCACTAATATGTGTACAAGTATAGGTTACAGGAATACTTTCGTAAAAATAAAATCGACAAAATTTAATAAAACTTGCAAATAAAACAAGCACAACAGATAATCACATAAAGTATATTATTTTCACGTTTAAAAGCATTTTTTTTGTCTGGACTAAAGAAACACTGAATCCACAGAATACCACGCGAGATTTTGCCGAATTAATGAATTAATACGATACATACCGACACAATAGAGTGCGTCGATTGATCGGGTACCGAATCGGTACGCTCGGTAAATACAGATACCGAAACAATGTCGATTAATTGGGAAGCGGCTTTACGTGCGCCCTTTTGAAAATCAATGCGATAAGCGGGGTATGAATCGTGAAACCATGTCCGTTGTAATATTTTATTCTATCCTTACGGAATTCCACATATTATTTTTTTTATATCTTAAGCAATTGAAGAACTGAGCAATACTGTATTCAGTTTATAGAGGGATCGTTGCGAAAAAACAATCGTACTAACTAACGCTTTCTGAGCGTCTCGGTAAGCGTTCAACTCGCCCGTTTGTATGCGCCTTTCAGAGTTTTATAGCACGTGAGCGCAAATTGTTTATGTTTTATAGATTGTTTTATGGGTTATATTTTTTGCTTTTAATTCAGAGAGTAGGTCATTAGTTTGTTGTTCGTGTGTTATTGTGTACAAATAATTAGTTAAATTTGTGCGGTGTATTTGTATTAAACAATTAAGATTTTCATGTAGAAATATAATTTTAATTATATTTAAACTGCGAAGACAATTTCTTTTATGAGTTTTGCTTTTTTTTAAATTTTTTCACATCATACTGGTACCGATGAAGCCATAAGAGTTTCAGCTAGTTCATATTCTGTCCGGCATACATTATTTCTGTAGAACCAGCAATTTTACGATTAGTAAAATTAATTTTTGGAGTACCTAAATATATTTTCGAATTTTTGGCATTTTGTTTACTTCTATTGTTACTATTCTTTGAACGCAGAGAGTTTCGTGTTTCATCGAGATTTCTACAGTAAATTATTTACGAGAGAAATATGGGCAGTGTAAAGTTTTATGTATTGTAAATAACTGGATCAAAAGCTCATAATGTATTGGCAAACCAAATTCAAGCCTAAAAAAGTAACGACAGTTTAGATCTTATATTAATCTGTTAAACGAAAGTGGCATATCTAGATCTTGTGTTTCAAGATTAATAGGAAACTGCCAGTAGTGTAAAGGTTTTCTAATGTACCGTTGCATAAAAAAATCAAGAAATAAGTGTTCTGACAAGAAACGTACCTTCACGTATACTTACTTAGCTGGTTAGTTAGTTTTGGGCCAAAAATTATATAGCTGTTTTTTATAGCTCCTCTACATCCCAGAGTTGGCTTCCGGCAAACTTATCTTATTCACAAAAAACTGAACGTATCTTATTCTCAAAAAACTGAATCAGTTAGATAGATGCTCTTTGACAGTGGTGTTGGCATTAAATAAAATTCATCAGAGATATTGGAGGATATTTTAAGATAACTTGAACCAGGACTGCTTTACGAAGCAGAAGTACCATTGGTGCAATCTAAGTTTGTGAATATAGAAAAAAAGTATATTGAAGCGAATAGGGAGCAATGCTATATAAATTAAATAATGGTATTTGCAAAAAGTAAGGTTATTTTTCGAACAGCATACCTTTGTATACTTCATTGTATGTTAAAGAGGTATGAAACAGGGACATTTAAGTCATTTATATCTTTTTTATCTTTTTGTCAATTATCTTCTAGTTACTTTTTTATAATTTATTTTTTCAGTATCACAAATTTAATATTCGACAGATTACACTATAAGAAATTCATCTGCCTTAGCAGTCTTTATCTTATTTACCTTTAGGTACATAAAAATTTATTACATTCTTATTGGGAAATTAAAAAAAATAGCTTATGAACGGGGGTTTACATTATTGAAGCTATATTTATTGTAATTTTTTAATTTTTTACACTTTAAAAAAGTGTCACTTAAACTGACCGATATGGTTGATTAGACGAGACCTTTTAAAAGAGCTATTACATGATCTGCAATTGCATTTAAGAAAATTATGAAACGTCATCACTGTCGTACAGCTGATGGCGTCACATATAAAACAAACATCACACTACATAACTGAGCACACTATTTTTGACTAATGTTTGGTAAAAATAAAATTGCAGCCGAAGTTTCAAAGTTTGTTTACACTGTTTTATGCAATCATCGTCATTGTTATTCTTGGACAATGCTGTGCGTATATTGTATATTCGTAACATTTTTTTGACTTTAATTCCGTTTTAGCAGATTACCACATAATTTATAACAACAATGCCCAATATGAAAAATCGGGCCACTGCATCAAAAGAATTAATATTCAATTCATCTTTGTATAGAACACAAAACGTCATTAGCTTAATCCGCCAGATTTGTGAGTTATTCTCGATTAGCGTACGTGTTTCCTTAAAAACAAAGATCCACAACACGATAAACGAATATTGCGAAAGGTAATATATGGTAGAAACTTATAGAAGAACGAACTTCCTTCGGTTCCTTCCAGTCGCTCTTTACGCTTTCTTGATGGTGCGAAACGTATACAATTAAATCACAAAGAATATAGTGGTCAGGCTCTTCCTTGACGCATAACACTTTTGGCTCGTGTCCGTCGTTTTATCGATTACTTAAATGTGGTGATATTGATTGAATTTTCGGAACAATTTTGGAATTGTTTATTGATTGCTTGTCCTTGTAACGTTTTTGATGTGCATCCGTCATAATGGTGTTAACTTTCGTTTTCTTTCGACAGCTTACAAGAATTAGTCTTAGACCAAAATTTGTTGAGCGTTTTGCCGCAAACATTATGGAACTTGGAGAAGCTTAAGGTATTGAAGGCTGCTAATAATAGGATCAGTTTGATTGCCGATCAAGCTGCGGATATGCGGGCCTTGATTTTGGGGGTAAGTATAATAATTTTTTATTTAATCAGAAAAAGTTTATTTTTGTTAGCAGCAATAACTATGTATTTTTAGGGCAGCACGAATTCTGGTTGCTAATGATTTTTTATTATTATATTTTCTGAGAATTCATTATCATTATTTTATTTAAGCAGCCTTTTTAACAAACGAAAAAGATTTTGTGTTATTGTCGCGTTTTTGGGTTCATCTTATGTGTTACTATACATAATGTTCAAAAGATACTTAAGTCTCTCTGACAGAAAAATAAATTTTAAGCAAAAGGGTTTAGCTTCCGTGATACAAGATGTTAGAATATTAAGAAAAAAAAACGATACATTTTAATCTCCTAAATTTTGGGGAAAGAAGGAAAGATAAGTCACAATTTTTAAACCTTTTTTAAACCTTTGCTTGTTTCTGTCAGAAAATAAAAGGATATATTTAATTTTTTACCTATGCGGTATTTTTTCACACTTGTTGAATTGTAATATAGCATTTTGGATAGAAGAGAGCTTTTTATAGATGATAACACCAATTGCGATTAGCTCCAAAATTCCTCATTGAAAAACAACTTTAAGTCTGTGTCTGTGTTCCAACCGATTTTTGTCATTCTTATTTGTATCGATTCGGAATTTATTTATTTGTCAGAATATGACTTTATTGATTTTGGAAATGATTGGTCAAATAGTTTAAATTTTATTAAAGAAAAACGTAGTCTATTACAGAAAAATTAAACTTATTAATCCCAGATCCTTATAACTTTTGTACATATTTTGAGTCAAGGTCCTCTTAAGAGAGTCTAAAAGGGTAAAACGTAATTCACTTTCGTTTTCGAGAAAAAATAATTTAATGAAAAATTTTTTTCGTTTTGTTTCATAGAAATTGTTTGCGCTCTTTGTTCAAGTAATCTATTCATGTCAATGGCAAAATTATGACAAGCCTATCAAAGCTGACACGTCAAATTTATTTCGTTTAGAATTTTAATCACATTCAATAAGGTGAGATGATAGCTGAAACTCTAGAAACTACACATTATATCGTTAATAGAAGATACCGAAGTGAAAAGTATTTCAGCTGCACAAGTTGCACCCTGATTTGTGCCGAATAATTTTGTCTTTAAATCCTTACAGTAAAATCACTAAACAAGATACTAAACATTTTTATTTGCAACCAATTGATCATTATGAGAGACGCAATATGATGCTGACTATTTTTATGTGAAACGCATATGGTATAATATAAGGTAGTTAGATGTCTGGAACAGTTTTGACAGTTAAAGACGAATACTCTGATCTTTGCTTTAAGTTTACATAAAACCAATTTCGGTGATGTACCATTTTGGTTTTACTAATGATTTTTGGTATTTTTTGGATATTTCGAATTGTAAACGAACCAAAAAATAAAAACTGAAAAAAAAAACATGTTTGTCAACGAAAACAAAAAAAAATATCGGTTTATTCAGGTTCAGCACATATTCAAACCAGGGCCAACATGATTACTTCGAATTTCGACCAAATTTTGACTTTTCTTAAATTTTAAAATACAATCGCCAGTTTTATTTTTATCTTTATCATCATTATGGCAGATTTTGACTTTTTTTTCGTAAAACTTAGGCTTGTATTTTTTATTTTCCTCCTAAACTTTACATTTTAAATTCAAAATGTTAAGTTTTTATAGAAATTTTTATTTTCATTAGTTGAAATTTTAAACTTAAAATTTATAGAATATTGAGAAACTTAAAAGTATAACGTTTTCTAAAATTTTTTTTTTTCAAAATTTTGACCTCAATCTCGATTTTCTTCCCGAAATTTTTATTTTGTGTTTTACTAAAATTTTTAACTTCGACCAACAATTTTGACTTTACACGGATTTTGACTTTTCTTCGATATCTTTGCTTTTCTCGAAAATTCGAATGTAAGTAAACCTCTTATTCGGAAATTTTGGTTTTAAATTTGTAGACTTTTTCATTGAAATTTTAATAATTTTCTTTATATAAATCATGGGTTCATTTTTTACTATTTAAAATGTTTTTTTTTCAAAATTCACATTTTTAATTTTGACTTTGAATTCTGGCTTATTTTTCGTAACTTCGAGTGTAGATTCAAAATGTCCAGTCTTTTTTTATAATTGCAGTCTACCCTTACCTCCAAGTTTTCAGTTTAAGTTTTTACTCTTTTTTAGTTGCGTTTTTAAATTCCAATTTAGAAAATATTACTTCTCTAAATATACCTAAATGAAGACTGCTTTTTAAAAACTTCGTTTTTTGTCCCAAAATTTCGACCGATTTATTTTTTTTCGAATTTCTCTTTAAAGTTAGATTATCAATTCAATTTTTTCTAAATTTCTTAACAAATTTGCTTGTTAATTGGAGCTGAAACATGAAGAAAAAAATCGAAACTTCGTTCCTTTTGCCTAAATTGCAAAAGAAAATTTATTTTTGTATTAAAAAGTAAAATTCAATAAAAAGAGTCGAAAATCTAAATTTAATGTTTTTCGTTTTCAACTTTCCTTAATTCCAAGATTTCAGTTTTTTTTAGTTTTTTAGTTTCGTTTTTAAATTCGAAACTTAAAAGATATTATTTTTTAAATAATTAATTTCTTCAAAGTCCGATTAAAAACTCAAAATTTTATTTTGCCTATTTCAAGAAAAGTTGAACTGATTCTGAAATTAGGAATCTAATTTTTAAATTGTGCTCTTTTCTGGTAATTTCGAGATTATATTTGATTTTTTACAAATTCGAAATTTTTTCCAACTTGGGCTTTAATTTAAATTTAGGTTATAAGCACGAAATCTTTCTAAAAATTTAAACTTTTCTCACAAATCTTCTAATTAAAGGAGAAAATTTTACAGGTTTTTCCAAAATTTTCACTTTTTCTAAACATTTGAATTTGTGTTTTTCTTGAAAACATGCTTCATATATCTTAAGCTTTTTTCTGACTTTAACTTCGAAATTTCCTTCTTTAATTTAAAACTTTTGACTTTTGAATTTAAACTCGTTTATCTGCGATGTCTATTTGCGAGGTAAGGACCGTTTTGTAATGTTTTTAGCATATATTTAATTTTAAATATATGGCTTTTAGCGTAGTCCTAACTCGTGCGCAAAAGAAAATTGTGTTTGATTTTTGATTTTTATATAGATATATTACATACATACAGTGCAATATTGAAAACTTCTACCTTCAATAACTTTTAAATTGTTAAAGATACAAAATTGAGGGGAAAGCTATATAGATGATAATATGAAGGGTATTGCAGAATTGGCGTATTAAATGCTCTGAAAATAGAGAATATTAGCTCCTACAAACTTAAAAGGGTCCATACCACTTTTGATACATTGAATGGAAGGTAAGGATCGATGGAATGCGTTGCATCAAAATATCTATTATTAACCAAAAGACGAAGAAAACAATTTATAGATGTGTATTTTGCTGTAAATTTTAAAACCATTTTTTTTATGGAAAGCAACGTTACCGCTCTTTCGGTCTCCTCTTTTTTTTTAAATAATTCATTTTAGTAGATGTAATATATTTTGTTAACTTGTGAATGCTGATTTGTTGTTATGCTCTAAAAATGTTTTCTTATTGTTAATGTTGAATAACGTGGTGAACTTATTTTTTTTTCTGGAGAAACTGGAAAAAATGAATGATAAACTGCACGCAGGTTTAATGAGTCATATCCAAATATCACAGTTTTAGACACATAACGTTAGACAGTTAGTTCAAAAATTCCAAAGCTGTGGCTCTATTTTTAGCAAAAATCGTAAAGTCATTAAATCAACGAGATAAATTCATGTGCTAGGTTATGTGCAAATAATCTCAGAAATCATTTCTCTTGTTGATGTACTATAATAGCAGAAATGATTTATAATGCGGGTCCTATCATATGCTTATTGCGACTGTGCTGCGGGTATTAAAAAAACATTCAGTTTTACCCATATAAATTTTATTTAAGAAAATTTTTATTGGATAAGAGAGGATCATACTCAGTAATATTAAAGGACACGAAAATTTGTTATGAAACATTATCGGGGGAAAGATATTTAAAATAGTTAGAAAATTCTCTCAGCGTGGGTGTCAGTGGAGCAGTCTTTGCATTGGAGAAAGTATTCTTCCCTGTCAAGGAGTATTTGAACAACAGGGACAGAAATAAATGGATAGGTCGGAGATGTAACATAGAATGGCTTTGCCGCATTACCAGATCTTAAGCTATCTGCCTTTTTTTGTGGAATAGCAGCACTGTAGTGCACAATGTAAAAACTTGAAACCGCTTGTAATATTACTTAAAAGAAAATGAACGGCATTTTGAACATTGAAATTTATGGTAAAAATCTTTATAAATAATTTTCTTCGTATCTTGGTTGAAATTAAAGATATTATAAAGAGGCCTTTTTAGTGACACTCTACTGCTTCTTCATTAAATGTATCTCGAGTTGTAGTTATGGTCCCACTTAAGTTTGGGGTGCTAATACTGCAATAATTTTAGAGCAATTAAGACGTGTATTCGCCTTTTCCCATGATACTAATAAAAAAATTTGACCTTTAACTGTTTAAAGGTTATTCAAGGTAGAAGTTTTCATTGCTACAGCCTTTATATGACGTTCCTAAGTCAGATTAAAAACTTCAAAAAACAATTATTTTTGATGAAACGACAGCGAAAATTAAACTATTTTTTAATTAAACTAGAGCGAAAACTCAAGAGAGCAAAATAACGATTCGAAGTTCCTATGTTTGGAAAATTAAATTTGACACATTATATTCTCCTGAAAATTTTTGGCTAGGAAAAGAAATTTTTTCTGCATGCCAAAACATGTATAGGGTTTTCCGTACAATTTGCTACCACTTTGAAGAGTTTATTTAATAAAATAGAGAACAGTTTGTGATACAAAAGTTTTAGTTTTTTTAATCAACATTCATGAATAATTGTTTCTTGTAATTCATCTGTAAATTTTGGTTGTGTTGTATAGATTTTTGGTTTTTTTTAATAACAGAAGTAACAGAAAGAAGTAATGGAGTTCAACTCAGGTGACCTAGGTGGCCACTCTATCATTCAACATCTTTTGCCTTGACATACAGTGTCTTATCATTTTTAAATATAAATAAATCTTCGAATATATTTTCGTCATTCTATACTATTATATTTATTTCAAGCTTGTTAGCTTTCGAAAACAACTAGTCCTAAAACGGTCACTTCAAGCTTCGTTGCAGGCTACTCTTTCTGGTTTATGCAATTTTTTAGCCACAGATCCACAGATCCTATTTCCATAAACGTTTGCAACAATTCTGTTGTAAACTTTTATGTGTTGCTTTTTTTCCAGGAAAAGCAAAATTAAAAACTCAGCTACATATCTTGCATTGTTTCAATAACATACAGGATGTCCTATTCAAACAACCTTCATATAATTCCACCATTTTGCGATTGTCATTTTTTGTTTGGTTGACAGATTGAAAAAAAAAAGAAACCTGCAACTTTTGTATATAAGACTTTTATATATTTTGTTAAATTAACTTTGTTGAGAGGTGGAAAATTATATGGAAAAACCTTGTACACTATTATCGAACAGTGAACACACTGTATACAATATAATCATGATTGTTATTAAATGAATTCATTTGTTGTTGTAATGCTGGTATGATTAACACCAATATGTTGAATAGAAAAAATAGAGAGAGCAATGCATATAATATAATATGAGCTAATATAACAATTAAATTTTCATGTATTTGTTACATAAAGCGATGAAATAAACACTGTAAAAAATTACCTACGTTAAATTATTCTACCGTGTAATAAACTTTCCAAAATTATTACTGCAGTTCTGCACTAACAATAAGTTTATTTTTTATTATTATACTTTAAATATCTGTTCAATATTCATATAATTTGTTGGTTTGCATTTAATTAAATTTTGATTTCTACCACTAAGATATTTTTAACCCTACTAGTACGCTGAATTGTTCGGTATTCATATAATTTATTCATTTTTATTATATTTAAAAATATAAAAATAAACACATCAAAATAAATGTTGTAATCAAGTTGTAAAGTGAAACTAGTCCGGGTAATTTAAAGAATTTCGATCCATTGTGGTAGTTTCAAACTTTATTTTGTTATAAGTTTATTGTATATAGAGTTATATATATATATATATATATATATATAGAGTTTATAAATATGAATCTCTAAATAATTGACATTTACAACCCTCACTTCGTGGAATTCTTTAAACAAATTGCTGGTATGACCGTCGATGATGAGTAATGCGAAACCTGGTCCGGTGTTAGCAAATTTTTATCAAAAACCTTGTGCAATTTTTAAATTTTGTTGCGTCTCTATCGTTAATAAAGTTTATTAGTTATGAATATGAATCTCTAATTTATCTCTAGTTACCGACTGCCTCAGATGGCGATACGTTTTATACATTTTAACAATGGATTATCATTTTTGTTATCCAAGATGATTCTAAAAGTGGTACCATAAATTTAGGATCGTATTTTGGAGCCAAAAATAAGGCTAAAAGCCTATATAAATATATGTGTGTGGAAGGTTACTTCCTGATTATAGTTTTTTTTAATAATTGCGAAACCTGTACAGATAATTAAATAAAATTTGCCACAACTTTATACATTTTCGTGCCTTTTCCAAATATCTAAGAATTAAATAACAGAACTTAACCAGTAGAGGGTATATCCAGGGGGGTGGTGTTTAAGACGTACCTTATTTATTTTGAGTGCACTTTTGTCGCTGTTTAGAACAAACATATAAACTACAAACGTTTTTGCATAGAAAAAGATATTCTTACTGAAATTTGATATTGTCAACGGTTTTTCAGTAAAATGCATTTGTATACCTCGAAGCATTAAAAACGCCCGCCCAAAAATCTAGGATGTGACACATAATTGGCTTTGAAATGAGACAAAATAAGATTAGTTAAAACAAATTATTTTTAACTAATATTTAACTAATTTTAATTAATATTTAAATAAAAAAATGTTTCGCAATTATTTAACCAATAACGAATTTAAAAATATTAGCTTTTATTTACAGATTTACAGTGATCATCAGTGACAATAAAACATGGAAATGTCAATACTATTTATCTTCTTTTATTTCAATGCCAATTAGGTGTTACATCCGTTATTTTTGGGCGAGCATTTTTATTTCATCGAGATATAAAAATGCATTTTACCCGAAAACAGCTGACAATATCGAATTTGACTAGAAGTACGTTTTTTATGTAAAAACGTTTATAGTTTAGTTTTGTTACGAAACTGCGACAAAAGTGCATACAAAATAAATAAAGCAGGTTTTAAGCACTGTCCCCCTAGGTATATCTGCCAGTGGTTAAGTTTTGTTAATTTATTCTCAAATTTTTTGAAAGTAAACAAAGCGGTATGGAGTTGTGTTAATTATCTGAACACGTTTTGCAACTATTAATTAAAAACTATAATCAGGAACTAACTTCCCACACCCTGTAACTCGGAAACGAACCCTTTTACGACATATGTTTATATACACTTTTCGTCAGTATTTTGGACTCTTAAATACGAATTCGAATTCATGGTACTACTTTTAGAATCACCTTGTACAATTCCTCTTCACCTAAATTTGCAAAAGGAAGTCAAACTCATGAAATTATTCCTACATTTCTCTGTCCGTTTGTCAGAGACTTTGTAAACTATTTGAGTTAAGATAACTGAAGTGATTTTAAAGGTCTCGAGCAGCTAAATCGAAATTTTCGTTAAAAAAGTCAACAACTTGAGTTAGAAGTCAAAATTTGAGAAAAAAACAGTTAAAACTAAAACTCGGAAAATTAAGAAATAGTAAACATTAAAAAAACTAAATTCATAAAAACGTAGGTAATCATAATTTTGAGTTTAATTTCGTACTTTTGATATTTTTTTTTTGGATTTGGATTTTTGCATGTTTATTTAAAATTTTTGAATTTAAAAAACGCAATTTAGAGAAAAAATGGAATTTTGGAGTTTTATTTTCCGAAAATTTCTCCCTCCATAGAATTCTTATTTTAAATTTTTAATCTGGTTGGTTTTACTTAAAATTTCCATTTTGCCCTAGACTGCTAAACTTTTTTTTAATAAGTTCAGAATCCGAGCCAATTTCGAGTTTAAAAGCTGAAAATTCGAATAAAAAGCTACTGAATATTCGAGTTTATTATTTTCTGCCTTAGAAGTGAAATTTCAGAATTTTTTTCGAAATCATGAATTTTCAAATTTTTAAAATTTTTTCAGAAAATATGTTTTCCAATAACTTTGGAGTTCAAGTGTATCTGTCAAAATGTTCCGACCAAAGTGGAATATTTGGGTTTAACGTCGAAATTTTTACTGAAAATTTCAGTGGATAACTCTACATTTTGGTAATTTTTTGTTATACATATTTAGAAAATTTGAACTATTTTCAGAATTCCTAGGTAAATCTTTAAAATTTTTTTTCCCAAAATAATGATTTTAATCAAGTAATTTTGCTTAGCAAATTAAATGAAATCTAAACTTTCGATCTTTTTCTCAACTGCCCTTGCAAAATTCGCTTTTTCGAAATTAGCTATTGCGAAAAAATCAATCTCGGTGAAAACAGCAAGAATTTTAATTTTTTTTTTTAATTTTAAGTTTGAAGAAGAAATTTTAAGAAAATAAAAATCCTAATTTAGAAAAAAAAAATTTGGAAAATATTTCATCATTTCTAAAATATGTACATTTACCTTTTTCCTTAGTGCTTTTGGAAATGTTGAATTTGGTTTCGAAAATGATTGAAACTTTGTTTTTTTTTCAATTTTTGTATTATTTTCATTTTAGAACTTTTTATTTCCGGTAGAATCGAAATTTCAAAAGTGCGTCTTAAGAATTAGATCTGAAATTATAAATTTATACCACGATCATCGCGTCGTGGTTTGTTCTATTGTTGACAAATTCCAAATTCTCGACTTTTTACCTTAAAAATGATCATCTCAGGTAATTTTGCACCAAATTAGTCGTAATATAGCTTTTGGATAGAGGAGAGCTTTCTTTAGACTATTACTTCTCTAAACTGCTATATTTTTAAATTGCGATTAACTCCAAAATTCTTCATTGAAAATGGACTGTTAGTCGGTGCGAATGTCTGTTATTAGGTTACAGGTGGCAATTTTTAACTGCCTTTTGCCATTCTCGTTTCTATCGATTCGGAATTTCTCGACATAGAACCCTTTTAATTTTGGAAATGATCGGTGGCTTTTTTGATAGAGAATAGTTTTCTCTAGCTAAACTATATCATTTTGCTATATTTTTAAATTATGACTAACTCTACAATTCGCCATTGAAAAACTATTGTCACTCTGCGTGTTCATAGAATAGATAATAACTGATGCTTAAATAGTGCACTTAGGCATTTTACTGCGCCCCACGCTTTTCGTTTTAAATCTTACATGTATTTTCATAGTCATTAAAAATTCATAATTACAAATTTTCTGGACCATCTATATGGGGTTAGACATCTGAATTTGGTTATAAATCTATATGGAATTATGTGAAATTATTTTATACCTTTTGGTCCGTTTTAAAAAACGTGTCATGTTACATAATTTTTTTAATTTAAATTATTTCCTATTGGATTTATCAAAGAACCATTTTAACTGTTCGATCACAAAGGCTTCTTTAAGAAAAATTGTTTTACCCCCGAGACGGCTCTATCGATTTCAATAAAACTTGGCAACTAAGAGTGTTTTGTATCAGGAAAATGATATAGGGTGCCATTTTCGTAATCAGTTTAGATTATAATTATTCATTGCCATATTATGTTTTTATTATTATATAGTTAAACTCAAAGACTATTTATCTATGGTTAAACCGTTTTAGATATTCATTTTTTTGAACTCGAAATGTCGGAGATCTATACAAGATATTCAAATGGTTCTGTCGATTTTGATAAAACTACCAATCTATGTTATACATCTAACGTTCTACGAAAACTTGGTAACCAAATTTTTGAATAAAAAAACCATCTGTTTTGATCTATATTAATATCGTTAAAATTTGTTAAAGTTCTTACAATATAGTTATGTTTTTTCTCATACCCTCAATTCACGAGACGAAATCATGAACTACCACTATTTAAAATATGCGCAGTCAGCTAGTGACTTATCTAATCTTAAAAACTGAAACATTGTGCAATTTGCATGCTTACTTGTTATATTACATTTATTGTTAAATATAGTTCATCAGTTATGAGTAAGGGCCGGAAGTTTAAGCACCAAAAATCTTTAAAATAAGCGCTTATATTAGCACTAAAAAATAGGATTTTTAAGCATTAAAAACAATATTTTAAGCATTTATTTCTAAATAATATACATATGTACATTTTTCTAACATTGGTCATCATCAATATCATTATCATTTATATTACAAGTGATTACTAAATATCGCTCTAAGTTTTCGAGGCTAAAATTTTGGCGTTTGTCCGAAATAGTATATTTTAATTTAGAAAATGTTCTTTCTACCTCTACAGATGTAATAGTTTCATATTTAAAACATATAGTTTTGTCTTGTCTCTGGTTTTGTCCACTGGTAATTCCACATTAGCTTCATTCCCTCATAGCATTTCTGAAATACTTTTTAAAGTTTGGTATTCAGTATTCGCACCTATTACCTGTGATAATTTTTGAAAAATCTTATTTCCTTTATCTCCAGAAATTCCAGAAATTTATTTTATTATATTTTCAACAACTTTAATTGAAACTGTCATTTTTCACCTTGTTTTTTCAAAGATCTTATTGAATCACAAAAATCAGCGTAGTTAGAAGCAATAAAACTGAGAGCATTCTTAACACTTTATTGCTGAATAAGTTCTTTTGTCCACAATTTGCTTAAATGTGACAAAATTGTTAGAATAATATATCTATGACTACATTAGCAATATGTCCCCCATGGCATCACTTTTGTCTATTAATACTCAAATCTTACTGTTGCCAATGCCTCGACGTATTTGAACTAATTTTCCTTAATAGGCATTCTCTTTCTTAAAGAAGATTCACAGAGAAGCTTTTCTTTAGTGTATTTTTCAAATAAATATTTTATTGATTTGTGTTATATACATAAAGGGATACCGGTTTCAACAAAGGCAGTACATACATCCATGGAAAACTGAGACTGGCGATTATTTATCTCGGTAAACGGCTGCAGAAGGCCTTGTTTTTTAGCTTATTTGGAATTTTTCTTTTTAATTTTGCAGCCTCCCTATGTAATTTTCTATTTAAATGCTGCGTGATATGGAACTTTTTTTCTCCATTAATACTTTTTTTACACACTTTGCACAAAAGCAGTTCCCATCCTTTGACAAAATGCCTTTTCCGAATTCGCGAACTAATTTTCGTAATTTGTCTTTTAATGAAGACGCAACTTTAGGCATTTTTTCTGAAATTACGTACGAACGAATTTCCTAAGAACGTGAACAAACTTACATTTACAACGTAGTAAACACGAAATAATAATGATAAAATAAATATTTTTCGAGAATTTAAATATTCCTGCAATTGCACTGACTGAGATATATTGCATTGTACAGGGCGAGGGCTAATGAGTAGAAGATTTCTTAATTATAATAAACATTCAGAAGCAAAGATAATTAGAATACAATTAAGATATTATGGGATTTTGAAAACCCCATTATCATGTTTCTACAAGCAAATATTTTCTATTATAAGCTTTCTAAGCAGAAAACTCTAAAAATTAGCAAAAATAAGCATTTTAACCATATTGCTCAAACTTCCGGGCTTTAGTTATGAGTTATGTATATTGAACAATTCCACCAAGTAAGGGTACCAATATTAATGATTTATATGCAAATTATTTGTAGCATTGAGTGCTGATTAGTTTAAATGTACGCGCACTTCTAATTTGTGTAATGAAAAGTATTCATTACAGCTTAACGTTATGTTAATTAATTATATGGTTACGGTTAACTTCATTTTAAACAAATGGACCTCGAAATTGTGAAAGCAACAAAGTTTTCACCGTCTTCGTCATACATTTACACATTAATTACACGTAAAATGTATCATATATTGTTCTAGTGATCTGATTTTTCAGGAAGATGAACTGAAAGGAGAAAATTCAATGAAATCAAATGGATTGGCAAATTTAAATCTTCGATCAAATCGCTTAAAAGGAAACATCATTCTTGGAAATTATGGCGTAAGTGTCGATATTTAATTTGTAAACTTTCAGCTAATGTTTGTTATTGCAGAACCTCAGTGAACTGGATGTTAGTGAAAACAATATCGAAACTTTAGACTTGAGTGCCGTAGAAAATTTGCAAAGTTTACAATGCTCAAGAAATTCGTTAATTTATCTAAAGGTGTCAGGTCGGCATTTGACTTCAATTATAGCGGGAAACAATAGTAAGTATTATTTTTCTACCCAACATCGGTGTCTATGTATTTCTGGTTTTAGAGCTGAAAAGTTTAACGACTGTAGCAACACCGACTAAACTGAAACATATTGATGTATCTTACAATGAATTAGATGCTTTTCCGGAATGGTTGATAGACTGTAGCGAATTGAGATGCATATTTGCAAGCAATAATAATATTTCCACGCTTCCGGAACAGTTATTTTGCAATGAAATGCCTTATTTACATACGCTGCAATTGGCTTACAATCAGCTTCAATATCTACCATCAATTCAAAGAAGTCTTCCAGTCCAGGAGCTTTTTTTACAAAACAATAGCTTATCCAGTCTACCTGAGAATTTCTTCAAACTTGTATACAATATAAAGGTATTGAATTTGTCAAATAATAGGCTTTGTGATCTACCAAAACCAGAAGGGAATTTACAATTAGAAAAACTTTTTCTGACAGCAAATTGCCTCATAGATTCGTGTTTGGAGAAAATTGCCTCATACTTACCCAAACTGAGAATATTGCACGCTGCTTACAACAATTTTACTTCATTGCCTTTAAACTGTGCTTCGATTTGGTTAGAAATCGAGGAATTAGTTTTGTCAGGAAACAAACTTTTACGTCTACCAAATGATATTGGTCAATTAAGGCATTTATCAGTCCTCAGAATCCATTCTAATCTCCTTCAAAATATTCCACCTTTATGTAATTTGCAATCACTTCGCGTATTGGACTTAGCTCATAACCAATTGGATAGAGTTGACCTGACATCTTTAATACCACCAAATTTAAAATTTCTGGATTTGTCATGTAACGTTAAGCTTCATGTCGATTCTCAACAATTTCATACTTACCGTACGCAAAGACCTATGAGTTTGGTGGACGTGTCTGGAAGAAATCGAACAACTTTACCACTAACCCCTTCGTCATTCTGCGAAAATGATCTCACTGATTACAGCTGGACTGTTGGCTTTTCTGAGACGTCTGGCGCGAAACACAGACTTTATATAAGTCAAATTCGATTATCAGCGTTTTGTAACACCGAGGCACTGTTTGGTATGTTTGATGGTGAAAACAACAACGATGTTCCCGTAAATGTTGATAAAATAGTACCACGGATACTTTTGGAGGAAAGAACGGTTAAAGAAACTGCAGCTGAATACATGAAATATACAATGTTATCTGCATATAGAGAGCTAAAGGATAAGGGGCAAAAGCAGGGAATGAATGCAATAATTGTACATATACTTAAGTCTAAGCAACCCGCCGATTTTTCTTTCTGCGGAGGTGTCAAGAAGTATGTTATGAAAATAGCTAGCGTGGGAGAAATTAAAGTGGTCTTGGGTAGAGCGACTGGTCCTGTTAGATTGTTACCTGTTAAGCAGAGGAAGCAAATAAGAACAAATCCACAAATGCATCTAATGGTTCCAGACCCCGATATAGCGGAAATATATCTCGACGATCAGGATGAATATATGATAATTGCCAATAGAAATATATGGGACGTTATTAGTCCAGAAAGTGCTATTAAAGAAGTTAGCTTGCAACGGAACGTCATTTTAGCAGCTAAAAGGTTGGTATATAATTTTATGATAGACAGATCCATATTAGGGTGTCCATTCTTCTGTTCATTTTTGATTTATTCAATTCCACCCCTGAACTTGATATTGTAAAAAAATCGACAGGTGGAGGTATTGCCGTCAGATGACGTCAGTTTTTTGATGTGCATAACGAGTGGAATATCTACTTTAAATCGAAGATTCGACTTTTTTCCTAACTGTATTCAAAACCTAAAATGTTTATAAAAAGCCTGAGAATGAGAACGTTTTATAAATGACATTGGTTTTTTCTTTGGTAATTTAAATTTTTTCTCAAATCTCCGAACTTGCAGTGGAATTTGTATTTTGATTGCTCTTAACGGTATTTCGAGTTTAAGCTTAAACCTGAAGATATTAAAAATTTAAGATCTAACCTGTCGTCCATTCCTTCGACTCTTCTACAGCTTTATCTTTTTCTTTTATTTCAAAACTGCTTTTTATCGAATATTTTTGTGTGACCGTATGGAAATTTGCCAGCAAAAATGCTCTGTTTATTTAGAGATGCATTTAGTTCCGAAAAACTACAAGAAAAAATGGAAATAATAAAAAAAGTACAAATTGCATTTTTCCAGTC
This sequence comes from Dastarcus helophoroides, assembly GCA_028583605.1. Lineage (NCBI taxonomy): Eukaryota > Metazoa > Arthropoda > Insecta > Coleoptera > Bothrideridae > Dastarcus > Dastarcus helophoroides. Next base: position 2,290,301 of record CM053335.1, read on the forward strand.
CATCATTTGTCAATGTAAACATAGCTGTTCACTAAAAATGTTTCTAGTTTATTTTTTCGATAATTGTACTCTAATCTCTTTTTAGAGAATATTCTACCAAAAGTCTCCAAAGCATTTTTGGAATAACACTTCGCGAAAATAAAATCGTTACATTGCCTTAATATTTTCCACCTTTATTTATCTTCTTTCGCTTACAATTCTTTTATTGAAAACACTAAAAATTATTTTGGCAGAGTTGTACGAAACCTAACTATCTTCAAAAAAATTCTTACAGCAGTTTTGTAGTACTTACGTTTAAAAATATGCGACCAAAAGCTAATTACTGCTTTTCTTCGAAATGGCGGATAAGAAGAGATGCGATCACTGCAATTAGGATTAATACTCATCGTTGATCTGAATAATTTCAATAAAAAATGTTGGGTAGCCAAAACATTTCATTTGTCCTTTTTTTCGAGCATCATCTGACTGAATTAGACAGGAATTCTAAACAATGCCTTATTTGCAGCAAAATTTTTATGTTTGTCTATTCAAAATAAATAAAAATGTATGGAGTTGCCACAAACAGGGTGATGACGTCTATAGTAAAAGTAATAACATTGAAAATTCACCTATATGTAAAAATAAAAATTTTTACACAGATAGAATTAGTGTGCCCAAAGTTTTCTTAAAACAATGATTAAAAAAAAATATTTCATACATTAGGCCGTATGGCATTTGTGTGCAGTATAAACAATTTTGTTTGATTTCATTCAATGTGTTTGTTTCAGGCTTCAAGATTTGGCTCAAAGTTTTGGAGCCGAAGAAAATTTAAGCATTATAGTGGTGAAATTCAACCTCCTTGGCTCAGATGTCGATATGCTAATGAGGGAATTGAGACAGACCTTTCGAAAGAACAGATATCAAAGCGAAAGCGGTATATCAACTTCATCTACATGTCAACCGGGGTGCTGCTGTGAAGCTTTAAATAATGAATGCGCAAATTGCATTGAAAAATTGCCTTTGCCCCCTCCTATGCTTCTGCAGGACGATCGTTCTTCACCAAGTGGACAAAGTGAACACAATTGTAGCGATTGCAATTCTTCAGCAAAAATGTTTATTAACCAACTCAATAAACAAAGTAGAAGTGTAACACCTTCTATATTTGAAACTAATGAAGTTAAGAGTAATCCAGAAAGAAGAAGTTATAGGGGTGTAGCAAAAGCTTTACGGGCTCGAAGAGAAGAAGAACGAAACAGAGAAGATTCAGATTCTGCTTTATCAGAGGAACAATTTAAATGTTGGGAGTACATGTTAGAGCAGAATACTCAAATGTTATTTGATAAAGAGTTGAACACCATTAATAGAAATAGAGACAAGAAAAATACTTTTTTGGTGAAAAATCCAACTATTTCGAGAAGTAATCCGCAGCTGGCGGAAACGGGAGATAATGTTGCAGGAAGTTTTCTTTCTCGACAATTTGGTAGTTCTAGATCTTTTAATCCATTGCTGACTAGATCTTCTAATTCAAGATTTACCATTGATAAGAAACTAATGGGTGGCCCACATGCTGCCTACTTTGGAAGTTTACAAAGATTAATGCCTTACAATCTGGAGTATGATTTTGCTGTAATGCATGAGCGAGGATTGGCAGATTCTTTAGACTTAGACAGGATGCAACAATATTGGGGTGTAACTACAACTGAGCTTTAACTGTACATATTATGTAGAACTTATATATGTGAGTAATTAATAATTTAGTAGTGCAATAAATAAATATTTTTTTGAAAATGAGTATTTATTACAAATGTAAAATCAAACAGGCCCGGATTTAAGGCGATTGGGCCCCGCACTTGAAGGGGCCCCGGATCACCATCAAAATGAACAAAAAATTATTTTTCGAAATTTAAAGCAAGTTACCTTTGACGATAAGGGATAAATTATAAATTATTCAAATAATTAAAAACATATTTATTTTAAGTTCGCACTGATGGGTGAGATTTTTTATTGTGTTTATTATAATACTAGCTGCTACTCGCAACTTCCTGCGCATAAAATTAAATAAGTTCCTCGAGGTTTGATTTTCTAAAAAAGACTTTCCATGTTAGGCTTTCACCATTTTCCAGTGCAGTCATTAATTGAATCTACTATCCAAGTTTAGGTTTCTATATCCAGACATTTAGGTTATGCATTGGCCCTTCAATAGTTAGCTAAGATATGTTCCATAACATTACGTACAAAAGTATTAAAACAAAATATAAAATACTAATAAAAAAATAGGTAACAGAAATAAAGCTTTATGTAATCAACTATTCAAAGTTATAAACAGTTTATGCAATTTCGTGGTTGAAAGAGCTCGATTTGTTTTGTTTTACATATGAACTCGATAACAACATAAACATTATTTTATTTCGGCTAGCTGCTCAGCAAAAAAAAACTTTTCCATTTGAAGCAAAAAATATTCTTGAATAGGAAGGTATTTATAAGATAGTTCGGTAGATGGCGCAGTGACATATACAACGCAACACACTTTCCCATTTATAAAATTGGGTCTAAAGTTTTACGTCTAAAGTACTACGTAAAAGATCAACAGTAAAACAATATACTATACGCTATCCAAAGTTACAAACAATCAATTATAGTAAGTTGTTTGTAAAATATATTGAATTTACATTTTACTTAAATATTTAATATACAGTGTGTCCCACTAGTACGCGGAGGTCCGATATCTCTTTTAACGAAAAAGCCATCCTTCTCATTCCTTGCAGCATTATTAAATTGCATTAGCTCTACAATTAAAAAATAGTTTTGATTATATAAGATGTTTTGTTTCCCTGGACATCTGTAATTTAAAAAATCGAAATTACTATCTAGTAACTTCGATTTTTTAAATTACAACCCTTATATTTTATGCTTTTTTCGAATTCTACTCATTTTAGTGGGTGTTAAATTGTCTTTTTCCATTCCTAAACCTAGTATTTTTCAAGATATTTTGATTTGTTTTAGAAAATAAAATTTTTTCATTTTTCAGCAAAAATTTAATACTTTTCAGGTCTGAAAGGGAAAAACTCGTTTTTTTTTTCACAGTAATTAGTCGAATTGTTAGGCTATCCAAAAATACTTAAAGCAATTCAAAATTATTATACAGAGCTTTCTAAATTAATTTTAAATTTTGCTAACTTCAAACGACGAAAACTCATTTTTTTTAATGCAACGCTTTATATTTTATTACACCATAGGAAGCATCAAAGCAAGGTTCATTAATTTTCTTAAACTTTCCCTATAGCTAAACTCAATATTTCTTTGGGAAATTTATATTTATTGGAAAATGTAGTTTTTCTATAACTTAATTGGTATTAAGAACGTAGGTGACATTTTTTAAACATCAATTTATGATACAGGATATACTTTTTCTGGAATTGGACCGTGTCAAAGAACTACTAAGAAATTGGCCTTTTTTATTCTTTCATTTTTGCATATTTCCTTATATTTCTCTTTTTATTTATTATTTCTTTTCTTTGTTCCTGAAGAAGCCCCCTACGATGGTGGGCGAAACGTCGAACACTTTTAGTAGTTCTTTGACACGGTCTAATCCCGGAAGAAGTATATCCTGTACTGACTCTGGCCGTGGAAGCCATCAGATATTAACATAACAAAATCTTGACAACGAAGGCTTCCACGGCCAGAGTCAGTACAGGATATACTTCTTACGGCATTGGACCGTGTCAAAGAACTACTAAAAGTGTTTGACGTTTTGCCCACCATCGTAGGGGGCTTCTTCAAGAACAAAGAAAAGAAACAATAAATAAATAGGGAAATATAAGAGAATATGCAAAAATGAAAGAATGAAAAGGTCAATTTCAAAACATCAGAGTACGGTAACTCAGTATGTCCACCATAGAGGCAAAACTCTTCTGAATTGAAAATTGGTACAAAGGATATTCTCTTACGCAGTTATATGCTCTAGTTGAATAATAATGAAGGGTTAATGCAAATGTTTTTAATTGTTCTGTATACACTGTATTTTTGGAACATTTCATTATTCGCTGAAAAAGTTCTTTTGTTTGTCCAGACAGAGACATCTAAAAAAGTCAAATTTGTTTTAAGAACACAAAACTAATAATTAATTAACTTACATTTAATGCTAACTCAAAATCTTCGTTTTTTATTGCAAAATTAGATTTCAAACTAACTATTAAAATTTTAATATCAAAAATATTTTTTTTTAATTTTCTGACTGTAGTTTGCAGATTTGAGATTTTTTTTTTCAAATTCAACACTGTTTGTTGCGATTTTTTGAAAAACACCTTTCTTACCCAAACCTTATTTAAATGTTGTTCTTTATAATCCCCAAAATATCTAGGATTTTTGAAAGTTCTCTTGTACCTGGAAGATATATTTTATTGCAATAATATACGCTCTAAAAATTTAGGTAGCAATGTTTTTACCTGCAAACGCCTCTGGAAGAACCAGATTCACTTACTTCTGAATTTAAACTCATGTTTGGAGAAACTTGGGATTTTGAAGGTCAACTTGCAGTCATGGTACGTGATTCGCCCACATTTTTATTAGTAATTCCACTGATTATGGATTTTGATGGTGAACTTGCGGTTAGTTTATGTGATTCGTTGAGACTTATAGTGGTACTGGTGGTAGACGAATCAGAAAGTCTAAAAAATTAAATATGAGTGAAGGTAAATATATTTTACTGTCTGACCTGGCCCTTTTTTATTTGGAGATGGCATTTCTTTATCCACATCCATTTTTAAACAAGTAAAATAACTGAAATTAATATTTGTAAAAAAGCATTCAATCTGAATACGTCTCTGTGTCGTACCCAATAAGTAAACTTGAACACGCTTCTCTTTAAAATATCTAAATAATTTTAAAACTAGGTCTTTTTACTAACAAGTAACACTGTAAACAATTTCTAACCACTATGCTGTACAATATACAGTGACTCACAGCTTAAATGATGCAGTGAGCATACAACAGATAAAACTACTGACAGAAACATACAGAAAGACCTTTGCAAATATATAGTTCAAACTTTATTGTATGTCAAGCTCTAAAAGTAATGTACCTGACAAAAAAATGCAAACAAAAGGATGCACCTATAAAATAGAGCTCACAGCTAAAATGATGCAGTCATTATACTCACCATAAAATACCATACATTTGTACTTTATCAGTAATTTAAAGGTCTCTCTTTGTTTTCAGTAACTACCTGTAATCTTTTAGGCATTGTCTCTACTAAGATTTGGGTGTATTAAGAAGAAATTGCCTTTTGTTCTTTAATGATCATCTTTAACTCATTTTTATTGTTCACGTTATGTTTAGTGACTTTTTTCTTTTATATCGACCATACATTATCTATTATATTAATGTTAGATGATAGTGGTGGGGTACTAAGACATGCCAGACAATTTTAAAATAACCATTCTTGTACAGTACACTCTCAAAGTTTTGGGTTGTTGTCGTAAAAAAATTGAAAATTCTGTTGAATGTTTAATTTTTCAGCACTATATTGTAGGAACTGTTTTAAAATATTGAAACAGTAATACTAACCCATTGTACTATCACTAAAGTGTATTTTGACGACCCTGACAAAAGACATACAACGAAAGCTTCCACGGCCAGAGTCAGTACAGGATATACTTCTTTCGGAATTGGACCTACTACTAAAAGTATCGAGGTTTCGCCCACCATCGTAGGGGGCTTCTTCAGGAACAAAGAAAAGAAACAATAAATGAAAAGTAAATATAAGGAAATATGCAAAAATTAAAGAATGAAAAGGCCAATTTTAAAACATCAGAGCATGGTAACTCAGCATGTCCGCCATACCAGAGGTATGGTGGACATGCTGAATTGAAAATTGGTACAAAGGATAAGAAAGTTTAGACAGAAGAGCACGGTAACTCGTATGTCCACCATAACAGAGGCGAAACTCTTCTGAGAGGAAAGAAAGAAAGGGAAACTTTATATATCAATTGTCTGCGCGATCACTTCCGAAGATTTCCCAAGGTTGTTTTATAGATGGAGGAAAGCATGTAACGGTCGTCTTTGTTGATGTTTTTGGGGAATTTTTGGATTTAAATTGCCTCGCGTATCTTCCTATTATAGTAATTGGGAATATTGGATATAATTGAAATATTATCACAGAGAATCTTGTGTCTGGTCTCATGTTGATGTTCCGCAATGGCTGACGGCGAAAATAAACCAGACCTAAGACATCTTTGGTGCTCGGATATTCGCGTCTTAAATGATCGCCCCGTTTCTCCGATGTACACTGAACCCAAGAACAAGGAACCCTGTACACGCCATTAGAACAAAAGGATGAAATTTTATCTTTGGGAGATGGGAGGAGCTGTTGGATCTTTGAGGATGATGAAAAAATGGGTTTAATGTTGTGTTTTCTTAATAATTTTCCGAGTTGATCTGTTACTCCGTGAACATAAAGAAGAAAGGCTTTAGAAGAAATTATTGAATTTTGTGAAGGACGAGGGGTAGGGTGAAGATGTTGTTTAATGACAGTTTCAATGTCGTGCGATTTGTAACCATTATTGCGGTGGTTGAAACGAATTTTGTTCAACTCGTCTGAAAGATTTATCGGTTGTGAAATTGCTACAGCTCGTGAATCCAGTGAATTTATGACAGAACGTTTTTGGGAAGGGTGATGATGGGACTCTGCATGCAAATAACGATTAGTATGGGTAGGTTTTCGATAAACGGAATAAGAAACGCGACCGTTTGGTAAACAGATGACCAGTACGTCAAGAAAAGGAAGAGAACCGTTGTTTTCTATTTCCATAGAGAAGCTAATGGAAGAATGTAAAATAAATGTAGTGAATCCTTGCCATGTGGCCATACAATAAATGTGTCATCTGCATGATGAAGCCAAACCTTGGGTTTTAAATCCGCAGTTTCCAACGCAGTGTTTTCAAAAGATTCCATGAAAATATTTGCTACGACTGGGGATAAGGAAGAACTCATTGGGGTGCCGAAGACTTGTATAGAAGCTGCCATTGAAAAAAAAATAAGTCGATGTGAGGCACATTTTAGTTAAAACAACTAGAGAATCTGCATTCTCATTGCCTGAAAGTAATTGACGAATTATGGTCATGGAGTCGGAAACTGGAACATAAGTGAATAGTGAAGTGACGTCAAAACTTACCAGTATGTCGTTGGGGTCTAGGGTTAATTCGGATAACAATTCGACAAAGTGTTTAGAATTTAGGACGTGTCATGATGTGTTTCCGGTATATGACTTGAGGATGTGAATTTATCGTGCTGACAATGGGCCTAAAAGGTATATTGGGTTTGTGAATTTTAGGGAGACCATAAAGACGATGTGGTTTGAATTCTCTCGGAACAAGATGTCTGAGAGTGTCTGCGGACAAATTTGAGGATTTTAGCATGGACTTGAGTTAGCGTTCAATTTTGTTTGTTGGGTCCCGAGGAAGAGGAATATAGGATCCTTCATTCAGCAGAGCGTAATTTGGATCCATACTCGAAATTATCCAAGATGACAGTTGCATTACCTTTATCAGCCGAGAGAATAGTGATTGAAGAATCTGTTTTTAGGGTTTTAAGGGCACATTCTTTTCTCTCAGAAGAGTTTCGCCTCTGGTATGGTGGACATCTGAGTTACCGTGTTCTGATGTTTTGAAATTGCCCTTTTCATTCTTTCATTTTCCCTTTTTATTTATTGTTTCTTTTCTTTGTTCCTGAAGAAGCCCCCTACGATGGTGAGCGAAACGTCAAACACTTTTAGTAGTTCTTTGACACGGTCCAATCCCGGAGGAAGTATATTCTGTAATAACAAAATTTTCTAAAGATACAGCAATTTTGCCATTTTGCTGTAACAACATTTCTTTTAAATTTAATTTTTTTGTTAGGTGTTTTTAACGGATATATTTTACGATTTACGATTACGATTTACAGGTCGAACAAATGGGCACAACTATCACCGTTATAATTACCGTAACCCCATGCAAAGACCACATTTTTCATAAAATCGAAAATTTCCAAAAAACGATTAACTGTAGCTATAGAAAAAGCTTAAAAAAATTAATGCATCTTTCTTTGGTGCTTCCTATGGTGTAATAAGATATGGGGTGTTCCATTTAGAAAAAGTGAGTTTTTGGGGTTTGAAGATAGCAAAATTGAAAATTGACTTTGTACGCCCTGTTTTAAGGTGTTTTAAGTATTTTATGGTAGTCTAGGGATTTGTCTAATTACTGTGCAAAAAACAGAACTCTCTCTCTTTTTTTTTTAAATTATTTTCTACAAGAAATCAAAATATCTTGGAAAATAAGAGAAAGCTGATAAAACTCCCATTAAAATGATTAGTAGGATTCGAAATTGGCCTAAAATATATAGACTGTAATTTAAAAAACCAAAGTTATTATCTGCCTAGAGAATTCAGAACACCCCATATAACTATATAATCGAAACTGTTTTTAGATTGTAAAGCCAAGGTAGTTTGGTTCTACCTCCGCTTACTAGTAGGACATACTGTATAGAGTGTACCGCGAAAAATTTAAGCGGGCCCCGCACCTATTGAATCCAGGCCTGGAATCAGATGCACATATTTGTAAAGTAAGATTCATTTCATCATACAGTAAGGTGGCAAGTGACTGAAAACTGAAAACAAAGTAATAAAAGTCAATCATGTCTGAATAATTTAATAAATAATTAAACAGATGTTGCAATAAATAAAAATAAATTGACGACTAGATCATAAACGGACACATATTTTATATATGATATACAATATTCTGTTTTATTTTTCGACTAGAACAATTTACTGTACACGTTTTGTACTGCACAGCCAACTTCAGCGCTTTGTGCCTTGTGTCTTTGGAAATGGCGATACAATTATTGAAATATCGTGTTGAAATCTCAAATGTACCAAATTATTATAAAAATAATTCAATAAGATATTTGTACGATAATGTTGAAATTGACCGTAGCAATACGCAAGGTAACACATAAAAATCTTGTTGAGGATTTTGATAAGAATGTTATCGTGACAGATTACAGTGATATTGAGGTGTCAGTAATGGGCACTGGACGGTTCTCCCAGCCACGAATCGGGACTCGGTGGGAAATCTGGATACCCTCTTGGGCTGCTATCGTTGCTTATGTCTGTATCAGCTCCAAGAGGAATATTGTGTGATAAGCCCATACCTGGATGTGGTCCTTGCCCTATAAAGATAAAAAATATTACTCATTAATTCATTAAATTTTTGTGTTTAATGGGCCATGGAAAGAAACTGTTGTTCAATGTTTTTTTGCCAGTAATGTCAATATGGTCGATTGTTATGATTGAAAGCAGGAATTTTCAATTAAATATTAAATAATTTTGATAATTTTTAAATTTATTTTTAACACAAAAGATATTTTAAACAATATGCTATAAATACGGATCGTACTCACCAGTTGGCATCTAAAGTAGATAAATTAATTATTATTCTTGTTAAACTAAGCCAAAAAATGTTTGCAGTATGGCAAAACAATTAATAGAGGTAAAACTAATTTTTACATGTGAGATAGTTAAAGTATTCAATAAATCAAATACATATTTATTTAAAAAAATACCAATTATTGAAGTCCAAAAGTTAGTCTTAAATTACCAGTAAAATGAAATTTTTCTCTAATGTGCCATTTACATGAGCAAGTAAAACTATTGCAAGTCGATGTCTGAGAATACTTTCAGCGAACTTGCGTAGTGTAAACAGTCTTTGAGAGTGCTCTCAAAGAAAGCCGTAAAACTTGCGCAAGGCTTGCCGCAATAATTACTTGCACCGTAGAGAGCGCTACATGCAAGTTTAGATTTATTTCCAATTTGTTGGAAGTTGTCTGCAAGTGAGTTGTGTAAGTCGGACATTTGGAGCTAGAAATAGTCAATGGTCAATAAATATATTCGCTCCCATAAGTCGCTCTCGCAAGTTAGGCTAAAGACACACGAAGCGGTTTTCGCCGAGTCGGCTGCCGACTCGGCAGCCGACTCGGCATTTGATTCCATGGGATTTTATGGTAGTGAACACACGCAGCGTCACGCCGAGGCTGTGTCGAGCGTACCCTCGTCCGGACGAGGCGCAGCTAGCGTTTTTATGACTTCAAGCGTACCATCGTCTATACCTGCTTTACGGTGGTGTTCACACGACAAGCGGTTTTTAAGCTGTGAATATCAAGCATAGTTGTCAAATATTGCTTATGTGCAATTTTTGTGATTTTTTCACACGAGAAATAAATATTCCTTGTGCTTTTTAGTAACTGCATAAATTTAGGTAACGAATAGTCACTTTGCAGGGAAGAGGCTCAATTAAAAAAAAACAATAGAATAACTAAATGTGTGGGGTTATTACAAGTTGGAAAACGTCTCATGACTGTATTTTGCTTAAATATGTCCCCTTTTATCAAACACATTAATTCATTAAATGAATTTTAAGACATACGTAAATAATTAAAAAATTTTGCGACATCGCTTTGAATTGTCCTCATAAATAGAACATAAAATTGACTTCTTTGCGTTTCTGAACAATTGGATATTTCCGCATACGAAGTTTCTTTTTTTTTATTATTTAAACGACAATTTGGTTTAAAATTATTAATTCATCGTCAAAATCCATTGCTTCAGGAAAAACTGGCAACATCTTAACTTACACCGCGCGCGTTGGCAGCTTTCAAGACGAGTCGTGTGTTTGCTCCAAATTGGTGCCGACTCGGCCGCCGACTCGGCGAAAACCGCTTCGTGTGTCTTTACCCTTACTATCCCGTGTAAACGGCACATTAGTCTGTGTGAATGCCTGTTATCACGCCACAGATCTCAATTCTTAACCAATTTTTGCCATTCTTATTTTTATAGTAGATTGGGAATTTCTCAGAGATTGATTATGGAAATGATTGGTGAAATAGTTTAAATGTTACTAAAGAATCTGAGATCCTTATAGATTTTATAGATATTATGGGTTAAGTTCGTTTTAGGTACAGTGTAAAAGGGTAACAAGAATTTACTTTTATTTTCGAGAAAAATTAATTTAACGAAAAGTATTTTTAATTTCATAGTTATTGTTTGGTGCTCTTTGTGCAAGTAATCTGTACATATAATGAAGGGGAAATTATGACATCTAAGTTCTAAAAACTACACAATATACCGTTAATAAAAGATACCGAAATGAAATGTACTCAAGCAATTGTAATGGAAATAGAAGCTGTAAAATTGCACACTGACCCTTAGCTAACAATTTTAATTTAAATCTTTGCAATACGTTCACTAAACAATTTACTTACTGCCGAACAAAATATTTTTATTTACAACCAGTGCAACTGGTGATATGAGCAATATGATGCTGAATATTCTTTGTACATTTGCACGTTGAGCTTGAAGACATTTGCTTTTTTGTGGAAGTTTGAAGTTCCAGGTAAAAATTTTCAGTTTAAAGATAAAGTGCCGAAAAAAGTCAGAAGTTTAATTGTAAGCTATAAAATCAATTTCCGTGGTATGCATTTTTGGTTTTACCAACGATGTTTTAAACTTTTTTGAAGTGAACACTTTAGGCGCGTTAAGCGACTAAAGATATGGGACGAAGGAATGGTTTCGCGTTGCCAAAATATGCCGATTTGAACTACTTGCTTTACCACTACGCCACGGGCCCTGGTTAAATTGGTTCCTAAACTTGCCAGATAATCAATCCTACCCCGGAATTTAAATTAAATATACGAAAATGTAGATTCTATATTTGTCTAAATTGTGTTTTAATTTGATTATTATTATTTATAATCTCGCATACGCGTCAATTCGAAAGACGGATGCGACATGCGAGATTAAAGTCTGCGTAATAAAATATGTTTTACACGACGCACATAATTACTCCCGTTCATTGGGAATGCATCCGGACATTTAATTACATTTCTTAAAACCTTCATTAAATATTTTGATTTGAGTAATATTATAACACCCACAGTTAAATATTTTCAATTTTGTACTTTTGTGACCCAATTATTTCTTGTAAAATATGAAATAGCAGAGTATATTTTTGCGATTATAAAATAAGAAGTTTAATTACGAAATAATTGTGATGTATTCATCACAATTATTAAATAATATCACGATGGATAAATGGAAAGATTCGGATAACACCAACTAGTATTAGTCACGTATCACTTGAGTTTAATGTAAGTAATATAAAATCTTAGGTATATACCTCCCGACACCTTACGGTATAAGGGAATTGATTATATATATATATATATATATATATATATATATATATATAGGTATATACCTCGTAGATATCAAAATATATAAAAATTTTAGGTTCTTTTTAGAGCAATTAAATTACTTCATATTCAATAACATCAGGAAAAATGAACCGTGTCAAGTATGCAAAGGATAGTTTCAATCTGTCAAAGACTAGATCGTGTTCAAATATAAAAGATATAAAAATTAGAAATCATAATTTTAATTTACAAATTATGAAATTTTTATTTTTGATATTACAATTTGAAAGTTAAGAAAAAACGCTGTCATTTTATAGTTTTAAATTTTCACTTCTGTCGGCAGCTCCCATAACCGCCTAATTTTTTTTTTAAATGTGCGCTATAATGTTTATTTTTTAGTGTGTTTCATTGCCGATAAAAAATGCCCATATACTATGCGTTTATTAATTATTAATTAGTTGTACCATCTCGTCCAAGTCGTACAACACGGTTGAGTCGTCTAAATTTGCAGTTAAACTTATTTGAAATAATTTTCTAGGCCAGTAAAAACTAATGATTGGGAAGCAACATAAATAATTCTAATAATATTACCTTCCTGTTGGCATTTATTTTGTTTTTTAAAGTAGGCTTATTTGTTGATTTAGGAAGAAATGCAACATATGGAGGTAAACAATCTTATATCAATCTACAAGATTAAAAAGCTTGCTTCTAATGATGAAAAGAAAAAAATCTGGTTTTATTTGAAAAAAATGAGATTGAATATTTTGAAATTTAAGATAAGATACAATCTGGGTATAGCCAGAATTATGTTTTTCTTAGTCTAAATGATAGATAATTTTACATCGAATTGAATAGTGAAAACCGTAATTTTCTTATAGTGAATAGCTTAGAAGTTATCTGACATTAAAAACAATGATGCAAACGGAAAAAATTTCAAAAAAATGTCAATGACTAAATACAGCCCTTTTATTCTTTTTTATGAAGTCGGTCTAAAATTTGACAAGGAATTTAAAAACTTAATAATATATAGGGTGTTTCATTTAAAAAACTAAAGCTGGTTAGAACTTGGGTTAAATCGAACACCTTTTATAGTTGAAATTATTTTACACGGATGCCTAATAAAAGTAGAAGTAACTTTTGCAAGACAATATTTTTTCTAAAGTAACTCATAACGAAGTTATAAGGCCCTCATTCCTAACAATAAGTGGGATATACTGTATATGTTTGGGGCAAAATTCCAAATTTTTAATTGTTGTAATGAAAATATTGAGAACAAAGGTTAAAAGTTCTTCAAAAAAATCCTATTTTAGCTTTCAGGATAAAATTGAGATTTGAGAATTAACCACAACAATTCGAGAAAAAAATTCCAATTCAAAGTAAAAATTTTAAGAAAAAAATACAAAACTTTATAGTTTTGGCTAAAAAATTTGTAAAAAGAGTAAATTTTGAGAAACAAGAACATCATAAAAAATCGAGATTTAATACAAAAATTCGAGGACACATTTTGAATTTAAAACCGAAGTTGCAAGAAAAAAGTTGTTCTTTTTAGATTAAAACCGATATTTTGTGAGAAAAAAGTGAAAAAAGAAAAAAGTTTTAAAAAATATAAAATTGTGACATTAAGATAAAAAAAAATTGACGAAAACCCGCAATTTCGACACTAATGACGAAATTTTCAGAAAAATGTCAGAATTTCTAGAAAAATCTAAAATTTAAGAGAACGTGAAAAATTGAAACTATCGGGAGAAATGTTACCATTGTAAGTTTAGTATCTATTATCAATCTTAATTCCAAAATTTTTAAACTAAAAAATAGCCTTTGTTTTTCTGAAATTTCAAGTTTAAGGATTCTCGCTGAAATCATTGATTTTGTTCCAAAAATTTGGTCTTTGCAAATTTTTTGTAAAGACGCTTTAAATGTACTACAAATCTTCACGATCGACTGCTGTCCATATCGTTTCTGTGTGTGGCCAAAATCCTCTTTGTTGCACCGGTTGCCCGGTCAATCTGTAGCATCACCTGTCGTACTACAGACTGCATAGTGTATGGCCCGTTTTACGTGGATTTGATTCCGAAGGACATTAGTTTTCTCCACCAACAATCCTAGGAAACCGTACCTTTAAACGAAATATTTCTATGGGGGTTTATAATTCATAAATATGGTTGACACGCCCAAACAAATTACTAGTACATGTAAAGCGAAATCAGTCCGAAAATAACTAAGACTTTTTCAAGCATCGTGTAATATTAATATAAAAATCTCCGCAAATTTCACCGACACGCTTGACATTAGATTCAGGACAATAAATAAATGCGCTTTACGAAAAGAAATGTCATAAAAAGTTCTTAATTTTCTAGTTATTTTGTCAAAATTGTAAAGAAAAAAAATATTTTAATTATAAATTCACAACCTCTTTACCGATCATGTCAAAATTTCAAACATAAATTTAGGCTATTAAGGCTTATATCCTTTCCCAAAATCTTAGGAAACGCGATACCCCACCTACTTCTTTTACCCATTGGCACTTTTGCCATATTTGTTAGTTTTAGTTAAAGAGCCAGTGCCAAATGAAAGACCAATTTATTCCAAATAAATCTTGTCTATTAAAAAAATGACCTACAAGTAGCCATTTTTGAGAAAAATGACTGTGATGGTAGGGTTTGTGAAGCGAGCGCCATGGATCGCTAAAGAGAGAGGTGGTCGAAGAAAACTACGACTGAGTATATCACTTTCACTAAAATTCTGGGAAACAATAAGCCTTAACAGTCTAATAATACATTTCAAATTTTAACAGGCTGGGTTAAGAGATTGTGGAGTTACAATTGAAATTATTTTTTTTTCTGGACAATTTTGATAGCTTATAACTCTGAAAATAAATTTTTTTATGAAACTTTTTTTTTTGTAAATCGTATTTATTTATCCTACTGAATCTAGTGTCAAGCATTCTTGGTGACATTTGCGGACAAATGTATCCCAAAATGCACCCCCTTCAAGGTATAGCTATCCAAAGTTACGCAAGAAAAATGGATTATGTTAAACTGTGACTAGAGTTACGAACTAAATATTTTCAAAATACGCAAGAACCCGCTTTTTTAGGCGCTACATTCAATTTTTATTTTGAAAATAATGTAAAGTTAATTTTAGGGGGATAGAGGGGGTTGTCACATTTTTTAGTCGAAATTTTATGTTTCTATCAAAAAAATTGAAATTTAAATAACACCACCTAGTTAGTCACGAAAAAATGTAAAATTTTGATTTCTTGCATATTTTTGATAAAACTAACCGTTTACAAGAAAATTGCAGTCGACGAAAGGCGATATTATCAAAATAATCAATCCTACAAAACTTACTAAACTGTGTTGCGCACCTTAATTTGCTTTATTATCTATTTTAACGTTTTCTAATTTATTTTTTGAGTTTGTAATTATTTTTAATAATTTTATTTAACATTTCTTCGGCCAGTTTGGAAATATTTAAATATTTATTATTTGTAATTATTGTTTAACCTCACTTTAAGTTAAAAGTTGTTGTTCAGTGTTTATTATTAGTTATTTTGGGTTAGAAAGGCCATTAATTGTAAGTTTTGTTAGATTACTGTCCCTGTTCGTTAGTTGTATCAAAAAATGCAAGAAACTGAAATGTTATATTTTTTCATGACTAAATAGATGGCGTTATTTGAATTCACAACTTTTTGGTAGAAACATAAAATTTTGCCAAATAAATATGAAGACCCCCTTCTACCTACCCCCTCCACCAAATTATGTTTACATTATCGTTGAAATAAAAAATGAATATAACGTCTAAAAAAACAGGTTCTTGCAAATATAAAAAATATTTGATCTGTGACTGCAATCACAATTTGACACAATCGATTTTTCTTGCGCAACTTAGGAAGCCCTCCGAAGTTGCGCAGCTTTAAGGGGTGGATTTGACACGTTTATAGAAAAAAAAATATTATTTGGATCTCTTAAAATTTCTGCATCGAATATTGAATCCTCATGAATGTAGCTCTTGAGTTATGAACATTTTTGGATTCAAAGGGGGAACCAAAATGAACTATTTTTTTACTTACCCTGCTTCACCCCTTAGGGGGTAGTCACACCGATTTATTTTTTTTAAACGAACTTATCTTATGCGGCACATCGTTTATTTCTCTTTTAGAACAAAATATTAAATCCTACGATTAGTTTTTGAGATATCGGTGCTCAAAGTAGGCAAACATTTTTGAAAAGTAGTAATTTTAACTATTTCTTACACAAAAAAATTGTGACATAAAAATCTCAAATACACATTAGCGAAACCAAAAAAATCTGTTTTTAAACTCACCTCCCCCCTAGGAGTTCATCACCCCTGTTATTTTCTTTAAATAAGAACTCACCCTGCATAATAATAATGCCGTTGAAAAGGTTTTTTATTTAATTTTACAGACGTTGAGAAGCTGATAAAGCTTTCCAACAAGGTATCACAGGGGCGGTTTTTATTATAGAAAAATTAATAGGGGTGGATAGTCCCGAGCTAAGACGAGAGGTGTGAAAGAATGAGTCAAAAAACACATTCTTTGGTTTTCCAGATGTGTATTTGGGTCCTTTATGACAGAATTTTTTGCTTAAGAAATAATTAAAATTATTAGTGTTCAAAAATGTTGCTTACTTTAAACATCGATATCTCAAAAACTAATCGAAAGATTTAAGATTTGCTATAAGACTGTAAAAAGAAAGCAACCAGCTTTCTAACAATGTGCCAAACAAGAAAGGTTCACATTTAAAAAAAAATAAATTGGGGTGGCTACCCCCTAAGAGCTGAGGCAAGCTGATTCAAAAAGTACTTCATTTTGTTTCCCTTCCCATTTCCCAATATGTATCTCAGATCTTCTTGACAGTAATTTTTGTCTACGAGATATTCCCGATGGCTACTTTTAAAATTGTCACCCTGCATATTTGTTTGCAGCTTACTCCATTTAATTTTTGCCAGTTAATTTTTGGCGATAATTTGCAAATGGCAAAATGTTAGTAATTATTTATTATTACTATTAATATTTTAGGTACAAACAAATTATATTTAGCGATGGCGTAAACACTTTTGAGTAATTTTAACAACACAAAACTGTCGTTTGGGTAATACCGCTCATATGACCTGTAAGCGATATTCTACAATTGTCAAAAGACCACCGCCAAAGCGGCTTTCAACAAAAAAGATCTGTGAGAAAGGTGTTTTAGTGTTTTAGAAGCAAAAGAAAATTACAGGAAAGCAAAAAAAGGATAAGACTAGAAAAAATTACAAAATTAATATTAATAATAATAATATTATTAATAATAATAAAAGAACAATAAACTATAAAAATATTAAAGGAAAATCGGAGATCTTTGCAGTATTGGTGAAATGGACGTGGACGATGAAAACTATAACAAATGCAATGTTTGCTAAGGCTTTGGATAAAACAACGAGATGTGGTATCAGTGCACAACATACGAGCTCTGACCTCTATCATGGCATATGCTCTGAATAGGATCCTTTTCTTAAGAATACATCTGTGATTTGTATGATTAAGGTTAAAACCTGATAATTACTCATATTTATCAGTTTCAGCAAGAATAATGTATGCGTAATTGTCATTTTGTTTATTTAAAATAGATTTCTGTCGCCTAACAAAAGGACATTGTGACAAATGGTCGCGGGGTAAATTGGATGCACGACATAAGTCGCATGTACTTAGAAGGGCAGTAGTAAGTAATAAGTAATTTTGGCTCGTGAAAGGTTATTTTGAATATTTACGTCAATTTAAATTATGTTATTTTAATTTCGTTAAATATTTTTTTTGCTTTGCTAGTTTTTTTTTGTTAAACGGGCTTGTCCTTGGTTATCTTCAAAATTGATATAAAAATTTTGTTCCCTGAAACCAAGAAAGATTAAAAAAAAATACAAAAAGAAAGATTTTTGTTGTATGTTTTTAATCTTTCTTGGTTTCAGGGAACAAAATTTTTATATCAATTTTGAACCATGCAGCATCAGTAAAAAAGCGATGGATGCCATTAGAGGTTAAAAGGTTACTTGAAAAATAAATATAGACACAAATACGGCAATATAGGGTTTAATAAATTACTGCGCAATGTTGTGACTGTAATCTTTTATATAATTATTAATAAATGAAGAAAATTGTAAAAGTAATAATGTATTTATTTCCTTGAAAATAAAATTATAAAAAGTATTTTATTTGTTCTGAGATTAAAGAGATTCAAATTCAGGCAAAACTAAAGAAATGGTTATTAAAATAAAACGGATTAAGTTAACGTTAATGTTGAAAATTATCACCATTCAAAAGTCTAAATTCAAATGTTTTAACATATATCACCGTATTTATAAAGAAAATTTTTATTCAAATATGCAAAAATATACTGGTGCTGTTTAAAAATAAATTATTAAAATTTCATTTCATGTACCCCTTTAAAAATACCATATACAAAGTGGAACACGGACAAAAGGCGACACAAAAAAAGAAACAAAATCGACGAGTTCAAATGATTTTTTTATATCACCTGCGTTTAAACCAGTATAATTTAAATGATCTATTTTATTTACTTCTGGTAATAACCTTAGAACTATATGCGACTTTATGCAGTGCGTCCAATTGCCCAGGCGACCATTTGTTGTACTCGTGTTTTTGTTGTACGACCAAATGTCCGCGATCTGTTGTCGCGTACTTAAATAGCTGCTTCCTTTTGTCGCGACACATATTTAAAATGCAAATTATATGAAGTAAAAGGTTTGTAAAATACTTTATAGTTCTAAACTTTCAACTCACCTAGGCTAGTGTAAACTGATAATTGATCTGGATATGGAAAGTGTTCGTGGCCATGAGGAGGCGTATGACCAGGTAGATAAGAAGGCGATGCGCCACCATGAAGAAACGAAGGTCTGCCAACACCACTGTGAGGAGAAGAACCATCCTGGTCTAGACCCATATTTACAACTGTCCCATAACTATCATCGCTGAGATCTGAAAATATTTGGTTAACTACCTAAACTTACAATGTGAGGTTTTCTGAAATACCATGGTGACTAAAGCTATCTAGATCAACTTTCAGCTCATCCTTGTCTAATAACTTATCGTGTCTTGGTGACGAAGATCCCTTCATTGACCTAAAGTATTGACTCCAACGAGTTCTGCCCGCATCTTTCTTAAGTCTTTTTTCTTTTGCTCTCCTACAAACAAATTCCTTAAAAACAGAGAAGCGAAAAATAAGCCACAGATTTTCTTTAATTTCTGTATTTGTGCACGCAAAGGGATTGCTATTACCTGTTTTGAAACCAAACTTGAACTACTCGCATATCAAGACCAGTATCTTGACTAAGTTGCTCTCTAACATGCCTTGCTGGTTTTGGACTATTGTTATAGGCAGTTTTTAAAGTTTCTAGTTGTTTGGCTGTTATTGTCGTTCTAGGCCTTTTATTTGGTTGATCACCATCTAAACATTCAGCAGCTGCAATGAATAAAAGAAGAGGTTCTTTAAAATGAATGTCGCATTTAAAGAAACAAAAAGGATATCTTTACATTATTTTTTAATTTTGTTTTGTTTTTTTTTTGTTCATTTAAACGGCAAAATGACAAAGAGGAAAAAGAAATGGCAGAATTCAAAAATGTGAAAACCTTCTTTCCCTTGAATCGGGAAAAAAATAATCTACAAGCCGTTTGATTTTAGCAAATCTATGGTAACAATGCTAGTTTATCGTTTGGACTGAAGACACAAATTTTTAGTGAAACATCTTCTGACAACCAAAAATTTATATCAGCGAGCTTTTAGACTTCAAGTTTTTGGTATGGAATCTTTCTGTCTTTGATATTTTTTGTTAATTAAATTCGGATGTTTATCCTGAATCATTGATTTTAATCTGTTCAGATGCAAGTGATATTTTTTAATATATTTGAGAGATCGTTTGGGAAAGGCTAAAACTAAATTAATTTCTTTCTAATCAAATTAGTTATTCGTTTGGGATTGGTTTATGTGATGGGTGATGTTCGCTAATTTAATTTATTGTAAGATGAACTCTTTTTTTATCACTGATCACTTGCCCTAAAAGTGGTGAGAGTTTTTTCTGTGTACAATGCTCATGGATGGTAGTTTTTTATTTTTTCAATAATTGTGCCAATATTCGAGACTTAAAGTGCAAATTATCCTCTGACCATTTTTACAATTAGCTTTAAGTAATCTTCAAATGAACTGTAGACATGTGGACACAGTTCTCTCAGATAAAACACATTTTATTTTAGAAATGAGAAAAGGGCAGCTTAATCTGCTGTCGAAGTGGAATTTTCAAAGGCTTTGTAATGTATGTACCCATGCAAATTTTTATTTATTTAAAGCCCAAAATGTAGGATACGTTGCATATCATTGGAACCAGTACAAACATTCTTTTAAAAAATTGAATTATATACAAGGTTCTTCATTAAAAAAACATATGTTTATATTATATATTTCTTTATTATTATTTTTTTGGTTATTTTTAAATGTCATTGAAAAGCTTAGAAAATTATGTGCAACTTTTGTATTTATCATTTTTTGTTACTTGAATAATAACGGAGATAACCCTATGGCCAATGGCGAATGTCCCGGAACAGCTTTTCGAGTTTGAGAATCAATATCCGTTTCTGCTTCTGAGAAGAACACACAAAAGAAGCGACAGAGCGTTTTAACTCTGCGCGTTATAAAAATAACAGTGTGGCAGCTTCTTTGCTTGGTGAAACGAATGCTATTTTTGACGGTCATCAGTTTTATGACAACAAAATATTATCAAAAACGGTAAATTTAAAATTTTGTACCCAGTTAATATTTATCGTTAGATTATTTGTGTGCCGAGTCACAAACAGGGCTTGACGAAAGAACATCGAAGCTAGCCTGTGATCGAAGCTAATCCCGTTTAAGGCAATCTTCAACAGATTGCTATTTCTTAACAAAAAATTAACTAAGGATTTGGATTTCTGCGAGAAGTGTTTAAAAAAACCCGTAAAGAGAAAATATTGAAAAAAAAATATTCCATTTGTTTAAAGGGGGATAAATCAAAATGGTGCTAGTGATTTTCAATAAATGATCACAACTTCATATGACATATTACCACGTCACCAGGAGCGGAGATAAATCAGAATTACGATCCCCTAATTCATTTTATGGGTATTAGTGGCCGTATAATTTATTAGTATTTTCCTATACTTGAAACTAATATGAAATTATTTAATTGCATCTACTTTAATTTTTTTGTAGCAATGCAACCATAAAATTAATATCTGATGCACAGACTGTCGGGTTATTTATTTGGGGGCATATTAAAAATTAGGACGTTGTTTATGAAAAATGTGTCAATGGTGGAATTTCTAACACAGCCCAAAAAAGACTTAATTTTTCAGGATAGTGTACTTATAGGAATACTCCCGTGTCTGAACCATTAGGGTTGTGGGGTCTATGAAGGGAAAGAAAAGATGATTCGTCGGTAAATAACACATGATTTAAAAAATTTCCGTCGCCATCACATGTTTCTCTCATAGATTTACAAAAGCCAAAAGATCGAGTATTATCGAATTTATAACAAATGCACTCATTTCTTTTTAAATTTCGTACAGTTCCCGACCACATTCTTCTGTAATTCGTCATAGCTATCGGAAGATTTTTATAAGAAAACGTAAATCTCCGGCGAATTTTTCGTGGCATTCGGCGCTGAAAGTATCATTTAACGACTTGCATGTTTTTATCTCTTAGGTATAATCTAAGCAATATTTTGTTTCTCCCAATTTCGACTTATATTCAGGTATGCGAAAAAAAAAAAATATCTAAAAATCAAAAATTCGGGAACATGTGGAGTAGATAACAAGGATGTATACTCTAAAAAAAGAGTTATTTACAAATTAGATGTAAAAGAAATAAATTTCATCTACTAAATAAAATCCACAGGGCATTTTTATCAAACTCGTAGCAAAATGTTACAATAAACCTATGTTTGTACCTATATTTGTGGATTATTTCTGCTTCTTCAGCTTTTGCAGCTTTTGTGGGTTAAATTATTTAGCCATAAGGCAATCTTTCATATAACTATCATCAAGAAAATTTATGGAATTATTTTTATTTAAATAACTCATGATGGAAGAACTGTTATAAAAATATAATAAAGTATCCCAAAATTAAGGAGTTTTTAGGTGATTTTTTTACTAACCTTTGGACTTGGCGGCTTCATAATCAGGTTTGCATACCAACTTTCTATCCTCCATCAGGTAGAATTCATCCCCGGTGTTGAGCTGGCGGGCGCACATGATGCACGCGAAGCACTGCAAGTGATAAACGCTGTCCTGGGCCCTTCTGACCACCTGCGTCGGGGGAATCCCCAGCTCGCAACTTGCACACTTCGTGCCGAATCGTCTGCACCCACAGCACGTCACACATACACAAGCTGCATTGTTATATCTCCTCTACTCTATTCATATATTTATCAAAAAAGACCGGGGCGCATTGATCCGATCTCAACTAAGGTTTCCTTTATTATAACTTGGATGGTTTCTTGTAGGCGTGATTGCCTGTTTTGATGAAAGAAGCATTCAAAGGGCTGACAGATAATTAGGGTCATTGGATGAGACGACGAACTTTGGTTCGGTTTTTATCAAACAAAAAATACATGATGCAAGTCTATTATTAACTTTAAAGTTTATTGCTTTCGAAGTTGCAGTGCAGTAACTTAATTTATTAACAACATACTATATTGGAAGCAAATGAAGGAAACCTTAGTGATTGTATATGAACATCATTTTTTAAAGTCACACTACTACTTTTAGTGATGGCAAATATCGCAATTATGTCTATCATCATTGATTTGAGTCAGAACTTAAAATAAAAAACGCTTCTTATTGAAAATCTTGTAATAATTTTTTTGCCTACATTTATATTTTTTAAATACAGTCCAACCCAAAGCGTAACACTGTTCTGGTCTTGAAATATTGCGAGTATCTAGCGGAAAGGGATATAGAGGAAATAAACTGAAGTTTTCAACAAGGATAAGTCTAGGGGAAGCTGCTTTGCGATAAATTTCAGAGTCTCTATAGATAGAAGTTGCTTTTCAGTGTGCCAAGTTGAACGGTAAAAGAATTTTCTCTAACTGTCTTGAATATCTTAAGAATGTTGCTCTTGCAAACATCTCCGATGAAAACACTTGTAAAAAAGAGATAAACGGCCAAGGATCCCCCTGAGCTCCAGCATTTGGAGAATTGTGGACAAAGTGTCATCCTTAAGTGGCCGCATTGCTCCTTTTTGAATTGAATTAAAAGAGCCAAATGGAAATAAATTCGAAATGTTGACAAAACAAAAATACAAATTTTGAGAATAAATTGAAATTTAAAGAAAAGGACCAACTAAAAGAGTCAAATTTAAAAATATTAAAAAGTTCTAAAATTTGCTGAATAAGTGACAAAATTTCTTAAAGGAAGTCAAAATTTATGAGAAAAGTCGAATTTTGAGGATAAACTTAAATCTCGATAAAAACACCAATTTAAAAAGTTAAATTTGGAAATAAACTCAAAATTCCCAGAAAAAGACTGGACTTTGGATAAAATATTCCAGAAAAAGTCAAATTTTGACAAAAAAATCGGATTTTAAAATTAAAGTCGAAAAAGTCCAATATTGTTTAAAAAAATCAAAATTGCGAACAAAAGAAGAAATTTGAGGAAAAAGTCGAAAATTCTAGAAACATAGAGGGTTCAATTTTTAGGAAAAAGTCGAAAATTCTAGAAACATAGAGGGTTCAATTTTTAGAAAAAAGTTAAAATTTGATGAGAAAATATTAACCTTTTTAAAAAAAATTGAATTCACTGTTGATAAACAAAATTCGAAAGTTCAAGAAAAGGACGCATTTCGAGAAACTGAAAATGTCGAATTTTGGAATCAGCATTTCCAGAAAAAACAAAACTTCGAGGAACGACAGTTTCAGGTCGAAATTTTTAGTAAAAAGTAACATTGTTAGTGGAATTTTCCAATGAATAGTAAATTTTTGAGAAAAAAAAGTTCAATTTTGGAAATATATTCGAAATGTTAACAAAACAAAAATACGAATTTCGAGAATAAATTGAAATTTAGAGAAAATGATCAACTAAAAAAGTCAAATTTAAAAAATAAACAATTCTAAATTTGCTGAATAAGTGGCGAAATTTCTCAAAGAAAGTCAAAATTTATGAAAAAAGAAGAATTTTGAGAATAAATTAAAATCTCGATAGAAACATCAATTTAAAAATATTTAATTTAGAAAAAACTCTAAATTTCCAAAAAAGACTGGATTTTGGATAAAATATACCAAAGCAAGTTAAATTTTGACAAAAAAAATCGAATTTTGAAACCAAAGCCAATTCATAAGTATATAGGTAAAGTACTATTTAGCTTTAAAAAAGTACAGGTTCTAAGAAGTGCACTTGGCATTGGTGAGTTCGTATTCATTACAGGAAAACTTAGTGTTTGAATTGATTCCCAGAATATACGTATTATATATCAGAAGAAGAGGTTTTCTGTCTATGAGGATGTTGTTTATATTATGTTTAACATTTTTTTAGAGAATATATCTGCATGAGTTTTTAAGGCATTGGCCTTAACTAGGCTTTTATTTATTTTTTGTATATTTCCCCTTACCACGAAAAAAATACTTTCTGGAAGTATGGAAGTATTGTTTTGTTAATCTGCTCAGCAACATGGTTCATTTGAGCAATTTAAATGTACTTTAGAGATAGAGTAGAAAGATTAGAAACTACTAAATTAAAATAAATGGTTTATTACAACTTTTGAATCGAAAATGATTCAAGAATTCATCTCTTAATTTATTTCTTGTAGTTAACACACCCAATATAATATAGTTACTAAAATAATATTGTTTAAATATTGCAAATACTACCAGCCATTTGGACATTTTGATATTTTGCCATTACTAACGTAAATGCTTCTAGAATTCTATTACTACCTAATTTCTTATTAATATCTTTGGAAATAAAGCGAGTCATGTTACATCAAATCTAATACTTACTTAAAAAAGTCATCCTTGCAAAATAATTGTCCGTTTTTAGCAAAACATTTATCAGTCAGTTGTACTCTGCAATCACTACATTGAAGGCATTTGGAGTGCCACGTCCTGTCGGCTACTTTTAATATAAATCTATCTAGTATCAGTTCGTGACATCCTCCACATTTAGGAATCGTAGCTGCAACAAAGAAAAGAGCCGTATTAATAAAATTAAAATTATATTTAAAAAAGAGCATATTTTGCAGATTATATTACATTTAAGAGCTATTCCTTTTTCAAATCTAGGCGTAAACAAATTAATGTAGATGAAATAATTTCATGATGGATCATTTTTATATCAGACTTAAATTAAAAGCCATAATGTTGAGAAAAATATGTATAAAAATTGAAATGAGTTTTGAGATACAAGAAGTATAATAAAATTTTTTCAAAATGTCGAATATTTGGGATGATAATTTCGGAAGAAATAAATATAATTAGAAAAAATAATCGTTTGAAGTTTGAAATCGAATTTTCAGAAAAAAAAATAGTAAAAGTTAAAAGCGTTAATTTTAAAAATAATACGGAAATTTGAGGAAAAGCTATGATTTATAAAACAATGTGCTTTCGAGACAAAAATGGACATTTAAAAAAATTTATTTTCATAACTTTCTAGATTTTTTTGTTGAAATTTCGGTATAAAGATACGACAGTATCATTCAAAAGCTTTAGAACTTGGGCACCGTCAAAATAAAGGAAATTTGGTCCATAGGATGCATCGCCAGTATTTAAGTTATGACATAAGAGACATTTTTTCAAAAATAATGTCAAAACTTTGCAGACTGCTGCCACAGAAAAGTTTTACTGTATTGGCGACTAATTGATTTTTGAGTTTTCACAGAATTTGAAAAAAAGTAATTTTAAATTTCAATAACTACAATACATAAGTATTATTAATAGAAATACATATTTTATTAAAATGTTTTCTGCTGTTTAAATTACCGCTTATTGCTTCTTTATGTTCCAGAACGCTTATTTATCAGTAAGCAGTTCAACTTTAAATGTCTTAATGGTAATAAAAAAATGGTCAATGATTTTTAAATAATTGCAAATAAACAAAACATATTATTCAACTTTCCAACTTTGATTTGATTCATCTCGAGTTTGAGATAGACAATCAATTTAAAATTTTCAGGATAATTACTTAATGATATATTTTATAGCCGTGTAATTTATAAAATTATGTCCAAGAGACCTCTGACACGACAGCTACCTTAATGAAATTTATTTTTAAATTGACCTTCAGCATAAAATTTTTACTATTTTGCAAAATTTATATTTTGAACTTAATATTTTTATATATTCAGAGTTTCCCGAAACTTTAATTTTTTCCCAAAACTCCAAGTTTATATTTTAATTTTTACTTTTTTCCCAAAATTAGCAGTGGAAATTCGATTATTTTAATAAATATAATTTTACTTTAAATTTTGGTTTTAAATTAAAATTTTCCAATTTTTTATTTATTTGTTTGAAATTTCGACTTTAGTCTTCAAATATTGAAAGTTTTTTCATTAATATCGAGTTTTTTTATTTCGAATGATTTCACGAAATTGTAAAGTAATTTTTTTAACCCGAAGGCACAGTCATTTTTTAACTTAAGGGTTTTTTAAAATTTCAGGCCTTACGCGGCCGTTTGGTCCGTTTACCGCTTACTTCGTCACTGGCATTTTATATTTATGATTTCTTTTTAAAATTTCAAAATCGAAGGTATGAAGCTTTGGCAAGTAAACATATTAAATTTAAATCTATTGTAATTACCCAGTAATTTGAAGAGATTCTAAACACCAAAGTACTTGTTACCTATTAATTTTAACAAATAAGATACAATAGTTCTAATTTGATGTTATAGTAAAAATGGTAGATTCGTGATTCAAGTGTAAACAGCGAGATATTTATGTTATTATTATGTTATTTTTGTTATGTTAAAAAGTTGCTAGTTAAACAAACAATATGTACTATCAATTGGATCTAAGGAAAAACTGTGAGAATTGGGAGGTAGAGCCCTTGGGTATCGCACAATATTGTCCCTCTCATAGCTGCGTCACTGGCTACCGCAATAGAACTTGTTGACTTCCATCTCATCTAGATTTTTGTCAGCCTGTTTTTAAAATAATGTTTAACGAGTCAGAGAAATACCCAAAGCATTACCTAAGTGTTAAGAATAAAATCATTTCTTCTATTAAGAATCAGCACAATGATGGCTTCAAGTGATCTTAGAAAGTTTGCTTATTTCCCATATTGGATAAAGAGCGAATAGAAAAGAAAAACCAATGCAACTCTACCTAAATTTAAGTCGAAATTGGAATGTTATACTTACAATATTTACACATTTCAAAATTTTGAATTCTAGGTTCAGATTCCAATTTACAATTTCGGATAAATTCAACTTTAAATATAAGAAAACCATGCGATTCTTTTCCAAATATTCCGCATAATTTTTTCTACTAATGGATGGGTCCTAAGATATCTAGATTTTAAAAATTAAAAAAAAAACAACTTTGTTTAATTCTAATTAGTGTGAACTCAACGGCCGCAGAGTACAATATCTTTACTAATTGGATTGACTATGTAAGACTTTCAATTAGCACGTTTTCCAATCAATTTAAAATAAAACATTTTAGGAGATCTTCTTTGCGAAGTTAACGAATATTTTTGTCGATAGATAGTTCGAGTGATGTTGGGCTATAATCGTTGTGGTTTTTCATCCTAGGCTCATGGTTTATAATTTGATTCGGAGAATTATGATAGTCCTTAATAAAAATTACTATATCATTTAATACAACGTTCAAAGTTGATCACGTAAATGAAGTGGAAAAAAAATCAAATTTTAATCTAATTTCTGCTAACACCTGATAACTAGATTGCTTTTATGCTGGCAACACTTTAAGCAAAATAAAAAAAGAAAACTTACAGAGAAGAACTTCTGGTATATCATCCAGAGAAATAGGTGGCACTCGGAAAAGATCCAAGCCATTTTTCTCGTCCTTACTGTGACTTATCATTTTCACGCACACTGTAACTGTCTAATATCATCTAACAACATCTCGTAACAGACTAGCCGTGGATTTCGAAAACGCGCCGTCGCGGGCTCCTATTTTATCGACCCTTTTTACGCCCACCCCGTCGGGATAACAATAGATTTACTTTATATAGTTCACGAGAGAGGCGCTCCCCTTGTTTTTCGATGCCTGGCGTCCATTGGGCGAGCGTCGCAAAAGCTCCACCTATTAACGACGCCCTTATTTTATTTACCGACGCCGACGATGCTTCAAATGATGTTAGCGGATTTTCTTGCTTCTTGGGCACCGACCTTTTATTGCTAGGGTTAAAAGTAATACCCGGTTTTTATTAGATGATGTCTCTTGGAAATCTGCCCAAGTGTTTTATAACCAGCGCTTTTTACAGTGTCTGTTTTCTGTTTATTATATTTTCACCTAGTCATTAAAAAAAATCTCTGTATATTATACGAAGTATGAGATCATGTAAATAATAACGTGGTTTTTCGTTTCACTGTAAAAGTGAAATAATATTGGGTTATGTTTTGTCACATTTTATTTGCAACTTTTTATAATCTTTTTTTTTGCATTAAATAAAAACAATTAACAAATTAACCAAATTTCATGTAGGAATTGTCCTTAAAAGTATGTCGGGCAAACTAGACGATCTCTTAAAATCCGACTGAAGGAGCATTTGGCTCATTTGAAATGGGGAAGAACTGAGAAGTCAAGTGTGGCTCGACATGCTTTTGAATTAGATCATAGGACAGATAATATTAAATTGTTAAGAGTGGTAAATAAGAATTATATGTTAAATGCATGTGAAAGCTTAGCCATTCATAAGGCGCTGCCTTATGAATGGCAGCGCTGGGCCTTTAGGCCATTCATCTCTGTTAAAAATAGTTAAGGGTGATAGATAAGGAATTGTGACACTGCGACGTGTACGATTACATGCGCATGCGCGTTCGGCATTTCAACAAATTAACGATCTCGAAATTTTATATTTTTAATTTGGCATCTATACATAACATACAATAATATATGTTTGTTTTAATGTTTAATTAATTATATAATTTGAACCAAATAGCATGTACTTTTGCACAGATATTCATTAAATGAAGTGAGTTAATTTTTTTTTGGTTAATTTTGCTTAATGCACTTTATAGTGACTTGAACGATAGCAAAAGCAACGAACGCAACCTGTTCCTCCAAGGTCAAAATTTCGAAGTAACGCTCAAAATTTTGAAAAATTTTCTTTCCCAAGTTACCAAATTTTGAATTTTAACTTCGCTATTAAAAAAAAGTTGAGGTTTCGAGGTAAAAGTTGAATTTTTGAGATCTATTTCAATATATTTAATTTTTGGGGGGATTTCTAGTAAGTTAAAAGTCAAAATTTTAAACAAAGGTCTAGTAATTTATTTAAAATAAACAATTATCAAATCTTCAACTTAAATCTAGATTTCTTTATCAAAAGTTCCATACAAAAATCAAATATTCTAGATATTTTACATTTTAATAAAAAAATTGAGAATTTTTAGGTTAAAAATTAAAAAAGGATTCAAATTCGGAATTTTTATAATAACTAAAAAATTAGACCCTTCCTTTCCTCGAAAATGGATTCGTATTAAATTAGAAGTATTGCTTTTACCTAGAAATTTATTAAATTTTATAAAACAATTTTTGGAATTTCGACTTTTTTCAAAATAAACAAAATAAATATTTCAAAATCAAATTTATTAAAAAAAATCAAAATTTCAAAAAAAATATAAATTTCAAGTACAAAATTATTCCAAAAATCTTTTCTTTACTCCTGAAATTTTTACCTTAGCTTAAATATTAGATTTTTTTGTAATATATTTAAAACTTCAAAGTAATGATAAACTTAAAAGTCTGAGGACTATTTTAACTTTTTTTTTGGTTATTTAGACTTATTCTCCTAGTTTAGGATTTAAAGTGAAATTTTTATTTTTTGTAATTTTTGTCTTCTATTCTGGAGATTTGGAGTGTAAACCAGAACAACAAAGTAATCCAAAGAATCTGCAAAATTTTTCTAGGTATCTATTTAAAGAATTGAATATGTCACAGATTAGCTTCTCTTCAACCACAGAGCAAAAAAGTAAGACGGAGTTCGCTTTAATTTTAACTGCACACCACGACTGTTAGTCGTGGTCTGCTCCACTGTCAAAAAACAAGACTTTTCGTCTTAAAAATGACTATATCTCGGGTAGTTTGGCACTAAATCAGTTATAAATACAGCTTTTTGGATAGAGGAGCGCTTTCTCTAGATGATGATACTACATTATTAAGTTACGATTATCTCCAAAATGTGTCATTGAAAAACTACTGCCACTCTGAGTGAATGTTATTACGCTACAGGTCGCAGTTGTTAGCCAATTTTTGCCAATATTGTTTCTATCGATTCGGAATTTCTCAAAATAGACCCTATTAATTTTGGTGAGAATTGGTTAAATAGTTTAATTTTCATTAAATAAAAACTTAGTTTATTAGAAAAAATTCAAATTTAAAGTCCTTATACCTGTTATTAAACATTGTAAGCCATGTTCCTCTCAAGTACAGTGTAAAAGGGTAAGAGGTAATTTGCTTTCAAAGTTTTTCTTTAATACAAAGTGTTTTATATTCTTTGTTCAAATGACGACAAAATTAAGACAAGCGTGTCAAGTTTACTAAACAAAATGCTTATTACCTAATAAAACATTTTCATTTACTACCACTGTAAAAGGTGACATAGAAACTGTATAATGATGACGAATATTTTTTTGTAAAAAACATGTGGCATAAAATATGTTACTATTACAAATAATTTTGGAGACAAAAGTGGATTTTTATATGTTGAGGTACAAGCCGAACTTTCTGCTTTTTGGTGAAAAAAACTAGATAAACTATAAAACCAATTAGTGTGGTGTGCACCTTTGGTTTTACCTACGATTTTAATTTTTAGAAATTTCATTTAGTAAAAAGTTTTTCTTTTCATTTTATAAACATCGATTTGCGCTCATAGTTGAAGTAACTTCTGTAATATTTTTGTGTTTAGGTTGATGATAAATATGCTATGTATTTATTTATATCAAGAAACAGAAGATAATGCAACAACAATGAAATTACTATCAATTACTGAATGCTGAATGAATCACAATAGGGGGAGGTGAGTATATTTATATCGCTTACTTGCTTCTGGACGTTTCCATCTCGGTAAATCTGAAAAACCTATAGTATGTTCTAGACTAGACAGTGTGATGTAGTCAGGAGAGGTACACTTGAGTCACTTCGCAGTAGCAACTCTCTGGCACATTCCATAAGGGGTCCGTATACTTTGCGATTTCTAACACATCAGTTCGTTAGAATATCAGTGATCGGTAACATTGATCAGCATTAGTTTTGTCACGTGAATTCTGTTAGGTAAGTGTATTTTGAATTTGTATTCTCAACTGTACTTACTTTTTTTGTCCACCTTTTTGCATAACTATTAAACTTTATTAATGATAAAAATGCAACAAAGTTTAAAAAATTCACAAGGTTTTCGATAAATATTTGCTAACACCGGACCAGGTTTCGCATTATTGCCTCATCGACGGTCATACCGGCAATTTGTTTAGTCGTTGTTATGCTAACAAGCTCCATGGATCACAGACTCCTACGAATATTCCGTCTAATCCAAATTCTCGTCCAACGCTTCAATTAGAGGTGTGTTCAGAAGATCAAGCTGCTCGTTGATAAGTGTTAATTTGACTAGATTGTAAATATTTATGAATTTCTATGGCTTCCAAGAAATTAAGTTTTTTAGTGCTATTACTGTGTTCGCGCATGTAAGACGGAATATTCGCAGGAGTCTGCGATCCATGGAGCTTGTTAGCATAATAACGGCTAAACAAATTTCTGGCATGACCGCTGATGACACAGTGTTGCGAAACCTGGTCCGGTGTTAGCAAATATTTATCGAAAACCTTGTAGATTTTTTTAAATTTTGCTGAGTGTTTATCGTTAATAAAGTTTAATAGTTATGAATATTAAAGAATTCCGACTACGAAGTAAGGGTTGGAAATGTCAATCACCTTTTTTGTGATAAAGGAAATCTCATTTTTAGAAATGTAATTACACAAATGCTGTTACTTTTTATTTAGGTCCTATAATATTTACTAATTATGAGATTTGATCAGAAATAAAACATAATATTAGCATAATAATTATTACTCCTTTAATTTATAGCTTTTTAAAAAAAATTAAAATGTAGATGCTTTTTATATAAATGTAAAGAGTAGGGACAGAATAAATCATGATTAGCGGAACAGAAAATGTGAAGGTCACCAATACCTTAATTTATATCGAAGATAGGTTCGCACAATACTTTGTAAAATAAAATGGATGGACAAAAATAAAGAAAAACATTAAAATGTGCATAATCCAGTCATATATTTAGGTAAACAATTGAAAAAAAAAAACATAAAATAATTTTGGCCTAAAATCTAGGCAAAAGTGATAAATTTTTGTATTTTTCGGAAAATTTTTTCTGCAAGTTATTGCCTCTCTTTCGTTTTTGTTGATCCATGCATCTACGCTGCATGTACAAGTGTGTCCGAATACACATTTTTACCATTTTTTTGAAATCCGTTGTTTTTTCAATCATGTAAAACTGATATCGCATGAGACAAGTATCGTGTAAATCGGAGAATATTATAAAGCTTCTTGGTATATTTCTTCCACCACTCCACATCAAAATAAACCTTACCAAAAATTTTACAAAGGTGGTGGATCAAAATAAATGTCAATTTTTATATTTCAAAGAAATTCCCCAGACTGGGGGATATATCTATAGTAGTAGTATCCTAGTTTTCTTATTTGAAGAATAATTAAATGTTTTGAAAACATAAGCATGGAGGTGCTTCAAGAATTTGGTTGCAAATTTTTTGCAACTATAAAATTGATATTTATAGAAAGTTGGTTAACGAAATTTCTTTTAAGAACTAGGGGACTCTTTAAGTCATAATAACGGATACAAATTTCATCAGGGTATTCTAAAAATTAAAAAACATTTTTCGCACAGATAGGTGACTACTGTTGGTCCACTAAGAAAATAATGCAAAATATTCAAAATTAAAAAGTCAAACGTCAAACATGAAAATAATTGCCTACTCAAGGGACGCACGCTACTAAAATTACTTCGATGATTCAAAGTGTAGATCTAAACACATCGTCTAACCCAGCGTTTTCCAAACTTTTTTGATTGGGACCCGGTATGAGGTTTTAAAATTTGTCGCATAAAAGTTTAATTAAAATATCAACTTTTTTCTCACCAGGATTTAGCATTTCTTCCTTTTCAATTTCGACAGAAAAAGGATCATGAATCCACATACTATTTGAAGGACTATCAGGCAAGTAGTCTATAAAAGTATTTCTTAGGTCAAAAGATATTTTTTAATTGAAACTGATAGTGTTTCTAAATGTAAATCCCTTTCATCATAGTTTGCATGGGTTTCAATAAAATGTAATGTTTTAAAAGATTTAAAATTTCCTTTTTAAAGTCATCGTCTCAACTGAGTAATTGTTTTTGTCGTATCATTGAAAACTAAGCGTCCTTTAAGTTAAATCTTTATTAATAATTATTAAACTCATAATATTATAGCAACTTTATAATGATTTAGTAGCACATAATTTGTTATCTATCATAATACCCGAGATACAATTTCATTTTAAAGATCTGTTGATTTTTCATGTCGTCTTTGCCAATGATACGATAAAGCTTTGAATGTAACTTATTTATTAGCGATTTAAACAATCTCGGACGTGGCTAGTCGACTCGGCTTACGGCTCTTCGGTGGCAATGTCTTCGATTATTATAAATCTCATAAGAATCTCGTTAAATTAATAGTTATAATTATAATTGCGGCGACTTTTCCGACACTTTGAAAATATTTAAGTCTTGCAAATTTAAATTAGATATATGGGATATTTCACATAAATAAGCTACTTATTTAATATTATTATTAATTACACACTACAAATCATAGAATCTATCATTAAAT
Source organism: Dastarcus helophoroides (assembly GCA_028583605.1). NCBI lineage: Eukaryota > Metazoa > Arthropoda > Insecta > Coleoptera > Bothrideridae > Dastarcus > Dastarcus helophoroides. The sequence continues at coordinate 2,324,610 of CM053335.1, forward strand.
TGAAAAACAGCTTCTTTTTTAGATGGTGGGTGTTCATTCAGAAATAATAAGGCATTTTAGCTCAAACGGAGGTTTTAAAACGTTTCCCTTTAAAAACCATCGTAAATTCATAAATGGGGGTGTTTATTTCTATTATTTTTAACGAAAACTGAATAATATCCCGAGTTTGTAGGAAACACATTTAACAAAATTTTAACGAAGAGTATCGCTTTCAATTTTTTCTTAGATATTTTTCGTTGGAAAAATATCTTTAATTTTTCAATATTTCCTTATATATTTTTCGACGATATTCCTAAAAAAATTGAAATCACATTTAACTTTTCAGGTAACCATTCGATATTCTGATACGAAAGTAAAGAAGTCGAGTCTGTCGAATTTTCGAAATTCTTTCTTAAAATTTGGAATTTAAAGTCGAAATTTCAAGTTTCAGTTACAAAATCAACTCGATGGATGCGCACTTTTGAGGTTATCAAATGTTCGGGTATTTGCCAGGAGATCTTGGATTGCTGCTCGTGAAATAATTAAGGTATATATTGTATACTAATGCGTAATTCATCATGGATATTTATCGTAGAAGGATTTCTCTAAATGTAAAGTTACTTTACTGATTGAAGTTTGAAAGCGGCTGATATGTGTATATATTTGTTTTAATTGAAGAACTACGTGAACTGAAGCGTTAAATGATCTCATAGACCTAAACACACCTTCTCCGCATAAATGATTTTCGACAATAGTGAATAAATCTGATGGTGTCATCGATTCAGCTTTTATGTAAGTTAAATTACAGACTTACCTATTTAAATTATCGGGACAAAAACTAAATTTTGGATTTCATGGGCAACTGTGTTCTAATTTTACATAGTTGATAAAAACACAGAGTTCATTTCTTAAGGGAAATGAGAAGGAGAAGAAAAAGGAATCCTGAATAATTTGAGTTATTAATCTTTAGCGAACTAATTTAGTTGGTTGGGTTTTGAATTCCTATACAAACAAAGAAACTGGCTGAAAACCCTTTGTAATAAAAAATTAGAGGAGATTACATAATATTCTGTTGCTTTTAATCATTTTAAGATGACAGGCTAAGCAACTGAGGGTTTGAATATTTAACCAAGTAGTGTAGAGAATTGCCAAACAATTTAATTGCAAGTAGATGCTTAAAAGTCCGTAAAAGTCAGTTTCGAAGTGTTAACGATTAGGAGGCATTTAATAGAGCTAATTATGTTAAAGTATGGTGGTGATCCAGCCACTTGCAAATATCTGGGGTTAAAAGCATCCACTGTACCGCATTCATGAATAAATAACACAAGAGGGACATTTACTAAATGGACTGGATTAAGCCAATGTGTCACCCTTCTGTAATATATTATGTCCATAGACTGGGATAATTTGCAAAGTAACAACTCGCTAAAACAATCATATAAATGCATTGTACAGGGTGATGCTCAAATTTACATCGTTAAAGAGAGAAGTTTCTATTTTTTAAAACAGAAGTGATAATCGCAGTAATATAAAATTTAAAACATTTGAAAAAATAATGAAAACTATTATTACAACGTTTTCTGGATATATATCTTATAAAACGGCGAAATGATTAAATGCTGAGTAAATCCAATCAAACCATGTTTAACAAAAAATGTATGTTACGACGGTTTGGTGCAATTCATCGTTTTTAGCGTCAAGTTTTATTAAATTTATTCAGAAATTGCCTCTGTTTTAATAATCATTGATAATTTTGTTTATTGTGTGCCTGCGAAAACAAATGGATCAAAATCGTGTTGAGAATGGAGGAAATAATATAAGCATAGAAAGAAATTGGTTCTTTTGTAGTACATACAAGGGCATGGAAAGGCACAGAGAAAATAATAATTCCTTATGGAGAAAATGACAAAATTAGTTTAAAAAAAAGGTGGACATTAAGGTGCAAAACACTATAGCAAAAAATTTGCCCAACACCTACAATAAGTAGAGGGAGAAGAACAAAACTTTGATTCAATATTTAGTTATGAATGTGTTTCGATTCCGTTGTAATATTTATCAACGGAAAAGTGTAATAGAGATATTTTTGAGGTAGTCAACAATCTTCTCCAGAAGCAAAATTTGTAGTTAATATCAGAACCAACACAAAACTGACAACAATAAGATAAAAATGAAGCGAAAAACTTAATCCACAACTACTAAACCACTTCCTCACAGTAAATGAAACCTCAAAAGAATTTATGTGCAATTTTCAAAGATGATTTCCGGTAATGACGGTTATTGTAAAGATTTATTAGAAATATTAAATTTTAACATTTTTTGTTGGAATTCTAAATTTAAACTTGAAATTTTCATTTTTTTTACAAACTTTCGACTGTAAACTATGATCCATTTTTCCCTAATTTTCGATTTTAAGCTCGAGAGTTTATTTTAACTTAAACATTTTCTTCTTTCTCAGAGTTTGAACTCACAGTTTTTATGAATTTTTTTAAAATTACTATTATTTTTTTGAAAGTTTTGTCAACTTTGAATTTTATTTTTTGTAATTTCTACTCGAATCTAAAAGTTTTTACACCATTTTCGTGTATTCTCTTGGTATTTAAACCGTTCTTAAATTTCTGTGGATACAATTTCACTTTGTAAGTTTTTTTCTAAATTTCAGATTTGAAACCAGAGCTTTTGAATGTTTCTATTCATTTGGTCTTTCTCTGCAAAATTCTGTCCTCGTTCTCAAATGTTCGAATTTTAATTCAAAATTATTAACTGTTTCTAAAACTTCAACCGTTTTTAATATTCTAGGTTTAATTCGAAAATCTCCATTTTCCTTTAAATTGAAGACTCGTTTTTGGAAAATTGTATAACTGTGAAACTATCGAAATTTACTGTACGAGTATAACTCATTTTACAAAGTGTTGAAAAAGGAACAGGCTTTTAGTTTTTTGCTTTCAACTAAAAACTAATTCAAATAACAGCTTTAGTTACAACTTCCAATAGAAAGAGGGAGAGGAGACTTTTATCAAATTCAATGACTTGACGAACTGAAAGCATCTTATTGAAAAAGGCCTTCTGTGCAACCTGTCACCCAATGGAGTATTTAAATGGAGCATGGATATAAATAAAGTAAGATCATGACCGATTACAGCTAGACGATAAAGGGCTTTAGTGAATTAAAGCGGTCCCCATAAAAGTTATTTGGCACATCGAACGAACACAACTGGCATTATGTCACTGACTAAAGCCAAATAGGGGCGCTAATGCTCAAATGGAATAGAAAAACACACCATCTGTTGACAATCTAGTTGGAAAATATCCTGCACTTTTTGCATATGAAACTTTAACACACTTTCATTCACCCATCTATTAAATAATTTATGGATTATACCTATTTGTCAACACCATACACCACAAAGCTTTTCAATCATATTTTTATGGGACCGCTGTTGGATACTTTTCAATATTAAATCATGCATTTTTTATGCTTTCATGATTCACACTGCGGTTAAAATTATCGAGTTAAATGCATTATGTAACCTCACGAAAGGTAAAAGATGTTTCCAGAAGTAAACATCAATTCTTGACAATGACGCAGTGTTATAATAATATGTGGACCATTACAGTTAAAAAATATCGATTTCATTGTAGGGAATAATAGTTACCATCTTAGTGGCGAATTTGTTTTAAGAAATTGTCTCGTTAAATTATTATTAGTTTTATAGCTTATACTTAAATTTTCGACTTTTTTGACATTTTAGCTTCAATTTTGAAATTTTTACTTTAAAATCCAAACTTCCAAATAAAAGACAAAACTTCGACTTCAATCGAATTTTTTCTAAAAAATTTGAGTTTTTGACCACAATTTTCAGTTCAAACTCAGAATTTATTGGAATCTCAAATTAAATATCATAATTTCTACCAACATTTTTAAATCTCCAAGTTATACTTAAAAGTTGGTAATTCTGAACCACAAGATTGAAAAAAGTCGAAAAATTTTTTTTTGAAAATTATAAAAGAAGTAACATTTTAAACTGAAATTCCAAATACAAAATCTTTGATCAGATACCTGATTTTCTTGAATTATTTGTTATAAAATGATAATTACTTTGCTTTTTCTAACGATATTTCTTTCTCGTTTAATATAATATTTAAATGACTTAAATAAATGAAAATGGTTGGTAAAACCAAAAGTGTACACAACGGAAATTAGTTTTATAATTTACAGTTTAATTTTTATAGGGAAGCAGAAAATTCGCCTTCAAGCTCAACACATAAAAATCGACTTTTGTCTCCAAAACTATACCTAACAACATTTTATACCATATGCCACATTGCCACATGCATTTCTCAAAAAAAATCTTCATCATATTGAAATTCTCATATTATCAGTTATATTGGTCATAAATAAAATGTATTGTTTGGTAACAAGCATCTTGTTTACTGAAGTTACTGTACGAATTTAAATATAAAATTGTCCGCTAAAAGACCGTGGGCAATTTGTGCAGCTTCTATTTCCATGACAGTAATAGGCTACAAGCCATTTCTTGTTGGTATCTTATGTTCATGCTTGTGTAGTTTCTAGCTAGTTTTCTCACATTGAACATCAACAGTGATTATTATTCTTGGGCGGTGACAGTTCTGAAATAAATAAATTTGCCGCGTCAGATTTGATATGCTTGTCATAATTTCGTCTTCATTTGAATAAAGAACACAAAACAATTCCTATGAAGTTAAAAAAACCTTTCCTTAATTAATTTTTTTCGAAAAATAAAGCAAATTACGTCTTACATAGACGATACTTAAGAGGAACTGGATCTAAAATAGGTATACAAATTATAAGAACCTGAGATTCCTAATTCCTGATCTTTCTGCATTAAACTATATATTTCTTAAATACAATTTAAACTACTTCTAGGTTCGGATGGCTCGATTATTGCTAAATTTAGGAAACATATCTAAGAAATAAGGAGCTGTCGCATTCAGAAGTGAACAACTGTCGCCTACATTTTTTTAAGATCAGAATAACTGGGGAAATGTACAAATATGTATAAGTGAAGGAAAAACAAGTGACAATAACTGACTCCATACATTTTCAAGGTCTGTTATCAAGTTTCTTTGGCTAAGGAAAATTTTAAACTTTTAAATTACTAAATATATTATAGAAATATAAGCATTTTTATTTATTATGCAAGGGAGAAAAAATAAATACCTTTGAATAAATCGTTATAAGAATTTAAAATTATTTTGAGATAGAACTTCATTTATTTTAACAAATTCATGCAAATATGTTTACATAATATGCAAGAATTTGCATAATTCTGAATTAATTATTTTATTACAAATGTATCATTCGAATGTGCATTCTCATTCATTTGAAAAATTGATACATTTTATGTCTTTTAATTAGGCTAACTTTCTCTTTTTTAATATAAAAGGTAATGATATCACTCTGCTTGCCTATGCATTGAAGTACATTTTACCTTGAACATTTTGCGAGGTGTGGTGATCATCTCTGTCTAATCTTAATGCTTGCTAATAAGCAACATATCGCCTAGGTTCCATAGATTTGCCATTCTCAACCAGGGGCCTCCGAGCCACAAGCGGATCGTCGTCAAATATTTATGTGCGGACCGAAGCTTCTTTTTAAAACTATGGGTTTCTAGGTTTCTAGGTTTCTAAAATCTTAAACAAAATGCGCGGGATTAAATATCACACTAACTTTTAAACAAACATTTGGATATCTAGTCCATTCCTATTGAGTGGCATTTTCTTTGCCAGTTGCTTCTACCACACGTCAAATTTTCAGATACTTTTTTTTCGTTAAGGATTGGCAAACTTTTATAGATTGCCCCAAACAGCGATTGCGTTAGATCTCAGCTTGTCAATCGCTGTTTGTGACTTATCACTCACTAAAAAAAACACTTAAAAACCATCGTAAAAATGAGGGATAAATATAAATAACAATAAAATTTAAAAGTCCGAAAAAAAAAGAGGTTGAGCATAGGTGAACTGGACCCTAGGGTTATTTTTTCGCAGATTGTCTTCCTTTCATGTGGTTTAAAATCAATTAGATTTATTATGTACACCGGGCATTGATTAAATGCAGCAAATCCATTTAAACGAATAACCCAAACGTATTCTTTTTTTAACAGAAAACTGGTTTTAATTTGATCGAACAAAAAATATATCGCTTCCTCCTCTATTTCTAACAAAAACGAAAGCAAGCAAATGAAGCTGGCAGAAAAGCGGCCAAATATCAGTGTTGTCAGTGGTCGATGGTGCGTGTTGGGGGGTTGGTGGCAGAAGCAGCAACAGCGGCGGCGGAGTGTGCCGGCACTCACCCCGATTAGAAAGGGGAGAGAGGAGCGTCTTGCCTTCGTTTAATCACAAATTTACAACTGGGGATGCACCTCACATGCGCTTACAGTCCCGCATTCAACTAGTGTCGTCAAGATGATACAAGAGGTAAAAAGAGGATTGTAGAATGTTCTGATTGAGCGATTCGTCGAAAGAAACTAGATAAAATTTAAGAGGTTCATTTCGTTTTTGTGAAAACCAAATAACCAAGGTTTGGGAAAATGAAAAATGTTTTAAAATAATCGAATTTATTAAAGGCGAATAAACTCAATGATTGCACACGCTTGCACTCGTCAAGTTTTGCGTCAACAATATCGGTTGTCTATATATCCGACTTAAACCAAAATAAGTTAAAGTTGTGACAATTCAGACCCTATTAAGTAGATATCTGTGTCTTACATAGAAATTATTATAAATAGGATAATATATGTAGTTAGCTTTAGAACGTATATATCATGCCAGAAAGCAGGCGATTTGAAGGATATTCTGGAAAAGAGAAAATCAAAAGGGTGACAACTTTGTGAGTTTTGAAGGAACACTCAGTCAAGCCAGAATCAATCGTCTGAGTGTTTAATATAATTAGTAAAAACCTTTCTGAATAAAAATATTATCTTAAAGATGATATTCACTGAATGGAAACAAAACCATGCTAACAAATTCACACATTTATTAAGCTATCGTGGTTAGCAATGGCAAAATTATGTTTGCAGCATTAAAGGAATAACTTTAAGAGACTTGTAGGGATTTGGACTTTAAAAAAAATCGACCTTTTTCGTGAATTTTAGGAGCAACATTTTGGTTGAGTTTCTGTTAAGTTTATTCCATAATGACTCTGCTTGTATCTGTATGTCTGATATTTTATATCAATATATACATATGAAGGGGTCCTTATTTTTCGACTTTTGAAGTATTACCTATCTAGTTAGCATATGAAGCACTATTTTTTATTTAATTTTTCAAAAAGATTTGGAGGTTGCCATCAGTAGTCAAACTTAAGAAAAGCAGCTTTTGGCACTTCAACCGTAAATCAGATTGATTTCGGTAAGTATATCAGGTTATTTTTAAGTCAAATGCCATTTAAAAAGACTCTCTTTAGGCAATTTTTTCAGCTATTTCTCTTTTGTTCCTGCACATCAAAGTTGGGCCTATACCAAACTTTAGCTGAAAAAAATGTCATTGAAGAAAGAGTGAGTCGTTTTTTATTTTTTAAAGCAGGCGAATTTGTTTTGACCTGTAATTACTAAAAATAAAATCAATATTTGGTTGATTGGCCAATCAATACCTAAACTTAACCAGCCAAATTGCCTTTGATTGGTGACGTATAACTTAATTTTTTACCACAAATTAGAGCAAAAAAAAGAAAATCATTTATAACCTGGAGCGAAAAATGGAGAAAAATACGCTTTGGCTTGCATGTCGACATCTTGTAATGGAAATTATGTCATCAGCTTTGTAGATTAATAACTCGATCTGTCTAGTAGTCCTGATATCCAACTGTTCAAAAGTTTAAGATCAACTGGGACAAAATTGAACCATGTGATTATAAAACAATAACAAATGGCACCACGTCCAACATTCTAGAAAATGTTGCTCCAGACGGAATTAATTTTGCTTAAAAATAACTACAAGTATGTATATTAAGCTCAATATGGCGACAAATAATTGTTGCATCTCACAGTCATTTACTTGGGAGGAATTCCTAAAAAAGGCTTTTTATTTAGGAGATCTGCTGACGTGCTGACTTTAACCGTGCAAGATGAAGGCAAATGCTCTGTACCGCTCCCTCTCTTATTCAAACATCTGTTTAAAGGGACAAAAAAATGAGAGAAAATTGTGAAAGGTATGTGCATTTTCATAGTCATTATATACATAATTGGTTTCGGAGACTTCTACCGGATGGTCAGCATTGACAAACGACTTACTATTATTTAAAGACCTTACAGCTTATGACAGTATAAACCAAAAATTGGCTGCCGTTGCCCTGAAAAAGACACTGAGCCATTTGTGATACTTTTAGAAAGAGCTGATGACTCTTCAAGATAAGAAAAATGGTAGAGGCACTAAAAATTAAAGTCGTAGAAGATTGCTCAAAAAGGAAGAGCACTGGTGTCAAACAAGTCAGCGAAAAAAACAGTGAATATCTCGCCACTAGCAACCTTTCACGATTTTTCAGAGATACTGGGTATTTGGTCAAAGTTTTGAAATAAAAATTTTGAAACTTGTTAAGGTGAGATTGATTTTGAGGCTACAAAGAAAATTTTTCATTCTACTCGAGTAGCAGATTGCTGAACGCGATGTTGTTTTTAATCGATAAATATAGTAAACTGATAACAGCGGATTAAGAGCAAAAACAATATTTGCTTTTATTGGTAAAAGAGTACAAAAAGAAATATCCCAAAATTAAGAAGTCGAAAACTGTATCCTAGTTATTAATAATTTTAACGCATAGACGTTTTCTCAATTTTTTAATGATAGCAATAATTTTGTTTTACTAAATAAATACAAGTTGCCATTTACTATTGGTGATTTTAATTTTTCTCATTAAAAAAACTGGTAAAAAATGTATTAGATTCTTAATTAAATGATCTAGTGTCCGGTCAGAAAAAAGAAAAAAAAATGATCCAATTAAGGACCACCCTAATACATATACGTAATATATCTAAACATTTTGCTTGGCTCCTAATACAAGATTGTTTCGGTCATTTCTTTTTCATAATTACACACTGGTGTGTAGGCATAATTATTATTTTCGTAATATCGCTGCAATATATTTTGATTTAATAACCAGTTAAAGGGAAATATCCTGCGGTTTCACATACCAGATGGGTACAAAATGGGAAACCTTAGCAGTACAAAGCGATGGCAGATGAGCTTCTGTTGGTCACGTGCCACTTAGGTGGCTTGAAGCACGCGACCATGTCATATGTTGGATGGACATCATGTCATGTTACAAGGGCCGCTTCGATGTACGATAACAAATTATATTTCCGGACTTTATAAAGTATTACATAGAGAGGCAATCGAAATTGAAAACATTACTACATTATGAAATTAGTCCCTCAAAATAAGACATTAAATTCTCAGTAAGGAATATCAAGCGCCAATCGAAATGCAAAAAAATGTATTTTATATTTTCAATCAAAAACCATTCGCGCGAAAAAAAAGTTAAAAGAGAATTTTTACTAAGAAATAAAATATCATAATGAAAACCATATTTAATTTGAAAAAAAAATCACTGGCGTGATTTTTTTTCTTTTTATTTTCCTGACTGAAAATGTTTAAGGACATATTAATGGAAAACCGGAAAAAATAAGAGAATTATTTTTAATAGGAAATAAAGGATGTTTATGAAATTAGTACCTATTTTGGAAAAAAGCAGTGGCGTACCATTTTTTTCGTTAAGAATACTCGAGGGCATGTTAGCGCGGACTCAACTGATAGAAGCAAAACAAATATTTTTTCTGCAAAAAATGCGCTTTTATATCTAGTTAGTATTTACTAAAATTCAACAAAATATTTCAAGAAGTTTCAAACTATTTAAAGGAAAACGAATTTTTTTCTATTTTTCAGGACACTGTATCTTAAAAATAAAAGGGTCCCAGATCTATATTCCTATAAACCTTTTTTCTTAAGATGACTGAAAAAATATGCTCCTTAAGTATTGGCACCTTATTTGAAAACACCCTGTATACATTATTTTTACATATTGTTCTTTGAAGCAGGTGCGAAGTTAAGTCATTTGACCTGGGGGGAATAGACTAAAGCTCTAATATGAAAAGCCGTATAGTCAGTTCATAAGAATCAAAACTAAAAGAAAAAAAGGTTTTTTTAAAAACTATGTATTGATATGAAGCAACAGCTCTCAATTTTTCCTTTCAATGTCTAATACAAAGAAGTTTTTCTTGAAAACTATAGAAATTTGAAATTTCGCACAGCGTTAGTTCTCCCTGACCCAGGCAAATACCGTCAGCCTATGATTAAAACAAAAATTATAAAAATGAGGGGATTAATTTGGTCAGCGCAAAATCAAGTTTTAGTTAATATATCGTGTTAGATATTACTTAAAAGAGCTACCTTTAAGGATCCTAAAATAGTTTTTTTTTATAATTTGCGGTCCATTGGTCTTAAAGATACAGCTGAAAATGTTTAGGAAATGATTCTTTTCCCGATATTCTAGATTTATACAGATAAAATTTAAATTTTAAAATTGCAGGTATTTTCGATATCCTAATATTTGTTGAGGAAAAAATTATAGCATATAGTTAATTTTTTTCCAATAAAAAACTTGATTTAGATGAAAAGAATTTAGATCAAATTTGTCTCTTATTTTATTTCATTTAGATAAATATAGAGTTAGCATATATTTATTAAATTGCACGCAACGCAGTAAAATTGCAGATTGAGTCGAACAATACAGCGTGATCCGAGGCGGTCCAAAAGCTGTGCTATTTGAAAATTGACAATTTTTTTTATGTCTTAATTATAACACAAGATAATTTGGATTAAATTTCCAATTTAGACACTTAGGTAAAAATCAGGGCTTCGAACCCGAATTGAACCGAAAACCCAAAAAAAAACGTTATTTTCGCCGGAACGAAAACCGGAACGAAACCGAAGAAAAAATATCGGTTTATTTCGCTTCGTCGAATTTATATACTTAAAATAGTTTTTACTTTATACTTAATATTGGACATTTTTTTTAATTCAAAATTTTACACAATTCCATGCATTTTTTATCTCATCTTCATTTCTTATTTCTGATTAGATTAGATAAGAAACTCACAATTTCCTCATTTTCTAGAAAATATTGACTTTATTCTCAAAATTTCAATCCAAATTAAAATTTTGAGTTTTAACTTGAATCTTTTTTCAAAATTTTCGACGTTTCCTTGAAATTTGGACTTTTATCTGAACATTACTCGAAATATGTTTTTTCTTCTTCTGAAATTACGAGTACTAGCTTGTTTTTCATGGAGGCTAGGGAAACTCGGTTTTCTTTACAATTTTTTCGGCAAATTCGAGTTTTTCTGGAAATTTTTCCTGAAACTTATTTTAAAAATTTCCAAATTTACTCCTTTCTTTAAATTTCAATTGTCTTTTCTTAATTTGATATCTCTATTTTTTGAAGTTATTACTCAAATTTTTAATTTTTCGTGAATTTTTTTCTTTCAAATTCCACGTTGATTTTGATATTCCAATTTTTTTTCAAAATTCTAAATTCAAATTCCTGTCGACCTCCTAAATTTTCCAAAAATTCCAAGATATGATTTTTTCTTAAAATTTTCGCTAAAATCTCGCAGTATCAAATTTAACCTGGAAATTTCTAAATTTTAAGTCAAAATTTAAGCAAAAAATTCAACATAATGTTCCATTTTAAAGCCGTAATCTTGGCATTGGGGTCGAAATTTTTACAGTAAACTTGAAATGATGACATGTTAGAAAATGTATAATATAAACTTGCAATGATTTTGTTTACGTTAACATAGTAATTTTTATTCTGAAAGTTTTGATTTTGATTTGAAGTCAGGCGACTGTATGCAGAGCGTTTTCCGCAAAGAATTGTGCCAGATGCAAGAACTTTTTCAAGCGTTCATAGAAGACAACGCGAGAAGGGATGTTTTAAACCCGATCATCACTTAAAAGGGACACAAAGAACCGCAAGAACAGAAGAAACTGAAATAGCTGTTCTTAATTCAGTTGAGCAAAATCCCGAAATAAGCACAAGGAAAATTGCTAGTAATTTAAATATCTCCCATATTTTAGTCTGGAGGATACTTCACGATTTTTTGTTATACCCTTACCATATTCAACGGGTTCAGGTCTTACTGCCTCGGGATTTACCATTTCGTATAAATTTCTGCCAATGGTTTATTCAAAAAATTGTTGAAAATCCACTATTTTACAGAGAAGTATTATTTACTGATGAAGCCAGTTTTTCCCGAAATGCAATTAGAAACTTCCACAACAATCACTTTTGGGCTGAAGAGAACCCGCATGCCATGGTCGAAGTCAATCACCAAGAACAATTCTCGGTAAATGTGTGGGCGGGAATTGTTGACGACTATTTAATTGGACCCTTTTTTCTGCCAAGAAGATTAAATGGAGAAAATTATCGTCACTTTCTTGAAAATGATTTACCAGTGCTGTTAGAAGATGTCCCCGTTTTAATCCGAAATCGAATGTGGTTTATGCACGATGGTGCCCCTGCGCATTTTAGTGTTTTGGCACGTGCATATTTGGACCAAAATTACAATAATCGCTGGATAGGCAGAGCAGGAACAGAATTATGGCCGCCTAGATCCCCTGACCTGAACAGTCTAGATTATTTTTTATGGGGCTATCTTAAAACCTTAGTTTATAGCACCCCAATCCAAACTGAAGAAGAACTGAGAAATCGCATAACAGATTCCTACAACACTATAAGAAATACGCCAGGAATTTTTCAACGAGTACGCGAATCTATGAGAAGAAGAGTAGAGGCGTGCATACTTGCAGGTTGTGGACATTTTCAACACCTGATATGATTTAATTAATTTCATTGTTAAGATTTCATTAATAAATTAATCTACCATAGCGGCATAGCAAGTAAATGATTTTTATTTTTTAATTCGGAAACCGGCTGTCGTAGGACAAAAAGTCAGAAGCTCATTTTTGATAGAAACACAACAAAGACTAGGAAAATAATTCTTATTTTGAAAAATAGCATTGGCGTCACATTTTTTTTTTCAAAAATGTGTATCGACCTGTTTGTGGGAACGCCACTGGTGGAATCAGAACAAATGTTTTTTTGTCAAAATACTTGCTTTTATACCCAGATATCGTATACTGAATATCAAAAAAATATCTAAACCAGCCTCAGAAATATTGAAGAAAAACCGATTTTTTCTTCAATTTTTACCGCCCTATGTTAATATAATTAATTAATTAATACCTATGTTAATATGAAAATTTTGTCTTAAAATTGCCCAAGGAATATCCCCCTGCCGGTTCAGCATGCAATTATGAAACACCCTGTATAACAATTAGGGTATTTATTTAAAGCTGAGCGTTTCAACATTGTAATTTATTTTGAAGATTTCTATAAACATTTAGGGGTTTTTCTATAATCTTGTTAGTGAAAGTTAGTCTACAACACCATGGAATGGCACATTTCACACTCGTGAAACCGTAACCCTCGCCTGCCGCTCGGGCTACAAACTTTCCGCTCGTGTGGAATATGCGCCATTCCATAACTTGTTTTAGACTATACTTTTTTTTTTGGTGGAACGGACTGATTTGTCTTAAAATTGCCCAAGGAATATCCCCCTGCCGGTTCAGCATGCAATTATGAAACACCCTGTATAATTTAAGATTTTTATGAAAATTCAGAATTTGAATTTGAAAAATCTATACCCAAAATTCTGATTTACCTAGATTTTTTACAAAGTTTAGGTTTTTCTTGAAATTTGAATTCAATTTGAGTTCAAATTTCAAATTGGACTCAAAATTCGGAGTTTCAGCATGAAATCTTTAAACTTGAAAAATAGAAAATATTTTCCTTTAATTTTAGGCAAGGTCAGAGTAGTTCGTGTTGTAATATTAAAGAAAAAAGACATCACATTTTCTAAATTATGTTCAAAAATCAATTTTCAATTCGAAAAACTTTTACAAATCAAAAAAAAAATGGTCACCCGGAACTGAACCGAAAACCAAAAACCTGAAAAAAGCATTATTTTTGTCGGAACGAAAATCGGAACTGAACCTATATAATTTTTTAGCCGGAACGAAAACCGAAAACCGGAACGAAATAAATAGCGGTTCGAAGCCCTATGTAAAAATGACTTAATTTGGTCCTTTTACTGTTCACTGTACTAATTGGCACGAACCAAAATTTTGCGAGCCCAACTCGCTGTTGGCTGATTTTTTTCTAGAAATTTTTATTCCACTTGTTATTTCCTGATGTCGACATTTATGTCGAAATATTGACTTTTCTTCTCAAATACTGAATGTAAATTTTAATTTTTTCCTTTTTTATGATTTTTTTGACTTAAACTGAAAATTGGGATTTTTCAAAAGATCAGTTTTTCCCTAAACTGTCACTTTTATCTCGGGTTGAGTTTTAATTTAAAGATCTCATAAAAGTTTAACCCTTTTACTCGAAATTTTATTTTTTTTCCCTAAATTTCGAGTTTATATTTGTAGTTTTTACTTCTCCTTAATTACGTTTGAACTATATGCCAAAGTTATCCTTTTTTTGTAAAAACTTTCGCAAAATTTCAAGTTTAACTCTTAGTTTGAAAATTGTAACTTTTTGTGTAAAAAAACTCATCTACGTTTTTAATTCGTTGTGTTTAAAACTGGATATCAGTTGAAATAATCGAGTTTTGTAATATTTAAATTTTTGTTCTTCAGCAAATTTTATTTTAATTTTTTAAAGTTGAATTTCAAAATCCTTCTATAAATGTGTACATTTTTTGGAAATTTCTATTTTTGCAGGTTTGAACTGAAGATTTTTACCTTCTTTTTCTACCAATCTGCCTTTTAACTCGAACTTCCTCAAATTTTAGGTTTAGCTTAATTCTCTTTTCATAAATTCAAGTTTTTTTCGAAATGTTGAACTTTTTTAGCTGTTCACCTTCTTCTGCCTTTTTGATTTTAAATGTGAGAACTGTGTTTTTCCTGTTCTTCTCTTAATCCCTAAATTACAAGATTTTTGATGTATTAAGTTGCAAATCTCTCTCTTTTTTTTAAATTTTGATCTAAACCCAAATGTATTTCTTTGTTTTTCACCACCATTTTCATGCAAAGGGTGAAAATTGCAAGGTTTTTTAATGTTGTTAGTTTTAACTTAACAGTTTCATTTTCCGAACTCGTTGACTTAACCTAAAGTTTACCCCAGTTATTTTTTTAACTTTTATATTATTTTTATTATGCTTACAAAAGACGCTTAAAAGAAAATTTTGACTTTATTCTTATAAGATTATACTCAGTTTTTTAAATTAATTTTCTTAAAAATTTTAAATTTAAACTTTCAATTTCTTGTTATTTAGATAAAATTTTGACTGCAAACTTTTTATTTTTTTTTATTATCAAAATGATCCGGTTTTTTTCAAAATTATTAGCTCTTACTTTCAGTGTTTACTGTTTTCTCAATTGTAGACTTGAAAATCAAAAAATTTACTTCTTAGGAAGTTCGATTTTCGTTCCAACATTATTGGCTTAAATCCAGTAATTTCTAATTTTTTTTTGAAATTTCAACTGTTTTTACAAATATTTCCCTAATTTTTGAAATATTGATGTTAATCCCAAAATTTTAACTTTTTTGTTGAAATTATACGTGTACAGTTTTAATTTCTATATTTTTCTTCAATGATTGACTTATAAACGCCAAATTTCTAGAATTTTTTTAACAGAGTTGAATGCACAAACATTATTTAAAAATTTCGTTCTTTATCGAGATTTTAAAATGTTGTTCTCAAAATTGCTTACTTACAACTTTCCCATTTTCCAGCAAAATTTAAACGTTAGATACGAAATTCTTTTTTTTTCCGAGTTTCGAAATGTTGATTTTTATTCTAAGTTTTCGAGTTTTTTCTCGAAACTCTGAATTTTATCTATCAACTTTTCCTTTCTTAGAATAAATTTTTAAGTTAAAATTAATTCTTACTTCTCGGTTTTAAACGCAAAATCTCACCATTTCTTTCAAATTTCAAATTTAAGCCTCAAAATTTTTTTCATAAATTTGGATATTTCATAAAATTTTTCACTTTTTAAAAATTTTTACTCTTGTGTATACGATTTTGAAATTAGTTTTGTCTTTCTGTTTTGTCTAATTTTCGACTTTTTTTCGCAAAACTCCGAATTTTCACCATCAGTTTTCTTTTTTTAATCTAAAATGAAAATTTAGACCAAATTCTGTTTAAAATGGATTTATTTTATAATTTCAAATTTAAACTTTAAAAATTTTCAAAAATTCATGAATTTCATTTTTTTATACGATTTTGACTAGAATTCTGACATTTTCCCGAAATTGTAGAAGTGATTTTTATAAGTTTTTGAATGAAATTTTGATTTTTAATATTGTTTGCATATTTTTAGTAGGAATCCTTGGTTATCTTCAAAAAGTAATATACAAATCTTTTCTCCTAAAACCATGAAAGAATAAAAAACACAAAAAAGTTGCGCTAACGCATTTCGATAGCCAAGCTATCATCTTTAGACAGATACCTGTATGTATTACTATAGTATTTCTCTAAAGATGACAGCTTGGTTAGCGAAACGTATCGGAGCAACTGTTGTGTTTTTTAATCTTACTTCGTTCCAGGGGACAAGATTTGTGTATCAATCTTTCGGTGGGCTTATTCTGGTTTTGGACCCTCTTCTAACCACGAATATGCTTTGAAGCGATCAAGCTTCATTCTTAATTATACAAATATAAAAATTTCTTAAGTAGAAAGTTAAAAGAAAATAGAAAAAAAAATGGAGACTCATTGGTCTAAAGAAGGGGAAATTTTTTATTTTTATTTATATGTTTAGAAAATAAGCAGGCATTTCTTATGAATCAGTTTTTAATGAAAGCATTTATTAAAAAATAGGACTTTTTTAATTCAAACATTACTAATTACATAGGCCTGCGAAATTTAACTTTTTCCCCTTTGGAAAAATTATTTTATTTTTCTAAAATATCTAGGTATATTGAATTAAAATACTGCTTTGTTTTTATTTTCTAGCACATCGAGATATTTTTTATTGATAACATACATATTTCAGAACTTTTTAGCAATTTTCATCAACAAACAAAATTTCATGAACTTAAAATTAAATTTTTACCTAAAGAACTAAAAGTATTAGTTAAAAATAATTATAAAGGGACTAAGTAAATCAAAAAGACTAAAAATTATCTTTTTCTACTTCTTTCAAAAGTGCTATTCAATTTTTTCTCTTAGGCTTTCTATCAGGTTCGTTTCTCTTTAACATACAGCAGTATTCTGCATGATGTTTGAGTTCATCTTTCTTGGTATTTGTTCTTCATTAACCTAATACCTTGTTTTTTATCTGCAGCACTAAGATTCTCAGGAAAGAACTTAATATGAGAATGCAGAAAATGTAACTTTATATTCATATTGCAACCCAGTTTATGAAAATTGCTGAGCAGCTAGGCCTTTTTGTTTCCTAATAAATGTTTTATTATCTTTTTAGCTTAATTCATGTTATTTTAAAGTTAGCGTCTTGCATTAATTTCCTTATGTCGCGGTCAACAAAATGTCTTCTTTGATATTTGTATCCGATAAATGCTTATGTTTATCACCTAGGTACTTGAAACAGGGAACTATTTTAGGTAGGATCTTTACAAATTGCTTAATAATACTTAATTTAATGTACAGTGAAGGTAGCGAAATTTTTAGGCGATCAAATAGCCCCTTTAACAATATTTTTGATTCCAAAAGTTGAAGATGCTCTTTGAGGACAATTTTGGTCCAATGTTGTGCTTTAGGTCTACTATCCCATTCATAGATGAAGTAGGGATATTTTGTATACACTCTTTATTGATCCAGAAGCATAGGCAACAACTTTAGGACGCCGCATATAGTGCAACCAAAAAATCATCAAAAAAATTGTACCATAGTGGTTACACATAAATCTTAATATGATTTTAATCACACCAAATAATACTAATGAGGATATATGATTATTTAAATGCCACTATTAGCATACACTGTTATAAAATGGAAAGTTAACATTAGTAATAGGAAGTAATGCGAAGAAAAATGAAATATATATATATATATATATATATATATATTTCGTATCTTAGTACCCAATACCTATCCTAATTACTAATTAGTTTTGTAAGGCGAAAACCATCGCAGGCTTGTTTGATTAATATAAGATAAAATGTACAAAAATATGTTATTAACCATCTATTGGCTCATTAGATGATTAAAAAACAAAAATGCCGTGTATCATTTTTAATACATTGTAAGAATAAATTGATATTTAAATTAGCTTTTAGGTTAGAGTAGGCAGATGGATTATTTATTACTCCATCACAAATTTCTGTTTTCGTTCCCTTGAAACTGCATTGCGAGAAAGCCAAATATACACAAGCGAAACTTCATCTCTTTGATAAACCTACAGTCATATCTGATAAGTAGATGTCAATAGAATAGTATTTAGTAGCGCGTGTCGGACCATGTGCTTGTCTGCAAAGGGCCGTTTTGTTAACGTTACAGATTGAAAAGGGGAGGAATGCGTGACCAAGGATTTACAAGGCAGATTTGCACAAAGCCAAATGCTTGAAGGATATTCCGGTACCTATTTCAATCGTAGTCGTTCTCTAGGACACATTACCCAAATGGCATGAAGATAAAAGCAATAATTAATTTGCCTGGAGTCAATATTATAACAGTGATACAGAATGATGTTTGATCTAGGTTGCATTATGCATTGTAGTCAAAGAAGTTACGTGACTGTTACTAGTTTTGGACCATAGAGCATTACCTGCAACCGATAAAGTCTCCTTTTGTAAATCATTCATAAATGTTGAAGGTATTATTGAAATTCTGCTTTATCATCACATTTTCCACCAAAGTGATAAACAAGTCTGCTGTCATAGTTAAAAAGCAGTTTTTTTAAGTTCAATCCCTCCACAATACTTAAACCTATTATGTCCTAAGGTCATTGAGAACTATTTGTAATCCTCAGCAAAATCCTTCCCGGCAACGAATTCTAGAGCGTAAGGATTTGGGATTGTTTGATATATACAGGCTGGAACAAATTCGCTTTTCACTACAGGACTCTCGAAAGCGGTAAAAATACAGCTTCGGTTAAACTAGGGCAAATTTGCCCTTTTCATTCGCGTTTTCTATTTCTTACAAGATGGATTACAACGTTTTTAAAAGATGTTTCATATTTTCAGGACCATCATCAATTACGTTATTTAACATATGGATCTGTATTTTTATTGCACTTTTTTTATGCAGCTCAACTTTTCGTAACTCTAAACCATTAACAAGGAAAAACACTTTTTTTATATTATAACGTAACTTTATTATTAACAATGAAGTTATAAAAATATAATTAACTGGTAGCAACACAAAGTAATAGCACAATAAATAAATTTTGAAAAAGAACCATAGACATAATGATAATGATAAATAAGTGGCCACCAAATTAATAACTAATAACTGTATGGACATGGAGGGTATATATATTTAGAATAGCAATTAAAATAATAGCTCTTTAGTCGTATTTTATTACATTCTAGTTAACTATTATTTTAAAATTCAAAATGCGTTGATCCGAAAAAAAGGCATTTTTTGATTCATAAAACTTTACAGTTATGAAACGTTTGGCCATATAAAAGTTTGATACCTCAATGAAGTTGGAAGTTCAAAAGGTACACAAAAATTCAATAAAAACAATAGGACCGTTTTTAAAGTAACGTACTTGATGATGGTAGCAAAAAGGCGAACAGTTTTATAAAAAAAGCTTTCTACGCCAAAGTATTTTAAGTTTTTAAATTTCTTTTCAAATACTTCATGCTAAGAAGAAAAAAACTTAAATTTAAAAATCTACTCTTCTTCAAAAATCTCAAGGGCAGCAGTGGATATTTTCGACTTCTTAACGGCATACTGCTGACGGCGAAATTATGAAAATTTAACTTGATTTAATCGGTGCTGTATTTCTTAGCATTTTTGAGACCCCTGAAGTGAGATGAGAATATTTTATCATCTGTATGTGCATGGTGATTAATGAGGAACCCTTCATATTCAAAGAAGGTGTATGGGGCAAAAAGGTAAATAAAAAAGTCTAATAAACATGTGGTCCTCGTCTAGTAGTTGAGAGATAAACAAATTTATTTCTGCCAATGTCGTGGATTATATAGGCTAAATTACGCTTGATAAATTCATCCATTAATAGACGCGTGCTCCATCTTGGAGTAACATTTTCCATACTAAAATGCCATTTATATCACCTAATATCCTATAATATTTGTTATATAAGTTGAGAGTCGAATTAGAACTTATTTTGTAAAGATATGCTTAGGTCACCAGCGTGTTCTTACCTAAAGCAGAACTTGAAAAATATTAACCTTTAAATTAGAAACCCTTCTAGAAAAAAAAACGATGACTCCCCTTGATAGAACTTTTATTTTAGGGGCGGATTCTCTGCAGGGAATAGAAGTAAAATGTATTGTTACTCACCTGTTTAAATGTGGCTTACCTGCCCTATTGTAAAGTCAGATGTGAAAAGAAGGGTGAGCCTTTCGGTGATATATTGCATAATAAAGCGTTAGGTGTACCATATGTTACAGAAAATCTAAGGCAACAATGTTATGCATTTTATTAGAAAAAAGTACAGTCCCTAATGTGCAAAATTATTTAATAAAGTGTAGGTTTTTTTCTGTATCATATTTTTTGCATAATGGTAAATGGTAATGGAAATTTTGAAAAATAGATAAAATTTTCGAAATGTCGAGATATGGACATATAAAAAAGGTAGAAATTTTCATAAGAAGTTAAAATTTTTAAAGTTCAGATTTTCAAAAAAGTAGAACTTTTTAAAAAAATTCGCGCATTCGATAAAGCAGTCAAATTTTTAAAGAAACTAAAAATTTTTGAAAATTCCAAATTTTGAAAATTTTTTTTGAATATATTTGGTCGAAATTAAAAAAAGAACTTTTGAAGAATTGTCGAAAATTTTAAAAGTCCTGATTTGCATCATGGAAAATTCCTTTAAATACAAGCGCCCTCGGCGTGACATGCGTTTATAGTTATGATAAACTTAACAAATAATGTCAGTTAAATGTTTTATGTAATGAAATATTATGAACGCGCTAAAAGTTGAAACTATTTACAACCGCAGGTTTCGTGCTTCCTTAGCCTTATGACATTTACCTTTGCAATCCTTTGGGGTTACATCGTACTTCTGCCAGTATTCTCGGCAATTCTCGGCTGTTATTCTCGAATAATTCCTTGAATTAGTATGCAGCAAAAATGTTCCTCGAAAGTCAGTTACATCTTTCTATACGGAGACCGCGTCTGTTAAGTATTTATATGGCTGACTTATAGCTACAAGTTGAAAATGTTTACATCATGTTAACAAGGCCAAGGAAGGCCGAAACCTGTCTGTGGTTATGGTTGCAAATAGTTTTAACTTTTAACACATTTGTACTGTAAAACATTTAATTGACATTTGTAACGTAAAGTCTAAGGTTTCAAAAATATTGGTGATTTTGTGCTATGATTTTTTCTTAGAATATTTCGTCCTCTTTTCAATACGTTCGCGTGGAAGTAGTGAAAAGAGAATGGAATTACTTATTGATTGATTTGCTTGAAGTATTGGCAGCGGCCCTTATCGTCAGGTACATATCAGCTAGGTATTATTATTATTATTATTATTGTACCATAATTAATTTTACAATTAGCAAAAAATATATAAATAGTGAAGCTGAAATAAATACGAGAAATTTACATTTTGTCATAAACTTGAACCCAAATTGAATATGAGATCAAGAGCATTAAATTCTAAATGGGGTTTTAAAAGATATCCCATGCTTTGATTGTTTGCCCAAAATGTGACCAGACTATCATTATCGTTTAAGCTCCCATTTACCACTCAATCATCACCCATAGAGCTATTGAATAAGTGCATATACAAAACTCATGTCATTCTTCTCAAGCCTATAATTACATACTGTTGAGTAATCTAAATTCTGTGTTTTATAAAGTAACAGTGGCTGGTGGGTGTTTGTTCGCTTTTTAGGGCACGTGCGAAACGTTGGAGACACGTGATTGTATGCTCCGGTTACCTTCGGGCGAAACTATACATTAGCATTAACGTAAGGGGTGATCGCATGGGAAATCATTCTCTGCATTCTAATCTTCAGCAAGCTACCGAAACGATGGAGGCGAACCCTAGTTTTAACCTAATTAGGTAACGATTGATGCTCTTTTCTTTTAGGAACGATGGATCGTATGAACTTTCTTGCACAACAAGTTTATGACTAATTTATAAATTTTTTATTACATAGAATGTCAACAAATTCCATAAGTGACAAGCTGAATTCCTAGATTCTAGAGATAATTATTGTATGTCAATTTTATCCAAATTTCTTCGAACTTCTTAATATGTTAACTCAGACATGCGTTATCCTTTGCTGATGGTACCACTTGATTTTTTTAATATCTTAAAAATGCATTGAATTCTGACACAATGATTAACCTTCCTGAGAAAAATCTGTGACTGTAAATCCGACTTTTTTTACTTTGATCATAAGCATCTATTTGAGAAGTCACAATTTCAAGAAGGCAATCCTTTGTTTACATTTTTCATCACTTTTTCGTCAAAAAAGTAGATAATACAATGCATTTTTTCATTTCTTATTTTATGGATTATACAACGCTTCCCAAAAGTAATGGAAAATTTATATAAAATTGTTAACAAATATATTTTAGATAAATGTTTGGACAGGTCAATTTTTATTTCTAAATTGCCACTTAATTCCCACATCCAAGAGATAATAAACCAACTCTAAAAGTTCAAACAACCAAGTATCCGTTGTGATAACTCTTTTAAATTTTAAAATGAACGGAACAGAAAAAAGTTTTTCATAATTATTTAATAATAATGTTAAATCAAAAGTACCAATATTCGAGTAGGCGTTGTTAAGGCGACCACGAAAATGAATCGTTTAAACGATTGCAACTTGTTTGCAGTTGTTCCAAACATAACTTAGTGGATTGGTCTGCAAGATCGCCAGATTTAGCCCCTTTAGATTATTTTCTTTAATTTTATTTAAAAAGTAAAGCTACTTTTAATAAACCACTTTATCAAAATCTTTTGCAATATTAAAGGATATAATGAGAAAGACAAAATACAATTTTTTTCAACCACTCATTGTTATTGGAAATGTGCAAAAGTTTTCGGCATTTCCTTACAAAAAATATTTATTGATATTAAGAATACAAACTATTTAATTTTAGTTAAAATATGTTCCCCCCCTTTTCATGACCTTTTGCCATCTGAAGGGGAACTCGTGATTTTCGGTTCGGAAAAATTCATGTGACTTTGAGTTGAAAAATTCATCAATACATTTCCTAATCTCTTCCAAACTACGGAACCGTGAATCACTAAGATTGTGGTGTAGTGATCGAAACAAGGAGCAAAGTCTGGTGAATACGCCGGGTCAAATTTCTTATTCGGGTTCTATTCTAGTCATATTGTCATACAACTGGTCGAGGTCCTTTAATAACCTTCGGTAGTAACCGTTTCCACAGTACACTCCTCTCAGCCCACCAGATTCAGAACCAAACTTTCAGATCCTGGATGTTTCTTCGTGGCGCGTAATCGTCAGTTAACCCGAGTCATTCACAATACGTGCTAGAATCCACAGAATCTTCTCCACATATAGAACAAATATTTCTGTGAGCTGCTGATGCCACTTATCCAGACGAAACTTATAAAGCAGAACGTGGCAAATATGAACCTTATCGACATTTATTTTTTAAGACAGTAAAACTAGGGCTCATTCGCAAATATTTATAGTCATTGGAAAGTACGTTCAACAAAAATGAGTTTTACATAGGAGGGCATACAATGCCATCGGTATACAGTGCCGAGAACTTTTGCATACCCCCAATATTCCATTTCAACAAGACCCGCTCGAAAACCATGTTTTTGCAAATATCTCCGTCATTTATAAGCTGATTAAAAAAAAATTGTTGGATTGTCGGATTCACCTCAAATGTAGCGTTTAACTAGGATATGCAACTTTTTAGATCAAAGTCAAAATTTGATAGAAAAAGTTGAACTTTTTGAGATAAACATTTTTCGAAATAGAGATAAAAAAATTTAGCCAAATCCATTTTAAAAATATTTTAATAACACTAACCTTGGTATTTCAAGAAAAAACTGCACTTAAAAAACACTTCAAATGTAAAAATATCGCATGTCCTAACCCGAAATTCCAAAAGAAAAGTCGATCAGACCAAAATCACAAGGTCGAGAAAATAGCCAACATCTTTAGAATATATCGAGATTTTGATTTGAAAGTCAAATTTTCAGAAACAAAGTAATACATTTAGAAACTAGAACCAGAAATTTTGAAGAAAAAAATAAAAAATATAAACTTCCAGAAATTGTAAATTTAAATTTATAATTTTAGGAAATATATTTATAATTTCAAGTTTAGGTAAATTTAAAATTTTCAGAAAAAGGTCGGACTTTTGAGAAAAATCTTAAATTTACGTTATAGAAAAATTTCAAGTTTTGAAATTGCAAAACTCCTAAAGTTTTGAATTAAACTTGAAATCAAAAAGAGCCGACATTTGAAAATAGACTGCATGATTTGTGATAAAGTGGAACTACAAGAAAAAAATAGCGTTTGAAACTGGACTTTTAAGAAAGAAATAACAAATTCCAAGTTTAAGCTGAATTTACTTCCAGAAATTAATAATTACATGTGGTTTCCAAAGTACGCGTACTCCGAGGGGTACGCGGAACAATTCTGGGCTTATTTTCTTATTTTAATTAATTCTTGTTGACTAACCGATAATTATCTGGACACAGCATAAAGTTTTTTTCAATCCCCCAAAATATTGTGGATACAACATGGAGAGTTTTTTAACATTTTGAAGGCATGACGAGCTTTTTTATTCAATAAAAATATTAAAATATTGTGATAATAACAAGGATAGTTTTTTAACATCTTTTAGACTGGAGGAACTTTTTATTTTAGTTATTTTGTTAGTTACTACGGAATTAGGGGTACAATTTATATACGGTAAGTGGTCAAAAGTGCACTGCATTAAATACATCATTTATTTGCTTGCCAAATTGTATTTAAAATATTTTTTTATATATTTTTTTATTTTAATTTTCTCTAGCAGTGCAAAAAATATAATTTGCAACGGTATTTGAATAATACACCTGTTCTCAGATTTAAAAAATTGAACATCAAGTGTATGTTTTTTGTATCAAGAACAAATTAAATTATAAGTGGTCTCGAACCTTTGCTATTAATTAAAATATATTTACCTTGTATACATTTTTATCAGCTGTTTTTAATTAAATATGAATAGGAACATTTGTACATGTCCGGCAAAATATCTGACTAATGAAAACATCTTATCCCTTTTAGCATTTAACGGTTTCGCTACCTTAATTTCAAATAATACAGGGATAGCACAGATGGTGCTCGAAACGCACCAATAGGGCCAAATATCCAGATAAACCTCTGGCTTTTACAAAGACTACGTCGTTCTAATTCACTTCTTCCAGCCCGAACAATCTGGCAAAGTCCCGAGACAGCAGCTTAGGGTGGTTAGCCCTTCATGCCTTTTCTATTCATGACCATGATTAGGGACAAAATACTGCTTCGTTCTGCTCTTCCAATCAAACAAAACCTGCTGACTTTTCACTACAATAGTCATATCTCCGCCCCTAATTCACTTGATTTGAGTTTACTGGTATGCTATTATATTCTTGGACAAATATTAAAAGTGATTCATAAAATGCGTATTTCGTATTAGAATGTCTTTTAAATATTAAACTTGTGGTTTGGTTTTAACGGGAATTTCAATAATTATAACAGCACAAAAAATATAGGAGTAATATTTAGAATAATAATTCATTTAAATCAGCTTCAAATAAGAATGATCTAAAATTTGCATAATTGGCGCTACATTATGTAATCCAAACAATAAATTCATTTTCAAAAATGAAATTCATAAGTTATAATTAAAATTATTCAAGTCCAGTGCGGAAATATTTAAATACATTTTTTATATTTAAATTTCCAGATGTAATAAAAATATCTCCATGTGAATTTCTAATGAATATGATCTTTAACTTATTGTTAATGATGGCACATATTCTCTGTATTTTCTGTGCAAAGTTATGTTGATTCCATTAATATTGATTGGTATTCCTCCGCTAGTTGCCTGCTTTATAAATACCGATCCTCACTTTTTTTTTTGTTGAAGATTGACAATTTTGCATGATTGCCCCAAACCTCGATTGCGTGACGTAGCATGGATTTTTGCCTCCCGGGGACAACACTAAATTAGCCGCCCGACTAGTTTCATAATTTTTTAGATCAACCATGGATGCTATATTTGTGATACGCCAAATAGTTGAGAAAGCAATCGAGTTCAACGCCCTTGTCTTCATGTGCTTTGTAGACTTAAAGAAGGCATTCGATCGGATAAAACTAAATGACGTGATCACAATATTCGAAGAAAAAACATCCCGCCAGAGTTGATCCAAATAAGGAAATACGAACGAAGAGTGGAATCCAACAAGGGGTTCACCAATGATCCTTAATTTGATAATCGACAAACTAATTGTTAGGGTTTAAACTATGGAGGGATATAGAATCAGTAAGAAGAATTTAAAGATTGTACATAGATTCAACGCAACTGCAAAGAACTAGAATATGTCAATTTCCACTGAAAGAACTAAGTTATTAGTAGTTTCAAAAGATCCAATAAGATGCAAACTGGTAGTAGATAAAAAATAATATAACAGGTAATGAGTATAACATATCTGGGTGTAGAAATATCAAGCACAAGGGACAAATATAAAGAAGTAAGACACCAAGCTTTGAAAGGAGCCCAAATATCTGGGTGCCTAAGGGATGTAACATGGGAAAACAAATATTTGAAAAGGGAAAGCAACGTGAAGATCTACAAAACGATAGTCAGACCAACAATGATTTATGCAGCAGAGACACGAGCTGATACAAACAAAAAAAACAACTGCTACGAACAACCGAAATGAATACCTTAAGAGCTATAAGTAGGAAAGACAAGAAGAGATTGTAATAGAAAAGCAGCAATGAGGGATCAATGTATCATAATAGAATAATGAAATTTCTAAGAAAAAGACGAAAATATTGGAATGAACAAGTTCAGAGAGCAGATGAAGATAGATTAATAAGAACGTACGTGACAAAAAACCAGTAGGAAAGAGAGAGATCCAGGATGAAAAAAAAAGATGGATAGAAAGCTGGGTATCTACTTCAACAGAAACACCATAAAATTCGTGAAAAAATATATATTTAGACCTAAATAAAAGAAGAAGAAGGTTTTTTTTCGCAATTAAATTTTAAAAATTACAGAAATAACTTGAATATTTTAGATTTTATTTAATTTAATCTTCAAGTTTTGATTTTTTTAACTTTCGACTTAAAATTAGAAATCCAAAATGTTGACCTTTCTTTAATTTATTTTTTATTTTTGAAATTTTTAGACTGAGAAATTTAAATTTTTTCATCTAATTTCCAATTTCTTTAATTTCCCATTTTTCTAGATTTAGAGTTTCAATTAGAAATTTTGACTTTTTGTCGAAATAGTTCTCAAAATTTGAATTTAAAATTGCAAAAAAAGATCATCATTTCGCAAAAAAATATAGTTTTAGTTTTAAAATCAAACTGGAAGTTCTAAAAAAAGTCGTAAAGCTAAAAGTAAATTTGCACCAAAACTGTTTAATTAATAAACATTTCAATTTTAAAATTTAAACTTAGACTATTTTGGCTTTGCTTTTCTTTTACATGTCGACTCTATGTAAATTCCGAATTGTTATTTAAAATTTGGAATTGAAACGCTCGAGAAAAATATTTGACATGTTATAATTAAACTCGAAATAGCAAGAAAGAAAGAAAAATAAAAATTTGAAAATCGAATTTTGAAGAGAAATGTATAATATGTCTAATTTAATGTCAAAAATTTAAAAAGAAACTAATTCCTCATAAAATAAAAATGTTTATTTTTGATTTGAAATACAAATTTTGTCCCCTGAAAACAAGAAAGGTGAAAAAACCAAACAAAGGTTGCTCTAACGCATTTCGATAGCCAAGCTATCATCTTCAGAGAAATACTCCCTCGTTTAATGTTTCTTCGTTTTAGGACACAAGATTTGTATTTCAATTTTTGAAGTTAACCAAGGACCAGTTCGTTTCACCAAAAAATTTTTTGATTAAAAAAAAGTTACTATTTTAAAAATCAATCAAAATTTTAAGTTAAAAATCGGGAATTTCTAGTTTAAATTTAGTATTTTTTTAAAATCTAAAACTAAATATTGTATCTGAGTTTCGAAGTTTATTTACAAATTTAGACTTTTTAAAAACATTTAAATTATTTTCCCGCAGTTTTAAATTTATCCGAAAGGTTTGAATTATTCCTTTAAAATTTTAAAAATTTATTTACCTGGATTAAATAGCAAAGCAAAAAAAAATTAGATTGTTAAAACGTAATTCCAAATTTCTAAAAAAAAATAGTTGAAATTTTGAAAAACCTCATAAAATAGAGTTTACAGTCAAAATAATGATACTTTTTGTAAAATTGTTTTTTCTAAATCTTTGCTCTTTCTTTAATATTAAGAGTACAATAAGAAATTGAAACCTACATTAAAGGTTGGAGAAAAATCGAAAAGTCGAGAACGAAATTTTTAAATTGAATTTTCAAAATCTTAATTGTAAGTTGAAAGTCGAAATTTGGAAATTTCAGTAATAGGCAAAAATTAAAGAGTTTCAATATCCCCAATTTCTTTGAAATTTTGATTTTAAAAACTAAAATTCGACTTTTTATTTCGAAATTTTAAGCCGAGATTAGAAGACAAAAACGTTAAAATTTCTATAATAAAGCCGAGATTCGGAGGAAAAAGTCAAAATTTCAGTAAAATCCGTAAAAATGGTAAGCTTTATCTTTGATTTATATTTTGTACCCAAATTTAGCAAAAAGATAAGTTTAACCTTTAATTTCTAATTTTATATCAAAAATTCATTTAAAATTTAAAGTTCGACATTTGAAAAGATCTTGAAATTTCGATAGGAGATTAGAAATTTTGAGAGAGAAGACACATTTACTAAAAAAAAAACTATTCAAAGTTCAAGCAAAAATA
Source organism: Dastarcus helophoroides (assembly GCA_028583605.1). Taxonomy (NCBI): domain Eukaryota; kingdom Metazoa; phylum Arthropoda; class Insecta; order Coleoptera; family Bothrideridae; genus Dastarcus; species Dastarcus helophoroides. The sequence goes on from CM053335.1 coordinate 2,353,821, forward strand.
ACACATATTAGAAAAAAAGAATACAAACTGCGAGTTAAATTCATAATATTGCGAAAAAGTGTAAATTTAGAAAAAAATTCTCAAACTGATAGATATTTTCTTGGTACGTATCTATCGAGTTTGAAATTCTAATTTCGAAGTTTTTCTCGTTTTCCCTTTTTCTAGAAATATTGATTTTTCTATAAATTTCGAATAAAACGTCAACATTTTGATAAAAAGCTGGAATTGTCAGACATTAAAACAAAATTATAAATTTACTTCGAACTCGAAAAGATGTGTCAAATTTTATAGAAGAATATATGGTAAGGATGACAAGTGCCGCCCGGTTCCATGTTCTCCTGTGCCCCCCTGACGCTACGGCGCTAATTAGGTCTTAATTTGTCGATTGCTGTTTGTGACTTAACAGTCACTGAAAAACCTTTAAAATTATCTGAAAAATTTAACCATAAATGTAAATAATTTGTTGCTACCAGAAATAATTGTTACAGAAAATGCGGAAAAGGTAAAGAGAAAAATTAAAATTTTCAATTTTGGTCAAATTTTTGTCGTTAACTGGAAAGGAGTTACAAACAGTGTAACATTTACGAAAATTTTGAAAAACTTCAGAATTGTGCTAAAGTGGTTAAAGATACAACATTTTTGTTATGACCTACAAAATGGGATACACTGCACATACCATATGTTACTACTCGAGATACTGAGTTGGATATATTATATTATATAAAATGAGCTATACTTCTTTGTAATTTTTTTTTACAAAATAAAATTTTGAAACTCAATTTTACTGGAATGCACCATAAGTAATGGTACAGAGAGCAAGAGTGAATTGTTCGAATAAAATTAATGATTATTTAGCAGAATTTACCTTTTACCAAAAATTGATACTAACCGAGATACAGGGTGACCAAGTTAAAAAGAAACTATTGAATAAATTGTAATATAGGCACGAAATTTGGCACAAGGAGGTTTCTTAGGACGATAAATCCTAATCTGTTAACATATTACTAAAAGCTGACAGGGAATGCCACTTGCGCTATCCTGTATAATTCTAAATCATCATAACTTTTTTGTGCATCCACTTATACTTATTTTAAATAGGTAGTTCTATTTCCTCACATTTTTTTACTTAAAAAAGGCATATTTTCTGAAGATTGCTATGAGCAACCATTTTCAAGATATTTACCTTTAAAGTTTGAAATGACTTCGTTTTAAATTCAAAAAATATTATATTTTTGAAATAGTCTTCAAAAAAAATAAGACAGCTTTTAAAGTAACCTATGTTAAGTATTACTTTTTAGATAATATTATAAACTAAATTTTAAAAATCTCAATAAAAGAAATGCAAAAAATAATAATAATATATTTTCAAACATAGAGATGTGAGATATGATCTCTATGTCTGCATACAAAAATTTCAATTAGTACATTAGTAGTACTAATTAATAGCAGTAGTGTAGTACATTATACTATAAGGGAGAGAAATGCGTTATTTTGGCAGAGGTGCAACATATTTTGTCATTATGAAGTAAGTAGCACCAGAATTATGGTATTTGGATTAGAGCGTTTATTTAGTCGTTGAGTTTTTGTCATAACTACAAAATAAACAAACAAAAAGAATTGTTAAATTAAGGTGCTTGTTCGGTTTAGTTTAAAGTTTGTTTAGTGCACAATGAATAATTGTGAGTCGGAAGAGATTGTGGAGGCTGCAAATATTGCAATAAGCAATTTGCTGCCTACGAAGTCAAGATCTTTATACGATATAGCCTACAATCGGTTCAAAAAGTGGTGCGCCGAGAAAAATATTGAAGTATACAGCGAGAATGTTTGGTTGGCATGCTTCAGTGAAAATGCAAAGAATTACAAGTCTTCCACATTATGGGCGCAATATTCTATGGTTAAGTTATGCTTGATAATTTACGACAACATAGATATAAGCAAATTCCCCAAGCTGATCGCATTTTTGAAAAGAACCGGTGACGGATATCAAGCAAAAAATCGAAAGTATTGACAAAGGGTGAAATCGACCGTTTTCTATCAAGTGCAGATGACAAAGAATTCTTAATGATTAAGGTAAGATTACTTTTGTTGTTAGGTATTTCAATTATTAAGTATTCTGATTTTTTATAGGTTGGATTAACTGATGAACGAACTGATGAACTAGTCAATTTAACTGTAGATGATATTGAGGATGTACGCTCTTCCTTGATTGTAAAAATTCCAAACACTAAGACAAAAATTCCACGAACCTTTCTGGTTACCGATGTGGGAAATATGCTTGAATTGTTTCGAAAATATCTGTCCCTTCGTCTTCCCCACGTCAAGAATAAGCGCCTTTTTTTGTACTACAAAGCAGGAAAATGTAGTTCGCAGCCAGTTGGCAAGAATACCATGGGAAAAATTCCGAGTGTAGTAGCTTCGTCTTTAAAATTACCTGATGCTTCATGTTATACTGGTCACTGCTTACGAAGATCTTCAGCGACATTACTGGCAGATGCTGGTGTGGATATCACGACAATAAAGCGTCATGCTGGTTGGAAATCGCTGAGGGTTATGTCGAGAACTCCATTGAAAATAAGACCAAAATTTATAATCAGGTTTTAGTAGGTACCACTACTAGCGCAATCACAAAAACTGTAAATGTAAGCGAAAGTAATATTCCTTCTAATATTAATTTTGAAAATTGTACAAATGTAACATTTAATTTAAATGTCAATCAATAATTTCAATGTTATCTTTTTTTTTGCATGATAAACGTTCTCCATAATGTAAATTTCCTTGGGAGCATTATACTCCCTTGGGAATAATCGACTACTTCTGTTTTAATTTTGATGTCATAGAAACTGATTTCCACTCCCGACCGTGGAAAAAAGCATATATTTAAAATAAGTGCACATGAGAGCACAAAAAAGTTGTGATGCTTTAGAATCTCACAGGGTAGCGCAAGTGGCGCGCCCTATGAGTTACAGGCAATCTGTAAGTGAAAATTTTGTGACCCAGGAAACTATCTGTGCCAAATTTCTTGTCTATATTGAAATGTGTTCAATAGTTATTAGAAATAAACAATTTTTTTTTCAATTTTGACACCTTGCACCTCTCTCGGTTAATATCAACTTTTAGTATATGGTAAATGCAGCTAAACCATATTATTTTTATAGGAAAATTCAACTCTTGCTCTGTGTACCATTCCTTATGGTCCATCTTGTATAAATTCAAATTGAATTTGCTACAGAACATCTGGAATGGTCAGTAACGATCACAAAATAAACTGAAATATCTTCATAAATAACAGAAATATTTATAGAAAATGTTAATAAAAATGATCTTCGAATATAATTTTGTATCCAATGATGGTCCAAAAAAGAAATCGTTTTGTTTAAAAAATTGAAATGTTGATTTTTTTCAACTTCATATTCAATAAACTACCTCAGGTACATGAAGTAAATATTTAAAGTATTTGAAGTCCATTGCAATATTCTACAAATCGTCAGCTACCTATTATTTAAAACAAACAATTTGCAAATTGCGCCAATAATTAAAAAGATATGATTTCGACACGCCAGAAAAATTATGGCAGAAAAGTATAGATATATTGGTTTCATTTTAACCAAAAAAGAGTTGCCATTTAGGAAAATCAACATGGTATCGATTTTTGGCATTAACAGAAGAAGTACCACCTTGAAAATATATTGCTCGAATTCGGCGTAGTAGCTAATGCCCATGTGCCAAACAAATATCTTGTGTTGTTGGAAGTTAAAAATATTCTAGTGGTTTAGTTAAAAAAATCACCCCATATGTGAAAGTACATTTATCGTAGTAAAATACGAAACATTCTTGGAAAGCAGGACCGTGGGCTAGACAAGCTACACCAACCATGCAAAAAGAAGGAAGCTACAGAGCTTCCTAAAGCATTCCTTTCTCCCTGGCCTTTGTGCACCCCTCCACTATCAAAAAATTTCTGTATCCGCCCTTGAGTAGTAGTAGTAGTATCAGAATAGGATAATTAACAAACTCTCATTGTTTTTCTACGGAGTCATAATAGTTATTTTTGGAATATTTTTCTGTTGACAGTTGATCCATAGATACAGGATATTACGTTTTTGCTTTCTTCTGATTAAAGAAAATTACAAATTTAATAATGTTTAGCATTATGAAAATAGTTAGATCACAAATACCTGGATTATGAAAATATATAATGAACACGGACTTGCATGTGATTCCCTTGAGATGTTTGGCAAATAAGCTTGTCAGTGCACAAACACAAATTACACCGTGAAGCATGATTATATGAAAGCACACAGACTACAAAAGGAGCGCTCACTCATCGACTTTCCCTCTTTGTAAACGTTTTTCCACCCCTGCGGTTTGATTTCACAATGCCACCCGCCTTTATTTATATTAATTTTAATTTTGTTTGTTTTTATTATTAGTGGAGTATGTATTCAGGAAATGTTCAGATTCTATTTGATCTTGTGGAATTAAATTATATGAAGCTAATTAATGCCGTATTTGTTAAATGAAAATGCGTGTTCCACTACTTTTAACAATTTCGGTTTTAGGTAACCTCGCACAGCATTATTTATATTTATATTTTGTATGTATAGATACTCAGTATAGTTTTTTTAATACCTGACGTAGGCTAACTTTATTATTTGAAATGAGAGACTCCTACTTCGAATTTCAAAGTTATAAGAAATAGGTTTACCCAAAAAAAATGTACAGGTAAAGCTTTTCTATGTTTGCATATTTCATCAGTGGATAATAAAACAATATTATTTTAAAATGGCAGCATCGAAGAAGTGAAAATTTCTTTGGGCGTGTTGAGCGACTAAAGATAGGGGACAAACGAACGGTTTCGCGTTATCAATAACGCTAATTTGAACTCCTGACATGCCCTAATGTCTCGTAGGTACATGTACCGATGAATAGATCCCGCAATATAATTTAAAAAAAACACGATATCGGCAACGAGCTTCGAACTCGAATCCCGCCACGCATGAAAACGAAGCATTCATTCTAGACCTCTGGATTACTCCTATTTGCACTTTTGAAAGCTAAACCGGCCTGATCATCTATCCCTATCTTTGAAGTTAAATCAAATATGAGAAAATGTGTCTGTTATAATTATTTAAATTGTGTTTTAATTTGACAAGTTCAAAGACTAGATCGTATACAAATATAAAAGGTACAATAATTAGAAATAATAATTTTAATTTAAAAATTAGGAAATTTTTATTTTTGATATTACAATTTGAAAATAAAAAAAAACTGTTACATCATAGTTTTAAGTTTTCAGTTTTGACGGCAGTCCCCATAACTGCCCATTTTTTAAATATAGTTTGATAGATTTTTAAATTCTAAGCAAAAAGTCTTTGTGACAATTTTTATTTGGATTAGATGTTTTCGAACACTCAGCAAAAGAATTAAAATAATTTGCACTCGCCAGAAACAGAAATTGTGCTGTTTGAAATGAGCCTATATAATTATGCTGTTATTGGGTTATTTGAACGCTGTTTCACATAAATATGTACATAGATGGCCCCAATTTAGTAAAAAAATATGCATTTTTAATGAAACTACCAAGAAAAATGAAAATGTTGCCGGAGATTAAAGAGATTAAAAGGTGCATTTTGTTATTTTACATCATCATTTTATACACGATTTTGAAAAACCTGCTTCAGGGCTTATGATTTTATGGGCGATACAATATTTCTGCTTACATCGGTATTTCTAAAAAAAGATTGGAAAAAGTGTTGCTGCCCAATGAGGAAGCTCATGAAATAAAACATGTGCCAATTACAGAAATGAAAGTATACATAATTACTGTATAGTGAAGAAGAATTGAAAGATTTTCGTTAAAATCTTAGTAAAACTTGGTTGACAAAGAAAGATAAATAGATAAAAAGCAGAAAAAGAAACATCAAAATGTTCTCAAAAAGGTTTTTTTTGGGTAGAAGGGTTGTTTTTATTTTTAAAAGGTGTTAAGTACGAAAGGTTTACATAACAATTTGGCAACCATTCCAAAATTATACAGCAATTATAAATTATGTAAGATGTATTAATTCATATCATTCTCAAAGATTTTTTTAACATAATTTATCCTTTAATGCACAGCACCAGTAAAATTTAGTAAAATTTACTTGGCACATTTCAACATTAATTGATTCAATTTTAGAACCCATTCAATGTCCACATAGACGTTACACATTTAATAAAATTATTGGACGCTAGAGAAAAACTAATAAATGTTTTCATTATAGTTTGCAAAATAATAAGAAATTGAATATTAGTAAAACTCTAAACATTGAGAGACTACATATTGTCTAAACTGACGGATCCAAATGCATGAAACACGATTCACTATAGTGTCAGTGCCTATCGGATACAAAATTTACATGAATAATTTTCTGCGTTCCATGCTCTCAACAAATAGAATAAATAATTGTATTTAAAGTTAAACCTTTTATTGTAAGTGTAAGATATTGGATTAAAAAAGGAGACGCATAGGACTAAAAAAATAACGTTCTTGACCACTTAAGGATTTTTTGTCAATTTTTTCAGATTGAAAATTTTGGAGACACACCTGAGACCTTCCGCGACACATCGGTTGAGAAAAACTGGTTTATAACATATATATTAGCTATAGCACATTTGTTTTCTTCATCGTTAATTCATTATTTACGTTTTTATTTCTATGTTCTCTATTAATAAGTCTCGTCTCCGCAAGTTATTCTTAAAATAGAACTTTTCTGGAAGTAAATGAAATTATATCTGAATAAAATATATAACTGAATAAAGCAGCACATAAAATACGTCATTACTACTACCAATATCTCGCAAAAATAATGAGGATTTCTTCCCACCATTTAACATATTTTTTTAGTTTTGCTAGGAATGCGAGGTGCATTAAAATAGCGGTAGACAAAAATATGAATTTTATGTATTTTTGCTGAGATTTAAGGAAAACGTGGAAACTGAAAAAACTTCCAATCTAAGAAAAGAAAGAAGTCGTAATTAACTAAAAATATATAAAAGTTGTATGGTTTCAGAGATGTCAGCCTACACCAACGAGAATTTTCGTCAGGTATATGGTTAGCTGAATAATAATTTTTCAACAAAGAAATTTATGAAAATATAATTTCAGAGTTTAATATTTTATTTTAGATATCAATTAGAGAGTGTGCTTAAACTATATGAATGTATTAGGGTAAAATGGAATATTTTCTTCAAAGGAAGAGGATGTTAATAAACACGCGACTGACGCACGTGCTATCAAATTGAAAGCACCGACTGTTAATCGTCTGGATAGGGAATCCCCTCGAACTGCCCAACTGTTGACATCAAGCCGCTGCCACACATTTCCGGCAACAACAATGCCTTTCCGGCTTTCCTTAAATCTGTGTCTCCGGTCTAATTCAATCAACCCTTTGACGGCGCAATTATTTCCACACCTATAAAAATATCGTAAAGTGGCGTAAAACTAATAATTTTTTCCCCACGAATTTTATTTCATGATCATCAATCATACCCGGCGTTTTCCGATTATAAAAGCATCAAATAATTGAGCCTATCTAGTCCAATTATCGAGTTAATTTGTAGAAGTATCGGCAGCTGATGTCCGCGGGTGGCTTCATCCCCTTTCGCCCTATTATTTGCACAGACAAGCACGCAGATAATTCATAAGTCGATACACTTTTATCATCTGGTGTGTCCATGATCTCTGTTCTAAGGCCATAAAGTGTTTAGTCGGACAGGGTAAACCGGTGGGGTGTACATTACTTAGCCATCTGCCCTATATGATTCACCCTAATGATCTTTTAAGTCATTTACCTATCTAGGCTTAATCGCAGGCGATAAAATCGCAATATTTGAAAAGAGGTAGATCATGCAGAAAGTGCAGCCAATTACTAAATGCTATTCACCAATTCAGAAGGCAAAATTTAATGCACAGATACAAACTAATTATTATTATACGGATTCTACAAAATTATGGGAAATAAATAGGCAATTTTTAGTAGATTGAATATTTCTAGACGCTGTCTAAAAACATTGAACTTTTAAGTTTAAACTTGATAATTCAAGAATAATCTCAAATGCATCATCGTCATAAACTGCATATTTCGGAAAAAAAGACTTAAGGAAAAAACTCTTAATTTTCTGAAAGTAAACGAGACATATTGAATCTAAAATCAGTTTTAGGGGATTACTAATTAAATATTTTGAGAAAATATTCAATTTTAACTTAAGTTTTAAATTTGCGAAACTAAATTTTAATTGTTGATCTTAATCTTGACAAATCAAACTTGTTTAGTTCTCAAAAATATAACTGGTGGCGGGTTATTTTTTTAAAATAAATGTTTACTTTTTATTACGCTGTATGAAATTATGGGCTTTTCTGGTTAATTTAGTGTGCAACAAATACAGTGTGTCCCATTGGACGTGAGATAACATGGGTAACTTCGTTATTTGTGGAGATAGAAAGCCGGTTATATAGACAAAGAGTCCTGAATTTTATGCCCATTAATATGCCATTAAAAAAACAATTAAATACCGCCTTGTTTGGATTTTATTAAGAAAAATGATGTGAAAAATGTCATTTTTTAAATCTTCTGTAACTTTTTTATTTGTAGTTCGATTAACAAAAATTAACATTATTTTTGTTTTACCTTTAAAAACCTTTTTAGTGACGTAGCTAATTGTTTTTTGTGTTATATAATTTCTGGGCAAATTGTGATGACTTTGTTTTTTCTTATGGTCGCCATGAAGGATTTTCTCATTTTTTGATTCGGCATAAATTTCTCAGTAATTTGATATGTCACAAGTCATATGTCAAAAGTGAAACATAGGTGTCGTTACCAGAAAACAATATTTATGTTATTTCTTTTTAAATTCGTCATGAAAGAACAATTATGATAGCAAAAGAAGTCGTAATGTAATAAATGATATTGTAAGAATGTATTTATTAAAATTTGAACATAAAATTGGAAATAATCGTAACTAAACTGAAGAAATGAACACAACAACATATCATGAAAAATGTTCAAACATATTAATTTTTAGTTGTGAATACATATTTTGTTAAGCTTCTGATAATTTTGGACAATGATCTTGTGTCAATAGAGAGAAAACGTAAAACAGGTTGTAATTCTCTAGATCTATCGCATTATTAAAATTTTCCATATTGACAAATTTTTTTACAAACCCGAAATAAACTGAAAATAGTTAAATATCGTAAAAGAGTATCAATTTGTAAACTGTCTGAACAACTTATTACACATTAAAGCCATACACCTTAAAGGTTAGATTTATTTAGTTTATTATTAAAATCAAGTTATGCGTACATATTCAAAAGAATATTTATTTATGTTCATTAGTTATTATTGCATTTTATACATTTTTAAAGTCGCATTTGTTTTTACATGGCCTACTATTTAAAAAATAACATAAATACGTTTTTTTTATAATGATGCTTATGTGTCACTTTTGACATATAGGTGACATATCAAATTACTAATTTTGCCAAATCCGAAAATAGAATAATCCAATATGGCGTTCATGAGAAAAAACAAAGCTGCCATAATTTTCTCAAAAGCTATTTAAAACAAAAAACAATTATCTAAGCCACTGCAAAGCCTTTTGGAGGTGAAACAAAAATAATTTTAGTTTTTAACCATCGGACTACAAATAAAGTAGATACATCAGATTTTGAAAAATGACATTTTTCACTTTTCTGTTAGTAAAATCTAAAAACGCCGGAATTCAATTGTTTTCTTAATGGCATCTTAATGGGCATACAATTCCGCACTGCTTTGCTTATTTAACCGGCTTTCTATCTCCTCCAATAACGAAGTTACTCATGTTATCCCACGTCCACTGGGACACACTGTAAAGGGTTGGTTAAGAAAACCTTGAAGAAAAAACCGTTAAAATATAGGGTGTCCTCGTTTTAAGTGCTTTAAATGAAACAGGTGATAGAAAAAGTAATTTTAAGGAAAAAGTTTCCCATGAACATGTATTCGAAAACTCTTAATAAAAAAGATACAAGGTCATAAAATTTGAATAACAAAAGTTTTTATTTTTTCACTTTCAAGTTTTTGGAGATATTTAAACTAAATTTTGCACACATGGTGTGTAGATGAAGGATCATAAAATAAAATAAAATTAAGTTTCCATCTCAACCAGTGGTGGAGTTACGGGTAATTTGTGATATTGTTTTGAAAAAAAAGTAGTACGCCACTAAATAAAATGAAATAAAATACGATTTTTGAATAAAACATTTAATTCTGAAGAAAAGTTTTCCTCTGACAATTTTTTTTGGCATTCATTACCTTATGTTTTGCGTAGGAACTTTTCGAATACAATGTATGTTGGTCTTTAAATAATCACTGACTAATACAAAGAAAGGTAATTGTAAGATGCTGCGGTACTGGATAAAGTGAAATAACAGTTTTGGATAAAGTTAACTTAACATTCTTTCATATTTGTTACTATTGTGACAGAATTTAAATTTTTGTGACTTGCCTTAGTGAAAGTACGTGTGAGAGTGATGTTTTTTCTAAAACAAACATGACGCAACCAGTGGCAGATTCGGAAAAATGTCAAGAAATTACTTTTATTTGGAATTAAATGCTTTACGCGAAGCAGGTATTTTATTTCATTTCCTTTAGTGGTGTACCCCATTTTTCCTACAATAATATAAAAGATTACCCGTAACTCTGCCACTGGTTGAGATAGAAAAATAATTTTATTTTATTTTGTGATACTTCATCCATACACCAAGTGTGCAAAATTTGGTTTAAACATCTTCGAAAACTTGAAAGTGAAGTGAAGTGTATCTTTTTTATTAAGAGTTTCCGGATACATGTTCATAGGAAACTTATTGCTTAAAATTATTTTTTCGCCATTTAAGGCACTTAAAACGAGAAAACCCTGTATATAAATTCGAAGTTTTTTCTATATTTTTCTAAAATTTTTCGTACCAATCCCTTACATGTTACACACCAAATTAACCAAAAACCTAGCAAAAATCATAATAATAGAAATATACGGTAAATACCCCATATATTAAGATAGACAATAGATTTTATTAACTATACATTAGTACAATAGTGAGATGAAATTCAATAAAAAATATAAATACATTTTCCGGGATTGGTCTGTGTCAGGGAATTACTGAAAATACTCGACGTTCCGTCCTCAAGTGCAGAAAGCTTCTTCGAGAAGAAAAGGGAAAATTAAGTTCAAAACAGAAGAGTACAGCAACAGTAATGTTAACTATGCGAAATTATTTCAAGGGAAAAGTGGCACAGAAAGCAAGGATGCGGGTAGCAGTCATTGGAGAAAAGCATGGCAACCCAGTATGTCAACCGTACCAAAGGCAAAATTCCCCTGCTGAGACTGTGGAATGAAAATAAAGGTTCAACATTGAAAAGCAGGATAATTAGGCATGTTAAGCATACCAAAGAAGGAATTATTTGGAAATGAAAAAATGGCACAAAAACAAAATAAATAAGACAGAAAAACAATCTGGTATATTATAGGCTACTTTTGAGGTCAAAATAAGACTTTTCTTAAAATGCATCCCCTCCAAGTTCCAGTGATCGTCTCCGGTAGCCTATGTGCAGAAAAATGGAGGGTTGTACTGTGAAGAAAATAGGGGACATTTTCAATATTTGTTATAAAAGAATTAGTGCAGCTTAGTAAAAAAATCTTAAATGCTCCTAAGCTTAGTTAGATTTAGATATGATTATTTAGATAATACTCTCCTTTAGTTGAACACGCTCTTATTATTTGTACATCGAATTTTGAATCATCCTGCATAATATCCTCTGACTTGCATTTTATGGATTAAATATTAATGTTTCGTGATGTTTTTCTATTGTCATAGTTTAAAATTAAAAGACATTTTAAAGTTTTTGGACAATAAGAAATATATTGGAATAGCTGAATATTGTGTAAATTGTAAACCACATTTTAGATTTAGAAACTTATGAAATTTTACATGTGAAGAATAAAGAAGAATATTTATAGGTAAAAAATTCTTAACAATTAACAAAGATATCTTTTAAAACGGATCAACAGTAATGTTGTCATCTTATCTTATTGTTTTATCTTGTTTATAACGTAGAATGTGTATTAAATAGAATTCACCTGTTCAATTTTTGACGTTAGGAGAGTACTTAAAGGAAAGTACCTGAGGTGTACCCCACCGAATTTTTTCATTTTGTGATATGTTACAGTACATAAAAAATATTGGACACGTATTTTTTTTAGATGCTAATTCGGCGATTTAAGTGGTAAAACCACCCCTCAAAAGTAACCCCAAAAATTTTTTTTCTTTAATAACGCAAGAATAAATTAGAATTTTTTGATGAAACAAACGTTATATTATTTCTTATAAGAATGCACTCCTTAAAACATAATACTTATGCCAAAGAGTTGCAACCCCTAATTTTTATGGGAGTGAGTTTGATTTTTTTTCTTATATATCAACTTTTAAACAACTGAATTTCATTAAATTTGGCAATTTCATTAAAAAAACTACAAAATAAAATTGACTTGTCTTGGGGTTTTGCAAAAAAATCATTGGAATGGGGTGATTTACCTCTTGGGTTAATTTTTTTCTGTACAGTGATATGGAAAATAAATCACAACAAATTTCATGATTTTTCCAAATATCTCAAAAACTAATAATATAGGGTGTTCTATTTAAAAAAAGGCAACTTTAGTGCACCACTGTGTATATATTCATTCCGCATAGTAAAAAATAATTTTAAAATGTGCGCCTCGTTGTAGTATACCTACCTTTGTACTAAAAAGATTTTTGTTATTAGAATAATTGTGGAAGCTACAGGCTGTTACCTTACCAATGACTCACCCTGTATATGAGTGGAAAGGAGTCATCAGGAACCGCTTAAGTTAAAGTTTGCTTAAGTTCGGGTATTACCGTAATTTTGTTGTACTTTTTTTGTGTAAAACATATTTCGTAAGTATGCTATTAAGATTCAGAAGAACTTACCTTCTAGAGCTTTGTTTCTTGCCAAAAGAGCCAAAAGAACTTCGGAGTTAGGTGGTCCATCCATTGTGTGAGGTGGCATTAAGGGTTGTCCTCCTGGCGGCATGGTCTGAAGGTGGGGCATTCCTCTATTTTGGTCTAAGATGGACATCGTCCGTAATCTTACTCACTACTTCAGTCGAGTGTCTGTAGTGCCTTATCACTATTACTGCGAGGGATTTTAAACGGATCTGTCCTTATATACCGATGGATAATTTTTATTTATTCTCACTTTTGTTGTGTGTGCAAATACAAACAATAAACATAGGATGTGCTCTTGATATATCAATATATTAAGCTATTGCAATGTTTGGTCTGGCTACTGAAATCGGTGTTTGCAACGGTATTATTTGAAGTTCGATGTATGCAGTGATTGATAAAAATTTTGCCAAATTTGTTGACCTATTTTCATAACTTGGTCTAACCAAGTAGGGTAAATTCTATCGAATGATGTACAAACATCTGTATTGTTAAATTTGTGCATGTTAGGATTACTAGCATCAACGAATCAGAATTGTTGAGTTTAATCTCTAACAGAGAATTAATAGTAGATTTAATAGTTGAGAATCATTTTAATACGAATAATTTAAAATGAAATTCGTTCAAGCTGAAAAATATTTTTTGTTTTTATGTATAATAGTATATCTAGTAGTAAAAGCAAAACATTCCCGGATGACAATGAACATTGTGGCTGAGATGTTAGGGGAGCCTGACAAATATCGAAGTCCAGCAATGTAAGCGCATTCGTGGATGCACCCTTAAGGTGCGTTTAGATTAGAAATTTAATTCATGATAGAAATCTCAGGTATCTGAAACTAAAATTCATTGCTCGTTTACACTATGGCACAAATGTCGCTGAATAAAGTTGCTGATACTTCTAGCTGGATAAAGTGTCGCCATAAAATGTTTTTGCTGCTTTAAATAATCAGATTGTGATTAGGTCTAATTGGTAATTCTGGATATTCAATTCTGTAACCAATGATTTGAGAATATTGAATAGGTTTTGTCTAGTTAGCAGCTGTGTGATTAGTCTCAGATAGCTTTCCTCAGGGTGGTTTACACATGATATATTTTTATGTCAGAGAGATATATACGGAATAAAGTGGAATAAAGGGTTTTTCTATAATCTTGTTAGAGAAAGTATAATCTGCAACACGTTTGGAATGGCATATTCCACGCTCGCGAAACCGTAACCTTGCCTACGGCTCGGGCTATAAACTTTTTGGTCGTGTGGAATATGCGCCATTCCATAAATTGTTGTAGAATATACTATTCTACAAGATATGTTGCTTGTTATTTTTATCACAAGTTTAATTAATTCATTCGTTAAAAACAAATTTCAAAATTTTAAAAATATCCTGCAAGTGCGATGTAGTACGTTAGTTCAGTAGCAGTTATTCAAATGAATCCCTTATTGCATATGGTGTCCTGTGCTAAATTTACACACTCAAAATAAAATAGTAAGTCTCAATACTGCTGTTTCTGTTACTGCAATCTCAATCATATATGGTATATTCGTTTCTGTATTTCTTTGAAGCTTATTTCTAATAAGCGCAGCTTACTGTTCCTGTAATGAGTTAATGGCTTGCCTATCCTACCAGAAATAATGAAATCAGTAATTATATGTAAAACAAAATATTGAGCCTCAACGTTGGTTCTTTTTCTTTATGATTTGAACAATAATAACGTGCATTACAGTTTTAGAGTCAATTATTTTGTGACCAAAAAGACCTGTAACATATATGGCACAATTATTGCGTAAGAATACGTTTTTAGTTACATTTTTTAGGTCTTTTAGGTTTTTTCATGGTCTAATAAAATGTTGTAAGTGCCCTTTCAGATGGTTCTTATAGCAATTAATTTATTAGATGCGGAGGATTATAGAAATAATTTAATATTTTGGCCATATTCTGGCAACATTTTCGGGGAGTTTTGATGAAAATAACAAACCTGTTGATGATATCATTATGTTAGAAACCAAAGGTGAATCAAATAGTAAAGATGCAATTTCTTTAAAAAAATTGTTGCAGAATGCAATTTAGAAAAATGTAAGAAACCAAAAAGAGCAGCTTTTATGGCAGAAAAATATTTTAGAACCTTCAAATGACCATAGCGTTTTCAAATTTGTTTGACCAATTTGTATTAACTTGTATATTTTACCTATGCAGGGTGAAAATTTGATTTCCATTACAGGGATTTCGGAAATGGTTAGAGATACAATGAAGCTTAAATGGGTAATGCCTAACAATATTCCGCTGAGAAAATGATTGAATTCTAATTCGTCTTGATTTCATTTATAAAAAACTGATAATCGCTATTTTTAATAATCAAGTTCAAGTTGTTTATTTGAAATTCGATCAAAAAAAATCAAAAATCATATTTGTTTGACTTTTAAGGCCTTTTTTTGACATAATTACGGTTCTTCTTTTTCGTTCGGGCTTCAAATAAACAAGTTACAACTGATTATTAAAAACGGCTATTTTTAACTTTTTTCTAAATAAAATCAACAAGAATTGGAATTCAATTGTTTTCTCAGCTGAATATTTTTAGGCATTAAATTCTGCACTACTTTGTCCGTTTAAGTTTCTTTGTAACTCTAATAGTTTCTGAGTTCCCTGTAGTTGAAATCAAAAATGGCCTGTATAATATTGTAACAAAATGTAATTATAGAATTTAGTATGGAATATTTCAGGAAAAATTAGATAAGGGGAAGCGGCGGCGATAATGAATCAAACGGCAGATAAGTGCTCCAGAAATTTCCGCAAACGATAAGCTTTATATGTACTTTCCTTCTAAAAACCGGAACCGGATCTGTAAATAGGCGGTCCTGTCGGCTTTTTCGCAGTCAGTCAGTCAGTCAGTCAATAAGTAAGTTAGTTAATTTAAAAGTGGTAGTGAGTTAATTAGTCAGTTGGTGAATTACAATTGTAGGGTTCCGAAATCAGTTTGGAAATAAAGTGGTTACAATTCACGCAGTAATAATCATTTTTTTTATTCATGGAAGATGCTCGCAGGAACTAATAGGATTGATCCCCCCAAAGGCAAGATTCTTGAGGCGTACTAGACAGTCGGAGGCAATAAATTTCTGTGCGGTCCACCTTGACACAGTGAGGACTTCTGTCTACGGAGACTCTTTTTTCTATAGAACTTCCAAGCTATGGAACTTGTTACCGAAAGGAATTTTCCCCAAAAATTAAAACCTATCCTTGTTTAAGAAGGCGGTTCGTCGCCATCTAGCCTTGTTTCCGTATTCTACTCGCAGTGCTTTGAAAGCATAATGGGGTTACCCTTTGCGAGTGGATTAAACTTTAAAAAAACCGATAACGCGCAACAACTGGTGTCAGAAGCGAGATTAATGGAGAAGTTTCTAATTTTTTTATTATTGATTAATTATAAATATTTAGGTAAAATGGTGCACATATCTGAAAGGATCATTAAAATATCTCCAAAAATGAAAAAGTTATGGACCTTTGAAGTTGCACTTGTAAGAATAAATTTCGTTACGCCTGTGACGTCATTTGACCTAATACACAGATGTAGAACTACCCTAAAACCATTTATCTTTATGTCTCTTAGATTTCGTTTCTCTAAAACATATCTAAAAATTTGAAAAATCAGCGCGCTTTTCTTCCTGTTCAGTGACTTGTGATGCAACGATCTCGGACGGGCCAAACGACCTCACACACACAGACGTTCGAGTTAAAATACGTAAACTTTAAGAATCTATTTCTCAGTTATTTATCAACAGATTTCCCAAATGTTTTCAGTGTTCAGTTTAGTTTTGTTTAGTTTTAGTTTTGATCTATATTTTAATCTAATTACCTTAAACATGGTATTAACAACATCATGAAACTTTTCCATCGTGGACTGTGCTTTACTTCTCGGAGGAATTCGTGCGAGATTCCGCACTTAGAGTTTATCACGAATGTTATCAACTGTTCAATAGTTTATACGAGGTGCTTCAAGAAAAATCTTGAACATTGTATAACGCCTTATGGAAACGAGATTAAAATCGGCCAAAATGGAACAACAATTGCAAGCTATAATTGCATTGATAAAAGACATTGAAGAAAGGGGTAAAGAATAGAGACGACAAGAAAAAGAACAATAAGAAGAACGAAGACGACAAGAAAAAGAACAATATGAGAAACGAACACAACAATATAAAGAACGAAGGCGACAAGAAAAAAAGAGATGAAAAACGAAGACGATAAGGTACAAGAATGAATGGAGATATGGAAAAAGACAAAGAAGAATTCAACAACAAGCTTCTTGATTTAGATAATGAAAGACAGAAGAAGATAAACGACGAAGAAGTTGCTAAATTATAGAATTTAGTAAGAAGTTTTTTTGGAAAAATTTGATAAGGAGAAGCGGCGGCGATAATGAATCAAACGGCAGATAAGCGCTCCAGAAATTTCCGCCAACGATAAGCCTTATCTGTACTTTCCTTTTAGAAACCAGAACGGAATCTATAAATAGACGGTCCTGTCGGCTTTCCCGCAGTCAGCTAGTTAGTCAACGAATAAGTTAGTCTTCTGGTCTGCTGATCTGGTACCATAAACTTCAATGTAGATCGAGCAAAAGTAATCTTTTTCTGTTTCAAAATCTGGGAAAACTTTTGCCTATTCAGTCATCTCCTTCTTATTATCCATAGAATATTTTGACCTTTTGTTTAAATTGACTTTAATTTTTTTATCCTACTTTTTTTGACGTGTGTGGTGTATATTCGAAATTTTGCGTTTTTTCCCTAGTTTACCGCCATCTAAAATTTAATTAATTTAATTAATTTAACATTCGGCCCTGGAGAAACTGTTATAACTGTATCTGGCACAATTTTTATAAAATTTGTCGTTATATCTTTTAAAATAAGCAATTTATGTAAAAAATAATGACATCACTTTGAACCGAATAACTAAAAATTTTATATTATAAACAATAATAATTGTACCTATTATAGTTTTGGAGTAAAATGCATAAAAATGGCAACAAAAATATTTACTTTTTAGCGAAAAACCACAATGGCTCCTCTCACACACTCATGATGGATTCTGATAGACACAAAACACTAATAGATAAGTTCCGACAAAAAGGAGTGTTATTCTTTTCTTACAGGTCCACCTATGGCTTATAGTTTTTAAATTATTAGCTTTGTTTCAACATTGCTCTGTTTCAACGGACCCCGTTCTACCCTGCACCAAGCAGAAATGTGAAACTGACCTCTATGGATATAAATTAAAAAATTAATTGAAACAACTAGTTTATACATCCTTTTATTGAAATCCGATAAATGTACCAAATACATTCGATAAAAATATTTCTGTGAATTTATAAAAGGGTTGCTATTAATTAAAAGTATGTTGAGTTTACCTTGAAAAATTTCTAATTCATTAGGTTTTTCTTCCCCAAACAAATGTGTCAAGTGCTGTTTTAACAAACAAATAGAACACTGCTATTAATATTATTAAATTAAGAGATCTAAACTCTTAGACTGTATCAGCAAATACAATTAATTAATGAAAATGTTATTTAAAAAATTAGGAATTAAAAAAGCGTGAGATAATTTGAGATACTGGATGCACCTTTCCATTGATAAGAATATAAGAATTCAAACAAATCAATCGCTTATTATAAATATGTAAATATTGGATTAAGCTGTTTACTTTTGCACAACCGGAGACAGTTGAGATATGATTACCAAATTTCGGATGGGATACTTCCAAAAATTTTTTGGTCTATGAATAAACATTCCTGTTTCTTTTGCTATCATCTCCAAACACTGCTTATTTGCAGACATGCATGTAGCAAATATTTTGTTGATTTTTTAATCGATGTCTTAAAAAAGGGGTAAAAATAAGATTAACTACAATTGCGAGGAACTTAAAATGATGTGCCAACCTTAAATGCGTGTTAATCGAATAAAAGCAGCTGCCACAATGCCTTGTAAACATATTTTTGTAAGTTATAATTGTATCATGTATAATTTTCTTTATTATTGAACTCGCTTAGTCCCTCTTTGATGTTAGAAGGGTCAATCCTTTATTAAAGATAGCTAAAACATATCGACAAGCTACTGCTGTATAGGTGAAAATAAAATGTAAAATGACGAAAAAAGCTTCGGTAATGAACTCTCTGCATAACATAATACTGAAGCTGTGAGGATGCATTTGACAATTATTCAAGGAAGTCTATACGGACTGGGCTTGGGCCATTGAAAATATATTACACAATCAAATAAGATGGAGTTTCATTTGCTACGAGGCTAAACAAACAAAATGTTGTCTGCTCAAATCCACGTCAGGATATCTAGCAAGTAAAGTGACCAGGCACGTAGCCAGGATTTTCGTTCGGGAAGGGTCCAACTCCAACTTCGAAATAAGCAATACTGCAAAATTTAAAGAAAAACTTGAGTTGTTAAATCAATAAACGTCTTGGTCTTTTACTTAGGGCTCATTTTTTACTTTTGCGTAAAATTTCCAATCTTAACTTCGAAATGTGAACTATAATTTGAAACTCTCAAGTTCGACTTCAGTCTCGATATTTAAATCTTTTAAATCTAGTCTATCTCGACATTTTAAAGAAAAAAAATTAGAATTACCCAGTATTTTTTACAAAATACGTGATTTTTTAACTTTTCAGAACAGCTTCAAATTTCAGATCAAAGACGAAATTAGGAATATTAGATATTAAAGATGAAATAAAAAAATTTCAATAGAAGCTTCCATTTTAATTTGTAATTTCGATTTTTGTCGAAACTTTAAATTTATGTTAGAAATAAAAAAGAGTGAATCTAAAAATCTTCAGGAAAAGCAGAAATTTGGACAAAAAATTAAAAGGATGAAAAAAGAAAAGAGCTTTATCAAAGAAAATCCTGGAGCTTCGAAAAGTCAACTTTTTTTTAAACTAAAAATGTTGAGTTTACCGAAATATTTAGAAAAAATTTAAATATTGAGAAAAAACCGAAAATTTTCTGATGAAGCAAAAAATTTGGGTTTAAACTAGAATTTTTTTTTAAAAAGTAGAACTTTCGTGACTAGAATTAAAATTTAAAAAAATTAAAGCACACAATTTTTAGTGCAAAGCGAAAAATTTAGAAAAGAATTAAAAAAAACTGAAATTGTAAAATAAAGGTCTTTAGAAAAATTTCAAATTTTACACAAAAAAAATGCAAACATTATATAAAATATTTCTAGCTAAACTGAAAATTTTAAGAAAAACGAAATTTATAAAATCATTTTTTTAGAAATTTCGATTTTAAAGTCGAAATGGAAAAATAAAAATGTTGATATTTCTAAATTATTTCAAAATGTTAAATAAAAATTAAGTCTTAAAAACATCAAAAGTTGGAATTTCAAATGAAAATTTCGTTTAAATAAAAGGAAAATTAGAAGTCCAACTTGAATTTAAAAAAAAGTTTATATTTTTAAATTAAAATGAATATTTTGAAAATAATGTCAAAATGCCTATAAATAAATATGGTTATCAAAAGAGAAAAATCTCTGAAAAAGTTGAAATGTTGAATTTGAATCAAAAATAAAAAGAAAGTTAAAAGGATTTTACAAAGAAGTTGATATTTTGAGAAGTTCTAAAAATAGTCGAAATTTAGAAAAACGTTGCAATATATAGAAAATTTATGAATCAAAAGTAAAACATTTTTGAGAAAAAACATTTTAATTATTTTAATTTATTTAATTTATTAATTTTTTTATAATTTAATTTTAATTACTTATACATCCTTGGAATTAAAAAAAAATAAATTAAAGAAATCGATTTTGTGCTTACGGAGACGTAAAATTGAAGAAAATAATTTAGAATTTTCAATTTAAACTCGGAATTTTGTTAAATTATAAAAATTTCCAGAAAATATTCTTCAGAAAATATAAGAAGACACATTAATTATTTTTACGTATTCATCTCTTTTATTTTTTTTTTTCATTTTGGTAATTAGTAAAAATAAAGAATAAAATCTAGTGACCTTAACATTATATAAATTTGACAAATAAAAACGTGAAACTTACCAAAGAAAAATTTCCTAATATCCATTTTAAGTTGACGTATCTAACTTATCACCGATCAAGAGTCGACTTGTCGACCAATTCTGAACTCGTACCATAATCATAATTTGTATTGTATTTCCTATGACAGTTTGGCAATATGAAATATGAGCTAATATAATAAAGTAGATTAGGTATAAGAATATGTCCTTTGACTGCAATGCCGCTGCTGCACGTACGTGACGATTGAAGCATATATTGGGAAGCCTTGAGCTCATTGCCAATTTTTCTTAAAATGCCTACATGGCGATTTTGCTTATCATAAATTTAGTAGTTGGCAATTTCGGAAATTATTCACATGCTTAAATATACAATCAACCAATTTTCTATTGATATTTCAATTCGTATAATCGTACATTTTTTGGCGAATATTCATTTCGGGGGGGGGGGGGGGGGGGTCCGGACCCCTTGGACCCCCCCCCCCCTGGCTACGCGCCCGAAAGTGACACTTTAATCAACTCAAAGACTTTATAAATAAGAAAAAATTGCTATAATAATATTTTACTTACGAAAAACTATGAACAAACAGAAATATCAACTTGTTGGATAAAACTGCAAAAGTAAAATGGAGGCAAAACTTTAAAGATTGAAGTGATATAATTTCTAAATATGTTATATGTTTATTTGGGAGAAATTAATCAGCAAATATACTGCCTATTAAATTAACTGATTTTATTAGCTTTAGGTTAGGGCAAATGATAAGTGGCTGGTGGCAACTAATAAAAAATTCTTATTTAATTTGTGCCTGACTATGTAAATTACAATAAAAGAAAGTACGTACTTTCTGTCAAAGAAAAGAAATTCTATAACAAAATGAAAATTTGTAGTGAAAAGGTGCAATTTCACTTAAGTCGAAATTTCAAGGAAATGTAAATTTAAATTCTTTAAAACTTAGGAATTTCATATTTAAACTTGAATTATGTGTCGAAAAAGAATTCAAAATTTACGATGAATTTTGGATCAAAACTTTAGCATTTCTGGAAAAAATGACATTTCTTAATCATTCGAAATTTAAGATCTGTAAGGAATTTCAAGATTTTCTGCCATTTCTAATTTTTTCTTTAAATTTAAAGGTCCTACTAAAAATTTTAAACTTTCTTAAATTTCGATTTTGCAGACAACTTTTTCTCTTACAAAAAACCGAAGTTTTCAATTTTAATTACAAAATCTTGGCCAAAATGTTTAAAATCGGAATTATGAAAAAAAAGTCGAAACATAAGAAACATTGTTAAATCGTAATTTCCAGTTTCACTTCGAAATTGTGAGGAAATGGAATTAATTTAAAATTTTAGAAGAGAATGTACATTAAAAAGTATTATCTTCAATGCTCTTTTATCGCTGTCGTAATATTTTAAAATATATGAACGATAACGAGTCAAAGAAATTTTAAGAAAAAGAAAATGTCGAAATCTCGATATATCTTTTAACTGGTCCGGATAATTTAAACGTGTATTATGGATCTTTTTTACTTTTTTGTTGTATCCTTCTTAAAACAAAAATTTGATGACACATACTAATGATAATAATAATGAATAGGAAAGACATCCGTGTATAACGCTAGTTATGAGTTGAGCCCAAAAACATTGGGCATTAATACTTTTAACGAATAGTTTTGCGTATCTTGGTGCCAACGATCTAACGTATACTTCAACAGAAAGAAAAATAATTATATTGAGAATCTGGTATAGATGTTGCAATAAATAAAATCCAGGAAGAACTTCCTAAATAGGACAATCGCATATTTATACAGGATGTCCCCGTTTTAAGTGCCTTAAATGAAGCAGCTAGAAGAAAAAATAATTCCAAACATAAAGTTTTATATGAACAAATATTCGGAAACTTTTAGTAAAAAAGATAGAAAATGCAAACATTTTAATAAAAAATAATGTTTTAGTTTTTAGTTCGAAGTCTATGTTATTAATTTGAAAGTAAAGTGTTGAAATATAATGTTTTTGAATAAAGCATTTAATTCCAAATAAAAATTGTTTTTTTAAATATTTTTTCGTCTACGTCTCCGTATCTGCTGCTGCCGCATCATTGGTTTTGAAAAAAAAATCATTCTCCTTATTAGTTCTAATACAATTTTTAATAAAACGGTTTATCATATTTTATGGTCCTACATACCCATAAGGTATCCAAAATAAAATAAATACTTTTTTAACTAAAGTTTTTAACACGTTCCATCTTTTTTACTGAAAGATTTTCCTAATATTTGTCCAAAGCAAATTTTTGGCTTAACATTATTCTTTTTTTTCATGTTTCTATTTCATGTACAGGGTGTCCTATTTTCGGTACTTTTCGGGGGTATTGACCTACTAATAAAGATAGAGTGTTAGGATTTTTACTTTACTGTTCTACTTTTTGGTAAAACGAAAGATTCCAGTCTCAAATTTGTCATGGCTTTTAGTTTTTAAGCTACAGATTGATTTTGAAGATATTTACTTTTTGGACATGCATCGTATTTCCGTTATGCCTTCTTACAATAAAAAGGTAGAAACTGATCTTGCTGGAGTTTTTTACGTTAAGTTCAGTAGCTTAGTCATTTTTTTTTCTAGAAAGTCAAATTTTTGAGATATTAACCAAAATTATATTTTTCTAAATATTAACACCCCGTTTATTACTTTTTATATTGATTAAGTATAATTTGAGCCTTTTAAAAATATATAGCTGTTGACGTTTATTTTAAAGAACAAGTTGAAAATCCAATATTTTTATAATATACAGGGTGGACCATAAGTAATGGTACACAGAGCAATGGTGGATTTTTCGAATAAAAATAATGTAATTTACCTACATGTACCTTATACCAAAAGGTGATATTAACAGAGATACAGGGTGTCAAAGTTGAAAAAAAAATTCGATTTGTTCGTTCGTATAACTGTGTAATGAATTGTAATATAGGCACCAAATTTGGCACAAGGGAGTTTTCTAAGACAACAAATTCTAATCTGCTAACATATTACGAATAGCTGATAGGGGGCGCTACCTTCGCTATCCTGCATATTTCTAAATCATCATAACTTTTTTGTGCACCCACGTATATTAATTTTAAATGGGTTATTTTATCTCACCATATTTCTTATGTTAAAAAGCTGTACTTTCTCAAAGTTGATACGAGCAACCGTTTCCAAGATATTTGCCTTTAAAGCTTGACGTGCCTTGGTTTTAAATTACTAAGATATTAAATTGTCGAAGTAGGTTTGACAAAAAAAATCATAAGACAGCTTTAAAAATAATTTGTGTCAAAAATTACTTTGCTGATAATATTATTACCCAAATTTTGAAAGTCTTAGTAAAGAAAATCCGAAAAATTAAGACGTAATTTATTTTTTAACATAGAGATGTGAGATATGATCTCTGAGTCCGCACAAGAAAATTTTAATAGTCTGGGTGGTTAAAGCAGATATTTGGAAATGAGTTTTAATAAAAGACAGCTAGATTTTTAATTGTTTACAATCCCCTTACATGAAAAAGGTCATTTCCCACATACTTATTTTTGAAAATAAATATTGTTTTGGTATTTTATTTAAATTTGCTTTAGAAATTTAAAAAATATCTGTAATAATAATGTCAGTAGAGTAATATTTACCCTAAACTATTTTAGAGTCAGTTTTATTACTTTTATTATGAAGCTTACTGCGAAAAATTCACATTTACATAACTTAAAATAAACGTACGGCAAACTTTGAAGGCAAATATCTTAAAAACAGTGGCTTGTATTAACATTTAGAAAGTATACCTTTTTTTAGTAAAAAATGTAGGTAAATAAAAATATATATTTAAAATAAGTGTACATGAAGGCACAAAAAGTTATGATGCTTTAGAATAATACAAGTAGCGCAGGTGGCGCCCCCTATGAGTTACTGACAATCTGTTAGCAAATTAGAATTTCTTGACCAAAGAAACCCCCTATACCAAATTTCTTGTCTATAGTAAAATGTGTTCATCAGTTATGCGAAAAAATCACAATTCTTTTTTTCAACTTTAACACCCTGTACTCTGTTAATATTAACTTTTGGTATAAGGTAAATGTGGCTTAATAACGTTATTTTTATACGAAAAATATACTTTTGCTGTATGTACCATTACTTATGGTCCACCCTGTATACTTTACTTATAGCAGTAGGCTATGACCAGTTTATTAGAAACAAATGCAAAATTCATAATTATTCCAAAAATTCAACCCTTCGAAAGTTACTGTAAAATTTTTCTATATTTTCAGATATGTATTAAAAATTATTGGTATTTTTAATTTTTTTAAATTCTTTGAGCCTTAAATCTTGTTATCACAACACCTTTCTCTATTTTTAAACAAGATGAGCAAGTTGATGATTCTGTATACCATAACACTTTTATTTTCTTTTCTCTTCATGTTGCTGAACTTCGTAAAGGAGTTCGTTTGGTGTACCCAATCATTCGGCATAGACCAATAATTCTAGTAAATTCAGTTAAAAAAGTGACAAAAATATAACAATATTGCAATTAAAAAAGGGTTTTTAATTTTGAAAATAATCTTTAAACATTTTTAGCTTGGTTTTATTAGCTAAGGCTTTTGTGTTTTTACGATAAAGTGAAATATATAATATTGATTAAGTTTTAATACAGAATTGAAAATATTGAAATTTACTTCGAGAGAATTTAACTCTTTGAATAATTATTAAATTTGCCTTTGTTTCTAATTAATTAGACATAGCCTACTGCTATAAATTATAAAAATATCGAATTTTGAGCTTGTTTTTGAAAATAAACCTCAAAAACTATATATCTTTTAAAAGGCCAAATTGTGCTTAATCAACATAAAAAATAATTTATAGGGTACTCCATTTAAAAAAATATAACTGGTTAATATCTCAAAAATGTAACTTTTTAGAAAAACATTCACTACGCCACTGAACTTAACGTAAATATGTGTAGCAAGATCAGTTTTTACCTTTTTGATGTAAGTAGACATAACGGAGATACAAGGCACGGCTAAATAGTGAAGATATTCAAAATCACCCTGTAGCTTTAAAACTAAGAGAGCTATGACAAATTTGAGACTGGAATCTTTCATTTGATCAAAAAATAGGACACTAAAGTGAAAATCCTAACGCCCTATCTTTAATAATAAGTCCAAAACCCCCGAAAAGTGTCGAAAATGGGACACCCGGTACAGTACTTATCGGGAGGACACCATGTAAATAGGACTATGAAATTCGCATGCAGGATAATGCCCTTCATATGCAGCAAAATGAAGTCGTTTAAGCTCCCTATTTAGGAAAGCAAAGTTTTTGTACAGAAATATTAATTTCTTAAGTGACACAATAATGTCCCTATATTTCAACGTTTTTTAACCTTTTTGGTATTCGCGAAGCACTTAAACAAGGCAACAATCATTTGGCGAAACTGATGGGCCAAAAAGCAAACCAGAAATATTTACCGCTGCTCATATTTATATTTGCGCTTGACTACATGAACTGGAGGGATCGAATATCCAGATTAATATCAAAAATTTGAAAATAGACGAATTTTGGCAAAAGATTAAAAAATCGAATTTAAAATAAAAACAGAACCTTTCGACAAACTTCTTAAAATGTCAAAATTTGAGAAAATGCCAATTTTAGGTAAAAATTTCCAAAAATAAAACACTAAATATTTAGGTAAAATTCGAAATTTCCAAAAAGTCAAATTAAAAAAATAAAAAGAAATTTTCAGAAAACTCATAATATTGCAAGGAATGACATAGACCAATTTTGCGAGAAGAACGTGGAATTTTGAGTATAAAGTTGTAATTTGGAAAAAGACAAACTAAGAGAAAAAGCTCAATTTTTGTAAAAAATCGAAAATTTTAGAAAATCGAATTTAAAATACCCAATCTTTTGAAAAAATTTGAGAAATGTCGAAAATTCGATTAAAGTGAGGGTTATTAAAGGTCCAATTTTGTGAAAAAATAGTAAAAATTTGACAAACAATATTACAATTTCCAAAAATATTTTTCTTAAATTTTTTATATCAAGTTTGACACAATATTTAAAATTTGGTAAAAACGCTGAATTTACAAGCAATCTTGAAATTTTCCACAAATATTATTTTCAACATTTTTACTTATTTGTTAACATTACAATCTAATTTAGAGAAAATAAACCATTTTACGAAAGTCACAATTTCAGGGAAAAGTCAATTTTAAGAAAAAAATCAACATTTCTATAAATATAAACTCTTTAAAATAAAAATCAAAATGGCGAAAATGAGGAATACAATGTGTAATTTCCTGAAAGTCGAATTTTAAAAAGTCAAAGTTTTTAGAAAGGGACGAATATAAGAAAAATGGCATGATTTTGAATAAAAAAGACTATTCCTAAAAAAGAAATCCTAAAAAAAAAATATATAGTATAACCAAATATCTATAAAAATTGAAAATTTCGCACGGAAAGTCAAACTTTCAGAAAGTAGTCAAAATTTGAAAAAAGAAAAAAATATAAAATTTCCTAACCGTAAAGGATCATTTAAGACGAAATTTCCAAAAAAGACCGATTTTGAAAAAAATTAAGAATTAAACGATTTTTGTGAATTCCAAAAACTCAAATTAGTTTGAAAAAAAAAATTTAATTTGCAGAAAAAGTTGACCTTTCTAAAAAAAAGCTGAAATTTTGTCTAAATTTTAAAAAAAGAGCAAAGTTTAAGAAATAGTTAAATTTCAGGGAGAAAATTACACAATTTCAAAAAAAAAGTCTTTATTTTTTGGCTAAATATTTATTTTCTAGGGACACCCTGAGTCAAGAAGACAAGCTTTCAAAGAAAATTTTTTCAAATTTTTGCTTATTTATAAAAATTTAAAATTTCGTGGGTTATTTTTCAAAATTTTCAAATAAATATTATTCTCAAAATGTAGATATTTTTACCAAAAGTTATATCAAATTTTGAGAAAACGGCAAATTTTGACAAAGTCGAAATTTGCAAGTCAGAGTTTAAAAAAAGTCAAAATTAAATTTTCAGAAAAAGTCGAATTTTCAAAAATGGGGAAATTAGAATTGTTTTAAGAAAGTCAGGTTTTGATAAGAGAAGTCAAATTTTGGGCACAGTATACATATTAGCTTACGCATTCAGTAGCGACAAAGTGCTAAAATTTTGTCACGAATTTTGTTTGCTCATGCGTCAATTTGCACAATCCCGAACATGGCGTCGTAGTGTTCTATGATAACCAGAAATAAGATCTATGGTCGTTGGGTAACTGAATGTCAGTTGAGAGTTGCCAAGTGTTCGGGAAAATCAGCACTTGAGCGAATATTATTTTTTATTTTAAAGTTCATATGTTATTTATTTATGGTAAAAATGTAAAACAATTTATCTGCATTAATGGATGTTCTAGAAATTTGATATAGTCAGGGATTTTCATCCGAATTGTGGGATTTTTAACGAGATTGTTCGCGAATAATGTTTAGGTCATCTGGCAACACTGGATCAGTTTTATTTAAATGTCAGTATTGTTATAATTCATTGCTTGCGCTAATAAGATGAAACCAAAGAAAAGAGAAAAGAGGAGAATTTACACGTTCTATTTATAAATGTAACTCTAACAGCCATAATAATTTAATAAAATCAGGTTCTTTTTAATTTCCAAAAGACGGCAAACGGTAATATTCGGGTACACCGAATTTGTTTTATTAAAAAAAACTGTTTTATTATACTCGCATTTGCCAGTTTTATGCAAAAAAATAAACAAGATATTTCCTGTAGAAATTATGTTGCCGTTAGTCTCAATATTTTTTATACTTATCAGGTTATCAGTAATTACAAAATGCACATTATTTAAAAAATACACGAGAACAAGTATTTTTGGACTATTTGTAAAGTAGTAAATTAGAATTTAAACGGTAAAAACTATTGAAATTAATAATAATAAACTTGATGGTTTTGTTTAATAAATAAATTTAAATTTTCGGGGGCGTGCACAATCCACAACATGGCTGACTCCACTGAAGGTCAACGATTTTAGCTACTTGAAGATCAAAGGTACCGACACTTCTTGTCGCTACTGTATGCTCAGCTAATATCTGTACTGTGTTTTGGGAATAAATTCGAAATTTCTAAACAAACAGACAGGTTTTGTGAAAAAAGACGAATTTTGAGAAATATTTTGAAAAATTGTCGATTTTTAAAGGAAAAGACAAATTTTGAAAAAAAAATTGAAAATTTCTGGAAAAGAGTTCCTCAGTTGAGAATCACGTCCCACTTTGCCTTTTGCCTAGTTGGTAGGAAAAAAAAACAAAAGAAATTAAAAATATCTTTTTTTAAACAGAACTGGAGAAATACCTACTCCATTCATTTCATTGGGGAACAGCAATTGCGTTGTGCTAAATCTGTGACTTGCTTTTGAATAATTTTTGCCCTCTAAATCCAAAAATAACCTTAGTTTCTGTCTATCACGTCAACCTTTTAATCTACAGGATACCCTTTCTTTAAAAGTTATAAAAATGTTCATATAAAGGAAAGTAAAGGTACCAAATATACTGTTTACAAATAACGCTCCTGCAAAGGTTATACTTATATCCATATTTACTGCAGGCTAAATTGTGTTTATACAAATATTTTTTTTTACAAAGCGTTAAAAGTAAAAATCAAGGTAAAAAATTTGGAGTACAGCTTTTTCTTGAATGTTTTTAATGAGTAGCAATAGTCAACCATCATATATGTTTATGTTTACATTCCATTTACCTTGATATCCGGCTTTCATGACGTTCAAATCTTGGTGTAATTGCTTCTCACCCTGCTCATCATTAACTGCAACAAGATTTTTCAAGAAGTCAGCAAAATGGCTATGTAAAAAAAGCAATTTGACGCTCATGTAGCAACTACGCATTTTAAAGCGCTCCAAGATTTGATGGACAATTTCGATCTAATTTTGAGCTCATATATTATTAAAGTCTCTGACAATTGCTTTAAATGCCGGCAAATGCTTCTTTTCAAGTGCTGCCACTGTTTCGATGAAAGGTTCATTTTTAGTGAGCTACCGAACCTGTGGACCATCAACACATTGGCCTTTATCTTTCCAATTGATAGTCTAGGAAATTTTAAAATAAATGCTTGAAACAATCTGCTCCAATTGACATAGCTTTAACAAATCTCTTTATAAGGCACCAGAAATATACAGAAGTGAAAAATTAGATTCTTTTTGTCGATATGTGGCTGGCGTAGAACGCTTAAACCCACAGGTTTCAATTCACTACTTGGAGCCAATTCGACTGCAACGAAAGGTTCACACGAGCTTGTTGTTTTACATACAGAAAAACTGAAATCCTTGATATATTTGCGTTGCTGGCCAAGAAAAAAGCAGAAAAGTCAATACCGATGATCCATTGGTGCATGTAATATTGCAACAAATCAGTGTCTCTCTTTATGCCATTATATTGTCCATGCAAAAAAACTGAGTGACCTATTAGGATTTCATTAAATAAATTTCTTTTGTGGAGGAGGACATACTTCAATTTTCACTTTAAATTACCGACAAAAAAAGGCCAATCCGTTGCGTTTTAGGCAAAAATTCTTGACACTTCTATTAAACCTTTTATGTTATGGCATTATAAAATTGCGCCATTAACAAATAAATTACCAAAAAATTGCAAAAA
Organism: Dastarcus helophoroides; assembly: GCA_028583605.1. Classification (NCBI taxonomy): domain Eukaryota; kingdom Metazoa; phylum Arthropoda; class Insecta; order Coleoptera; family Bothrideridae; genus Dastarcus; species Dastarcus helophoroides. The sequence goes on from CM053335.1 coordinate 2,384,531, forward strand.
TTCACCTTCTCTTGATCGAGAGTAGGATACACAATGGATACCCACAACTAGACGTGGTAGGAGAAAACTACCAAGATTGTTTAAAACAGCTCAAACAACGAACTCAACAAAAACTATTTTCCAGATTGTTCCCCAGTGTTATTACCATAATAAATGTTATTAGGTATACTTGCCATGGACCTCCAGCGCTAGTGAAATGGTCTCTTTAGGAGTCCATGGGTCCCAGGTTAAGAAACCCTGCTGTACCTCCTTATATAGGTCAATGAACTACCAACACAAGACAAAGGAAATTATGATGCTGAACTTAATCAATATGCTTTTGATTTTTCTTCAGCATTGTTCAGCATATTAATATCGTAGTTCAACCTGTTTGTGGTAAAACTTATCAGATTAGTAACAATTTGTATCGCTAAATTTTCCCTATTTTAAGATTCTACATATATAAATGAAGATTCTTTAACACCAAATTGTATTCCAAGAAAGTTACTTTTATAGATTATAAATTGTTAGATCATCGATCGCCTAAGAGTTCTGAAGAAGTAAGGGGCGGTGAGAAGCGTGCACATCGTTTACGGAATCCCACACTTAGTTCGAAGCACACATATTGAGCCAAAAATACTGGCTTGGTTTTCAATAAATCTGACTGGAAGCCAAATTTTTGAAAAATAAAAGACCTTCCATGAGCTTACATTATATGTTTAATGGTCAAACTTTTGAAAATTTTGTAGATCGTGGCAATATTTGAGAAAACCAGGTTCGCTAAAGCAAATAGCCTAAGGATCGCTCACAAAAATATATTAAGCTATTAGTATTGCTGAGACCGAATCCGTAATTCTTCCAGAAGAATATCAGAAATATATTTATTTATAATAAAAAGATTAAGAGGCTGGTGTGTTTTAGACTCTTTTGAAATAGTTATTTATTATTCTTTTGATAATGGAGTTCCAATGTAGATTGAATAGCAAATGCTATCATTCTGTCTGGAATTCATGGTTAGGTACTAATTTTTTAGGAAAAGAAATAGAAGCCATGAAAGTGTGATTTCAACGGAAGGGATGAACTGATCAATGTTTTGCAAGAAATCTTTCATAACAGAATAATTCATAAAAAGCAGGGATGTTAATTAACTGTTCGTAAGTCTAAAGACATTGCATTTTCTCAAAGTAGGACAAAGATTCTTTAAAAATTTAGCGGGTTAAAGGTAACAAAAATGAGCACAGCACTTAAGTTAAGCCTCAAATATTGGTATCTTTGATAAAAAATTTCTAGTCTGCAGATGTTGTAGAGAAAGTAACTTTTCAGCTAGTGTTATTGTCAACATTTTAATATGAAACATCCCAATCATTATTACTGCATTATAATATTTAAAATCTGAGATTTGTAACTGTAATCAAAAGCATTTATGTTCAATGTAGATAAATAAAAATTATTATGAACTTACAGGTTTAACCAATTTGCCTCAACAAACAATATGGATTTGAGCCGAGCATCAAAAGTCTAAAAGAAGAAGAGAGTTAATTTTTTAAATTATTTACTCTTACAATTATCCATGTACAAGATTCGCCATTAGTGCGTGGACGGAGAATAGCTTCTAACCCTGAAGAGGCATCAAAATGAAATTTTGTTCAGTGGCGTACATTTATAGGGAGCACATTTTAAAATTATTTTTATTTTATTGCACCAATCATACATATCTACAATTTTAATATAGAATTACTTTTTTAAAATAGAACACCCTGTATATTTTTACATATCTGGATAGCCCTACAGAAATGCAGCAAAATAACATAGGGTTTATGGAGGTTTTGAAGGGTCATTTTCCTAATAGAGGATCATAAATCCGGAGCACAGGACTCCGATGCAATTATTTCTAAACACTCAGTATGATGTAGTTTTAACCAATGTGCGTAGTCTTTTAGTTTCCATAAAACATAATCATGTTGTCTTATGTTCTTTAGTTATACAGAGTGATGAAGGTTTGCAAATCCAAAAATTACTAAAAAATTTTAAAGTCAAGGTCCTATTTTTATTAGCTAATATGAAAAGAAGATAAAATTAGCTTTCCGACAAAACTACATTTTGTGGGGTTATATTAGATAGTTTTCATGCAAATGAAATTTACATTTAAAATTTTTTACAATAATTATCAAGTTTGCAAATTGGATTACTTTGTATAACTAGAGAATATACGACAACATTCTTATGGTTTATGAAAACTTAAGATTATCAATGATTGCTTATGTTGCAAATTGGTTAATACTACATCATACTAAGTGTTTACAAATAGCTGCAACGGAGTCCCGTCTTCGGATTTAGGAGCCTCTACTAGAAAAATAACCCATGGAAATTCCCATAAACCCTATATTATTTTGACTCATTTTTATGGGGCTATTCAAATATGCAAAAATATACAGGGTGTACTATTTAAAAAAGTAAGCTTATATCAACACTCTGTATATGATTGGTACAATAAAATGAAAATAATTTTAAAATGTGCTCCCTATAAATGTACGCCCCTATGCAAAATTTCTTTGATATTTCTTTAGACTTAGGACCTATTCTCTGTCCAGCCACTAATAGCAGACCCTGTACTATAGATAATTGTAAGAGCAAAAAATTAACTTTCTTTTTCTATTAGACATTTGCTCGGCTCAAATTCATATTGTTTGCTGAGGCAAATAGGTTAAATCTGTAATTTAATAATAATTTTTATTTATCTACATTGAACATAAATTCTTTTAATTACAGCTACAAATCCCAAACAGATTTTAAATGTTATAATACACAATACAGTAATAATGATTGGGATGTTTCATATTAAATTTAAACAATAACACTATCTAAAAAGTGACTTTCTCTACTACCTCTGCAGACTAGGAATTTTTTATCAAACCATTGGACAAAATTTCATTTTGATATGTTCTCAGGAGCTATCCTTTGCCTACACACTAATGGCGAACCCTGTAGATTAGAATAAAAAGTTATTCATATTATAAAACAAACTTGATTTGTAACATAAATGTACTAATTGTGTGTAAAACATAATTTGAATACAACATGGAACGCAAAACGCACTATTCCACTTAAATTTCGATTGAGTTTGAAATAAATATGTATATTTTACCAGCAATGTAAGAAAAATACAAAATGAACTGTGTTAAGTTCTTCTGATAAGGTCTTGTACTGCAGACAAAATACTAATCGGTTACAATTTGATTAGTGAGGTAGTGAGTTTATAATAAGAGATTTGAAAGTTGACTACTTTCCTTTGAAAAAGTTATTTAAAAATACCTATATTTTAGACATGAAAAACTCTTATTATGGAACCATTTAAATTAATTAAAAAGTATATTTAGTGCTTGTAAATAAAAAGATTTAATTAATGATTATTCAAAAAAGAACATAACATGTGCTTGAGCATTGCACTATCGTTTAAGCTCAAGTAATTTCTTAAGGTGTTCAAATTTACCATAAAAATTAAAAGGACGTCCGTTAAAATCACCAATCGACTCGCAGCGAAACTTTCACTCTCTTTTAAAGGAATCACCGTCGAAACGGCAGCGGATGAAGTTCAACGTGATAGTCATGTAGGTGATATTTTTCAATTTACGTTAACTTAGTCTAGTTCGTTTAATTCCACTAAGTGTTTCACCCCAAGCACTGAGATTCACTGTGGAGAAAGCGTCCATTCCGCCCCCACCCCGACGTCGGGCCGACGCCATTATTGAAATCATCCTTGATTATACCTTGTGAGGTCAGAGACGGCGCCGTAAAAGGCGCGCGCCACCGTCCCACCCTCTTTGCAGAAGAAGGACAATCCCAGGATTACGGGTGTAGAAAAGGACGATGGGACGGCAATGTCATGGGGCGCTGAGTTGATATATGTTAATCTACTGTATTTCTCCTAAGATGGAACCGAATTGACTCTCTGGGCTCGGAAAATACGTACTGTTTAAATTTATGGCCATATTTTGTTTTAGTTGCTGAAGATAAACTTGCTTTTCTAAATAAACACTGATTTTGAAATATATGCCTAGTAAGATTAATTATTAACAAAACAAATTAATATAAACTGATTCGTAAATGTCATGCCAAACTCAGTTTTACATTTATGAATGTGTATTTAGAACAAATATCTTTTAAAATTTCTGTGAAAACTGTAATTTTATTCGAGAAAACAATGACTTAGACGCTATCAAGAGCATATTTAACAAAATAAATTTATCTTTTCATTGGTTAACTTTGTCTACTTGTCAAATCAACCTTTATTTCCAACTCCAAAACTGATTATTATATCAGGCAACCATGATATATTCAATTTTATTTCAAAGACATTGGGCCATCTTAAAATTTTCGAATTTGAATAAATCTTGCACATTTGAAATATTGTATCACTAATTTTGTTCTCATTCAATAACAAAAAAATTGAAAACAGAGGTGTAACTTTTCAATACTCTGCTCAATTTAATTGGCTTACTACAGAGATTATTAAAAAAATGCAACTGCCCAATACCTACTGATAAGAAGTTGAAAACCTGTAGGCTAGATTAGCTCAGAAATGTGGCGAATAATTCCTTGTTAAGATAGATATGTTTATGTCGCTAATGACTAGACTGTGTCCCACATTTGTAGGAACAACCCATTTTTTGAAGATCCTTTTTTTTTTCAATTACAACAACCACATTTTTTGAGTGTCCTACATTTGACCTTTATTTTCTGCAACATTAACGCAGGGACATACGCAAGGAAGTCTACAAAAGAATAATTAGCAAAGGCGAAGATTCCAATACTTGAATGACCTGTTGTTTCTCCGGAGCTTAATTCAATTAAAAATAATTGGGGCATGATGGTTCGCGATGTTTATGACAACGCGAAGCAGTTTGAGAAAATCCCAATAATTCAATGGTGAAGCGAATGTGAATGGTACTCAAAAAAGACGAAAAGTCGTTTAATTACTAATCCTTTGCAAATAAAAGCTCTAGTTACCTGAATGAATTAATCTTTAAAGAAAAAATTGAATTTTCTTATCTTCATCAAAAATCTAACAGCTCCTCCATCTCTCAAAGATAAAATTTCATCCTTTTGTTCTAATGGTGTTTACCGCGTTCCTTGTTCTTGTAAACAGGTTATTGACGAGGCAAAAGGTCATTTTAATCGTAAAATGCGCCAGAGGCTTATCAACTGTCCGAACGGTTCTAGGTCCTTTTGGGGATTTGCAAAGTCAATTGGAAAGAATTTTACATCTTCAAATTTTCCACTTTTACTCGATGACAATAGCAATATTGCGACTACATTCAAGGAAAAGGCAGACATGCTAGCCTTAATGTTTGCTGAAAATTCCAATCTTGATTCTCGAAACGCAGAACCTCCTATTTTTCCCAAGGTTGGCACTTCGATACCTGAAGTTGTTTTCAGGCAACGCACAATCAGGAATATTTTTCTTGAGCCACCTCGAAAGCTTCTGGCCTTGATGGGCTTTCCGCTATTGTTTTTAAGAAGTGCGCCCCAGAGTTGATTCCTGTCCTAAGCAAATTGTTCACACTCTCTTACAATAAAGGTGTGCAGCCTGTTCCTAGAAAGGGAAAAAAGAATCTGGCCAACAACTATCGCCCTACATATTTGTTACCCGTTATATCCAAGTTAAAAGTGATGGAAAAGGTTATCAACATCGAGATTTTGAAATATCTGGAGGAAAATAGAATCATCTTGGACAGGCAATATGGTTTTAGACAACAACGCTCCACTGGCGATCTACTGACATATGTTACTCATATCTCTAACTCATTTATGGAAAAATATGGTGAGGCTAGGATTGTGGCGTTGGATATCTCAAAGGCCTTCGACAGAGTCTGGCACCGATCTCTTCTCGCCAAATTAACATCTTATGGTCTTCCTCCTGGACTCTGCCATTTGATATCCAATTTTCTCGCTGACAGATCTCTTTAAGTCGTCGTCGATGGCATTTAATCCGAGACATTTGCAATTAATGCAGGGGTGTCTCAGGGGTCTGTCCTGTCTCCTACTCTGTTTATGTTACACATAAACGATCTCTTTGCTTCAACTTTCAATCCTATATACAGCTACGCAGATGATAATAGCCTGTTGTCATCTTTTTTCTCCGATAGACCATTATCTGTCGCTGCTTCAGATCGGCTAAGAGAACAGTAGATACAGACAATTAATCGGGATCTCGAAATCATTTTGAAATGGGGTAAGAAAAATTTAGTCTACTTCAAAGCTTCAAAAAATCAGGCCGCGATTTTCTCTAAGAAAACATCAAGGGATAGTGCAACAAACATACTAATGGACGGTAAAATCCTTTCAATGGGATCTAATCTATCTATTTTAGGAGTAAATGCGAGCACTAAGTTCTCTTGGGACGATTATGTGCGCGCCATTGCCAAATTCGCCTCTCAGAAGCTAGGCTTTCTTTTTAGAGCTAAAAAGTACTTCACATTTCATTAGCTACTCACACTACACAAAGCTCAAGTTAGGCCAACACTAGTAAAGTTCAGCCCCAAAACACACTTTAGCTCTCTTGGATTCAATTTAAAGAAGAGCGATTTGCCTAATTGATAACGAGAGTTTGACCGATTCTCTCGAAACACTAGAGCACAGGCGTATAGTTGGCGACTTGTCTCTTTTCTACAAGTACTATTGTAAAAGATGCTCGCAGGAACTAATAGGATTGATCCCCCCAAAGGCAAGATTTTTGAGACATGCAAGACAGTCGGAGACAACAAATTCCTGTGCAGTCCAGCTTGACACAGTGGAGACTTCTCTCTACGGAGACTTTTTTTCTATAGAACTTCGAAGATATGGATCTCGTTACCAAAAGGAATTTTCCCCAAAAATTACAACCTATCCTTGTTTAAGAAGGCGGTTCATCGCCATCTATCTTTGTTTCCAAATCCTACTCGCAGTGCTTTGAAAGCATAATGGGGTTATCCTTGCGTTGCCCAGTGTATATCGTAGAAACGGCATGATCTTTCAAGAAGCTAATATCCGAGGACCAAAGATGTCTTAGGTCTGGTTCATTTTCGCATGAAATTTTCGCGGAACATCAGCATGAGATGGACATAAGATTCTTCTTAATAACATGTTAATTATATCGAATAATCCTAATTACTCTTATAGGAAGATACCACTGAAATTCAAAAGTTCCCGATAAACATCAACAGAGAGGACGATTACATGCTTCCCTCCACCTGGAAACCAACAATCGATAATTTTGGGAATAATCGCGCAAATGGTATATAAAGTTTCTTTTCGATCAGAAGAGTTTCATCTCTGGTATGGTGGACATACAGAGTTGTCGTGTTTTTTCGATTTTTGAATATTTTCTCTATATATTTTTTTATTTTCATTTATCTGTAATTCTGATTTATTGTTTTTCTGTTCCCGAAGAAGCTCTCTACGATGATGGGTGAAACGTCGAATACTTTTAGTAGTTCTTTGACACGGTCCAATCCCGGAAAAAGGAAGCCTTCCTTATCGCCTGCAGTCTTAATCTGATCATATGTATGTCGTGGTTTCTAATGCTAAAATTGCCGACTGGACTGTCGCGAGGCAACTACTTTGAGCTGAAAATATTTAAAATAGAATTAATGTTTCGATAAAAAAAAACTGGACATTTATTAAACACAAATGTTTCGAAATTTTAAGCTTCGAATCAAAATGCTTGGGATATTTGTGAAAATTTTACGTCAAAAAATTGAGTTGCTAGAAAAATGGAAAATTTATAAATTAATCATTTGTTTCAATGTCGAGCGTAACCGCTAACCGAGTTTTGTATTACTCGTCTACGTATCCGAATTAAGAAAGTAACTTCTGTCAACCTACAATACTCTCTTATTTTACCAATTATTTGACTGAACTGATTTTAGTAAAATACTGGAGTTTTAAACGAAGACATAATATGTCAAATACAACGTCAGTAATCTATACATATGTCTAATGTCACCGCTTGACAGTAGATTTAGGACAATAAATAAACACGATTTGACAAAAAAAGCTTAATAATGAGTTTTTAGTTTCTAAGTTATAAGCTGTCAAAGTTGTCGATAAAAATAGTATATTTTACAAGTTGCGGTTTCGCGAGAATCGAATATGCCATTAAAAACATGTCGTAGACTATTCTTTCTCTAACAAGATTATAGAAAAGCCCAAAAAGTATAAAAATCTTCAAAATAGATTATAATTTTAAAACGCGAGGCTTTAAATAAATAGGGGAGACCGAGGAGAGTTGTGACAGAGGAGAGTTGTGACATAGTCGATTTTTCGGAACCTACAACTGCCAGCGAGCTCGCAACAGAGTACGTTTGTTCTTTTCGAGACTCGCTAGGTGACGCAGTACGCGAAAACAGTGCACGGAAAGCGGCTGTAAGTGTACAACATTCGTACACAAAAAATTGTAAAAAGTAAATTTTTTATCAAAATTTTGATTGCATATATATCGTTACGTATTATGTTTGCATTGTTATGATATTTTTTCTTACATGCTTTGGTCTTTCAAGTTTCTAGTGTGGTGTTATTTTTTTTTAATTGACATCTTATTTTGGAACAAAAAATTATTTTTCTAACCTACTTACGATTTTTTACACCTAGGCGAGTTGTGACAGTACGTCACAACTCTCCTACTATTCTTGGTAATTGTAGCAAGGTTATGTTATTTGCTCTGTTGTGTAATATTGCGTAGTAAATTATTATTTTTTCGTTTTAGAATGCCAAATAAATACAAACGAAAGACTGATAGAGGTATGAGTAGTGTCGAAATTTATGAATTGGCCTTTGAAGAAGTCACATTGAGAGGTAAAAGTCTTAGAGATGCCGCATCTTACAATCTCAACTATATGTCATTGCAAAGATATATTAAGAAGAAAAAATCATATCAAGCTAATTCAACAAGCGAAGCTCCATCTGTAGGTTATACTAGCTCGACGGTTTTTATAAAAGAAGAAGAAAATATTCTATGTGAGTATTTGTTGACTTGTGCAGCGACTAATTATGGGTTTACAACAAAAGAGACAAGAAGTTTAGCGTATTTATTATTAAAAAAATATAACAAAAAATCTCCACAGTCATGGGAAGAAAATAAGAAAGCAGGAGGAGTGTGACTTAAACTCTTTATGCAACGACATCCCGATTTATCTTTAAGATTGCCACAAGCAGAGCTCGCGCCACGAGCTTTAATAAAACGAATGTGGCTGCCTTTTTTGATAATTACATGGGTGTCTTAGGCAAATATAAACTTAACGCAAATAATATTTGGAATATCGATGAGATGGGAATAACTACTGTTCAGAAGCCTGATAGAATAATAGCGCGACGTGGAGAAAAACAGGACAGTGCAATGACATCGGCGGAAAGAGGAACCTTAGTCACATTGGCTTTGGCTGGAAACGCTGTAGGTAATTACATACCACCTATGTTTATATTTCCTTGAAAAAGTTTTCAAGAACATTTCATTCGTGATGGCCCTGTTGGTTCAGTAGGAACAGCTAACGGATCTGGATGGATGCAGGAGGATGATTTTCACTTCTTGAGCATTTCAAAAATCATGTTAGGCCTTCAAAAGAGCAAAAAGTTCTGTTGCTCTTGGATAATCATTTATTCCACATGGCTTTAAAAAATATTGAGTTCTGCAGAGACAACAGCATAATTTTGCTTACCTTCCCTCCACATTGCACCCACAAGCTGCAACCAATGGATCGTGTTATCTTTGGGCCTCTAAAGAAAGTTATTTATTCAGCTTGTGACAATTGGATGCGCTTAAATGCTGGAAAGGTTATGAGCATTTATGATATTTCATCTATAACTAAATCGAGATTTGACGTAGCGATCACTGCAAAAAATATCAGTGCTGGTTTTTCTGCAACAGGAATATGGCCTGTTAATACAAATATCTTTGGAGAAGGCGATTTTCTGCCTAGTCAAGTCACTGATCGTATTTTGCCCAATCCAAAAACGGAGCAATTGTCAAGTGTTCCACAAATCCCGGAAAACCCAGAAGGAAGAACTCCTAATCCCACAAGGACCGTTGCTCCAAGTCTCTCTACAGATCAAGACATGAAATCTTCCAGCAGTTCATGTATTATGAACTTCGAAGAGCCCGTTGACTCCACGTCTACAGCCTGTAGTTCTCTTGCCACCACTTGCAACGTGTTTTCACCAGAGTCACTTAGGCCGCTGCCCAAAGCTCCACCAAGAAAAAAGAACCAACCGAAAAGACGCAAGATCAAATCTGCTGTAGTGACACACCTACCAAAAATGAAATTGCTGCCATAGAAGCGAGTAAAAAGATTAAAACTGCAAAAACGTGTTTTAAGCGAAAAAAATAATCCCAAAAAATTAAAGAAGACTAATAAAAAGAGTAAAGTTGGTGATGAAAAATATGAAGCCGAAGAAAATACAGAAAATGATTGTTTTTGTTTGTGTTACCTTGAGATCTTTTCTAATAGCAAATCCAAAGAAAAGTGGGTTCAGTGCCTCGAATGCAAAGGTTGGGCTCACGAAGCTTGCACTGGGGGGGGGGAGCTTCAATACGTCTGCCATAATTGTTTATCAAATTAAATTTTATCTTTATAACTAATTATTATATTATTTTAATACGTCCAAATATGCCAAATAATAATTATAGTGTTGTGTTCAAAAGAAATAAGTTATTTATTTATCGATAACATAATAGTATTATATTTTACTACCAAATAGTTAAAATACATGGGTGTCACAACTTACCTCGGTACGAGAGTTGTGACATGGGAAGTAGTCCCTATTTTTTTTTATTTTCCGAGAAACCTTAATAGTTTCATTAATTTTGATTACTATTTATAAAAGAGTATGAATTAAGCTACATTAACTCATACAACTGATAGATTTAGAATGTTTCTTGACTTCGATATAATAATTAAAGTAAAAATTGTCACAACTCTCCTCGGTCTCCCCTACCTTAATTGCTACATAATATTACCATAACAACAAATTTCTTGATAATCCGCCCTAAAATGAACCCAAACAGCTTCTGAGTCGTCGAAAGCAGTGCAGAATATAATTCTAAACGTTGCTGGAATTATATTTGTCCCATCACAATTTTAATAATAGAATGTGCAGTTTCTACAATAGTGTTTAAAAAAATATTTTTTATGCATTTTGACAGATAATGTGCTACTTTACTAAACTTAAAATCGTTTAGTAAAGTGACACCAAGAAGACTATACATAAGGAGGAAAAACTCATATGGAAAGGGTAAGCTCAAAAGTGTCCCGCAATCGAAACTGCGCGGAACTCCAATTTAACGTCTCTGCGCATTGTCCTGCTAGTGACTTTTTATTTTTACCGACTTAATGTTTTTGTTTACATTTTGGATCTGTCAACTTCGGAGATTGTTTAGGTTATGGAAGCGATTTTTCTTTAAGATTGGAATCTTTTACAAATAAAAATTACGAAGAAACGACAAGCAACTTTATATTGTATAGCAATAACTATTGATTAATCCAAAAGGAGGGCAAGACATTATAGAGAAAAGGCCGTTGAAATCTAATGAATTAGGAATTTCAAGAAGGCTAAGGGCAATTATGAACGTTTCTAAGGATAGACGAAAAATGTTTTGAACTGTTACTTAATTAGTTGAAGCCAATAGGGGATATCATAAAATTGCATGGAGTATGGAGTTTCAACGGGTGATTATTTGGTGGAGGTCTAATGTACTCCTTTCGTGTTACCGAGTGAAGTATTTCTTAACTTACACAGCGGCATATAGAGCTGTCTATGAAGCATTTGTTGATAGATATGTGAAATTTTGAATTGAGGTTACATTTCTTCTTTTTTCTGAGCATGAAGTTATTTTTTCTGCACTCAATCCTTCTGAAGTCCTGGCGTAGGGGCCCATACTAGTTGGTACAACTTTTATGAAGAATTTATAAACAGCAGTCATTCCCTTTACTGCAAAGGATTAAATTGGCAAAATACTTCAAATGTATGGAGAGTCCAAGTATCGGGTTAATTAAGGAGCAGTTCCATGGCAGAAAGTTTATTAAAATTAATTTAGAAATATAAAATGTTTTAGCATCTAGATATATCATTTATTTATGTAATCAAAATAAAATATAATTATTTATATATTACATTGAAATTTACCTAGTTTTGCTCAAACATTTAAAGATTATTTTGATTATACAATGTATTGAATAAGTATTATCAAACACTTCAGGATATTAACTTGCTTTGAATTCCTTCATTTTAACCCACTTGCAATTAATCTGAAAATCACAAAAATGTAATGTTCATTAAGAAGCCAGTATTTCTTATTTACTTGTTAAAAGCAGCCAAATCGTTAGACCATCATAGAGACGTATCAGTAAGAAAAAAAATGTACTAAAATCTTATTAATAAATTTTTCATTCAACTAAAATTTCATTTTCCATTCCTTCATTTGGAATAGAGAATTGTCTTGAAGTGAATATTTAAATGACCTCATCTTTTCATATGCACTAAATCAAAGTACCAACGGTGTGTTTTACATAGAATAGCCCATGCTCTGACAGACTAATAATTCATTAATTATATATTTTATCGTATCATTAACAATTAAATGTCAGGCTAAACTTTTATTGATAATTATTAAACTCATAATATTACAGCAGCTTCGTAATAACTTAATACTTTAGTTACAATTATAATACGTTTATTACCTATCTTAATACCCTAAATACAAATTTCATTTTAAAAGTTTGTGGATTTTTTTATGCCATCGTTGTCAATGATACGATAAAGCTATGAATGCAACTCGATTATTCGCGATTTAAACAATCTCGGACGTGGACAGATGACTCTGCTAACACCTCGTCGCCTGGCAACGTCCTCGATTATTATAAATCGCATAATAATCCCGCTACATTAATAAGGCAGGTTAATGTCTTTATTTATAAAATACAAATTTAGACATTGTTAACTCGGGACAGTTCTGGTATTTCTCAACAAAGCATCCGGTCAATCCTCTTGATGATAAATGACATCTATAAAATTAAGCTATTTCATCAAAAAACATATTGTTGCGCGTTATCGGTTTGAATGATTAATACGCCGTGAATGGTAAATACTTATTTCAAAACTGAACTCGGAACACTACACTGTCTAATTAACTAACTTATTCATTGACTTCTAACTAACTTGACTGAGGGAAAGCCGACCGGACCCCCTATATATAGATCTCGATTCGGGTTCTACAAAAATCCAGCAGATATGGCTTATCGTGTGCCGAAATTTCTGAAGCACTTACCTACCTTTTGATTTATTATCGCGGCCGCTTTCCCTTATCAAATTTTCTAGACGTTTCCCAACTAAACTTTGTAATTACATTTTGTTACAATATTCATACATACTAAAATGTACGATGACAACTGACCTTACTTTTGTTTTATCTTAAATCTACTTGAACTTACGTAAAACCAAAACAAAAATCGACAGGGAAATAAAAAACATTTTCTAAATTACATGCTTAAACATCAAAGATAACATAAACAGAACCTACAAAGGAATTCGCTCATTCTTCTCTATACATAAGCATATGAAGTATTCCCTCCATATTTACAGTCTTCTTGAGTAGCACTTTATGGTATTGCATAGATACGTCACTTAGCAACTGTCACATTCAATTAAACACAGTTGGACATAAAATATGCACAAAGATGCTTCTAGGGCGGTATTGAAATGTCCTGGGCACATTTTTTTAAATTATTTTTAGTAGAAGACCCATTTTTATAGTTATAATGTGTATAATAATGTTTCCGACCAATAAGAGTCCACCATGAAGAATTATAATGTGTAATTTAAACTAAATTCGGACTATAAAAATGACCCTTGTCAACTATTGTTATGTAAATCTACAAAGCTTGTCGAATTAATAGGTTACGGAAATAAATATATTTTTTAAATTTCTAACTTTGTAATGCTTTCCTATCTCTAATTATTTATTAAGAACTATTAAAAAATGTAAAACATAGTGTAAACAAACTCGTAAAAAAGCATTTTTACTAAACTCGCATAGCCTTAATTTACTCGACTTCTGTACACGCTCGTACTCAAACGCTACACTCGTTTAGTAAAACTTTACTTTTCTACACTTGTATAATATACTATTAATTATAACTTCATAACCCTGATCGTATCAAAATTTGAAACATATACCATATTTAGATTGTTAAGGCTTATATTTTCCAAAATCTGAAGGGATGTGATATACTCTTTTACGTTCAGAATTTTTACCATGGTCCTATTTTTGTTAAACGGGCAAGGCTAAGTAAATTTTGTCTCCTGAAAAGATTATCTGTAGGTAATTTACTATTTGATATATTCGTTGGATAGAGTTTAAGAAGTGAGTGCTATGCAGGGCCGGATGCAGAGGCATTGGGGCCCGGAGCAGTGAAGAAAGTGAAGGCCCTCTCAATGAATAAATATTTATCGACATTTTTATTTTTAAATGTAAAAACCAAATTGTCAGTATTAATATACTTTTGATACACATGCTATTACACTTAAATACTATTTTTTAAATTTTATTTAAATCTTTAATACTTTTTAAAGGGTGATGAGACTGATGACCAATGAGGAATAGTTGATGGATTTACTATATTTAAGTGAAAGACACTTATATTGTTATAAAATTGTTGAATCCAAGTGGAGGCCTTCAATATGTGGGGACCCCGGGGTTCTTGCCCCGGTTGCCCCACTATGCATCCGGCCCTGGTGCTACGGATTTAAATCTTTGTGTTTAATGGGCGATGGCAGCAAATTGTTGTTTAATGTTTTCATGTCTTCAAGTAATGTCAGTATGGTTAATTGCTATGATTAAAAAAATGGTATTTTTAGTGATTTAATATCAAGTAGGAGTTTTTATAAGAAATGACTTTTTTTCATAAACCCACACATAAAAGACATTCCCCTTCAGTACTCTCTTTTGGGACACAATTATTAATGAAATTGTTTTTTCCTTGACATCTCTGAAAGCCTATAACTCGAAAAGTAATACTTTTTTATCAAACTCTTTTTTCGTAAATCGTATTTATTCATTGTCTTGAATCTACTGTATATTAATATTTAGTACCAAAATTTATGATTGTATATGTATATGCCTTTATGATTGCTTGAGGCGATATATTTGAAAATGATAATGGTTTATGAAACAGTGGTAAAGTATACGTGCATTGATATCGGAGGTAATTATAGAAGTTGCCTACCTATTCAGTGTAATCTTTAATTTTTCTCGCAGCAAGAAGTGCGATCATATTTTACCCATGATCTAACTACTTTTAAGATTAAACAATGCGTATGTACATTCCTCTACAAAGTTTTTTATGCAACTAGGTGATGCGGAGAGTAATCAATTTATCTTCGTTCTATTAATTTTATGTCTACAAAATGCACCATACCTTTAATATTTTTTTTGTATTTTCCTAATAACATTAGGTTTTTGCTTGTTATAATAAACGAATGAAATAAAGGACATGTTTCTTGATAGTTTAAGCACTAGTTACAGAAGGCGTATAAAATAAAAAGAAAGAAATTTTTAGGTTTCAGATTGTAACTTAGGGAAAAATGGTTGTAGAGGAAAACAGAAAGTAGCAAATTTAAACCCCAAGTACTCCAAGTTTCTAGTTTTTGGATATTGAGCTTAAAAACTTGTAACCTCTGCTATTTAAAACAATCATAAGAATTGTAATTTTTTTCCAAATTTTTGCTTACGTTTAAAAAGTCGACAGTTCTCAATAAATTGTTACCAGTGGTTGCATTACAAAGTTCTTTTAGATAATTTAATTCTATTTACTTGGATATAATCTCGAGTTCCGTATGATGATTTTTCATTAAGTTATCGATCTTTAAGTAAAATAAAGTTTTGTTGTTTTGGTAATCAATAACTCTGCAAATAATGACGGCACAGAAAACAAAAGTAACGAAATTTATTTTCTATAAGTCTTTATTGGTTTTTTTTTCAACATACAATCGACTCGTGAAGAGTAACTATCATGTTTTTGGAGTAGGAGGTTGAAATGAAGATAGATGGTAGATAGAACTGCATTAGTAGCTGCTACTATCAGACAAGTTGTAACACCTTCCTCTCAGATATCAAGCAAAGACGGAGAGCTAACCTTCGGTGAAGCAAAATAATTAAACAAAACATTTAGAATAATTGGGGATCGTTTATTATAGGTTAGACAATGCAATGGTTCAAACTTTGACAGCACCCATATATTTTTTTTTATATTCGATATAAATTTTGCCATCGATTTTAAATTAACTTCCAAGATGCAGAAAATAATTATTTATATAAATAAAATCAACCAATCTATCACATTTTTAAAGCTGATTAAAATAGGTAAGTTAGTTGTTATATATCCCTATATAGATTGTTAATTACATACAACTGTCTTTTTGTAGTTATGAACTTTTACTAGCAACGAAAATTGAAGTACAAATCTTGTCTTGCTATCGAAACGCGTTAGAGCAACCTTTGTTGTGTTTTTTAATCTTTCTTGGTTTCAGAGGACAGGATTTATATTTCAACTTTTGAAGATAACCAAGGACCAGTCCGTTGCACCAAAAGCTATGAAAATACTTGTAAACGTGAACCCATGTAATGAAGAATACTAAGGGGTATGATGTGTAGCTATCGTTGAAAAACCTTGCACAACAGATCATATTATTTGCTGCGTAATAAAATTTCTGGCGGAATATTAAGTTAATTCAATCTGTTTTAAGTTAGGAATCTGTATAGGGCTTAAAGCGAGAATTTTATGCTTTCTAATCCGTTTTAAAAACGTGGCAAATTAATTTATTTTTAATCAGTTGAATTTCAAATTTTGTTTCGTTTACTGTAAATTAGTTGGTTGGAAATCTAGCAATGATATTGAAATTATCTTTAGCTCGTTGGTTATGGGCTTTTCTACGCTTTTGATTTACCTTTGATGTGGACTTATAGTTTTCGAAAAAAGAAGACCATTATCATAGGTTAGAATTTACTCTTTAAAAACTTCTTTATTGAAATCTCTGGTGTCAAGAATTATTGTCATAATGTACCATGTGGGTTTCATTGATATTTAATATCACATGAATGACCATTTTTCAAACCTTTTGGTAAAAATGCATCTCAGTTTTTTGTTTGAGCTTGAGATACAAATTTTACCTTTTTTTCCTATGAGAAAGAAATAAACATGCTTTTGTTCTTCGATTTACCTAGTCTAACTTTTTTTGCTTTGGTAAGGTCCGAATATTTTATCATCGATATGTAATATAATATAACATAATATAAAATAATATAATATAATATAATATAATATAATATAATATAATATAATATAATATAATATAATATAATATAATATAATATAATATAATATAATATAATATAATATAATATAATAAAAAATAATATAATATAATAAAATATAGTATAATATAAACTACTTTTCACTGTCATTTCGGCTCAGTTGCTTATTTTACAGCACAAGTTAATAATCGATAAATTAATTGTACGTTTGCCTGCTACAGAAACAGTAGTTTTGATATAAAAAAGCATTTTTTACAGACAGTGATTGGATTTGTTGTAGCGTTAAAACCATTTTTATAAATTGTATAATATAATGAAAGAATTAACTACATTTTGTTGGGGTGATTTGATTTTTGTAGCCTTAAAGTGTTCGGTTAGAATTAAATTAGAATTGTGGATTAGGAATGACTCTCTAAATTGAGAAACAAAATGGACGACACAAAAATATTTTCAATATTTCAGAAATCAGTTATCTCATATTAATTCTTTACAGAAAATTCTGCAGATTTCAAAAATATTATATAATGCTTAAGGAAGTTTTCGCTAACCCTTTGGAAAACCGATATTAATTATAGAATTCTGTAGACAAGATAAAATTATTACTAATTCCTTTTAAGCAAATTTTATGTGTTATTCTGGGTATTATAAACTGCTATAAAATCAAGTCAGACTGTGTCCGATAATAGACTATGGGAGTTCCAACATGTCAGATATTTTCTAAATTTGCTTTATTGACGCAATAAAAGCAAAACTAATAGATTATCTCGCATTCTGCTTTAAATTTATTCTTAAGAACCATTATAAACTACTTAATTAATAACTGAACCATAATAATTTTATCGTTACCCAAGACCTTGAATAAAATATAGGTAAATTTTACAAATAGGCGTGAAATTTGTTTTTACAACTTCACCAAATTTTATTTCCTGGTACGCTCACTAGCAGGTTTTACCAACAAATTAAAACAAAATGACTCGGTACACACCTCATGGAAAACCAATTACTGATTTTTCTTTGCATAAACCGCAAAGTGATTGCAGATCGAATTACTGTAAAGGTTAGTGATATAATAACTAGCTCGTTTCTCATTGTCAGTGTTATTGTCAAGGAGAAACCGATGCAGAAGAAAATAAATACTTTGAATTATTACATTATAATGGCTATGTAAGAAAATTATACAACCCGTAATTATATCTTTAAAACACACACGCACCATCGGAGCGAAGTGATTGTAAAATAATGATATCAAAGAACTGTTTATGATTTTTTTTATCAATGTTACGTGAATGTTAGTATATTTTTTTATTACTTAATCTGTAATGTGATTATTATTAATTGCACATTAATCAAAGAGAGTGTATCAAATACACATTCTCTTTGATTGCAGATAAAATCATAAAAAGGAAAAATTTTCCAAAAAAATTTACACGTTTTCTGCTTATTTTGCTAATGAGTAATGTTGATAAAAGAAATAAAACCCATTCTGCGGTTTACTTTTTATCAATATATATTTATTAGGGCAAAAATGGTATAGTAGTATTGTTTAAAAGTTGCGAAAATTAATTGTGTTGACGATAATAGTCAGGAATATATTTAACTTTATATTAAAGAGAAAGTAAGGTAGCAGACCCATTACACAAAATCTTAAAATGGAAATTCTTTAAAAGAGTTGTATCTTCGGTAACATTAAAAAAGTAAGTTACGAAGGTATACTTGATGCAAATAAGACGTGTCCCGGTATAAGGCCCATACCTCCAAAAACCCGGTTAATGTAGTAACTTTGAAGTGTAGATACACATTAGTTCTATGAATCGGTACGGAGGGTGCAAGTCCTCCGCGTCTATACCTTTGGGATGTGACAACACATTCTTTGCAGGAGATGGTAATTTGATAATGTGTTATAAATTTGCTGCAATTTTAAAGTGGTTTAATATATTTTTTAACTCGAACCTAATAGCAAAGGGTCACCCTATTATGCCTCCGAGCATTGCGAGCAGGAGGCGGAAATAAAGTTAGATGACGATGAACCATTTTTTTTTTAATATGGACAGATTATAATTATCGAAAACAATTTTGTTCGATAACGAATTCCAGAGTTTGGAATTTCTATAGAAAAAAAGACTCCCCATAGACCGAAGTCCTTACTGTGCCAGGCTGGACTGCATAGGAATTTGCTGTCTCCGATTGTCTCGTTTGCCTCTGTTACGCTTGGACGGATCAGTCCCATTACTTGCTCCGAGGATCTTCCATAAAAGTACTTGTAGAAAATAAACAAGTCATTAACCATTCATCTGCTCCAGTGTTTCAAAGGACTCCAAACATGAGAACAGTATTGTAGTGTTGGTCTAACTCAAGCTTTATACGGAGTGACGGTACGTGAAATATTGTTACCTCGAAAACGAAATCCCAGCTTTTCAGAGGCTCGCAATGGTCGTTCGAGGAGAAGATTTTCCAGCATCGTCCTCTGAAAAAGTTAAAAAGTAATAAAACCGATGAACTATCCTTTCAAGTCAAAACCGGTCCATTTTTTTAAATTTACTTTTAAAATTTTCTAAACTTATATAGATGCAACAGCTTTAGTGGTCTCTCAGTTAATAATCATCAGTTACATCTGATGAAAATAGCCATTTCACAATTTTTTAAAATTCACATAAAGCTAATACAGGTTTTAAGTACACTATTACAAATAAAATATCAAAAATTTCCATCGGTACTAAAAAATGTATTCTAGGCTAAAGCTCAAAAGTATCGGTCTTTTCCATTTTTCTTTCAAACGCAACAGATGAGGATTTATTAATATATCAACACCGAAACAGCTAATGCATCTTTCTTAGAACAATATACAGATATTCGGCAATAACAAGAAGAAGAACATTGTAAAGACATTACTTTGAAGTAGTATTTTAACATTGGCGAGACTAAAATTTTCCCGAAATCAGTAGAAATTTGTGGCACCTTAATCCTTTCCAATAGTACCGTTTTAGGTTAGTAGAATATTACTTAATAAAATGGGATCGCAATAGAGCGTAGAGTATGTCTATTAAGACAATAACGTTAAATAAATGCTCCAGGTACCTCACAGGTGGTGCGGAAAATGTGTACATATTATATATTATATGGCTTCTTCAACTTTTAGATTCGCAATTTTTCAAGGATGGTGATTCGTACGAAAAAAATACAAATACAATTTTTGGAAATAATTTTATGATCTGCAACATTTGTCTAGTCTATTTTTATGATAACACATACCGTTTACTATAAAAAAGCAAAAAACCGATACTGCTGCCTTGCATAAATATTTTAGCAGACGCAGGATCGGTGGGAATTTTTGATATTTTATTTGTACCTGTTTCAATCTTCGGCTCTCTGCAGATTATTATATACTTACCACTATTTTTTTGTCTAATTTAACCGGACCGAAAGATAGAGGCATGTTTGTTCATTTTCATTTTGATGTACGAAATACCGAGAATTCATCATGAAAATTGTTTTGTAAAAATATGTATTTAAGCAATGATGATCAAATTGGAGAAAAAATTCCTAAGGAATTTCGATATTATTTCTTATTTGGAAAATATGTTGTTTTAACAATATTACCATTTTATATTAGCAGTGATTTGTACAAAATTCTAAGAAGTATTACATTTTAATTTTTACTTAAAACTACTTACGTGTTATTTTAGTTAGTGTTAACATTTTAAACAAATTAGAACTCAAACAACGTTACAAATAAATTACAGTAATTTATTAGTAAAATTTTGGCAATTATAGACAGTTATTCGCATATAAATTAAATATACTTAAAGTTGTGCTACATGGTACGTACATATTGATTTTACTTATTTGAAGACTACAAAGTTTAGCAACTTAGTCCTAGATTGCAGACTTACTTGAAAAGAGCAAATGATCTACGTAGGTACTGACTAACCATATTATTCTTGCAATTCAATAATTTTTGTTTCAGCAGGATTAAGCCATTTCCCATTATAATTAAGTTAAGAATTTTTTGAATGATATTTTTCCAAATCGATGGTTAGATGTAAAGGGTTCGTAAAATAGCCTACTCGTTTTCGAAACCTTAGGCCTTTAGAATTTTTGGAATTACCTTTAATTACGTGTTTACGTTGATGCGATCTACGAAAAATGTTTAATACAAAATTTTTAGTTTTTGCGTCATAGGCTTTTAAAGTGGTCAAAAAAAGTTTATTTAATAGATCCATGATCGTCATTATAAATTTCAACATTATCAGTAAAGGGATTTTGAAGTTATCAATTAAATTAATTATTTCTCTTGACAACTTTCAAGGGCAACTTACATTTTTTTTATAAAACTTTTTTTGTGGACCGTATTTATTTGTTATCCTGAATGTACAATCAAGCGTTTTCAGTGGATTTTGCGGACTTTGTACGTATTACAAAGACACGTAGTCGAAAATTTTATGCTAAAAAAACTAGAATATTTGAAATTGCTCTTTAACATTTTTGCTCACCATATTTTTTTCTAAAGCTCGGTCAGGGACAAAATGAGAGAAAACATTGATGTTGAGAAAACATAAATTTATAAAATGTTCAGAAAATTTGGAATTCTCAATTTTTGTAAGTTCAGCCCACTAGAATATGCGATATATATGCGATATGTGATGAATCGCCCTTTTGAATAAAAATTAATTTTAATTTTCAGCAAAAATTCTTTTTATTAACGAATTTCAGAGTTTGGAAGTTCTGTAGAAAAAGAAGTCTCACTGCACCAAGTTGAACCTCACAGGAATTTGCCGTCTCCGACTGTCTTTCGTGTTTCAGGAATGTTGCCCTTGGGGAGGATTAGATCTATCAGTTCCTGCAAACATGTCCCAGAAAGTACTTGTAGAAAAGAAACAAATCAGCAAACATCATGTGCTCCAATGTTTCGAAAGAATCGGTAACATTTTCGTCATCAATTAGGCGAATCGCTTCTCTTTGAATTGAAGCCAAAAGGCTCAAAGTGTGCTTTGGGGTTGAACTCCACACAATATGAGAACAGTGTTCCAGTGCTGGCCTAACTTAGGCTATGTAGAGTCAACAGCTGACGAGATGTGAAGTACTTTTTAGCTTTAAAAAGAAAACCCATTTTTTGAGAGGCGGGTTGAATTCCCTCCTAAGAGAGACAGATTAGATCACATGAAGAGAACTTTACCCTTCATAAAGAATTTGGTTGCATTATTTCTTGCAGAAAACAGCGGCCTGAGTTTTTGAGGCATTGAGATTAACTAGATTTTTCTTTCCCTATTCCAAAACGATTTCGAAATACCCACTAATCCTCTGATGTTTTTTTCCTGAATGCTACAAACATTTTTTATTTTTGTATCTTTATATTTTACCAAAATAAAAAAAAATCTTATTTTTATTTTCACTTTTTTTTCTAGCCCCAATTTTTTATCATGTTTATTTAAATTCCCTTGTTGTTGTTTTTCTATGCGTACTTTATATCGCTGCTTTCGATTCGATTGAAACTTGATTGGATTCACTCAACTCGACACAATTTTTCGATAAATATGGTTAGGATTTAAATTTCAAGTGGATCGAACACCTCTATCCGATCCTCTCCTTTGGTCGGATTGGATCGAATCGGGCGAATTGAAACCCATGTTTGACACGATGAGAACCGAACCGGATCGACTTCAAATTTTGTACATTTCAACATAACAACGTGATAAAACCTCATTTCCAAACTCTGTGACTAATTCCACTCGGATACAAAATTCGCTTGTCTTTAGCTGAAGTATTATTTGTTATTCTTTAATTTCGACAGATTGAAGATGGATCGAATCAATCCAAGTTAAAACGGATTGAAGATCAGTCGATCGAAACTCGTCTGAGTTAATCCAATTTGGATTCGATCGACTTTCAACTGGATCGAAAGCAACTACATAAACGTAGTCTAAGTAAAAAAACTACTAGCTTATTTATTGTCAGATATCAAAAGGTGACGTTTTAAGAATTTTAAATATCTTATAGTCGTGTGTCAAAAAATATTTTCAAAAGTAAATAATTTCATTTATTTAAATAATAATTGAAATATCTTTCAGGCTAGGCTCGGTAAGCTAAAATAAAATTTTTGAAATAATCATTTGCATCTGCTGCTCCCTTAGCCTATCTGAAGCAGCGAGGGATAACGGTTTCTCAAAGAAAAAGTATGATACCAGGCTACTATCACCTGTGTGACTTCGATAATTGTCTTACAAATAAAATAAATTATACCATATATTATGAACTACTCTTGAGAATATCATTTCTATTGATAAAATCTTTTCGTATAATTATCGTTAAATACTAATGAACTTAAAATAATGTATATTCAGCATTTTGTTTAATTGATACATTAATAGAAATATGCAACAGAACTACTCACTGTTTCACTAACTAAATTGTTTTGGAAAATTTAAGTTGCCAAGCTTTCAATCTGACTTTACTTCTTTACCTTAATAAGTAAACAAAATTCCGTCACAATAGGCAAGTGCATAGATTTATATAATTTTTGCATTTGCTTTTAGGATTTTATTTGTAATGGATAATTCATATTCGACTACAGCAATCGTTTAAAAGTTTACTTTTGCAGGTATGTACAGTAAACTTTACTGAAGTTTTTAACGATGTGAATCGAATCATTATTTATTTCGTGGTTTTGCTGTCAGAATTTTAAGTTACTGATTTGCGATTCATCTGTATTTTTTACCTTGTTTCTATCAACTTTCATGTAATACAAGGGTTTGATCTTATAATATGAGTTAGTCTTCGTTAATACAAGGTCAAAGTAGTCGTATGTATATTTGGAGATTTTATGGTCGTATAATTCAGAGCAAGTATAAAAGAGGGTAGCTAATTCAATTAGGGCAACATCATTCCCCTCTCAAAAGTCGAGAGATGCTCGGGCTAACCGAATTAGCAAACAACAGCGTTTTCCAGATCGTCGTTCTCTTTAATAATTAAAAATTATAAGCCACAGGCGTGAATTCTTTATTGTAATCCGGTCTTTCGCGAACCCCAATTCTAATTTAATATGCATTAGAAACAGAAAGATTCTTAAAGGTTAACAATGGGGATATTTTTATGGAAGACTGAAGATAAATCTTCTTTTTGCTTTAGTTATAAAAATAAGGGAATTCGGTATAATTGAATTTAAATTATTTATTTCTATGCATACGATATGAGCGAAGTAAATAATAATTGGTCTTTAAAAGATAGCAGTAAAATTGTGTCACCATCTTGAGAATTATTGTTCAGTTGCTCTCGGTAACATTAATATTTTGCCATTTTTCCAAATTTTTATAATTTTACTTTTCCAGAAATCCATTTCTATGCAGTTCGACGTGAAACACTGTATTGATTCACATTTTTTCACACTTACCTAAATATATCCGAAAAAATTCCTTTGCAAAACAGCAACATTTTTATACTGGGTTAGAATAACGAAAATATGCTTTAAAATAAAATAAAATGATGGTTAAGAGTAGCAAAATATGATTTTTCAAAAGTTTCTAAAAATAGTTAAAGAAAATGTCTTTTACTGACTTTATTTCACATTATGAAGCGCACGACCTGTGTATTAATAATTACACTGGTCTGGTAACAATTTTTTCGACTCATTCGTATTACTATGTAAATTATGATAAATTTGATGGTGCTGAATCAAACTCTAATAATAAAAAATATGTATCATGTAAGCTTTTTATGTAAATATTTATTTCTTAATAAAATGCCAAAAGTCCAGTCTATTTGTCGCCATTCCCCTAAACTTGCAAATGCTGCAACATTTTTTTCGGGGTCTTGTTGAAGAACTATTGAGAGACATTTTGTCAAGTTGTCGGCAAGATTGGGTGGTGGCGTTCGCTGCTATATTGGTAATTGTATCCCCTGCGGTTTTATTTAAATGACTCGGCAGCTGTTTAAGCTAGAACAAAATTTTAAAAGTCAGTTAACAGACCTCTAAAAATATTTATTAAATTTATTTAACATTTCGGCGACCCAGTTTGTAAACGCTTAAATAAATAAATAAAATTAATAAACATGATATTTCTCACCAAAATAGAGTCTATCATGAAGGATTATCTTTAAAAATGCTTAAAGTTTATTTATTAGAGTTTCACTTCTTAAATACAAGAGAATGTTTTTGTTTATCTTGCGTGAATAATTCCTGCTTTAGTGTAACTAGAAATGCAAACTTTGAGTACACTGACTATATTTCCAGTCGCACTGTAGCCTGAATATTCAAGCAATCGAGACAAAGAATATATTGTTTTGGGTTACAATTTTAATTTCTGATATTTTTTCGTAAATGTTATTGTTTATGGGAAAAAATGAAAAATCAGAAAAAGCACTTTTGAAACAAAATGAAAAGTTTGCTGTAAAAAAACTAAAACACCATGCATCCTCCATTAAAGCTCCATTAAAAAGTAAAGTTGAAGTATTTACAAAGGTCTTTAAAATGGGTTTCAAAATTTCGTTGCAGCTTTAACAGTTGCAGAGTTATTGAAATAACATCGGCGGGAATACACTTTTCAATTTGGCGACGAATCCTACTAAGCAGTCTTGTTGACAACTTGGCAAAATACTTTCCAATAGTCTACCAACAAGTTCCCTAAAACCTTTGACATCGCAACATTTGAAAGCTTAACACAGGAAAAGGCAACAATTTTATTGAACTGTAGCGTTTTTTTTTTTAAATAAACCTTATACATAAATCTTGTACTCATTTTTTATTGCTATATTTCGATTTAGCATCAATTTTTTTTTAATTTGGCATAATAATACGACCAGAGTTGTTGTTGTACATATTTCTGATTGAAATCATTGTCTACTGAATTCATACCTGATGGAGTAGACACTTGACCGAAATATTTTGGTGACATACAACTTAATTCGATTGTTTTTTGTAGGCTCTATATATGATTGAACCCATTAACCAGTTATCAATATAGTGTACAAACAAAAATAAATCACCCAGCGGTAGGTCATTTCTAAGCCCTACGGACTCAGTACCAAAGGGAGCATTTCAATTCGACCCCCTCTTGCGAATGTTGTACACACCCTCTCTAACAATCAACCTTACAGCTATAAATATTAATTTACTTTTTTATGGGTCTTGATTTCAACGTGTTAATTCACTATTGTTGTCATGACATATCGTACAATAAGCGCTACCAAAACAACAGATATTAATTTCTAGTAGTCCGGGGAGCCTGACAGGTTGTCTTTTGTTTAAAGTACCAGTTTATTTTCATAAAACCGGATGTATTGCACCCAAGCTTGAATTGATCGATGAGTGACGAGTATTAGGTGTATTAGAACTGTTTGTCGTGGTTAATATGCAATAAAGTAGGTATCTAAAAAAATATACCGGTCTTTACTCACTTTCACATAATTTCGTTGAAAGAACAGTTACAAAAAATATTAATTCTCTCGGGGTTTGACAGAAAATTTGAAAATGTTAAGTAAAAAAAACCAAAAACACATTCATGAGCGTTTAAACAAAAGAAATTTATTTGAAAAAAGAAATAGTGAAGCAAAAATTTTCAATATTTTGTCCTAATCCAAAATGTGTACAGAAAAAATTTTCTAATAGACTTTTTTAATACAAGAAATTATTTAATAAATTCGGTTTAATAGTAATAAGTAGAACTGGAATTATATGCAGCAAAAAAAGTAAAAAATATGCATGCAATATGCCCGAAAATACGTGCAAAATATGCATTTTATATGCATTTATTTCCATAAAAAATTTCAAACAATAGCGGTGTTAAGAATTAATAGACAGGGAGAATATGAATACATTTACGTACAGTCGGTTCAACAAGAAACGTTAATCAAATTTTTTTAAACTGTTAATTATTTGGCTTTTATAGACTTGCTGGTGAAAAAGTGCATTCGGTTGCCACGTCGCGGATACTAAATTGTTTTACTATCGCTGGAACTGCCAACCAAAAGGTCCACACATGTCTTACAGTGCGGCTGCTAAATATTTAAAAAAGTCGAAAACATTCGTGAAGAGGTTGGTTAAACCCTACAAAGCCAACGAAGATCTTCCCGATAGAGGCAAATCGCAAGTGACAATAAAATAGTCGGACAAAGTCATCTGACAGCTGTCTAAGCGCAATTCTACTTTAGAGTTACGTGAAACCAAAGCAAAGCTACCTAAGAGAGGAGTTGACGTCGGCAAAAATACCATTTGGCTGAGAAAAGCATATAATATTGAAGCACGAGGCAAAATCCGTTGTTTTCGAAGACCTACAGAAAAAAATACAACGTCTGGGGTGTCGAGAATCTCGCCTGCGATTGGTCCAATGTAATTTTTTCTGACAAAGCATCGTTCTGGTCATAGGCTTCCATAAGGTATGCTGGTGAGCAATTGCTTCAGTGAACCATTAAACACCCAGTAAAACTCCATGTTTGGGGATGTTACTCTGAGCACAGTTTTAGGTGTTTAGAGATCTTTATGCAGAACTTAGATGCTCAGAACATCGTTATTATTTGTAAACGTGATTTTCTAAAGCCTGCCCAGAAGATGTTTGATGTCAAAAGCGAAGACTGGATTTTAGGGGAGAACAATGATCCAAAACATTGTAGTCGCCTCTGTTCCTCATGGAGAGCAGAAACTGCCATCGTAACTTTAGACTGGTTTACATGGTTTCTTGATGTAAATCCAGAAAATAATTTGAAGCACTGCAATAAGGAATCTTGCAGGAACACCTGTCTCCATTTTTAAGCAGCTTTTACGAAAAATCAGAGAGGCTTGGCACTTATTACTCCTAGGGTATGCTAAAAGCTGGTAGAAAGTATGCCCAGAGGGTACTAGGCTATTCTGGAAAGCAATGGGGATTGATAGTTGGGCTGTAAGTTTTTACAGTACTTTTAATTAAAAGTAAAAATCAAAAAATCTTCAATAGTTTTCCTAAAATCGAGGAATGTTTCTTGATTTACATATTGTATATAAAACAAGATCCCAACACACCTTCATTTCAAATTAAGGCTTAATTATCTAACTTGATTGCTTTTGTATTAACTGAACAAAAACAAATTTATCATACCAGTTTAGAAAAAAACCTGAAATATGTAAAATAAAACACTGCATAAGCATTTATTGAAAAATGTCTAAATATGCACATATGGACTTTATATGCATTTTGCAGATAATCTCAGCTCTAGTAATAAGTTAAAATTTTAGTTTAAAACATATATTGTTTACAAGAACAATTATTTAGGTTTAAAATTTTTTATTTTCTCTTTTAAAATATTCATTATTATATGTATCAATAGATGACTATCTTAGAAGAAAAATTTAAGTGTAAAATTGTTTAAATGTTCAAAATTTCATCAAAAACTTGAAGGAAAACGATAAAAAATCTTTAAGCACATAGGAAGAATTATGAATACTTTGACATAATCCCAAATCTTTAAAAGTTATCACAATAAGAGGTTCAAAATTAATTAATAGATTTAATAATATATTAAACAATTGTAGAAGAGCAAAGTTTTACTAAACCAGTATAGAGACTATATCGAGTGCAACAGGATCATGGTACACCTCCTATTTTTTTCTTTATTTATGACGACAAAATTTTCAAATTTGCTACACTTGATGTACTTATAAAATGTTAAAATTTGACATAAAATGACGTTCCTACTGCTGCCACTTTTGCTTAAATCTATACGAACTTTTGATTTTTAAATAGAACAACCTGCACAATTTGTTAAAAAAATACACTAGAAGGTCATGATCGCCACCCTAATTAGTTCTAACCGACCGCATTAACGCTGCAAAAAATTATATTAGGTAAACTTAGGAAACGTCAATTATTTATAACTTGTTTTTCACGGCAATCTTATGTTCTAGTTACACAAATTTTGAAATAAATTGAAATTGAATGTTTTGAATTCTTAAGCTGTAACACTAGTTCTATTGATTTCACAGAAAAAATGAAAATATGGTTATACTCGCCATTAATTATACTTCTTCATGGTACCACAGTGCTATTACAGTGCTATTTAAAAAAATGAAGTTACGATATAAAAATTATTTTTGTTAATTTTATTACGTGATAAAAAAATGAAATACTCCTTTTTTACGTAATTTGATTTTTGTAGCGTTAATATGGTCTATCACAATTAATTAGAATGAATCACAGCCTTCTAGGTTGAAAAATAAAGTGGCACCAAAAGTGAATAAATAAATAATTAGAGATACGAAAGAACAAAAGTATTACAAAGTTAGAGACAAAAAATTAACCGAGAAACCTGACATGGCTTTGTTGGTTTACTTAATAATAATTGACAAGTGTCATTTTTATGGGTTGAATTTAGCTTAAATTACACATTAATAATTATAAAAATGAGTCTCCCTACTAAAAAGAATTTTAAAAATTTTGCTCAAGACATTCTAAATACCGCTCTAGAAGCGTTGCTATGTAGTGAAATAACGTATCTATGGTGTAAAGTGTCACTTTACTATACCAATTGTAAAGACACGTTTTTGAAATTTCAAAAACTGTGGGCGTTTCTTTGATTCATTCACTATTCACTTTTCAACATAAACATTTTAAAAGATGAAAGTTCAACATTTAAAATGTAAGAGGTAATTTTGATGGAACGGAATGGTCCCTGGTTATCTTCAAAAATTGAAATATAAATCTTTTTCCCTGAAACCAAGAAATATTAAAAAACACAACAAAGGTTGCTCCAACGCGTTTCGCTAGCCAAGCTATCACATTCAGTATCTCTGTGAAGATGATAGCTTGGCTATCGAAACGCGTTAGTGCAACCTTTGTTGTGTTTTCTAATCTTGCTTGGTTTCAGGGGACAAGATTTATATTTGAATTTTTTTAAAGGATAATTAAAAAGCATTAACTGCAACTTCGACGAAAGGGTATAATTATTAGATGATTTGTAATACTTCTTGGCTTAATTTGGTTTTAAGATTTCAAATAATTTTTAAAAGCTATTTTGTTTAATTATTAACTTAAACCTTAAAAATTAAATCAAGAAGCACAAAGGAACAATTATGAATATTTTGTCATGATTGAGATTCTATGAAAAATAGATTAGAAATTTTAAAATTAAGAAATTATATGTATATTATAAATATTAATTAATTAACGTAATAATTATAATAATATTATAATTGAAACATATTTATTTTTTGGTAGAACGGACTGGTCCTTAGTTATCTTCAAAAATTGAAATACAGAACTTGTCTCCTTTTTTTTTTGTCAAAAATTGTAAAAAGAAGTACATATATACCATGGTATCATGTAAATGACTAAAGATATACTTGTTTGATTATTGTAGAAAACTAATCAAAATATTCTATGATAAAAAAAGTGTTTTTTCCACTAGAACGCGGGAGTCCGCTATCTCCGTTAAAAAAAGACATATTTCTTATTTGCAACGGTGCTAAACTCCTACCTCTACAATTTAAAAATAGTTTCCATTATGCTGAATATTTTTTGAGTAAATGAAGGTAACTTCGTGTATTTGCATCTGCACATAGTGCGTAAAAAGTATTATACCAAGTAGGATTATGTAGAAAGTGTTTGATGATTAGATTTGTCGTTTGGTGGAATCAAATTAAACATAAGTAGCCATATTTTGATATCAGTTTCTTGGTTTTGTACGACTAGTATTTCTCAGAGGCAGCCGTCTTGAATTTTTTTAAATGGCAACCTAGGTTTTGTTTGGTGTCATTTGACATAGATTTAGAAATACAATACGATATAATTATAAGCTTGTTTTATTCTAAAACAACGAAGGAAGTTAAAAAACAAAGGAGTGCGATTGAATGTGCCCATAGATCTTCATACATGACTTCCATGCACTATTTCTTCTGGAAATATTTGAAAAATGTTGTATATTGTAACATTCCAACAATAATGAATTAGAAGTTCAAATTAACCATATCTGCAGAATATTCTGAGCGGCTTTGTTGATAGGTTTAGATTTTGGAAAGAAGTGAATGCATAAAAATTTAAGCGATTTTCTTTAATTAGGTAACTCAATTTGCTTAATAAATTTGATTGTTTTATTGAATTATTTGTTATTTTTTTATTTTCTTAGTTATTTTGGAATAAACAAGCTTATGATGATATAATATTTTGTTAACTATATTGTATTTCTAAATACATTACCTGATAATGATACCAAATTAAAACTATGTTACCATTTAAAAACATTCAATTTTGCTACTTCTGATAAAAGCCAGTTGCACAAAAGTGATTTTCCAAATTGTAACGAACCCCTGTTTACAATTTCATATATCTTACGCAGTGTTGGATAATAAAAATATGTCAAATTTGTACATATATTTAAAATCTAATTTTTCGATTTTAACGATTATTGAAACAACAACGAAAAATTAGCTTCATGATAAGAGCAGGGTTTATTAAAGTTACCACAAAAATGAAGTACGAGTGCTAAAACTTGCGTTATAAACTTGATATTAAGTCAATTGCAAAATTTATTTTAAGAGACTCCAATGAAATCTTCAAATCTAACAATATCAGAGGAAATATTCCATATTTAATAATGTATCTGATGGTATGTGGGAATTTTCGTATCTCTTTCTTTACCACGATTTTCCTGAATTATGACTATTGATTGTGTTTTTCAGTACTTGGGGATTTTTCATAGCCTGTCGATGTGGTGAGTTGCTATGGATACGCCGCCCCATTGCTGCCACACCCAACAATATAGTACAGTACATTTGCCTTTAGCCCAGCTCCCTGTTGTAAAGTTTCGATGCTTTTTATTAGAGGCTATCTTTCATTTTGCATCGTTTATTCGCTCATTTAGATATACTGTGTTTTGATATACACAGAAACGCTCCGCTTAATTATGAATATTACTTGGCAGCAGGGTACTAAAATAGAAATTAAATTCCCTCAATTGCTTTGTATTAAGCTCTATTTTAGAGTACGTCATGTAAATATTTTTATAAACAGTATGTTTTGAAACGCTGTGGATATTTTACCAATGAGGTAAATATCTTTATGGAAAATTTGTCGGATTGTAAACAGGTAAATTATAAATAGACAAAGTGATTAATAAAACTATTATTAAATGAATTATTGTAATATCCCATTTTATTTCATAATACTAAACAACTATTTTTTTCCCAGTATAGCAGTAATTTCCCCGGCATTTATCTTTAAAAAAATACCTCTGAAAACATCTTATGTAAAACTGATTACCGTTTCAGTGTTTACTAACAAAAACTTCTCTAAAACTTTAAAGCACAAAATTTTAAATTTTATAAAACACTTTCTTTAACTTTATATTTTTGATAAATGAGCTGCTAACCGCTACAGTGCAACAGACCATGTACACATAAACAAAATCTATGCGTTATTTGCCGACCAATGTTCCAATTTTGTAAAAAAATGTCGACAAATACATGTTTCCTTACAACTTTTAGCCACTTCTAAGTCAACTGCTAGGGAAACAGGCTAACCGATAATTTTTATTGATGCAAACTCTTAATATGACCTAATAATAAAATATCTGCCTTTATAAAACTGTTGCATTTTTGGTCCCTAGCTTCCGAATTGTAAGAATAAACACATAAAAAAATTTTCCACATGTCCCACAAATCTTCTTCTATGTTAAAAATTTAAAGTATTGTGGAATTTTCATTCTATATTTGTTGTGTTTCTCGATCATCTAAAGTATATAACAATCCCTTTCTTGTAAGGGAGATCACGTACATGTTAAAAGTTTTGATACAAAATATTTAACCACATTTTTTAAAACATTTTTATTTCATCTAATATTATTCATTGTAATTAACAGCCTAGCTAACAGCAAAATTATTAGCTTAAATCAAATGAACAAGCCTGTATTGCTCAATGAGGAGCAATTAACTGCAAATGTCAATCATTAGATTTCGAGTAACTTGAACATTAACAACACTTATCTTTTTGAAAATTCTAAGCATTGGTTTTTCTTTGTATTTGCTTGCCACCCTCCATTATATATTTTAAGAGATAAAAGTGCCCCAAAATCGTCAAGTTAAAAGACCTAGCCCAAATAAGAGGGGGATTATAGTTTCACCACAAAATCGTCCAGTGAATGGACCTGGCCCAAATGCAGACTGTCTGAAGAAATTTGGTTTTGTACATGATCATCACGTTGGAGACGATGTAGTGCTTTGGGTGTTTGGCATCCTGCCGTTTCTCCAAGGAAACACAAAATTAGTTTGGTGAAAAATAACCATAACACCGAAATGATAATCGTCCTAATTTAACTCAAACCCGCTCAGTTAAAAATTTTTGGCATTTTTATATCTTAAAGTGGTGTAGGATGTGGGGTGGAAAATAGAACACAAAAAAATTAATACCTAGAATTTTGATTTGAATTTTTCCTTATTAATAATTTAAATGCCAATTGGCAAATACACGACTTTCTGAGCTGACAAAAAACAAAAATTTTAAGTTCGTCTCACTTCCATTTGAACCCTCACTTACGCATAATTTAAGTGGAATTTTACGAAAACAGGGCTTCCAAGTTTGTTTACACTTCTAACGGCAAATTAAATTCGCTTTTGGGTAGTTTGAAGGATAAAGTAGAGAAAACGGCAAGTCCAGTATTTACCAAATTTCCTGTAAAGATTGTTCTCAAAAATACGTCGGGCAGACTAAACGATCTCTTAAAATCCGACTAAAGGAGCATTTGACTCATTTGAAGTACGGAGGAACTGAGAAGTCAAGTATGGCTCGACATGCTTTTGAATTAGATCATAGAAGAGATAATGAGTTGAAACACAGAACTTGTCCCCTGAAACCAAGAAAAATTAAAAAAAAAAACACAACAAAGGTTGCTCTAACGCGTTTCGACAGCCAAGCTGTCATCTTCAGAGAGAAACTAACATCTAATCTTAAAATTAACCCTTATATACTAAGAATATTCACTTCGTGCGTGATCGACCGCACCCGAACGCGCATCCAATCATACACGACGTTGTGTCACCGCTTCAATTGCATTCCTATGGTATTGACGGTGCACTATCAATTTTGAGTTTCCAATTGTGTGATCTTTTAGAGCAAAAAAATCTAGGGTTTGCCTTTAAAAATATTAATTCGACTTTGACCGGAAAGTCTTTTACTATTTTTAACTTTGGTGGAACGGACTGGTCTTTGATTATCTTCAAAAATTGAAATACAAATCTTGTTCCCTGAAAGAGAGATAAAGTATCTCTTTGAAGATGATAGCTTGGCTAGCGAAATGCGTTAGAGCAACCTTTGTTGTGTTTTTTAATCTTTCTTGGTTTCAGGGGATAAGATTTGTAGTTCAATTTTTATTTTTAACTTTTTTACATGAAAGGCGTTATTTTCTAGTGCAGTGTTTGCCGACATTTTTCTGTTAGTGAAATATTTCAATTTTGATTGAAATTCTGTAACATATGAACATTTTTGTCTTTTGGTTAGACAATTTTTAACTATTTCAACTTAAACATTTTTGAATAATACTAAAAAACGCACTATAACACATAATTTTCTCAATTATTAAGATCTGTCAATTCTGACGATTATTGGAAAAAGGCTACGACAACAGATGATCCTCAATACACTTCCACACGATACAGAACTTTGGCTCTTAAAAAAAGGAAGAAGGGACGTTTTAAATTAATAGTTCAATATTTTAAAAAGTGGAAACTTTTATATTTTAGCGACATACCGAATAAATTCCGACGACATACCTTTCCAATGAATCAATTATTCGCCGTTATTCAGATGGAATAAGATGACTTTAATCCACGTATACCTACAGCAAATAAGTAGTAGTTTCTCTCTTAAGATGATAGCTTGGCTATCGAAACGTGTTGGAGTAACTGTTGTGTTTTTTAAACTTTCTTGGTTTCAGGAGAGAAGATTTGTACATCAAAAGTAAGTAAAAAAATTAGGGGATTATATGTGCTAATTGGAGGATTCTTCTTTGATTATTTACTAATAGGACAGACATTTAAGACTCACTACCTAAATAAAGATAGTTGAGGTTGTACATATTTTCAATTTTAAACACGTTTAACTGTTTAATTACAGAACATTTAATTGCTCATTTGTCGAACTAGATGAAAGTAAAGTCACGCCGAGGACAATGGATGGATCAATGGATGTTGCGATGCAACCCGTGATACAAGCTTTGCCTCATCGACGTGAACTTTGCAATTGCAATCTAGTTTTCATTAGATTCTAATGAAATTAGATTTCAGTTGCATCGTAATAAACATGTTTTCGTAATAAACAGTTAAAAGTCAGTTACAAGTCACTCAAAGGGGATTTACTTTCTTGGATACTTATACGACTGATTAGCGGCTTTAAGTTGGAAGTGTATACAACCACCGTACCATACTGATGAGGCCAAGGAAGGCCGATACTAGTCTATGGTTGCGGTTGTAGATATTTTGAATTTTTAAGAACATTTAATTGGTCATTGGTCGAAAAGATGAATTATGAGAATTATATTATTTTAAAATTATAATTGAACTCAGTTAAATTATTTTACCTTGATTTGTCTTTCTTTGTCTGAATATTTGACAAAAATTAGCAATGACACCAAAAATGACAAAATAACCTGTAATTTGTCAAAAATGGCTAATATGGCGCCAAATAGCAAATGCCACAACTTTCGGGCTCTAGTTATGTAAATCAACAAAATAAAAAAAAATCGCAAAATGTGAAAAAATAGTATAAACAAACTTGTGAGAAAAGCAGTTTTACTAAGCTCGTATAATTATAAATTGCTTACTGCCCTCGTTCCTAGTAAAACGCTATACTCGTTTGGTAAAACTTTGCTGCTTTTCTAGATTTGTTGTTTAACATACTTTTCAAAATGTTTCGACAAGTTAGTATCAATGTTAGCAGATTGTCAGCATTTGATTACCGAACAGCAGTGGTTGCTCTTCAGACTACCATATTGGGCCCCTAGGCGAAAAACTTATGACTAAAAGAAAGATCTAATTATACACAAACTCGTGAGAAAAGCAATTTTACTAAACTCGTATAGCTTTAAGTTGCTCCCTGCACTCGTTGGTACTAAAACGCTATACTCGTTTGGTAAAACTTTGCTACTTTTCTAGACTTGTTGTTTAACATACTTTTCAGAATGTTTCGACAAGTTAGTATCAATGTTAGCAGATTGCCAGCCAGCATTTGATTACCGAACACTAGTGGTTGCTCATCGGACAAGCATATTGCCCGCTAGGCAGTGGCGGCTGGTGACTTTTTGACAGGGGGTGCGCAGATGCAAAAATATTAGTCGTTAAGAGTTTAGGTGACTCCAGTGTCATAGCAAGATATTAAATTTAAGAGAAACAAAAGTGACACAAAAGGTGTGATATTTAATAGTATTTTTACGAATTAAATTTAATTACTATCTTATAATTTCCATTTCATGAAAACTGCATTTGAAAATAAAATATATTTTATTACAAGGTTCTAATTAAACTCTACAAAAACACAAAAAAAAATTTTTTTGTAAACAAAATCCGCTCTACGATCTTTTAAAGAAATAAAGTCTTCATTACTTTCTCAAAAAAATTGTTTAAATCCAAATCTATAAATGAATAATTAGACCCTAGAATGGGTACTGCCATCTTTGTGAATAGCGGTACTATTGGCAGTTAGGCCTGAAAGCGACACAATTAGCAATCGCAATCAGATCAGCCGGGACCTACGCATTTAACATTATAAACGTAACTACACACTCCAAACTCTGACCCGTACTCACCATTTGGCAATATCGCACAAGCGCGGAGCGGCGTACCCC
This sequence comes from Dastarcus helophoroides, assembly GCA_028583605.1. NCBI lineage: Eukaryota > Metazoa > Arthropoda > Insecta > Coleoptera > Bothrideridae > Dastarcus > Dastarcus helophoroides. The sequence goes on from CM053335.1 coordinate 2,421,639, forward strand.
GGGCTAGCTTTAACGTGGTGTTCTGTAGTTTATTTCTCCGTATCCCGTGAAGACCGTTGATAGGCATCGCACGGCAGCCACGCTAAGTGCATAATTCTGCGCGCACCAACTTATTTAAATTTCCTTATAATATTTAATATGTATAACGGAATCAAACGTTGGTGTATTTGATTCCAAGTCATTCACAAGTATTATTATGTGTAGTAGGTCATTATTTTGTGTTTAAAAATGTGATAAATCCAAGTCTTTCACATTAAACAGAAAAGAATAGATCGCTCATTTCACGAGGAGCACGCGCTCTTGCGCTCTTTAAGACCAGCCGCCACTGCCCCTAGGCGAAAAACTTATGACTAAAAGATAAGATCTAATCATATTTGTTGGTCAATTATTGTCTCTGGTCAACTATTTGAACCAATTTTATTAAAATTACCTAACAAATGTAAGTTCGAACCTTTTATTCCGGACACGAACAACTACATTAATTACCGAACAATTCGAATGAAATCCAGACGCCTGGCAACCTTAGTTACTATCCTAAAATATATTTAGGCAAAGTTTTACTTTTTGCTGGTAACACTGATTAGGCGATGTATTATCCAAATGTTTTTTTTTATAATTTAGTAAATATACTCCAAGGATACAATTTATACTGCAGGTAGCATAAAAGACTTAATTTAAAATGTTTGTAAAACGAAACACGGGTGGGGTAGCTCTTTTTAAATATACATAGAGTATACTAAACATGCTTCTTTAACTTTGTCATCCCCAACACAATTAGAAGGCAAATGTAATCCCAAAGGATTATACCGCATTGTCACCAATAAAGTTAGTCACCAGAGGGAAATACCGAGATCTGTGTTCGAGCCTCTGCGCGTAGCCAGATAGCGGTCTAATTGCATTAGAGCGCAGAGAGTTTGATGGTTTGATCCCGTTGGGAGTCGGTCACTTTAGCCCTCGTGTGTTACGTCCTGTTCTCACGCCACTAAACTTCAATATGCTACATGCAACCGATACTAATTTGTTTAGTTTACGACAGCCCTACAACAATGCAACTACTCCACGGCACACTTTACTCTAGTTTCACTGTTTAAGCCTTTAGGGAATAGTTGATTTTGACTTTTCATTTTGCAGGAAGATTTTTTTTAGTAAAATCATTTTTCATTTATTGGTTGCTATTGAATTATATCTTAATATACAGGGCTCATTTTCGGTTCTCACGATTTGTAAGCCATCATGTGCATTAAATCAACTTTGGACTGGAATAGGATTTTATAATTTGTTTCTGTTTAATGACTGTTTGTCTTCAAGATACTGATGTATCATAGTCTTGACACCTTTATTTTTCTACAAATACTTTGGGCATATCTCAAAGAAAATAGCTAAAATATATTATGTATCGTACTTCACAAGATGCATCTAGTATTAAATCATTAGTAGGCTAAGTATACATGATTTTTAAAGCAAAAAAAAATCTCAACTTGGTAAATGTGATATATTATAAATTGATTTTGTGTCATTATGAAAATAAATATTGTCTACATTCCGCATAGCAGATATAGCGCAAATTTCATAGTAGATACAATAAATATCATGCTGCCTCCAAAAATAAGCATAGAGAAATAATAAATATTTAATGTGAGGTACGCAACATAAACTTCTAACTCAAGCAAAATAGAAGTTCACACATTTGAAATGAGGTTGAATAACTTAAATTTTTGGAAGCCAGAAAAATTCAGTCGGACGATGTAGCCGCTACAATTTATCCATCACATAAACTGGACCTGCTGTACACTAGTGATCACTAAAAGTTGATAATTTCGACTGTCGATAATACCGATAGTTTCATGTTTTAATTTTGCTTAACGAAAAATATTTGTTTATGAATATTTATTTAAAAGAATAGAAACCCATTTTTTTAATTGAACATATTATTATAAGGATTTTGTGTTATGTTTAAAGTTAGAATTTTTATCACTTTTAATTTCAACATTTAAAGTTAGAAGGTCGAAATTTTCAAAAAAAAAAAAAGGTAGAAACAACAAGTTTGAAATCTAAATTTTTGGACTGAAGTTGAAAGTTAGACAAAACAAAATGAAAAAGAAAATTAAAAGGAGTGAAATTTCGAGATCTCTAAAAATTTAGATATTTGCATCATATTTTAAAAACTTGGGTTCTTTCAAAACCGAAACTTATCCAGAACTATACGAATTGAATTACGAAACATCGCTGACCAATGCTACAACTTTCTTTTACATAGTTTTAAGATTTAAAATAAATTTTACTGATTAAACAAACAAAAAAGGTGTATACACGTAAACGCAGCGAATCATATTTTGTAACAACTCGGAATAATTTAAGGGAATTCATTAAAGGAAAGGGCAATGAAACTGATAACACGGGACTAGCTTGTCCTTAGACGTTCACGAGGTAAGTGTTTTAAAAATTGCTCTGCAAAAGAATGATTTTCAACCCACTCATTTTATAGGCCCAGTGGATGTACTACATATTCTTGAAATTTATCAATATGTTCGCTCAAAAACCAATTTTTACAAAAAAAACTAAATACTGCACATTGTTAGTATTTACAAAGATTTTAAATGTTAACTTCCAGACGTTTTAAATGTATTAGCTAGTTCTGTGGGAGACATACTCAAGGCAGCAATTTTTTCAAGTTTTTGTTCTTCATCCTGCTGCAAGTTTATTTCGACTGTTCGTTCTATATAAAGTTTACACAACTTCTTTAGTAATTCGATGAGATTAAATCCAAAGAATAATTGAAGATTAAAATTCAATGTTTGTGTATAATAATAATAAAGTGTATAATATTTTCTGCCCTGCGGTTTGATACTTCCAATTCCAAATTATGGTTAGGAGATATCTTGTTTGGAAACCATAATCGTACATCGTTTCATTATACAACATTTCGGAAGAATGAATACACAATATTTTTGTTAAATGAAATTAAAAATCAACGAACTATTTTTATTTGTGATATTAGGGCGAAGTTAATTTTCTGCGATCAAAACTATCAGCAATGATTAGATGGAACTGAACATGACGTCATTTACTTAATTTACTCGGTTGTTTCGTCTTTTACAGGCTCGGATTTAAGGCTATTGGAGCCTTAAATCAAGTGCGGGGCCCGATTGGACCACATAATCAATAAAATTAACAAAAAGTTATTTCTCGAAATTTAAAGCAAACTGCTTTTGACAATAAAGAATAAATTATTCAAATAATTAAAAATACATTTATTTTAAGTTCGCATTGATGGATGAGATTAATTATTGTGTTTATTATAATATTAGCTGCTACCCGCGGCTTCGTCAGCGTGGAATTAAATAACTGTTTTTCTAAATAATGTTAACATTTTACTTCCTCGAGGTTTAATTTAAAAAAAAAACTTTCCATGTTAAGCATTGTCCATCTCTCGGTGCAGTCTACTGAATCTACTAACCAAGTTTAGGTTTCTATATCCAGAGATTTAGGTTATGCATTGGTCCGTTAATAGTTAGCTACATAGGCGTAGGCAGAATTTCTTTCAAGGGGCGGCAACAACCATTCTGAAAAACTCATAGGCAAAAAGAGAAAAGCTCCAGGCTGAGTAATAATGTACATATATTTTAACCTGAAAACTAGACGAACTGGGGAGATTGAATGTTCAGATTTACAGCCGAAATTTCGAAAAAGAGCCAAACATTAAAAATTTTTTTTAGAAAACTTCAAAAAAGTAGAAATTTCAAAAAAAGACTAATTTTCCAAAGGGGGATTCTTGTGAAAAAAGTGGCAATTTCCTTAACAAGTCAAATTTAAATAAAAAAAATTAATGCAACTTTCAAAAATATTTCTCTCAGAACTTTTTATTTTATTTAAAAGTTAACATAATTTTGAAATTAAAAAAAAAAATTTTTCTAAACATTTCCTAAAAATGTGGTTCTCACACTTAGATTTCTATTAAAATGTCGATCCAGTTTTAAAAAAATAAACGAGTTTTGAGAAAATGTCGAAACTTTCAGAAAATATTCAATTGTAAATGGAAATGTCCAGAAACAGAATATATCGAATTTTCAGATAAAAGTCAAAATTTGCAGAATAAGATGAATTTCGAACAATAATTTGAAATTACTGGAAATAAAATTTAAAAAAGAAATTAGGAAAAAAACAGATAATTAACAAAAATTCCGAAAAAAAAATCACGATTTTTGAAAAATACGTACAATGTAGAGAAATTAAGAAAATCCAATTTTAAGATTAAAAGTGGAATTTTGACAATAAACTAGTAATTTCAAAAAAGACAAATTTCGAGGAAAAAGATTTGAAAAAGTCAGAGTTTTTAGTAAATCATATTATAAATGAAAACCTAACCTTTCACAGAAGCTGGAAAAATGTCTAAAATTAAAAAAAGGTTGAACTTTTCAATGGTTTAATTTCGTGAAAATGTCGAATTTTGAGAAAAAATCGCAATTCCCAAAAACACCGTTCTCAACATTTTAAATTCAGTCAAGATGTTGAATTTATAAGAAATATTTTTCTTTAAATCCTCAAAAATATTTTTCTCAATACAGAAATAAAATTTTATATAAAAAACTATCCAAAGTTGCAAACAGTTAAGGCAATTTCATGGGCTGTTAAATTAAAAGAGTTCGATTTGGTTTGTTTTACATATAAACTCAATAACAGCAAAAACATTATTGTATTTCTTTATTTCTGCTAGCTGTTCAACCAAAAACAAAAACCTAAAAAAAGGGAAGCCCCGCAAAAAAAATCCAATCGGGCCCCTCACTTATTGGATCCGGGCTTGAGTAATTAATTTCCACATGATTTTTAATGGGAAATTTCCGTATAGATTACAGATTCGTCAATTACTACTTATTTCATAAGTATGCTTTCTCTGCAGATGTTTATTCTCACATGAGTTGAAATTAGTATTATATTTTGTTTTCTGATGGTATAAGAAACGTCCTAAAAATTTTTATTTACAGCTAGTTACACATACGTTGTTCTAACCTAGCTGCTGTTCGTTAGTCGTCACAAAAAATTTCATTTTTTATGGGCAATATCGGATTGATACAAAAACATTTTACACCGGTAGAAATACACATCAGGAAAGTCAAACACTGTCCATAGGGAGAATGTAAATGAGAGATTTAACATTGAGAGCTAATAGTGGGATAGATGGGCGGTGCCTTGTATTCTCCTACACCGGTGTAAACAATTCAACGCAGAGCGCAGCGATCAGTGCTGGTGGAGATTTCAGTAGTACATCATAACTTCTAACGCGTTTTGTTGCGAGAGTACTACTGGCAGGCAACAATTTTATTAAAATTTGCTTACCACATGCTGTTTGTTTTTTTAGTCCGTTGATTTAATCAACGTCTCAGGCAAAATAAAACTGATATTCTTGGGTAACCAAAATAAATAAACGAGATTTTTTAAACAAAATAAATAATAATTCTAATGAAGAATATAATATAATAAATCTTCAAACATTATAGTATAAGGAGTTGAAATAGGCCGCCAGACTGTGCTAAATAATATTCCAGTCTGTTGTAAAACTCTCGACGAATTTTTTCTTACATCTAAACTGGAAGATACGAGCATGCTGCGTCAAAGTAGGAGAATACGTTCAGCGGCCATAGAAAACTATGGAAGGGACAATTCTTAGCGTTTTACATGGACAATGAACATTTTTTCTTATCTGTAAATGAAAAAATGTAATTGCTAAATAAACAGTTACATTTTATCTAGCGATTCTGAGTAATGTGTTTGATAATTAGCAGTAATAATAATTAAATATACTACGTCTGTTATTTAATCAATATTATATAATAAAAATAAAAATTAAGTACAGAAAATGTCCCAATAAAAATCTCAGTAAATTCTCATACGTAATGGAAATGGAGGACTAATTAGGTTAGTTATTTCATTTAAAAATCAACAAGTATTACTGCCTAGCGTATCATGACTAAATTTACGTAAAACTAAACTGAAATGCCTTAACCTTGATGGGAGCGCTAATCACATATACAGGTGCTGAGAAACAGATTAAAAAATTATCATAATAAGTTATTTGTTATTTATGTAATTATATGATACATTAAGCTGCGAAACTTTCACTGCACTTTATATGCAAATAATAATGTTTTTTTTTAAAATAATTACGCGGAATTGTTCATCCATGCAAAGGATGACACGACTGCTATTTTTTAAACAACTTACAAACCACAAGGGAAACCAGCCAACTGCAAATTTAACAATTCCTATCTTCTAAGAAAAAGTAATTCAGTATTTAGTAATTGTAATAATAAATAATGAATATAAATAAGTATTAACCTGTATGTACTCTACTTAATAATATATATATATATATATATATATATATATATATATATATATATATATATAAATTACAACAAATGACAATTATCTATAATATGTTAAATCGTCAACCATAATATTTTTAAAGGAAAAATATTGCATAATATGCATACCGACAAATTAAAAATCTTAGTACTTGGAAAATATTGCTTTATTAATGAATTTAACCACTCACCCTAACAACAAACACGCAAAATTATATCTTTGTATAGTTAAACATATATGTGTATTTTTAATTAGTGGAAAGTTTCTAATAAAGTGACAAATAATTGCCATAGTTCCATTCTAAATTTTGTAATAATAAAAAGAGCACCGTTAACTAACTACAATTTTGAAAAGAAGTGTTGTTTCAATTAGTTTAAAAAATGCTCAAAAAGTAACTAATAACGTGGTATATCATAAGCGTGCATAATATTTTGCTGTCACTAGCATATTTTTGACTAAAAAAAAAATCTTATTTTAGTTCATGGTTATTTGCAGATCCGATTCATTATTATAATGGAGCTATACAGATGCACACAAAATGTAAAAAAAGCATGTTATTACTTTCTAATAAAAATTCTCTATATCCTGCACTATATATATTTTTTTACCAATATCATCGCTAAAGTATTTACATGGTTATTGTGGCATTACCTATAAAAACTTTCAGTTCTTTTCGCCATAGAAAAGCAGCTTTCGATTCTGTACTTGTCATGGTGTGGTTTAAATTATATTTAGTAACTTTATTGTTTTAGAAAATGTTTCAGTTAAATTATTTACGTCATAATAATAGCAAATTTACGGCAGCAATAATATTCACAAAATCCGGTCGTGAATAAATAACTTCCAATTCTGTTTTGAATCGAGAGGCACATACATGTGGATAAGCAAAACTCGTAGCTGTTCCTAAAATATTAATTGGAAAAGTAATAATTGCAAATTAATTATTAAGCTTGTTTGATCATTAGAGCAATATCTAAAAGGAGCTAAACTTAAATAGGTTATTAATCGATTGTAAATGTATAATAATAGATTTTGAGAAAAATCTGACTTACTTGATTGGTGTGGTTCATTTTTAAATTTGGGATATTCTGAAATGGTATTATTTATTATTTGGAAATTAAAAATGTGATAAATCGTAAATCATATTAAGCAGAAAACTTTAAGTCACCAATTTCAGAGAGGGCGGGCCTTTAGGACGAGCCACAGCTGACGAATAAAACAAAGAAAAAATTGCTAAAATGAATAATAAAATGGGTACGATTTTGCGCTCACATGTTATGTATACGCAAATCAGTGACAGGATAAGACTGTTCTTTCGTAAATTGTTTAGATACAATCTATAAATTGTTTTCCTTTTTCTTCATTGATAAATTTTATTGTCAGTTACTTATTAAAAATTATGCGTCTTCATTATTAAAACTCTTAGAAGGTCTGCAACGTTTTTTACGTCATTTAAAGGCTATACACGTTGGGTTTATTATTTTCTATTTATTAACGATGATTTTTAAAAACAACGTTTTTCAGTTTTTTATAAATGATAATGAGAAAAATTGAAATTCAGTTATTTTCTCAACGAAATATTGTTATGCTTGTATCTTGCATTATTTTGCCCATTTATACTTCCTCGCATCTCTAACAGTTTTCGAGAACTACACAGTAAAAATTGATTTTTTTGCAGCAAACTAAAAAATAAACAGGGTGTTCAAAGAGGAATATCTCAGAAAAAAAAGGTGATTTAGCTAGTGTGCAAATGTGATGATGAATTTTACCATAGGGAAGATATTTTTTAAGTTACAAAAATTTTAATTTTCTTTCTAGCGATGATGTGGTTGATATTTTCTTATTGTATAAACCATCCTTTGTTCCTAAGATATTGCACTGTCCTATTTCTGGCTGAACGCCTTGCATTTTCTTAAACACAAAAACAGACTATTTTGCTATAACATATTTTAGAAAAATCTCAAAAAAGATAAGTAAATAAGTTCTCATATATCCCAAGCGGTACCTAGCTTTAAATAAAATAATTCGTTAAACAACATGATTTTTAATGCAAAAGAAAAAACTCCACGACTTGGTAAATCTAGTATTTATAAATTGAATTTCTCTGAGTGTAATGCTGTGTACACAGGTCAAACATTACGTAATTTTCACATTAGGTACAGCGAATATTTCGCTGCCTTCAGAAATGAACATTTAGAAAGATCAAATTTTGCAAAGCATCTATTAGAAATACAACATACACTTACATGCGCGAACTCTGCAGAAATATTACATATTTGCAAAAACACCAAAAAACCAAATTTTTTGGAAGCCATAGAAATTCACAAATACTTGAAATCTAGTCAATTTACACTTATAAACGAGCAGCTTTATCTTCTGAACACACCTCTAATTAAAGCTTTAGATGAGAACTCGGATTAAACCGAATATTCGTAGGAGTCTGTGATTCATAGAGCTTGTTAGCATAACAACGGCTAAACAAATTCCTGGTATAACCGCCGATGATGCTAAAAAGCGAAGCCGAGTTCGGTCATAGCAAACATTTATTGAAACATCGTAATATTTTTAATATCCGTTGTAGTTTTAATCCTTAATAAAGTTTAATAGTTATGAATATTAAAGAATTCCACAAAGTAAGGGTTAGAAATGTCAATTAACTTCAATCCATATGGAATTGTTCGATATTTATAATTCATTTAACCTAAGCATGCATGCATTGTTGTAATAAATAATAATGTTACTACCTTAGCGATATTGGCAACTATTGTGGTAACACATTTCAAATGTAGCACTTCTAAAACATAATTAATCTAAGTAACAGATTTGAAAAATTGTTATATATGTATACGTTCTGTAAATTCAACCAAGCACAAAAGCACATATTCAAAGTATAGGTTATTCATGAAATTCATAAAATTTTAATAAACTTGACATATTTGATCTAAAATGTATAAATTGCAGGCAATTTTTCTGATAGGAACTACTTGTCAGAATTGTCAACACTGACATTTTTGTAAAATCAAACGCGTTAATGCTAATCCTTGATTAACCATATATTTTATCAGAATGGATTTCGTGAAAAACCTTTTTGGGCCCACCTTACCCGAAAGGCCCACCACCGTAGACACTAGTCCAATAACTGTGCAAGATGTCATTATCAGTCCTGGTTTAATGGTATTTAATAATGCCTACGAAGGTAAGGCATTTAAAAAACTGCTTACAATACAAAATGTCGGGAAAAAGGGAGTCGTCGTAAGGATAAGACCACCGTCAGCTCATGTGAGATTCTTGTTCCTTAAAATCCGTATACTTATAAGGTTTAAGTTTAGGCTTTCGAAATTGATGCTGTAACTAGAGGATATATGATTTCTCCAGGTATGAAATTGGTGAGGACCGTACGTTATACTTATAGGCGAGTGCTTGAGGTATTGGACGCCCTTATGTCTATATATATTAACGACGAAGAAGTTCAATATAAATTCATGGTGTAGGTAAATATTCAAATTTTTTGTTAGAATATTTCTATAGGAAACGATAAAAATGCTCATAATAGCTAATGTTGAGCCTATTAGCATTTAAAGTCTGTTTAAATTAGGAGAAGACATCCTTTAAAAAATTTATCTCTTTTTTATACTAATAGATGCTGGTTATCATGGGTAATTTTGTTGTATTTTGTTGTTAGTGGAGACAGAAAAACAATTAAATGGATAAATTGAATAAATGGAAACCTGTAGATTAAAGCGTACTAAATCTTAGTAACCAATTTAAAAACTGACAATCCTCTTTTGAATAATTGTCATTTTCAACCTTGTGGAATTTTTAAATTTTGTTGCGTTTTTATCGGTAATAAAGTTTAATAATTATGAATCCTTTGAATGTCAATAATTATTTTTAAACTGGCAATTTTCGAAAAAAATCGCTCAAACTGGTCAATTTTGTTTCTTTGGGGCATAAACTTTAGTGAAGTTCAATTCTCAAAAATGTATCTAATTAGGGAGGGGCATAAGGTTCTTTCTTATAATCAACAACTATATTTTTTATGGCTTTTGATTTATCTCCAAAATTTTTCTTTTAATCCCCTACATGTTCCACATCAAATTAACCAGAAAGACATTGACGTAATAAAAAGACAAGCTTTATCTTTCCAAAGCTACCGCTCATTACAATTTTGAGAAGTGAAGTTCATGCCCATTATTAATTTTGCCCATTTCTAATTATTTAGAATGATAATTTAAGTATTAAATCGCAAAACCCACCATGCCCACATTATTTTATTAAAAATACACCCACAGCTTGTGAAATATGTGGTAAAAATGTTAACTTGTAAACCTTAACAACATACTATTTATTCGCATTAGAAACGATTATTCACACTTTTATAATATGATTAATTGAATACTAGTTTATATGTATGTAGTTTTTGTTCTTATTACAAATTAGCTTGATATAGAGATCATGGGTTTGTTTTTCAGCAGTTTTAACTGCGAAATTTGTGACATATTTAAAAAGTATTACTTTTTTATTATGATCTTTTGGGATTATGGGGGTGTGTAAACATCTTTAGCGCTGCTTCATTAGATTTTGTGTTGCTTTTTTCCACTATTTCAAAAGTAAATAATAATTGTAGATGAAAATTTTATTTTATTACCACCAGGTTTACCGATGTTGAGTAAAATAGATATTTTTAATTTAATTAGGAAAGGTAATTGTAATCTGTTTACAAATATTAAAAAAAATCACTTAATTCATACGTAATGTTGCAGATTTCTAACTCGTGCAATTATGAGTGTGGAACCGGAGGAAATCGATTTTGGGTCAGTTAATACTTTAAGCACCATCGTCTATAAAACTATAAAACTTAAAAATACTGGATGCAAAAACGCTCTTTATTCAATAGATTTAGGTAAAAATGAAACTGAAATATCAGTGAAGCCTCTCAAAGGTGTTGTGGAGGTAAGTCCAACCCTTTTGCTTGCACCAAATAAACAGAAATGTTTTAGGCCTACTCATCCGTGGAGCTTAAGGTTGAAATAATGGCATTCAAAAGTGGAGCATTTTCGAAGGAGATTTGGATTAAAGTGGACCCACCGCTTAGTGTTAAATTTACAGGAGAATTTTTCACCCCTGAATTTTTAACTGTTTATCCCAAAGCTTTTTCTGACTTTAGCCTGGTGCACTTTCCCAGAATGTACGTTGGTTTAAGGAGAACTAAAACACTAATTATGAAAAACTTTAGCTCCTCTAACATAATGTTTTGTGTGATGGCTGACATAAAAAATGAAAATATGGTAAATATTCCGAGTTGTCAGAAAAGTATTTTACGTTTAATTTATAGGCGATAGGTCTGATTAATATCAATAGCAATCCAAAAGAAGTGAATGCAAAAATAATTTATTACCATGTAATCGATGTAATTACTAGGCATGCTTCTAAAACGTGTATAGATTTATTTAATTATTTAATTGTAAATCTAAGTAATTGCAGATAAATAACGCTACATATTGGTTGTAAGAGACAGGCGTAGGCTCACAAGCCCATTGTCTAACATCACTTCCACTGTGCAAATATATGTGCATAGATTTGCTCAAAATCACCAATTTACTAATGTTTCAATGATTATCGCTGATTCTAATTTTATTTTGTATAAGTATAAATTACACACAATTTTTTAAGCATTAAGTTCTCCGAACAAGCTTTGACTATATTATGTCATCAGTAAATTTGATTTAACATTTAACAATATATTCAAAATCTTATCTTTGAGCGAAGAATTATCTTATCTCTAGCTTGTCTATTTTAAAAAGTCTGTGCCAATTTTTGGGGAGGTTTTTTTTTTAAATGTGGAAGCAATAATGCAATTATAATTTAGTTGGTGGACTGTTTACAAATTCCATTTAAAAAAAAATATATTAAGTAATATTCTTGCCTCATAAAAATGCTTGAAATAAAGAGAAATAATTACACAGTACTATATTATCGGATCATTTTCTCTGCCACAAAATTCGGTGCAATATATTCCGAACGGCCGCAATTTAAGTAATTAGATTATTAGAAAAATTTAAAAAGCAAAATGATAAAGTAATGAATTTAGAGAACGTAATCCTTAATGCTTCTTAAGCTTCCAAAAATTTCCGAAAATTGACGAAATAATTTGTACATGTAATTCGAAGCTATTTTTTAGTCTATCTGCTAGTAAAACAATAAACCAATTATTCTCTAGAAGAACTACAAGTAAAGTGTGCAAGTGCTGATAAATAATAAATAATATATTTTCCCTTTAAATGTGCTCAAATTGAATCACTCGACTGGTAGAAAGTTCCAAAGTTTGGAACTGCAGAGAAAAATTCTGATTTTTAAATGGAAATTCTCCGTATAAATTTTGAAACAGTAACCGATGTTTTTTGATACTTCTGGGATTTTTAGGCAGTTTACTCTTACACTTATATTAATGAGAATTTCCACTTTCTATAAATATCCTTTATAATAGTATCAGTGCAAGTTAAATGCAAATCAGCAAGTGTCGTAATCAGTTAGACAAGTCTAACTTTTTGGTTGTAAGTAATTTTGGTTAAAGATAACTGAATTTATTAGTATACCTTTCTTCGGTACAGAATTATGGAAGTGAATATATTAAACAGCAATAAATAATATTAAGTGCCAGTACTTCACTAACTTCCGTGGCTTCAAAAAGAAGGTACAATGCGATACTAGATTTCATAAAGATCGGGGAACTAATTAGACCTGAACCCTGCAGAACACCCCTAAACATCTCTTTAACTCGATATGTTTCATGAATATACCATACAAGATTCAAAAGTAATACCGTTCAAAGGAGACGCTAATACCAAAAGAGAGAAATGTAAATAATACGAGGAGATATGACAAATTTTAAGATACATTATTCAAAGGGTCAAAAATATTAGCTAAAAACGAATTCTTAGACCATAAATAAACGTTCCTTAATAACTAACTAAACATTAGTTAAATTAACTAGTTTCACAACCAACGATTCAGAATGTAATGCACAATTAACCAAAGTAACGTAATTATTTGTAACTAAATTCAGAAAGTAATCATAACTAATAAACAAAGAAATAAATAAACGAATCACGCAGGGTAGACACATGATACTTGAATAGGATCCTATGGAGAAACGAAATCAGAAAACGCAGAGAATACAACGTCTACGACGGTCTCGTAAAAAGCAACGTATCGAATGGAACAGAAATATGGCGAGTAACAGAGCACAATAAAACATGGTTGGAAGCAGTTGAAATGGATGTATTCTGAAGAACTCCAAGGGTTAGCAGAAGGAAAAGAATAGGAAATAAAGATAAACGTAAGCAAATGGGGATAGAGGGCACATTGATAACTGACAGAAAGAAAGCAACTGATATGGTATAAACACGTACAAAGAATGGAAGAATCAAAGTTATCGAAGAAAAGTATGAATTTGATACCACCAGATCATCGAAAACGCGAAACACCTCTTTTCGGAAAACCTGGAAAAAGGGAATACAATGTTAAGAGATTTCAGAGAGGGGCAATGGAACATGTAGAAAAATGCGGAGCTTAGACATCGGTCAACGACGAAAGACGTTTTGAAGTCGATATATACATATAATAATAACATAACTAATGCATTAAATGCGATAACGGTATTTTTAAGTAAAAGCTCCAAAGGTAATTCATCTAAATAAAATAGCGGTATAACCAAAAACAAAATCCCAAAGGGTAATATAGAAATAATTACAAAGAGTGGTCACAATTAAATAAATGTACGTCATAGCCAGTGGTGGCTGATCTTAAAGAGCGCAAGAGCGCGCGCTTCTCTTGAAATGAGCGATCTATTCTTTTCTGTTTAATGTAACAGACTTGGATTTATCACATTTTTAAACACAAAATAATGATATACTAATTAACTAATAATACTTGTGAGTAACTTGGAATAAAGTATGTAAACGTTTTATTCCATTACATTATATATTATAAAGAAATTTAAATAAGTTGGTGCGCGCAGAATTATGCACCTAGCGTGGCTGCCGTGCGATGCCTATCAACGGCCTCCACGAGATGCGGAGAAATAAACTACAGAACATCACGTTAAAGCTAGTCCGCGGTACGCCGCTCCGCTCAAGGGACATTGCCAAATGCTAAGTACGAGTTAGAGTTTGAAGTGTGTATTTACGGTCTATGACGCTAAATGCGTAGGTGCCGGCTGATCTGATTGCGATTACTAGTTGTGCCGCTTACAGGCCTAACGGCCACTAGTAGCACTATTCACAAAGAGATAGCAGTGCCCATTCTAGGGTCTAATTATTAATTTGTTGATTTGGATTTAAACAATATTGATGAGAAAGTAATAAACAGTTTATTTCTTTAAAATATCCTAGAGCGGATTTTGTTTAAAAAAATATTTTTTTATAGATTAGTGCAGTATGTGTCAAGAAATCCCGTGTGATTTTGGATTATTGTCCACTTTTTTGCGGTCCACCCGAAGAGGACTCGTATGATTGGGGATATTTATGGTTTTTACTCTAGCAACCTTAACGACTTTAGAACTTCGTAATAAAATACATTTTATCTTCAAATGCAGTTTCCATGAAAAAGTGATATAATTTTATTTCTATGAAAGCAAACAATTTTACTTAAGTGATCTAGAGCCGTAATGATGTGCAATGTACTTTAAAGGAGCTCAAAAATGGCGCTAAAGTTTTTTTCTTTTGTACTCTATGAAAATAATTTACAGATGATAACCCAAAAATATTTTGAAGGCTGTAAGATGTTAATTAAATTTAATTTGTAAAAATACTATTAAATATCGCACCATTTGTATCACTTTTATTTCTCTAAAATTTAATACCTCGCTATGGCACTGTAGTCACCTAAACTCTTAACTATTAATATTTTTGCATTTGTGCACCCCTTGTCAAAATGTCATCAGCTGCCACTGGTCATAGCAATTTCGATATAATTTCGCAAACTAAATTTTCTAAGTGTGTAAATTTTTATTCAAGACGCCTTTAAATGTCGAGCTAAAATCGAATTCGAATCAGCTGACGCCATTCATTGATTAACACTTACTTCATTACGGGCTATACTGATGTTTTTTTATTCGTCAATTTGAACGATATGCCTATTTATAAAAAATTAAGATTTACCTACTTCAGGTTGTTGTTTAAAAGGAGGTAAGTGGATCAATAAAAATAATGCATGTCATTTTTCTTCATAACTTTTTAAATTAAGTATTCGAGAAGACATTTTTTTTTGGTTCTCAATTTATAAAAATTCATGCTGATGATAAAACAGTACTTTATATAACTGAAATATTAATGAAAAATAAATATTTGTTTAAATTAAAATACTAAAAAATCATGCTAACACCATCACTTTTTTATGTGCCTAAATATGTAATGAATATTGATATATGCGGGATCAAATGCACTAAGAGCCTGAAAATAACGAAAACGACGTCAATCTCAGAGGTGAATATGTGATAACGATGTACATTCGCCGCCACTCAAATTTGAGCGGTAAAATTGTGCATCATTTAATTTAGGCCTTGAACCATAGTCGTCACAAAATTTGACATATGTCAAATATACATATATTTATCATTGACAACAAGCTACAAAATTATTTGAAATATGCCAAGACACTTAAGTGATGCTCAAGAAGCCAAAGCTAAACTAAGTGGGAAGTTGCAGGAGATATAAATCTTAGTATTATTTTACTAGAAAATTTTAAAAGTAATATGTCTGTCAATATACCTTTTTATGTTCCGCTGCTGAATAAAGTCCAAGTTGCAACGATTAAATTCAGAAAAAATGTCCACGGAAATCGCTTAAATTTGGGTGGTGGCGACTGTACCTTACCTTTGGTGTTGGGCGGCTTTATAAAGCTGCTAGAGTAACAACCATAAGGTTGCTAGAGTAACAACCATAAATATCCCCAATCATACGAGCTATCTTCGGGTGGACCGCAAAAAAAAGTGGACAATAATCCAAAATCACACGGGTCTTCTTGACACCTACTGCAGTAATCCACAAAACACGATGGCTTCCCGACAAGGGAGCGGCCTGAAAAAAACATCTGGAGAGGAAACTCGAACGAAAATGGTGGCACCGAATTCTAGAAGTGTTAACGAAATATCTCTGCCGATGGGCAGCGCGTTAGTAACCTTAAAATCGTCACCACTGGAGTAAGCGAAAACAGTGTTGCATCGACAAAGCAACGTGGGGATATTTCAAGGGGATTTGTTTCGAATATTATTAGGAAATAAGGGGGCTTCTAAAAACTACAAAAAAGGTTGATAATAGCGGTCATTAAAAAATATTTTTTTACCTGAATAGGATTTCTTTGCGGATTATTGGTTTGTCTATAATGAAATAGTTGGTTTTTCCAGGACATTAGAGGAAATGGGAAGTGTAGATCGGGGTGTCATTAGATAATCTTTAAGCAACTATGCAAAAACAAGCACGGTCAAAACGTTACCTTTTACTATACTAAGGTAGAACAATATGTTTATAGCTATTTATCTACGTATATTTTACTTAGTTAATCTGCAGTTTACGTCTAATCAAATGTTAGTGTTTTTCATGTTTTTTACGTTATGACAACAATTAAGCAGTGTTTTGATGTACAGAACTCAAATTCAACACAATAGATCTTTTCGATTCTATTCACAGGAAAGTGTTTAGCCTAACTGGTGATGTTACATCCACTGAATCTCTCCAAATACTGGAGCATGAGTAACTACTTCGCGATTTGTCTCTAGTTGAAAGAACTAAATTCTTAGTCCTTCAATGTTGAGAGGAGTTTTTCACGGATTGTACAACTTGTGCAACTATAAGATTTAAAAACTACAAACTTGGAATTTTCACTAACACGGATTATTTTCCACACACCTTGACCGTAACGTATTAGAGGCCATAACTTGCTAACGACTCTTGATGGGGGAAAAAATGTAGGTACCTATTTTGTCGGAAATTGCATGCTGTATAATTTTGATAAAACAGATATTTAAATATAGGTAAACATTTACGAAATATTTGCGAAAACCTGATTTTCAAGACCTTTGACTTAAGAAAAATTATCACATACTGAAACTATCGGGAATTTTCACATTTTCGTTAAAATGACGGCTCAAACATCTGTACAAATTTTGAGCTCTGTGGGATTTATGTCTTGGTTGGACTATAAGCAGTCTTTCAATTTAATTTTTAATGACACAGCAGCTATGATACAACCTAAATTGTTTACACAAAGTGTAACAATTGAATAATATAATTTAATTCAATGAAAATTCCTAATATAAAATAAAATTCACAAAAATTTTAATTTATTCTCTTTTAACTAGATGTAAGTTTTATTTTAAATTCAAGTAAAAAGGGTTGTATCTGAACCAGCACATTTTTCTCCGCTATTTTAAATAAATAGTTAATAGGATAGTATAGCTGCCCAATAAGCATTTGATGAAACGGCGTTTATGTCTGATGACGCAACTGTTGTGGAAATAATTTTTTTTAATTAGGTTAATGCATTCCTATTTGTCAATACCACATACAATATAATTAAAATTGGTTATTTATTAAGTTATAAGCAATATTGATTCGTTTCTAGTTAGTGGATTTTTGTAAAGTTTATTTATTTTTTACTGAAACTCTTTTTGTTTGTGGTATGGACCTTTATTTTTATATAGGGTGTTCTAACAGAAACTGAAAAAAATATTTTTTAAATAAAATTTTTAACCTTCAAAAATAATAAAATTTAACTTCACTTAAAATATAGACTTGGGAGAATTATGTTCGAGTAAGCATTTCTAAATGCCTCACGCTGATATTTCAGCACATGCCTATTCTTATTTTAAAATTTTCCAGTTACAATCCCTACTCAGTTTTACGAATAATGTAATGCATATTTTCTTTAAAATCATTTTTTGATAGACTTTAAGTTTCAAAAAGCACTGGTGAGATCGTGTCATCTTGCCGAACTTTTTACGTTTCCAGTTCGAGAAATAATACGATCAAGAAAATCTGTTCTCCATAAATTTATTGTTTAGTAGCTGTATGCTTTAGGGTATGAAGCGTCATCTTGCTGGAAAAATATGTCATCAGAATACATATTCCTCACTTGTCGCCTATAAGTTGATGATATCCATTAACAATAACTGCTTCACTACTTGTATTCTGTACCAAAATTTCAATTTGTCAATCCAATGAACTCCCATTTGTCAAATTTCATGCCTATATTAATATGTATTCGATAGTAGTTATTTGAAAAAATAAAAATATTTTTTTTTAACATTAACATCCTCTTATCTCTTTTAATATCAGCTTTTGGTGTATCATTAGTTGTTAAAAAAACAAAATTTTGCATAAAATGCAAACAATTTTAACATGATCCTCATTCGCTGTATGTTAAAGTGCTTACCTAGAGGATGTGACATTAGCAATAAAATGTTACGTGCTCAGTTCCATAAGTGCCAGATTTTTAAATTCGTTAGATATTAATGGGATACCTTTAACCTGCAATTAGCTGGAAGCGCGTTCTTTGCTATTGATTCCATTTGTCTCATAATCTTTTAAATTTTAAGAATTTATAATGTTTTCAGCCTTATGAAATCGCCCATCAAACAGATGACAATTTCAAATGCTTCCATATAGATCCGACCGAGGGAAGAGTAGAGGCACAAGAATCAGTAATCGTACAAATAACGTATTTGGGCAAACCTTACGATTTAACAACACTATATATTATTTTTTTCAGGTTTATGCCACAGTATTTTTTCAACAATCATGCCGTTGGGTTTATAAATGTTATGAAAGTGGATTGTACAGATGTAACTTCTCCAGATTTTGAGCCAAGTATCTATCTACCATTACCATTTTGCGTCACATAATATGTTATGCAATGATAAGAAAAATTTGCGTCATAACTCGCACAGTTTAAAACAAAAAGTATTGCACATTGTTTGTTTTTAATGAAAGACTTAAAGTGCCAATATTTTATAAAAAGCTAAATGTGGATGAGGATTTATTACTCTTCGGCATTAATTTATTTTGCTTATGTTATCGTTGATTGTGTTTTTTTCTGTTGTTTTCAGAAACGTCTCATGTTAGTATTATTTGTGATTATTCTTTAAACATATTTAGAGGTATCTAACCGTAAGTGGTAAAAATATATTCTTTCTCAATTAATTTTTGCTATAAAGATCTGACCGATAACTTGTACACGGTTTTTCCTAAATAGTTTTTGCACTGTCTACATCAGTCCTAGAATAAAAATAGGACTGTTTACAATTAAAACTACTTATTTTTTTTTCAAGAAAAATCTTAACAAGCTACTGATTTTATATTATGAAATTTAAATAATCAGATAGTATGTTTTTTATCTTTCAATATAAATACCTATTTAGCCACAGGACAATATTTTGTCAATTTTACCCGTAGACAAAGTAAAGCTTGAAAATATTATAGTATATTTTTAGAAACTGATACAAACAACTAAGCACTTCTTCAGTTAGGTGGTAAGCAAATAAAAAAGGAAACATGGTCTAAACAATTTGGTTAAAGTTTAAAAATAGATTAGCGTTTTCTTTAAGAAAAAATGCAATGAATTTAGGAGAAATGAAATTTTATTCTATTATCCACTTATTAGGTATTAAAAAACACTATAATATGCAGTTATATTTTCTTAGCTTTCTCAGAAGAAGATGAAAGGGAATTTGAAACTTCTTCATCCCAGTTGGTTGTCGCTTCTTCTATGGCAGAAGGTTTGTAACGACCTGTCTTATAAGAAATGTATTATTTTTTACTTACAATGATGAATAAACAAGTAAAACGAATAATATTTTTGTTAATGTTTCTTTTGTAGAAGATGATGAACTTGAAGAAGAGTTTGGAAGCGACATAGAAAGAAAAACTGCAGAAACCACCTTTGATCTAGATCAGTCCTGCAAAGTGTGCCTCTATGGCGATATAGAAGAACCAAACTTAAGCCTGAGGCCAACTGCTTTTGACTTCGCTGAAAGCATAATGAACGAAGTCTACGTAAGAGAGCTTTATGTGGAAAACTTATCAAAGTCCTTGCCTATCACCGTCAAGTATTGCAAGATACACTTCATAACCGTCAATCCAGATGTCTGGACTTTAGATCCTAGCCAAAGCATTGAAGTAGTTGTAAGATTTAAACCTGAAACAATTGGCAGCTACAAGGGAAAGATTACTTTCGACCTTTTGTATCCAAGCATGGGAGGAAAAAGACAAATGGTTTGTGTTGGAAAAAAAGAACTTGGCTTTCGCTACTCAGTTTCAATGGGCAATCAAACAAAGATCATTAAGAAATTCAATATGGGTATAACTCCTTGCATTACTAATGAAGTGGGGTATTTGGTCGATGATGTGAAATTTAATACTAAAATTGAAATGCCTACTAAAGCAATTGTGAAGAAAAACCCCGAAGTATTTAAATCGTTTGATGCAGACTTGGTAGCTTTTCCCAACACAACTCAAAAATCCCTTAGACCTTGGAGAGAAAAGACACCGTATGAAAAAATTTATTGTTAAACTCCATAAAATTTTCTCCTTTTAGATGCAAGACCATTTTTGCAAAAATTCCTAGATGTGTGGTTAGTAGAGATGAATTTAATATGACTCGAGCCGAATCAGAAATAAGAACCAATGCAAGGCAAAAAATGAATGATTATATTCGATCAAAATCAATGAAATTGGGTGCACCTGCGAAGAAAACTTACAGCAAAGACGTGTATGAACAAGGATTAAAAGATATGTTTAAAATGTTTCCCTGTGAAACAATTGATGAATTCAAGAAGCATCTTGCCATTACGAATTTCAGCCTAGGAGATTTTATACCTTTGTCACCATATCATCTATATAATATTGTCCTGGAACCCAAATATATAAAACTGGAAAAGGCAAGTTAAACTTTT
The DNA here is from genome assembly GCA_028583605.1 of Dastarcus helophoroides. NCBI lineage: Eukaryota > Metazoa > Arthropoda > Insecta > Coleoptera > Bothrideridae > Dastarcus > Dastarcus helophoroides. The sequence continues at coordinate 2,442,952 of CM053335.1, forward strand.
TTTTATTAGCAGTAATAGCCGTTTTCAAATTCTGATAAAACATTTAACCCGAAATCAAATGTTAGGATGCTGCTAATTCATGATAATGCAATAGAGAATTTATGTATAGTTAGTTAATACTAACACAAGATATCTTATTTGTGCAATATACACTATGTCTCAAAAATCGTACAAATTTTGGATTTGAGCAATTTTTGAAAAAATCCCTCTGCCAATTGGCGTTTTTGGAGCATGAATTTTGGCGAAGTTCAATTCTCAAACATATAATTAGCGACAGCGGAAGAGACATAAGATTGTTTTTATTTTAAGTGATAACCACCCATTTTTTATTACACCATATGAAAACTTTGGTTAATTTGATGTGCAACATGTATGACATTGGGAGGGAAAATCTTCAAAAATTGAAATACAGAACTTGTCCTCGGAAACCAATAAAGATTAAAAAACACAACAAACGCGTTAGAGCAACGTTTATTGTGTTTTTTAATCTTTCTTAGTTTCAGGAGACAAGTTCTGTATTTCAATTTTTGAAGATAACCAAGGACCAGTCCGTTCCACCAAAGGGAAAATTTTGAAGAGAAATCGAATAAACTGTGGAAAAAGAAATTTAAGGTTTACGGTTTTTTTGATGCTTTTCTTAAATTATTGCCTTACGTGTTGGATACATAATTAACTAGAAAGATCCTAGCTTTCACATGAAATAATAAAGAATAGCGGTTTTCATTAAAAAAATCTTATTTCTTTTTGCCGCCAGTGGTTACATTTATGAGAATGGGACTTTGCCAAAGTCTTTCTCCCCAAAGAATACTTGCCCAAGTAATTTCTGTAAAAATTAGCAATTGATTAATAGATTATCAATTATCACCACATAACATACGAACATAGAGGTTAATTTTTATCAAACTAAAGTAGAATTATACCAAACATCTTTCTAATTATAAGTAGGACAGGCTACTAAAATTGTTTAACTAAACACTTTGATAATTACAGATAGCACCGAATACTAAAGTCTTGGAAAGTCTGCTAGTAAAGAATAACAATGACTTTCCGGTTTACGTCCACTTGGTTGCCGTGAAACCTGGAGTTAAGTTTCCTCACGGTACCGGGAAAATAATAAATGGAAAAAGTGAAGAATTCGTTTACCTTAGCTGTGCAACCAATAAACTTGGTCTCTTCATGAACCAAATTGTTATCCGCATAAATTTCACTCATTTATTTAAAATTAGTATAATGGTGGAAGTTGTACCGAAATCTGTAAAGATGGACATTAACCAAATCGTCTTCAACCCCGACGGAAACACAATGAAGTTCTTGCAATTGAAGAATAAGATGAATTCTTCCGTTTATTTTAAATGGGAGCTAGATTTTTCTAGATTTGTGGTAGAACCATTGGAAGGAGTACTCGAAAAGAAAAAAACTTTAAATTGCACTATAAAATATGTGGCAAGACCAAAGGCTCCTGATCGAACAGAACTCATTTTAATATCCGAAGATAATTCCTCTCAAATTATTAGGGTATCAAGAAAAAAGAAACCGCCATTGGTCAATTTTAATGTGAAAGAAATTGAGTTCGGTGCCATCTCATTAAATATTCCGACTAAGAAAATACTAACTTTAAGAAACTTTAATGATTACGATATCTGTTTTTCAGTTATGAATCCCACCCCCCTTGCTGGTTTAGAAGTTGAGCCAATACAAGGAATGATATTTGCTAAAGCAGATTATGCATTCACTGTTATAGCTCTCAGAGAATCAGTTGGATTTTTTAAGTGCAAAGTTGATTTTAAATTCGATGAAGAATATCCAATGCAGATATCCATTACTGGAAACGTTATATACCCCGCTATTACCTTAAAACCTCCTTACATTACTTTTAGACAGGTCGCTACTTCAGCGTATAAAAGAGCAAGTTTTGTTGTCAAGAATACTTCAGTTTGCGATTGTCTCATAAAATTCAAATTAGACGATTTTCCAGAATTTTCTGTGACTGACAATGAAACAGAATCAAAGCCATCATTAGAGGAAAATGTAAAACTCAAGCCAAGCGAACACAAACAATTTTTTTTGCACATATTTCCAGCTCAGATGATGTCGATCAGCTTTATTTTGCCAATCGTATTAAATGATATAATTGGTCCACCAGTTTCAAATAATGCCGAGAGCCTAAAACCAATGTACTACCTAAAAAATAAGAAACCTTCAAAAATGATACCAAGCAAATTGCCAGTTATTAAAGTCAACTGTGTGGTATCTTCTGTAGTTGTAACGTTTTCGAAGCTATACTTTAGTTTTGTGCATATGAGATGTATAAATAATACCTATAAGAAATTCGAAATTTTTAATTCAGGCCGGGATTTATTGGAGCTTTGTATTCGAACAGATGATTTAAGGATTCCTTTTTCTTTGACTTACTTCGATGGGATTCCACCTCAAATATATCCCAAATCCATACTTTGTCGCTTAGAGGCTCAAGAGAAATCCATGTTCCACATTAATTTCTCGCCGGTAGATTTTGACGAATATTTTATTCAGTTGCCAATTTATGTGAAAGGTCACCACGATGGATGTGTTTTCAACCATTTGACCCTTCATGGACAAAAAATTCCGCCATCAATAGTGACAGATAAGGCTATATATTATTTCGAGCCAATGCCCGTAGGTGTTACCAGTATAATTCATATGGGAATAGTTATGGAAAGACATGATCGTTGTTGTAAATTAACTTATTGTAATTTACCAACCGAGATGAACATTACCTTCAGACGCAAGGAAAAACATGACAGCAAAGAAACTATGACAGTCGATGTTGCTTTTAGTGCTTCAAAACCCTGTGTTAACATTGACCACGTATACTTTAGCTGCACGTGTGGCACCTCTGTTGAAGTAATTTTTGTTGCTAATATTGAAAATTGCCTCTTAACGCACCATGGGCATTTTGTGAAAGAGCTTTTGAGGTATGAGCAGTTCTTAAATTCACCAGGCTTTGTATTGCATCTAAAGGTAAATATTATTTTAGTATCAGGTCTAAACTAGATCTAGATGTAATTTATCCTATTTCAAAATGTTTTTTTTATTTCTTACTTCCTGTTTCAGTACTTTTTATTTCAGCTGCAGATATTGTCTTTTTTTGTGCCGCTTTTTGGATCCTTTTTTTTAGTTATTTTCAGTGCCTATTTATAGACGGCAACATGTCTAGGACGCCAAAATTTGAAGGCTCTAATAGTCGTAAAAATAAGTTTACATATGATAATAGATTTTACTAGAAATTTGATTAATCACATAGTTATACAAGATGCGCCAAAGTTGATTTCCAGGGATCTCAGAAAGAGAGATACAAGGAAGCTTAATTAAGCAAAGTAATGCAGAATTTAATGCCTAATAATATTATGCTAAGAAAAGAATTAATTTCAATTTGTCTTGATTCTATTTAGAAAAAAAGTGAGCATCACAATTGTAATAATCAGCTACAACTTGTTTATTTGAAATCAGATAGAAAAAAATTTAAACTATATTTAATTGTTTTTAAGGCCTTTTTCTTACAGTACGTAATATTGTTTTAAAATAAACTGTTTCCAAGGAAAGTATATCAACTTTATTATATATTATGGATGCCATATTGAATTTTATCACTTTCAAATTAGGTATATTTTTTTGACTAATTTGATATATAACAGGCCATGCTTTAAATATGGCAAAGTGAGTTATAGAAAGTAAATTGTTATTTTTAAACAAAACAATTATTGTAGGCAATTCAAATATCATAACTTTTAACACTAAAAGTACAGCATTACTTAATAATAATAATTATTGATAAAGTAAAAATTTTGTTACATACTGTGTAATAATTAAAGAGTTATTAGTATAATCGTGACCTGCTATTTTCTCATATACCCACAAATAAGAAACAAAACCCTCTTCAGTACTCTATATTGGCACATTGTGTATATTTTAATGTGATAATGTACGCAAAGCGTAGAGCGGTCATGAATTTGGGAAATTTTTTATTATACCTCTCTGAAAACACTATATTTATTTGCCTATTGAACGCACCAAAAATAAGCGTTCTGCCTTCGGACTTATGAGCATTTACTAGGAAAATAACCCATCGAAACCCCCATAAGCCGTATATTATTTTGCTGCATTTTTATAGGGCTATTCAAATATACAAAAATATACAAGGTGTTCTATTTAAAAACATCCAAGTTTATGTCAACACTCTATTTATGACCAGTACAATAAATTAAAAATTATTTTTAAATCTGCCCCTATAAATGTACGTCACTGGACAAAATTTGATTTTGATGTCTCTTCAGACTTATGAAAGTTTTTATGTAAATAACCCTTTAAATTACATATGTTTAATTGTTAATTTTTCAGGGCCCAGTAAAATATCTGCCCAATTTATTTATATTTTAATATTACCAACTATTTTTTTAGTTATTATTATTAGTTAGCAATAATTACAAAAAATCTTAGTTGTGAATACCAAAAACTTAAAAAGAAAAAAAACTAATGTAAAAGATAATTTGCATGAAACCTATCTGAAGAAACTCCATGTAACATGGTATTATTCGAAATATAATTCTATCTTCTTTTTATATTAGGTAATAAAACTGTGCCATTCTATTTAAAATTTCTTAGTAATTTTTGAATTTGCAAACCTTCATCACTCTGTATAACCAAAAAATATAAAACAACATTTTTATGGTTTAAACTATCAATAATTGTTTATGTCGCAAAATGGTTAATACCACATCATACTAAGTGTTTATAAATGGCTGAATCGGAGTCCTGTCTCCGGGTTTATAATCCTCTACTAGCAAAACGACCCAACAAAATTCCCAACTAAACCCTATGCTAAGTTATGCTTTTTATAGAGCTATCCAAATATGCAAAAATATACATGGTGTTCTATTTAAAAAAAGTAAGTTTATATAAACACTCTGTATATGATTAATACAATAAAATGAAAATAATTTTAAAATGTGCTCCTCATAGATGTACGCCATTGGACAAAATTTAATTTTGTTATCTTGTCAGACTTAGGAGCTATCCTCCGTCCACACACTAATGGTGGACCCTGCATATCAAGTGTCAACTATCCTGAGAGAAGCTACCCAAGACTCTCAGCTGTGTAAATAAGTCTTTGATGGTTTTTCTCAGGATAGTTGACACTTATCTCAGTGTACCCTAACGGTATGTTTACCCTAGACACTTTCCGTACACTTCTCTCTGAAATAAGCTATCAGCTATCCTAAGACAAGCTACCCGAGACTACTTACACAGCTGAGAGTCTCGGACAGCTGGTCTGAGGATAGTTGACACCTATCATATTTTATCTCGAAGAGAAATGTACGGAATAAAGTGTCTAGTGCAAACGCACCACAAGGCTTCAAAAAGCTTTGGGTCGGCCATGGTATGTTTCCAGGTTATCATCAGTTATTTTAGTAGGTGGAAAATATTTTATTTTAGATGCTTAAAAAACCCATCGCCATTTGCAAATAAGAATGTATTTAATGACTTCTGTAGTTATATAAAACAATCTGTGTTTAGCATTTAAAAACGCCACTTATCATCTAAAAGAGAATCAAGACTCGATTTGGCTATCATTTTAGTGAACGGTTCACAAACTATATTTTTACCATTTAATACAAATTTATTCGGATGGGCGAAGTCAGGTAGGATCCTGGGGGTATAGTTTTCAAAATCTAAATTAGCCCCCGAAAAATATTCGAATGTGCACATGTAGAGGTCTGATAACCTAACTCGCTCATGTTTATTTGGTGTATTTACATCTTCTTGGAAGTATTGTAATTTAAAGGTCAGCTGTTAACTACGTAAACACAAAAGGAGAGGAGTGGAGGGGTAGCTTAAATTTAATGAAATTCCTCCAAGTACGTAGGGAGGACAAGAATGTAATAAAAAAAATATGTCATCAAATTGATGTATACACTCCTTAAGTACTAGTGTTCGAATCGAGATAAATTAAATTAAAATATTTTTCTCTTATCAAAGTACTTCTACCTACCCAGGAGAGTAACTTACATTGTTACGTGTTTTAGAAAGAAGCTTCAACCGCTAGACAAAGTAACCTAACGGCGATGCGTTCGACTGAAACTTTTTTTATGGAAACTGGATCAAACATTGTATCTCAAGCAGATGAGGGAATTACAGTGTACAATGATAACGACTTTCCGTTTTTTCCAACAAAAGGCGGCGACACTTATAGAGACCACATGTTAACTACTTTGAAAGTTGTTGAAAACTGGCTATTCGCTCAGGGTTTCTACAAAAAAAAGTATCTAAAAATACCGGATACTATATCATTAGTGCCTCTTGTAATTGAAAGTAGAAAACAGGAACCTTCTTCGGTGCAATCGGGATCAGTTATGATAGAACCGCCCCATTTGCATCAACTGATGACTAATCTTATAGGGAAAAAACTAAGCAAAGGGTTAATCACCACGTAAGTTGTTTTTTATTTAATCTTGCTAAGATCCTGCACCTCCCATATTAAAATTTAACTATTCTTTAAGTCAGTGCAATAATTCAGTAGATTTACTAATGACAAAACAATACTTTTTATTATCCTAATAAACTAATTTTATATCCTTGTATCTTTTGTCACATACAAAATTATTTAAAATATTCTAGGCGTTAATAAATTTTATTAGTACTAGGATATACAACGGGCACTAGTAGTGAGGTAATTTCCATTTTTACATTATGGATTACACAGCAACATTCATTTAATACAAGCGCCCTCGGCGTGACATGCCTTTAGGTATGTTAAATTCAACGAAAAATGTCAATTATCCATATGTTAGGTAATGCACAATCAGTAAAGTGGTATGGAGTAATTATATAAATTATTATTTTCTTAACAAATTTGAAATTAATAATCTTATTAATTTTTTCTTTGAAAACCATGTTTATTTATTGACATAAATAGAGATTTAAACTTTCTTTGTAAAATTTACTTTAACTAATGTGTATTAAATTAAATACAACTATGACATTTTAACTTTTGATAAAATATTTTTTGGCATTAAATTGTAATGTAAAATAATTATAGTTACTAACCTATTTCAGGATGCCAGCGTCTGAGAGTCTAAATGATGTATCTCTGCACTTTTACTCCATCTACGAAAATATTTTGCAATATCTTTTGAAAGAAGAAGCACATTTTCCTCATGTTAATGCCGAATATTTACTAAACTATGAACAATATCTTGTCATACATAGGTACATGCTTCACAAAATGCAATACGAAGAACGCCTAGAAAAGGATCAATTTATAGCTATTAGTACTCAAGTTTACCTGGATGTCATACTACAAATAATCAAAATCTTAATTCTCAATCGCATAAGAATGTTTCCACTTGTTGATAATGTATTGGCTCGGAAGTCCATAATAATGGCAAGACATGATGATCTTATCGATTCCATTTTTACCAAAGAAGAATTCATTCTTCTTTTCTGGTTACAACACCATTTTGATAAACAAAGAACAAAGCTGTGGAAAAGCGAAAGGGTTGGGGTACACATTATTGAAGTTGTTTCAAAAGATATAAGATGTTTCGATAATGTTTTATGTGACAGTTTAGTGTTAGCAGCTGTAACCGCGTCATATTGTCCCTATGTAAGCGAAGGTCTGAAAAACATGTACATTCAACCAGGTACTTACGAGGAGTTGTACCATAATGCATGCATTCTCATAGAAACCTGGCAGTCATTGAATTTGAGTTACCTTATAGAACCTGTCCACATCGTAAACCCAAACCATGTTAACATGATGTTATTGGTGCTTTACTTATTCGAAGTACTGCCAAGTTTAAGTCCTTGTCAAACAATATACCTAAAAGCTAATCTCACAGAAGAATCTAGATGTAGTGTTAATATCTACAATAAAAATGACTTTACAATAACATACTCAATATTCTTTTACAATAATGACATAAAAGCATTTAGAGTTACTTCGGATACTTTTAAAATTCCCGCTTGGAAAGCTGCTAGCTTAAAAATTATTTACCAAGCGCTTAAGTTTCAGAAGATTGAAGCAGTTTTGCTATTGTCGGGAGAACGCCCAGGAGCCAAATATTCAAAAAGTTTGGCGTTTCAGTTGGTTGGTATACCAAACATCTTAGTTTCGGAAAAAGGAAAAACTACAATTATTCCTATTGCCGTTGACCAATATAAAGTTTTTCGTAAAGAGATACAAATATTAAGCCCCTATAATTTTTCGGATGAATATGAAATATATTATAACGTTGGAAATATAAAAAAGAATGAGCAGATGAATCGATGGAAGGATTACTTGGAAAGTTTGGTTCCGAAGAGACTCTTTATCAAAGACCATACATTTGCGATTGAAAATCCCGAAGACGGTTACCTAATGGAGGCTATAGTGTGTTGTAGAATGCCTATGACAACAATCTATAATTTGTTTATGATCGGAAGCAAAGGAGATTTTCTTGTCCGTTTGCAAATAATTTGCAGATTAAGTAAAAAAAGCTTCGAAATAATCGAAGTAAATGTGCCTAGAGGAGCTGAAAACCAGGAATGTGTTTGTAAGAATCCAGATGAAATATATCCGATTTGTCCCAAGACTTTACGCTTGCAAATACCGTGCAAAAATAATCTATTTTGGAAAGCTACTAAAGATATCTTTAAGGCTTGCGTAACCAATATGAACATTGAGACCAGCTTCTGGAAAAAATACTTAGGTAGGTTAATTTCACAATCGAGTATTTTCTTGATTGACCTACTGCTTGGTTTTTCTCTTCCTCCGTATTATGGAGTCGCTTGTTTTCTATCAACATTTTGATGGAAATAGTTTGTTTACTTAAAACAATCTTGCAGTGCAAGAGAAGTATGACTTAATGAGTTCCGCAATTTATTATTGTAATATGAATAGTGAAAAATCATAACTTTGGACGAATGTAATAACAAGTGGACCTCAGTTGTATCACGTTGTTAATAATAATTCGATATAACAATATCACTTTGTTTCTTTGATTAGAATACCACTGTATATCTTTTATCGCTCTTTATAGAGGTTTGACTGCACCAAAATTATTTGAATTAAATAACGAACAGTATTGTTCATTTACAAACTGAGCCTGGGTGAAAGAGTTAAGAATGTTTTGATAAAATGAGTCAGGTGTATGCAAGCCGTCCGTCCTTCAAGTTCAGAAAGATTAATTTTTGGTGCCTCTAGAACTAAAGAATTAACGGTTTGGGGTGATAGCTGATACATAAGTCTACTGTAGTGCCGTAAATCGAATCCTTTTTCTCATCTGATTGTCTCGATAGCAAAACTTTAAGACGACCCTTTATTCTTTTTAGCAAATTAGGAAAATGCACCTCTTTTTACATATTTGTATTATAAAAAGAGTGGTAGTTTTCAAGCGATTCTTTAGATATATTTATGTAGCTTATAGTTTTCAAATACTAAATGCTGTAATTAATTAATTAAGATAAAATTCCTTGAACCAAATTATGAAAAGAAGTTCATATTAACATATGTCTTTAGACATTTTCTTTCTGAAATACACCCTGTTTGCGTCTCGTATTTCAAGGAATCGTTTTTTATTAATTTGGAGAAAACGCTGTCAGCTTTACTGTACCATGGGAAACATTAAATAAAATAATCTAATATTCAAATTCGGGCATGTTTCTTGACATTGAACTGTTGAACAACAAAATCTAATTAATTGATTCATCTTCTACAGCAACAAGAATAGGATCCAATGTACTAAACGTCATAATATTTAACGATCGCCTCTCCACATCGAACTTTGAATATGAAGAAATGGCCAAAAAATTCGTTGAATTTGCTATCAAGTTGGGAGTCAATCCCGTGTTTAAAACACTAAAAACGATCAAAATAGACGATTTATGTGCCGACACATTCGTGGAAATTCCAATACATATAAATGATAATTTCAATCTTCATGAGGAAGTTTTTATGAGACTGGAATCCGTGAAAGGTGTAGAGAAACGTCTGTATAAGATAGTATTTCATCAATTATAAAAAAAATGTCACTCTAATGGAATGCAATGTATTTAGAAATGGTGTGCTTAAAATGGAAATAAATTTTTATGCTTCTTGTTCATTCAATTACACCGAGTTAATTTTTAGGATTTTTGTTAATCTACTACATACAAATCTGATTGGGAATGTTTTGCCCTCGAAATTGATGAGAGAATGAGAGATAATTATTTGTTTGGATGCATCGTAATTCCTAGGATCTATGTCAAAAATTGAGATACAAATCTTGTCCCCTGAAACCAAGAAAGTTTAAAAAACAAGGCAAGATTTGTATTTCAATTTTTGAAGATATCCAAGGACCAGTCCGTTCCACCAAAAATCTATGTCGAGGTAACTAATCTTGATTTTTATTTATAATTTTCGACTTTTAATTTTATAAATATCATTTTACTTTAGTAACAGTTTCAAGCCAACTTATACAGTGTGGCATAACCGCCAGAAGAACATCTTGTGAAACAATAGACTTTAAAAAGTTGACACGAGAGCCATTAGTTCAAAAAGAAAAAATATATTTACCTCCACTTCACATAAGGCTAGGCCTGATCAAAAATTTTGTTAAAGCACTAAATAAAAAAGGAAATGCTTTCAAGTACTTTAAAGTCAAATTTCCACGTATAAATGATGCCAAAATTAAAAAAGGAATTTTTGTTGGGCCCTAAATTAGGCAATTGTTTCAAGACACGAATTTCGGGCAAATTTTAAGTGACAATGAAAGTCGAGCATGGAATGCATTTGAGAGTCTTCGCAATAACTTTCTTGGAAGTAATAAATCAGAAAATTATCGCGAACTTGTGAAAAAACTACTCACGGCCTATCATATTTTAGGACGCAACATATAACTAAAACTTCCCTTGCTCCATTCTCAATGAAGTCTTTTCCTGAAAATTTAAAGTTGTAATGTATTTTTTAATTAAATCTGCTGCTTAAACATATATAAGTTTAAAGGCCCCAGTGCCCAATGTTATTTTATGTAGTTAAGTCTATAAGAGAAGTTCTAAACATTCCAGTAACACCAAGATATGCTATCAAAACTATTACTCGAGCCACAATTTGGGTGTTCATCGAGCCTATTAAATTGCTTGTTGATTACTTTATATTTCTTCTATTACACAATACATAGTATTTTAAAATATCTTCTAAGAAAAATAATTTAACGTACTACATAAGCTAACAAAATAATTTTTTGTTGCTTTTAGTCAAAAAAACTATAAACCAAAATTTGGAGGTCATCTAGATCACCTTGTTTGCAAATTTAAGATTAAAAACTAGATTGCGCCAAATTTCAATTAAAATCCAACACTTCCTTCTCGGTTTCATTCCCATCGACAATTTCCTTATTTTTAAACAAACCCGCCGCCAATGAAGGGTACCGCTTTATTTAACATTTGCGCATAAGAAAAGAAAGGAGATAATGTTGTATATAAAATGGTAAACCGCGCGACGGATCGGTTATTATATTTGAATATAAATTATAATAAAGTGCCTCGAATGAGAAACCGTGGAAGCGATTTTAGTGTATTCCTAATTATTGGTGAAAGTGGAGAAGACAATTGTTGTTTTCTTTATTAATAGTCGGATTTGAGAAAGTGAGTTAAGATGGATATCGAAGAGTTTCGGGAATTCGGTAAAGCTACTGTGGATTACATCGCGGATTACTTTAAAAATATTAGAGACAGGTAAGTTAAAATTAGTATAATGGTGTTTTTACGCCATGAATAATTTTTGTCATAGCAACACTTTGAAATGCTAGCGAATATTCTTTCTTAAGATTGAGATTGAAATAATATTAAAATTCAGAGATACAAAACTACCAGTACTTGAAAAATTAAATAACATACATAGTAGACCTGGAGTGAAAATAATGTAAAAAAATACATCTACTTATTCATTCATTTTCATTTTTTTTTCAAGTTATAGTGCAGTTATAAATAAACAAAGTTTCATACATTAATTCTGCTAATTATGGAGTAATTTCAACAAATGTTAAAAAATACCTCTATTGGTCTCTAAACAGTTTGTTCTTCGTTTGCGAAGGGAGCCAATTGCTTCAAATTTATAATATCAGTTACAGATTATTACGGTACATTATTTATTACATATACACTGAATGGTCGAGGAGGTCGTATTACTAGGCTTCCAAAGCCTCCAATCTCACATCACTAGGTTAGTGTTCGGGAGTTGGTTCAAAAATGAAGTAAACGGATCCACTAATTCGAGATCTAATTAATAATATTGTCGATATTAAAAAAAGATCTAAAGGAACTTTCATATGCGGAAGCAGAAAATGTTTACAGGCAAATTGTGGTACTTTTGGACATTTTTTGAAAGAACACTATGATTAATAGATCGTACTGCAAAAATTTTAATACTTTTCAACTATGCTATCATTTGAAATCAAATGAAAATCGAATAAGAATTTCAGTGTATAATACACTCCTAAAGTTTGATGGGTTGCTCCCGATAGATCCTGTACATCTACAATAGTGGCCCAATAAAATCAAAACGTCGAATCTAATTTAGGCAAACGGTAAAATAAAGTTATGGCTGTAATCGCTTTTTGGAAAAGTCTGAATCATCAAAATTTAGATGTATCGCATTTTTTTTGGAGGACACACTGGCATTGCAAGAAATAAAAAAGGACCAAAAGACAATTTACCAGATATTTGACTTCATTTGAAAAACAGAGTATAGATTTTTTTGCAGTTGGTTTCTCATACCTATTAAAATACCTAATAACCTTATTCGAATAATCATTGTATGCAGTATATAAGATACCCGGGTCTTCTACAGGAGCTCACATCTGTAATTTTGCCAGTGACTACCTAGGATACAGCTCTGTTCATATAAAAGTCATGCACGATTTTTACAGAGTAAACCTGTATTTTAAAATTTCAAAAGAAAATACTACAAGCAACATATTATAGAGAACTAAAGCTCAACTTTTTAGCCGATTGGAACCAAGTTACAAAATGTAGGCGAGCCACACTACCACAGTTTGAAAAAGGATGAATAAAAAAAAGAAAATATTATTTTATTTACCACTGAGGGAGTCACAAAGTACAAAGATGAAAATTAAAAAATTAGAAACACTATCAGAACTTGAAAAGTGATACCTAAAAAAACTTTAAATCTCGAAAACCTAACATAACATTTCTTCATAGTTAATGCGAGCCACATCTAAAGTTACCTCAGTGCCCACGAGCTACGAATTGAGCACTACTGACATAGAGTCTAGAGCGACATAAGGGATTTTTTTACATTTCCAATTTTATTACCTTGAAATATATGCTTGATATAAAACATCCTTATTAGACAAAATATTTACATATATCAGCTGCAACATAGTTTTTGCAAGTACAATGTGGCTTAGTACATAAAATAATGGCATAGGTAATACTGATTGGTTTTTTTTGTCTCAATTTTTGGATCATAGACCCATTCTTTGGTAAAATTTTAAGGTATTAAATTATACAAAATTCTAATTAAATCAGGAGTAGTCTTTTGTCCCGGGTTTCTTGAGTTTCTTCGAAAAAAGCTTTAAATTCTTGTGTAGAATACTGTTTATCTAATAAACAATTTACTAAATTGTCAAAATCATGTTGTGAAATTACCAGTCATATTTCTAAGACGAATTTTTCAGCAAATATAGCTGTACCACTTTTTTATGAACACAGCTGTTTAAGAAAAGATTTGAGGTCCAAACAGTCTCTTGGCGTCCCAGTGTATAATATTCTGATCTTACCTAATTATCAAATCATTGACTTGCCAACTGATTGGTGGTGAGTTCGTGAGATTCGACTTATTCAAATTACAATTTTTTTTGATTAAAAACAAAATTATACTCCATAAAAAAATTATTATGATTGTTTTCAATAAGTAACACGAATGATGCCGGTAAATCTACCCGCTAAAAAATGTTTAAATCATTGCTGTGGCTCATCTCTTGTTTCCCACATACATCCACAAAAGTCCAATCATTTGTAAAGGTCGTCGGAAAATATGTATCTCTTGAATATTAACCGCTTTACAGCACTTGCACTTATTCCTTTTTAAACTATTCCACATTATTCGCGATTTCCCATTTTGAGATACCTTATCGCTATCAGCCGAAAGAACGAAACGATATTCTGTACTTACAAAATTTTGTTTTTCCTAATTACAAAGCAGAAGTAGGCAACAGCTATGTCAAAGCTGTTGCATTATAGTATAACAATGTCGATGCCGGTGTGGGGTCAGAGACAACTCGAAATGGGGTTTACTTTATGCTTTGAAAATATTTCTTTTCAAAGGAAATATACTTTTACCTTTTTTCATTTCCGTACTTATACTATACGACCGCCCCATAATTGGAATCTCGCTTACTTGAAGATCTATGACGCTCACAAGGTACAGACATCTAATCAGAAAAAGAGTTATTGATGATGATGAAAGTATTAATGCATTTTTAGGTTCTCCATGAAAGTGCTCTAAAAATGTATCCATTAAAAAGATCTGCCAGTGATAATTTCCAAGAAAAATGGAAAAAAACCATTTTTTCTTTTTTTTTCAAATAATTGATTAAATATTAATTTTATTTGGGATTTCTTTTTTGTTTGTTATTCGACAATAAAATATGCAACTGTGCTCTAATTTAAGCAATCTTGTAGTTCCTCAAATCATAAGCGATACTTCAAGAAACGTTAGAAAAGTGATTCATACAGTTTCCTTACCTCTTAAAAGTCCAAAAAGTAAAGGACGAGTTAAGATAATTTTACGTTGCTGATCTGATAAAAGATTATTTGCTGTGAATAATCCTTAAATTTATTTCTTTTTAAGTGCAATGTTTTCCATCAAAATCCATCGATTATTGTTTTGGGTCTTGGATACACTAATTTCCGCTTCCACGAATTTTACTTAAGATATTTTAACAGATAGTGAATTTTGTCGACAATATCTTCTATAATTGCTTCTTCTGCCTGTTGAAATTTTCATCGATATACACATTCGTTCTACCTTTTTTGATAGATAACAGTTTTAAGACATTTAAACATTTATTTGATTGATTTAAACACAAAACTTTATTTTCTTTTTATTTTATATCTAATTTAAACTACATCGACCGTATTTTAAGTTTATTTTTTATTTTTTTTTATTCTACCTTTAAACTTGTTCCAGGTATGATTCAATTCCAAAATGACTCTGGTTTTGAAAACATTTGTTTTTAAATGCAACATCGCAATCAAGAAAATTTGTTATTAAATAAAGTTGGGTTAACTTAAGTATATTTCCTGTATCGCTAAACAGTTTTCCCTATTAAATTGTCCTATAAGAATAAAGGTTACAGTGTTCAAAAAATATAATTGAAAAGCTGAACCTTCGACTAATTTTCAGTCAGATCAATCAAAATGTGGTCAACTGAATCTTATACAGGTTACAGATATTTTTCGCCTGTATATACAGGATGGACCATAAGTTATGGTACACAGAACAATGGTGGATTTTTCGAAAAAAAAATAATGTAATTCAGCTACATTTACCTTATACCAAAAGTTGATATTAACAGATACAGGGTGTCAAGGTTGAAAAAAAATTTCGAGTTTTTCGTATAATTATGTAATCAATTGTACTATAGGCACCAAATTTGGCACAGGGGGGTTTCTTAAGTCGACAAACTCTAATTTGCTAACATATTATCAATAACTGATAGGGGGCGTTACCTGCGCTGTCCTGCATATTTCTGAATCATCATAACTTTTTTGTGCACCCACGCATATTAATTTTAAATAGATTATTTTATTTCCCCATATTTTTTACATAAAAAAATGTGTACTTTCTCAAAGTTGATACGAGCAACATTTCCAAGGTATTTGACTTTAAAGCTTGACGTGCCTTGGTTTTAAATTGCTAAGATATTATATTGTAGAAGTAGGCTTGAAAAAAAGGTAATCATAAGACAGCTTTAAAACTAATTTAGGTCAAATATTACTTTGCTGATAATATTATTACCTAAATTTTGAAAATCTTAATAAAGAAAATCCAAAAAATTAAGACGTAATTTATTTTCTAACATAGAGATGTGAGATTTGATCTCTGAGTCCGCACAAGAAAATTTTAATAGTCTGGGTGGTCAAAGCAGAAATTTAGAGATGAATTTCAATAAAAGACAGCTAGATTTTTAATTGTTTACAATCCATTTACATGAAAAAGGCCATTTCCCACATGCTTATTTTTGAAAATAAATATTGTTTTGGTATTTTATTTAAATTTGCTTTAGAAATTTAAAAAATATGTGTAATAATAATGTCAGTAGGGTAATATTTAATATAAACTATTTTAGAGTTAGTTAATTACTTTTATTTTGAAACTTACTGCGAAAAATTCACATTTACATAACTTAAAATAAACGTACGACCAACTTTGAAGGCAAATATCTTGAAAACGGTTGCTTGTATCAACATTTAGAAGGTATAACATTTTTACGTAAAAAATGTAGGTAAATAAAAATGTATTTTTAAAATAAGTATACATGAAGGCACAAAAAAAGTGATGATGCTTTAGAATAATACAAGGTAGCGCAGGTGGCGCCCCCTATGAGTTACTGACAATCTGTTAGTAAATTAGAATTTCTTGACCAAAGAAACTTCCCTACGCCAAATTTCTTGTCTATAGTGAAATATGTTTATCAGTTATGCGAAAAAATCACAATTTTTTTTTCAACTTTGACACCCTGTATCTCTGTTAATATCAACTTTTGGTATAAGGTAAATGTAGCTAAATCACGTTATTTTAATACGAAAAATCTACTCTTGTTCTATGTACCATTACTTATGGTCCACCATGTAGAATAGTATTCCAGCCGAGAGCTTTGCAGATATTTCCTAGGAATGAAAGAAAGTAGTAGAAATATAAATCGGAATTCTTCTCCCAATTCTTGTAAGGTAAACCAATCGACTATTAATTTTAATTAACTTGATTCTTTCGGATTATTTTCACTTCCAGGAGTCCTAATAATACTAATACCTACAATTATTTTATGTCTGCTATAGAATGATTTTAATTTATCCAATTACATATCTACAAGCCTAAGAAAATGTATTTATTCTGATCAAAGATTAAGTGTTTACTTTTAAAACGAAAACAAGACTTTATCTTTTTATAAACATAAATCTAAACTTTACTAACGATAAATCTAACAAAACAAACTAGGAAAATATTAAATTGCAAATTTTAATCCACAATTCATATCTAATAATTAAACAATATTATAGATTAATATTTATATGGTGTTTTGTTTTGCTAAACTTTGAAAGGATATAAATTAGTTAATAAACTAACCTTTTTATCCAATTAATGGGCTAATTTTCCCGAAACAACGATATTCAAAAAAAAGTCTATTTTTCTATTTTACTACTTGGAGAAAATTTAAAAAGAACAGATAAAATAATTTCTCTCACTAGGCCATTTGTTTTTAGTTTTAAAGCGTTTACTAAGCAGGGTTAATCAAAGTTCATATATATTTGAAAAGCAGATTCTTGGAGCCAAAAAAATGGAGCCAATTTCTTTCTATATGTCCCAAAGTGCATCCCTTACGAGCTGCAGTGATTGATATTTGAGAAAGAAAAAACGATACGACAAATTGTGATTACTAGAGATCGGCTTTTAGGCACAAACAAATAAGCTAAAAAGATGAATATAACGTTAAATTAGGTAAAAACGAATAGCTAAAAAAGGCATTAAAAAGACAAAATACTCTGAAAAAGGCACTAAAAGGTCAAAATTATAGTTACCAAAAAAAGCAGGGCCGTAGTCAGGAATCTTATAGAAAAAGTTATTATTAAAAAAACTAATCGAAAAACGAACAATACTGAAAGTGCAAATTTTGAATTGTGAGAAAACGTCGAGATTTCGAAATAACTTCAAGTTTAAAAAAATGCACATATAAGACCAAATGTATTTAAGTGAACAACTAGGAAAAAAGGTGTCAACTGAAATCGAATTTTTGATAAAAAACCTCGAAAGTTTATTACTAAATTTTTCTGTATTTTCGAGTTTAAAATTAAAACTTGTTGCAAAAGTGAAAATTAAAATTATGAGAGAAAAGTCATTATTTAAAAAAGTAAAAAATTTGTAACTGTGTAAATTGAAAATTTCGAAGGTTAAAATTTCGGCGTTAGGATCGAAATTTCAAAATAAAATCAAAATCCCTGACTTAAAATTAGGAGTTTAAAGTAATAGTTTTGAGAAAAGAGTTCAATATTAAATTTAAAATTTTGAGAAAAAAAAAAGTACTGAATCTGTTTCGAAATCTCAATAAGCAAAATATGACACTTTGGATTGGAAAATAAATGAACAGTCTAGAATAAACCTAAAATTTGCACTTTTAAATTGGAATTTTGACAAGATAATTAAAGCTTGAAAGCCTGAATTTTTAGTAAAAAACGTTTCAAAAGAATCTACAATTTCAAAATTATTTTTATTATTTGAATTTTGACTTTCAAGTCAAAATTAAAAAAAACACTTTTGAGTTTAAAATCAAATATTTAGAAATAAAAGTCAAAACTTCAAGATTATAGAAAAATGTTTAAAACATTAAAAGGCCAAAATTTAAGTTTAGGTACAGAATTTTAAGAATAAAGTCGCAATTTTGCGATAAAGGTGGGAAACCGTGTCAAAATTAAGAAGTGTTTACTTAAAATTTTGAAAAATAATTAAATTTTAGGTTATACTTACGATATTTAGAAAAAGCATATGTATTTTTAAATTAAAAAATTCTTAAAATTTCGAATTTATTCCCGAATTTTCACCATAGATCTTGTAATTTTTACTTTAAACTCAAATATTCGATTGTTTCCCAGAAATTGTAACTTTTAAATTTGGGATTTCGTTTAAAGTTGACACTTTTTAACAAAAGTTAAAGTTTTAAAATTAAAAGTCGAAAATTTAAGAAAAAAGCCACTTTTTCAAGGTTAAGCTTAAATTTTCTAGAATTTTTTTTAAATAATTTAAACTTTTCTTGAAATTTCTTTTTCTTTTTTATTCAAAATTTCGACCTTATGTTCAAAATGTTATCAAAGAAAGTTGAATTTTGCAATCTAAAAATATTATGCTTAAACTCTGCATTTGAAAGAAAAATTAAATTTCAAGAAAAACTCAAAATTTATATGTAAACAATCTTTTGAGATTTAACACGAAATTTTCAGAATACCTTGGAATTTGTATGTTTTTAAAATTATTTAGAATAATATTTTAATTTTGAATATTTCACTCTTTACTAAAAATTCAAAATCTGTTTTAAAGCTATTATTTTAACAAGATATTTTTTAATAATTTTTCTAGAAATTTCTTCTCTAAATTTAGTTTAAAATGTCAGTTCTTTTATAAATTTGAAGTTTTACACAACACTGAGCATTTTTAAACTTCAAGATTTAAAATTCAGTATTTTTTTTCATAATTTTTAACTTACCAATTTAACTCGAAGTTAAGTGGACTTGTTTCGATATTTTGACTTTGATTCCGAAAATTCGACTTTTTCTCAAAATTTCGACTTCAAAGTGAAAACTTCAAAAAAAAGTGTGACGTTTCAAATTCAATATTGAAATTTTGATCTTAGTTACCAAATTTCGAGTTTAATTGGGAATTTTTTTACTTTTAATCACGACATTAGGATTTATATTTCGAGAAGCACCAAAATTAAAGTCGAAATTAAAAAGAACTGGGTTTAATACCTTAATGTTGCTTTTTTTAAAATTCTCACATTGGCAGTGACTCAAAATTTAGAATTTATCAAAATATTTCGACTTTTCTCTCTCGACATTTAAACTTGTTTTAAAAGATTTTTACTCTGGATTTTGAAAAGGCAATAAAGGTTTTAAGAAACATAATTTCTTTTCTAAATTTTGCTCTAAACTTCAAAATTTTTAGAAAATTTGGAATTTTGATGATTGTTAATAGATTTGATCTTTTTGAAATTTGGACTTTTTCAAGCCTTTTTTCAGAAATTATGGATTCTCTTTTCTTGAGATTTAGTCAGTAATTCTAAATGTCAACTTATTTCTAGAATTTAGAGTTCACAAAACTGAAAATTTCGGGTTCAAACAGGGGACTATGTTAAGAATTAACAATTCCACTTTTTGTACACAAGTTAAAATAAAAAAATGGATATTTTTAGAAATGATTATTAATGAATGCAGTTTCTTTTTTTAAGTTTCGCCACTCTAAGTGTAGACTTTTCTGAACATTTGAATTAAAATTCCAAATTCCAAAAATCCAAGATTAAGTTGAAAATTTTGATATAAAGTAATGGCACCAGTAATTATCATCACTCCAGTAGTTGTCACCAAACATATTTTTGGAAAAAAATTAAAGATAATGCTTCGTTACGGTCTCAGTCAGTTCCCATATGTATTAGCAACAATTTTAAATGAAGCTTTTAATAGTAGTATCCCATATAAATGCGTTTCCAAACAAAACATCCTTGTCCAAAATATGTTGTTGTGATCGTTAGCGAATTTGTTAAGGTTAATGGCAATTATTGGTTATTGCATAACAATTACTCGTAAAATGACACTGACAAATAAAACTATTTTTATTTAAAAAAATTATTTTTTGACAAAAAACGAGTCGGTAGTTTAATAACAAAGAAACTAATCTTCCTCTTTTGAATGGGTAGTATTAAAAAAATGATTCCAGGTTTTTCGATACCAATAAAAAGTTAAAGTACCTCTAATAATGACAATTACTGGGTCCACTAACCTATGACATTTTGAATAATGTTTGGTATGATATAATTTAACCTAATAAACTGTTACCAAAAGTTTTCCAACATCTGCAATTAAACGATTTTAATTAGTTAGTTTAAATAGGGCACTTAGTCTTCCTAGAGGCATTTTTCAGACACAAGTTCACTTTACAGCAGACAGTTCAAAGATAGTTTTTTAAATTGTAGAGAAGTAATATCCTTTAGTTAATTTTCTCATTTTATCTGCAGATCTGTTTTTACTCAAAATTAAGTTTAATTGTCCTGCGTATCAATAGCTGGCAAAACTTATAGGGGCTGAGTGGGTCATAAGAGTAATTGTTATTAAATTACATCTCTTAGAAATTTATGTTTTAAGTTTCTTGTTGTTATTAGATTGAATTAGGTTTCCATTTTAATGCATTATTTTATTACGCATGTAAATATGTTTCTGCTTAAATTCTTCAGATGTGTAAATGTACTCGGGGAAACCCATAGAAAAAGATAAATTGGCACGAAACTTTCTGGAAATCGGTCAAAATAGTGAACAAAAAGGCAAAAAAACAACCAAACTTGATATTTGGGCAATAACACATGAAAAACGCCGAAAAGGGGAAAAGATAAAATTATAGGATTTTACATAAAATCCGGTCTCTAGCGATTACAGTTATTTATAACATTTTCTGAGAGTTTGCAAGCAACTGCTTCTATTCACTATTGCTCCAAAAATAATTTAATTATAATTTTTGGAGAGCCAAAGGGAGGTTTACAATTTTTTGGCCGAAATTTTAAATTTAAATTAATGAGATTATCTAAATGGTCGAGGAAAATCCAAAATTTTGATTTCTTTCATTTTTTTTTAATAAAACTAGCTGTTTGCAAGAAAATCGTGGTCAATAAGATGAGAGTTCTGCAAAAAAAAACTCATCATCAATCTGAATAAGCTTACTGGACATTTTACATTTTTTAACAAACCACACTAATTATTACTAAATTATATGTAGGAAATGCCATCAACCTGTCGCAATACAACTATCTATTCTTCTTCACATATACCGAGGGACACAAATTTAAAACAGATATTTGGAATACTAAGGCTTATGATTTCTTTAAATCCTAGTGAAAGTGATAGTGTTGTAGTTTTTTCCATCTACCCGACCATTTTACCGATCACAATTGTTACCATGATTGTAGGAAATTATAGGCCTTAGTATTCAAAATATATGTTTTAAATTAAAAAAAAAAATTGTAAAGAAATTATGGCGTTATTAATTAAACACTTTTTTTGACAAATATAAATGTAAGTGTATGTATAACTCGGAACACAAAAACTTTTGGTTAAGCTTTTTTTTAATAAATTGTGTTTATTACGTCTGCTGTCAAGGGTTGTCGGTGAAATTCACGGACATTCTGTATAGGCGGACTAGGCAATCGCCCAGAACGCTGGTCGATAATGACCGATATCTTCTAAACAAACAAAGATATGAAAAAACTTTAATTAAACTTGCTTATAATAATTTAGTTTTTCGATTGACTCAAAAAAATAATTTCAGTACAAAAATGTGATGATGCATTTTAAGAAAATTGAAATTTAGACATTTTTTACAGTTTATTTTCAAAAATTGACCGCATCTACATAAAACAACATTTAGCTATTTAAAAAACTACAGCAATACTCTACAAATTTTCAGCTGCTGATTAAAACAAGCAAGCGCTAATCATTTTAGGTCAATGGTTAAGAAGATATGAATTGAATCCTTTGAACGCAAATTTTAACAGAAAAATCGACACATATCAAAAACAGATAACTACCAGACATATTGCTGTCAGTTTAAGCAGAAAACAACGCAGATGGTGTCTGTTTTTAGTATTAACCTCTTCCAAATACAGAAACATATTTTTTAAAAAAAATTTAAAATCAGTAGGCCTGTTGTGGAAAACACGAACACAGTTATTTTAATTATGAAAACATTTCTAATAGCATCACTTGGAAAATAAATTGCTCTAAATTGATAAAATTCATTTTCTTCCATTTGTTTTTCAAAAATAGTCGTAATGCAAAGAAACGTAAATAAAAGTATACACCGAAACACACTTCCCGAGTAACAATACTTGCTCCGATAAAGTAAAGAAAAAAGAGAACTCTTGATGCAAAAGTTGAAGAATTAAATGTTTTACACTATTTCGTTAATAACATTTTAATTAATATTATCGGTATTGTAGTACATTATACTATAAGGAAGAAAAATGCGTTATTTTGGCAGAGGTGCCATTTGAAGCCCGAGGGCTACAATGCACCGAGGACAAAATAGCATCTCTCCCGAAAGGTATATACTATTTTTTCCATGGTATCATTAACTTAAAAACACATATTTTGTCATTATGAAGTAAGTAGCACCAGAATTATTGTATTCGGATTTGAGCATTTATTTAGTAGTCATTGAGTTATTGTCATAACTACAAAATAAACAAACAAAAAGAATTGTTAAATTAAGGTGCTAGTTTGGTTTAGTTTAAAGTTTGTTTGGTGCACAATAAATAATTGTGAGTCGGAAGAGATTGTGGAGGCTGCAAATATTGCAATAAGCAATTTGCTGCATACGAAGTCAAGATCTTTATACGATATAGCCTACAATCGGTTCAAAAAGTGGTGCGCCGAGAAAAATGTTCAAGTATACAGCGAGAATGTTTTGTTGGCATACTTCAGTGAAAATGCAAAGAATTACAAGTCTTCCACATTATGGGCGCAATATTCTATGGTTAAGTCATGCTTGATAATTTGCGACAACATAAATATAAGCAAATTCCCCAAGCTGATCGCATTTTTGAAAAGAACCGGTGACAGATATCAAGCAAAAAAATCGAAAATATTGACAAAGGGTGAAATCGACCGTTTTCTATCAAGTGCGGATGACAAAGAATTCTTAATGATTAAGGTAAGATTACTTTTGTTGTTAGGTATTTCAATTATTAAGTATTTTGATTTTTTATAGGTTGGATTAATTCTGGGTATTGCCGGAGCTTGTCGAACTGATGAATTAGTCAATTTAACTGTAGATGATATTGAAGATGTAGGCTCTTCCTTGATTGTAAAAATTCCAAACACTAAGACAAAGATTCCACGAACCTTTCTGGTTACCGATGTGGGAAATATGCTTGAATTGTTTCGAAAATACTTGTCCCTTCGTCCTCCCCACGTCAAGCATAAGCGCCTTTTTTGTACTACAAAGCAGGAAAATGTAGTTCGCAGCCAGTTGGCAAGAATACCATGGAAAAAATTCCGAGTGTAGTAGCTTCCTATTTAAAATTACCTGATGCTGCATGTTATACTGATCACTGCTTACGAAGATCTTCAGCGACATTACTGGCAGATGCTGGTGTGGATATCACGACAATAAAGCGTCATGCTGGTTAGAAATCAAAGACAGTCGCTGAGGGTTATGTCGAGAACTCCATTGAAAATAAGACCAAAATTGCTAATCAGGTTTTAGTAGGTACCACTACTAGCGCAATCACAAAAACTGTAAATGTAAGCGAAAGTAATATTCTTTCTAATATTAATTTTGAAAATTGTACAAATGTAACATTTAATTTAAATGTCAATAAATAATTTCAATGTTATCTTTTTTTTTGCATGAAAAACGTTCTCCATAATGTAAACTCCCTTGGGAGCATTATACTCCCTTGGGAATAATCGACTACTTCTGTTTTAATGTTGATGTCATAGAAACTGATTTCTACTCTGGCACCTATAAGACATGAAAAGGCTTTAAAAAACAACTGAATATGATTTTTGAATTTTTTGTTCGGATTTTAAATAAACAGCTGGTATTAAAACTGGCGATTTTCCTTTTTTTTTCTAAATAAAATTAAGACCAATTGGAATTCAGTTGTTTTCTCAACGGAATATTGTTAGACATTACCCTTTTAATCTTTCTTGTATCTCTTACCGTTTCCCTGTAATGGTAATCAAATTTGGTTCACACTGTTTTTACTTAAAATTTTTATTTAGAATTTCGAGATTGATTTTCCCAATTTACATTTTCTTGTTAAGATTTCTAACTTTGCCGAAATATTCATTACCTTTTATTAGTTTTTAGTCTTGCACCGTCTATTTTTATTCTTCTAATTTGAAAAGAGTTTTTTATGTTTCAGTTTTTTGACCTTTTAACTACGGACATATTTTCACAAAACCGTTCATAGAAACATAAAAATGAAAGCTGAAAAAGTAACTGTAAATGCATTTTTGAGAGGAACTAATAAGTGTAAAATTTGTTAAATTGCTTACTAACGACACCCCTACCTCACGAAAAAGTCGTTGTACCGCGTCATCTATTGACAACAGTTGTAGTTAAAGGATTTTAATTAAGTCCTTAATCTTTAAAATTCGCTTCCAAAATTCTAAATTATTTATTTCTAAATTTTTTGCTTAAAATTTCGATTTTTTTCAAGTAATTTTCATTTCTATCTTCTCACGCATCTCAAAAAGATGCAAAAACAAAAGCTGATGAGTTATTGAAATAAATGAGTTTTATAATAAATTAATAAGAAATTGGCGTTTAAAAGTGTATAAGTTGTAATAAAATGAAACACGTGGGGAATTACCACAACGGTCTTATTTACTTTGCAATTAAGTGCTGAAATCGGCTTATTGCTTTGAAAAGTATATCGTATTCCTAACTATTATCGTCGCATTCTTCTCTATCAAGATATTAATGGTACTGTCTCGTATTTTATGTATTGCTTCAATCTATTTTACATTTGGTTCATATTTAGCTTGGAGACCAATAAATAGAAGAAAAAAAGTGATAAATATGTAACTAATGAGAAACTAGGCAGTAAATATCCCAATGATAACGAGCTAACGTGTGCAGGCAACTTTACATACCGTCGCATAAATTTTTTGAATTTTTAATGCTCATTTTTAGACTCTTACAAGATGAATTTTGAAAAATTCTCCCTACGCTATACTTACAATTCGAGTACAAAATCTCATTCTCCCGTTTTGGCTGTGCGTTGTCTGTCAGTTAATGTTAGGGATTTATTAATTAGACTTAGTAGACGGTGCAGTTTTCCTTCTTCCTACTGGCATTCATTGTCAGTATTATGCAGGTTTGTCTATGTCTATTGGTCTGTCAAAGTGTGCCTCGTAAAATTACTTTTACGACATTGTAAAGTTGAAGAAATAAGTAAAATGAAGTAAATAACGCATTTATAAAAAAAGGCGTTGATAGCACAACACGGAGGATTTTTTGATAAAGTCAAGAAAAATAGAAAGGAGAAGTGTTCAATTCGAACGAGAAATCGTAATTGTTAAAAAGATGAAAATAATAAAGGTTACCTTTTTAAATCGATCCAACGTCCCTTTGAATAAAGAAAAAAATTACTCTGGACATGATGTAGAGGTGCCAAGCTGTTGCTGATCAAAACAAAATCATTTATAAGAACTAAAGTTCCCGCTGTTCTCATTTTTGGGGAAGCAACGGGGCGCAGTTTTGGAATTGACCATTTTTAGTGCCGTTATTTTGTAACTATAAACTCTAGAGCTCTAGAGGTATTCCGAAGGTAAAGCGACATTTTGTGTAAATGTCAATAAATTTTCACTTTCAAAGGGGGCAACTTGTATCGAGTAGCGAAAATGTGGTCCGGTAAAGTGAATTTTATATCTTGGACTTTATAGAAAAACGCTATATTTTTAAAATATGGTTTGTTAAATAAGCGATAAAAAATTAGTATAAAATTATTACGTACTTATTTCAACCATTTTTTTTATTAGCACTAAAAAATATTTTGTAAATGTTGAACCTATCATTACAGGAAGTTAAAGAAACTGTGTGGATATCAAGTATATTGTTACAGACAATAATATTCCATAATTGCAGAGAAATAAATATTACTTTATGAACATTCATAGCAAAAAAAGAGAAATAAATAATTCTAAATATACTTATTACAAATAAAGTATCCAATTGCGTAACTTCTGTAATGCGTTTTAAAAATGTTTCATTGGTTATAGTAGTGTTTTTCTTGATTTTCATTTATAACAAACACAATCTTGTATTTTTTTCAACGCATTGCTAATACTGTTATTTATGCAGATTGTGAATGTATTAGTAATATATAGATGATTATGTAAATATGCTTTGAATTTTATGATACAAGTTAATTGGATTTTGCAAAGTATAATTACAAGCTAAACATTGTTTTTGAAACAACACCAGAAATTAAATGAATAAATCTTCTGGTTTCAGTCGAATATGTATATTAGGAACATTATTTGGTAAATTAGATTTAAGTACAAATTTTTTGCAGGTTATTATAGTAACGTATAACGTGTTATTCACTGCTTGATATTATTGTTATTAATTATAAAACAAATAATTGGCTTATAAAGTTTTCTATCATGAGTGACTTCTTTTCATTGTAAAGAACATTATATTACGAGTATAATTTCCAAAGTTTTAATGATTCAAATTATAAAAAAAGTCATGAGAAAAAATAATTTTATTTTAAGGACAAAACAGCCTAACTCAATAAAACTCATTTTATTAATGATGCTAGACTTTCTGCATATTTGCAGCCACCTTTAATAATAAAAACAAATATCGAAATGTTTTAATCTCATACACAAACTGCAAAGAAACTCGTGAAAGCCAATTAAAAGTTGTTATATCTTTCTGTAAATACTAATAGAAAGGATTCAACGCAGGTTTCTATATATTCTAGATAATTGTATTACCGTTACAATTGGATTTAATTAGTCTGCTGGTTTTAAGACGATGCTATCGATACTTGGGAACATCCTGCTTATCCTAGGATTGCAGCTCTCAAATTGTGAAATTTCAGATTGATTTCATATTAGGGGTGGTGTGTTATGTTCATCAATGTTTACAAAACATCGATGTTGGGGTAGATAAAATACCGCATAATCGACCTTTAATATTAACAAAAACGCTGACATTTCATTCAAAGTTTTGAGTACAGGGCCAATCATTAGTAACGCTACACAGAATAAGAGTGTATTTTTTGTATCAAAATAATGTGATGTAGCTAAATTTACCTTATACCAAAAGTTGATACTAAAGGAGATACAGCAAGTCAAAACTAAAACAAAAATTTTGATTTTTTCGTATAACTTGAATACATTTTAATATGGGCACGCAATTTGGGTTTCTCGTATCGAGAAATTCTAATCTGCTAACAGATTGCTAATAACTATTAGGGGGTGCCGCCCGCGCTATCTTGTATGATTTTAAAGCATCATAACTTTTTTGTGGCCTTTGCAGGTACATTTTTTTGATGAAACGTACTGGTCCTTGGTTACCTTCAAAAATTGATATGAAAATCTTGTCCGCTGAAATCAAGAAAGATTAAAAAATACATTAGTTGCTCCCTGAAGATGGTAGCTTGGGGCTTGGGTTTAGAGCAACTTTTGTTGTGTTTTTTAAATTTTCTTGGTTTCAGGAGGCAAGATTTGTTTATTAATTTATGTATATTCATATATATTTTTTTATTAGGTAATTTTATTTCTCCAACGTAAAAAAGGTATTCTTTCTGAATATTGATATAAGCAACTGTTTTCAAGATATTTACCTTTAAGATTTGCCACGCATTTTTTTTACTTATGCAAATGAGACTACACAAGAAATTTATGATAGAGCGGGTAGCGCCCCCAGCAATTGGCAATCTGTTAGCAAATTAGGATCTCTCGACCTAAAAAAACCCTTATAACCATTATAAATGTAAAAAACATTAAAGTTTCGTGGGAATTTAAAAAAGAAACTTAGAATGTCAATAACAAAAAATTCTCGAAATTTCGAATTGAAAGTTCAAAATTTTAAGTTTAACTCAAGACTTTCAGACAAAAATCAAAAAATCAAGAAAAACTTGAAATTTGTAAAAAAATATAAAAAATATTGCGGAATATCCCTACAGGGTTTTCATAATTATTAAAGAAGCTCCTAAGTACAGATTCATTGCAACATTTTAAAACAATAACATTAATACAAAATGTCGATTCTGCAATCGTTTTCGAGCTTAACTCTATTCAAGTTTCTGTAATATAGTAGGCACTGTAAACGATAACTTATGAAGAATACGTGTTGAATTTATTAATATGTAATATCTGAATTTGCACTCATTTCTCAGTATTAAGTTTCTAGACGAAATAGAGAATCAATTAGCTGAAACATTAACCATGGTTATATCAGAAAGTATGCTAAAAGGTTTGCAAGATTTAAATAGACGAGCCCGTCTTTGGCATCAGTATCAGTAATCTTATTACAATTTAATTAAAAAGAAGAAAAGCATTACGTATTTAAACTGACTTCCTCTGACCTACATGCAATAATATAATTAAGCTTCAAATGCATCCCTAATATTACTTAAGGTAGCACATCTGCGGTCAATTTTCAACATTCATCAATAATTATTTCCTGTAATTTTGTCCACAGATTTTGGCTGTGTTGCATAGATTTTTGTTTTTTAATAACAAAATATAAAGAAATCCATGGAGATCAAATCACTTGATTTAGATAGCCACTCCATCATTGTACATCTTCTGCCTCTCTCCCTCTAGACATTTATGTAGAGACCGACTTAAATTTTCGGATGGATTTTAGTCATTGTCTACTTTTATAGTTATTTCTAGCCTGCTAGATTTCGTAGTTTTGTTGTAGACTACTCTTTCTGGTTTGTGTACTATTTTAGCATCAACTCTGTTTCCATCAACTTTTGCATCAATTCTGTCACATACTTTTATTTGTTGCTTTTTCCAAGGTAAACGAAATTTAGCTGCAGGTCTTTCACTGCTGTAATACACTCTTGAATTCTGTAAGCCATTGCAACAATGTAATAATTACTTATTAATGATAATTTATACTGAGTGTGTGGAACAGAGATGTAAAATGGTTTACAAACGTCATTACATCGTTAATGCAGCGCACTCTTTGTTAACATATTTTGGAGATGCATTTATTGGTAACTCTTCAATTGTTCACTTTTGACCCAAACATTATACATTTTTGAAATCTACTCGTCAAGAGAAATCCAAAACTTTAAGAAAATATTAGGTGTCTTATTTAAAAATAAATAGAAGGGATTGGTCTGGAGGCGTAGGGTTGACAGTTACACTTAGTTTAAATATGTCAAAATATGTCTTCCTGTATATATTTTTTGACATATTTTTGAGTTTTTACTGATAATGACGATCTAAAAAGTTATTTAGGGTGGATATCTTCACTGAAACACACTGTACATATGTTCCTCTTATTCTCTAAGAATCCTATTTTATAGTAATTGAAACGTCGAATAATTGGTTCCTTGACATGGTATAATTTCGGAAAATTTATATCTGACATTAAATTTCCTGGTGGAAGTCTTTGTGATTTAATACTGTGATTCATTAAATGGTCATTATATTAGTAATTAAGCCCTTTAATAAACAATTTTTATTTGCATTTTATAGATATGCAGAATGCATCATATAGCTTTAATAGTTATCAAATTATTTATAATGATTTTACTTACAGGCCCGTAGTAGCTAAAGTTAAACCGGGATACCTTGGCGAACTAGTTCCAGATGAAGCACCCGAAAGCGGAGAATCTTGGCAGAAAATCTTGGAAGATGTGGAGAAGGTCGTAATGCCAGGAGTAACGCACTGGCACTCACCGAATTTCCATGCTTACTTTCCTACAGCGCATTCTTTTCCTGGTGTGGTCGGAGAGCTTCTGAGTGCAGGCATTGGATGCATAGGCTTAAGCTGGGTATGTCATCGTGGCAGCTTCTAATAAATTTTAAAAAAGTTGTGACCTCCAGGATGTCGCAAATTTCAGCAACAATGGTTGACGGAAAATAAGATCTAATGAAAGAAAAAACAAAGTAAATGAAATATTTTTAGTTTGGCTTTCAATACTCTGAAAGCCAAAAATTACTAAGTCACAATAATTTTATTAATAACTTCATAACCCCTTTAAAAATTGTGCTAAAATTTGTTTGAAACATACATACATACATACATACATATATTTAGACTATTAAAATTTATTATTTTCTAGAATTTTAGTAAAAGGGATATTCTGGGTGATAATGTGATAATATAATTTTTCTCAACTACCTCTCTATTTTAGCGATTGGGATTTTTACTGTGATCATATTTTTTTATGGGAAGCATCAAGGAAAGGAACAGTTTATTTTAAAGGAATTTTGTTCCGCAAAAATTCAATGAGCAGTGGAAACAAAACGTTATTTAATGTTATCATGCCATCAAGTAATGTCATTCTAGTGGTTTGATGTGACTGAAGTCATATTTTTTATTTCAATTGTTAGATGAATTTGAATTTTTAAAGCTAATCGTCTACAGAATATGGTTGCTTAAAAAAATCCTCGTGTCGAAGATAAGGAGGGGCAGTATGGGTAAAACTTTCAAATAGGAAAAAACTTGTACATTTAAAAGGCTGATAAACTGATGCCTACATAGCACAATCATAGATATGGATCTATTATGGATATACATTTAATCTTCATTCACGAATTATCTGTATATTAATATCCATGGTTTGCTATGTGGAGGTCCAGATCAATTTCTGTACGACTTTTATTTTCAGAAATATCTAAAGAAATGCAGATATTCTTTGGAATTTTTTATTTTATTGTTTCTGACGTTAATATTAATGACAGATAAATTAAGCACCGTATATACTCTGCAATATTTTAATTATGTTGAGCTGTGATAAAGAGGAGAAACTGTCCCTTAAAAGTTTTCCGTAACTTCAGTCACTACTGAAATATCTTACTATTCCGCATTAGGTGAACACCCTATATACAGAAGCCCAAACACTAATTTTCATATTTCTAGCTTTAAAAATGTTCAAGCAAAGTTTTATGACCTATTTAACATCCTTAAAGAGTGAATTTTCAGTGCTTTTATATGCTTCTAGGCTCATCGGATTAGGCTGTGCCTTGTCTGTCAATCTGTTAGTGTTAAAGTTTTATGAAGTCGATTTTAGCCCCTTAGGGCATGAATTTCCAAAAACAGTGGTGGAACAACTAACTATTATTATTTATAAAAAGAAGCCAAAATATCAATATTTATATTTGTTACTATAAAAATGGCCAACAAATTTTCAACGTCAGTTTACCACTCTTAGTGATAAATTTTCAAAAAGCCTTTCTCACGCTCATCTGGCTTATATGAGGAACTTATGTGTAACATGCTTCTAGACCCTTTAGTTCAAATGTTGTCTGTCAGTCCGGGTTTGGAGTTTTACTAAGTAGATTTTTTAAATTACAGATCGCCAGTCCAGCTTGTACTGAATTGGAAGTAGCTATGATGAACTGGTTAGGTAAACTACTGAATTTACCAGAAGAATTTCTAAATTGTTCAGAAGGCCCTGGAGGTGGAGTAATTCAGGTAAATATTAATGTAAATCATCTACAATATTATTTGTTAACTAATCATATATTTTACTAGGGTTCAGCAAGTGAATCAACTTACGTAATATTATTGGCAGCCAAAGAGAAAAAAGTCAGAGACCTAAGAGCTAGCAATCCCCACATGACGGAAGCCGAAATCAAAGGAAAATTAGTAGCATACTCCTCGGACCAATCAAATTCCTCAGTCGAAAAATCAGGCTTACTTGGATCTATGCCTATGCGTTTGTTGCCAACTGACGAAAACGGC
Source organism: Dastarcus helophoroides (assembly GCA_028583605.1). Classification (NCBI taxonomy): domain Eukaryota; kingdom Metazoa; phylum Arthropoda; class Insecta; order Coleoptera; family Bothrideridae; genus Dastarcus; species Dastarcus helophoroides. The sequence continues at coordinate 2,475,401 of CM053335.1, forward strand.
TCTCTTAGAGGACAAACACTTCTCGATGCCATTAGAAAAGATAGAGCCCAAGGATTGATACCTTGCTACGTGGTGGTCAACTTGGGTACCACACCTACTTGTGCATTTGATAATTTGGAGGAATTAGGCCCTATTTGCAAAGAAGAAGATGTTTGGTTGCATGTTGATGCCGCTTACGCTGGTGCTGCATTTATATGTCCTGAATATCGCCATTTGAATAAAGGGGTAGAGCTAGCTGATTCCTTTAACTTTAATCCTCACAAATGGATGTTAGTAAACTTTGATTGTTCGGCTTTATGGCTTAAAAATGCAAGATATCTGGTAGAAGCCTTTAATGTTGAACGGATTTATCTTCAAGATCAGCACAAAGGTCTAGCACCTGAATATCGCCATTGGCAAATATCCTTGGGACGAAGATTTAGGGCTTTAAAACTTTGGTTTGTACTTAGAATATATGGTGCGGAGGGTATAAGGAAACATATCCGCAAACAAATTTCTTTAGCTAAATATTTCGAGCAATTAGTTCGAGCCGATGACAGATTCCAAGTTTGCACCTCCAGTATGGGGCTGGTTTGTCTCCGTTTTAAAGATAGTAATGATTTAAGCAAAAAATTGCTTCAAATGATCGATGAAAGAAAAAATATCTTTCTAATAGCTGGGCTTTTTAATAAGAAGTATGTTATCAGGTACGCCATCTGCAGTCGTCTTACAGAAAAATCAGATGTTGATTATTCCTGGAACGAAATAACTGCTCTAGCTGATAAATTATCACCAAGAGATTGTGTATTGAGGGCCACCGGAGAATGCGACATGATGTGTAAGAATTCTGGGCCGGGGTATTCTCTTCAGGAAGCTAATTCTGAATTAGGGAAGCTAAAAATTAGTACACCTACCTGTGAAAAGAGATGCAGTATTGAAAAATCAAAATAATTTATATGTTTATTTATACTTCCACACATGGGTTACCAATATGTTATGTTTATGCAATAAATAGTGTTATTTGTGTTTAAATTATTTTTCTTTTCTCTTTTCTTAAATATAACCTGTTGCTGTTATTAAGACTTAAAACCACATAAACACAACACTTGAGCAGCGTCACATTGAACAATCAAATTTCAATAATTAATTATTAAATTAAACATGAACAAATTACAAGATGTTCTAAAATAAAAAAAATAAAAGAAGAAATATTAAGAAGAAGAAATAAAGTTCAAATAGAAGGTTTCTCTAATATTTAGTTAGTTACAAGAAGGCAATTTTTTAAGTTCTTCTAATGGGGTGTATTAAAATAATGTTTTGTGATTTCATTCGCTTCGATGTGATTATTTATCCATTTGAACCTTGAAACGCTTTATACGAAATCTACCCTGCTGAGATAAAATGTTCTATCTGCAAAACTTTCAATGGAGTGAAAAATAGTTGATCTTAACATTAAACAGCACACCCTGTATATTATTTTTTAATTATGCTTTTTTTAATATAAACTTTTCTGGATCCAGTTTTGGGAGTTACATAACTTTAAATTTGAAAAATAGAAAATTTGGACCTTTGGGTTTGTAAAATGCATCTCTAATTGAAATTATTGGAAATTCATTTCTTAACGCTAAGGAAAAACACCAATAAATAAATTTTATAGTTCATATTTCCAAAAAAAAGTTTACAAGATAACAAATTCGAGATGCTTCGCCCCCACTACAGTTTTATTAAGGCAATGTACAATATACAAGTGTTATTATATTTTAGCTTAATAAGGCCACAGTGTATCCAGTGCATCCAAATCAATAAGTTTTCTAATTGGGAGTTCATATTATTGAAAATGCGTAATTTATATAATTAAAATTAATATTACGCGCTAAATTGGAACATTTTAAAGAAACTCTTTTTATTTGGGTCGAAAAAATGATCAAAATAAAGCATTTTAATGAAATAAATAAAAATTTTACATTCAAAATTGACTACAAACCAACAGATGTTTACATGAAAGCAAAGCCTAAGTATTGCTTAATAAAAATAAATATAGTATACAGGCCGTGTCATTTGAATTTTCGGAAAAAAAAATATCATTTTGCCTTTGTTAGTATTACAGCAAATATTATTTAAATGAAATAAGAGCATTTTCTAAGAAAAGGATACATTGAAATATTCTTCGCTAAAAATAAAATCATTTGGGTATTTCTTCCCTTTAAAACAAGCTTATGGCGTGTTTATACTAAATACCTGATTCAGTACATTTCTCTTTGACATAAACTATATTTTCTCTCAGACATAAGTGTCAACTATCATCCTGAGAGAAGCTATCTAAGGCTAATCACACAGCTAAGATCAATTACTCGACATAAAATGTCGACACAAATTTCTGACATACAGGGTCCTGCAACAGTGCGTCGGGCATCTATAGGTCCTATAATAAAGAAGTTAGGAATTCCGTTCACATGCAGACCTTAAATCTGTACAATAATGTATTTCAGGAAAATATAGTCACATGTATAGGGTATCTCCAAAAAGTGTAAGCCGCTGAGGGTGAATTTTTTTAAATAGAACCTCCTGTATTTTTTTATATTTTTGGGTTCCTTTCTGACAACTTTGCATATTTCTAAGATTTTGTTAAATTTGATAGGATAGTTCCAGAGAAATAAATAAATAAAGAGAAAAAAAATATTTTGCAACATTTTCTTTAAAAATTCATTAAAAATACAAAAACTCCCCAAAATCAAAACTACGCTTGGTGTTTACTGTAGTGGGTCTCTAGTTACTTTGCTATGAATATCTTAAGCCGTACTTGTACAGGGTGTCCAAAATTCAATGCCAAATTGGCTAACATATGAAGCAATTTTTCTTCGTTTTTTCAAATGGAACAGCCTGTATATTTTTTTTTCTATGAGATACGGAATTAAAAAATAAACATTTTTTGTACCTACAAATATTTCGAAAATTTTAACGGTTAAGCAGATATTCGTCGGATTATTACATATGGCTTTTTCGATAAAAGACAAAAAATCATATGTGGCTTTGATAAAAATTAATTACCTTATTATTATTTTGTAAGTTAACTGCCAAACTCTCTTAGGACTACAAATAAATAACTAAATAACAAAACATCCGACCAATTCAAACCACTAACGACTACCTTAATAAATGTTCAAATGCCTTAGACTCTAAAAAAAAATTAAAAAAAAAACGTAGAGTGCTTTAAAAAAGTTGAAAAAAGTTCTTGTCATAAAATTAAATGAGAGATTTAATATTCGCTGAAAAGAATTTGGTTGATTTCAGAGGTCTTCAAATGAATTTTAGTAAAGATGAGCTTGTAGATATGATTTTTGTGTTAGGTGAAAGTGAAAAGAATTGCCTATTAGCAAGTAAGCTTTATGCTAGTCAGTATCTTGAAAGAAGGCATCCCGAAGAAATTGCTTTTAGAAGACTGCTTGAACGGTTTACCGATACCGGAAATGTGATGTACACAAAGAAAGAACGAACAAAGCCTATTATTAACGAGGAAAATCAATTAAAAAATAATTATAAGGTAATTAATTTTTATCAAAGCCATCTATGATTTTTTGTCTTGTATCTTAGTGTCCAAAGAGTCATATGTATTAATCCGACGAATATCTGCTCAACCGTTAAAAATTTCGAAATATTTGTAGGTACAAAAAATGTTCATTTTTTAATTTTGTATCTCATAAAAAAAAATATACAGGGTGTTCTATTTGAAAAAACGAAGAAAAATTGCTTTATATTTTAGCCAATTTGGCATTGAATTTTGGACACCCTGTAAAAGTTAGGCTTAAGACATTTATAGCAAAGTAACTAGAGACCCAGTAAAGTAAACACCTAGCGTAGTTTTGATTTTGGGGCGTTTTTATGTTTTTAATGAATTTTTAAAGAAAATGTTGCAAAATATTTTTTTTCTCTTTATTTATTTATTACTCTGGAACTATCTAACCAAATTTAACAATATCTTGGGAATATGTAAAGTTGTCAGAAAGAAAGGAATCCAAAAATGTAAAAAAATACAGGGGGTCCTATTTAAAAAAAGTCACCCTTTCTGGAGATACCCTTACATGGGACCATATTTTCCTGAAATACATTCTTGTACAGAGTTAAGGTCTGCATGTGAACGGAATTCCTAACTTCTTTATTATAGGACCTATAGATGTCCGACGCACTGTTGCAGGACCCTGTATATCTCAGAAGTTGTAGTCGTCTACTTTCTCTCGAGATATTTTATGCGATTAACTATTGTATATCACTTATAATATTGAGATACTATTCGATATAAGTAATTTGCAAATTTAATTTGACAAATTTTAATTATTTAAAGTAGCAAAGAAAGTTTATGTCGACACTTTATCTCAGCTAGAAGTGTCAGTAATTTTATTCAGCTATATTTGTGTCACAGTGTAAACGGACAAGGAAATTTAGTTTCGGATACCTGAGATTTTTATTATGAAATATGTCTCTAATCTAAACACATCCTTAGAGAAGCTATTTTCTATATGTATATGTTTAGCCTATGTAGTAAAATATAATTTTAAAATATGCCTCCTATGTCAATATACTTTTGCACCAAACTCATTTTTATTATCGAAGAATGGTAGGAGTTACAGAGCTTTACCGTACTAATGACTCACCCTGTATGAGTTTTTATTCAAAATTTCATGTTACTTTAATAGGAATGCTTTTTCCAATTTCCATTTTCTTATTAAAATATGTAATTTTAAAATTTTTTTTTTAAATTTAGAAATGTAATTATTTTCCGAAATTTTCATTTTTTTCCTCAACATTTTAGTCTTGCATGCTTTATTTTTATTTTCCCAATTTGAAAGTAGTTTTTTAAAATCGAGTTTTTTTAATCCACTTGTGAATCTCTAAAGGTTGAATTTTTTTCCGAAATTAATTTTAACTGTTTTAATTAAAATTTTAATTTTTTGAAACAGTTTTCATTTCTGCCTTCTTGATGATACGAAGAAATTATAGAATCTTATAAATTACCGAGCCTACATTTTCTATTTTTGCCTGTTTAAAAGGTCAATTAAAAAAAAACGTTTCTTAATAAATTTATTATTCTTTGAAGGTCCAACTTTTTGTGCAATTGTGACTTTCTCGCAATGTATCCTATGAATTGGAATTTTCTCCAGAACAAAGATTGGTTGTTGTTAACAGCAAGGAAAAATAATATACAGGCTGTGTCGAATATTTTAAGAAACATATCATTTAGCATTTTATAATTTGCCAATATAATAGCAAGACTATTTAAATAAAATTACATTATGTTTACAGAAAAGGATATATTTAAATCATCTACACAAAAAAATATTCGACTATTTCCACCCTTTCAAGCGATATTCCAAATAGGGCAAGGTTTTCATCTTTTTTCTAAATATCTTAAAAACTGTTAAACGCAGACCCCTATCGTTTAATATAATTCTAATAATAACCAGCAATGTCACAAATATATTCTACAAATAGCTTACATCATTTCGCACAACTTTTGTATTCAATATTTTTGCCCATGTCCGCTGCTACAGCCTGTTATACAATGTGTCCCAGCAGAAATTGCCGTGATCGATATCTGACAAAGTACTGTGGTGAGTCGAGTTCTACTAAACTGTTCTATTTCCTCGTTTGTTTTATTTAATTGAATTTTATTTAATATTTTCTTGAAAATATTAAATCTACAAATATTGTATAAAAAAAAAATCTTTGTAACATAACGTTTTGCGTGAGAAACAAATTTCTTAGCGTTCACAAATTAGATAAGGGTTATTTGTTAGGCCTGGTTGGTTTCAAGTTTAATTACCTAAACTGAGTAAAATAACATGTTAGTTTTGAAGGACCGCTGAAAAGTAGAGTAATAAATAAGGATAACATGTCAATAACGGAGACCGTAGCAAATATCTCGGCAAGACCATGTGGTGGTAGACTCGAGGAATTTGACGTTCAAAAAACGCCCTTATAAACACGTACAATTGTAAGTTATTTAAATTTCAGTTATCGAAGTAAAACTTGTAAGATAAGGGGATGGTATCATTGAAAATGGGTTTGCAGTTTGATATGCACTTTAAGAATCCTTTTTAAAATTTATTTAAGGGCTAATTTGGATTAGAAATATTTAAATTAGTAGAAATTCTGCATCCTCATGCCCTCTAGCGAGATGCAGAGGATGTCTTTCGGTCCCCAGAAGTTAGTAGGGGAAGAAAAACATAAAGCACCGTAAAGAAATTAAAACTAGTTAAATACTGAATGTCTTTGAATCTAGTTATGTAGACGAGTACGAAATACGGGAGTTTTAAAAAACTGCTTCTGTTTATGCTAACTAACGTGAATGAACACAAAAAAAACAATTTCTGTTCAACGTAAAGTTCTTGTGCCATTTATGTGATGTTTGCTACGAAATAAATAGGCAAGTAAAATTTAAATTGTCCGATGATTTTATTTGAGGGTTTTTCGCTCTTATATGATTTAATTAACTTTTCCTAAAATTTGAGAAATACTTGTTCCTAATTTTGGTCAATATGGGGTTGGGGGGCGTACACAAAAAAAAAAGAGAAAGGAATTTAAAACTTCCACAACAAACCGAATGAATGAGAAAGTCGTTGTTAGAAAATTGTTATTGGGCCAAAAACCCTACCGCTGACTGGTGCAACTACCAGTCTCAGTTACAAAAAAAAAGAGAAAAAAAAAACAAAAACAGAGTCGAAAGAAAAAAAAAGACGAAAACAAATAAAGCAAATTTGCTTCAAAAATCTTCTATTTTCTTAAGGTCGTTCTTCGATGTTCTGCTGTTGGAAGCTGAGTTTCCAGGGGTTCAAAAAATCGATAACACCCATCACCGCAGGCTCGGTAACTGACAGCAGACATCTATATTATGATTTGCTGATGATGTACTGTACGTTCTCGAAACGGAAAAAAAAGGGAAAACCGGAACCGGTGTTGTAAGAAGGTTGTCTGAAGAACTTTCCAGACACAGGCAAAACCCCAAACGCAGGTGAGCTCCTGGCTGCGTCCCCTCGGGATCATACGCCTGAACACACTGGAGGCATACGTAACCTCTCCTGGCCTCTGTTTTGGCGTATTTGCCCGGCCTGCCTAATCCGTAGATCCCCTCATCGGTTACACAGTCCGAAAAAAAGGACTCTTCTATATAGACTACGGAGAATTACAACACCGCGCGTCGCAATCGGGAAGCTTTTGCAAAATTACTAATCTATAGTCGCATGCCTAGATTTACTGTCAACATAAATTTACTAACGTAGGTGAACGAGCAGTATCAGCATCAGCTCTCGTTAGGGAGATGTTTTGACGAAAGAAATGAGAACTTCTTGCCAGTTTCTAACTTTCATTTTAATGTTTTTGTGCTAAGTCAAGTTTAGCCACTTTCTAAGCCAGAAAGCGCCCCTTCTATTAGAATAGTGGCCGTAGAAGTAGATGTAGTGTTCGAAGGGAAAATTCTGCTCAGAAAGTTTCTAGGAAATCTGAACAATATTTCTAGTCTATTTTATGACACTGGTTTGAGTTCGAGTGATTGAGTTTGGTATGAGAAAAACAGAAAAACAAACAAAGGAACAAGTTAACAAAGGAAAGAAAGAAAGAGTGAGAGAACGAGAGATCTGTAAGATTGAATCAACATTTATAAATTTGATTTTTTACCATAAATCACAACTTCATTTCCAAGCTTGAGCTCCATTTTCTCTTAGCATTATCCTTTGGATATTGTTAGCTCAAAGCTTTAACAGGGAACTGTATACTATGTGAAGTATGCTTGAATTAAGAAGCGACAAAAACACAAAAGAATTGGGGAATAAAACAGACACCTGAAAATAGTTTGAGAACCTCTGTGTACAAACTTACCAGCGAACACCCACCGATAATCAGGTACAAAGTTAGCTGCATTTGGTTTGAAAACCTTTGAGTACAAACTAAATGGCTCAGCTGGGGAAAATATTGCGATTATTAGGATTAAAATAAACTTTGGGAAATTAACAATCGACGCACTATATACGAGCGAAAGAGTTAGACAAAGAATGTCAGATTAATTGTGCTTAAGGGATTCTCTTAATTTTCTAAAGAAATATTTCTCTCAGATCTGTGTCCAGCAAATTTAAACAAGTTGAAACAAACAGGTTCACTTTTATTCTATTGTATTATGTTTAAGAACACTTGAAAATCACAAACTTGAAATTTTGTTGATTTATTTTTTTTGACCAATTGTAATAAAAGGTTGAGGTCAATTGTTGTTTGAATTTGATAACACTTCCCTGTCGACTCTACGAGCTGGGGTTACAATTTATTGAAATAAAATAATTTTAAACACAACGTAGAAAAAAAATTGGGTCCGAAAATCGAAGGTAAATTATTCTTCGAAAATTTTTAACGATGAGCAAAATTCGACAATTTTGAAAAAATATATATAATCACTGGTTATGGTCATAAACGGCTGCTCATCACAGTACTTATATAAAAAGTTTGAAAATTTAACAAGTTAACAAAATCGACAAGGCCAACACAACTAAAATATTCGCAAAGTTGTAATATTTCCGCTTTTACCGGAAGTTAACACCAACTTTGTTATTTTAAATAAGACGCTCTATATATTTTCGCATTTTTGGATTTTATTTGATATTTTAAGGCGACTTTGAAAAACAAACATTGTTTTTAAAATTTTTGGTTTGGAGATAATTGGATTTTTAAAAAAAATTTGACAGGTGTAAGGTCCCACGAAATTCTTTGTATCTTTTTCCAGAAACCAGATATTTATTTCATATTTGGTATATGAGTATAACACATACGAAGCTATCTTGCACAACTTATAAGTTTAAAAAAATTATACCGAGTGTTGAATTCAGGTTTGAACATTTTGGTAAATTCAAACAGCGATAACTTTATTATATCAAATGAAACATCCTATATTTTTTTAATCTATCTAGTGCGGATTTAAATTATCTTTCAACTGATATAAGCATTGAGGAAGTTTCCATCGCAACTTTTGGAAATAATTGCAATTTTTATTTTATTTTTTTTTTTTTCATAGTCATTGAATTCTTATTGAGTAGCATATCAGTGACATAGCGGAAGCAAATAAAATGTACTTAAAAAAAAGAAACAATTCGATATCGACAATTAAATTATGAAACAGTCAGTAAAATTATTTATAGTAGTTCATAGTGTGCGATGAAGCTAAAATTAAAACATGACTAGTTGACATAATTGGAGATGATATTTTGACATTTTTATTATCAACAACAGATTTTGCTCTATCTGATTTCTGTTTGACGAAATTTGTTAGATTTTCTACCATTCGCTTTACTGGATTTTACGAGGGCTTTACTTTATCTGGATATCAAATAGCACATTTATCACTGTATCAAATGTTTGTGATATTATTTTGTTATATCGTCAGAAAATAATAAACAATTTAATTTCTCATTACTAAAAAAGATGGTCAGGCATATTGTTATTTTAGCTTCACCACACACTATAGAGAAGCTATAAATAATTTGACGAATGGTTTCCTGACAGTTTAATTGTCGATAGAGATTATTTCTACTAATAACGTTACTGATATGCGACCCGATAAGAGTTCATTTAATGTGAAATGGGAAAATAAAAGCTAAAATTGCAATTATTTCTAAAAGTTGTAACAGCAACCTTTAGAAAGCTTATATCGGGAAAAAGATAATTAAAATCTACATAAGATAGGTCAACAAAATATAGGGTGTTTTATTTAAAATGCGAAAAGCTGTTTCAATTTATCAAAATGTTCAGACGCGAATCCAACACTCTCTCTCTCTGAACTAATAAAAGTTATGCAAGATAGCTTCGTATGTGTTCTACTCACCTACCAAATATGAAATTAATATCTCGTTTCTGGAAAAAGATACAAAGAATTTTGTGGGACCTTGCATCTGTCAAATTTTTTATAAAAATCCAATTATCTCAAAAGCTATAAATTTGAAGAACAATGTTCGTTATCCAAAGTGGCCTTTAAATATCAAATAAAATCCAAAAATGCAAAACTATTTATGGTGTCTTATTTTAATTAAGGAAGTTGGTGTCAACTTCGAATATAACCGGAATAGTGGTCTAACTTTGCGAATATTTTAGTTGTGTTGGCCTCATCGACTTTGCTAAGTTGCCAAATTTTCAAATTTTTTAGGTGAGTACTTTATTAGATAATGATCGCGGCGATTCCCTTTGGAACACACTGTATAAAATGTTAACGAATTTGACAGTTTTAAATTTTAATATCATAAAATAGAGAATTGGAAGCCCTAGATACCAGTGAAAACTGCAACTCGATATCTTTTGCCTAACCGGAGATCTTGGCAAACAAACTTTAACTTATGAATTATCATATATTTTGCCTTCAAAATTGGTAAGGTGGCTCTTGAAAAATTTAACTGCGAAAATGAAACAAAAAAAATTCAAATCTTTAAGGTTGTGTTTAATACTGCTTTTTCTAACTGAATTGGTACTTCAGCATTTATATTTCTTGATAAAAATTAAAAAGATTGATACAAATGAAGAAGCATTTGTTAGCCATCTATTTCGAATGCATAAAAATGGCACTGATGATGCTAAATATAAGCGTACAGTATCCAGAGAAACGTAATCAAAATAAAAGAGTTTTCCTTCGACTGATACATCGTATATGTACCACGGGAAATATGTATTTTCCTGTGTTTAGAAGATAACGTAAAGGTCGCATCCAGCCAAATATTATAAATGTTTTAGAGTATTGAAATTTAATCCTTATTTAAGTACTAGAACAATACATAATGACATGGGGGTACGCCAAACTACCGTTCAAAAGCAGGCATACGTGGCAGTTGGATAGGACGTGGAAGTCAGTTTTGTTGGCGATCCAGGTCCCAAGATCTGACTTTTCTTGATTTTTACTTGTGAGGCTTAGACAATCCCTTGTTTTTGCCAACAGGCCTACAAGGAGAAACGACATTATCGAAAGAATCAGAAACGCTATTTAGAGTCCTAGAATGGTCAATGGTAGAAGTCGAAATTGCAGTGTTGTTCATTAGTCAGAGGATTCAATGCATTGAAAGCAGTGGCGGATCCAGAGGGGGGGGCACCAGGGGCAAGTCCCAACCCCCCCAAAAGATTTAAAATAAATAATTGAAAAATACGAAATAAAATAAAAAATAAAAAGTTGTAGAAATATTCTTAGGCTAAATTGATATCTCATTGTATATCCATATATTTTAACAGCTAATCTGACAAAGACATAACATCTGGTGCTATAATTCGTAATACTTTAGCTGATTAGATTTCTTGGGGCACAGCGGCACCTTCTTTGGTACATTTTTGCGAATTGTAAAGTAAACATCGCCCAGGATTTATGCTGTCGAACGTGCGACCCTTTATGTTTTCAAGCATTTAAATGTTTACTACTCAAATCATTGACTTCAGCAAATTCAAGAAAAATTATTTTCTGCAGCTGGATTGTTCTGTACGAAATTTAGATCTTTATGAAGTAACTAGCAGACCCGGCAAACGTTGTTTTGCCAAAATCAGGAGTTGATCATATAAGGGTGAAAATTTAGAATTGTACGTTATTTCTAGGAAATATTTTTTTAGGAAATATTTTTTTTAGGAAATATTTTGAAAAATAACTAACACTATCACGTAAGTGTGTGGGATGTAATTATAATTGAAAGCGAAATGAAGCATTGTAGACAATTAAAGTATACTTTATTTAAGTTAATAAATTATTCTTCATTAAAGTAACAAATACATATTAAATTACAATTATTGATAGCTATCTATACATCGAAAATAGTTCATATATTTTGAAGTTATAAATAATTAAAAAATAACAAATTAAAAAAAAGCACAAACTGTTTTGTTAAATGGAGTTTACTCCTTAAGAATCGATTTTCATATAAGGCCCCCGGTATGAAAAAAATATGGGGAGTAAAATCTAGTGATCGAATGACCTCGTTACCTTTTCGTGCGCAACCTATTGTGCGCACCTTTCACTTTTCTAGCGTGAATATTAAACGTACATTGATGGGTATGAGTATCGAACCCTGATTCCCCGTTACCTGTTAAAACCGTGGTAGCCGCAGAACCTACCATCGATTATTATTATTATTATTGTTATTATTATTTAATTTACCTTTCACAATTATAAAACACGTATATTTAATAAACACGTAAAATGTTCTCTTTTAATTTAAAACTATTTCCACAAAATTAAAAATCAGGCGTTGATCGTATAAAGGTGAAAATTTGGAATTGAATGTATTTTTTAATGCTGAATCATGAAAAAATAAAAACAAAATGTTTTGTCAAAAAAAATTAAAAAAAAATTTTTGGGGTGGACCACCCTTAACATTTAGAAGTATGAAAAATAAATGTTGGCCGATTTTCAGACCTACCCGATAAGCACACAAAATTTCATCAAAATCGGTGCAGCCGTTTCCAAGGAGTTTGATAACAAACAGCACGACCGAGAATTTTATATGTTAGATTAAAAATCAGGGGTTGATCTTATAAGGGTAAAAATTTAGAATTATATGTATTTTTTAATGCTAAATCATAAAAAAAATAAAAACAAAAATTTTGTCATAAAAATAAAAAAAAAAATTTAGGGTGGACCACCCTTAACATTTAAGGGTATGAAAAATAGATGTTGGCCGATTCTCAGACCTACCCGATAAGCACACAAAATTTCATTAAAATCGGTCTAGCCATTTCGGAGGAGTTTGGTTACAAACACCACGACGGAGAATTTTATATATTAGATAAAAAATATCTACTTATTATTTAATTTATTTGTATAACTCAGTTAAGCTTTGTAGGCTTACATTTTTATAATGGTGTATCTTTTATGAAGTTTTCAGCAAGACTGAAACTGCTTCTTGAAAAGAATATTTATTATTAAATTTTTATCAATATCTAAACGATTACATCAATTACTAGAGGTTAGATCCCGTATCGTAAGACAAAGCAAATTATCAAAATAGAGAAAAGAAACAGGAAATTGAACAAATTAAGAGATATGTTTTCCCAAAATACTGATTACCTGAAACATTCTGATTTGAATACGTTCCTCAAAAGAGCAACCATAACTCCAGAAAAATTTTTGTTTGAGCTGCTCTCTTCTACAACACAATTAATGACAGTGTAGCAATTTACTTTCTTTTAGTTTTTTCAATTATAATTTCAATTTTTTTCTTAAAATTTTAATTTCAAATCGAACCGTCAATTTTTTAGGAAATTTGTGTTTGTTGTTTTTCTTTTCAAAATTTTAATGTCAATATTTTGAGCTTCAACCCATTTCCAAATGAATTTTATGAATTTCTCAAAGTTCCAAGTTTACACTTTTATTTTTATTTTTTATTATTATTTTTTTATTCCACGGTGAATATTTATCATTATTCATAATGATATTTGAATATTGATAAAATGTAATTTAAAATGACTAATTTTTTACTCTCTGGGTTTCGTTACATACATTTTTTGAGGTCCGCTTTAAACTTCATAACAGAACCGAGGCTGTTAATAACATGGATTATCGCCTCGCAGAAATTCTTCTAATAAATAATCGACTTGATTTTATGGGCTTTGTGCTTTGTAACCAGTGATTTTCTTATTTAGGAATGTCATCTCATGCTGCGACGCCACAAAATAAATAACTTATTTTGTGGTGATGCTAGGCTTGGTAATATTATCGCTTACAAGAGTTCTCAAAATTTATCAAACAGCCAAACAAAGCAAAATTTTATCTCAAATTGCACATTGAATTTTTTCAGTCTTTTAGTTTTCCTTCCCTATTCATATACTCTACGCAGTGACAGAGTTTTAAAATAAAATAAAAAACCTTTACGTTTAGTTTTGTATGTGTATTATTGGTTTTATTTGTTTTTTCACAATGTTTATAAATAAGATAAAAAAATATCTGGTTAGGAAATGAAAGGGAAAAGGAGCTTTGCAAAAATGCGGAAATAAATGGGCATGTTAGGAATTTTTTTATTTTAATTTAAAGAAAAATTTCTTTTCGTGAATTATGGATTTTTCAATCTATATCATTTTCTCAAAATTGGCACAGTCAAGTTTTTTTGTACTATTTCGATTTTAAATTTGAAATTTTAAGATTGATCTCGAGATTTAAAATTCTTTACTCTTTTTCTGCTACAAATTAAGAGTTTCTTTTTCGAAATTTTGACCATTTTTTAAATTTACTTTATTATTATTTATTTCATAATTTCCTAATTCCAAGTAATTCAAGCACACAGATTCAGGTTTTACTTTTTTGTTAATTTTTCGAATATAAACATGCAATTGAACGAAAAACAATATTGAATTTTATGGTTTTTGTTCTATTATGTTAACCTTTCAGTTGCGTAATTTTTTAGTTTTATTTGTGTTATATGGTGTATACATGATAATTTTCAGTTTGAAATAAAAATTATATTTTGCTTTCCGTTTCTACTAGAATCTTATATATTTTTAGTCGCAAATGCAATGTTTATTTATGCAATATGGTGGTTGAATTTTGATCTTGGTTTCCTACAAAAATTAATATTTTTCTATTATTCAATTTTGAATTGAAAATCTCACATGAGCTTGAAATTTATTGAAATTTTTTCCTTCGGCGTTACTCAAGCCTGTAAATGGGGAGTTGGGTTGGAATGGAAGTGCCCCCCCCCCCCGAAAAACCTTTCTGGGTCAGCGATGATTGAAAAGGATGGACGGTATTCATATTGAATATCTAGGGCTCCATTAATGGACGATATTAATTTTACACGTTTAATGTAATATGTTTGTTTTTTCGGTTAATATTTTACATTATTCACTGTTATTATTATAAGATCATTGTTGTTATGTTAATTACCTATTGTCATGTTAATTACTTATTATTATATTGTGTAATATAATTTCAAAATAACTTTTGATTTCGTATCCTAAATGATAAACAACGTCATCAATCTCTTAAGACATTGAAATTTTGTTTGCCAATATCTCTGGTTAGACATAACATATCGAGTTGCGGTTTTCAGTGATATGTAGGACTTTCAGTTTTCTATTTTAAGATATCAAAATTGATATATCATTCTATTTAATTTTTTTTAGAAAAACGGCGAAATTTCTTACCATTTTAAATAACGCGTTGTGGCAGCAACCATAATTTTAAAACAAAAACATAAGAAAGTGCCTTTGATAGACTAAACAACACCCTTTCTACAAAGGGTAAATTAGTTAAATTTCATTAAGGCTAACTGTAGAAAATGGTATTAAAAAAAATGTTTGTGATGTATCCCGACCACTTTATTTTTATAGATAGAACCAAAAGTGTAAAACAAAAACAAGTGAAAATTACTTGAGGATTATAATATTTTCGATACACCATATTTAAACAAAATCCTAAGAAAATCCCAATTTTCTATTTAGATTTACATATCACACCGCCTAGAAGTCATTTTAGAAACTGAAAAATATTTTCAGGGCCACTTTTATTATTGAAATTTCTTTCCCTAAACTGTGGAATGATTCGTTGCTGAGATATAGTCGGCATACTTCCTAAGTTGGCCACCCGGTACAATCAAAAACATGCAAAATTTCCTCAATAAATTTTATATCCGTTCACCAGCAGTCTGCCCCTCATTCTCTTTATTTAGATTAATTATTTCTCATCAGTGATTCTTTTTGAAAATATTTTCAGAAAACTAATTATGAACTTAAAGGCACATGTTTTTCTTTATACTCGTTAGTATAGCAACTAAATTATAGCAATACTTTAAAAAAAGTCGTCTTTTTTGCAGTAAAAAATTACTCCTTTAAAAAAATGTATCTTCCAGTGGCTTCCTTTGTGTTCTAAGTAATGAAAATGGAAACTTATTTAACTCTAAAATTATTCCTTGTAATATTTTATTTTCATATTCAGGTTAGACAGTTTAGGATTAATGAAAATATAATCTACCTGTTACTAAAGACGAACTAATTAGTGGTAGGAAATATAAAAATACATTAGTCATATTATAATCCTAAAGAAATCTGAGGGACTTGGTGACACTATAATGTATGTATTAAAAACAAACTGAAGTATTGGTATGTATCTGAAAAAAACTAATAAGACATATTTTTTCCATTAATTCCATTAATTTAATGCTGTTGTAAACGATGAATGAATGCTCTTTTTACTCAACTTTCTCTATCCTATGCTAGCTTCGGTGGGCAGGCAACTTTCAATACAATGAGGGATTAGGCAACAAGATATACAGTAATCACAATTTTTGATTTATCGGGTATCCGAGGTTCCAAACAATCCAACATTAGAAACAGCAATAAATTAATAAAAATAATAGTCCAAGATTCCAACAAATAAGACTAACCTGCAAAGTTCCTCATGATCTCTATCCTCAAAAATATTAATTCTGCACAAAATTGCCATATCTTCTCAAGTACTGACCATACGTAAATTTGATAACGTATGTAACAAAAGTTTTCGTAAAAAATAACTAGAGCAAAGTAATAGAGAACAAGTTAGTATCTAGTTGCCCCTGAAAAGAAACCTGTCCCAACATACTCTTAATATTCCGTATCATATTTGTCATAGATTTTACATATGGAAATTTTACAACTGGAAATTTGAAAAAGAATACCCAGAGATTGGTAACCCTTTTGTAGACAAAAACCTTCAAATATTGCTTAGGCACTTCCACTTGGAAACTTTTGGGCAATATTGGGTAAAAATATATATGATAAATACTGGAAGACTGGAAATAAGCAACATATCTCAAAAACTTCGGAAAATAAATAATCAGCACTTGAGACATCAGTGGAACCTTGGGAATAATTTTAATGTTGTGTTTTTGATAATTAAATTCCAAGGAAAAACATCTTTAATAAATGCTTTTAACACATTTATTATTGCGCTCAGATTCTTTTCCGAAAATTTTTACATACGTTATAAGTAGTAACATTGAAAAACAATTCTATTAAGAAAACATTTTTGAGTTTTCCATCTTATTTTTAAAATCATACTTCTTCTAACTATAAGTATATTGGCATCATATAAAAAATTCAAAATTTCATACAATGCAAAATTACTTTTTTAAGCTGAGAAAAGATATTTTTCAATGACATAACCTTTGAGTAGGTCACATTATGGGACGGATAATCTTAAAATGACGTTACAAAAAATCCGCTTTCAGGTTTGAAATTACTGCCGCCGTTTCTTTGAGTTTGAGGATGAGAATCAGTCCTGGATGACCCTGTACATTGTCGTATAATATATAAGTTAAGTTGGTTACGTGGAAAGTTCAATGTGTGCTTTATTTAAACTGAGTTTTTTTTAAATTTTTTAAAAGTTTAATCCACTCGCAAAGGGTAAGTTTTAGTTACATTGTGCAGCACAACAGCAAGTAATAAATATGTTAATATTTTTATCTAGAAAAGTGAATAATAGAAACAATGCACTTGTTTCAAAATATTTCTAATTCCTATCAATATTTGCATTCAAAAATTTGATATGATTTATCAATTTAGTTTTATTTATATTTTATACACGGCTTGCACAGTTCATCATATGTTTTGATTAATAAATAAACTACATAAGAATGTATATGATTGTTGCTCGTAGTGTCGATAGTGTGCAAACGAGGATAATGTTAGTAATTTTAATCTACAAATTATCAAATTATATCCGTGATACTAAAATTAATTTGAAAAAAAAAACCACTGTAATTTCCTAACTTTAAATTTTCACTTCTATCGGCAGTTCCCATGACTGCTTATTTTTTTGCCTTATTGGAATGTGATATTTTCTACTTCCAAGTTAATGCCCAAATGGTTACATGCCTATTTTTTAATACCGACTTTCTTTGCATAATACAGAGTGTCCTACGATGTCCATGTTAGTCGATATCTCAGTTAGTTAATAAGATAAAGACATGAACCAAGAAAATGTTTGAATAGCAACAATTAATCCAATATTATATGCGCTCAAAACTTTGGTAGATGCTGCCACCTTAAAGAAACCATGCTTTCTACCTTTTTTCAAATTGCAGCCACACGTTTTTTCACTAAGAATGAAGGTTCAGTTCATTTTAAATAAGCCATATATAGTACTTGATCATTGAAGTGGCCTGCAGCCATTAAAGAAAAGAATAATAGTTACTACAGTACAGTAGCAGCTCATGCCTATATAAAATAAGTTGTAGCAAAATGATTTTATATTCACAAAAGCATAAGTTATCAAGATCTATATTGAAAATAAAGTTTATTCTCTTCCTCACTTTTTATTCGATAGCGTTTAAGACTGAGTCAGCAAGTAGCATAAATTGTCAAATATTATATATTTCTGTATTCAGAATAAACTGAAGATTTATATTCAGCGACGAAAAGTGGGGGATGCAATTTGAAATAAAAAGGGTGGGGGTGGTTTCTTCTGGGTGGTAACAGCCGTCAAAGATATCATTAAACATTTTTTTTGTTTATCTTTCTATCCTGTTAGCTAACTGAGATATTGCTTTTTAAGAACATCTTCGGACATTTTGCATATTCACATCTATTATTATTATTTTAGTGGAACTACGTCACTTCAGTGATAAAATACTACATAGGACTTAGAGACCTGCACGAGTAAGTACAAATGTAATCTGATTATAATCGCCGATTATTTTTCACGAGTATGTAATCGAGAAATTGGCATCGTACCGAATATACTTATTTACATATATGTAATACTTCTCTATGGCCAGTTTCCTATTCTCTTCACGAGTTTGTTCCAACCAAATTCGATAAAGATGGAACATGAATAAATGGCGAGTATTGCGCATGAATTGAACAAAATGAACCAATCGCTACGCGCGGGTTAAACGGGTGTTTATGTTTGGCCGTGCACAGCTGACTTTGGCCATGCACAGATGATTTGTAGCACCTGCGCATTGTGACTCATTAATTCGTGTGAAGGTCAGCGAGAAAGAGAAGTCTTTCCCATAAGAAACGAGGAACTGGTCATATAGAAGTATTACATATATGCTTATTTGTAATCATGCACATGTGACATGACTTTCAAAAATATTTGTCAAATATCCATTCTGTCAAATGTCAATTTAACCAAATTTATATTTGATTTATCGCCTGGATCGTGTTTTATTGTTGTTTTTTCTTTGTTTGCAGATTTTGCAGTGCTATTAGTTATAAATATGTCAGGATAATATTATTTGCGTTCTCCAAGGGCTTATGCTCTTCATTTTAACGATGCCGATTACATAATCGGACGCGATGCCTATTACTACTCATACTCGTCTCATGACGTCACGATTATTTTAATCGGCATCGTTGTACTCGTTAAACGAGTATCTTGTACGTGTAATCGCCCGATGCCTATTTACTCGTGCAGGTCTCTAGTAGGACTGTATTTAGAATTAACTGAGGATTCATTCTTAGTAAAAAAACTGGAGGGTGCAATTTGAAAAAAAGCTGGGGGCGTAGTTTCTTCTGGGTGGCAACAACTACAAAAGTTTTGAGGGCCCGTAGTAGTAAATTAATTGATGCCATTCAAACTTTTTTTTTGGTTCATGTCTTTATCTTATCAATTAACCGAGATACCGTCCAATATGGACATCGTGAGACCCGCTGTATAAATATAGAATAAAGGTGTTTTAAAAAAATTGATCCACTGTAAATCTGATATGGTTGAACAAAATATATCATTTTAATACAATCATTCACAGAAAACTTCCAACTTCTACTGTCAAATATGACAACATACAAGTCATGCTTAGCTTGTTGACGTTTCCTCAATAAGGTATAATTACATTAATTGAGTAATATGGAGACTGCCCAAGAAAAAGAAAAATCTCTCACTGTACGAACTCCAGATGAAAAAGCTCTTGATGATTCGGTTAAGCGAAATGCTGGGGCAGAAGCGACTTCAAGCTCTGCTACGCCTGCAGCTTCACATCCACCGGCAGCTGATTTACAAAAGATTTTTACAATACGTTGTTGTTTGCCAGTATATAATGATGTTCATATATCACCGAATCCTATGGAATTTAAAGATGCTTATGAAGGAAAAGAATATAGTAAATTATTAAAATTAACCAACATCGGTAAAAAAATTGTGTATATTCGAATAGGACATCCAACATCTTGTGTAAGAACCCCTGAGTTTGTTTATTTTAAATATTTAACAATTAATTTATAGAGGTTCCTAATAGAAACATTATTAAGACCCACACCTCTTTCTCCTGGTATGAGTATTACTAAGAAAGTAAATTATACGTATAGGATTTTATACCCCACATCAGAAGCCGGCATACCATTATATATCAACGATGATTGTGTGTACTGCATTTTAAGAGTGTAGGTATAAAGGTAAATATATAAACGTTATCACAGTGCTACTACACCAATGCACCTATATGAGAAAGCACATATTGCTTATAGTATCGGATTTTACGAGGGTGCTTGAAAAATAATGCACAAATGTTTGCACAGCGTGAACGAAATGACCTTCAGAAACCCTCCAGATTGGTCGTCGATTTCATTCAACGTATTTTGAGAAGCGAAAGTATCTCAACGTGAATGTTTATGAAAGATCTGTGGACGACCAATCACTGCCACAGGCGACAAACATTGCAATCTTGTTGACGATTTGATTCAAAATGACTAACGAATCTCTCAAGAGTATATCGCAAACCATATTGGAATATCCAAAGAACGTGTTGGCTTCATTATTAAACAATTTATTTTCGCCTTGCGATTTTTATTTTATTCCTCTAGTCAAGAGATACGTACCTCAAGAATAATCACTACATCGCGGTCGAAGGCAGTTGTCAAGTTCTGGATTTGAGAAAAGCCGGAAAGATTTTTTAGTGGTGTAATGAAAAAACCTGTTACACGTTGGAAGAAATGAGTTAACCTTAACAGTGACCATGTTGAAAAATTAATTTATGGTTTCGAAGCTTTAGAATTGTACTGTAATGTATCTTTTACCCGATCTTGCTATTTATTTTTGTTCGCGTTCTATAGGCATTTGTGTAATACTTTTCAGCCTGTCCTCATATAATAAATTTTTATTATTAAAAAATATTACATGGACACGTTTAAGCAATTGCCCTTAATGTTTTGAATGGGACAATGTGACGCAGAATAGCAGAGTAAATATTTATTCCTGGCACTTTTCCAAGTATTTATGTATAATAACTAGAGATCGGATTTTAGGCACAATCAAATAAGGTAAAAAGGTAAGCAAAATGTTAAGGTAGGTAAAATCGAACCGTTAAAATAGGCACCGAAAAGGCAAAATGCTCTTAAAAAGGGCATAAAAAGGTCAAAATCACAATTAACCAGAAAAACATTTATTGAAAAATTTGAACATTACTTTGTTTCGAACTACAAATTAAATATCTCTCAATATTTTTCAATGTCAAATTTAAGCGTTTTGACGTAAATAATTACCCGCAATTTAAAAAGGTTTTCTCTATATAGATAAACAATGTCCAAATTATATCGTTCGGTAACGAGCTACTGCTTTCACCATTGGACTGAATGTAGCTAAAGTCTTTAATTTTTTCGAAACATGAACATTTTAGAACAACGTACGTCTTAAATATTACCTACCTTAGGGAGAAAAAAATAAGGGTAAAAAGTAAAAACCACGTATTTTTGATACCCTATTTTTAGGTAGTTTTTCCTCCACTAGATTTTACAATCATATTTTTTAAAGATTTTTCCTGATAGATTTGTTTTTATTATCATTATTATTTGATTAACGACGAACGTGAAATGTGATGTTGCAGGACATGAGATTTTTTTGCGTCTAATTGAAACTAACACAATGTTTTTACTGACAAAAATGTTTGCTGTGATATAATTTAAATTAATACTAAAAATGTTTGAACATTTACAATTACACGATTTTTCTAATATATATAATAATTATATATATAATATATAATAATTAAGTAGTTTTTTTGGAGCCATTTTCACACACAGGTGCACTTACACAAAAGCAGGCTGACTGTCATAAGAGTAATTGTTATCAAATTACAATGCTTGGAAATTTATGGTTGAAGTTTTTTCTTGTTATTATGATGGATTTAATTTCCGTTTTATTGTATAATTCTGTTTAAATTACATAAATAAATTTTTGAAAATTGGTCCAAATCATGTATAAAAAAGGCAAAAAACAAGCGAAATTGAAATAAAGACAATAACGCGCACCCTGTACAATCTTTATTTATTGTGCGATTTTCTTTTTTAATTAAAAAACCTGATGAAATGTATTTCTGAATTAAATACTTTGGAATTCCTACAAAATTTAAAGCTTACTACGGCAATTTTTAGCAGTAAAATTTTAAGAATTCATATTAGTGGTTTAAAAAATCTGAGTAGGTACAACACTGGAATATCCATGAAAGAACTATTTGTCAGAAGTAAGGAATGACAAATTCAAATAAATTAATTGTGGTTTATTCAGTGGTGATCATGGAAAATTTAACTTTAAGAGACAAAATAGTGATTAGGTATACATTAATATCTTATTGTTGGTTACAACCTTGCCTGGAGATAGTCATAACGGAGATCGTAGGATGTTGATAAGTAATGCTGAAATTTTAGAATATTTTCATAACAACCCTGGGACTAGTATCAGATTGGCTAGCCTTAATATCCCTAGAAAGAGTATTAGAAGATGCTTAGAGAAATCAAAATAATATCCGTTAAACAATACAGTAGCCATTCTGTCTCTTGAAGTTAAGTTTTCCATTATTAGGCCTAGAAAAACGGTTACAGTTACTTATATTTGAATTTGTCACTTCTGACAAATAACTCTTTCATGGATATTTGAATTTTTAAAATAAAATGAAAATAATAAATAATAACTGTGCATTTTTTCTTTGTTCATAAAATAGTTATTACTTAAAAGCTTTTCATGAAACTTGGAATGCACAACCCATTTTAGGAGGCGATGATTCCAATCGCTAATGTAAAATCTTAAAATTTTAGTGCTAGAAACTGATGTAGTAGACCATGAATTTTGTAGGAATCCAAAAGAATTGATTTAAAAAAATCAGGTCATCAAGCTCTACATTTAACAAAAATCCGATTAAGATGACACGATAAGTATAGATGCTAAAGGATAACCCAGAAATAAATCTGTCACACTGTGGATTATTCGAGTGGCGTTATCAATAAAACATTTTAAACGAAAATTAAAAGCGGAAGATATTAAGGCGAATACTTGGACCAGTGAATGATGGCGGCACCTGGAGGACTCGACATAACCATGAATTTTATCAACTCTTTGAAGAGACATTAGTGGCGACCTACGCAAAACTAAAAAGGCTACAGTGGACAGGACATGAAACGAGGGTGGAAGACTGCAGAGCTCCAAAAAAGGCTCTCAATGGAAAAATGCATGGTAAAAGACCAGTAGGAAGACCTAGAAGGAGATAGGAAGACGGAGTCAGGAAAGAGGCGCATAACATCGCGCAAGTAGATCGTTGGAGAAACACAGCTCTGGATAGAATAGTATTGAAGAGGAAGCTGGAGGAGGCCAGGGCTCGAAGTCGGGCTGCGCCATAGGAGACAGACACACACACACACACACACACACACACACACACACACACACACACACACACACACACACACACACACACACACACACACAGAGAGAGAGAGAGAGAGAGAGAGAGAGAGAGAGAGAGAGAGAGAGAGAGAGAGAGAGAGAGATGCACTTTTGTTTACAAATAGCTATTACTTAAAAGCTTTTCATAACATTCGAAATTCACGACCCATCTTAGGAGGCGATGATTCCAATCGCTAGTGTAAAATTTCAAAATTTCAATGCATAACTCAGAAATAAATGGGTCATACTGTGGATGATTTGAGGGGCGTTATTAAGAAAATATTTGAAACGAAAATTAAAACTGATAAAATTCTTATTGCAGTGCAATTAATGTGTAAATCATATTTTTTAAGATTTTTCTTGGTGAGATTTTAAAAAGTAAATATTCTGAAGTAGAATAATGTATTCTATCAGACCAGTTGATCCGTAAACTGTTTTAATAATAACTTATTTAATTTGCTTGAAAGCATAACAGCAAATACTTTTTTATAAGAGAAATTTTTTTTACTAATGTCCAGTGACGGCGCCAAAGGGGGGCCAGGGTGGGCTACTGCCTGCCTTTTTTGGCGCAGGGCCCACTCAAGCACCCAACCAAATTTTATAATAAATATGTGCATTATTACGTATAAATTTAAAAGAGTCGAATAATATATTATCGAATTTTCAAGTTTAAACAAAAGTTTTAAACTCCGCTGTTTAAGAAATTTTTTTAAATGTCAATATTTTATCTAAATTTTGATTTTTTCTTGTAATAACTCAAATTTCGTTTTTAGGAATACTGAGTTAGTTAAAAGTTTAAATCTTTATTGTAAATCCAGAGTTTAATATTGAATTGTTTAAATTAGAAAATTCAAAAATTCATTTTGTAAATTCGGAGAATAAAACATAAAGTTCGAGGAAAAAAGTCAAAATTTCTGTAGAAATATAAGGTTGAAAATAAATTATAATTATTATACCAACATTTCAAAAAACATTTAGCATAAAAGCTTTGTACTTATATTCCAAATTTCAATTTTAAACAAAATTTCAAGGAGAATTTTTCTAAAAACTCGGAAATTTATACAGTTCGACACTAAATTTGAATTTTTGGCTTCGAATTCGATAATCATTTCAAAGGTAAAATTTCTGTTTTAAATTAGAAATTTCGAGAATATTTCTTTATAAATTTCATAATTTTTCTTCGACTTTTTTTTTAAATTTTCGCTTTTAGTGTCACACTTTGATTAAAATAATTTAGTATTTCATGTTTAAAATTGATTTCCCGAAAAAAATATCGATACCTATTTCTAAAAAACGGAAATATTGAATTTTCACGTTTTTCTATTAATTTTTGATTAATAAAAAAGGAAGTTTTAATAAAAATAAATTGTTCAATTTCAAACTTGTCTACTTGTCTCCACTTCTTTGTCGCAATTTTGGCTCTAAAATCAAAATATCAAAGCGTTTCGAATTCAACTTAAAATTTTGATTGTTTTTTTTAAGTTTTGACCTAAGTTTTCACTTCAAAATATAACCGGAAGAAGATTTCTACGAGGAAAATGTGAAAAAAGTATGACCGTTTTTATCAAACACTTTTGTATACGTATATTTATTAACCCATGCAGAAACAATTTGTGGACAAGTATAAATCGCTCCTGCAGTAAAGAACTGCATTAAAAATGCGGAATGTTTTCAAAAGAAGTAGCTTAATTGATATTGGTTAATCTGCAGCTAAGAATACATATGGATACAAATTTTTGAGTACTCAATTTTTATCGAACACATAAGTTGTAGTAGAAAATAGCTTAGCTTATTTCAGTCTCCTTCAAAAGCCAGAAACATTCGTAGAAAACATGAGTAAAATTTGACTTTATAAATTTTTTGGTTTTTAGTTACAACAGCTATTCCATATATTTTTTTTTAATTTTGGAGAGTTGTATCTCCTAAGAGATCGACATTTACTAAAGTCAATTTTTGCTAAATGTGCTCTCTTCAGCAGCTGCATATTCAACTGTATCATTTGTGCTGCTACTTTTAAAAACACTCGGTATAAAAATGCATTGTTGACATCGTTTTCTTTTTAGATATACTGCTGAGGCAAAAATATTGGTGGAGCCCAAAATTCTTGATTTCGGCGTGATAGACGCATTAAATACGGGTTCATGGAAAACCGTTTCAATTAAAAACACTGGCAGCAAAAGATTAAATTTTGCCATTGATATTGCAAATCGAGAATTGGAGCTTTTAGTAGAGCCACTCAAAGGTTTTGTAGAGGTAATATTAACTTTAAACCACAAATTAAAGGCTAGCTAAAATAAACACTTTTAGCCAAAAAGCAGCGTTAATTTAAAGGTAGAAGTTGTGGGGCTTAAGGAGGGAATTTTTGAAAAACAATTTTGGATTAAGATTACACCTCCAGTACAAGTTAAAGTTATTGGAGAATTTATAGCACCAAAATTGCTTCCTATGTCGCCAAGTACACAAATCGACTTCGTCTTTATGCAATTCGATCGATTGTTTATTGGACAGTCAGAAAGTAGAGTACTAGTTATTAAAAATCTTAGTTCTTCAGACGCAATGTTTTGCGTTTTGGCACAAAATAATCATGGGGAATTTGTGGTAATGCATCTTCTCATATTCTTTATAACTGTTACCTTATTATATTATCTAAAACTTAAAAAAAATTCAACAAAACTTGTTAGGATTTATTTTTACTCGACATATTTTTCAGACTTTCGATATGTTAGTAAATGATGACAAAATTTTAAACACTTTTAAAGTAAGACCTATAGAAGGTAGAATGGAAGCGCAACAAGCAGTTACAATAAGAATCACGTAATTACTGTAGTAATTATTCCAAAATGCCTCCATACATTTTTGTTTTTTTTTAGATATAGACCTATTGAAATGAATACTGACAACGTTATTTGTTTTATTATGATTAAAAAAATTATTTGCAAATGCGTATCAACAGATGCTATTCTGTCTGGTAATTTGAAGTGGGAATTATAAGCTTTTTTTTAAAAAAACTAAATGTTTTGTAGAAGATTTCGATGATGATGATGATGTTTGTCGTCTAACTCAAAGTGGATCTCTCTTGGCTATACCATTAGGTAACAAGTTTATTTATACTTACATATAAATACTTTTAAAATAACACAACCATTGTTTTTTCATTAGCTGAAGAATTCTATGAGGAAGAAAGAATAAAAGAAGAAAGAATAGACAACTCTATCCAGGAATACAGTCACATTAAAGTATGTCTTTATGGTGATATGGAGCAAGCAAAAATAAAATTAACCCCAGAAAGCATAGAACTAGGAGATGTTTCTTCAAATGAACTCTATGAACGCGAAGTATTTGTGGAGAATCTTTCCCGCAATAAAGGTCTCAATTTTAGATTCGAAAAAACACCATGCGTCTTTGTTGAAACTCCGTTTAATTATTTGAAGCCAAGAGAAAGCGTTCCCATTGCTGTAAGAATAAAACCACAAAGTCTGGGATTACATAAGAATAAGATACCGATTACTTTATATCATAAAAATTTTACTAGTCTAGACCATACAAAAATCGTTATAGGCACCGAAACTTTTATCGTTAGTTTTAATGTCGTTTCCCATCCGGCTAAAGCTAAACCAAAGTTCAATTACGGGATAACCCCTATGATGACAAATGAAGTTGGATATTTAGTTAACGATGTGAGATTTAACAGTCAAATTAAGAAACCAAGAGCTGCGATGGTTCTTGAAACCAAATCTTTTATTCAAAGAGAAAACAATGCCCTTATTGCGTTTCCAAACGATAGACCAACAGCTCTACGTCCTTGGCGGTTAAAAACACCGTAATTTTCTTACTATTATATTCATGAATTGTTATTAAAAGTTATTTACTTTTAGTTGTTTGACTATTTTTGCTAAACTTCCTCGAACTATAGTTAGCAGAGATAATTACAATATGACTTTATCAGAAGAAGAATTTAAACTTCAACAGGACAAATACTATCAAGATTATATAAGAAGAAACCAAGGAAAACAGTCGGCAGTTGAACTTTACACAAGAAATCACGAACGAAATTTGAGGCTCTTATTCCAAAAATACACGTGTCCAACTGAAAACGTTGAAAAAGAAATAAAAGAGATAAAATTTGATGAGTTCATTCCTCTTACTCCACTTCAGCTGAATAATATTGACATACAACCAAGATACATAAGATTGAAAAAGGTATGTTCATTTAATTATTAAGTTATGTATCTACTTACTTACTTCAATTCATGCTGCACAAATATGTGTTTTATGGTAGTCTAATTTTTAGACTTTCGAAATATTACCTTGACACTCTGCCATAGGATTCTCTGCCTTAAAATATGAAGTAGTATTTTTTTATTTAATTTTTGGAAATGATTTAGAGGTCGCCATAAGTAGTCAAACTTAAAATAAAAACGTCCTTTGGACACTAACCATTAATCAGTCTGATTTCGTTGAGTATTTTGGCGTACTTTAAGTTAAATGCCATGCAAAGAGGCCCCCTTAAGGCAATTCCTGCAGTTACTGGTCTCCTCTTCCCATGTGTCAAGGTTGAGCCTTTAGCTGAAATTTAGTCATTGATGAGAGGGCGAGTTTGTTTTGTTTTTCAAAGCATACTAACTTGTTTTGACTGACAATAGCATTCAAAAGTAGTGGATAGTGGATCAATGTAGTTACTAGAAAAACAACCTACATTTTGCTGATCGACTGATTAATGCCTAAATTTAACCAGTTAAATTTGCCTTCTATTAGCGAAGTTTTACATTTATTTTTTACCAATGGAGCGAAAAATGGAGAGAAATATACTTTGGCTTGCATGTCAACATAAATGGAAATTGTATTGTATGTAGCTTTACGGATCAATCACTCGATCTGTCTAGTGATTCTCATATATTCAACTGTTCAACATTTTTAAGATCAACTGGAACAAAGTTGATCGAAGCGATTATAAAACAATAACAAATGATACCAAGCCTAACAAAAATGTTGCTGCTGAAGACGGAATTTATTTTGCTCACAACTTGAAGTATATTAACTTCGACATGATTGCAAAGAATTGTTACAACTCACAATTACTGACTTGGAAGGAATTCCTGAAAAGGGTATTTTATTTATGATACCTGTACACTTTCACCATGCCTGGTGGATGGTAAAAGCTGTGTATTGCTCGAAAACTTTCTTATTTAAACATCAGTTTGAACTGACAAAAAAGAAAGAGAAAACTGTGAGAGATATATGCATTTTTTGTCATGATTTAAATGAAATATTGGTTTCAAGCTTTTGCCAGATCGTTAGCACCAAAAAATTACTAACTGTCATTGTTATTGAAAGATCTTTTTACAGCCTATTATAGAATAGAAACCAAAAACTGGCTGTAGTTTCCCCGAAAAAATACTGGGCCATTTGTGGTACTTTTTGAAAGAGCTTATGTTTCTTGCATTTTTAGTTCAAGATAAAAAAAATGCTCTGCAAATGAAAGACGTAGAAGATTGCTCAAAAAGAAAAATCATCATGTCAAATACGTCAAGGAAAAAACATTCAAGGCCTCTTCCTTAAGATTGTTTTATATACTGCGTCTGGTCAAAGTTTTTGAATAAAAAGGTTAAAACTTTTAAGGCTGCAAAGAAAATCTTTCATTCTATTCAAGTAGTAGATGTTGCTTTAACGGATAAATATAATAAATTGATAACAACTAAGAGCAAAAGGAAGAGTTGCTTTTATTGGTAAAAGGAGAAAAGGAAGAAATATTCCAAAATAAAAAAAATCAACCGTTGTATGCTAGTTATAGATGATCTTAATATTTAGATGTTCCTTTATTTGTAATTATAAAAATAATTTTGCGTGCGAGATATTTTACTCAATACACAAAAGTTGCCAATTACAATTAGTGATTTTAATTTTTTCATTAAATTTGTAACCTTGGTAACAAGCCCTAAATATTATTCAAAAAATCTGCAAAATATACTGAAATAATTTCTCCAGCAAGATAATCAAATGAAGTGGTGCTCCGTTAAAATAAAAATATTTTTTACCCAAATAAGGACCCCCCTATGTATATACAGAGTGTAACATTGACAATTTCTACCTTCAATATCTGCTAAATATTTTATGATAATACAATAAGGAAAAAACCGTTTCCATGAGGAAATAGAAAGGATGCATTAATTGTCGTGTAAAGGTTAAAATATTAGTTCCCCAAACCCTTAAAAACCTCACTGGGATTGTGACATTTCAAATGAAATGAGAAGATTAATAGAATACGAAAAAGCCGCATCAAAATATCTGTATTGTTAACCGAGATACATGGAAATAGTCTTTATTGAAACTTTTTACTTTTTTTATCGAAGGACAAAAAATTACCAAAAAATCGTTTCGATGGTATGAAGGAAAAATATAGGGAGGGACAAAAATGTGTACATTTGAATAATTTTAATAAAAATAGAATAATTGCACTAAACTCGTATAATTATAATAAATAATAAAGATGGCAAGACCTTTTCAGCTAGTTATATACTTATTTATTAGACAATGAAAAGGAAATTGTTTTTCAGAAATAATATTATTTTAGCGTTCATCTTCTAGATTTCGGCCAGGGATTTCCCTTAACCTTTCCTGATTACAAAAATTCTTTTTGATTATTACTATAAAAAATAAATTATTTTTGCGACATTAATTTTATAATAACAAGCATTTTCAAATAAATTAAATCTTCACTATTCATTTCTAAAAATAGGTAATTAATTACTCCATGTTTTGAATCCATTGGTCGATTCCCAGTTCAACTTTTGCCAGAGCTATGATCATTGGTCAAGTCATTATATCAACGTCCCGACGATGTCGTTATTTAACTTTCATTTGAACCAATACTGAAAATCCCGCTTCACATAACTTTAGTAAAACAACACACATGTTCGTAAAGTAAGACAGGCAATTATTGAATTAAAGAGGAAATGCTTTGTTTAAAATTCCTTTATGTTAAGATGTGAAAGTGGTAGAGTGGTAGAGACATTGATGATAACCTGATCTCTAATCATATACAGTGTGATCCACTTAAGAACAAACCTTCTATAGCTTAGCTATGAGTCATTTAAAAAAATATTGTTTCACAAAATTTGCTTCTATTTTTATTCACTTCAGTAAAAATAGAAGTAACTTATTTTATACATACATTTTATACATTATGTTTGGTTTAACCAGAGCGTTAACGAAATTTAGTTTTTGAAATGGGACACCCTATATATTATTCCGTTTCATTTTTCTTCAAATTTTAGTTTGACTTTGCTTCAATATACGTTAGGTCAATGAAGCTGCATTTTCAAGTTATACAACTTTTTAGAAAATGTTTCCGTTTGCATCATTGTATTTAAAGTCAGATATTTTCTAATATCAAATTACGGTTTTGGCTATTCGATTCAATGTAAAATTATCTATCCTTTTGGCTAGGAAAGTAAAATTATTCTTAGCAGGCCCAGGTTGTATGGTACCCTAAACTTCAAAAAATTCAAACTCTTATAATTTATTTTTCTTCAAATGGGACGCGTATTTGCTCTTAACGTCATTAAAAGCATATTTTAATTTTCTTTTGATTATATAAGATTGTTGGTACTTATCTCTAAATTCCTGAAAAATTTTCACTTATTTGCATTAGTCCCAAAATCGGCAACTAAGCCTTCTTTAAAAGTACAAAAGCATTAATATGAATTTTATTAGCGTTATTGTTTCTCTCGATTCCCATGGTGAAGGTTTTAGCACCTTTTTATTTAGTGACAGCCTAAATATATTTGAAAAAAAAATTGTTCTATCACGTACTAGTATCAAGCTTTTTTTATCTTGAATTTACTTATTATTATTACTGGGACACAATGTATATAGGATTGAGAGGAGAATCAAAGAAATGGTTAACATGTTTAAATTCAATTGTTTAAATTCTTATTTAAAGGACTTTTGCAATTTTGAGCTCGAAAATTCCAATACTTATTTTAATAAATATCAAGGGCTTCTCTTTTCGAGTTCTCTTTCTACTTTAAAAATGAAACTGTTATTTATTTTTTCCTAAAAGTTCAGCTTTAAAATCGTTACCTTGCTAAAAATTTTGGTGTAAAATTTAAAATTTTTATATTTTGGGCTTTTCTCCAAATGTTTAATTTACTTTTTTAGGATTCCGTACCTTAAAAGAAAAAACGGAACCCTTATAATCTCACTCTCGTGTCTGTCACGTAGAGGTTTTCCTCGAAAACTATTTTGCACAGCGTTAGTTCTTAATGATCCACTCAAATACCGCCAACCAAAGATTAGAAAAAGTAAATATTTTATAGTAAAATGAGGGGTTAATTGGGTCTCCGAAAAATCAAATTTTAGTTAATATATCGTATGAGGTATCACTTGAAAGAACTACCACTAAGTATCCTAAAACATATATTTTTTTAATTTTTGATCCAATCGTCCTAAAGATACAGCACAAAATGTGTCAGAAATGGCCGCCATCCTGTTTTCCTAGGTTTCTAAAGATACATTTAGATTTTACTAGAGTTAGTAGATATTGGGCAATATATTATTGAAAAATTGCTGGATTTTTCGATATCGTAATAGTTGTTAAGAGAAAAAATATTTTATGGAAAAATAGGTGCTTGCATTTCAAGGTTTTTTGACCCATATAGTACCTAATATTTTTTCAAATTAAGAACTTGATTTAGCTGAAAGATAGAATGCGGATCAATTTGTCGTCTACACTATTTCATTTAAATGAATATTGTCGGAGTTAGAACTAGGTTATTAAATTGCACGCAACGCAGTCATTGCAAACAGTTTGGAGCAATCCAAGGCGATCTCATAATCTGTGTTAGTTATCGACTTCTTACAAATTCCGAATGAATGCTTTTATCTGAGACATTATCAACAAAATTATTTTTTTTGAGGGATTTTAAAACAAATTATATTTGCATTCCCATTACATCTAAACGCCATCTACTTCTATCGTGTGCATCTTCGTCTTCTAACTGCCTGCCTTCCATGGCTTTCCTCATTCTTTCATTCCATGATCGTCTCGGACGTCCTTTTCTCTATTTCCCTGTGAGTTTCCATTTAAGTATTCGATGTGGCCACCTTTGATCACTTATTCAAAAGACGTGTCTAAACCATTTTGGCCCTCTTTTTTTCACTCTATCCACTATAGTTTCCCTTGCGTTCATTATCTTCATCTTAATGGTGTTGAGCCTTCTCTTCCACTCCGCATTTAGAGCCCAAATTTCACTTCCATACAGTAGTACTGGTTCCACTAGCGTTTTACTCATTTAAACTTTTGTTTGCTTAAATATGTTTTTATTCCACCATACTGCAGGGAGGACGTCGAGCGGTGGTGTCGGAATTGTGTTACCTGCGCTGCATCCTACGGTCCTTATACAAGAACCAAAGGGGCTCTAAAACAGTATAATGTGGCAGCTAGATTTTAGGAAATTGCAATTGATGTGGCGAGACCATTTCCAGCATCAGACGATAAAAACAAATACATCCTGGTAGCCATGGATTATTTCAGTAAATGGCCTAAAGCTTATGCCATCCCGAACCAGGAAGCTATCACAGTCGCAAGGGTTCTTGTGGACAACTTTAACTGTCGATTTGGTGTTCCTTTGGAACTACACTCGAACCAAGAAAGGAACTTCGAACGGGGGTCTTCCAAGAGATGTGTCGTCTTCTTAGAATAAAGATAATACGAACGACACCTCTTCATCCACAAGATTTAACAAGATCTTGGAGAATCATCTTTCGAAGGTCGTTTCCAAGCATCAGACAGACTGGGACCGACAACTGCCATTGTTTCTAATGGCCTATCGCGCGGCAGCTCATGAAACTACGGATCAGTCTCCGGCAAAAGTGATCTTCGGAAGGGAACTGCGGCTTCTGTGTAACTTAGCGTTTGGATCACTAAGGGAGACTTCCAGGAAGACGATGGGTTTCGTAGACGGCTTCAAAGAAGCAAAATTGGAGACACATTCCCTGGTGCGGACGAACCGGATGAAAACCAGATATGACGTAAATGCCAACCGTGGTGGTTTTAATGAGGGCGAATTGTTATGGCTCTACAACCCCCAGCGGAGGAAAGGAGTTTCGCCTAAGTTAACGCCATCTTGGGAAGGGCCGTACAAAGTGTTTAAGAAGATCAACAACTTGGTATACAGTATCCAGCGTAGCTCCAGGGCCAAAATGAAAGTTGTACACCTTAACAGACTGTGCAAATGTAGTGGCGAAGTGACTGATTGGAACTGATCTGGACGATCAGTCTTAAGAGAGAGGCAGTGTAACAAAAAAAGTAATTAAAAGTTTAGTTAGGAATTTTCTAGAACGGCAGAAAAGCGCTTCAGAAATGTCGGCAAACGGTAAGCCTTATCTGCCAAATTCTTTTAGAACCCGGACCGGGACCTATATAAGGTGGTAACTTTTCCCTCAGTCAAGTTAGTGAGTTAGTTAGAATTCAATAAATAAGTTAGTTAATTAAACAGTGTTAGTGAATTGCAATTGTAGTGTTCCAAGATCAGTTTTGAAATAAAGTGCTTACAATTCACGGCGCACTAATCATTCGAACCGATAACGTGCAACAGTATATTATGCCTGTGTTATCTTCTTCTTTCTTTTCTTTATTTATAAATGGGTAATTGATTTTTGACCTTACCAGATGATGGTCTGTGCTCGTTTGTCCTGTTATCATGAAGTCTATTGTAGATTTTTGATTTAGAGAAAATCTTTCCCAAGTGTATTGGTGTATCTTCTTGTGTTGGAAAAATGTGTTGTTTAGTCTTAGGTCACATTCTTTACAAAGTTCAATAACTCTATCTCAACAAAATTATTAGTTCCATAAATATTTGGATTGACTGTAGAAGAAAATGTATATATCTGGAAATAGACAATTTTTTCATTTTTTAATTATAACACAAGAAAATTGGGATAAAATTTCAAATTTATAATATGAGTAAAAATAATTTAATTTAGTCTATTGACTGTTTACTGTAGTAATTATTACGGAACCCTAGTTGTACGAGCCCGTACTGACCTCTTGAAAAAAATTCATTCACAATGGATGAATTTTTTTCATTTATTAATTTTTTTGTTATGTACATGTGTCTTACGCGAATATTTTTGGAGGGTTAATGAGAGTTTTGGGGGCTAAGAAACTTCTCCCATATTTACAATTTGTGATATAAACAATTTAGTAAAAACAAATTTAAGCTTACTATTGAATGCATACTTCTTTTTATTGGAAATAGTTGCTATATTTTTTTCCGATTGATACAAATATAACGAAAATGCAAAGCAAGCTAATTATTTTTAGAACAAATCCTTTTACTATTTTGAAAGTAGAGTTCCATTACTTTATTGAATAAAGCTGTTGTTTCAGATAGCTCCAAACAGCAGAATCATGGAAAACATATCCCTGCATAATGCTAACAAATTTCCCATATACGTGTACTTAATGACCGATAAGTATGGCGTAGCATTTCCCCAAGGACATCGAAAAATAGTGAAACCAAATGAAACCAAATCATTTCTTCTTACTTGTTGTGCTGGCACAGTTGGCCGATACATCAACAAAGTGGAAATTTTGATCAACTTTAGCCACATTTTCAACTTGAGTGTAGTGGTAGAAGTAGTCCCGAAATCAATTAAAATAGCAGATAACAAGTTGGTATTTGAACCGCAAAATTTCCTCGAAATGTTTTTTCCATTGGAAAATAATCTTAACTCCCCAATTAGTTTCTCTTGGGACATACATGAAAATTCAGCCTATAAAGTGTATCCCATGAGGGGAGTCATACCACAAAAGAAGTGGATGACTTGTATGTTAGAATATGTTCCTCAGCCTAATGTAGCGGATTCCACAGAAGTAACCTTTATTTGTGAAGGCGGTGCCAATCAAATAATACAGGTCTCCAGAGCTAAAGCATTTCCTTCCGTTGCTTTCAGTAACTTGGAATTAGATCTTGGACTAATTCCATTAAATGTACAAAAAACTAGGCTTATCCTTCTAAGAAATCTTTCCACCTACGATATTTGCTTCTTATTAACCAAAACAGAGGAACCAGGAGTAAAAATTTCCCCTAAAAATGGCGTTATTCATGCTAAAGGTGACCAAGCGTTTCATGTTGAGGTTTTGGTGAGCGATGAGGTTGGTCATATAAGGTATACATTTCATTTTCTCCTAGATGAACACTATCCAGTAGATTTTGTTGTATTCGGAGAAGTAATTTATCCCAACGTAACTGTCAGTCCAAACGCTCTAGTGCATAGAGGTTTGTTCCGATATTCGTACAAAAAGAGCCATTTTATTTTGAAGAATATATCTAGCTGCGAATGCTACGTCCGATTTGCTTTAGATGAGTATAAGGAATTCAGTATAACAGAATATGAAAAAACCGATTGGCCTTCTACTCATAACAAAAATGTGAAGCTGCTACCTGGTCAGTCCAAAATAATGTTCCTACATGTTTTAGCTAGAGATGTAAATGCTGTTAATATACATTTACCTATTGTTATAAATGATATAATAGGTCCTCCAATAATAAATGCTCCAAACACATGTCTTTCAAGACATTTTCTTCATAATGACGAAACAAATGTTCCAATGCCCAAAATTTTACCTCTGCTAAAAATTACCAATATAACTTCCAATAATCCAGTAGAATTCAATACACTTTTTATTACTTTTGAGGACTTCAACGATCAAGACAAAGGAGAACAAATTAAAACATTTACTATTATAAATAAAGGCCAAAACAAGATTGAACTTTGCATTCGCACAGAAACTATAAACAAGCCATTTACGATGGAGGCTAAGAGTGCAAACATTGAAGCTTATCAGATATCATTCGTCTGCAGATTAAATCCGGGAGAGTCAGCTCATTACATCATAAAATTCATGCCTACTACTTTTGGAAAACATTTCCGAAGAATACCAATTTTCCTTCGCGGCTACCATGAAGGAGCAGTTTTTACGTATTTAAAAATCACTGGCATTTATCACGCGCCAACAATTACAACGGATCGAGATATTTACTGTTTGGAGCCGATACCTGTAATGATTTCAAGTCAGCTAATTATAAAGTTATTCCTAGAATGTCACAAAAACAACTGTCATCTAACATTTACATCACCTAATGAGCTTAGTGTGATGTTTACTGAAACTAGAGAAAAGAAAAAGCTTCTTAATGTGGAAGTGACTTTTGGATCCTTGAAAAGTCAATCAGTGAAAGGCAGAATACGGTTCTCTTGCAGTTGTGGCGCCTCTTGCTCTCCTATGGTGACAATAAACTCTGACAATAGCCTTTTCACCCATTATGTGTTTTTTCACATTGAACATCAATATTTTTACGAAATCTTGCCAACTAGTGGAAGTATGTTAGGCCACAGTAAGGTAAGCTGCACGACATTAATTTTCTTAATTTAATACAAGCCTGAAATACAAATCTTGTCCCCTGAAACCGAGAGAGATTAAAAAACACAACAAAGATTGCTCTAACGCGTTTTGATAGCCAAGCTATCATCTTCAGAGAAATACCTTGTTGGGTTGTTTAATCTTTCTTAGTTCAGGGGACAAGATTTTTATTTCAGTTGTTGAAGATTGCCAACGAAAAAAATAATAATACAAGCTGTTAAGCAGTCACTACATTTGAATGAGCTCTATCAAAAAAAAAAACCTTTTTATACTGAAATGTAAAAATTTTAAATGTTGTTTTAATATCTGTGTATTATAACATGTTTACAAGGTTTTTGCTACTTGCTGATTTTTGTGACCTTTAATGACTTGGTGAAAGTTTTCTATACTGGGTTGCATTTAGGGCTCATGGGGGTTGTATTGTTATATGAATTATCCTTATACTCATATATACAGTGTACAGCGATAGTCTTATTAAATGGACACCCCCTTTATTTTTTGATTTTTGATTTTCCTGAATATTTTAAGATACGTCCTACATAGTTTTATTTGATTTTTTAAATTTTTTTATAAAAACTGTATTTTGATGTATGAATAGGTTGAACCAAATTTGATTTCCACCATAGGGATCTGGTAAACTATTAGAGATTCAAGAAAGCTTAAATAAGCAAAGTAGTGCAGAATTTATTGCCTAATATTATTCCGCTGAGAAAATAATTGAATTTCAATTCGTCTTGGTTTTATTCAGAAAAAGCTGAAAATCGCCATTTTTAAAAATCAGTTGTAACTTATTTATTTGAACTCCGATTAAAAAAATTCAAAAACTGTAACTAGTTGTTTTTGAGGCCTACGTTTTTGAGGCCTATGTCAACTTTATTATTTTTTATAGCCGCTATATTGGATTTTATTAATTTCGAATTTGGCATATTTTTCTGATTAATTTAATATATAACATGCCATACTTTAAATGTGGCAAAGTGGGTTAAATGAACTAAATTTTTATTTTTAAACAAAAAAATTATAGAAGGCGACGTAAGTGCCATAACTGTTAATAATAAAAATACAGTACCTAATTACGTAACAATAATTATTAAAAATCTAAAAATATTGTAATAAACTGTGCAATATATAAACAGTTATTAGCATAATCTTAACGTGCATGCACCCCTTTAAATGGCGTAATTCTATGAAATGTAGATGCTTTAAAATTTTTGTCGGCAATTTTTACTAAAATTCTTTTAACATTGAATACTTATTCGTGTAACGTAAAATATCTAACAATCTAACTAAATAACTCTTATATTTATGCACTTTTTACGTCTTAAAATATTTAACTTCTGGAGAAGTCTAGAACGCACACTTAGATTTGAGTCATAGGAAAGTCATCCTTAGTAAAGCCCTTAGAAATTACGTAATTTAAAGGGAATCATGCACGTTACGATTATTAATAAATATTTCAATACTATACCCTTTTTGAAATATTTTTGGTTTTTTAATAATAATTGTTGTTTTTTTAGAAACTGTATTTTTTATTGTTAAAAGTTATGGCACTTGGATCGCATACTATAATTTTTTTGTTTAAAATTTAAAAAAAAAACAGTTCATTTAACCCACTTTACCACATTTGAAGTATAGCATGTCATACATCAAATTAATCAAAAAAATGTGCCAAATTCGAACATAATAAAATTGAATATGCTGTCTACGAAACAACAAAGTTGACATAATTTTCTCGGAGACAGTTAAATTTAGAAAAAAATTGCACACCAATCAAAAGGCTTTAAAAAGCAACTAATTACATTTTTAAAAT
The DNA here is from genome assembly GCA_028583605.1 of Dastarcus helophoroides. NCBI lineage: Eukaryota > Metazoa > Arthropoda > Insecta > Coleoptera > Bothrideridae > Dastarcus > Dastarcus helophoroides. The sequence goes on from CM053335.1 coordinate 2,514,236, forward strand.
TTTTTTAATCGGACTTTAAATAAACAAGGTGCGGCTGATTTTTAAAAAGGGCGATTTTCAGTTCCAATTATTTTCGCAGTGAAATTATGTTAGGCATTAAATTATGCACAACTTTTCCCATTTAAGCTTCCTTGTATCTCCAATGGTTTACGAGATCCCTGTGGTGGAAATCAAATTTGGTTTAACCTGTATACAGGGTATACAATATCAAGTCTGTTTTTTCTTATGGAAAATCCTATATATGTTTACATATTTGGATTTTCCAGAATCCAAGTATATAGGATTGTTATATTCTCTATCGACAAACAGATCAACAAAAATAGAAAATAATGCACAGGGTGTGCTATTTGAATTTTTTGAGAAAAATGTCATTTTGCGTTTGCTAATTACGCTGTATAACTCCACATGTTATTTAAATAAAATTACATTTTTTTTTAAGAAAAGTAGGTTCTGAAATAATCTGCACTAAAAGTAAAATCGGATACAGACGATTAATCGGGATTTCGAGATTATTCTGGAATGGGATAAGAACAATTTGGTCGACTTCAACGCTTTAAAAACACAGGCTGCGGTTTTCTCTAAGAAAACACCAAGGGATAATGCAACAAGCATAGTAATGGACGGTAAAATCCTCCCGATAGGATCTAATCTATCTATCCTAGGAGTGAATGCGAGCACTAACTTCTCTTGGGACGATCATGTGCGCGCCATTGCCAAATCCGTTTCTCAGAAGCTAGGCTTTCTTTTTAGAGCTAAAAAGTACTTAACCTCTTATCAGCTATTAACACGATACAATGCTCAAGTTAGGCCAACACTAGAATATTGTTCTCATGTTTGGAGTTCAGCCCCAAAACACACTTTAGCTCTCTTGGATTCAGTTCAAAGAAGAGCAATTCGCCTAATTGATGACGAGAGTCTGACCGATTCTCTCGAAACACTAGAGCACAGGCGTATGGTGGTTGGTGACTTGTCTCTTTTCTACAAGTACTATCATCAAAGATGCTCGCAGTAACTAATAGGATTGATCCCCCCAAGGGCAAGATTCTTGAGGCGTACTAGACAGTCGGAGACAGCAAATTCCTGTGCGGTCCAGCTTGACACAGTGAGGAATTCTGTCTTCGGAGACTCTTTTTCCTATAGAACTTCCGAGTTATGGAATTTGTTACCAAAAGGAATTTTCCCCAAAAATTACAACCTATCCTTGTTTAAGAAGGCGGTTCATCGCCATCTATCCTTATTTCCGCATCCTGCTCGCAGTGCTTTGAAAGCATAATGGGGTTACGCTTTGCGAGTGGATTAAACTTAAAAAAAATTGGATATTTCCATCGTTCCAAGCCAGCTTGCAATTTGGACTAAATTTTCAGGATTTTTGTAAATATCTTAAAAACTGTTAACCGCAAATCCCTATAGTTTGATATCATTTTAATCAGAATTTTGTAAGAGATTCAAATATGTAAAAATACATAAAGTGTTCTATTTAAAAAAAATGCAACTTTAGTGCACCATTCTGTATATGTTCACCCCGTATAGTAAAAAAATAAGTTTAGAATGGTTGCCTTATGCTAATGTACCTTCGTAGTAATTATATTTTTGTTATCGAAGAATTTGTAGGAGTTACAGAGCTTTACCGTTCTAGTGTCTCACCCTGTATAAATACGTCTTTAACCGAAAATCAATCCTCTATTTACCGAAGGAGAATCCAAATATGCAAAGATATATAGGGTGTTCTATAAGACAAAGCAGACTTGATATTGATTACTGTATACATTACATCAAAATACATTTTTTATAAAAAATATGTAGGATTGCATAGTCAAATCTACAAAATAGTAGTTAATAAGGAAAATAAAAGAAAGGTCCATTTATTAAGACTAACCCTGTAGAAGGTGATCCAAATACAGATAAGGAGTAGTAGTAATTTAAAAACTGAAAGCAAATGCTTTTATAAGGTGATTAGTCACGACCTTGAGGCTAGGAAGTCACTAAAATTATTTTATTTTCTATTTGCCAAGATAAAAGTGCACAAAAATCTTGAATTGAACGGACTTAAGTTAAATTAGGAGGATTGTCGTTTCGGGGATATCAAACGGAATGTTGATTTGACTAAACTAATTTTGTGTTTCTTTGGATCAACAACAGGATGTCAAGGAGCCCATAACATTAAATCGTCTCTAATGTAATGATCGCGTACAAAAGCAAATTTGGTCGGACATTTTTTATCTATCCCCCCCCCCACTGCCCCTCCCTTTTTTGCCCTTTGCTAACCCTTCGTTCTGCGAAACTATTATAACCCTATTTGCCCCCCTATTTGCGTTACGCCCATCCAAAACTTTTATATCGCGAAATATATGATGGAGGGTGGCAAATAAAAACAAAGAATAACTAATTCGTAAAATTTTCAGAAAGATACGCGAAGTTGATGTTAATGTTATAGCTGCCCAAAATCTAAGGATTGATTTCGCCAATAATTGCTCCTCATTAAACATCACAGGCCCGTTAATTTGTTTACGCTAATAATTTTTTATTTACTAAGCTGCTAATTACAGTAAATACTATAAGTTGGAATATAATTGTTTATTGCAAAAATATTTGGTTAAATATTATGTGCCAAAACTTTTGAGACATGCGTTATTTTTGAACATTTCTAAAGACAGATTCACACTAGGCAGGAATAGCTGTATGGCTTTTTTATAAAGATAATCGTACATGTTGATAGTTAATTGACTAAAATGGGGATTATTTAGAAAATGTACACTGTTCTTGATCTGGTGCAAGGATTACCTCATATTTTTACTCTGTTTCCTTTCTTCGGTCCTCTTGCTTAATGCCTAGCAATAGTAATGTAGTCGTTCTACATCAAACACATCATAAAAGTACACTAGAGCGTATTTCAAATTAGTGATGTGCTTATTAACAGCTTTAACACCTTTGATAAACAATTTTATTATACAGGGTGTTTGACGCCTGAAGCGTCAAAATTATTTGGTGGATTGGTGGGGTCATTTGCAAGGTTTTTGACCCCGGTGACAAAGGTCCTAAATGTGATAGTTACTGAGAAATTAATTTATTAAAGGTTTTCTTCAAATAACTTAAAATCTTCCATTCAAGTCCCTAAAAGTATTTTGTTTATAGTTGTAAAAGCGTAGAATTGGTTCCCTTTCTTCTGTAATAAACTCCTATCTAAAATAAAGTTTTATTTCATGCAATGGTCAACAAGAGTTTTAGTTACAAGGCAACAAATTTTTAAAATAAGTTGAAAGTAGTAAATTTTTTTAAATTCCAAATTTGTGTTTAAAAAAACTAAGAGCAACTGGGGGGTTTGCTTTTATTTAAAAACTTTTATAGTTTATGCCCTTTCTAATGGTATGCCACATGTGGTATAAATCATTCAAGTGGCGAAAACTAGGGGTATAAGTCTGCAAATCTGCAAATGTCTATCATGTTGCAATGATTTTTTCTAAGGATATGAAATAATGTCTCCAACTAAATTATTAAAACAAAATTAGTGGCTTATTAGAAAGTTACATAAAGAAAAAACAAGGCTTCTAAAAGCCGAATAACTGTATTACACCCGCAAGACCTAAAAAAATTAAAAATTTGTCGTGCTTATTTTGCTCAAATTGAGCTCCTCTATTTCTTATACAGACAGACATCTCTATTTTGCACGGTTGTTGTTTGAAGAAGCATTTCTTGTATCATTCTTGCAAATGCCACATTAATCATGTCGATAACAATTCTCGTAGGCACCTCTGTTGGGTAGATCAGTCCCTTCTTACGTTCTAAAACAATCGTTTTAGGTGCATTTAGATGTCAGGTCCGGGGACCGTGTTGGCCAAGGAATAGGGCAATCTTTTCCTATCCATGGAAAATGTATTGTCCAAGTACCATCGTACTTATTGTTTCTCTAATTTTCACCAGGTATTGAATGATTTGTTATCACATGAGACAAACCGTTAAAAAGAGCATGAACTAGAGAAGTTTTTAAATAAAAATAATGCTCTCAGTTGCTGCTAGTTTTCTTTTAAATAAATTTTGAATTTAAACATGTATATACTTTTAACTCATTTTAAGAATTTGTAGCCTTTTAACTAAAATTCTTGGAGGCCGTTGCATTAAACAATAATTTATTTGAAACAAGATTTTATTTCAGAAAAAGTGAAGTAAATTTGATGCTTATTCCACTGCAAACAAAATAGTTCAAGGTGATTGAACTAGAAATGTTGAATAATTTTAACAAACACTTTAAAAATTAATTCCCTAGAAACTATAATATTTAGGACCTGGGTCATTGGGGACAGAATCTTGCAAATAACTCCACAAATCGGTCTATGGGCCAAACACCCTGTATATTATTTTAGAAAGAAGATTCGTACCCTGGATCAGTGGAATCTTTGGTATTTTCCCCATCAGAGTTTGAAAATAGGAGCACAATTTCGATTTGTTCAATGTTTTCGAGTGTTCCGGTCAATAAGAACGACCACTGCTTCCCTTTTTTCCCAGACGACCAAGAAAAAGATAAAGAATATTTATGTTATATGAGAAAGGTTGCAACAGCTGTCGAAAATTGGGTGTACTCTCAATGCTTCAACAAGAAAAAATACCTCAAAATACCTGACACTATTAGTATGCCACCTATGGATGTTGCCGTCATTTCAAAGAAAAAGAAGCCTGCATCGACAATTGGACAAACTAAGAGGATCATTGAGCCTTTCTTAGCTGAGATAATTATCGTTATATGTGGACCCCAAATTAGACGCATTATTATGACTTGGTAAGTTATTTAAAATTGCAGCAAATCAGATAGTTATACAACATTTTTTTGTTTCAATTTCAAACATGCTTGACTCTTAAAATGCAGCACTCTTTTTCAGTACGTAAACAGTTGACGAATGCCATTTATCACCCATGGAAAAAACAAAACCGTGTAATTGTTTTATATCAATATATCTTACAACAATTATTTTTACAGCATGCCAGAATCAAAAAATGAAGAAGATATTGCCCTTCATTTCCTAATCACTTACACTAACATCTTAAAATTTCTGAAGTCCCATGGAGCAAGTGTTTCTCATGTATTTCCAGAACTTCTTCTCTCCCACCGCCAATTCGTTTTACTGTTCACCTTAACTCCAGAGAAACTGACAATAAAGAAACTTTATAATAATGAGAAATTTTACGCGTTGAGCAAGCAGTGCTACGTGGATGTCATTTTGCAAATAATCAAATTGTTCATTCTTGGTCGTGTTACCATGTTTCCCAAATCTTTAAGCCCTAGTCGACAATCAAGTCGAATAAGTCGGATCAGTGTGCAGCGTATGAATATTTTAACAGAAACTCAACTTGCATTTAGTCACAAATGGTCTGACCACAATTATTCGAAACACGAAGTTGTTTTACTCTATTGGTTGCAATATCACTTTGACAATCAAAGATTGACGATTTGGGAACCTGAAACCTACGGTGAAGAAACTATATATGTAGCAAACAAAAATATTAGATTTTTTGATGTAGATTTAAAAGACAGTTTGGCACTGGCCGCTGTAACAGCGGCTTATTGCCCTTATATAGCGGATGGCTTTAAAACTATGTATTTAAGGCCAGCTGGTTATGAGGAACTATTCCATAATGCCTGTTGCATCGTGAAAGTATGGAGGATGCTAAAGTTAAGCTATGATATTAGACCCCAAGATATTATTAATCCAAATTTAGTAAACATGCTGCTATTAGTTTTATATCTCTACGATGTTTTGCCACACTTCTATCCATATCAAAAAGTTACCATGAAGGCGAAACTAACCCAAGAAACAGAAACAACTCTTACAATAAGCAATAACGCCGATCATAATGTTAGTTTCTCAATATTATTTTTCAATGATGAACATAAGGTGTTCAGATCTGAATCTAATCAATTTTCTGTTCAATATAGTAGAAATGGAAATCTCAAAATTATATACACTGCGAAAAAGATTTTTCCAGTTAAATCTATTTTAGTTTTATCAGGGGAAACTGCAGGTTTTAAATATGCAAAAAGTCTAGCTGTTACTTTGATCGGTGAACCGGATTTAAACAATCCAGTCAACGAATTGGAATTGACGGCAAATTTTTATCAACTTTATAACATGAAATATCAATTATTTCCACCATATGATGTTCCGGATACGTATACTATGTATTATAATGTCACGGATAAAGATCAATTTGATTCGTCAATGTACAGCTGGAAGAAATATCTTAGTTACGATGTTCCCAGGAGACTTTTTACCAAAGATTCAATACTACATGTTGCTGATGTTACACAAGGATGTTATTTTGAACCCATAGTCTGCTGTGCTCTTCCTCAGACTAAAATTTTTAATATGTTCCTGATTGGTGCTCACGGAGACTGGTCTTTTAGATTTACTATAACTCCAAAAATCAACAAGCGCAATCACGAAGTCATTCAGGTAATAATTTTTATTTTATATAACCATACGTGCAAATAAAATACGACCTACTCTACAAAGTGCAACCCCCTAAGTACCGTAAACGCATATTAGTATATCTTTAAGTAACTGAATTACGAACACATGATCTGTTGCGCTTATGGCGGTAGAAACTGCCCTATGAAAAGTCAGACACCCTCTGATACCAAATTTCATCTGGTGAGAGTCGTAAAAGATTGGCCTAGTTTAAAAATGAAGGATTTAATGCTGCAACAATTTGCTCACTCAAAAGTTTTAAATAATGATTAAAATTAAAATTGTCCTTAAAAGAGTGTGGTATCCGATTATATATTTAATTATAGAGAACATTGGGCGTGCCTTTCTTGCATCCAGTGCGAATTCTAATGAGCCAAGTAACGATAGCTATAGGGGAGACTGGGGTATTGTGAACCGCCTTTTTATATTGGCTAAAAACTGGCAAAAAAATATTTTTTTGTGAAAATTTTAAAGCCGGAATTTGTAGTACAACTAATAATTTCTCTTTGGTTCAAAGCAGTTTGGTCAAATTGTTTAAATTATACAACTTATAACAGTTGGCACAAAAATTGCATTTTTGCGTTTTTGAAAAATGTCGGGGAATTACGGACCACTTTGTAAATCGATTAAAAATAGAAAAATGTAGCAGAAAACCCTTCTTGTTTTTTATTCAGAATGCAGATGCAGAAGATTTATTAGGAAAGAAAAACAAAGTGAAGTGGAGTGATAAATAGCAATGAAAATCAGTTCCAAACGAAACTATTTTTTTACCAAAAAACTATTAGAAATTGCCAAAAAATAATGCTGTGCTAAATATTTGCATAAATAATCACCTATATACATCAAATAAACGAAATTAGCTTGTGAAATGTAAATAATTGAGTGATCCACAATTCCACGATAAAAGTGGTTCGTAATTCCCTGAAAGTCATTTTTTACAATATGGCAGCATATGATTAACACAATACAAATTTCATGCAAAATTTCATGTTCCTGTCGAAGACTTAAGGTGCCGCGAATTTTATGACAATATTTACCTGAGTTGGTTCTCGAAAAGTGTGGTCAAATTAGAGGAAAATCTGAAGTGAAAAAAAAATTCGAAGTATCCCATTTCTATTTGGTATCGAAGCGGGGTAACGGGGTAACAAGTCGAGTACTGAAGGGAAAATGAGCTTAACATGAGGCGAGCCGGTGACAATTATTTGTAGTTATCAACCACTATTAGAGAAAAAAATGCGTGGTCCGCAATTCCCCGTGGTCCAGAATACCCCAGTCTCTCCTACTGAATTATAAAACCATTCAGGCAAACGGTCGCTTCGTGAGAAGAACTATGTTATTGAAAAAGTTCTTTATTTATTGTTTGTACTGAATGTACTTTATACTTAATTTTGGACAATATCCTTCTTAATGATAACTTGATAATATAGAAAGTGATTCTAAATATACAGCAGACTCCCGCTAAAGTTGCGCTCTCCGGACTGGATCGACCGTTAAAGTTGCTACTCTCCGTTATCCCTACGATTTATTGCTCCTTGCGCGGTTGAGTGGGTTTCTCAAAAGTGGAGCTAAAACTCTGAAGTCCGATTTGTTGTTCGAAAATTAGAGTGGGGGAATATCCGCGCAACTTTAGCGAGCGGACAACTTTAACGGGCGCAACTTTAGCGGGAGTCGATTGTAGTACCATAAATTCAGGATTGTATTTTAGAGCCTAAAATAAGACTAAAAGTTTTTGTAAACATATGTCCTAAAACGCTCCGTTTCCAAGTTACAAGGTGTGGAAGATTACTTTCTGATTATAGTTTTTTATTAATAGTTGCGAAACGTATACAGACAATTGAATGAAATTTGGCAAAACTCCATAATTTTTGTGCCCTTTCCAAAAATCTAAGAATTAATTAACACAACTTATCCAGTAGCGGGTATATCGAGGGAAGCAGTGCTTAAAACGTGCCTTATTTATTTTGTGTGCACTTTTGTATAAAAAAGATACTCCTATTAAAATTCGATATTGTCAGCAGTTTTCGAGTAAGATGCATTTTTATATTTCGATGCATTAAAGGCACTTGCCCAAAACTATGGAATGTAACACATAGTTGGCATTGAAATGAAAAAAAATAAATAGTATTGACATTTTCATCTTTTCTTGTCACCGGTGGCCACTTTGAGCAATTTCTCTAAATAAAAGCTAATGTTTTTAAATTTGTTATTTATTAAATTTTTATGAAACATTTTTTTTTAAATATTAGTTACAATTATTTTTTTTGTAAAGTACAGTCTAGGTAATAAACATATCATAGCTTTTCTTTCATGTTAAAGCCATCTTTGTGTTACATCCGAAATTTTTGGGCGAGCGTTTTTAATGCATCGAGATATAAAAATGCATTTTACTCGAAGATTCTTTTAGTGCCGTGATCCCGTAAAACACAAAAAGATTAAATAGTTCCAGTGTTTTGGCGACCAAAAAAAAAGATCATTCGTACAGCAGCCATACCTAAATTATGCAGCATGTTGGTTAGTTCATATTTGTGTGCGAAAATCCTGCTCATACCCATATAGTCTAAACACGGGGCAGAGCAGCACACCGGCAGTGCGGTACCCCGCTTCAATAGAACGAATTGGTATACGAGGTATGTTCAAAAAGTAAGGTGATTATCTTTTTATGAAAAAATATTTGTACCACTTGTAAACATTTTTTTTTACTTAGAGCATACTCACCGTACGCCACTGTCTACATTTCAAGTGTTTTAGGGCACTTGATTCTATTTTTCACACAAAATGTATGCAAATTTTTTGCTCCATTTTTTATAATAATAGAAAATTGCCGAATACAACAAAATACGTCTAACCTTTTTATCTGTCAAAAACAAACTAAGAATGATATGTACGAACATATGTTCGGGACATGTGAACCAACACAACAACAACAAAAAATCGATCTACTTTAATAAGAGCATAAATTATTATTTTATATAAAATATTAAAAATGTGGATAGGGGTCGCTTAATTATTTATTACGTCACAAATAATTAAGCGAGGGCGTATAATAACAGATTAAAAAATGCCATTCAAACATTTTTTTGGCTCATGTCTCTATCTTGTCAATTAACCGAGATACCGCCTAATATGGACTTATTTAGTTTTTTAACAAATAATATACAGGAGCAAAATGTGCTGTATTATTTTAAGATGTCATGTTCGAAACGGAATATGATATGGGGGAGGAAGTTCATAAAAAAACGATAAAACTGGCGTGACCTACTTTGTCAGAATTTCAAAACCTTGTTATACACATGTTTAGTTTGTTTATTAACAGATTCCTGAAGAAGGTATGCAATTATTTAAAATTGAATAAGACAAAAATAATATTCTTGAACACCAGGAAAATATTCATAATTATAAGTACTGAGTCGGCACAAAATAATGGTGATATTCATGTGGTTTTTAGGTTAACCTGCCAAAAGGCTTCATGTTGCAAGAATGCATTTGTCGAAGCAATGATGAATTTTATATGTTGTGTCCTAGAACAATTTGGATCAATATACCATCGAAAAACAATCTGCTTTGGAATTCAATGAAACAAATGCTTTTGGCCTGCTCCAATGACACTAAATGGGATTTTTGGAATAAATATCTAGGTAGGACTGAAATTTTGCTTTTTCTATTGTCAGTATTGATTCCTGAGCCACTTAAAATTATACGCATTTAAGATAAATAAGCATACTGTACTAGTATGGTACCGAAAGTGTTTAACCTTGGGATTCAATTACTCTGAATCTCTCGAAATCCTTTGAATTGTGGTTTTTAGATAAAATTCCGAAAAGTTAACCCATTGTTTGTTGTTGATATTTATTTTCTTATTTGATTTATGCTAATGTAACCAGGGCCGGATTTTAACTTGATGAGGCCTTAAACTATTTGATATGTGGGGCCAGTGTTACGAAAAAAAAGATTATCACACTGTTTGGTCACCGAAAACAAAAGTTTTTCCTTGACGTTTCAACGGGGCTCGAGGTCTTCAACCGCAATTTTCCCTACAGATTCTTGTGAGCAACACTGTATGGTATGTCCCCAAATATGATTTTTTGGAGGGGCCTAAGCCATAGCTCTTGTAACTTATACATAAATCCAGCACTGAATATAACTGAGAGAGTTCTGACTCACTGACTGACCTGAATATCAACGCAAAGCCGTAACTACTGAAGCGAAACATAAATTTGGATAGCATTTACTGTTATAATCTAGATCCGCAATAAGAAAGAATTTTCGAAAATTTATCTTCTAACGGTGCTTTTATACTAGAGACATTATTCCGTACATTTCTCTCTGGCATTATTATATTGTCAACTATCTTGAAGTATGCTATTAGAGACTCTCAGCTGGGTAAATAAGTATCGGATATATTCTCTCAGGACAGTTGACAATACATTCTATGTCAGAGAGAAATACGGAATTAAGTGTCTAGAGTAAACGCATCGTAAGGAACTCAAAAGGAATGACGTTTTATTTTTATATTTTATGGGGAATTTCAAAAGAACCCTAGAAGAGCAGATACATAATCTCTGAGATACCCCAAACATGTTATTCTAAACCTAAAATTATTTAATAGATTTGTTTCCAAAGGCTGTTTGATTAAATCGTACAAATTGCGAATTTTCAATAATACCCTTTTTACAATAAATTTGCATATAACTTTTTAACGAAAAGAGATATCAAATTTTTTTGTTTTTAATATTTGTTTAGAAGAATTAGCTCTTTTTAAATCTGTAATAATATAGGTATGTTTCTAAAGAAAAAAAATTCAATTAGGTCATTACTTTGGTTTTGAAATCTGGAAAAATATGCAAACTGGGCTTAAAATGGACCTTATTCAATTCAATGTAGGAATCTCTTTTCAGATTTCTGATATCGTTTTTCCTTTTCTTATAATAGCGTCGAGACATCGAGTTTTGCTCACCCTGTACAATCACTTCCAACTTATGGTCACCAGTCAGCGAAATAAGTACTCACAATCACTACATCTTTTTAATCTTTTCAGTGTCTGTATACTATAAATAAATGAAATTCAACTTACATGATTTACTATTTTTTTACTTTTTTTGCCAAGGATATCGGGTGTCAAAATAATCAAATTGTTCAGCAATTTTACTACTTCCTACGTTTCAGGATCACACGTTGGAATCAATATATTAAAAAAACTTCTTGAACTGGAAGCAACGCCGGGAAAATTGTCCGATTTTTGTAAAAGAAAACTGGAGTTCCAAATAACCATAGATCATGAATCACGAGAATTTATACAAACAAATAAGGTCGTAGTTATTGAAGATGCTTTTTCTGACACGACGGTGGATTTGCCGGTACATTTAAATATGGCATTTGATCCCAAACATGACTGTTTGTTAAAACTTGAAACAACAGAAAATATTGAAATTCGATTTTATTCATTAACGTTTCTAGAGCATCAATAAAGAAGTAGCTGATTTATCGTGTATTATTTAAAAAATTTATTGAGAATGAGTGAAATAACTTTTTTAATGAACAAAACAACATTAATTGTAAAGTTTTGATTAACGAAAAAGTATGTCAAGTGAGTTATATGATGTAAAAGTAATTTCTCTGGATTTTCAATTAATATAGTAATTATCCCTGTATAAAAATGTTCTTCTCTTGATATTGGAGAAAGTGTACATGATCAAAAGATATTGTTAATGTGCAATCTTCTGGTTGTCTGCCTGACAGTCGTTAATTATAATTATTACGATGAACATATCCGAGTTCAAAGAATTCAGTAAAGCTGCACTGGATTTCTTAGTAAATTACTTTCAGAATATTAGATCAAGGTATGTGTTTTCATTTATGGTTTAGTTTTTGCATGCGCAATATAATAATCGTTTACAGGCAAGTTCTACCTGCTGTTAAACCTGGGTACTTGGAAGAAATGTTGCCTAAAGAAACACCAGAACAAGGGGAGCATTGGTTAAACATTATGGAAGATTTAGAAAAAGTAATAATGCCTGGGATAACTCACTGGCATTCTCCCTATTTCCACGCTTACATGCCTACTGCCAATTCATATCCTGGAATAATAGGGGAATTTCTTTTAAGTGGTCTGGGAGCAATAGGATCTGATTGGGTATGGTTTTAAATAATTTAATTGTTTAATTTGCTAACATTTCTTATAGTTATGTCCATATTCTCATTTTTTAAGATAATCTGGTCAGTTTGTAATACGTTACACAGAGTGGATGATTCACTTAAGTGTATTTTTTTGATAAACTTGGAGTTGTACGTAAAAGAATGAAATTTGCAGGTTGCAGGTCTTCAACTAACCTGCATCTAATAAAAATATTTTCAGCATATGAATACAAACTTTCTTATTCTAAATGAAATACTCTGTATATTTTTGTATTTTTAGAATTATTTCTAAATTCTAAGTTGATGTAAAACCAAAAATGTTGATCTATCTGCTGATGGAAAAATTATATAGTGACAATTAAATTTTTGTCTTGGTTAATGATATTTTAAGAACTAAAACCATTATTTACTTGCTTTTTTCCCCAATTTATTTAACGGTTAAGGGGTTAAGGCATGGTCTGAATACCATATTTACGTTTTTAACTTAAAAAATATTAAGTTTTGTTTGCAATAGCACTTCTGACTACTGCGATCATTTGTTCGGAAATATTTTATTTAAAAATGTAACGATTCTTCGGTCATTGTGGGAAGAAGTTCTATCGTGCTGCCACCACATATCTGTCAAATGGCCTATTTAGTAATAATTCGTTCAGCTGGTCATTTTAAAAATTCAGTGTAAGTCTATTAAAAGTTCATTAAAAAAGTTCTTAGAACTCCTGACATTCCGTAACCATTTTGCTACTAATTATGAATATGAAGGGAGTGGGGTTTTCAAAGTTATAACAATAAAAGTTATGCCTCTTTACATTTCCATTTTTATAAAATGCATATGCAAAACATTTTTAATGGTTTTGAAAGGCTAACAAAAAAAATTTCGATTGTTTTGAAAATCTCTTTTTAACAGCCTTTGATGTAGTTACATATGGCAGAAATGATATTTACGTTTTTTTATTATGTTTTGTGTGTTAAATTTTAATTTATAATACCGATTAAAACTTCTTAATCTAGTACAAAGATTTTAATTTTTTTTATTTGATTTCTACGCTTAGGTTTACAATATTTTTTCCATTTTTTCTTGGATAAAGGCATGTCGGTATTTACGCCTTGAAGAAAAAATCAACCTAAACAAAAAGCAAAAATGAAAATAAGGAAAACCTGAACAAAATTTGATTAAATCGAAAATATTTCCGAAATTAGAGAAATAAAATTATACTTGTTAATCACAAATTGGAAAAAATTTCATCATCAATGATAAAATAAGAAATATGCTTGCTATTTAAAAAAAAAAGTTATTTATGCTTATCAAAATGTAAAATCTAGATTTTTTTTGGAGTTCTAAACCATATTTTTTAATATTTTTCGATACTACCAAAAATAACAGCAGTTTATTCTAGGTTATTTTTTGGAATTTTCAAATAGTTGAACCCCCTGTTTAAAAAATAAACAAAATAATGTCATTTTCGTTGATTTAAGATCAAGGAAGAGTTTTTATAAGAAATGACTTTCTCGTAAATCCACAAATAAAAAAGAAACACTCATTTAGTATCTATCCTGAGACATACTGTATGTAGAATAACTTTTAAAAAAATTATTAATAATATAAATGTTAAGTAGTTTTTGAGAACATTATGTTTTTAACGTTTTTTTAGTTATTTTACATTATTTAAATTGTGATTAAATTCAGAATCTCTGGAAGCTTATTAATTTTATGATAATGAAGGTTTGCAAATAATTCTGAATTTCATGAAGTATGCTTTCAAGTAATCTAACTAACAAAATTCTTCAATATAATGTAACCAAAAATTCTCATAACATTTTTACTATTCGGATATGCAGGGCATGACGCATGACCCGTCAAAATTATTTGGCGAATAAATGGTGTCATTTGCAAGGTTTTTTGCCCTAATGAACAAAGTCCTAAATGTTATAGTTACTGAGAAATTAATTTTTTTAATTTTTTCTTTAAATTAATTAAAATGTCCCATTCAGGTTCTTAAAACTATTTTATTTATAGTTGTATAAGGATATAATTTTTTTCTCTTTCTTCTGTAATAAATTCCTGTTTAAAATAAATTATTATTTCATCTATGGTCAACAAGAATTTTAGTTACAAGCCAACAAATTTTTAAAATAAGTTAAAAGTAATAATTTTTATTTAATTTCGAATTAAAAAAAAACTAATAGTAACTGAGGGGTTTGCTTTTATTTAAAAACTTCTATAGTTTATACTCTTTCTAATCGTAAGCTACATGCAGTGACGGATCCAGAGAGGGGGCACCAGGGGCAAGTGCTCCCCCCCCCTGAGATGCTCAAGAAGTTTAAAATAAATAATTGAAAAATACGAAATAAAATAAAAAATTGTAGAAATATTCTTATGCTAAATCGATATCTCATTGTATATCCATATATTTTAACAACTAATCTGACAAAGACATAACATCCGGTGCTATAATTCATAATACTTTTGCTGATTAGATTTCTTGGGGCACAGCGGCACCTTCTTTGGTACATTTTCGCGAATTGTAAAGTAAACATCGTTCAGGATTTTATGTTGTGGAACTTGCGACTATTTATCTTTTCAAGCGTTTAAATGTTTACTACTCAAATCATTGACTTCAGCAAATTCAAAAAAAAATTATTTTCTGCAGCTGGATTGTTCTGAACGAAATTTAGATCTTCATGAAGTGATAAAAAATATCTACTTATTGAATTTATTTGTATAACTCAGTTAAGTTTTGTAGGCTTACATTTTTATAATGGTGTATCTTTTATGAAGATTTCAGCAAGATATTTATATACTGCTTCTTAAAAAGTACATTTATCATTAAATGTTTATCGATATCTAAACCATTAGATCAATTACTAAAGGTTACAGCCCGGATCATAAGGCAAAGTAACTCATCAAATTAAAGAAAAGTAACAGGTAATTGAACAAATTAAAAGATATGTTTTCTCAAAGTACTAATTACCTGAAACACTCTGGTTGGAACACGTTCCCCAAAAGAGCAGCCATAATTCCAGAAAAAAATTTGTTTGAGTTGGTCTCTTCTACAACAAAATTAATGACAGTTTAGAAATTAACTTTCTTTTAGTTTTTTTAATTCCAATTTCAACTTTTTTCTTAAAATTTTAATTTCAAATACGAAACGTCCATTTTTTAGGAAATTTGTATTTGTTGCTTTTTTTTAAATTTTAATGTCAATATTTCGAGCTTCAACCCATTTCTAAATGAATTTTATGAATTTACAAGAAGTTTCGTTACTTTTCTCAAAGTTACAAGTTTACACTTTTATTTTTTTTTATTTCACGGTAGTTTTTGGCGGCGGAAACCCTCTTAGAGTATTAAAAAACGTATCCTTAAATCGATTTATAATTAATTTGATATAATTAATTTAAGCTCGCTGCCTTTGTATGTATGTGCAAATGCAAACTATACGACATATACAGGGATCTAATAGGTCCAAAGAAGGTTTCACCCTTTACCACATCGGCAATTAAATAAATAATTACGCGATACGTATTTCGCCAGCAGAACTGGCATTTTCAAGCGCACTAATCTAAAAAGATTAGCAAAAGATGCATCGACGTCGTCTGCATTGAGATTCAAATCGATACTGGCGGTCTTTTGCTTTCTTTCCTATTTCTAATTGTTTAACACATCTGGTGCATGCAATTTTGACCTGCCACAAATAGCCTTCAATAAACTGGAGGCCGCCAATGGTCCTTTATCTCCATTAAGGGTAACTGGCCTATGATTGTTATAATTTGTTCGTATGCATCAAGTTCTCTGCTATTTGTGACCGATCTTAACAATTTTAAATTTTCAAAGTTAATTTTGTGTCCTGTACTTATCATATGTAGGGCAACACTTGATTTTTCCTCTCTATTGTATCTAAAATGAGCGATATGTTCTTTAAATCTGGTTTTAATGGATCTCTTGGTCTGTCCAACATATGACAAATTACAATTGTTACAGCTTATTTCGTAAATTCCGGAATTCTCAAGCTTGTCCAATTTATCTTTAGCATTACCCAAATTTGAGAGTTCCCAGAATTTAGCAAACAGCCAAAACCAAAACAAAGCAAATTTACTCAAATTGCACATTAATTTTTTTTCAGTCTTTTAGTTTTCCTTCCCTATTCATATACTCTATACAGTGACATAGTTTTAAAATAAAATAAAAAAAACATTTACGTTTAGTTTTGTGTGTGCATTATTGGTTTTATTTGTTTTTTTTTACAATGTTTGACTAAGATAAAAAATATCTGACTAGCAAAATTTTATAAGGATATGAAAGAAAAAAGGAGCTTTGCAAAAATACAGAAATAAATGGGTGTGTTATGATTTTTTTTTAATTTAAAGAAAAATTTCTTTTCGTGAATTATGGATTTTTTAAACTATATCATTTTCTCAAAATTGGCACAGCCAAGTTTTTATTACTTTTGTACTATTTCGATTTTTAAATTCGAAATTTTAACATTGATCTCGAAATTTCAAATTCTTTACTCTTTTTTTGCTACAAATTAAGAGTTTCTTTTTCGAAATTTTGACCATTTTTTAAATTTACATTATTATTATTTATTACATAATTTCGTAATTCCAAATTATTTAAGCACACAGTTTCCGGTTTTACTTTTCTGGTAAGATTTCGAAGATAAACATGCAATTTAAGGAAAAACAATATTGAATTTTATGGTTTTTGTTCTATTATGTTAATCTTTTAGTTGCGTAATTTTGTAGTTTTATTTGTGATATATGGTATATACTTGACAATTGTCAATTTGAAATAAAAATTATATTTTGTTTTCCACTTCTACTAGAATCTTGTATATTTTTAGTCGCAAATAAAATGTTTATTTATGCAATATGGTAGTTGAATTTTGATCTTGGTTTCCTATAAAAATTAATTTTTTTATATTATTCAATTTTAAATTGAAAATCTTACATGACCTTGAAATGTTCTGAAATTTTTGCCTGCGGCGCTTACTCAAGCATTTAAAAGGGGGGTTGGATGGGAATGGAAGTGCCCCCCCCCCCGAAAATTCTTTCTGGATTCGCGCCTGGCTACATGTGATACAAATTATTTAATAAGTGTAGAAAACGAGGGATACAATTTTGCATGTCTATCATATAATGTGAAAATAACAACGAACGGATTAAAACAATGTTGCAATGAGTTTATCTAAGGGAGATTAAATAATTTTTTCAATGAAATTATTGAAACAAAATTAGTGGCTTCTTAGAAAGTTAAATAATGAAAAAAGAAAGATTTTACAATACTCATAGCTTTATTACACACGCAGGACCCAAAACAAGAATTAATTTTTTTTTCTTACATATTTTGCTCAAATTGAGCTCCTCTATTTCTTATGCAGGCAGGAGATGTTTCTCTAATTTGTATGGCTGTTGTCTAAAGAAGCATTTCTTGTCTCATTCTTGCAAATGCCATGTTAATCATGTCGATCAAAATGTCTCTCCTTAAAGACACCTCTGTTGCGTACACTAGTTCTTTCTTACGTTCTCAGATATAGAAATCGAAAGATGTTACGTTCGGGGACCGTGCTAACCAAAGAAGAGGAAAAACCTTTTTCTATCCTGGCACAGGGAAATATATCTCAATTTTCACCAGGTATTGAATCATTTGTTATCACCATTAAAAAGGGGATAAACTAGAGAAGTTTTTAAGCAAATACGATGCTTTCAGTTGTTGTTTTTTTTTTAATAAATTTAGAATTTAAACATGTTTACTACTTTTAAATCATTTTAAATATTTGTATCCTTATAACGAAAATTCTCGGGACCTTTCGATCAAATAATAATTTATTTTAAACAAGAATTTATTTTAGAACAAGTAAAAAAATCGATGCTTATACAACTGCAAACAAGATAGATCTGAAAGGTTGAATCGGAGATTTTAAATAATTTTAAGAAACATTTTACAAAAATGATTCCTCAAAAACTATAATATTTAGGACCTAGGTCATTGCGGACAAAAATCTTGCAAATGACTTCACAAATCCGCTACATAATTTTGACGGTCTTTGTGCCAAACACCCTGTGTAAATAATTTTTTTGAAAAGCAATTCTAGAAATATAATAAGGCAGATATCGAATTTCTGAAATTCAGAAAAGTTTGCTAAACATCCTATTTACATTACTAAACACTATCTATCGCTAAGACAGGAATACATTATTAAGTACTAAGTTAACATTGTATAAATTAAACGCAGGGCCGGCCCAAGGCATGATGCAAGTGATCCCCAGCATCAGGGCGCCACTGTAAGGGGGCGCCTTACAAATTTATTCTTTAGAATAAAATATAGACAGTTTATTACGACCAATTTTGCAAATACAAACATAAATTAGGAATGAGGTGATTTCTAGGATAAATATTCCAAAGTTCAAAGTTATGATGTAGGCAAAATATGAATGAAATATATAATTTAGTTGATACTTTGTTAAACTTTCTACCGTTTACTTTTATGGCATCTTTTCGTAACCCCAGGCGAGGGTTAAACCGGTCAACGAGAGAAAGGTATCCTTAAAGTTATAAAAATTTAATAATTCTGTGAAATTCAGAAAAAAGCACAATACATCATATCGTCCTTGGCTTTAGTTCCGAGCCGAGTAGGTACCAATTCTGATAGTTTTTCATTGTATCTTTGAGTAAGAAAAAAGAGCAATTCCAGTATAATGCTAAAACTGGCCACTTTACAACCACCCCATTCTCGCATATGGCAACTTATATTTTATTACAACTCACAAAAAACTTTAAAAAGTGTTTTATTTTAGTTTTCCCTAACACATATTACTTGTGTTTAGGGTTAACTTAGCAATCCGTACAATGTTAGGCTTCTGTGCCTTAAAAAGGAAAAAACGGAATCTTCATAATCTCACTCTGGTACCCGTCCGTCCGTTTGTCACAAAGAAGTTTTTCTCGAAAACTATGTAACGTAGAAATTTCAATTTTTGCACATCGTTAGTTCTGGATAATTGCCGCAAACACCGCCAGCTGACTATTAAAAAAAAAAGAGAATGTTTTATAAGAAAATGTGGAGGTTAATTTGGTCTCCAAAAACAAATCAAGTTTTAGTTAATATATCGTGAGAGATATCAATTGAAAGAGCTACTTTTAAGGATACTAAAATATTTTTTTATAATTTTCAGTTTAACCGTCTTAAAGATATAGCTTAAAATGTCAGAAATGATCTTTTCTCCTATTCTCCTTGGTTTCTACAGATGAAATTAAAAATTTAATAGTGTTAGTAGATATTGGGCCATATGTAGATTATCGAAAAAGTGCAGGTTTTTTTCGATATTGTTACAATTGCTGAGAAGAGTTGGCACTAGTTTAATAAATTACTAGCAACCTAGTAATTGTGGTTGCGGTTTAAATGTGTTAGTCATCGACTTATTGCGAATCGCGCATGAAAGCTTTTTACTTCAGACATTATCATCACAGTTATCACTTCCATAAATATTGGGATTCATTGTAGAAACAGGTGTGTATGTCTGAAAATTGACAGTTTTTTTTATTTTTCAATTATAACTCAAGAAAATTTGGATAACATTTCAAATTCATACATAAGCAAAACATGATTTACTTTGATCTATTGACTGTTCACTGTAGTAATTGGTAAAGAACCCTAATTGTGCGAGCCCGACTCTCTTTTGGTTGAATTTTTTAATTATACTTAAGAAAAGTTCTCCAAAATTTTAGCAATTTCTCCTAGTAGTTTTTTGAGAAAATGTATCATAATACCTTAAGGCTGTTGTGTTGTTAATAATTTATTTATTATGACATTAAACATCTTTATAATGTGTAGCATACTAGGTGTAATTATTACTTGTAGATTTTTTATGTTGATTAACCAAATTATATTTTATAAGCTTGGTTCTCTATGCAGATTTTTATTACTCGAAAACAAACACTAATACGGCCTTTAAAAATATTTGGGGAGGGGCGCTATAAAAGAAGTTGGCATCAGGGCGCCGACAACCCAAGGGCCGGCCCTGATTAAACGTGCATTCTTTATAGTATAATTATTATAATAAATGATCTTGTAATATACCTGTCGCCTTGCCATTTTATTATTATACAAAATGTGTATAAGAAATAAAATCGCTTGAAGAAATGTCAGTTTCTAATTTATGGCCTCAACCGCTTTAAAGCAGCCCCTAGTGCTATTCGATCTCGATCAATCAAAAAGCATATTCCATCATTGGTTCCGACAGAATGTACGTATTCCTTAAACCCATCCAGATAAAAGAACATTATACTGCCATAGATGGAGCA
The DNA here is from genome assembly GCA_028583605.1 of Dastarcus helophoroides. Classification (NCBI taxonomy): domain Eukaryota; kingdom Metazoa; phylum Arthropoda; class Insecta; order Coleoptera; family Bothrideridae; genus Dastarcus; species Dastarcus helophoroides. The sequence continues at coordinate 2,535,122 of CM053335.1, forward strand.
TGAATATGTAATTATTTAATATAAAATTAACCAAAATTTACAAAAAAATTTATATTTAGCAGATGTCTGTTTAATTATATTTCAATACTTGTCTTGCTATTAATTACCTATTTACATTTTCGATGAACATGTTAAAAAAAACTTAAAAAATCGAAATTGTTAAAAGCACTTAAAGCAATGAATTATGAAAGATTCTCAAGTTATACCATAATTTGGATTTGTCGCTTTAAATTTTAAGCATGCTTTGCTCATCAAAACTGGCAAAAATGCGCAAGTATGCGATGTCTAAATTAATGCAGTTATGACTTATTATTTTTTAGAAGACAAACCCAGCATTAACTGATTTGGAGCTGAAAATGACTGATTGGTTAGTACGACTGTTGAACTTACCAACATATTTTTTAAATTACGAAAATGGACCAGGAGGAGGATCAATACAGGTAAAAACATCTAAAAATTGTAAAAATTATGTTGTTATTGAAGCAACTTTATTGTATGTTCTAGAATGCTGCTAGTGATTCAACATTAGTAGCTTTATTAGCAGCTAAATATAAGAAAATCACGCAAATAAAGTCCTCTACGAATTTATCACAAAGTGACATAACAAGTAGACTAGTAGCCTACACCTCCAATCAAGCAAATTCTTCTGTAGAAAAAGCTGGTCTTCTTGGTTCAGTTAAGATGAAACTTTTACCAACAGACGATGACGATAGCTTATTGGCCATTACCTTGGAAGAAGAAATTATCAGAGATATCAATAATGGTCTAATACCTTTTTTAGTTGTTGCTACTTTAGGAACCACTGGTACGTGCGGTTTCGACAATATAAAAAACTTGGGAGAGATATGCATTGCAAGAAATATTTGGTTACATGTCGATGCAGCATATGCTGGTACAGCCCTAATATGTCCAGAATATGGACACCTAATTCAAGGCATTGAAATGGTCGATTCTTTTACTTTTAATGCCCACAAATGGATGCTAGTTAATTCAGATTGTTCCATAATGTGGTTTAAAAATACCATATATGCCGATGTTGCTTTAAATATTAATTCAGCCAGCTGCTGTCAGATGGGTCAGCCACAACGATGGCAAATACCTTCTTGTAGAAGATTTAGAGCTTTAAAACTTTGGATTGTGTTAAGAATGTATGGGAGGGAGGGAATCCAGGCCCACGTAAGAAAACAAATTCATTTGGCCAAATATTTTTCCAAATTAATTAGTAACGATGAAAGGTTTGAGGTTTGTTGTACTAGAATGGGAGTTGTTATTTTCAAGATGCAAAGAGATGAATTCACGGAAAAATTATTTAAGGAAGTAAACAAAAGAAGAAACATTTTTGTAACACCTTATTATTACAAAAGGAAATTCGTCATACGATTAGTTGTATGTAGCAGATTCACAAATGAAGAAGATATAAGAACTACGTGGCTGGAATTACAATCTCAGGCTGATGTTTTCATGCCGGTCTAAAGAAATGTTTAATATTTTAAACAAGTTTAACCATTAGGCGATAGTAAAAATATGTATTAATCATATATAAAATTATTTTAGAATACGATATTTTAAACAGTTATATGAATGTTTAATAAATAAATCAATTTTTTGTGGGTTTGAGTTGAGTTTCACTTTCAGGCTGCTGGGACGTTTTGTATTTGTAAATTATGATACATTATAACAACAACTCTTGTAATAGTGAAATAAGTTTTGGAAAATAATCGCATAGTATCTGTTCGGGATCACTATCAGGTCTTGATAGCTCCGATAAATGGAACGCGTTTTATGTAAACTTAACGACGTTTATTAAGTGAACTGACATCGCCGAGATCTGGGATGCAATTCTTTTGTACAAAACCTACAGACTACTTCAAAACACCAAGTTTTACCCCACATGTGTTCTATTGTTCTAATAGGGTCGCTGGTCAGGCCACATGCTTCCGGTGGTCAAGTGGCGATCTGACCATTTCTTACACCAAATATCTTAGATAACTAACATATTGCCCCCCTTGGAACCAGGAGGCTTCCAACACAACTACATAGAAAATATAAAACAAACCTACAAAAGACATTTAGATAGTTGAGAAATTAGCAACCATGAAATGTTACAATTCTTACGAACTATAGAGACATATAATAAAGAAATCACAAACAACAATACATGGCACAGAAATAAATAAAATAAACACGTATAAACACAAACATTTCAGTTCAACAAATTTCTGTTCGTGTTTTCGCAAACGAAAAAGTAATAATCATACGTTACACATATGTCAATTTTTGAGCAAACGTGTCCTTGCACTATCATTTTTAATGAGAACTCATTTTTACCTTCACTCCGATGAGCTCACTCCAGGTAACACGCACACCTTGGAGACTGCCCTTTTCACTAATCCGCACTTTGTTCGCACTGTGACGACGCGAATAATGCCGTCTCTGCCTGGGTGAATTTCCACGATTCTTCCAAGCGACCATCGAATTGGTGGTAGATTTTCATCAATTAAAACTACCATGGCGTCCAGACGAACTGGCGATTGATCAACCGGTTGTTGCCACTTAGTTCGAGCTTGTAGTTGCTGAAGATATTCGCGGGTCCATCTTTTCCAAAAATGTTGACGTAGCTGTTCCATTCTTTGCCATCGGGAAAGTCGGTTCAATTTTACACATTCTAGATCGGGTTCCACTGGAGCCATTAGCGATTCTCCAATAAGGAAATGAGCCGGTGTAAGGACTGAGAAATCGTTGGGATCGGAGGATAAAGGGGTTAATGGTCGCGAATTCAAAATTGCTTCGATTTGGGTCAATAGAGTATACATCTCCTCGAAAGTGACAGAAGCATCTCCGATTGTTCGTTTTAAATGAAATTTGATTGAACGGACCCCTCTTTCCCAAAGACCCCCAAAATGAGCTGATCGTGGAGGATTAAAATGAAAATTAATTTGTTTCGGCGCCAATTCATCGATTATTTTGTTCTTGGATTCAGAAACTTTAAATAATTTATTAAATTCATTATTTGCTCCCACAAAATTGGTCGCGTTGTCACAATAGATATCAGAGACATGTCCGCGACGCGCTATAAATCGCTTCAGGCAATTTATAAAAGATTCCGTCGTAAGATCCCCCACAAGTTCAATATGCACGGCCTTAGTGGCGAAACAAACGAATATGGCAATATAAGCCTTTGATTTGGCCTTACCTCGCCCTCTTGTATCTTTAATCAAAATCGGGCCTGCGTAATCAACTCCGGTTCTTAAAAAAGGGCGTAAAGGCTCGGTTCTTGATTTGGGTAGATTTCCCATTTGTGGAACATGAGATTTGGATTCCACCCTGAAACAAACAATGCATCTATGCAGAATTTGTCGTACCGCACTTCTAGCTGATAAAATCCAAAATTTTTGTCTAATCGCGGCTATAGTGCCCTGAATTCCGGCATGCAATTGCCGCTCGTGCTCGTATCTTATTAGCAACTTAGTTACATGATGGTTTTTTGGCAAAATCAGCGGATGTTTTTTCTCGCTCTCGATGCCACAATTTTTTAAACGACCGCCGACTCTTATTAAGCCTATATCGTCCAAAAACGGGTTGAGAGTATGCAATTTGCTATGATTGGCGACAACACTGTTTTTTTGTAAACTCTGGATCTCGCGTGCAAATGTGCGCCTTTGCACATACGCGACTAAAGTATTCGTCGCCCTGACATATTCAGATGACGTCAGAGGTCCAACTAATTTATCCGTTTTAGTTTTATTTGATTTGCAGTTAGCAGCAAATCTTAAACAATATGCGGTGACAGCTTGCAATCTACGAAACGACGAAAATTTATTAATGTAGGATAATTCCGACAGTACGGAGGCAACAAGAACGATTTTTCGCTGTTCTTCTGTTTCGACAAGACTGAGATTTATTTTTGATTCGGGCCAAAGTGACTCATTTTCCGACAACCATTTTGGCCCATGCCACCACAGGTCGTTTTTTAGCAAGTATTGCGCTAACGATCCTCTGCTGATGACATCAGCGGGATTGTCGACTGTTACTACATGTTTCCAATCGGTAACATTTGTATTTTCTTGTATTTCAGCCACGCGATTGGCAACTAAAGTTTTCCATTTGTTAGCTGGGGCTGTTACCCAAGCCAAAACAATTGTAGAATCCGTGTAAAGAAATTTTCGCGTAATAGGTAATTTCAACGATGTCTCGGTAGATTTCATCAAGCGGGATAAAAGTACCGCACCGTTCAATTCTAATCTTGGCAATGTAATTGTCTTTAAAGGCGCTACTCTGGATCGCGCACAAAGCAGATTTGTGAAATGTTTACCATGATTATCGGTGGCGCGAATATAAATCGCTGCCCCATATCCCCATTGTGAAGCGTCCGAAAAACCATGTAATTGTATTTCGTAGCAAGTCGATGGAATTATCTTTCGTGGAATTTTAAGTTTATTCAGTAAACTTAATTGTTCGATTAAACTGATCCACAATTCTTCTAATTCGGTTGGTATCGAATCATCCCAACCTAACTGCAAAGCCCACAAGCGCTGCAGAATAAATTTAGCTCTTATAATCACCGGGCCAACTAGCCCCAGTGGATCGAACACTTGCGCCGTCATTGATAATATAGATCGTTTAGTGATGCATCTCGATGGCGTCAAGGGTTTTACCTCGTATCCAAGATTATCAGTGTTGCAATTCCACAACAAACCCAAACACTTGGTATTTCCGTTTTTGTCCAGTTTTAACACGGAATCCAGCGCATTCTCCGAAGGGTCTGGTAGAATATCTGGATGGTTTGAAGCCCATTTATACAACTCAAAACAGCCAGTTTTCAGGATTTTTCTTATCTCGTCTCTTAACGTGATAAGCTCTTCCACGGAGTTCGCGCCCGTAAGCCAATCATCCATGTAAAAGTTATGTTTGATAATGTCGCTGGCCTGAGGATAGGCTAGCTGAAATTCATTGGCAAGTTCCTTTAAACAACGACTGGCTAAAAAGCTGGCTGGTTTCGTGCCATATGTCAAAGTGGTCAATCTGAATATTTTTATCGGTTCATCAGTATTGAAACGCCAAAATATTCTTTGATAATCGGTATGGCACGCATTTATCGCAATCTGCCGATACATTTTGCCTATATCGGCGGTCAACACGTACTGGTAGCACCGAAATCTCATTAAAATAGTAAAGAGATCATCTTGAACAACAGGACCGCAGAGTAAATTATCATTTAAGCTGCGACCATTGCTCGTTTTCGCGGATGCGTCAAACACCACTCTTAATTTTGTTGTTACACTCGATTCCTTCAAAATTGCGTGGTGGGGGAGATAATGAGCTCGAGCATTATCAATTTCTTTTAATGGAACCCTTTCCATATGACCTAAGTTTAAATAATCTGTCATGAAATCCGAATACTGATTCTTAAGCTTCGGATTTTTCTTTAGTTTTGTTTCTAAAGTAACAAATCGCTTTAAGGCGCCTTCTCTCGACGCACCTAAATCAATGTTATCGATAAATGGTAGTTTTACGACGAATCGACCAGTTTTCTGTCGCTCGGTAGTTTTTCGGAAGTGGCTTTCACATGTTCGTTCCTCTTCTGTGAGAATTGTGTCGGTCCTAATTCCCTCTAGTTCCCAGAATTTCTGAACTGCATTCTCAAGGGCCATTTCTGCTGGCTTCAAGGTTAAATGACAAAGCGAATGTTTCCCGTTACTTTCACTTTTCATAGCGCCACCCACAATCCAACCCAATTGTGTCTGTTGGAAATATGGTTGAGAATGGTCTAAGCGAAAACTTCTATCACATATGAGATCCCAATATAATTCTGCACCTATTAACAAATCAATTGAACTAGCTTCGTAGAATTGCGGATCTGCTAAAATCAAGTTGTTTGGTATCTTGAAATTAGACCTTTTAATAGAATAATTAGGGACGTTACCCGTTATCTGAGGAACGACTAAACAATTAATTGAGTAGGACTGCTGATTTACTCGAGAAGTTATCTTGATATCCACTGATTGGGATATATTCTGATTCGTTAGTCCAATGCCACATACAATTTGGTTTGATCGTGACACTTTCACTTTAAGTTTTTTGCACAAAGCTTCTGTCGCAAAGTGTAATTGTGAGCCCATATCTAAGAGAGCTCGACAATTAATCAATTTTCCGTCTTGTGCACGAATATGGACCACCGCCGTCGACAACAATATTTCGTCATTATGCCGGCAATAATCTGATCTTGATGAATGCTGGCTAATTAATGAAATCTGATTTGGAACATCAGCTACTTCTACGTGTAACAAGGAATGATGGTTTTGATTACATTTGCGGCACTTGCCGCTCTTGCAATTTGCTATTGCGTGGTTTGCCCTTAAACAGTTTTTGCATAAGCGCAAATGATCCACTCGCCTAATTCGGTCACCTACCGACAATGCTAAAAATTCGGCACATTGAAAAATTGAATGTTGCTCTTTACAATGATAACAATGAAATGGTTTATTTGTTGCAACATGAGAATTGCCTGTTTGTGCCCTTATGTTAAATTTTGGTTTGAATGATGCTACCGGTTGATTCACTTTATTGCTTGTTTTATTTGCCGTGTCTAGTGATTCCAAAAACCGACACCTTTTATCTAAAAATAATTTTATCTGCGAAATTGTTGGAATCGAGGAGTTCAGTGTGCTTTCCCATTCCCTTAACGTTACATAGTCAAATTTTGACGAAATTATCTGTACAATAATCGCGTCCCACGAATCTACGCCTATGTTAAATGCCTTTAACGCCTCTAAGTTTAGGTTTAAAGTATTTAGCAACGTTCTCAGACTATTTCCGTTTTTTGTAACCGGTGAAATGTTTAATATTGCGAAGATTTTTATGTACTTTTAGGTTTTTTTTATAATCTTGTTAGAGAAAGTATAGTCTACAACACGTTTGGAATAGCATATTTCACACTTGCGCCTGCGGCTCAGGCTACAAACTTTTCGCTCGTGTACAATAGGCGCCGTGGCCATAACTATTTATCGTAGCTGGAAAGTTACTGAATTCACATAAACCATGATAAAATATATTTTTTGGTATTTTGCAGTGTTTATACAGGATGATTCAGAATTCAACGCACAAATATTAAGAGCTTATTTTTGAGATCAAAGTAAGACTTTTTCTTTATATAACAATATATGTCCTAAAATACACCTTCTTCGATCTGCAGCCATCGTAAATTGCGCAAGAAAAATTAATTATGTTAACTTGTGACCATAGCTATTGATCAAATCATCTGAACATTTTCGTAAATTTTTAATTTTTAAAATTTGTGCTAAAACTGCTAAAGATGCAACATTTTTGTTGTGAGCAGATAATTTACCTCACAAAATTGAGCTAGATTTGTAAAAACCCCTATCCTCTATCTTTGCTGGAAATAGTAGCAATATGCTCTGGGATGCACTGTACAGATGTCAGATGTACAGTACGGCATATCTTAAAAAAATCTGTCTTCGATGCCTAAAAAACCCGGGCCACTGTTTTTTTTTGAGAAAATGTCAAATCATAATGGAGCGAACATAATGATGATGATATTCGTTGCATTATAATTTCTATGTCTTCATTCTAGGAGTAAGCATTTATTTTCCTTGGAATTACCACATGCACACCATTGCCATATCCGACTTTTTTCTTAGAATCATAAAATATTTTATATCTTATCAACTGCTTACTTTTTATAAAGCTTTAGGCCAATGCTGGAGTACCATTGTCATGTCTGAAGATCAGACCGAAAACACGCATTGATTATTTTGAGTTTTAGTCAAAGAAAACCAATTGGTCTTATTGATGATAAAACTTTAACTGAATCTGTCCAGACTCATGGAAAATATTCGCAATTTAGTTAAGAGATGGTGGCTCTGATCTTGCTACGGCTAACATACTTGGACATACGAGACGGAACTATCAGTAAAAGATATTCAGCTGGATGGAGAGAGAAGCTATATCTATGAAGATACATTTTTGTCTGTAGAATCATCAGATCAGAATTTCTTTAAACTTCCAACGTTTAAGCTTTGGGCGTGGTATGTTGTTTAAAAAATAACAACAAATCCTACCTTTACACTATTGTCTCAAACGACACCATCGTACTACGATATTAATAATAAATCTCTGAATTATCGCAAACAATTGCTGATTTAGTTTTATATTACATCTGCGTCGGTATTTTTAAGTAAAGACCACTGTGTAATTCCAATTTGATTGCTTAGGTCGCTGGATTTATAATACTCGGTTGATTTGATCCAACTATTTATTTTAACTTACAATAATTGCAGTGGCATTGGCTGCCCCCAATCGATACGTAAATTATTAACAGTGATACGGCGTTATTGAGTTGCCGACTGCTAATGTTTTAATACTTTTTGTTACATTTCTTCACGTAGAAGTAATTGCATTTAGAAAATATAAATATTAAATTCTAACAAGCACATAACTTTTAAAACATGTTTGTGAAAAATATATTTTCATAATCTTTGACTTTAAATAGCAATTTTAGCACATGTTGGAATGATTACATTTCATTTACAATGACTATTCAAAGCTCTGTGCCAATTTTTACCTTTGTGGAAATTTTGTCTAATAAGTTGCATACCTATTTTGACTGGACTAACAACATATCGGTTCGGTCCACGCTCTGGGCAATAAAAACAAAACCATCACCCGTATATACCAAGTAATGATGTCAAAATAAGAGTGCTTATAGAAAAATCATTTTAGTAGCTGTCACACAATGTCAAATTTTAATTAAATTGTCATACTAATTTGGCCCATCATAAATTCAAAATTCTTGTAAAATGTTCAATACAACAACCATCAGCTCAGTACTAAGGTACTTAAATCGACAAGTTAGGTAAGGTTTTGTTTAATTTTAAGCAGAGTGAGATCCACCATCTAGAAAAGTTTTTTTGTCAGAAAGCAAACAAGACTAATAAGATATCAAAAACGTAATTACGCTGACGCACAAGGATGTACATCATGTACGATCTCTGATTCCATGGTCGATCCCAACAAGCCAGAACCTTCCATTGTTATCATCGGAGCAGGCATGGCTGGTCTTTCAGCAGCCCATCGCTTATCACAATGTGGAATAAATAATTACACAATCTTAGAAGCGACTGAGCGGTTTGTTGAAAATAAATTCACTATGTTGATGTATCTGAATAACATTTCAGACCTGGTGGAAGAATACATTCCTGTTGGCTGGGTGATGTCATTGCCGAATTGGGATCTCATGTAATTGAAGGTGCATGTGTGGCCAACCCCGTTTACACTTTAGCCGCCCAAGAAGGTCTATTAAAAGCACCATTGCCGAGAGAAAAAACCATGGCACTCTTTTGCACAAGCGAAGGACGAGTTGTTGATCCCACCATTGCTATGATGGCTTACCATACATTCTGTCAAATTAAGGAAGAAGCAATGAGTTTATTCAGCATGTCATGTGGAAAGGAACATGGTTCTTTGCAAAATTTCTTTAGTAAAATATTTAATAACGTTTGTAAAGCTCTAGGTTGAAAGCCTTCTTTCAGATCTTAGGATACAACAAGAGTTACAAAGATTTGGTGAAGAACAACGATACGACGCTTCAAGGATCATGTACGGTTTGACTACGATGATTAAAACTAGACTTGGGGATGATTTGAATCAAGCCAGTGCCAACAATTTTGGTAGTACTATTAAGATTCCTGGTGGGGAAGTGAGAATACCGCTAGGATTCGTGGGTGTATTAGCTCCCCTAATGAAAGAGATGCCCGAATGCAGCATAAAATTTAATAAACCTGTGTCAAGTATAAAATGGGGGGCTATGCAGGGCAAGGGAATAGCTCCAAAAGTTGTAGTCCAATGTTGTGATGGCTCAGAGTATTGTGGTGATTACGCATTGGTAACTGTTTCTTTAGGAGTGTTGAAAGAACATGGAGATAAACTTTTTTGTCCCTGTCTACCGTGCTATAAAGTTGAAGCTATCAGAAATTTAGGTAAGTAATTTTAAATTTTAAGATCGCTTATAAGCTTAGAGCTTTAAAAATTATAAAGTTAAAACACGGAAATGTTTCATATGGTTTAGACTAACTGTTATAGGCAGCAAAAGCATTTATAAACCTAACCCAAACTGGTTCATCTTATAGAAACGAAATTGAGCGTAAAACGCGAATTATTCGAATCAAGATGGCGGCCATTGCTGCATTAATCCAAAGTAAATAGATTATACATTTTGGACCTTCAAAACATATTAATTTATTAAATATTCTATATATTAGATAGGGGCCATGGAAACATGTTGCCAAATTAAAATGTTGAATTTTATTCTATCACTGTTTTTACACGTTTGTATAAGATGTTTTTATATCTATAACTTCATCCAAAATTGCAGCAATTACACTAATCATTACATTTTCTTATTTAAAAGGTTATATTGCAATAAAACGTTTTTTCTGCTATGCTGTTTCTCATAAAAAGCAGCCACTATGCAGTCTAGGTCTTATTCTTTTTACATAATCTTAGTCATGTGGAAGCTATTCCCGGTTTCCGAGAGATGAGGTTTATAGAAGCTGTTTGTGCGAAATAAAGTACAAGCAATTATATTGTACAGGGTCCCGCAGCAGTGCGTCGGGCATCTGTAGATCCTATCATAAAGAAGTTAGGAATTCCATTCAAATGTAGACCTTAACTGTGTACAAGGATGTATTTCAGGAATTACAGGCTGCCTCCAAAAAGTGTGAACCACTGCGGATAATTTTTTTTAAATAGAATTCCCTGTATTTTTACATTTTTGGATTTCTTTCTAATAACTTTACATATTCCTAAGATATTGTTAAATTTGGTTAGATAGTTCCGGAGTAATACATAAACAAAGAGAAAAAAAATATTTTGCAACATTTTCTTTAAAAATTCATTAAAAATACAGAAATGCCCTAAAATCAAAACTGCGCTAGGTGTTTACTGTAGTGGGTCTAGTTACTTTGCTGTGAATATCTTAAGCCTAACATTAACAGGGTGTCCAAAATTTAATGCCAATTCGTCTAAAATATGAAGCAATTTTTCTTCATTTTTTCAAATGGAACACCCTGTATATTTTTTTCTATGAGATACAGAAATAAAAAATGAACATTTTTGTACCCACAAATATTTCGACATTTTGACGGTTAAGCAGATATTTGTCGGATTATTACACATGCTCTTTAGACACTAAGATACAAGACAAAGAATCAAAGATGCCTTTGATAAAAATTAATTACCTTATAATTATGTTGTAAGTTAACCGCCAAGCTCTCTTAGGACTACAAATTATAACTAAATAACAAAACATCTGACCAATTCAAACCACTAGAGATTGCCTTAATAAATGTTCAAAACGCCTTAGACTCTTAAAAAAAAACGTAGAGTACGTTGGGAAAAGTTGAAAAAAGTTCTTGTCATAAAATTAAATCACAGATTTAATATTCACGGAAAAGAATTTGGTTGATTTCGTAGATCTTCAAAATGAATTTTAGTAAAGATGAGCTTGTAGATATGATTTTTGTGTTAGGTGAAAGTGAAAAGAATTGCCTATTAGCAAGTAGGTTTTATGTTAGTGGTATCCTGAAAGAAGGCATCCCGAAGAAGTCACTTTTAGAAGACTGCTTGAACGGTTTACTGATTCGGGAAATGTGATGTACAAAAAGGAAGAACGAACGAAGCCTGTTGTTAACGAGGAAAATCAATTCATTCTACTATTAATTGTAGAGGAATATCCAAATTTATCGCAAAAAGATATTAGCGAAGCAACTGGGATAAGTGAAAGATCAGTTCAGGGAATACTAAAAAAACATCGTTACCATCCCTACCATATTTAACTCCACCAAAGTCTGACTGATAACGATTTTTAAAAGCGTGTCGAATTTTGTAATTGGGCAAGACTTATACTTCAAGAAAATCCTTTTTTTCTTCATGGAGGTCTTATTTTCTGATGAGGCCACTTTCCACAAAAGCGGTTGCGTCAACTGGCATAACTTCCATTATTAGGCTACACAGAAGGGAAGTTGATTATCAGCACCAATGGTCATTGAATGTCTGGGGTGGAATTATTGGTGAAACTGTAATAGGTCCATATTTTTTAATGACCATCTCACTGGCCAAATGTACCTACAATTTCTAAGAGATGAGTTTACTGGCTTAATTTTAGATGTCCCTCTGCATATTAGAGACCGAATTTGGCTACAGCAAGATGGCGCGCCGCCACATTTCTCGCAAGAAGTAAGGGCACACCTTAATAACGTCTTTCCTCAAGGATGGATTGGAAGAAGCGGACCTGTCGGCTGGCCACCCAGATCCCCCTACATGACTAAACTGGATTTCTTTTTGTGGGGATATGTAAAAGAAATTGTATACAAGGAACTTCCTACAACCGAAGAAAACATGCGACAACGGATTTCAAATGCATTGACTAGCATTTCACCTACAATGTTGCAAAATGTTGAAAGATCATTTGAAAAGCGCATAAAAAAATGTTTAAACCAAGGCGGGAGGCACTTTGAATATTTATTAAAGTAGTTTCACTAGTTGCTTTTTTGGTGGTTTGAAGTTTTCCTATATTTTGTTATTTATTCATTTATTTATTTATTTGTAGTCCTAACAAAGCTTGAAAGTTAACTTACAAGATAATTAAAGGTAATTAATTTTTATCAAAGCCATCTTTGATTCTTAGTCTCGTATCTTAATGTCGAAAGAGCCATATGTAATAATCCGACGAATATCTGCTTAACCGTTAAAAATTTCGAAATATATATTTGTGAGTACAAAAAATGTTCATTTTTTAATTAGGTATCTCATAGAAAAAAAATATATAGGGTGCTCCATTTGAAAAAATGAAGAAAAATTGCTTCATATTTTATCCGATTCGGCATTGAATTTTGGACTTCCTGTTGAAGTTAGGCTTAAGATATTTATACCAAAATAACAACGGACTCACTACAGTAAGCACCTAGCACAGTTTTGATTTTAGAGCGTTTCTGTATTTTTAATGAATTTTTAAAGAAAATGTTGCAAAATATTTTTTTTTCTCTTTATTTATTTATTACTCTGAAACTATTTAATTAAATTTAACAATATCTTATAAATAGGTAAAGTTATCAGAAATAAATTCAAAAATGTAAAAAAATATAGGGGATTTTATTTAAAAAAATTCACCCTCAGCGGTTCACACTTTTTGGAGGCACCCTGTACATGTGACCATATTTTGCTGAAATACATCCTTGTACACAGTTAAGGTTTGCAGTTGAATGGAATCCCTAACTGCTTTATTATAGGATCTATAGATGCCCGACGCACTGTTGCAGGACCCTGTACTTAATTGCAGTGGAGCATTTATAGGCTTGTGGTTGGGTATACCAGACTGATCAGAATCTGATAAGTTCGAAACCAGTCTTTGATTCTGAATCCGAAATGCGTCAGCCTAGCGGTCGTGTCTCGTAATACTGTAATTGTTCTTCTCTTTTAATATTCATTTGTTATTTAATAACAATACCGTTCTGGAGTCCTCTGAAAATTTAACTTTTTTTTCATTTATATTGTTAATTTTAAAAAATGGTAGAGGTCGGTAAATATTTTTATACTATGAAAATTTCAAAACCATGTCGTGTCAAAAATATTTTTGTCTACCAGGAAAAGGACAACCATCTGATTCAGCGGCGACTCATACATACTTTTTTAAAATATAGCTCGTTATTTCCAAAACATTTTCTGCCATTAGAAAGAAGGAAGCGATCCATCCGTTCCTGAAATTAACGCCCCTAAGAAAATATAAAGTTTACTTAATGAGGATATAGCTACAGTAAAAAAAATAAATCAAAGTAAAATACTCTTATATTGTACAGGGTTTTTCATTATAATTTGCCACTAGTCTACAAAGTTGTAGTTGTATCACCGTCCATATTTTGGGAATTTGTCTTTGCCGGTCGCTAATCTTTAGATATTCGGCGTTCGTTCGCTATATGTATAAGCACCCTTAGATTCAGGTATAGAGAAATCTAATAACACTTCCACTAAAATGGCGAACACAATTCCACAACATCATAAAATACAGGGTGTTACAAAAGTCCGGGCCGCTACTTCAGGAGCATATTTTGCACATTAAAATATGAAAAATGTTGAAATACATTTTTTTCTTTAAATTGCCTCCTAACGGAGATACGACCATTTAAAGATGGCGCCCCTAAAGTGGTTTTTTTACTACAAAAAGTTAACGGTTAGTAGCAAAGTCATGAAATTGGGCAAGCAGTTAAAAAATTGGATTAGGCATATTCTCATGTAACATATTTTTTAAATAAGCAGTAGCGTGGTGTGTAGGGGGTTGCCCGCGATTATTTTTTGCCGTAACTTTTTTGTATTGCAATATTTCGACACAAAAGTGCCATAATCGTAAAAAGCAACATTTTTTATACAAAAAAGGTACTCTTTCTCAAAGTCGCTAAAAGTAACCGTTTCCGAGAAAAAGGCGTTTAAATAATCCTATCCCGTCTTCGAAATTCTAACTAATTTGTATAAGAAAAAATAAGTTGGTCATGCAAACTGATCGTAAAGAAAACAATTGTACTTGACAATATCTGCCAGAAATTGACGTTGTGTCACTGATAAAATTTGGTCGTAAGCTGTAAACTTTAACAGTTTTTGTTGTCAATAGTAAGTGTAGTAGTTTTTTAACTTTTCATTATTTTGATAAAATGGACTATTCAAATCAAGAAATGGCCGATATGCATTTAATGTACGGGCTTGCAAATTGTAATCGTGCTGAAGCAAGACGGCTTTATGCTGAACGTTTTCCTAATAGACACCTACCAGGAGAAAAATTGTTCCAGAAAATTCATGCTCGTTTATGTGAAACAGGAAATTTTGTTTTCAAAGGCGAACGTGTTGGAAGGCCAAACGCAGAAGTTGCTAATTTAGAGGAGCTTGTGCTTCAGCGAGTTGAAGAAGATCCATGTGTCAGCACTAGACAACTTGCTTTAGCCGAAGGAGTAAATCACGTAACTATCTGGCGAATTTTGAAATTTTACCAATTTTACCTCTATCATTTTCAAAGAGTGCAAGGGTTACTTGCTGCTGATTATCCTCCAAGAATAGAATTTTGCAACTGGCTATTGCATAAGATCGCTGAAAATGAGAACTTTCCATCGCTCATATTATTTAAGGACGAAGCGGGTTTTACCAGAAACGGGATACTTAACTTTCACAACATGCATCAGTGGCAAGTTGAAAATCCCAATGCAGTTATTCAGTCGAGACATCAGCAACATTTTTCACTTAACATTTGGGGAGGAATAATAGGGGACTCTATAATTGGACCGTTTTTTTTTACCTCATAGGTTAACAGGACCATCATATAGACATTTTTTGCAAACAGAGTTACCCGTGTTACTTTAAAATGTTCCACTCATAACAAGACAGCGAATGTGGATAATGCACGATGGGGCACCTGCCCATTTTAGTGCAGTTGCTAGGGAATTTTTGAATAACAACTATCATCAACGATGGATAGGTCGAGGAGGTCCGATACCGTGGCCAGCTAGGTCTCCTGACCTCAACCCACTCGATTTCTACTTATGGGGACTTCTAAAGCAGATCGTCTACTCCACACCAGTTGACAATATCAATAATCTTCGTGAACGAATTGAAAATGGGTTCAACCAGATTCACAATACACCAGGCATTTGCGAAAGAGTAAGCAGTTCCCTTAGAAGACGAGCCGAGCATTGTATTGCTGCAGGGGGCAGTAATTTCGAACAATTGCTTTGATTTTTTTTCTTAATTTTGTACTATATTTATATCAATGCAGTTAGTAGTGGATAAATTAGAAATTTGCAAAACGAATTCTAATAAATGCAACAATTTTGTTTAAACCCTTTTTTCTCGGAAACGGTTACTTTTAGCGACTTTGAGAAAGAGTACCTTTTTTGTATAAAAAATGTTGCTTTTTACGATTATGGCACTTTTGTGTCAAAATATTGCAATACAAAAAAGTTACGGCAAAAAATAATCGCGGGCAACCCCCTAAACACCACGCTACTGCTTATTTAAAAAATATGTTACATGAGAATATGCCTAATCCAATTCTTTAACTGCTTGCCCAATTTCATGACTTTGCTACTAACCGTTAACTTTTTGTAGTAAAAAAACCACTTAGGGGCGCCATCTTTAAATGGTCATATCTCCGTCAGGAGGCAATTTAAAGAAAAAAATGTATTTCAACATTTTTCATATTTTAATGTGTAGAATATGCTCCTGAAGTAGCGGCCCAGACTTTTGTAACACCCTGTATATAGATTGTATTGTAAAGTAATGAAGTTATCATTTGTCCAGGTAATGCTGAACATCCTATATGATTAAAACTATAGTTCTTATCGCGAATGCTGACCACTACGTAATCAAATGTAATTTCTCTAACACTATTATAGAAACTGCATATTCTATGAAAAATTGTGATGGAACAAATGTCATTCCAGCAGTCGTTCACAATATTCGTAATTCTACACACCGTTTAGAATATTAATATTCTAGCATGGCTTTCGACGAATCAGAAGCCGTTTAGGTTCATTTTAGGGGGGCGGGAGATCAAGTAATTTGTATTTTTGTTGCTATGGTTACATGTAACAATTAAGGTATTTATTTAAAGCCTCGCGTTTCAAAATTGTAATTTATTTGGAAGATTTTTATGAACAATTAGAGGTTTTTCTATAATCTTGTTAGAGAAAGTATAGTCTACAACGCATATTCCTCACTCACGAAATCGTAACCCTCGCCTACGGCTCGGGCTACAAACTTTTCGCTCGTGTGGAATATGCGGCATTCAACAACTTGTTGTAGAATATACTATTCCGAATCAATCGGTTCAAGGTCACATTGGAGTGTAATTGATTGGTGTCTCGTTAAACAGGGGTTTTTGTAATTAACAAAACCAGCAAATATAATACCAAAGCCAGTCAAGAAAGAAGAAGAAGGATGCAAATTAGATTGCATTTTACATTTTTAATAATTGTTTTTTTAGCATAATATTTTTTGCATGATGTCTGAGAGGGAGATTTATTCGAAGATTTATTTTTATTGGATTTCGAAGGCAAAGATAATACAGATTATTCCAGAAAATAAATACAATCTATAAAGAATAAGAAACGAAATTTTACTTTTTATTATTACTTGTTAATTATACAGAACATATCTAATGTTCTTATCCTTTTCTGGGAGCATTTATCCGGACTCTAGTATTATTCCTTATAAGATCCACCTAAAAAAGCACAAGAAATACTAAATCGTTTTATCTGTAGTTGCGCGCGCAAGATTGATTTTCATATCGTCTCTTTGAAGCGTGATTAATGTACAAAGATATTTCTGCGCCACTTATTAATGTTTAATTATTAAATTTATTTCTGTTCCTACCTCTATGTCCATAGTTTTCATTTCTTTAATAACTTCTCTATAATAATGTTTGTTAGCATAATAACGGCGAAACAAATTGCTGGTATGACCGCCCATAATGCAGTAATGCGAAACCTGGTCCGGTGTTACCAAATATTTATCGAAAACCTTGTGGAATTTTTAAATTTTCTTGGGCTTTTATCGTTAATAAAGTTTAATAGTCATGTATTATGAATAATAAATTCAAAAAAGGTTTAGGCTTTCAGAAAACGAAGGGAGGAATTTTCACTGCTACTATCTGTGTCTATTTATATTATTGTCAGCAGGGCTTCTGATCTCTTTCCTGTTCAGAATATCAGTAATTTGGCCACCAAAGCTCTAATATTCCTTTAATCTGTTTTCGAACATTTTGCAAAGATGATTTTATCAAATGACGTGAAAAGTGCAGCACTAAATTCATTTTTATGTCACAAATCATATATAAACACCAAGTTTTTGCTAACTTCGAAAATAATGCAGAATATTCAAAATTGAAACCTCAAACATCAAAAATGAAAATAATAGCCCAGACGCACGCTACTGAAATTACATGAGTGATTTGCGGGACAGATCTAAAGGCATCTTCGTCTAACTCATAACTTCATAAGAGGAACGTACAATCGCCGCCATCCAAATCTGAACGGTTTTTGGTTTCCGTGGAAATTTCTTCTGAATTTAATCATTGTAAATTGGTCTATAATGAATGCTCAGAACATACCTACGTATTTTGGCATTCGATTCTAAAGAAGTGCAATACAACTTGCATAGCAATTTGCACATCTTTAATAAGTGCAGATGCCGATGACATAGAACTCAACTTTTGTGATAAGAACTATATTTTGAAATTGTAGAACTGAGCTACCAGGATGTACTTGTTTTAATCGTCTAAAATGGTCCTGCCACATCGATTACAATTCTTTTAAATGGAGTTTCCACATTGTACTGCTTTAAAGCCCCTTTGATTCTTGTACGAGAACCTTTAGATGCAACCCAGGTGACACATTTCCGACACGACCGCTCGACGTACTCCCTGCAGTTAACCCAATAGAATCGTTTCTAAATCTTTTCCCGGGTCTTGTTTATCCCTAGATGTCTACCAGAGGTCCCATTATGCACATCCCACAAAACCTATGGAATCTTCTCCTGAGACACCACCAACTGCAAGCTGACATGTTTTCCATCCGCGCTTTCCCATGCCCTTTTCAGCACCCCGTTCTCTACCTGGAAATATTTCCATTGGACCCACAAATTCTTAGGAGCTGCACTTTTGTCGGAAACTTCTTGATATTCGGGTCGATTTCCAGCTTCTTTCCATTCCGATATGGGTCCGACATCAGCGTCGCTCTTCTGTAGCTCCCGAAGATCTTCAACAGTCCATCCATCTTCTGGCTGGGCAGACGTGACCCTTATATTCACCATATTCTTATAATCCTTAACTCCTCTGCAGTGTTTGCAATCCCCACAAGGTCTTCTGGACAAAGCATCAGCGTTGTTATGCTGTCGTCCCGGTCGATGATGCACCTTAAAGTGATACTGTTGGAGCCTTTAACCCACCTAGCCGTCTGCCCTTCTGCGTTCTTCATTCGGACTAACCAAGAAAGCTCCGAATGATCTGTCCTGATGAGGAATTCGTACCCATAGAAATACTTGTGGAAGTGTTCCAGGGCCTTCACTATCGCAACAAGCTCCTTCATAGTGGTGCAATAGTTCTTCTACGACTTCGTCAGCATCTTGCTGTAATATTTGATAACATTTTCTTCACCACCTTGAACTTGGGACAGCACAGCCCCAATGCCGACGTTGCTGGCATCAGTGTCCAACACGCGCTTCCCATTCTGCTGAGGATAAGCTAAAATAGGGTTTGTGCACAAGGCGGACTTCAGTTTTCGGAACGCGATATCACAATCGGGAGTCCACACATACGGCGTTCGTCCTTCTGTTAGTCTGTTTAATGACGCTGCGATGATGGCGAAACCTTTTGCAAATCTTCTGTAATAGGTGCCTAACTTCAGGAAATTCCTCAGTTCATATTTATCTTTGGGTTTTGGCCAGTCACGGATTGCTTGAGTTTTGCGTGCCACAGTAACCATGGCTCCTGTATCCACTTTTGCCTGTGCATTCCTATCATCTACGCTAATTTCCACCTCCAAACTCTCCTTGGTCTTTTTTATCTGTTTGTTAGGAAAGGTTATGGAGGCTGGTTTCTCGACATTAGCCAGTGAGTTCCTCTTTTCGCTGTGTTGTTTTCTTACTGTGGGGCTTGTCGACTTCTTGGGGGTTGACCTGCAATTCTTCTTGAGGTGCCCCGGTTTGTCACAGCTGTAACATGTTAAGCTTCTGCTAGGTCTACATTTAAGAGCTCTCAGCAGGTTTTCGATGCTTGCGTTCATTTCCTTCATGCTGACGCTTATGTGCGCGTTCGTTTCCTTTAGGTTAGCACTTGTGATGTTCGCTTAGATCTATGTCATTCGCAGCTTCTTCAATATCGGCCTTCCTTATTCTGCGTGACGCCCCTGCCTCTGAAACCTTGTAAGTAGCTTCAGCCTCTAAAGCTCTAATCAGTGCCTCTCTCGATGTTCGGAAATTCAACAAGCGTATCATTCTATCACTCTCTGGACTTCTGGATCTCTTATTCCTACTATGAAAATTCTACCTGTGTAAAGTTCCAGAAAGTCGGTTGGTGCTCTTGGGTAAGCGACATACGCCAGTCTTCTTACATCAGCCTCGAATTCTTGCAGCGTTTTATCACTTTTCTGCTTCCTCACTAGTTCCTTACTAGGTCTTCATAGTTAGCCAATTCATGGCCAAATAGAGCTCGAAATGGTTCAAGAGCTTTTCCGAGGAGAGATATCACCAATGAGGTGCCATTTCGTCCTCCGTCCATCGATTGGCTCTAGCAGCAGCTTCGAACTGTTTTCTATAGGTCTGGAAGGATGTTTGTCCATTATAGGTCGAAGGTTTCATTTTTTGGGAAAAAAATAGCAGGTACACTTTCGGATTCATGTTGTGTGAATTGTCCACTTGGCAACTTCTTCATGGCATTTTCGATGTCGTTGATCTTCTTCTGTGTTGCATTGTCTAAATCAAGAAGCTTGTTGTTGAATTCTTCTTTGACGTTTCTTATCTCTCTTTTCATTGTTATAATTTCTACTTTCTAAGGGAATACTGACCAGATCGCCTATTTATAGATTCCGTTTCGGGTTTTAGAAGGAACGAGCAGATAAGACTTATCGTTTGCGGAAATTTCTGGAGCGCTTACCTGCCGCTTCCCCTATCAAAATTTCTGGAAAATTCCTAACTATATTTTATAATTACATTTTGTTACAATATAATAACAAAAGAGGGTCGCTTCCAAAAAAAGGTTGGGGAATATTGCGCTAGTGTATGGCAGACTATTAGTCTTAAATAACTGGGGAACAGATAGTCTAAATATATAGATTTACTTTATATATTTGAAATCAGAAAAATTCATGAGCTCCGAAATAGTAATAATGCACAGAAGGTTCCATTAAAAAAAAACAATGTTCATAGAATTTCTTCATTTTACGATTGTCATTTTTTTTGTTTAAATAATAGATTATTAAAATTTAAGAAAAACCATGCTGCAACTTATGGTATGTATTTGCAGTTGCACATTGTAGTTTAATAGCTTTGTACTTAGAGATGTAAATATTCTTTTCGTTAAAGCATTAACATTGTTTTAGCCTTTCATGCTATAATGTTATAATTTAATTATAACAGGCACTTTCTAGACGACATACCTAAACAACAATATTTTGTCATTTATAAAGAAACACTTCCGTGTTTAACTTTAAATTTCAATTCACGATATCACAAGGCCGCCATCTTGAACTTCTTCCTTCTTTTAGGTTATGGATATATGGACAAAATATATTTAGACTATGATAAACCATTTTGGGTAATGAATGAATGTAACTTAAGGTTTGCCTGGTCTCAGGACGAGTTAACGTGTAGATCGGACTGGATGAAAGGTTTAAGCTTTATCGAAGAAGTTGAGGGAAGCAAGCACGTCCTGTGTGCTTACATTTCGGGTCCAGAAGCCATTCAAATGGAAATGGTCTCTGATGAAGAAGTGGCTGAGCAAGTAACGAAAATTTTGAGGCAATTCACAGGAGATGCCTCTTTACCTTATCCTTCAACAATACTGCGATCAAAATGGGCCTCGGATCCATATTTTTGTGGATCTTACAGTTTCATGGGAGTTAATTCACATGTTGGGCTTCAGTGTGACTTAAGTGCACCTATACCAGGGCCCTGTGAAACATCACCCCCTATATTGCTTTTTGCTGGGGAGGCAACCTTACCTGGATACCATGGTACTGTGCATGGGGCTAGATTAAGTGGAATACGAGAAGCGGAAAGGATAATTTACTTGACTAAAAAATATGGTGGACCACCTCCGAAGTGATACTTATCTCATCTGATTTGTATCCAATATCAGTCTTTTATATTGCAAATAGTCTTGTGTATATTATAATAAATGAATTCGATACAGTGCTTTTTCTCGCTTAACAAATATTAATTTATTAAAAGTTCTGTGTTTTATCACTTCCTTTACATTTTTGCATTTTTTAAATAAATATCTGACTACAAAATTTTTTGACAACCTAGGTTATGGAATTGTGGACAAAATTTATCTGACTTACGATAGACCATTCTGGACATGGCATGACAATACTAAATTTCATTGGTCTCACGATGAATTAAAAACCCGGAAGGACTGGACAAAAGGCTTATCCTCTATTGAAGAAGTAGAAGGAAGCAATAATATACTGTGTGCATACGTAATGGGTCCAGAAGCTGCGCTCATGGAACAAATAACAGATGAAGATGTGGCTGAAACTTTGACAAAATTACTAAGGAGTCATACCGGTAGTGAAACTATACCTTATCCAACGAGTCTGTTGCGATCTAAATGGGCCACAGACCCATATTTTTGTGGTTCACATAGTTATATAAGCAAAAACTCTCATGCTGGACATCTCTGCGATTTGGGGTCTCCTGTGCCTTCAGTAGCAGATCCTACACCACCTGTTTTGCTCTTTGCAGGAGAAGCTACAACAAACGCTCATCCTTCTACTGTCCACGGTGCTAGACTGAGTGGTATCCGAGAAGCTGAAAGGATTATTCGTCTAACTAAAAAATTTGGCGGTCCGCCTCCAGCTTAAACCGTGAAGAATTTTTATGTAAACGATCTAATAAACGTTATGTAAATTATAAATATTATTCAATGCACACATGCGCGTTTCAAAAGTGCAAACATTAGTTATGAACAACTGGGTTGTAACCATTTCCATTAAAAATATTCATTTTACTACAAGTAGATTCTATCACAATCTAGAAATTAAACACTAAGTTCACCCTCATTGATTAACGCGAGCTACGGTTTTTCAATAAAAGATCTGCGATTTAAAGTAACTATCGAGTAATATTAAATTGCATTAAAAAATAGTCAGAAATTGATTTAGGAAGTTAGCGAACGTATCGCAATAGTCCAAAAACTCGTGACCCGCGATAAAAAAATGCATCAGTTTTACAACATGTTCATTAACAAGTAGAATGATTTGTATGGAAATGCTTAAAAGTGCTTAAATATGACAAAAAGCAAAATATTTGATATAACTCCAGTCCGTTTTAAATAAATGTACATCTCAATAAGCACTAAAGTTAAACCCGACGCTTTACGGACTTCGGCAATGTTCAAATTAACCATTTCATTTGACTACCTAATATCCATATTAGTCACCCATCAACATGAGTATATTACGTGTATCCTCCACTCACTCTAGCCTGATGTACCCCAAGAAGAGATAAGTCACCACATCGACACCATGTTCTGACGATTCAATAAATGTCATCGAAATGGTTCAATACATCTACTTATTAAAACTCTAAACCCTGACTGACAAACAACGTGCTGCCTAAACCCTTAAACCACTGGGAATAGAAGCATGAAATTTTGCAAAAAAATTCCTTACACGACGTAAGTGATCACCAAGAAAAAAATTTCAAAGATTCATTAAGGGTATTGATAAAAAATCAAAATTTGTTTTTAAATTTTTAAAGTTAGAAATTTGGTAGTTTACTTTTAAAATTCTGTTTATAAGTAAACGTCGGTTGTATTAGCATTTCTGCAAGAGACAAAACAATATTTATTAATTTTATTTAACATTTTTGCGACCCATTTTGAAAATATTTATATTTTTAGTAATGAAATGTCAAATAAAATTAATAAACATAATGCTTCCGACCAATAAGAATCTACCATAAGGAATAGGCAAAACAATATCCGTTAAAATGCATGCCATACTACATAGTTGATCCCGTGCCATCGGGCTTCCTTGCTTCTTCATTTCTCGCCAAAATTCTGGCTGAATACGGGGAAATGTATTGCATTATAAGAAAACTATGATATGTTTGCCATAATTGTTCTTTATGTTAATTTTTTGCCTAATGTACAAAATGTACAGTTAAAAATAAAAGTATTAGTGTAATAAAAGGCATTTTCAACAGATTTGAACTTCCATTTGACTCTCTATAAAAAGTTTCAGAAAGAAACCCATGGTAAACATCTTCGATCCAGTCTGTATAATGTGAAATCAGCTTCAATGCATAACCTTTTCTCTTTGAACAATTGTCTGACACCGTGTATAGTCCAACTTGAACCGGTGGCTTTCTGCAAAGCAAAGGTCCTCCAGAATCTCCTATACATATGCCATTTTGAATGCCCTTTGAAGTACGAAGGCAATAATAGTCTATCGGCACAGCTCTTAAAAGTTTTAATGGAACATTGTGATAAATTCAATATTCGAGAACTTACTCTCTGGGTAACAAATCTAAACATCTCTTGTAATTAGTAGACACATTTACATATAATTTGGTTAGCATAGGATTAACCAAATCGATATCAAAAACCTCGTAGTCCTCAAGGAGTGTGCTAGGATTGTAGTGTGGCCAACCGAGAACAAAACAATTTTTAGCGCGTTGCTCTTTATTTTTTCGGGCTATTGTAATCACTTTAACGGGATCTGATTTTAAGTTGTACGGTGTAGTCAGTTCAACTAACGCTATGTTGTGAGAATCTGTTTCGCTAGTGTATCTAAAAATTAATTACACATTATAATTAATACTTTTGTTGATGAAACATATAGAGGGTGAGTCATTAGTATTTAGCTCTGTAGTTCCTAGAATATGTTCTTCTTTAAAAATCTTTTTAGTTCAAAAATATATATCGTGAGAAACATGTTTTAAAATTATGTTTTACTATGTAGGTTAAACATACAGAGTGATGCACTAAAGTTGCCTTTGTTCAAACGAAATACCCTGCATATTTAAATTGGTTATAAAATGTTGAATAAAATGATATCAAACGTTATGGGTCTGATGTCAATAGTTTCTGCGATATTTAGAAAAGTCCATGAAAATTGAGCCTAATTTAGAAGCTTATTTGAAATATAGAAAACACCCACATAATTTTATCTTTCGCGTAGAATATTTTCTTATATCGTCTTAGAAAATGCTGTAATTTTATTTAAATAACATTTGCTGTTATACAGGTTGAATAGCAGACGCAAAATGATATTTTATTCAAAAAATTTTAATGGCACACCCTGTTTATTATTTTTTATTTTTGTTAAGCAGCAGCTGGACTTTGTTTTGATGTGAATATCTGTATATCTATAGTTTTAAAAATATTTACTTTTAAAGTTAAAAAAATTCCTTTATTTATTTCCGTAAAATGGGTTATTCCCCAAACTTCCCCTATTGGTTGGTATCATTTTACTTGGCATTTTGTATAACATTCAAATGTGTAAACATATATAGGGTGTTCTATTTTTTAAAAGGCAACTTTAGTGCACCACCCTGTATATATTCATCCTGTACAGTGAAAAATAATTTTAGAATATGCTTCTCGCCGTAGTGTTCCTTTCTACTAAAAATATTCCTGTTATCAAAATAATTGTAGGGACTCCAGGGCATTACCGTACTAATGATTCACCCTGTATATATTTACTATACATTTTTCATGCCTAGAAATGTTATTTATTCGCTAAATATAAAAAATTTAAATAGAAACAGAAAATGTACAAATATACCTACATAAAAATGTTAGTTATATGTATGTACTTGAAATTTAAGTGCAGTAAGTTCTTTTGTTGATTATTATTCAAGTGCCGACTATGGCAATGCATTTTTATTTTTGGAAAAAGCTATCGCGGATAAACGAAACTGTGGATAAAATCCGCGAATAACCGAGGATTACTGTACTTTTCTCCGAACCGACTACAATATCATCGAATCGTAGAGAAAACATTGAACCTTACCTTGAATTAATATATATTCTTTTCACATTTCTTTTAAATTGTTTACCAACTCCCAAAACGCTTTGTCCAGCAGCTACTATCCATTCTGATGGGTCTTCGACATCCAATACGCCCCCTCTGAATATTAGACACCTTGCTACAGTTAGCACCCATTTTGGATTAATCAATGTGCCAGTGCATTGATGTATAAAATTTTTCTGAAGGGAGAGCACATAAGGATAATCCGAAAGTGAAGCTACCATAGATACTTCTTTGTTTACGCTTGTATCAAGGGTATCAAATAAAATATCAGAACTGGTGTCATTCTCGCCACTTCCTTCTATAATATGAAATGAAATACACATCACCTTTATTCTGCTTGTGATTATTCATTTTTTTAAGTATAATTCACTCACAAAGGATAAATCTATTACGCATATACAAGATGATTCTAAATGGAGTACCATAAATGTAGGATCGTATTTAAGAGCTGAAAATAAGACGAAAAGTCTAGATAAACATATATCGTAAAAAGCTTCATTTCAGAGTTACAGAGTGTGAAAGATTAGTCTCTGATTACACAGGCTGATTTAGTCATAATGGCATTAAATTTAAGGGAAGATAGAGAAAAATGAGTATGATACCAATATGCCATTTAAAAAAAATGCAGGTGTAATTACGCTGCAAAAAAAAAATTTAAATTATAAGTTAAACCTCTTTTTGGGCTGACCCTTACACCAAAGCTCCCAAAGACCAGCTAAATAGAAAGAATAAGAATTCACGGCTGCGCAATTGGAACTCGAGCGAAACAAATAAACAAAAATTGCAAGGTTATATACAAATGATGCCAATACGAAAATGGTGGCACAGATGGTTGCGAAAAAGGCGTTTGGTGATTCGCTTTTTTATATGAAAATGGGGTAAAAACGAATTGCAGAAGAAAGTTAAGTGAAAAAAAAAGGGGAACTCGCGAGATGGGTGCAAACGTTAATGTCAACGCTGCAAATAATGAATTAAATTCGCTGTAGTGGGTGCAAGTGGTTAATACTCGAGAGTTATTTCCCTACGTTTTGTTCTTTGCGATCCTTTGTGATGGGATGAAAAATTTTTACACCATGTGTAGCTTACCCACGAATCAGCACTTTTTTTATACGCCCGACAGGTCTAAAATAGTTCGGAAAAGAGGCTCTCGAGTATTAATACAAGTACACTGCACCTATTTTACTGTGGGCTATCACTCACATATCTTTTATAAACAAAAACCTAACTGCTAACCAACGTTAATATGCTTCAAAGTTAAATAAACCTGTGCGTCGTATCGTCATTTATTTTTTAGAATTAATATTTTAGTTTGAGTCGTCTGTTTTCATTTATTACTTAGATTTGCGTTTTACTTTTCATCAGACCGATTGATTAACGAAACAGAAAATTGGAAAAAGTTTTAAGAGTATGAAAATGCAAATACTCATTCTCCAAAAGAATTAATAGAGATTTATTGCCCATTAATTAGCGATGTTTCGCCCTGACCAGCCGGCTTATCATTGCAGTTGGTGAGTGGATGATAACGTGATAAGCGTGATGACATGTAAAGCATTTAATGTGTTCAGTAGCGGCGGGCTTTTGGTGGTCAATGGGTTGTTTTGGGTCTATTTTAAAAAGTAGAATAAATTTTTCTTTCGATATTGTTTGTACTAAGTCTTCCGAACACGTAGTTAAAATTATTGTCATTATGACTGAAATCACCCTGTACTTTTTAATTAATAGTAGTGAAACCTGTACAGATAATTGAATGAAGTTTGGCATGACTCCATAACTTTTCATACCCTTTCCAAAAATCTAAAAATTAATTAACACAACCTAACCAGTGGCAGGTATATCTAGGTTGGCGTGTTTAAAACGTGCCTATTGTGCACTTTTATCGCAATCTCGTAACAAAGATATAAACTACAAACATACATATTACATTAGCTTTTATTTACCAGAAATTGCTCACAATGGCCATCAGTTACAAGAAAACATGAAAATGTCAATGCTATTAATTTTCTTTCATTTCAATGCCAACTATGTATTATTCCGATATTTTTGGGCAAGGGTTTTTAATGCATCGAGATATAAAAATGCGGAAACGGCTCACAATATCAAATTTCAGTAGGAGTACTTTTTTACGTAGAAACGATTAAAGTTTATATTTTTGCTACAAAACTGCGACAAAAATTTACACAAAATAAATAAGGTACAACTTAAGCACCGCCTCCTAGATATACCCGCCACTGGTTAAGTTATGTTAATAAATTCTTAGATTTTTGGAAAGAGTACGAAAAGGTTTCGAGTTATTTCAAATTTCATTCAATTATCTGTACACGTTTCGCAACTATTAATGAAAAACAGTGGCGGCTGGCGTATAGGCACTGTGGAACTGCAACACCCCCAATTTCACTTACGAGTTTTTTTCTCATAATTTTCTAACACTTTTCATTACACAATTTTTTTTTAGAAATTTTAAACTTTCTCTGATTTATTTTTATAGAAATTTTAGGTTTCTTTCACGAAGTTACGACATTTAAAAACATATTTTATTTTTAATTTTGATCAAAATCACATTTTCAAAAACTAATTTTTGTAAAAGTATTAAGGAAGAAATCAATATTTTGAGCAGGAATTAAAATGTTAAGAAAAAAACTGAAATTTCTTTAAAAATGTCAACATTTTTAGCAAATAATTACAATTTCAAGAAAAAATCTAAATCCAACTCATCTCGCATTTTACTACTTCTTTAAAAAATAAGTTAATACAATATCTTCAAATTTTTACCTCAAATCTCATTTTGGATAAAAATTTTCGTTTTTTTCAGATATATAGATTTTTTAAGAAAATTTTGTTTTTTTCTGCGTGGTTTCCATTTTTCCCAATTATTTTATAAAAATTTACTGGAAATTTTCATTTTCTCTGAAAGTGTTGTTCTTAAAATTTTTTCTAGAAATTCCAAGTTCTCCAGATTTTTCTTTGTGTTCCTCTAATTTGCTTTAAAAATGTCAAGTTTTTTCACGACACTTTGACAACTCAAAGTTCATTTTATTCTGTAGTTTTGACAAAAAATGTTTGGAAAAAACCCTGAAAGCTCTATAAAAATTTCAACATTTTGGGAAAAACAAAAATTTCGATTTTTTTGTAAAGATATTTCAAATTTTTTTTCAAATTTCGATTTTTTTCTCTAAGAAATTTTGCTTTTTTTCTATGTAATTTGTGTTTTTCTCTAAACATTTTAAACAAGGAATTTTTTTTGAAATTTCGACTTTTCCTGGAAATTTTGTCTTTAAAATATTTTTTCTTGACGATATTTTGATTTTTCTCTAATTTGTTTTGGAAATTTAAAAAATTTTTAACGAAATTTTAATATTTTAAAGTTCATTTTATTTTGTAAGTTTGATAAGAAACTGAAAATTATGAAGTATAAGTTTAGCGAAAATAAACTTCAAATCTGCATAAAAATAAGAAAACTTTGGGAAAATATTTTACAATTTGATATTTCTCTAAAAAATTATTATTACTGTAGGACCAATGAAAATTCTGAATCGGAATTTCCAATTTTTCTAGAAGTGTTAAATTTATTCTTGAAATTCTCAAGTTCGAATTTAAAATTCAAGTTTCAACAAGAAAACGATCGAAATTTAAAGATTAAACTCAAAATTTTAAGAGAAAGCAGATCACATTTCTAGAAAAAGTTGAAATTTCTTATTAGTAAGCAACATTTTTCAAAAAAAATTAAAGTTTTTGGAACTAAAGATAAATTATTTTTTCAAATAAATTAATTGTCAAAAATATTTTTATAATTTCGTCTTTTAAAGTGGAAATTATTGAAATTTTTGAAAAAAAGAGTCATTTCTAGAAGAGTCTCAAAATTTCGAAATTAGAATTTATTAAAATGTTGAAAAAATTCAAATATTTCAGCTTAGAGCCAATTTTTTGTGATTAAAATTCAAATTTTGGCAATTTATTTGTACATAAAATTCAAGTTTTTTGGAAATTTGTTTCAAAACTTAGCACAATTTTAAAAATAGAAATTTTTGTTACTAATTTTTTTAATTCGAGTGTTATTTCGAAATGTTTCTTAAAAAATGTAAATTTAAAAAGAAAAACATTACCACTTAAAAAATAAAGCTAAGAAAAGTCGAACTTTAAAAAAAGATAAATCTTAAAAAATTTTGAAATTTTCATAGAAAGTCAAATTTTCAAAAGAAAACAAGGATTACGAAAAAAATTTCAATTTTTAAAATGGTCAACATTTTTAATAATTTTGGGAATGTGAATAAAAGATGAATTTTTGGAAAAATATCGACTTTAAAATAAATTGCAGAGTTTTTAATTAACTTTTCAAAGAAGCGGTATTTTTTGAATATTGGATTTAACTAAAAATTATCAAAAAATTCGTAATTATCAAAAAGATTGAAATTTTAAAAAGGTAAAATTTTGAAAAAAGTCGAAATTTTTGATAGTTCGAGTTTAAAATGGTATTTTCTTTTAAGTCAAAGCTTTAGTCTAAAATGTTTAAAAAAATTTATAAATAAAATTTTGAAAAAAGTTTGAACTTACCAAAAAAAAAAAACTCAAGTTTTAAAAACAGTCGAAATTTTGAAAAAACGAAATACTAGTTGGAAATTTCAATAAAACAATAAAAGGTTTTAAGAAATGTCCAACTTAAAAAAGTCACAACTTTTAAATAAAGGATCAACAGTTCGCAAAAAGAGTCAAAATTTTGAAAAATTCGAACATTTCAAAATGGCCGGAATTTTCAACAAAGTGGGCATTAAAATAAAAAGTCGAAAATTTCAAAAAGTTTAGATTCAAGAAAAGGTTAAAATTTTCAATAAAGAAAGTCGAAATTTGTTGACAAGGAAAAAATTTTCAAAATTTTTCAAATTTTCATAAGAGGTCAAAATTTTGCAAAAGATAAAATGTTCAAAAGGAAAAAGGTCGAAATTTATAGTCGAAATTAAAAAAAATATCAAAATTTGTAAAAGTTTTGAGAATTTTTATCAAATTTACGAAATAATTCGAAATTTTAAAAAAGTTTTAATTTTGAATAGTTGGGTAATTTGCACCTAACTTTTAAACAAAAATCAAAATTTTCGAAACCAGAAAACAAGTGAAAATTATCAGATTGATCGAGGTCTTCAAAAGTCGAAATATTGAGAAGCTAAAATTTTGGAAAAAGTTTAAATTTTTGGTACTTAAAATTTTGAATCAAAGTGGAATATGTTTTTAAAAAGTTGAAATTTTAGATCAAAAAAATTAAAATGTTGAAAAAATATCAAACATTTCATAAAATTTCAATATTTTCAAAAAAAAACGAAATCTTGAAAGAATTTTCAAAATTAAGAAGTAGCGAAATTTTCAACAAAAAAATTAAAAGATAATCGAAACTTTGCAAAAAAAGTCGAAATTTTGATTAGTCAATGAAAAAGTTATAATTTTTCAAAAAGTAATTATAAACAAAGATGAAATTTAGATAAAAGTCGAAGATTTAAAAAGTCAAAAGTCCAGTTTTGAAAAAATTTACAATTTTTAAAAAAGTAAGAATTTTCAAATGGTAAAAATTAAAAAAAATGTAATAATTAATTTTCAAAAAAATAACAAAAGAAAACAGAACACCGAAAAGTCTAAATTTTTACGATAATACGAAAATTTTTAAAAGAATATTCATATTTTTTTTTCAGTAAAGTCAATACTTAAAAATAAAGTAAGGTCGAGAATACAAAAAAAAATTTGAATTTTGCAATACAGTCGAAATTTGGAAAAAACCCAACCTTTCAAAAAAAACGCAGCAGTATCAGAAGTTTTCTTTGTCAAGTTTCCAAAGAAATCTAAAATTTTCGAAAAGCAACGTTTTAAAAATATCGAAATTTTCAGTCGAAATCTTAAAAACTGATGAAAAACTATAATTACACACTGTAACTCGGAAACGAAGCGTTTTACGACATATGTTTATATTGACTTTTTGTTTTATTTTGGGCTCTAAAATACGAACCTGAATTTATGGTACCACATTTGGAATCACGTTGTAGAATGAAATCAAAATTTCAAAATTATACCAAACGTTTCATTTAGTAAAAAGGGATTTAAAATATGATTTAATAATACATTTTTTACATTGTAAATATCCCTGAAAAAATTATAATCACGTATATTCATTTCAGACTTATATTACTCTGTTTTTTTCTTAAAATTAATGACATTATGAATACTACACAGTGCATGAGAAAAACAAATACGGAAACTTTTAATTAAAGACCTAAGTCTGAATGCGGGTATAAAACAGTAAGCGTTCTTATGCTAAAAAATCTTTCTAAAAGAGTATTTCATCTTTTGGGTTATTTCAAACTATTTCGTGCAAAGTTAATTTAAAAAAAAATGATCATGATTTTGGATTGCTATTATTTTAAAAACAAATTAATAATAAAAATTTTGCTACTTTTAGGATATGAGTGGAGAATAATTATATCTACTTTTTTTCTAATTAATCATTGCAATTACCAGAATCAGTTTCATTGAATAAATCCATTTCCGATGTGACTTCATTAATATCTGTATAAGTATATTTTGGATTTTGTGTTTTATAATCGGAAAATGTTTCTTCCCCTAATTTATCGCCTTCTTTTATATTATTAACATCTTCTACTTCTTCTTTTTTTTCTTCTACTTCTTCTTCTTCTTCTTCTTCTTCTTCTTCTTCTTCTTCGTCTTCGTCTTCGTCTTCTTCTTCTTTATCATCTTCCTCAGATACTGTAGATTCACCTGTGATTTAATTAATTATCTGTCACTAAAGATACAGTTATCCAATTAACTATACTTACTCAGATCACTTTTAGTGGTAGCAGATCCACTGCTATTCAATTCAGTTTTATTTTTTCCTAATAAGTGGTTAAACGTTAATTCAGCATTATATGATTCAGTTGAAATTTTAGAAGTTGATAGATTTAACATGGAATGGGTCCTATTACTTTCTGTAGCAATAGTTGATAAGTTAGTTTTTGGAGAACTAATATTTACGCTGGCATTACTACTGACTTCGGTATTATAATCATAATCTGATAAATCGTCTTCACTATCGCTGTAGTTATATGAGACATCTTGAATAACTTGTGAAATATTTTTGATAGGAGGTAATTTTTGCACATTGTCGTAGATTGGATCATCTTCATAATATTCATGTTTTGCATTTGTGCCTCCATATATCGTAGTTAGAAATAAGCAAAAGAGTATAATATACAAATAAGGTGTCACTTTGAATGACATTTTAATATTTAGACAGAAATTGAAAAGGTTGTCACTAAATATATAAGAATCTGAAAAGCAGGCGATGTTTAATTTATCTATTTAAAATTTTATCGTATCATTGAAAATTAAGTGTCTCTAAAATTAAATCTTTATTGGTAATTATTAACCTCATAATATTTAGCAGCTTCATAATAACTAAGTAGCACATAATACGTCAGTTACAATTATAATATGTTAGTTACCTATCATAATACACTAAATACAAATTTCATTTTAAAAGTTTAGTGATTTTTTTATGTTATCGTGATACGATAAAGCTTTAAATGCTACTCGATTATTAGCGATTTTATCATATTCTTGAAAATTAAGTGTCCTTGAAATTAAATCTGTATTGGTAATTATTAATCTCATAATATTTTGCAGCTTCACCATAACTTTGTAGCTCATACTACGTTAGTTACAATTATAATATGTTAGTTATCTATCATAATATCTTAAATACAAATGTCATTTTAAAAGTTTGCTGATTTTTCAATGTCACTGTAGTCAATGATACGATAAGCGATTTAAACAATATCGGATGTGGCCAGACGATTGGGCTAACGTCTCGTGGCCTGGCAACGTCCTCGTTTATTATAAATCCCATAAAAATCTCGTTACATTAACAGCTATAATTAAAATCCGTTGTATTATCAGATTCAAAATTCAGCCACTAGCCGCACACGCACGTATGCCTGACGTTTCATATAAATGGTGTCGCGAATATTGTAGATTACAAATACAATATGCGAAATGGATTGCCTTGGATTCACCTAATTATTAACAAACTAAAACTGTACATGTATTAGTGAAAATAGCGTGAACACTCTCTTGTATCATGGGTAAAGTATATTTCTACTGATACCTTTATTATTAGGATGAAAACCCTCTAGTTCATCTAACATACACACTTTCTGATGATCATAAGGGAAACACCCTTTAAAGTTGATCATGCCATAAATGTCCTCTGATACTAATTATTGGGTTAACACTATGTTCGTAAGGGAAACACCCTCTAAAGTTGTTCATGCCATAAGTGTACTCTGATACTGATTATAGGGTCAACGCCCTTTAAAGTTGATTATACGGCAAGCATTCTCTGATGCTACTCTACAGATGATTATACTACAGTATCCTCTGATACTACTTATAGGGTTAATACTCTCTAAATTTGACTCTGAGGTAAACACCTCCTGGAGCTAATTAAAGGGTAAACACTCTCTCACAATTATCTCTAAAGTACTTCCTTTTACTCACATCTCTACACAAACATCTTTATCTTAAAACTGGGATAACACCCTTATTAGTGGCCTCCAACCTCCCCTTACAGCCACCTCTGACCGCACAGCAATTCTCATCTCATTATCTTTATTTTACTATTTTTCATCAACCATTAGACTCTCTGATAATTACAGGCTTAGACTTATCAAGAACTTACCAACAGTACTTCTTAATGAGGTCACTGTCCAAAAGGATCACACCCTTTATCTACACACATGCACTTCTAATACTTACGCATTAATTCTTTCTTTCTTTGTTCTCTAGGGACTTTTTATTTCCTCTTCATTTATTTGCTCCGGGTATTCCTCTACCTTAGAAGCAGGCTTTCTCTATGCTCCACCTGCAGTGTTGCCGACGGAAGATTATTCAAATTCAAATAATCGGAACATTCATGGGATTCGCGACTATTCGCAACAAATGGGGTCATTTGAGAGATCAAATCTAAATTCCTGATTCGGAAACTGAACGAGGATTTCGTACGTATGCGGCCGGCCTCACACCTTCACCATGATAAGATTGAATCTTTATTTTGTTGAATAACCTAGTTTCCTTAAGAATGACATTGAAGTAAGTGTTATTACTGTCAATATACAGGTCTTTTCTTTGTTATGAGGTTACCTTTATATGAATAACCACTTATAAAGATAAATTAATTTTGTGGCTAAGACTATTCGAGACTAAACTTTCCTTTAAAAATATTTTCAACATCCTTCCACTTGCGGTTATAAGGAAAGTAGACACCAATTTTCTTATTTTAAATAGCAATCTCCAAATTTTATTTTTATTTGAATTTTTCGTAAAAAATAAGGTGAGTTTACGTATACATCTTTATTGCTATCCTTGATAGCTTTGAAGATATCTCAATTTTTCGAAAAAAAATGAGAGACAAAAGAGTTACTTAAACTCTTTTTATCTATGTCGCTATTTACAAAAAAAAATAAAAGTCATAAAATATTATGAAGACTACAATGACCTAATCAAGGGAGACGGAAATTTTATGATCTTTGCTATATTATTTTTGTTTTATTTAAAACAAACTCTGTTTTTTTTTAAATAAGGATAAGAAGTTTTCTAATCCTTTTTGGATTCTTCACATAAAAAGATGAAAAATATTACATTGCTTATTTTTTAAATTTTACATCGTTACAGAGAAATTTTGCATGAAGCTTAAAATAAAAAGATCAAACATCTCTTTTTTTCAAGCAGAAACATAGCTTTAGGCATTAAAAGCTTAAAAAATTAATTTTAATGAGTAACAGGAAAATAGAATAATTGAAAAAATTACAAGTATTCGAAGTGACGGCCTTCTGTTTTAATACATTTAAGGACATGTTTTAATATTTCGAATTAACTAACTTTTTCACGCACATCCGATCGTTCTTAACAATCTTCTTTTCATGCAAAAACCGTTGCAAAATCCTGCTCCTTAAGAGCTCCCCAAAGCAAAAATTCTAAAGGTTTTACATCTTACGAGCGCGGCAGCCACACGTACAGATCACCGTTTGTAATAAATTGGGCCTCAAGTAAGAGGCAAGGAAGTTACTGTCGATTTTACCGTTATAAGTTGGTGCTCCATAGTGTTAACAAAATATACGATTTGCTTAATTTAAGGGAATATTCTTAAAATATGCCCAATATCTCCTTAAAAGATATTTCTGTATACTTTAAGCAAATAACGAAATTGGGATTGATTTATGATTAACAAAATCGTCAGAGAATATATTTCATTTCAGTTTTCATTGTAAAATTTAACGCTTACAAATCCTGAGTTCTTAATACAACAGTCTAACAATTAAAGGGCGGATTTTCTCAAAAATTTGTTGAAGGAATCTTGACAATATTTACGAAATTTAAATTCATGGCCCCATAACATATTGTTGCGCTTTATCGGTTCAAATGATTAAAACTTGCTGAATTGTAACCACTTTATTTCAAAACCGAACTAGGAACACTACAATCGTAATTCACTAACACTGTTTAATTAATTAACTTATTCATTTACTTCTAACTAACTAAAAGAAAGCCGACCGCCTTATATAGGTCCCGCTTCCGGTTCTAGAAGGAACAAGCAGATAAGACTTATCGTTTGCCGAAATTTCTGGAACACTTATCTGCCGTTTAATTCATTATCGCGGATGTTTCTCCTTATCAAATTTTCTAGAAAATTCCTGACTAAATTTTATAATTACAGTTTGTTACATTGCCTCCCTCCTAAGGCGTCGGCCACATATAAGCGATCGCGATAGCGTTCACGATCACGTTCGCGATAGCGATCACGGTCACATAAGGGAGAGAACACATATACGCAATCGCAATCACGATAAAGATTGCGATTACGAAAGTAATATATGAGGTTATGAGGAAAAACTTCACCAGTCTTTGATGTTTTTTACTTTACCGCTATATTGATTTATTCAGAAAATTAATCTTGATTAAAAAATTATAAAATTCAGTATAGTGTCCACAAATTAATTAATTAACACGGAAAACATATAATTACGCCACCATAGAGCTTTTTTAGTCATCAAACGAAATTTCGCAATTAATATGAATTTCGAAATTGCGAAAATGTTCTCTATTGAACATCAAACTTTCTGGTCAACCTAACTAATAACCAAGATTCTACATTATGTCAGGTTTCGTGTCTTGTGTGACACTCTGTATATGTTATTGAATGCAAACATTCACCAGTGTTGGGTTTTTAATGTCTACAAAATATTTTTTAACACTTTTGTTTAATGTACTGTAATGAGCGACCGGTTGGTTGTGACCATAACCAGTGATTGTAGATAGTTTTTCAAAATCGTCGAATTTTGCTCATCTTTAAAAATTTTCGAAGAATAATTAACTTTCGATTTTCGGACCCAATTTGCCTACGTTGTGTTTAAAATTATTTTATTCCGATAAATTGCAACCCCAGCTCGTAGAGTCGACAGGGAAGTGTTATCAAATTCAAACAACAATTGACTTCAATGTTTTATTACAATAGGTCAACAAATAAATCGACAAAATTTCAAGTTTGTGGTTTTCAAGTGTTCTTAAACATAATACAACAAAATAAAAGTGAACCTGTTTGTTTCAACTTGTTTAAATTTGCTGGACACAGATCCGAGAGAAATATTTCTTTGGAAAATGAAGAGAATTCATTAAGCACAAGTAATCTGACCTTCTTTGTCTAACTCTTTCGCTCGTATATGGTGCGTCGGTTATTAATTTCCCAAAGTTTATTTTAACCCTAATAATCGCAATGTTTTCCCCAGCTGGGCCATTTAGTTTGTACTCGAAGGTTTTCAAACCAAATGCAGCTAACTTTGTACCTGATTATCGGTGGGCGTTCGCTGGTTAGTTTGTACACAGAGGTTCTCAAACTATTTTCGGGTGTCTGTTTTATTCCCCAATTCTTTTGTGTTTTTGTCGCTTCTTTATTCAAGCATACTTCACATAGCATACAGTTTCCTGTTAAAGCTTTGAAGTTGTGATTTCTCGTAATAAATCAGATTTATAAATGTTGATTCAATCTTACAGATCTCTCGTTCTCTCACTCTTTCTTTCTTTCCTTTGTTAACTTGTTCCTTTGTTTGTTTTTCTGTTTTTCTCATACCAAACTCAATCACTCGAACTTAGACCAGTGTCATAAAATAGACTAGAAATATTGTTCAGATTTCATAGAAACTTTCTGAGCAGAACTTCCCTTCCAACACTACATCTACTTCTACGGCTACTGTTTCAATAGAAGGGGCGTTTTCTGGCTTAGAAAGTGGCTAAGCTTGACTTAGCACAAAAAAAGCAT
The DNA here is from genome assembly GCA_028583605.1 of Dastarcus helophoroides. Taxonomy (NCBI): domain Eukaryota; kingdom Metazoa; phylum Arthropoda; class Insecta; order Coleoptera; family Bothrideridae; genus Dastarcus; species Dastarcus helophoroides. The sequence continues at coordinate 2,573,276 of CM053335.1, forward strand.
TTAAATTAAAGTTAGAAACTGGCAAGAAGTTCTCATTTCTTTCGTCAAGACATCTTCCTAACGAGAGCTGATGCTGATACTGCTGGTTCATCTACGTTAGTACTCCCCATTTGTCAACAGATCTATGAGGCTCTCTTTGGGCCAGGTTGTCTTGTCCTATATTTTTGGGATTCAAGCAACCTACGAAGGAGAATCTGCGAATGAGGTAGCACTAGGTGAATACACCAAAACAAGAACTAGATAAGAGCTCATTGTGGCTTATGCTTCTAGGATGTTAAGGTGTACAATGCCCACGTTTCTAGAACTTGCAGAACATCATCAGTAAAACCCAAATATATGTGTCTGCTGCCAGTTACCGGACCTTTGTGGTGATGGGTATAAATTATTTTGGAACCCCTGGAAACTCAGCTTCCAACAGCAGAACACTAAGATCGACCTTAAGGAAATGAAAATGTTTGTATGAAGCGAATGCGCTTTATTTCCTTTTCGTTTTCTTGTCTTTGTATTTTTTTTTATTTTGTTTTATTTTTGTTTCCTTTTTTTGACTGGTAGTTCCACCAGTCAGCGGTAGGGTTCTTGGCCCTATAATTATTTTCTAACAACGACTTTCTCATTCATTCGGTTTGTTGTGGAAGTTTTACATTCCTTTCTCTTTTTTTTGTGTGTACGCCCCCCAACCCCATATTGATCAAAATTAGGAACAAGTATTTCTCAAATTTTAGGAAAAGTTAATTAAATCATATAAGAGCGAAAAACCATCAAATAAAATTATCGGACAATTTAAAATTTACTTGCCTATTTATTCCGTAGCAAACATCACATAAATGGCACTAGAACTTCACGTTGAACAGAAATTGTTTTTTTTTGGGTTCATTCACGTTAGTTAGCATAAACAGAAGCAGTTTTTTTTTAAACTCCCGTATTTCGTACTCGTTTACCATAACTAGTTTCAAAGACATTCAGTATTTTACTAGTTTTAATTTCTTTACGATGCTTTATGTTTTTCTTCCCCTACCCTTAACTTCTGGGGACCGAAAGACATCCTCTGCATCTCGCTAGAGGGCATGAGAATGCAGAATTTCTACTAATTTAAATATTTCTAATCCAAATTAGCCCTTAAATAAATTTTGAAAAGGATTCTTAAAGTGCATATCAAACTGCAAACCCCTTTTGAATAATGTCGTCCCTTTATCTTGCAAGTTTTACTTCGATAATTGAAATTTAAATAACTTACAATTGTACTTGTTTATAAGGGCGTTTTTTGAATGTCAAATTCCTCCAGTATACCACCACATGGTCTTGCCGAGATATTTGCTACGGTCTCCGTTATTGACCTGTTACCCTTATTTATTACTCTACTTTTCAGCAGTCCTTCAAAACTAACATGTTATTTTACTCAGTTTAGGTATCTGTGCTTGAAACAAACCAGGCCTAACAAATAACCCTTATCTAATTTGTGAACGCTAAGAAATCTTTGCTCAAGCAAAACGTTATGTTACAAAGAATTTTATATAGTACAATATTTGTAGATTTAATATTTCCAAGAAAATATTGAATAAAATTCAATTAAATAAAACAAACGGGGAAATAGAACAGTTTAGTAGAACTCGACTCACCACAGTACTTATATTACAATATGTTATAAGATTTTTCCAACACTGCTTCCCAATTTTATATATTTCGCAATTTGACATTTTATTTTTAACATTTTTATAGTCACAATGTGCTAAATATAATAAAACATCACCTTTTTTTTGTTTTACATTAAAAAGTCTGTTAAATCTAACATATTCTTCAATTTTCATTGCAGACGATCTGCGATCAAACAAAACCTACAGCGTTTAATCGCGAACGCTCCTATATCGTCGTAGATAAGCAATCAAACGCTGCAAAGTCAAAGCATATCGCTGACAGGTCGCGACAAGTGTGGCCGGCTGCATTTGATTGCTAGAACCATATCTGATCGCCATCGCTAACGTGATCGTGAACGCCATCGCGATCGCTTATATGTGTCCAACGCCTAATACTCTGGCAGTTTGTACCCCGGTGGCCTCAACAAGCTCCTTAGGTGACACTTGTGCACCAGTACAGGAAACGAAGATTGGGCAAGTCAAGTTGAATGTGGACTTGAAACACCTGTCCAGGGAAGAAGCACTTTTGGCTAGATCATTTCTACAGAAAAACCACTGTGCTTTTACCGATGAAGACCAAAATCTAGGAAGGACAGACACAAAATCAACACCGGAGATGCAACACCTATTTGTCAACCCCCAAGAAGATTACCTGTAGCTAAGCAAGATGAGGTCGCAGGACTGGTTAAGAAGATGATGAAGGATGGAGTTATCGAGGAGTCCAATAATCCATAGGCTTCCCCTGCAGTCTTAGTTACAAAGAAGGACGGGTCAACCAGATTCTGTTTTTGTCGCGCTTTGATAAACAATTAAAACAGAAATGACAAATAGTTTTTGAAAATTTCAACTTTTTTTGATATTTGGATTGTTCAAATTTTAACAAAAAAAACTAAAGTTTCCCGAAAAATATTTTCTTTAGAAATTTTTTATTTATTTATCAAAATTTGACTTTTTTCCAATTCGACTTTAGGGCCATGCCGTAGATTTTCTTAGTATGATGTAACTCATAAATATCGATTTTATCTCAAAATTTCGTTTTTTTTTAAATTTTGTATTTAGGCATTTAATTTTTATTTTTCTTTTCTTAATTTTCCTGAAAGGGTCTTTTTTTTCTATTTGTAAAATTGAGTCTTAATTGCCCATTTTTTTTTCTATATCGACCCTTCTTTTAAATTCCGAGAAGATTTTTTTGAACATTCTCGACTTTGTATCTACTAATTTCCATTTTATCAAAATTTTAAATGATTTTAACAAAATCGCAAGTTTAAATTCGAAATTTTGTCCGTTAAGAGTTGTAGACTTTTTGAGAACACATAATTCTAATTTTGTTATTCCAGAGTTACAAAAAAGTATTTATTTTTTAATTAAATACGGAATTTGAGAATAAGATGAAAAAGCTTAAGATTTAATTTTGGGGATTAAACTTGAAAATTAGAAAAAGGTGAAATATCAAGATTTATAAAATAATTCAAAAACTATCACATTTTTTATAATTGGAAACTCTTCCGCAATCTACAGAGTTTCAAGTTTTCACTTGTAATTACTATTTTTTCTTAATTTAAGGCATTACAATTGTTGTTATTTAAATCAAAATTTCAGTAAGCAACTTTAATATTTTAAGATCTATTCGACTATTCAACTTTTAGACCAAAATTTTGGAATTTTGTTTAGAAACTTTTTGAATTTTTCAAAAAAATAGAAACTATTTTTTAATTTCGACTTCAGAAACAAAATGGGAAGAATAAAGTCACAATTTTGAGACTAACATCGAAATTCCAAGAAACAAGTTCAAAATGTTGAGATTATGAAGTCGAGAGTTTTGAGAAAAATTGAAATAAAAAAATTGTTTTCTAAAAGCAAGAAAAATTAGAAAACACAACAACGTTGCTCTAACGCATTTCGACAGCCAAGCCATCTTCAGTATCTCTCTGAAAATAATAGCTTGGTTGTCGAAACACGTTAGAGCAACCTTTGTTGTGTTATTTTAAACTTTCTTGGTTTCAGTCAGTATCTCTCTGAAGATAATAGCTTGGTTATCGAAATGCGTTAGAGCAACCTTTGTTATATTTTTTAATCTTTCTTGGTTTCAGGGGACAATTTTTGTATTTCAATTTTTGAAGATAACCAAGGACCAGTCTGTTCCACCAAAATTGAGAAAAATTGTAAACTTCGACTAAAATGTCAAAATTTTATGTTATTTAAAGAGTTTGTTAAAATTTAAGCTTTTAAAAACAAAATTTCGAGAAACGAGTGAAAATTCTAAACTTAAAAAGGATATGTTTAAATAAATTCTGAAAAAAAGTCAAAAGGTTTAAATTGAAAATTTCAAATTATTTTCTTAAAACTTGGACTTTGAAATAGGATTTCTAGAAAAAAGTCAAAATTACAAGATTTCTAAAATTTCCATTTTAAAAATGTTAATTTTTATTCATTTTTATTTATTTATTTTCTTAAGCTCGAATTTAAAATCCATATTTTCTTAAACTCGAATTCGGGATCCGAAATTTGAGATTTAAGTCAAAATTTTGGAAACAACTGTGAACAAAATTATTCACGGAATTTTGAAATTAAAAAAGGCGTTGCTTAAATTTTTTCCAAACAATTTTTTACGACTTTTTTACCTGAAATATTTAAAATTTAAAAAATAAGTTTTTCTTTTGCTATTTTTATTTTGACTGAAAGGCTGAAATTTTAATTTTTTCTTCTGGACTTGCAATTCCAAATAAAAAAATACAATTTCAGATTTAAATTAAAAATTAAAAAAAAAAAATTTAAATAATTCTGTCCTCTTTAGAATTGCACCTTGAATTATGAAAAAAAAACGATTTTATATTTAAACTAAAATTTTTGAAAAATAGCAACAGATTTTAAAAAAATTAGATTTATGTAAGGAACTTTTATTTTAAATTAAAATATTCGATATTCTTGTCGACGTTTTCCGTGAAATTTCAAAATCTCTAGGAAAATTTGAATAGTTTAAACTTTAAATTCAAAGTTTCGAGAGAAAAGCTTGAAATTGGGCTAACGAATTGCAAACTTATAAAAAAATCCTTTGAGACGTATTCCTTCTTTCAGTTCTCCAAGCAGGTAAAGTATATAGTTAGAAATAGGTGACTTAAAAATGCTTCCATTTACCATTTTTGTTTGCTGTTAATTCTTTTCAAGTGAACATATACTTTTCTACAAAGATACGGAAGTCTTTTTTCGAAATTATGAATTTTCTTTGAAAATTCTTCTTTGTTGGCATTTCGGCTTTACTCTCAAAATTCAACATTTTTCGAAAAATTTGACTTTGAGGAAACTTTTTTCTAAATTTCCACAGTATTTTTACCTTTTTTCTTTTAATTCGTGCCATTTGGAATGTTGCCATTTTATTTAATTTTGATTTTCTAATAATTTTGACTTTTTTTCTAACAATTCGACTTTTCGAAAATGCTGACCTGGTCGGAATTATTTGTTCACCTTTTTAAAATGTCGAAATTGTCAAAAAAGCAGAATGTTTTAAAGAAAGTCGAGATCTACAACAAAATAAAAATTTCCTGAAAAAGTTGAAATTTTGAAAAATTAGGAAGTTCCAAAGATAGCACTATTTTAGAGAAAGCGAAAATTTTGAAATGGTTACAATTTTCTAATTAAGTCAAAATGTTTTTTTTTTAAATGAGAATTTGAAATAAGTGGAAATTTTGAAATGTCCAAGACGAAATCATTAAAAAAGTAGAAATTAAAAATGTCAAATTCTTCAAAAAAACTAGAGATTTTGAAAAAAAGTTGAAAATATATATCAAAAAATAGGAATTCTCAAGAAAAGCCGAAATATTTAGTAAGTGGTCGAAAATTTCAAAACTAAATAAGGAAAAGTCGAAATTATTATAAAAATCATATTCCTCGAAAAATTCATAATTTTCAAAAACAGTCCAAAGTTTCAAGAAGTCGAAATTGTAAAAAAAGTTTAGATTTTCAAAAAAAGTATATTTTCAGAAAACTCGAAAATTTGAAAGAAGCCAACATTTTCGAAGAATTTAAAATTTTCAAAGAGCTGAAATTTTTATTTTCCCACGCATTTTCTCCTATCGTCAAGGTAAGAACTAAATATCTGCATATAAATACCTATTAATTAATTATGTGAAAAACAATTTCGCTCTTTGCTAGTGGAATATAACATTTCCAATTTAAATGATATAAAATCAATTATTTTTTTTTGCTTAAATCTGGCAGCATTTATTTACTGAAACAATTTATATTTTTCCAAACAGTATATAAAAATGTTAATTAGGAGAGATAAAAAAATCGTTTAAACATATCAAAACAAAAACCACTAAATATTCAGTAAATGATTGTAAGCTACAAATACTAAGCAATTCATTTTACTCTCAAACTCTGGTAGGACAAATGTTTTAATATTGTTTATTATTATTATGATATATCCGTCGTGCTTATATAAAGAAATATGACCTTAGAACCGGAAGGTACTTCGTTCGCTGATGACGTATTGGGGAAGGGGCAAAAATTTCTCTGCTCCGCATCAGGTCCGTCTCCGTATCCTGCCTGACCTGAGTGAGGGCAACCGAAATTTAAGCGCAATTTTTATGCCAAACACCGCTTTCCTATTTTACAAATAATGCCTTTATTTTTCAACATTTTATTTTCAAATTTGAAGAACCTATGAAGCAAGGATGTCGAATTTACGCTTTGGAAGTACTTTTTTTAAATTCGGTTTAGTTTCCGAGGTAAAGAGACAAATTGTACGCCCATTTGTGGGAATACTAAAAAAAATCAAAAATCTGCTTCCAAAGCCCAAATTGCCCAACATTTCTAAACATTATTACCAAATTTCATTAAATTCTAAGCGATAGTATTGACGTAGTTTGTAAAAGGGCAAGCGAAGAATTTCGACGTTTTAAGACCGCCGCCTTAAATATTAAAAACGTTATAAAAATTAAAAACTGCAAAATTATTTTCATTGCTTTACAACACTTTATTAATTATATACATTTTACAACTACTACACATATACATCATGTTTTTGGTCCTTTTCTGAATTTATCTTACATTGGTCTTTAAATGTCTTTTTATATTAGAACACATTTTAATATACAATTTTTCCTAATTTTTTTAAAATAAATAAATACATTTTACACATTTGTTTCATTTTTTCTCCACGCTAACTTAATGACCTGAAATTAAAAATACATCAATTACACCGAATAAATCCCTAATAAATTTACTCACCATTAATGCCGTTCACTCTTGGGGTTAATACTTCATCAGTAGCTTCCTGAATTTCTTTCCATGATATATCAATATCTGCTTTCTCTGTATATCTGGAGCATATTGCTAATCGTAGGAAATATGTTCCCCTAATCTTTGAAGGAACCAAGTGAATTTTTCCTCTTTCGTTTAGTTTTTTTAATAAAACTTCGCTCAAATTATTGTTTCCTTTTAACCTAAAGCAAACTAACCCCATAATGACCTCTTCTGTGATTTCCAATCGCTCATCAGTCTTCACCAAGCTTTCGAAATAATGTGCTAATTCTATTTGTTTCCTTATATGTTCTTGCAAGTTTTTAATTCCATAAAGTCGCAAAACAAACCACAATTTTAAAGACCTAAATCTTCGGCCTAAGGGAATCTGCCAATGACGATAGTCCGGAGCTGCTCCCTGCTGATCATGTTTGAGATACAAAGGATCCACGTTGAAGAAGTTCACAAGCCATGAAGGATCTTTTAACCACATAGCCGAGCAGTCAAAATTTATTAACATCCATTTGTGTGGATTAAAATTGAAAGAGTCGGCTTTTTCTATACCTTTCATTAGATATCTATATTCGGGACATATAAATGCTGATCCTGCATAAGCGGCATCAACGTGAAGCCATATATTGTGTTTATTGCATACTGGACCTATCTCATCAAGACGATCAAAAGTGCAAGATGACGTGGTGCCCAAAGTTGCGACAGCCTGAAACATCAAAAATAAAAATATTAAATAAAGAGTATCGCTCAGGATAAATCACTTATTAATAATTACTTGGTCTGCCTTCATCTAAGAATACAAATAGGAAAGGATGAAAACTAATCCTCAGGGTTTTTTTTTAATGTATTTCAAAAAGTATTTTGACCCCTTTGAAAAGATTACTTAAAAGAAATTGCAGCTACTATGCTATCTGAACTTGTGATAACCAAAATGAAAAAAAAAATTTAAATATTTTTTTTAACAGGTTTTACAGTAAGCGAACTTCCAGGTGTGCACCATTTGCATGTTAGCAAAATTCAAACCTCGATGCCAATACTTGCACTTCTACTTCTACTTTCTAACGTGTTGTAAAATATCAGAAAGGAAAAACTGTCCTTATTTTTAAGCCTCGGCGAAAAAATTTTCCTAGTTACTGCGAGTGAGTTCCATAAGGCTTAAAAAGCAGAATGGATTTTTACTCAAGCGTCGTTCTAAAAGCTACTAGAAATATTTTTTTTGCATAGAAATTCAATCAAAAAACCGTCACTTAAATAACTACTCTTTCTTTTTCTATTTCAGTCGCAGAAAACTTCTAGAATTGATTTTAATTGTTAAGAAATTATCCAAGATTTAATACACCTGACTGTTAAAAACCCTATTAAAAATCAGTTATTGGCTTTCGGTCAATAAGGAAGCACAAAGTAAGATTGATTTTCACATGATCTTAAAAAATCAAACAACTTTAATCTTCCCCTAAGGATAAGCTTTTGTCGTTGGTTTCCAACGATTGCTCTTGTCGTGATTCGAAATATCTGAACATAAAAAGTGATTTACGTCTGACTCATTTTTATAGTCGGCCATTGCCGAAAATCAACATATGATTCTTTTTGAACGCTAAGCTTCCTCTGAACATTTCCCGTGCGCACGAAATAAAACTAGTAATTCTGAAAACCAGTTGTTGCTTAGTTTCTGTTACCATATAAAATGGCTTCTTTTAATTTTGTTCATCAAAACGGAATAATTGACATATTTAAGGAGCATGTTTTTTTGTCTTAATTATTTTATAATTTTTATGCTGTGTGCTTCTGTCTTGAAGTGTTTCTTCTTCCGAAGAAACTCCATATGATGCATAACATTTTAGGTAATTTCCTAATATGATCCACTCCCGTATAGCTTCTAATGACTTTGACCATTTATGATGTATTTTAAAATAAGTTATTAATCTTAAAAACTTAACAACAGCAGTAGCATTCAAATAACATTTCCAAAATATTTCAATTTTTTTTCCAAATATGCTTCTTTAATAAGTTGCATTTTCAATTTTCTTATTTTGATTTTTGGTCTTGCTGAAATTGAATTGTATACTCTACTATTCCAGATTCTAGAAATTTGTTTTAGAATCTTATTCATTAATCCTTAATTGGTCCCAGTAATGTCAGGTTTCGGAAAATAAAAGTCATTTTCTGCATTGAAAAGTCATGATGCATTTCCTTCCTCTTCACTTTTGGATACGGATGAAGGTTGTTCGGGAACAATTTTAAGCAATTATTTTCCAATCACCAATTTACTAGGATTGAACCTTCCATCGATGATATATATTTCGCATTTTTATAACTTTTTCAGAAGTTTTTATAGTTGAATATTTTTCGCGCTAAGAATTCATCTGCAATTGATCGTTGATTGTCTTAAATGATCGAAAACCTGGGACATTGAAAAAATCGTATTTTCATGTATCTATTTAAAAACCGTTTCCACTATAAACCAGTTTAGAACCAAAGACAGAGCCAAATCTTTGACCATTAAATCCTTCAGTGATTGAAAAAACTCCAAGTTAAAGCATCATCGTTAGTCAAATGACAGGTCTCTTCTAAATGAATATCCTGTATTTTAGGGTGACATTGGAACATAGGGACAGTATTTCCTTGGCATTATAAAGAGTAAGTAGTTGATGGCATGTTAAGTAATTTTAAGCTCGAAAATCGAAGTTCAGCTTTGTACCGCTATAAAAGTTAAAAAAAAAACTATTGCTAACATTCACTCCTAGGACTAGCAAGCTACAATCTAATATATAAATGTACTGTATACCTATTTTACATTAACAAAAAGAATGAATTTCTGATATGTATGCATATTAGTAGGTATTTATTATTTATTGCGAACTTCGCTTATAGCAAACCTAATACGTTAGTCTCTTGATGTTCGTTATAAATGGACATCACTTTACATGCAATTGGTGTTAATTCTTGTTTTAATTTCGCATTGTGATCCCGTATTAATTATTATTAGAACGATAAATGTAATAATCCTTAGATAATATTATGCAGTAATCTAGAAATAACACTTACTAAGAGTTAATTCATATAAAAATTAAAAAGTAACTGTTAGGTTTTTATGAAATTAAATGATTTACGGAAATGCATAATACAGAAAACAAATAATTTGCCTTCAAACGCAAGTAGTCAAAAGTTTGATTTCCTTGTAACCGACCAATCTAAACCATAAGTCAGTTTTGCAATTAATAACCGTTTAAATATTACATCAAATAAGACATTCTCAAGGCTGATACATTAGAAATAAAACACCAGTGTGTTGAACCTTACATAAAATGGAATAAGGCCAGCCTCACGGTCTTTCTTGATTACTTGCTCGAGGGCTTCCCCTCGAAGTTTATTCTTGTCATCCGGCTCCACAGACCTTAAAGTGACACCACCTAGAAGTCCTGCTCTTTCGACGGACGAATGACTTTGACCTATAAAATAAATAATGATGCATACAAAAAAAAAAAAAAACCAAAGCGAACTCACTAGATGTATATCCAACTAACTTGGAGATTATTTCAATTTCGCTCCATTCGGGGTGTTCTTTTTTAGCTCTGTCAATGGCGCGTGCTTTAGCACCAAGTAGGGCAACTAACGTTGCTTCGCTGGCAGTTCCTTGAATGACACCACCTCCTTTTCCACCTGAACAAGCTAAAAATTCTTCTGGCAAATCCAACATTTTTCCTAACCAATCTAACATAACAACCTCGAGTTCCGTGCATGCTGGACTGGCAATCTATTAAAGATAATTTATTATTTTTGTTTTTAATGAAACAATATTAAATTAAAATGTTCATTTACTTTTATCTCTTTGATTTTGTAATGATTTCCATTATGTTCAACGTTGTCTTAATTAATTATTTTTTTAATGATTACACGAACAAGACGCTCGACTCTTAAATGTATACAATAATTATGTTTACTTTTATAACTACTATGTATCTTAATGAAGCAGAATATCGATTATCCTTGAAATAAAAGTTTTATTTATGGTTGTTAGCTTTAAAGCAATCAGCCTATTCGTTACTTCCTATATTGTTAAAAAAAATTATAGGGTTTTAATTTTCGCAGAGCTCACTTATTTTGTTGAAATTGGCAAAGCTTAAAACAGTTAAACACATTTTCCTCTTTCACTTACATATATACAGGTTGAACCAAATTCGATTTTCGCTATAGGGATCTCGTAAACAATTAGAGATGCAAGGAAGCTTAAAAGCTTAAATGGGAAAAGTAGTGCAGAATCTAATGCCTAATATTATTCCGCGGAGAAAACAATTAAAATTCAATTCGTCTTGATTTTATTTAGAAAAAACTTAAAATTGCCATTTTTAAAAATCAGCTGTAACTTGTTTATTTGAAGTTCTATTGAAAAAATCTTAAAACTTAAATTAGTTGTTTTTTGAGGCCATTTCATTGCTGTATATTTTTTTTCTAAATTTAACTGTTTCCGAGAAAACTATGTCAACTTTGTTTTTTCTTATGGACGCCAGATTGGATTTTATCATTTTCGAATTTAATATAATTTTCTGATTAATTTGATGTATGTCATGCCGTACTTTAAATGTAGCAAAGTGGGTTAAATGAACTAATTTTCCATTTTTAAACAAAAAAATTATAGTAGGCGACACAATTGCCATAACTTTTAATAATAAAATAAACAGTTCCTAAAAAAACAATAATTATTATTAAAAAACCAAAAATATTATAAGAAACTGTACAGTATTGAAATATTTATTAATAATCGTAACGTCCATGATTCCCTTTATATTACGTAATTCTCAGAACATTGTAGGGGCTTTATTAAGGACGACTTTCTCATGACTCATACGCAAGTGTGCATTCTAGACTTCTCTAGAAGTTCAATATTTTAGAACGGATAACGTGCATAAACATGAGAATCATTTCTAATGATACATTCTTAGATATTTCACGTTACACGAATAAGTATTCAATGTTAAAAGAATGTTCATAAAAATTGCCGACAAAATTTTTAAAACATCTACAGGTTTCCATAGAATTACGCCATTTAAAGCGGTGCATACACGTTAAGATTATATTAATAACTGCTGTTTAAATATTGCCCAGTTTGTTACAATATTTTTAGTTTTTTAATAATTATTATTACGTAATTAGAGATTGTATTTTTATTATTAAGAGTTATGGCACTAGTTGATTTAACCCATTTTGCCACATTTGAAGTATAGCATGTCATATATCAAATTAATCAGACGAATATGCCAATTTTAAAAATGATAAAATCCAATATGGCGTCCATAAGAAATAACAAAGTTGACGTAAATATCTCGGAAACAGTTAAGTTAAACGTACACCAAGAAAAAAACCTCAAAAAACAACTAATTACAGTTTTTAAATTTTTTTTCATCGGACTTCAAATATACAAGTTACAGCTGATTTTTAAAAAGAGCGATTTTCAGTTTTTTCTAGATAAAATCAAGACGAATTAAAATTCAATTGTTTTTTTAGCGGAATAATATTGGGCCTTAAATTCTGCACTACTTTGTCCATTCAAGCTTCCTAGAATCTCTAATAGTTTACGAGATCCTTGTAGTGGAAATCAAATTTGGTTCAACCCGTATAGATAAATTAATTGAAAAAATGAAAAGTTGAAAATGTTTCAGTAATATCTGGAAATCACAGAAACTACTATTTTAATTGGAATTTTAAAAACGAGATTCATTTAAGGATTGCTTTCCCCTATCACTTGAAAAATGAATATTTATTTAAAATAAGTTTTAAAGTGTTACATAATTCAGTTATAATAATTGAATCCTTTCAGTTATTCGTTAAGTTCCCTATTGCACCTTGTTTTAATAATATAATATAATCAATTCACGAACTGAATATTTTTCAAATATTGGACCAAAAGAAAACAACCCAAGCTTTATTTTATCGTCCAAACTTCGTCAGTAGTTAGCCATCAACACACAAAATCTATCATTGACTAATGTGTATAAAAAGTTAACTTAAAACAGTGCTTAATTATAATTGACACAGTGTTATCGAGCATCATAAACGTTTATCGGAGTGAATACCATGGCATAAAATTAAGTATGTTTTAGTATAATATGCAATACTACTTTATTGTAAGTACCAATTGCAAAGAACATGAATTAAATATATACTCGAAATATCCAGGAATAGCTTTTACAAAATATTGAAACATCGTCGTAATAACCCTTTGAGGTAATAGGTAATCCATCCATGTATTGTTTCTGAGGGGTAGATGATTAAGAGAGATCAGACTGAAATTATCCGCATGAGTGAGGCTATGAAAGGCAGGAAATGAGGCCTGGAGAGTTTCTTAAGTTATCTTTGTCTCTTACTACATTGGGATTTAAGTCCACTAAACACGAAATCGATATTTCCCAGATTTAGAGATTTGCAAAGATAATACTTAGATTATAATTGGTAACGCATAATTAATATATTTTATAAATTATATCCCATTTTATAAGCCATAACGAATTTACCGGTACACAGTTCATTAAATTTTAGATTAACCGTATTTAATATAATAATTAGCGCCCATAGCAATAATTAATAAATAAAATTAATTTAACCTTTAATATTAAAGTACAATTTGAATTATACATTTTTTTATTAATTACGCTTTGAATAAAGGTCATTTCTGATAGAAAACTTAACTCAAACGGACATAATTGCGATATGAACAAAAATAGTCGAGGTTTCATAAGAATTTGTTAAAACTCACCCAGCTGAAACCAATGCAGGCTATTGCTCCGCTGAGTATGTCAGCAACGATGGCAGGGTAGGAGTTCGCCGTTGGAAAATAAGCATGAAATCTAGGTGAATGCCAGTGTGTAACCTGCAGAATAAAAATCATAAGATTTGCGGTGATTATTGCAAATGCAAGGTTGTCAAAAAAATTTGCGATAAGGCGGACAAACCACAATAATTCCAATAATTATAGTAAATGTTTCAATTCATTAAAATCGAAGAATATCTCAGAAGGATGATATAAGATATATTGCATACTAGACTAAGTTAGATAAATTTTTATTTTTTTTTTCTGCTGGTTAGTGATATGCAATGTATATTTTATACATACATATATTCTGGGAGTACATAATTTTTTTGTCAAGTTATCAGCAATATGATGCCATAAAGTTATAACTCTACGCTTAAAAAAGCTGGAGAAATCAAAAATGTTAGAGACAAAGGTTGATTAAGGATATCAGACAGTCAAAATGAATCCGACAGGCAATTTAGGAGAAACTGAATTTAGCTCCTGGCCTTAAAACCCAGTAAGAAGTTAAATACATTATTGTTCTTGTAGATGTTTTTTTTTAAGATGATCGAATCCTCTTTTGCTTGAATCAGATCAGAGTTGTAAGGGGGCAGGTGCAATGGCACGGGGCCCAAGCAATTAAGGAGCCGAGAAATGTCAATTTTTTTAAAAAAATTATGGCGTTGACAAAAATATATTCGGGGTTAATTATTTAGTAGACCGAAGAATATCTTTTACTTTTAGTAGACAAAAATATTTCGGCTGGCGTTTCCACTTTTCTGTTTTTAGTCATCAAATTTTATCTTAGTTAAACTTAATTATTAAATGTTTATGCTATTAAACAGTGACTGTTCTTTTACAAGAATACACGTTTCTTTATTAAATTCATGTTAAAGAAGTGTATCTAGAACAGTTGCGATGTATAGAGGGAATTCCCAAACTTACACCAGGCATGATGACGCGTTCAATATCGGCCATTACGTCTTCCCAACGGTGTGGATTTTCCGGTGCCGTTTCAGGAATCAGTGGTCTGAGATAGCCGGGTTCAACAGTGGGCACGACACGCCTGTAAAATACAGTAAACAGTAATGCACTGGGTACCATTGTAGGTCAAGGTTAGTAAACAAGCAGAACCACTTTTACTAACGTAAGAATATGGTACGATACATTTTAGCATATTGCAATTCATTAAATTAAATATTACTATTCTTATTAATATCACGTAACACTAGTGGCAATTCCAAAGTCCACTTATGAATAGATAAGAACGCTTTTTAAGAAATTAGTAACAGGATATGGCATTTAGTTAATGGTTAGAAACAACATAATATCAGTATATTCGCATTAATATCGAAACTTAGCTATAATCCAATGCTGATTTCTTAAAAGAAGGCCTAAGTAAAGATCTGGAGTTGCGAAAGAAGACAAATGACGAAAAACCAAATAAAATGGTCATAACTAATAGAAGACTTGAAGAACATTTTCAATCGTTTTCACCTTCGCTTAATCTAAAAATTGAAATACAAGTCTTGTTCCCTGAAACCAAGAAAGATTAAAAAACACTACAAAGGTTGCCCTAACACATTTCGGTAGCCAATCTATCATCTTCAGAATGTATATCGAGTATATCTGAAGATGATAGCCATATAGAAGATGAACAATAAAGGTTATAACAACCTTTGTAGTGTTTTTTAATCTTTTTTGGTTTCAGACTTGTATTTTAATTTTCAGATTAAGCGAAGGTGAAAACGATTGAAAATGTTCTCCCAGTCTTCTATTAGTTATGCCAATTTTATTTGTTTGGTGGAACGGACTGGGCCTTGGTTATCTTTAAAAATTTAAATACAGAACTTGTTCCCTGAAACCAAGAAAGATTAAAAAACACAACAAACGTTGCTCTTATGCGTTTCGACAGCCAAGCTGTCATCTTCAGAGAGATACTGATACAGTATCTCTCTGAGGATGACTCTGAAGATACTGATACAGTATCTCTCTGAAGATGACAGCTTGGCCGTCGAAACGCATTAGAGCAACGTTTGTTGTGTTTTTTAATCTTTCTTGGTTTCAGGGGACAAGTTCTGTATTTCAATTTTTCCATTTTATTTCGTTTTTGTCATTTGTCTTGAGACAAGTGAGAGAGAGTATTTCTCTGAAGATGATAGCTTGGCTCTCGAAACGCGTTAGAGCAACCTTTGTTGTGTTTTTTAATCTTTCTTGGTTTCAGGGGCAAGATTTATATTTCAGTTTTTGAAGATAAACAAAGAACAGTCCGTTTCACCAAATAAATATCTGAAAATGAGTTTTGATTCCTTTAATATATTCTTCAACATAGTTGCTACCCACCGCAACTGCGCAAATACTGAAGAGGTGTTTTCTAAGTGCAGCGAACTCACAAATAATAAACATAGTAAGTCCAGGAGCAGATGTGTAAATTCAGATGTAATCTTAAAAACGTTTACTCGGGGACGAATCCCAGGTGCTCTATAGAAATAGATAGAAGTTCTCAATATGTGTTATACTGAACTGGCTACCTCCGATACTTTGAGACAGTTGCTCTCGGTGGAATCGAGACAAATCAAATTTCAAGTCGGTAGCTTGTGGTTAGTAGTTTTCAAAATAATCGGAGGCTATAGAGGACAAACTGATAGGAGGACAAGTGATCACATAAGAATTTCGTTTCTTCGTTTATAATACGGAACCTAAAAACGGCAATTTCAAATGAACAAAAAAATATTACAATGGAATATTAACAAAGCAAACTTGAAAATCAGTGTAATGATTAACAAAATATAAAAATAACCATTAAATTACCTTCAAAAAAAAGCGCTAGCGTTAAGACTACATATGTATACCTATCTGTAAAATAATAGACAAAGGTCACTATTTAGCGACAAAATTAATTGATAATAATAGCAGTCGTAGATAAAATTTTAATGCAGACCAAGGTGAGAGTAAGAAAACGTTACAGTAATCCCAAACTAGATGTGACTTATTCAGAATAAATCTTTCAAACATTGCTTTGTACATTCAAAAAATTGATTTGACAAATCTATCAATCAAGAAAACTGTTATGTGAAAATGATGTTACACAGCGAAATTGGCCCAGAGAAATAACATTCCCACAAGCTATTTATTATTATAAATGTGTAAAATGTGTATTAATTTATGATAATGCATGTATATATTCCATATCGTGAAAATTATTTTAATCAGTTAAATGAAAAGCTTTTAACTGAATATTGAAAAAAGTATAGAAAATCATTTTATTATAAGTTGACCAAAAAACGATTATGAACGACGAACAAAAAATGACAGCTAAAATAAGGGTCTGAAATAAAATAATATTAAAACAATTTCAAAAATTATCAAACGAGAAAAGTAAACTATAATTAGTTCACAATTTCATGAAACGAATTTATAAAATTACACAAATGAAGGTGACAGGAACAAAATTAATCCATAAACGTCAAACAATAAAACTAAAATTTCTGACGCAAGAGGTACACGATGACCTGACAAAATATTGACAAAACCATGAGTCCAATTTGTAATAAAAATGATATAGATACAACATAAAAGAATAGGGCGAGTCTAATCATTACAAGTTAAATTATATGAAGGCAATTTATATTATTTTTTCATGCTCATTAAGTTACTTTTCGTGTTTATGATATCAGTAATGAACCTTTTCTTTAAGTTTTTTATTGTGGTTTGACTGAGTAATTTTATTGTCAATATCAAAACATGATGTCGTTTAATATTTTGATTAAAGTCCAATATTCTCTGGTCTAGTAGGGCCAACACTATTTGCTACTCTGAAGAGGTAGCAAATATTTAGAGACGAGTTTAAAAAATGTATCAACTATTGATAGAATACCAATTTTGAATTTTGCTTCAGAAAGAGAAAAGCAACTGATTTCGCACATGTAAAAATATCTAATGTAAAATTGCAGATATACAAGAAACTATCACTAGGAATAATTATTATAATGTAATAGTGCCTTAGAAATTTCGAATTATTTTAATAACTAAAAATTCAACTTACCTATCTCGAATATTTTCTAGATATTCAGCCACATAATCGATCATAGACTTAGCAAAATCTTTAAATTCATTCGCCTCCATTTCTGCAACAAAGATATTCTTTCAAATTAAAACTTATAAAAAAGTGGAATTTTTCAATTTTATCCTGACAAACAATACCACTTCTATTTATTACTCTGTCACGACTAAACCGCATCAAATCAAAGTTAATTACTAACCGGTGAAAGAAAAAGCTTCTGTTTCCGATATTCAATCCTGCACTTAATGCAACAATCACGCGAAGAGGTCAGTTGCACTTCACTAGGAAACCGAACACGCACAGCGCGGATTTGGTTGGGACAAAAGTTTAAATCAAAGCTCTGCGAGAAGTGGGGCCGTGGATCGATCACTTTATTCCTGCCTGTGGGGAATCCTTTCACGGGGAGTTCATTTCGCAATTCGCCAAATTAACACGTCAAACACCATAGGCTACTCCACTGGGTGACCCTCACTTATATGAATGATATGTATGATTTAATCGGAACTGCTTAGACGAGTGGTCTGCTTCAAATATTTTTTTCATTATTACTAGTCATTGTCGCAAGAATTGTACTTGAAGATTTATCTATTTAAACATATGTGATTAGATAAAGAAATAAAAACTGTTAATGAAGCATGGTGATACTTCCTTTAATATTTACTAATTTTACGTGTGAGATTTATATAAAAAAAATTCACTCCGTTACTTCTTAAAACT
The DNA here is from genome assembly GCA_028583605.1 of Dastarcus helophoroides. NCBI lineage: Eukaryota > Metazoa > Arthropoda > Insecta > Coleoptera > Bothrideridae > Dastarcus > Dastarcus helophoroides. The sequence goes on from CM053335.1 coordinate 2,591,727, forward strand.
ATAAGAAAAAGATAAGTAAACAAAGATAATATTTTCCTTCCCAGCTCCTGGTTTATAAAATTTGAAATTTGATGAAGTACGCAAAATTGCAACATATAGATGTATAATGTATACAGTAAAATGTATTTACTTACTACTTACTATCCATATTCCAGTATTATGTTTATTTCAAACGTGGAATACTGATAAAAAAAAATGTCGACAAATGTTGTTGAAGGTCTTGAAAATAGATTAGGTTTTTTTAATGGTCGTCATTTTTTAAACACTTATAACAGGCCACTATTATCTCTTGTATTTCCAACATTCTTTTGTTTTCTTCCTTTAAATTAGTTCGTAAAATTTTAAATTTTAAGCCATGATTATCAAATATTTTTCCCTTAAACCTGCTATTTATTACAAGTATATCTGATTTTTTGAAACGCCAGAGCTTGTAATTAATTAGCCATAATTTTTGGACACTCCGTATAAACTAATCAATTTTTTGCATGGGAAACACAAAACGTAATCAATTGGTAGGGATAGGACTCAATCTAAATATGATTTTACTAGCTGAAATATAATGTTAAAAATTTAAACCTTAAAATTACTGCATTTTCACATAATCCAAATGAAACTATCTTTCATTTTGACCTTAGAATCAGAAAATGTAAACACATGCCTATAGGGTGTTCCATAAAAAAAATACAATTTGATAGGTTTTATGTGTTATTATGAAATTAACATTAAAATATATCGCCAATATTCCCCTATCCACCCCGGACGCAAACTCAAATGAATCAACAAATAACAGTTGGGACACAAGTGGTTTGACACCATTTTGGATTATTATTCATTAACGAAAACAATGGTAGTAGTTATACATGAATTTAATTTATTTATATTTTATTTACATGCCATGGCAGAAGGATACTTCGTAAGCTAAAGACACAGTCGATTACAAATTTGTTTTAAAAATATTGTGCCTTGGCTCTTTTCGATCATCAATTCTAGAGTATCTAACCTTTTCTTTTCTTGTCTTTACTGATGTACACCCAAGTACTGAACTAACACTGTAACACTCTAAATCTAAAATAAATATCACAACTTTATCTAGAAAAATGTTACTGTATTAATTGGAAAATACGTAAAACATAAGCATTTTATCACTCTTCAACTTTATATTTGTGCATGATAAAATAAATAAGCAGTAACGATAACTTTTATTTGAATCTGGTCGATCCGTGGATACATTTTATTTTCAGTTATCAATGAAGCTTTTTTTTAAATAGATACTGTTATTGTATGCAAATTTATTATTAATGAGTATGTTTTTAATGAAGCTACTTAATAACATGGAGATTGGAAATTAAATCATGTTAAAATGACCCTTCTTACGGAAGCTGGTCTTTACTTAAATTACTAAATGAAGCAAATATTTTGCAATAACAATAGGCATAGCAGGTGATTGGGGAGGAACCCCTAATATTCATAGGGGGTATGTGCGGAGCAAAACTGAACAAAAAAGTACAATCAACACATGGTTACTCAAATATCGGTAAAAATGTTTTTACCTAAGACAACAATTATTGTTATGCATCAGTAACAACAACCGGAAGTACGATGCAACCCTAACCCTTCTTTCATACGGAGAGTGTAAGGCTCATCCTCGCGAGTGAGAGGTAAGCTCCCAAGACTTAAATACAAAGAGTGTAATGGAGCTTTCACATGGGAAGCGTGGAACTTTAAGATGTGCGAGCGAGGGCCGTGTCTCTTCCTCAAAATGTTAAGAGAGCAATGGAACATTTAAAATAGAAGGGCGACAATGGTTCATGGCTCTCGCTCCTCGGCTTTAGTCAAGATGGATTTTGATGTCGAGTTGTTAACTAATTTGTTAATTAATTCAATCAGTATCCGACTCAGCGTTGCTACCCATCTCGAATTGGTTGAGACAGTCTCGATATAAGCATCAAATTCTTACGTCGCGCTAATTCCATATGTCCCGATTTTGGGCAATATTGAAAATCGATTTTTCTTTGTAATAAAATATAATGAGTCGGTGATTTGAGAAACCACATAAGACCATCTTTAGGCCAAAGTGACATTTTTACTGAAATGCATTGTGGGAGCCCCGATTTATCCTTCCATAGAAGAATCATACATTTAGCGCTTACAGTATTGTTCGACGCGCTTTGAAACTTAGGAGCACTAATGTAAGAATAAAATGTAAAAGCTTTTTTCATTATTTCAATTTCTGTCTTTATGGATTTGTCTTTTTCTCAAATGACCGATTATGTTCTCATGTCTAATTAGAATTGCTAGGATAAATAACGAATCTAACAAATGTATTATATTTTCGTTCATTTTAGCATTTGTTTTATGAATTTACTTGTGCCCTCTGCACTAAAACTAGAAAATCTTCCGCATATGAGCCTTTCCTGGCAATAAAAATACAAAAAAGAAATTTTTAATGAGTTTTTAGGTACGAAGAGATCTTTTATTGGTGGGTTTCGTTCTGCATTCTGCGAATCAATAATGAAATTTTGAGCAAATAGTGAGGCTAGAAGATTAGCCTATTTTTGTTGCTCTCATTAAGTAAATGTAGAAAATTTGTACAAGCGAAATTTATCCTGATCGGCTTGGCAAATCTCCAAAAAGACCAGGAACGTTTGAAGCATTTTAAGACAGAAATCACTCTTGACCTTGTCAATAACCTGTTTACAAAAATGTTGTGCTTCTATAAAGGTAGTCCAAGTATTGACTGATAGGTTATTTCGCCAACAACGGTATGCATGATTTTTACAGAAGACAGCCCGAGCGAACCAAGATTTACTGGAGGCAGATTTCTTTTGGGAATGAAGAATTGAGGATTCCGTGTCTATCAGCATGCTGTCACTATTGGATTCGGTGGGTAAATAACTTTTGGTTGAGTTAAATGACAATTATTTTCAAGTCAAAAATGCAAAAAAGTCTCTTATTTCTTCTCAATTTACAGAATTAAACTGCGAGGCTGCGGCTGGGAAGTAGTAGCATGTGAAGTGAACGAGAGGCTGCTTCAAGCTTGTGATAGGAGTTTCCAAACACTGTTATTACAGTGATTGGGTTGATCATCATCAAGGATTCGTATAGGATCCTTAATTAATTGTGTAAATCCACACGTGATGGTAAAAGCCTCTGCCATCCTTGGTGAGTTCGGGAAGAAAACCTTAACCAGGGGATGTGTATATTGAAATCATCGAAAAATGCCTTAGGTTTGAATAAAAATTCATCTGTATGTGATCGAAGATTCTGGAGCAGTGGCGGCTAGTGTTAAGGTTTGCAGGTTTGCGCAATCTCCAAAAAAAAAGGCTGAGATAAAAAAGAAAGTAAATTGTTTTTTATGTTTATTGATAACAGATTTATCCATAGAGAAACTGTATAGTCTCTGGATTTATCGCTACCAAACATACTGCTGAATATTGTGGATTCCGCCGATTCGTAAGCGTTTGACGACATATTGGGTCCATGGTTTGCACAGTTTTCAGGCTAGACTGCAAACTTTGCTTTACACATATGCACCTGCGCCTTAACTCATATTTTATTCGCTTAAAATACTTGCCTTTAGCAAGCATTAGGTTGTACTTGTGGGTGCAAACCAAATATCGATTCGATATTATAATCTGTCATCGGGCAATGTTGCGAGTCTTAAAACACAAATAAAAATGAATTCACTGCAAAATTTAATTCCACAGCCATTCTGTAACCGATCTGTATCGAAAAATCTGGAAATTAAGCGACGTGGATGACCTATTCCAGATTTAAAAATTGTGGAGACCGTGTTTTGTAAAAAGCGAAGTTTTAACAGAAGTAGTTCGCAAAGCTAAAGAAGTACCTATGCGACATTGTTATCTGCTAAGCTAAAGAACGATTCAGCTTCACTGGCCTTTTAATTGCAGCAACCTTATTTTTTTGTAAAAAGTTTAACCAACATCATTTTTCCCGAAAAGAATTTTAAAGAAACCGCTAAGGTTCATCCATTTTTTAATTTACAAAAACTAACTGCAATTTACGAATCAGAAAAGTTTAAATCGGCTTTTGGTTTACTTGTAGTCTATAACATTATTTCAGAAAATAGTGAGCTTAGTGAAACTAAATCTTTTCAAAATCCTGATAACTATCCTAATGACTTCTGCTGAAACAGAATAAAAACTTTAAAAAAATACATTATGCCTGGAAAGATTGTCCGCATTAACGATGTCTTCAAAGAAAAGGACTTAATCCAAGGAATACTCGACTTCAGTAAAAAGTTATTGATAAATTTGCAGCTGCCAAGATCGCCGTCGTATGAACTTCCTTTTCTTTTTCTGCGAATATAAAAAAGGGGAATTTTAGCAATATACTATACATGTATAACATATATCAATTTAAAATCCTAAATATCTCTTAATTCCTCCAGCTTAATTTAAAATTTTCAGTTTCGGCACATTTTTGCAGATGTCTCTACAAATCCCAAATTTTATTAGCACCAGCCGCCACTGTTATGGAGAGATTGGAGAAGAGCTAGGAATCCATTGGGGATTGAGAAAGTAAACGAATAAATAGTACTTCGCTTTTGGAATAGATTTTCAGTCAAGTTACATCATGATCAGTAACGTTTCTTATTTCTTAAAAATCCTGTATCGTTTTTAACCATAATATGTAATTTTTTCTCATTGCAAATGTGGTCAAAATTCAATCTGTTATTTCAAATAATTTTTCGTTATGAATTGCGGAATAGTCACTTGAAACTACATATTAGGAAAATATTTGCACATATGAAATGTTCTAAAAAAAAGTTTTAATAATTTATTTTAAACAATAAAAATTGTTAAAACAGGGAAAGTACCACATAAGATACGTTTGTAAATTAATCGGTAGCAACATACATATGCGAACATTTGTTTAAATTTCTATTATCGCAAGTTGATTCAGTATCCATGTGGTTTTCTTTCTTTTAGTATTAATTTTATTCGCAGCTGAAGTTGCATGACTAAGTATAAAATCACTTTTTATTAATTCCTGCAAAATCATTAGCATGAAAACACTGCAACGTCTCGCCTGTGGTCCAATCCTTTTACATCATAAATGTATTTAGTATAAAATAAGCATAAAATATTAATTGGCTTGTTAAAATTGTCAAATGCGATTACGTAGAATTTTAAAGAATTTACAAATTAAAGTGCCCAAACTGGTTATATGATTAAAATTTAATGAGTTCAAATCGATTACAACTCGGAAGATAATTCCTTAGTTCAACATACACGTGGTAATTAACATAAATGGAATTCATTACCCAGATTTCTGGTTAAAATGCAATTTTCCCATTAAAATATGCTACCGTAAAAACCACCGCAAGTATTTGTGAAGATTTCAATAAACGCTGCTAGTGCATGTAAATTAATGTTACCAGTATGTCAAAATGTAGAATTTGTTTCCCTCCTCTTTGTGGTAATTATTCTCTCTTAAGGAAAATTTTCTGTTTCTAATTAATAAGTGATCACGTGTCCATTTTTTAAATCGACAAAAATTCGTATCTGAATATATTAATCTGAATATATTAACACTGGTTATTGACATCCTTGTATTAATATTTAGATATATTTCATCTTCTAATTACTATGAAACATGAATTGATCTAAATACTGTTGAACGTTATCGGTTCAAATGATTAATACTTTATGAATTGTAACCATTTTATTTCCAAACTGATCTCGGAACACTACAATTGTAATTTAGCAATTGACTAATTAACTCATAACACTATTTAATTAACTAACTTATTCATTGACTGACAAACTAAGGTAATGGCGACCGCGTATTTATAACCTCCCTGTTTTCTAGACTGATGTCCTTACAGATAAGATTATCGCTTGCGGAAATTTTTGGAGCGCTTATTTGCGGTTTAATTTATTATCCCGACCGCTTCCCATTATCAAATTTTCTATAAAATTCCCTACTAAATTTTATAATAACATTTTGATACAATACATTATTTCATCTTTGGAATCTTATTGGCTCATCTTGAATTATATCATATTTATTTTACCTTACCTAGTCTAGTTTGTAGGATATGTAAATTACTATTTAAATAAATAAAATTGTTTACTTTTAAAAACATTTTTTACAAGATATTTAAAACTCTTAAAATATCACCTTATAACATTGGACAAAAATGTCGGTTAATAGGTTTTTAATAGAAACAAAAAATAAAGGGATTTAAATATAGATTATCATAGTCAGATTAAAAAGCCAAAAAAATAAGATTTTTTTTTGGTAAAATATAAGAACAAAAAAATGTTCGTTGCATTAGAACTCGACAGCAATACATAACGTGGGACAAGAGTAACAAATAAAGAACTTTAGTATTATACTGTTGCGCGTTATCGGTTCGAATTGTAAGTACTTTATTTCAAAACTGAATTCGGAACACTACAATTGTAATTCACTAACACTGTTTAATTCACTAACTTATTCATTGATTTCTAACCAACTCCTCTGAAGGAAAAGCGACCGCTTTATATAGGTCCCTGTTCAGGTTCTAGAAGAATCCAGCAGATAAGACTTATCGTTTGCCGAAATTTCTGGAGCGCTTATCCAATTTTCTAAAAAATTCCAAACTAAACTTTATAATTACTTTTTGTTACAATACTAAACAATATTAAAGGTAGCATGTCTGTGAATATACTCCCTTTATTTACGCTGCTAAAAAAGAAGAAAAGTATCACATAATTTTTATTTATTAAGGTAAACCTCATACACATTTATCCAAATTTACGCTGCTAATAAAGTCCGATTTACGATAAAACTCGGATGAAATTTTATGATAACCAAAATTAGTTCATATTTGGATTGCACCGACGCGACGTACACATACAGACCAACTGACAGAAATGCATGTGGTTTTTCAAGGGCAAATTTTAGTGTAATATCAATTATGTAATTTATAAAAATATCAAATGGGTTCATTGTTTTGAGAAAGAAATCAACTTTCAAAAAGGCTACATTACAATTATTGATTTGATGCAAAATTGCACGAGATATAAATCTTTTTAAGGCGAAATGTCGAATTTTTCGCATTTGCCGATAATAGAGCAGTGTAATAATTATTAGAATTGTGTAAGAACAGTGAATTGGTTTTAGGTGACATTGTTTCACTATTTCGAGTTCGACAGAGAGACCCATCACACTGACACTCAGATGCAGGTGAAGCAATAATTACGCAACTAATGGCAATTAAACGTCTACGTATTATTTCGGTATACGATTATTTCCATACACTTTAAATTAATTTTAAAATGATTGCATACATTTTACATTTCTGTTTCTTTAAACAACCGAGCTGCCAAAATTTTAAATAAAATTAACACCTTCATTTAGGGTTAGGTTCAGTCAGCCATACCGAAGTATTTAAACCGATCTGTGCGAATCATATACTAAGTAAGCCATCGGGCAGATCAAAGAGTATTCCTAACTTTCACAAACCCTATCGGGTAGAAATACCGAAAAGGGGAGTGCAGTTAGCAGAAAAAGAGAGGGCAGATCAATCAGGTTCACAGAAGGAACCAAAACAAGGATAAGTGCTGGTGCGGGAACAACCAACAAAGAACCAGAGAATGAATTTTACATAAACCTGAGATATTTAGCAACCGTATTTCAGGCAGAAGTTGCTGCAGTAACAGCCTGTGCTGAAGAACTGATCAGGAGGTCTTATGAAAACAAGAGTGTTCTGATGCATAGCGACAGCCAAACAACACTAAATTCGCTGCGGGCTTACGAAATTAACTCCACAACGGTCAAAGAATGTATTGCTAAGCTAAGAAAATTAGCACAGCACAATACAGTTATGCTTTGATTGATTGAGGCCCATCGGGAAGTTGAAGAAGAGCACACCTTCTAGCCAAAAGAAGAACTGAATTTCTTCCAGTAGGACCGGAACCGTCCGTTTGCCTACAGGGCGACAAGAGAGGTCATAAGGGAGCTTCTAAGGAAAGACCACAGCACTTGCTGGAGGGATCTCAATAACCTAAGAAAATAGCAGATGTTCATTGACGGACCACGAACTTAGGTGGACAATAGGACTATTTACGGGACACTGTTCTCTAATGAAATATCTTACAACAATTGGCGTAAAAGAAACTTCTACTTGTAGAAAATATGGGAAGGAAGAAGAAACTCTTTACACATATTATGGCAATGTTCGGCTCTGGCAAGGAACCAACATTCCAGCTTTGGAAACGCTCTGACTGCTCTTGACAAGGACAATAATGGAAACACCCTTAA